>CM070777.1:137801608-139126913 GCA_036346955.1 Dipus sagitta
CAAATAACTAAATAATAAATCTTAAAATCCTTATATTTATTTTATTCTTTTGGTGCTATTAAATGAAATTACTTTCTTAAATTCAGAATGATTCTCTATAAGCATATATAAATTCAACTATTTTTCTTTGTTTGTTTGTTTTTGTTTTTCAAGGTAGGGTCTCACTCTAGGCCAGGCTGACCTGGAATTCACAATGTAGTCTCAGGCTGGCCTCAAACTCACAGTAATCCTCCTACCTCTGCCTCCCAAGTGCTGGGATTAAAGGTGTGTACGCCACACCAGGCCCATTCTCATTTTTATATGTTGCAGGATTTGTTCACAGTAGTAGAGAGGTGGTGTTGGTTTTTGTTGCTTTGTTGTTCTGAGGTAGAGTCTCCCACTAGCCCAGGCTGACGTGGAACTCCCAGGCTGGCCTCAAACTCACAGTGATCCTCCTAAGTCTGCCTCCTGAGTGCTGGGACTAAAGGCATGCACCACCATGCCTGGCTTGAGAGAGCATCTTCCTACATAGCTGGGGCCTTCCAAATGCTGAGATTACAAGCATGAACCAACATGCCTGGCTTCCTATTTTATTTTTATATGCCTTGAAGCAGTATCTGGTCACAACTACCTGTCTGGACTATCCAAGTTTTTCCTGAGGTACTAATTAATATTTTTCAGTTGTTCTGGTTACATACTGGCATACATTTAAGAGGTGTTCTCAGACACTATTTTATTTTATTCATTTGAGAGAGAGAGAGAAAGAGGTAGAGAGAGATAGAGAGAAAGCATGGGCATGCCAGGGCCTTCAGCCACTTTAAACATACTCCAGACCCAAGCACCACCTTGTGCATCTGTCTTACGTGGGTCCTGGGGAATCGAACCAGGGTCCTTTGGCTTTTCAGGCAAAAGCCTTAACTGCTAAGCCATCTCTCCAGCCCTCAAACACTATTTTGCCCATTAGTCCATAATTGCATAATTGTGCAGAATATGAGAATTCGTTAATGCCCATAGATCATGTTATACCTCATGACTACATTTACAAATTCTAACCAGGAGTGGGAGATATTGAGTTCACTCAGAGTAAAATCTTCATTTACAGTAGCAGGACAATGAGATAGAGTTGCTTACGTAAGTGGGAGCTCTCAGTCTCCCTCAATCTCATTTTAAAGACATTTCCCTACTTATCTGGTCATAAGTAAGAGCTGGTCATAAGTAAGTCCTTGGTTATTAATGATAATAACTACTGAGCCATAGTCCACCATGGGTATCAGTCCTGACATGCTAATTGTTGCTGCTCAGGACTCCAGTGTGTTCATTGCAAACCCAAGAGACTAGCCAACCCCAGACTTCCCCTCAAGTCACAACCAAGTGGTTTTCACAACCTACTTAGTAGATGCATCCCCTTGATCAGAACTTCATAAATATGAGCATTTACCAAAATTTCTTGGAGGGCATGTCCAAACATAAATTCCTGGGTGCCACCGCCAGTGATACCTATCGGAGCATCTGCATTTCTTTTTTTAAATTTTTGTTGTTGTTGTTTTATTTGAGAGTGACAGAGAGAGAGAAAGAGAGAGAGAGAGAGAATGGGCATACCAGGTCCTTCAGCCACTGCAAATGAACTCCAGATACATGCACCCCCTTGTGCATCTGGCTTACGTGGGTCCTGGGGAATCGAGCCTTGAACTGGGGTCCTTAGGCTTCACAGGCAAGTGCTTAACCACTAAGCCATCTCTCCAGCCCCCTTTAGAAAATTTTTTTATTAGCATCTGCATTTCTAAACAAGGTCCCAAATGACACTGATGTCACTGGTACATACATACATACATTTTTTTTTCTTTTTTTTCAAGGTAGAGTCTCGATCTAGCCCACGCTGACCTAGAAATCACTGTGTAGTATCAGGCTGGCTGTGAACTTACAGCGAACCTCTTACCTCTGCCTCCTGAGTGCTGGGATTAAAGGCATGTGCCACCACACCTGGCAGGGGTCAGATTTTGAGTGGCACTTCTCAAAGATCCCTGATTATCATCAGTATCACATCCTCACAGGTACCAATTCCTTCCCAGTAGACAGTCTTTTTTAAAACAAGGACTCATTATGTAGCCCTGGGTGGTCTCAGACTCATGATCTTTTTATTTTGGACTGCCAAAGTGATGAGATCATAGGCAAACATCACATGCTCAACCTCCAGCAGTTTTAAAAAATATATATTTATTTTAAACTTATTTATTTGAGAGAGAGAGAGAGGCAGATAGAGAGAGAGAATGGACGTGCCAGGGCCTCTATCCACTGCAAACGAACTTCAGACGTATGTGCCATCTTGTGCATCTTGCTTACGGGTCCTGGGGAATGCGACCTGGGTCCTTTGGCTTTGCAGGCAAGTGCCTTAACCACTAAGCCATTTCCCCAGCCTCAGTTTTTATGTTCTTGCCATTGCCCAGTCCTGATTCTGGTTGGCAATCTCAGGAAACACTTTCTTCTGCCAAATCTGGATGAGAGGGCATGCTACTGGCACCTGGTAGGTTGGTAGGTGGAAGCTGGGGTTCCTGCTGGTAGACAAGGCAGCCCCTTGCAGACAGAATTCTCCGGCCCAGAGCATCAGCTGCATTAACTTGCTGTCACTGCTTTGTGCCCTGGTAGCACGCATCCCATCTGTTCTCTCAGTGCCTGTCGGTGTCCTATGAATAGCCTGTGAAATGAAGGTGAAAAGAAGAATTACGAGCACTCCCCTAAATTGTTTATGCTCTGTTAAAAATAAAACATCCAAACTTTGAAATAATAGAGTGCATGGGCTAGAGAGATGACTTAGTGGTTAAAGGTACATGCTGGCAAAGTCTGATAGCCCAGGTTTGATTACTGTGGTGGTTTGATTCAGGTGTCCCCCTTAAACTTATGCGTTCTCAATGCTATATCCCCAGCCCATGGCAATTTGGGAATTGGATCCTCCTGGAGGCAGTGTATTGTTGGTGGTGGGAATATGGGTGTTATAGACAGCTTCCCCTTGCCAGTGTTTGGCACACTCTCGTGTTGCTGTTGTCCACCTGATGTTGTCCAGGAGGTGATGTCAAGCCTCTGCTCGTGCCATTTGTTTTTCCTGCCATCATGGAGCTTCCCCTCAAGTCTATAAGACAAAATAAACCCTTACCTCCCACAATCTGCACTTGGTCAGGTGTTGTCTACCAGCAACTCAAAGCTGGCTACAACAGTGATATTGGTACCAAGAAGTGGAGGCATTGCTACTAGAAACCTGATTCTGAGGCTTTGGCCTTTTGGAACCACTTTGCAAGAAGAATGTGGATGAAGCTGAAATCTTGGACTAAGAGACACCTTGAAGTTGTGTCAGTATGGCTAGATGGACTATTCTGGTTAGACTTGAAAGACTTGAATGCAATAAGAATTATGGACTTTGAGATTTGGCTTATGAGAGTGAGAAAGCTTTGCCTGGACTGGGCTAGAAGCAATTTATATATGAGGCTTGCTGTGCTCTGCCTTCCTGTGTCCTGGGAACTTGTGCAGAATTTCATTGTGTAGTAATGGACTGCTTTGAGCAAAAGGATATGGCACAGAAAAAAAATGAAATCTTTGGGCCAAAAGCACTGCTTGTCCGTCTGCAATTGTTTGAAAGATTATAATCATTGAGATTGGTCCAGCTGATCTGCATTGGGACAGCTGGAAGAGTGTGGTACTCTCTTGAAGTGGCCTGAATGCCTTGTTCTTCAAAGTCCGCCTTGTTCCCCTCTGGATTAATAAACTGGTAGCCCACCTGGTACTATAGAGTATAATAAATGCAGGAAAGAGAGGTTCATTGAATTTGAAACATGGTTTTGTGTTTTGGAAATGGCCATGGGCAGACTTGTTGGATTACCTCTGTGGAGGCCTGATGGAGCCATGAAGATGAACTGTGGGTTGCAGCGGAGACCCAGGGGATATGCCACGACTATGGGATGGCTGCCAAGGAAAGCTGCCAGCACTGGATGAAGTTTTCTGGGACTGTGAGTAACCTAGATAGAGGGGTGGAATTGAACTCCAGAGACTGGTCACTGCTTAGAATTATTGGACTTGGTCTACAGCCATACCGCCCTGATTTTGGGAGCTAAGCAGGCTGGGCCTGGCTAATACTTGGACGGGAGAATTATCAGACTTGGAGATTTTTCACAGGTTCGAGTTGTCAGACTTAGAGCTACAGAGATTGTTTTCCAGGTATTTTTTGTCATTGCTGTTTGCTTTTTGTTTTTTGAGGTAAGGTCTTATTCCTAGTCCAGGCTGACCTGGAATTTACTATGTAGTCTCAGGGTGGCCTCCAACTCGTGGTGATCCACCTACCTCTGCTTTCTGAGTGCTGGGATTAAAGGCATGCGCCACCACGCCCAGCCCCGTATTTGTTTGTTTGTTTGTTTATTTTTTTAATTTTTCGTTTATTTTTATTTATTTATTTATTTGAAAGCGACAGACACACACACAGAGAGAGAGAGAGAGAGAGAATGGGCGCACCAGGGCCTCCAGCCACTGCAAAGGAACTCCAGATGTGTGCGCCCCCTTGTGCATCTGGCTAATGTGGGTCCTGGAGAATCAAGCCTCGAACCGAGGTCCTTAGGCTTCACAGGCAAGCGCTTAACTGCTAAGCCATCTCTCCAGCCCCTGTTTGTTTGTTTTTAAACTTTATTTTTATTTATTTATTTGAGAGAGAGAGGCAGAGAGAGAGAGAGAAAGAGAATCGGCGTGCCAGGGCTTCCAACCACTACAAACGAACTCCAGACTCATGCACCCCCTTGTGCATCTGGCTTATGTGGGTCCTGGGGAATCGAACCAGGGTCCTTTGGCTTTGCAGGCAAGTGCCTTTACCACTAAGCCATATTTCCAGCCCCCCACTTGTTTGTTTTAAATCCTGTATTGAGCCGGGCGTGGTGGCGCACGCCTTTAATCCCAGCACTCGGGAGGCAGAGGTAGGAGGATCGCCGTGAGTTCAAGGCCACCCTGAGAGTCCATAGTGATTTCCAGGTCAGCCTGGGCTAGAGTGAGACCCTACCTCGAAAAACCAAGAAAAACCAAAAAATAAATAAATAAATAAATAAATAAATAAATAAATCCTGTATTGGTTGAATATTTCTTTGATATTCCCAGTGCCATCTTTTGCAGTGTGAATATTTATTCTGTGCCATTATTATTATTATTATTATTATTATTATTATTTTGGTATTTGGCTCACTTAATAAAAGACCTTGGACTATGGGGACGTTTGTACATCATTGGAATTGATAAAAACTATGGGAACCTTTAAAGTTGGACTTAATGCACTGCATTTTACATCATGAATCGTTATCAGTTTATGAGGGTCAGGGGCAGAATGTGGTGGTTTGATGCAGGTGTTCCCCATAAATTTATGTGTTCTGAATGCCAGGTCCCCAACTAATGGCAATTTGGGAATTAAAGCCTCCTGGAGGCGGTGTATTGTTGGGGGCGGGCTTATGGTGTTATAGCCAGTTTCCCCTTGCCAGTGTTTGGCACATTCTACTGTTGCTGTTGTCCACCTTATGTGGGCCAGGAGGTGATGTCCACCCTCTGCTCATGCCATCATTTTCCCTGCCATTGTGGAGCTTCCCCTTGAGTCTGTAAGCCAAAATAAGCCCTTTCCTCCCACAAGCTGCTCCTGGTTAAGTGTTTTCTGCCAGCAACATGAAGCTGACTGCAACAATTCCCCAGTACCTATGTAAAACCAGATGCACAAAGTGGCACGTGCATCTGGAGTTTAATTGCAGCAGCAGAAGGCTCTGGCCCACTTGTACTCTCTCTTTCTCAAATAAATAATATAAAAATAATAAAGTATTTTGCACCTACAGACTTGTTACCTTTTTTTAAAAAAAAACTTCCAATTTCTCCTTTTTAGATCTTATGGCAGAATGGAGGAATTTGTTGAAGAGATATCTTTGGACTCTGGGCCCCTCTATTTCTTTGATCAGGTAGCAACATTACTCTATTTCACCAAATTATAATTTACTCTAAAAAACTTCATCTTTAATCAGCATTTTTTTTCTCCACATATTAATCACAAACTTTTCTTACATTTCAGTTTAAACCAAAAGTGAAAAAATGGAGAAAGGAAACATGTATACACATCGAGCTCCCAAGGGCGAAGGAAGGGTAAAATATTTGGAATTCTTGGATTTTTGTCACTTTATGTTTGCGAAGGTTTACACAGTGCTTAATTATTTTATTACACAATGCTCATCCCCCACCCCTCCACCAGGAACTACCATTCCAGAGCTGAGAATGAGGCCAGCCAGCGGTTAACTTGGGCATACTGGTCATATTAGCCACTCACCTTGGTCTCCTCACTCTTTTGTAACAACCCAATCTCACACTCGTGCCCGTGGGCATCTGCGGAGACCCTGCCTCTGCTTTCTGCTTGGTTTTCTTCCCTGTCCCCCAGCTCTCGCGTTACGCCTCAGCTTCATGGTAAGGCTTTCCTTAGTTGAGATCTCTGCTCTGCTCCTACTGTAGCGCTCCTATCTCCTCTACTAATTTTTACGTTGTATTGAGCGCTTCCTAGTGTTCTGAATGACATTCTCGGTCGTTTGTTTGCCCTCTCTCCCCCGAAGAGGGAGGCTGCAAGATATTTTAGGGCAATTTTGTGTAGGCCTCTTCACTACTCCGTCCCCAGTCCCCAGTTAGTATTTGGCATAGTAAATGCACTTAATAGGGCTGGAGAGATGGCTTAGCAGTTAATGTGCTTGCCTGCAAAGCCAAAGGACCCAGGTTCAATTTCCCAGGACCCACGTAAAAGTAAGTCAGATGTACAAGGTGGTACATGCATCTAGAATTCGTTTGCAGGGGCTGGAGGCCCTGGTGTGCCCATTCTCTCTCTCTCTCTGCCTATTTCTCTCTCAAATAAATAAATAATACTTTAAAAATGCATTTAATAAAGGTTGTGATGAACAACCATGGAATGTGTCATGCTCTCAAAACTGGCTAAAATAGGGCTGGAGAGATGGCTTAGTGGTTAAGGCATTTGCCTGCGAAGCCTAAGGACCCAGGCCCGATTCTCCAGGTCCCACATAAGCCAGATGCACATGGTGGCACATGCATCTGGAGTTCATTTGCAATGGCTAGAGGCCCTGACATGCCCATTCTCTCTCTCTCTCTCTCTGTCTCTGATAAATAAATAAAAATAAAACCTTTTTAAAAAGCTGGCTAAAATAATAGAGCTAGTCATTCCACTTTTAAAAAGCTTTCTAAAAATATCTTATTCATTTCATTCATTTATTTGTGAGAAAATTAAAAAAGACATATAGAGACAGAATGGGCATGCCAGGGCCTGTAGCCACTATAAATCAACTCCAGACGCATGCATCATCTTGTGTATCTGGCTTTACATGGGTACTGGGTAATCAAACCTGGATCCTTAGGCTTTGAGACAAGCACCTTAACTGCTAAGCCACCTCTCCAGCCTTTAGCATTTTATTATTGACAACTTCTATAATATACACAATGTATCCTAGTCATAATATTCCCACCATTCTCTTTTCCCCATCTCCTTCCTCCCTCCACTGAATCCATTATTATTATTATTATGATTACGAGGATGATGATGATGATGATTTTAATTTTTCAAGGTAGGGTTTTACTCTAGCCCAGACTGGTCACAGTGATTACTCATAGTGCTCCTCCTACCTCTGCCTCCCTAGTGCTAGGATTAAAGGCATGTGCCACCACACCTGGCACATTGGATCCCTTTATTTCAAATAGTCTCTCTTCTATTTTGACATATATATATATATGTCATATATATATATATATATCCCTCATATTATGCAGGTCTTGTGTAGCATCAGCCACTGTAAGGTAATGAATGCCATGGCCACTTTATGTCTGGAGGACAGTGTTCCAATGGATTCTGCCTCTTCCTTTGGCTCTTATATTCTTTCTGCCTAGTTTTTACAATGGTCCCTGAGCCTTGTTGTGTGTGATAGAGATGTCTCACTTAGTGCTGAACCCTCCACAGTCTTCTCATCACTTTAATGAGTTGGAGTCTCCTCAGTGAACACAGCCATATGAAAAGAGAAGCTTCTTTAATTAAAAGAGAGACTAGCACTAATATGGGCATAAATATAAATATTTAGAGGGCAATTTAGTAGACATAATATATCCATTTAGCTAAACAACAATAGTAGTTCCCGCTGCCCTGCTCTAGAGCTTATGGCTTCTTCAACTAGACCACTGACGAGGATTTTAGTAGCAAGCATGAATTCCCTCCTGTGGAAGAGGTCTCAAATCCAACCAGAGAGTGGTTGGTTACCCATAACAGTCATGCCACCATTACACCAGTTAGCACGTTTTGCCTAGAGAGCCATGTAGCTTGCAGGGTCCACTGCTGGTCCAAACCACTGATGAATTCTCTTCCCTAGCAGTCTGCAGAGCACTTTTTAAAACTGTTTTTACCCCCAATCATTGCAATTTCTTTACATGCAAAATGGAAATAAAAAGGATTCTGGGGGCTGGAGAGATGGCTCACAGGACATTTGTAGCTTTAAGGACATGGATCTGGATTGGCTCAGTTCTCAGCTGTGTCACATCATAGCAATGGTGGTTACATGCAGGTGATTATATCTCAAACCAGGAGCAGAGAGAGGGCAGGAAAGGGATAGATAGGCTAGCTCCTTTTATAAAAAGTCCTCTGTGAGAACTCAAGGTGTTTCATAAGAAGTGCCAAGCATGCCGGCGTGGTGGCGCATGCCTTTAATCCCAGCACTTGGGGGGCAGAGGTAGGAGGATCGCCGTGAGTTCGAAGCCACCCTGAGACTACATAGTGAATTCCAGGTCAGCCTGGGCTAGAGTGAGACCTTACCTCAACAAACTAAAAAGAAAACAAACAAAAAAATTATTTCATGTTGTTTAGTGACCTAAGGACTTTCTCCTAGGTCCTATTTCTCATAGGTTTCACCACTTTCCAACAAGTCCGTGCTGGGAACCAAGATTTTAAATATTTTTATTTATTTGCCAGGAAGGAGACAGAGAGAGGGAGAGAGAGATTAAGAAGGGGCACATCAGGGCGTGGTGGCGCACGCCTGTAATCCCAGCACTCCGGAGGCAGAGGTAGAAGGATTACCATGAGTTCAAGGCCACCCTGAGACTACATAGTGAATTCCAGGTCAGCCTGGGCTAGAGCGAGACCCTACTTCAAAAAAATAAAATAAAATAAAGTTTGGAATATTATCTTATATTTATGATCATTTTACATATACGGTCATGTACACTTGTAATGTACCATTATAGATGTTTCCCCAAATTATTAAGCATGATTTTTTCAAGCAATTGTTTGCTGAGTTATTGTGCAGTTATGGTATTGTTTATGTCCCTATGAACTACTGGACTGTGTTAAATATTTATATATTTATATATTTATATATTTATTTATTTATTTGAGAGAGGGAGAGGAAGAGAGGAATGGGCGTGCCAGGACCTCCAGCCACTGCAAATGAACTCTCAACGCACGCTCCACCTTGTGCATCTGGCTTACATGGATACCGGAGAATGGAACCTGGGTCCTTAGGCTTTGCAGCAAGCACCTTAACCACTAAGCCATCTCTCCAGCCTCTGTTTTAAATATTTTTCTAGTAACGAGAAGCATTATACGGCTGGAGAGATGGATTAGCAGTTAAGACACTTACCTGTGAAGCATAAGGGGGCAGGTTCAATTTCCAGTACCCACGTAAGCCAGATGTACAGAGTGGTACATGCGTCTGGAGTTCATTCATAGTGGCTAGAGACCTTGGTGTGCCCATTTTCTCTCTATCTGCCTCTTCCTCTTCCTCTCCCTTTCTCTCAAATACAAAAGAATGTAAACATATTACAGTAGAACATTGTGTACACAAGTGTTATACATTTTTCATGCTTTTTTTTTTTCGAGGTAGGGTCTCACTCTGGTCCAGGCTGACCTGTAATTATGTAGTCTCAGGGTGGCCTCGAACACATGGCGATCCTCCTACCTCTGCCTCCCGAGCGCTGGGATTAAAAGCGTGCGCCACCACGCCCGGCTCTTTCATGCTATTTTAAGATGGATTTCTAGAAATCATATTAGGTTAAGGACTATAAGGTATCTTTAATGCTCTCACGTGCTCTTTACAGTCATGAAGTAGAAAAGCCACAGGGATCAAAGAAAGCCAAAGTGAGTAAAGTGGTTTCACCCCAGAAGGAAGACAAGCCTCCCTCACTTAACGTACCTGAACTGCTTCCTGGACTCAATATATCAGAGCTTCCTGAAAATTTTAAAATCTCCAAAATGCACTTGCAAAAGAGCCTATTCGAAGAATACAAACTCACTGCTCCTCAAATACTGTATGAACTTGAGATGATGTTGAAGAAGTGTGCTGAAAATAACATTACTTTCCCTGTGGGAATTGTCAATCTCATGAATTACACTTGGCAAGATCTTGTTGAAGATTCTTATAAGCGTGCATTTAAAAATAAAATACTGGAGCAAGATGATGCCTCACGAAAGGAGTCCACAACCATCAGCATCTTCAGCCTAAAGGAACGCAAAATCAGCGGCGATTCAAGAAAAGTATCGCATGACAAGCCGCAGCCAGTGAAAGGAAAAAACGATGTTGCCTCAAATAAATCTCAAGAAAAAACATGTAAGTTGAAGTTCCCGGCTACATGCACGTAACGCTCTGAGACAAATGCACAAGAACAACAAACAAGGGCGATACTAACAGAACATTGTGTTAGTGTTACTGGTTTTGGAATAATCATTCCAGTAACTAATTCATGAATGTTAGGAGAAAGAGAAGAAATGATAGCATTTTTCCATTAAAGCATCTATTGGACATCTTCCTAGATTTCATGTGATATGAAGGTCTTGTCTTGGAATGTCTTTGAGATTCTCTTAAATTTTGTTTTTGTTTTTGTTTTTTGAGGTAGGGTCCCACTCTGGTCCAGGCTGCCCTGGAATTCATCATGTATTCTCAGGGTGGCCTCGAACTCATGGTGATCCTCCTGCCTCTGCCTCCCGAATGCTGGGATTAAAGGTGTGTGTCGCCATGCCTGGCCTCTTAATTTTTTTTTTCAAGGTAAGGTTTCCCTCTAGCCCAGGCTGACCTGGAATTCACTGTGTAGTCTCAGGCTGCCTTCAAACTCATGGCAATCCCTCTACCTCTGCCTCCCTAGTGCTGGGATTAAAGGTGTGTGCCACCACGCCCAGCTTTAAATATTTTTCTTTTTGGATTATCCACTTTTATTTATTTATTTATTTTGCATGTGAGTGCGCACATGCATGAGTGTGGAGGCCAGGGATTGATGCTGGGTGTCTTCGTTTCACCTCACTTTATTCACTCTGACAAGGTCTCTCACTTGAATCCAGAGCTCTCTGATTGAGCTAGACTCCCTAGCCAGCTTGCCCCGGGAAGCTCCTGCCTTTGCTTCTTGAGCACTGGGATTAAGAAGGTTCACCACGCGCGCCCAGCATTTATACAGGTGCTGGGGATCTGAACTCCAGTCCTACGCTTCTGCAGCAAGCACTTCTCCAACTGAAGTATCTCCATGGCCCTTTATTTTTATAGTAATTTTGTAGTTGGCATAAGAAATAATGTGTTTCGTTCTGACATTTTCTTTCTTTCTTTTTGGTTTTTTGAGGTAGGGTCTCACTCCAGCCCAGGCTGACCTTGGAATTCACTATGTAGTCTCAGGGTGGCCTCGAACTCACAGCGATCCTCCTGCCTCTGCCTCCCGAGTGCTGGGATTAAAGGCGTGCACCACCACGACCGGCTCATTCTGACATTTTCATGCATGTATATCAATATGTTTTGCTCATATTCACTCCCATTATACTCTATGATCCCTCTTTCTTCCCACTCTTCTTCTTTCCCCCAAATAGACTTTCTTCTGCTTTAATATCACACACATACACACACGCGCACGATAGATAGATATTGTTAAATCTAGATTTTACATATGAGAAAAAAACATATGACATTTGTCTTTCCCTGTATGCTTCCTCTTTCCACTTCCTCCACGCCTTTAGGCCTCTTCCTCCCCTCATATAATCTTCCTTCATCTTTCATGTGCTAGCCACATAGGTAATTTTTTAAAATTAAACTTTAAGTTTAAGATAATTATACTTCTAGATGCAGTTGTAAGAAATCACACAACAGGATGCATCTCACATGCTCTTTATCCGTTTTCTCCATATGGTAATAGCTTACAAACTATAGCACATCACATCCAGGATGTTGACACAGACACATCCACAATTCAAAACATTTCCATCACCACAGGGCTTCCTCAGAGTGCACAACTATAGGGACAGCCACTTCTCTCCTGTCCCCCTCTTTGACTCAAGCACTACCAACAGGCTGTCCAGTTAAGAATTCTGTGCTTCGGGCTGGAGAGATGGCTTAGCAGTTAAGGCGTTTGTCTGCGAAGCCAAAGGACCTTGGTTTGATTCCCCAGGACCCATGTAAGCCAGATGCACAAGGTGGTGCATATGTCTGGAGTTTGTTCGAAGTGGCTGGAGAACCTGGCATGCCCATTTTCTCTCTCTCTCTCTCTCTGGTTCTTTCCCTCTCTTGCTCTCTCAAATAAATAAATAAATAATTTTTAAGAAAGAATGCTGTGCTTCAAAAAACAAGAGTGGATGGAGAGACGGCTCAGTGGTTAAAGGCACTTGCTTGCAAAGCCTGACAGACTGGATTTGAGTCCCTAGCACCCACATAAAACCAGATGCACAAAGTGGTACATGTATTATGGAGTTCCTATGCAGCGGCAGGGTGCCCTGGCATACCCAAACTCATTCTGTGTGTGTGTCTGTTTCTTCTCTCTTAAGTAAATATATATATATTTTAAAGAGTGCTAGGTAAATGGAATCCTACAATGTGTCTCTTCTGGTGACTGCCATTTTTAAAATTATTTTTATTTTATTTTATTTTTGGTTTTTTGAGGTAGAGTATGTAGTCTCAGGGTGGCCTTGAACTCACGGCGATCCTCCTACCTCTGTCTCCCAAGTGCTGGGATTAAAGGCATGCGCCACCATGCCCGGCCCTTATTTTTATTTTTTGAGAGAGAAAGAAGGAGGGAGAGAGAGAGAGAGAGCGAATGGGCACGCCAGGACCTTCAGCCTGCTGTGAACGAGCTCCAGATAGACACGTCCCCTTGTGCACATGTGCGACATTGCGTGCTTGCATCACTGCATCTGGCTTAGATGGGACCTGGAGAGTTGAACACAAGTCCTTAGGCTTCACAGGCAAGCACCTTAACTGCTAAGCCATCTCTCCAGCCCCAACAATTGCCATTTTTAAATCAACACAATTCTCTGGAGATTCATTCAGGCGGCTTGGATCCATTGGGTGTTTCTTTTTATTGCTGAGTAGTGTTCCGTAGCATAGGTGCAGCAATAGAACTAATCATTTAAATAAGTCAATCACATCCAGTTACATATTCCAAGGGATTTCGTGACACTGCCTAACAGCCTCATGTAGTTCTTGGAGAGTTAATAGGAGTTCTGTTTTACTATGAGAAAACTGAGATTCCAAGGGACCCAGTAGCTTGCCCAAAGTCTTGCAGATGTGGACACAGCCATGATCCAACCCAGGTCTCTTGGCTCCAGGATGGTGTTCTCTGTCATTAAATCTCTACCCTATACACTAACAACAGGCTTCTGACTGTTATCTAGTTGCTAAAAGAAGGAATGAAAATATAACATGAATCCTCTTTCAGTAGTTCTTATGACAGAAGTATAAATGAGACAGCATGCATTTTTAAAAGTATTTTTGTTTATTTATTTGAGAGAGGGTGGGGAGGGAAAGAGAGGGAATATTGGCATGCCAGGGCCTTTTTGCTCTAAACACATGTGCCACTCTGTGCATTTGGCCCCATGTGAGCACTGGGGCCCTGCTAGCAAGCACCTTCAACTACTGAGCCATTTCCCCAGTCCAAAATACTGAGTTTTGGTATGACATTTTCATACATGAATATCATTTTACACTGGTTATGTTTACAACCACAGTACTTTCTCTATCTGCTGATCCCTTCCTTCTCCCAAATAGTAACCTTTCTTCTTTCACACCATGTATATTATATATGATATATATGTATACATTATATATATAATATATGATATAAATGTATATAATATAGTGTATATACATTATATAATGCATATTATATCTAATATTATACATATATAACATATATATAATCACAGTCTTTCAAAAATAGATCAAGAAATTACCTATGCAGAAGAGCTTCAGTTAAAAAAAAATTGATTCATTTATGATGAAAACATTTTAAGGATTATTATTGGTGTTTATGTAAATCTTTGCTAATATCCTGGTATGAATATTTAATACCATTTGATTTGCTATCGGTCTAGTAAAATGCTCTTCATCTTCTCATTCGCTTCATCCCCCTAACATTCCTTTTTCTTTTCCTTTTAGTTCTTAGTAGTATCCATGGTTCCAATAGCTCCCAGGAGAGCTGCACATCTCTTGTTCTTCACTTCTCATTGTCATCCCAGACCTGTTTACAAAATGGTAAGACTCATTACCCCTTAGAGTAAACTCTGCTAAGAAACCAGGGTGGGAGTCGCTTCTGTTCCCCAGTACAGGATCTTTCTCCAAGCCATCCTCTTACTGTATCCTCACTCAGAGCCAGTTACTTAGTTCACAGATTCCAAATCCAATGATTCAAGGCCATCTCCTCTGGCCCAGCCATCTCTGATTTCTCTGCTCTACCCCCTGGAAGCTTTTCCTTCATGATTTTGAGAAGTTGGGTTTGGTGGCAATGGAAAGAAAGGCCCAGGATCCTTTCATTATAAAGTCAAATCACTCAGGACCAGGAACAAAGGCTTGAGTATTCAAAGGCAAACTCCCCTCTTCTCAGAAGTAATATCTCATTCTAGCCCATGCTGACCTGGAACTCCCTCTATAGCGCCAGGCTGGCCTTGAACTCATGGCGATCCTCCTACCTTAGCCTTCCAAATGCAGGGATTAAAGATGTTTGCCATTGGCTGGGCATGACGGTGCACGCCTTTAATCCCAGCACTTGGGAGGCAGAGCTAGGAGGATCACCATGAGTTCAAGGCCACCCTGAGACCACATAGTGAATTCCAGGTCAGCATGAGCTAGAGTGAGACCCTACCTTAAAAACGAAAAACAAAACAAAACAAATAAAAGATGTGTGCCATAACGAACTGCTTTAAAGGCAAACTTTTGTTCTTAAATCAAACTGTATAAATATTACTAAGGGGACGCCCCAGGGACTATTATGATTACAGAAATCTGAATAAGCTCACATTGTAGGTAACTTATGAGCTGTTAGAAGAGAAGCTCGCCAACCCCTGGAGCTCAGGCATGAGACAGCCAATGGCTGCATAGTTAAGGCAATGAACCTCCTCCAGCCGGGTGGCTGGAGACCCAAGTTACAAGCATTAATAAAGCCACCTGAGTCTATGGGGGACATAGTCAAACTATACACTCTCTAATATTTCAGATGACACTATAGGTATTGAATTAGTTTGGGTTAAAGATTTGCATTTCAGGGTAAATCCCTTTGAGGAATAATCATTTTAAGTGGAAAAAAACTATGCATAGTTTAATACAAATGGGTTATGGCTCCTTTTTCAAATAGGCAGTAGACTTGTGGCTGGGCAGGGTTTACCCAGCCAGTATCCTGACATGATGTAGACTTAGAAGTATCCCTTTTGTATGCAATATGTGTGTCTTCTTTTTTAAGGTTGGATCTTTTATCCTTACTCAAACATGGATATTCTGAAGTGGAAGAGAGTCCTCAGTACTGCTGTGGAGAGACTGCAAGCAGCCATATTTCAAATGTAGGGAGCCTCTGCTGGAGTCTTTATGATCATATACTTGTATAAGACATATGGCATGGCAGGCAAGAATAGAAAAAGAGCCTGTGGCACCCTGGACCAGTCACCCTTTCACTTAGTCACATTGTCTATCCTGTCTGTAATATGAATGGGTGTGTGCATGCATGTGTGCATGTGTGTAATGCATTGGAAAATCACAGTGTGGTACGTGAACTGGTCAATCAGCCTTGTTACATGTATAGGATATTGTGCCAAAAAGGTGGAGGAGAAAGAGGGAAGAAAAAGCAGCTGAGGGGAAAGCACCATCCTAAGCTGTGGTAGTTTGATTCAGGTGTTCTGAATCCCCCATAGACTCAGGTGTTCTGAATCCCCATAGACTCAGGTGTTCTGAATGCTAGGTTCCCAGCTGATGGAGATTTGGGAATTAATGCCTCCTGGAGGGAGTGTATTGTTGGGGGCAGGCTTGTGGGTGTTATAGCCAATTTCCCCATGCCAGTATTTGGCACACTCTTCTGTTGCTATGGTCCACTTTATGTTGGCCACGGGGTAATGTCCACCCTCTGCTCATGCCATTATTTCCCCTGTCATCATGGAGCTTCCCCTTGAGTCTGTAAGCCAAAATAAACCTTTTTGTCCCCACAAGCTGCTCTTGGTCAGGTGATTTCTGCCAGCAATGTGAACCTGACTGCAACATAAGGAAACATAAAAACAATGTTCAAGAGGGGCAGAGATGGCTTAGCAGTTAAGGCGCTTGCCTGCAAAGCCTAAGAACTCATGTTCAAATCTCTAGGTCCCACATAGCTAGACTTGGTGACACAAGCATGCAATGTTGCACATGCGCCACAAGGGGCACACACATCTGGAATTCGTTTGCAGCAGCTGAAGGCCCTGACAAGCCTGCTTTTTTTCTCTCTCTTTCTCAAAATAAATAATAATTTTTAAAAAATTAAAATAAAAACAATGTTCAAGGGCCTTGTCATCTACAGCAGAACCTAAACATTTGAGGACATTAACAGTCAATGGAGGACACATCTCATGATTAGAAGAAACAACTGAGGAAATCATTACTCTGTGCTAGATGGGCAGCCTGATGCTTACATGTTCCACCTACACTCCTCCCAGAAGCCCTATGGGAGAGGTTAGTACTACCTCACATTAACAAACCAGAAAGTGTGGCAATCTGTTCACAGTTTTCTAGCTACTAAAATGCAGAGCGAGGGGTAAAACCCAGACCTGTCTGACTCCACAGTTCTGTAATGCACCATGACTGATTCTATGCCTAGTCCTCACCTTCTCCTTACTGTGAGAATAGCCACATTGCTTTTGTGGGTGAATTGCAAATGTAATACTTCAAAGATTTTTTTTTTTTCTGAGCTAGGGTCTTGCTGTAGCCCAGGCTGACCTGACACTTGCCCTGTTGTCCCAGGCTAGCCTTGAACTCACAGTGATCCTTCTACCTGTCCACTGTTCATGCCTGGCTCTATGGGTCCTTCTTAAAGTTAGATTGGAAGAAGCGGAACTTGCAAATGGGATACAAATCTTCTTAAGGCTCTAAATACATACTGCCATTTGCTCTCCAGAACAACCACGTCCACAGACCTGCTAGAACGATGGCTGAGGGAACTTGCTTCTCATTGTTCTTAGCACTGAGTGGAGTAATTATGCTCATTTACCTTTGCTAAATTGACAGGCAAAAATTATTCTTACCAAATTTCTTTGATAGAGAGATTTAAGATTGAACATTTAACGTATTTCTTGTTCCTTTCAAAAACAAATTCTGTGACTTGGGGGCTGGAGAGATGGCTGAGTGGTTAAGGTGCTTACCTGCAAAGCCTAAGGACCCAGGTTTGATTCTCCAGGTCCCACATAAGCCAGATGCACATGGTGGTGCATGAGTCTGGAGTTTGTTTTCAATGGCTAGAGGCCCTGGTGCACCCATTCTCACTCTCTCTCTAATAAGTAAATAAAATAAATTTTAAAAAAATTTTGTGACTTGGGAGATGTCTCAGCAGTTGAAGACACTTACTTGCAAAGCCTACCAGCCTCGGTTGGATTCCCCTGTATCCACATAAATCCAGATGCACAATGTAGTGTATGTATCTGGAGTTCATTTGCAGCACAGCAATCTCTGGTGTCCCTCCCCCCTTCTTTCTGCTTGCAAATAAGTAAATAGAATTTTTTTTCATTCTGTTTTGAACCAGGTATTCCTAACCTGTGTACCTCCCTCACTTCTGTGGGTTTCAACATCTTACCTATACTGAAAATATTAATTCTTAAGCCGGGCGTGGTGGCGCAGGCCTTTAATCCCAGCACTCGGGAGGCAGAGGTAGGAGGATCGCCATGAGTTCGAGGCCACCCTGAGACTACATAGTGAATTCCAGGTCAGCCTGGGCCAGAGTGAGACCCTACCTCAACCTCCCCCCCGCTAAAAAAAATTAATTCTTCGTTATTTGTAAAAAGTATTTGCTTTCTCAATTTGCTTACTGCTTAAAATGTTTTAACTCTTACAAGCTGTATAATCATCAGTGTCAAGAGTTTCCCACTGGCCTGGAGAGATGGCTTAGCAGTTAAGGCGCTTGCCTGCGAAGCCTAAAGATCCAAGTTCAATTCCCTAGTACCCATGTAAGTCAGATGCACAAGGTGGTGCATGTGTCTGGAGTTCGTTTACAGTGGCTAGAGGCCCTTGCGTGCCCATTCTCTGTCTCTCTTTCTCTCCCTCCCTCTCTGTCTGTCTCAATTAAAAAAAATTTTTTTTAAACCTAGAGTTTTCCTTTCATTCTGAGATTGGATAGACCTTTTCCTTTTCATTCTTTTTACTTTGTGTGTGTAGAGAGTAAGGTGGTAAGATTACAGCTTTATTCCTCCCTTGGCAATGATAATGATAGCTGGATGTCACAACTGAGTACCAACAATAAAGTTTATAAAGTAACTGTTTTGTGTAAGGCACTATGTTATTTTAATGAAAAGGAAATCAAATTTTCAGGGGATGGTTTAAGAAGGCTCTGTACTTAGTGTTTAATTTTGATGTGAACTTTAAACTTCTCTAAAAATAGTCTTTCACTCTCTCCTTCCCTCTCTCTCTCTTTCTCTGTATGCATGTGTGTTTATTCAAAAGAAAACAACATGAGCCTGCTTCAGAATACTCAGGTTCATTAGTCAGCAGGTATGGGATCTTGTGTAACTCACTTGTGCTCTCTGAACCTCAGTGTTGCCAGGTATTTTGGCACAATAGCTGTGTACAGCTGAAATCAACACAATTTCCATAAATACGCTTCGTAGGAGTTAAATCAATAAGGTAGTAAGACTTTAAAAATGTCTCCTATTGGGCTGGAGAGATGGCTTAGTGGTTAAGTGCTTGCCTGTGAAGCCTAAGGACCCCGGTTCGAGGCTCAATTCCCCAGGACCCACGTTAGCCAGATGCACAAGGGGTTGCACACATCTGGAGTTCCTTTACAGAGGCTGGAAGCTCTGGCACACCCATTCTCTCTCTCTCTCACTCTCTCTGCCTCCTTCTCTCTGTCACTCTCAAATAAATAAATAAAAAAAATTTTAAAAATGTCTCCTATTAGGAGTGAGGTTTTTTTTCTTTTTCTTTTTTCAAGGTAGGGTCTCACTCTAGCCCAGGTTGACCTGAAATTCACTATGTAATCTCAGGGTGGCCTCGAACTCATGACAATCCTACATTTGTCTCCCAAGTGCTGGGATTAAAGGTGTGTGCCACTGCGGCGAGCCCCCCTGACCCGCAGGGAAGAACGACCACAAGACGAGGATCCTTCTTGATCACACTTTTATTGGAGAGCTCTTGGTTAACAGGAAGGTTGATGGCGAGGGGCAAGGAGGCGGAATGTGCAGCTACTTTTATAGCGGGGAATGCAACGAGGCGCCCACTGATTGGTTGCTACCAGCTTGCCACCACCAGGCGCCACGGGATAGGCTCGGGACAGGTTGCGTCAAGCACATGCGCATACCTTGAACACGGTTGGCGCCAAGGCACTGCCTAATATGGAGTTGTTTAGCTCAACACAGACAGGAAGCCAGCGCCATCTTGTAATGGCGACTGCTTGCAGCTCCCTGCATGCCACCACACCTGGCAGGAGGGTGACTTTTTAAAAAAAATTATTTATTTGAGTGAGAGAGAGAGAGAGAGAGAAAGAAAGAAAGAAGGAAAGAAAGAAAGAGGCAGAGAGACACACACAGAGAGGAGAGAATGGAGAATGGGTGCGCCAGGGTCTCTAGCCACTGCAAACCAACTCCAGACACATGCACCACCTTACGTATTTAGCTTATGTGGGTACTGGGGAATTGAACCTGGCTTTGCAGGCAAGCTCCCTAACTGCTAAGCTATCTCTCCAAAAGGGTGACTTTTTCAAATGAGTGGGTTTAAATGGGCATGGTAGCACACACCTTTAATCCCAGCACTCAGGAGGCAGAGGTGGGAGGATTATTGTGAATTCAAGGCCAGCCTGAGACTATAGAGTTGGTGCCAGATCAGCCTGGACTAGAGCAAGATCCTACCTAGCAAAAACAAAACAAAACAAAAAGCAATGTTAAAACAAGTGGCTTTAGAAGACGTGGCTTTGGGGGGCTGGAGAGATGGCTTTGCGGTTAAGTGCTTGCCTGTGAAGCCTAAGGACCCTGGTTCGAGGCTCGATTCCCCAGGACCCATGTTAGCCAGATGCACAAGGGGGCTCACGCGTCTGGAGTTCGTTTGCAGTGGCTGGAGGTCTTGGCTCTCCCATTCTCTCTCTCTCTCTCTCTCTCTCTCCCTCTGTGCCTCTTTCTCTCTCTGTCTGTCTGTCCCTCTCAAATAAAGAAATAAAAAATAAATAAATAAACAAGAGAAGACTTGGCTTGGAAGTGGAGAGTTCAGGAAACAAGCAGAAGCAGGAATGGGTAAGAGACCTACTATTGTATGTAGGGAGCTGTGTCAAGGAACGTTGTTCTAATAATGAGAATTGCTAAAGCGGCTTGAATTAACTCCCAAGGGATCTGTCATATATAGAGTGCCAGATTTTAAAAAAAGCACATGCAGTTTTACAATATGTGTATTACAAAACACTTCTGTAGGAAAGCAGCCAAATTCCAACATCTCCTGGAAGCATGGAGTATATTGCATGCTTGCTGAAAGAACTGCAGTTTTAGACAAGTCAGAACTTTCTTCTTTCGCATCATAATTGTTCAACATAAAACATTATAGTCGGGCGTGGTGGCGCACACTTTTAATCCCAGCACTCAGGAGGCAGAGGAAGGAGGATCACCATGAGTTCCAGGCCACCCTGAGACTCTATAGTGAATTCCAGATCAGCCTGGACTAGAGCGAGACCCTACCTCGAAAAACCAAAAGAAAAGCAAAGGAAAACATTATCGAAGTTTAAAACCATGAGGCCCAGGGAAATGGAGAGCAGGAAGAAAGGTAGAATTTTCTCCAGTCCCCGTGGCATGTCCACAGTGGGCTTTATCACAGGAAGTCTGGTCTGACAGTCTGTCCCAGACCAGCTCCCCAGGCCCTTCCTAACAAGAGCACATACCCTAGACAGCTTCCACGTGGGTCTAGCTTCTGGGCCCTGCGACTCCCGCCTCTGGGCTACAGTGAACGGATGTTGTTGCTCTGGCTTTGCCCATTTTTCCTATCAGAGCTTGGTGATGCAAGGCACTGGTCTGGAGATGCCTGGCTTCCTTCCAACCCTGACCTTGCCATTTCTTAGCCACACTCTAGGGATACAAGTCTCAACATGACAGAACAGTTTATTTTCTTATTTTTATTTTATTTATTTATTTGAATGAGAGAGAGAGGCAGATAGAGAAAGAGAGGATGGGTGCACCAGGGCCTTCAAGCACTGCAAACAAATTCCAGACACATGTGCCACCTTGTGCATCCGACTTATGTGGGTACTGGGGAACCGAACCTGGGTCCTTTGGCTTTGCAGGCAAGTGCCTTAACCGCCAAGCCATCTCTCTCCAGCCCAACAGAACAGTTTAGAGCTTGGGTGCTGGAGTCAATGTGACTCTCATGTTCCCATTTGTCAGCCACTGACTGGAGGCCCTTATTTCTCAAAGCCTTATTCCCTCGTGTACAATGAGGATCCTAAAAAGCGCTACCTCCCAGTTATTGAAATGGGATAATAAAGTTAAGTCACATACAATCTGTAGAGGATGGCGAGTACTCGGTGAGCATTACCTCGTATTTAGTATTGCCCCTTTGCTATACTTTTGACTCACCTGTAAGGTGGGGCGAGACCTTCTCGGTGCATACTTCAGTCCTCGTATTCAGTGGCTGCCCCCACTGAACTCGACTTAGCTTGCTGAGCTGCTTAGCCCTATCTGATGTGAGGCATGGCTCCCTTTGTAGTCTAGCCTCTGTGTAGGGTGGTCCAGATACTAGACAGCTGGGACCGTTGAGTGACTTCTGACTTACAGAAGGACTAGTTCTTAAATCTGGGAGTGAGCAGTCACCCAAAACTTCCAAGAAACCATCTTGTGTGGCCATAAGGGCCTTTGTTGAGTGAATGAACTCAGACATAATTAACACGGGATGAAGGAATCATCATTGCTTGCATGGGAGGCCAATTTTATACAATGATGGGAGATGGTGTGTCTCTGGGCCTGTTTAAAAAAAAAAAAAACACTAAAAAAGGAAGCACTGGGGCTAAAGAGATTACTTAGCAATTAAGGTGCTTGCCTGCAAAGCCAAAGGACCCAAGTTCAATTCCCCAGGACCCAAGTAAGCCAGATGTACAACATGGCACATGCCTCTGGAGTTCATTTGCAGAGGCTAAAGGCCCTGGTGCGCCCATTCTCTCTCTCTCTCTGTCTCTCTCTGCCTCTTCCTCTATCTCTCTCAAATAAATAAATAAAAATTTAAAAATTTAAATTTCTTTTTTTTAGAAAAATAAAGGGGGGCTGGAGAGATGGCTTAGCATGGTGGTGCATGCCTTTAATCCCAGTACTCAGGAGGTAGAGGTAGGAGGATTGCCATGAGTTCGAGGCCATCCTGAGACTACATAGTGAATTTCAGGTCAGCCTGACCTAGAGTGAGATCCTACCTCAAAACACCAAAGAAACAAATAATAATAATAATAAAATAAAAAATATTTTAAAAAAGAAAATGACTCACTGTTTTTACAAAAGTTATGAGGAATCTTCCTGATGTATCTGCCCACTCTGAGTATTTGATTCATGTGGCACTTATAAAGTGTGAGAGGTTTAACCTTGGAGCTTTTTTTTTTTTTTTTTTTTTTTTTCGAGGTAGGGTTTCACTCTAGCCCAGGCTGACCTGGAATTCACTATGGAGTCTCAGGGTGGCCTCGAACTCACGGCGATCCTCCTACCTCTGCCTCCCGAGTGCTGGGATTAAAGGCATGCACCACCACACCCGGCTCTTGGAGCTTTTTGTATTGTAGGTTTGGGCCGTGTTGGTAAGGAGGTAGAGGATGCTTTTCTTCTCCCCATCATTATTGGAATTTAGATTTTAGGGGCATGCTTAGCTTTCTTTTAAGTATACTTCCAAAGGTCCATTTGCAAAAAGTCAAAGAAAAATAGAATCATGTCTAGGCATTGAATGAGAGACTCAGGGTCTAGGGCTTGGAAAATGGTAATTACACCCAGGTTGGTGGGTAAGTTTCTATGTTGTTAAGCTGACACTGCCAGCTTCCTGTGCTTGTAAGTGGAATGGCACCCGTGCATTCTTGTGTGGGGAAGAGTGGCAATCCATACGTGCTTTGCTTTGGCCACAGTGTTTAAAGCTTCTGCTCATTCACCCCATTTTTGACAATAAGATACATTTGAAAGAAAGGAGAGGCAGTAGAAGGAATAAAGAGACAAAATGGGAAGAGAAAGCAGATTTTTTGTTTTGTTTTGTTTTTCAAGGTAGGGTCTCACTCTAGTCCTGGCTGACCCAGAATTCACTATGTAGTCTCAGGGTAGCCTCGAACTCACAGTGATCCTCCTACCTCTGCCTCCCGAGTTCTGGGATTAAAGGTGTGTGCCATCACACCTGGCTAGAAAGCAGATTTTTTTTTTAAATTAAACATTTCTATTTTTCATTTTTAAAAATATTTTTTATTTATTTACTTATTACAGAGAGAGGCAGATAGAGAGAATGGGTGCCCCAGGGCCTCCAGCCACTGCAAACGAACTCCAGACACATGTGCCACCTTGTGCATTATTCTGTGGGTACTGGGGAATCAAAACTGGGTCCTTAGGCTTCACAGGCAAGTGCCTTAACAACTAAGCCATCTCTCCAGCCCTCATTTCTATTTTTCCAGCTATAAAGTGACACATTCAGTTCTCACCCATCCTCACGGCTCTGGTTCCCTCCCAACAATGGTGTTGCTATTATAGAACCTCTCTCTTCTTTCATTAAGTAGCTCACTCATGAAATAAATATGTGTGAATTCACGCACTGAACACACATATACACACATACCCCAATTCTCCCAAACACTCCAAGAGCCTCTGAGACTTGACAGTTCCATTTTAGGCAAAGTTCAAGTGCACCTTAGAAGGAAAATGTCAGGGTTTCCTGATCAAATGCACTCTGAATTTGAAGGGACTAGCAGAGAGCCGTCTTAGACATTCTTCATATGGTTGCTAAGATTTCTTTGTTTTGAGCCCCACCCTATATCTGCATTGAAAATGCTGACTCTTTTCTGAGAAGTGGGTTCCTACTTTTTCTAGTGAGAGTCTTGGCATTTCAGCTTCTTCTCAAGCTCCGCTGGTGGACGTGTCCAGTTCCATCTCACGGTCCATCTTAATACCTGAGGAGCCAGGCATGGTGGCGCACATCTCTAATCCCAGCAGGTAGGAGGATTGCCGTGAGTTCGAGGGCAGCCTGAGAATACACAGTGAATTCCAGGTTAGCCTAGGCTAGAGCAAGACCCTACCTCGAGAAAAAACAGTTCATACCCGAGGAGCCTGGCCGTTGCCCTGGTCCTTGCTCATGGAGCGGAGGCAAGAACAGTGATGCTGGTCGGCACAAGAGCAGTGACGTTTTTAAATTTTATTTTCATTGATTTATTAGAGACAGAGTGAGAGAGAATGGGCACACCAGGGCCTCTAGCCTCTGCAAACGAACTCTAGACACATGTACCACCATGTGCATCTGGCTTATGTGGGACCTGGAGAATCAAACCTGGGTCTGTAGGCTTTGCAGGCAAGCGCCTTAACCGCTGAGCCATCTCTCCAGCCCAAGGTTTTTGTTTGTGTTTTCGGTTTCCTTTTTGGTTTTCGAGTTAGGGTCTCACTCTAGCCCAGGCTGACCTGGAATTCACTATGTATTCTCAGGGTGGCCTCAAACTCACGGCAATTCTTCTACCTCTGCCTTCAAAGTGCTGGGATTAAAGATGTGTGCCACCATACCCAGCTAAAGGTCTTTTTACTATGTGACCACTGCATTGTCAGCTCAACTCCTGGCTTCTTCTTATCGCATATTGCCAACAGCTAACACTTGGCATGCTTGGAGACTGGGGTGCGTGCACACACACACACACACACATACACACACAGACACGTGCACGTGCCTACTTGTATCAATATTAGTGCACAGACTCATATCTGTGTGTTGGGGGTGGGGAAGCTGGGCTGGACAAGAACTTAGGAGGTCTTTTTTCACTGGCTCGTCATTAGATACAAAGCACTAGTAGTTCATGCACCAGGCATCGGCTCCTAGCTTCGCGTGTAGCTTGTGACTCAGGTATTCTCTTTAGAATGGAGATAATCGGTGCCTTTCTTCCAAGAAAGTGAGTTTTGATTATAGAAGATGCGGATGAACACTTGTGGATAATCACCTGAATGCTCTAAGAGGAGGTCCTTTCATTCAGGGTCTCAGTTTGAGCTGATTTTCTCTTCCTCTCCCCCTTTCCCTCAACTACCTTGTTATTAACAACACATGCATGTTCTCTACTAAGTTGTAACGAGTACAGCTGGTGTTTCTAGAATGCATGCTATATTGTCTGCTCTCAGAGCTTTGTGTTCGTTCATCAGAATCCTTGCATTTCTATGAGGTTATATTATCCCTGTTTTATAGTTCAGGAAACTAAAGTTTAGAGGAGTTTAATGATTTGCCCCATGGAAACGCAGTTGTCATTTCTGCATTGTGCTGCCCCTGGGTGTTCAGTCCCTAGCCACCTTCCATGTCCTATAGCCCCTAGCACAGTGATCGCCCACGAAATGCTTAGTAACTGTTTAAGAATAGAAAGCACTCAGCCTGGCGTGGTGGCACATGCCTTTAATCCCAGCACTCGGGAGGCAGAGGTAGGAGGATTGCCGTGAGTTCGAGGCCATCCTGAGACTCCATAGTGAATTCCAGGTCAGCCTGGGCTAGAGTGAGACTCTACCTCGAAAAACAAACAAACAAACAAAAAAATAGAAAGCACTCAATGAATACTTGGCAAAGGATTGGGGCGACTCTATTTCAAAATCCAGTTCTCCTGACTTGAAAAGCAATTTATTACATTGGTTTGTTACAACGAGGCCATAGCAACCTCTGAGTCAATAGCTAGATAAAACCAAGAAATTAGTCATGTCTTAACTTCTTTTCATTTAAACAGTAAAAAGGAAGAAGCTAAGCTTCAAAGAGAGGGATTCAACAAACAACTGATCCTGCGCCATTACAACGACCCCGAAGACAACAAGGAGACCGTTAACCCCCACCACACTTCCCAAGAGGCTGATTCCCAGGTTTGCTGGATGGATTTTCTGAAGAAGAAACTACAGATGCCAGTTGTCAGAACAGCCAACCCCGAGAGGAAGAAGTTCCACTACGCCCTGGTAGATGGGTCCTCTCTGACCTAATATCCTCCAGCAATGCCCTGGAGAAAGGCTTAGGGCAGAGGCAGATTAGGACCTGGTGGACGGAACTGACAGGTGGGGGTTCCATTCAGCAGAAAATCAGTCCCAGGGAACCCTGGGGGAATTTTCAATAGGGCAGGAGAAGAAAACCCAAAAGAGAGTTGTAAACAAGCTCCCAGTTTCCAAACCTTCCTTCTTGTTCGGGGAACCTCTAGTTGGTGCTGATATTTTTGTCAGGTACTTGAGGGCTCATGTGGTTCTGAGAAAATGAATTTTCCTTGCTTCTTCACTTTTCTGATGGTGAGAACTACAAGGGGATTGAACATCTAGAGAACCTGACTTCAAGAGAAGGAACCAAGTCCTATCATTCCAAAATGAAAAAGGCCATCAGAGGCCATCTTGTCAATGATGGTGCAGATCAGCCTGGTAAAATGATTCACAGATCCACAGTAACCCCTTACCCCTCAGCCATCTTTGGCCTTGTGCTGGGATGACGACGTCATCACTGGGTACTAATACACAGTCTATTTTGATGTCTAGAAACTCTACTCATCTGACCATACTCCCCTGTTAGTGTTCACAGATTGATTTGAAAGAATGTGAGGGTTTTTTGTTGTTGTTGTTGTTACTGTTGTTGTTTTCCCAAGATAGAGTCTCACTGTAGCTCAGGCCGACCTGGAATTCACTATGTAGTCTCAGGGTGGCCTCAAACTCATGGTGATCATCCTACCTCTGCCTCCTGAGTGCGGGATGAAAGGCGTGCGCTACCACGCCCTGCTGAATGTGAGCTTTAATGAGAGTGCAGGAATGTGAGCCTGTGGGGAGGACATGCAGAGCCAGGAGTCAGGAATTTTATGTGCTGGTCTAGGTCTACCATCCGCATGCTCTGTGGCTGTGGAAAGAGTCACCCTGTCTGCATTCCTATTACTTTATCCAAAATTTACTGATTAAAAAGATAAAATAGCCGGGCGTTGTGGCATACACCTTTAATCCCAGCACTAGGAAGGCAGAGGTAGGAGGACTGCTGTGAGTTCAAGGCCACCCTGAGACTACATAGTGAATCAGGTCAGCCTGGGCTAGAGCAAGACCCTACTTCAAAAAGCCAAAACAAAACAAAGCAAAAAAAAAAAAAAAAAAAAAAAAAAAAAAAGAAAGAAAGAAAGGAAAAGAAAAGAAAAACATAAAATAGGGCTAGAGAGATGACTCAAGGGTTAAGGCCCTTGCTTGCAAAGCCCAATGACCTGGGTTTGATTCCCTAGTACCCACATAAGCCAGATGCACAAAGTAGCTCATGCATAGGAATTTGTTTGCAGTGGCTAGAGGCCCTGGAACGCCCATTCTCTCTTTTTCTCTCTCTCTCTCTCTGTCTCACTCCGCTTGCAAATAAATAAATAAAACATTTAAGAAGATAAAATAGCAGAGCCAGATGTGGTGTTGCATGCCTGTATTCCCATACTTGGGAAACTGAGGCAAGAGGATCATGAGTTCAAGGATAGCCTAGGCTATATGGCCAAATCTTGTCTCCAAAAAAAAAAAAAAAAAAGAATTAATTGGTGCTGGGGAGATGGTTCAGCAGTTAAAGGCACTTGCTTGCAAAGCCTGCTGACCTCCCAAGCACTCACATAAAGCCAGACACAAAATTTGATGCAAACATATCTGGCATTTGTTTACACTGTCAGGAGACCCTGATGCACCTGGGAGGGCACACACACACACACACAAACACACACACAAATACATAAACAAATAACATTTTAAAACACTTTTTTGAGAGAGTATGGGAGCCTCAGGACCTTTTGCCTGTGTATACTATTTCGTGCATCTGGCTTTCAGTGGGGAATCGAACCAGAGCCAGCAGGTTTCACAAGCAAGCTTCTTTAACTGCTGAGCCATCTCTCCAGCTCTGTAAATAACATTAACAATTCACAGGGCATGGTGGCATGCACCTTTAATCCCAACACTCGGGAGGCAGGGGTAAGAGGATCGCTGTGAGTTTGAGACCAGCCTGAGACTACATAGTGAATTCCAGGTCAGCCTGGGCTAGAGTGAGACCCTACCTCAAAAACGCAACCACAAAAAAAAAAAAGTTAATTAAATAGGAGCGATGGTTAATTAAATGGAGAGATGGTTCAGTGTTTAAAGGCACTAGAGGGCCGGGTTTGATTCCCCAGTACCCATATAAAGCTGGATGCATAAGGTGGCATATGTGTCTAGTTGTTTGCAGTGGCAGGAGGTTCATTTTCTCTCTCTCTCTCTCTCTTTATTTCTTGCAAATAAATAATAAAACTTTATAAAAATTAATTAGAATGTGTGTGAAAGTTAACATCTTTTGACAGAAGAATTATTGGCATCCTTGTTGCAATTCCTTAACCCAGATCTCATCTATCCTTCTGGCCGCCTAGCTGTCTGCCAGAGCTACGCTGACCTCCGTTGGGGTGGCATGTACACCAACATATTCAGCGACTGGCCAAATCCTGACATCCTGGGAACCTTCACGCCCTTTGGATGTGGTAGCCTTTCTTTTCCTAATAGGTATGTAAGATTCCAATTAAGCTAAAACTTGTGGGTAAGCAGACACAAGCAGGGAGAGAGCTAAATGCCAACAAATGCAAGCACAGAGAAGTCACCTTTTAAGCTGTCAATCTAACTGGAAAGGCAGGTAAGGAAAATGAAGCGTGTGTGTGTGTGTGTGTGTGTGTGTGTGTGTGTGTGTGTGCGTGCATTGTGCATACATACCTGCGTGCTAACCATCACTCTAATCCCTGCTGGATCCAAAGAGCCTCCTGATCTGCACCATGCCCCATAGCCTTACTCAACTCCTCCTAACGTCATACATAGCTCTGAGGCTCAGGAAGGAGAGCAGGGTAAAGAATGAAATTAAATGTCAGTGAGTGTAGGGTCAGGGTAAGGTCAGATGTGGGCTGAGGAGTCCGGTGAGAATGTGAAAGTGTGACACTCAGCCAGGATGCCGGCAGCGGGAGGTCCACTGCCTGACAGCAGGTGTTAATCTACTGTTCATTTCCTAGGCTGTCTTTATAAACTAACATAAACGGGGTGGCCCTAAACGACAGAAATGTATCCTTCCCCAGAAAAGGGGCTAAAAGAGATGAAGGGCTAGAAAGATGAAGCATTAGACTCTGAGGGAGACTGCCCCATGCCACTCTCCTGTTCCTTCGGTTTTTTGTTTTTTGTTGTTGTTGTTGTTGTTGTTTTGTTTTGTTTTGTTTTGTTTTTGAGGCAGGGTCTTGCTCTAGCCCAGCCTGACCTGGAATTCACTATGTAGTCTAAACGCATGGCAATCCTCCTATCTCTGCCTCCAAAGTGCTGGGATTAAAGGCGTGCACCACCACGCCCAGCTTCCATGCTCCTTCTGTCTGCTGGCAGCCCGCAGCGTTCTTTGGCTTACAGACAGCTCATTCCAGCCTTTGCTTCCTTCCTCCCATTTTTCCTTTTCTGTTTCTCTCAGTGTGACCTCTCCTCCTCATGTATGGACACCAGTCACTGGATTTAATACCCACTCTAAACCCAGGATAATTTCATCTTGATATTCTTTTTTTATATTTTATTTATTTATTTATTTATTTATTTATTATTTATTTATTTATGAGAGAGGCAGATAGAGAGAATGGGTGCCTTAGGTACCCTGGCCACTGCAAACAAACTCCCAATGCAGCTGGCTTACGTAGGTACTGGGGAATCGAACCTGGGTCCTTAGGCTTTGCAGGCAAGCGCCTTAACCACTAAGCCATCTCTCTAGCCCTATCTTGATATTCGTATTTAATTATATCTACAAAGGCCATGTTTTCAAAAAACGTCACATTCTGAGGTTTGGTAGGATGAGTTGGTGGGGGGGCAGAATTGAACTCACTGTGATTACTATTTCTTTTAAAAAATATTTTTATTTATTTATAAGAGAGAGAGAGAGAAAGAGAGAGAGAATGTCTCTTGTTACCACATATGCATCTCACTGTATGTGAGTGTTGGGGCCTCAAACCCAGGCCCGCAGGCTTTGAAGCAAATACCTTTCGCTGCTGGCCATCTCCCCAGCCTGTGATACTGTTTCCTGTATCCCCTCCTCCTTGGGACGTTGCCTTTCCCCACACTTCCGCCTGCTCCTCCTCCTTCACCACGAGTGCAGCTTCAGTTTAGTGGTTGACATATTTAAAGCAACTTAGATGGAAAATTGATAAGAAAGGAACTGCAAATATATAAGTATATCAAACACAGAAAGTTTCAAATGTAGATTTAGGCAAGAAAAATGTTCTCTGGCTCCTAGAGCTTCAGGAAGATGACATCACCGCAGTTTATCCATAAAGCCACCTTCAGTGAACTAAGGCACCATGGGCATGACATTACCCTCCAAGTTTGCTGAATTTCACTTTATTGAAGAAGCCACATTGCATCTTCCAGGTCCTCTATTATTTTTACTCCTCCTGGCTTCAGGACATGGGACTTTGAGAATCAGGTCATACAAAGAGAGCAAGAACTTTTTTTTTTTCCTTCTCTCAGCAAGTTGGTCAATATACATTCCTGTGTTTCTGCCAAGTGTAGCACTTTCTGGTGCTTAACCACGCTGCTGGTGAAACCTGCTTCTCTCCCTGGCTGCTGACATGAGCCAAGTCACCTGTCCACATGTGCCAGAGGCTTGCTAGCAAAGCCAGGCCAGGTCAGCAGAAAGCCAACAGAAATAACAGATGAACGACGCTTCATTGTGAAGAAGCAAATGTTTGGAGGGAGGCAGCGTGACGGCCAGGAAAGCCGCTGGGCGCGCCACCTGTAGACGTCTGCCCTCGGCGTGGAAGAATCTTTCCCAACTTTGAACTTGACAGGAAGCAAAGTTGACAGGACTTGAAATCACTTCAAAGGCTGAGAAAGCACTATCAAAAGATTGCAAGCCGGGCGTGGTGGCGCACGCCTTTAATCCCAGCACTCTGGAGGCAGAGGTAGGAGGATCGCCAGGAGTTCGAGGCCACCCTGAGACTCCATAGTGAATTCCACGTCAGCCTGGGCTAGAGTGAGACCCTACCTGGAAAAACAAAACAAACAAAAACAAAACAAAACAAAACAAAAAGATTGTGTCATCGTCTCCCAGTGGTACTAGTCTTGAAAGAAAGGTTAGGAAGCATGATGCAAGTTTATGACATTTTAATTGAACATTTTATTCCGGGGCACTGTAGACAAAGTAGAAAAGTATTTCCAAAGAACAAATGATCCCACTTCATTTTTCAAGATTCGTTTTTGTTGTTGTTATTGGTGGTGGTGTTTTTGAGACAGGTCTATAGAACTGAGGCTGCCCTAAAGTTTCCATGTAGCCCAGGCTGTCTCAAACTCCGTGCTCCTCCTCCTCCTCCAGCCTCCCGAGTGCTGAGATAACTTGCGTATACCACCACTCCAGGTCACCCAAGAATTGCTAAAATTGTGTCCTTGGAACACTTTCTGACAAGCTTGATTAAAATATCTAATTCTTGAGCCGGGCATGGTGGCACACACCTTTAATCCCAGCACTTGGGAGGCAGAGGTAGGTGGATCGCAGTGAGTTTGAGGCCACCCTGAGATTACATAGTGAATTCCAGGTCAGCCTGGACTAGAGTAGACCCTACCTTGAAAAACCAAAAAAAAAATAATAATAAATAAATAAATAAATAAAATAAAATAAAATATCTAATTCTTGAGGCTTAGAGAGATGGCTTAGCGAATAAGGCCCTTGCCTGCAAAGCCTAAAGACCCAGGCCCTATTCCCCAGAACCCACGTAAGCCAGATGCACATGGTGGTGCATGCATCTGGAGTTCATTTACAGTGGCTAGAGGTCCTTACATGTCCATTCTCTCTCACTCTAATAAATAAAAATAAAAATTTTAAATCTAATTCTTGTTAATTGCTAATGTATATCAACTTAAGTGGAGAGAGTATGCTTACTTACAGTGTTAGTTTCAGTTACAGTTTAATTTTCCCAAGAATCCTATGATAGGTGTATTTCCTAGCTGGGGAAACTGAGGCTCAGAGGAGATGGATACCTTTTCCAAGATCACATGGAAGAGAAAAGCATTGAAAGTTTTTAGTCTCCAATTCAATGCTGATTTTCTCCTTTCCAACCTTTAATATGTTGAGAGAAACAAAACTCTAGTGCTGAGTACATGCTGGCTGAGTAATAACGAGTCATGACAATAGCAGTAAAGACATTATGAGCACGGGCTGGGGGTTGAGATCACTGACATCTGCCTCCGGCTGGTGCATCAAGACACTGGATTGCAGGTGGCCTCACTTGGTGGTGAATAGCAAAGTAGCAAGAGTGAAGACAACCCAGTGTAGAAGCAGGTTGACCTGGAACTCACTGTGTAGTCTCAGGGTGGCCTCGAACTCACGGCGATCCTCCTACCTCTGCCTCCCGAGTGCTGGGATCAAAGACGTGTGCCACCATACCTGGCTAGAAGCACTTTTCTTGTTGTTGTTGTTTTTCGAGGTAGGGTCTCACTCTGGCCCAGGCTGACCTGGAATTCACTATGTAGTCTCAGGGTGGCCTCGAATTCACGATGATCCTCCTACCTCTGCCTCCAGAGTGCTGGGATTAAAGGTGTGTGCCACCACACTTGCCTTCAGAAGCACTTTTTTTTTCAAAGTAGGGTTTCACTCTGGCCCAGGATAACCTGGAATTAACTCTGTATTCTCAGAGTGGCCTCAAACTCACAGTGATCCTCTTACCTTTGCCTCCTGAGTGCTGGGATTAAAGGCATGCAACACCACACCCGGCTGCCTGGCACTTTTTTTAAAAATAAAAATTATTTATTTATTTATTTATGAGAGAGAGAGAGAGAGAATGGGCATGTCAGGGCCTCCAGCCACTGCAAACAAACACCAGATGCATGCACCACTCAGTGTACCTGGCTTATGTGGGTAGTGGAGAACGGAACCTGAGTCTGTAGGCTTCCTAGGCAAGCGCCTTAAGCACTAAGCCACCTCCCCGGCCCCAGTAAAGACAAAGTTTTAAAAAGTGCTTCTGGGGCTGGAGAGATGGCTCGATGGATACAGCACTTGCTGCTCCCGGTGGAGCGCCCAAGTTCCGTTCATAAAAAGCTGGAAGCCATGGCAGGCACTGACACTGAGAGTGAGAGAGCAAGCTCATGGTAAAGAGCTCAGTAAAGAACAGCAGAGTGGGCTGGAGAGATGGATCAGTGGTTAAGGCGTTTGCCTGTGAAGCCTAACGACCAGAGTTCGATTCCCCAGTGCCCATATGGAGTCAGATGCAGGAAGTGGCACATGCTTCTGGAGTTCATTTGCCGTGGCTGGAGGCCCTGGTGCATCCATTCTCTCTTCTGTCTCTCTCTGCTTAAAAATAAATAAAATAATTTTGGGGGAAAAAAAAAAACAACAGTAGCGTGAGGGGCTGGAGAAGATGGCTTAGCCATTAAGGCATTTGCCTGAACAGACAAGGAGTGACCAGAAAGGTGTTCTTTGACCTTCAAACGTGCACTGTGGCATGTGCATGCCCACACTCACATACACAAATAAATTTTAAAAAAAGAAAAGAAAAAAAAACAAGCCGTGTGTGGTGGCACACGCCTTTAACCCCAGCACTAGGGAGGCAGAGGTAGGAGGATCACCATGAGTTCAAGGCCACCCTGAGACTACAGAGTGAATTCCAGGTCAGCCTGGGTTAGAGAGAGAGAAAAAAAGAAAGAAACAAACAAACTTTCTTGACAATTTTCATATACATATATAATGTATTTTGATTATATATCTCCTCTGATCACCTTCTCTTATCCTTCTCCCTCCTCCCCCTCCCACTAAACCCCTTCTTCCCAACTAGCCCGTCTGCTACTTCGATGTCTTTTTGGGTTGTGTTTGTTTTGTTCCTTGCCCTCCTCCACAGGTCCTATGCAGGTAACAGCAGTGGCTATGAGGTCAGGAAGGCAGCAGTCACTTCATGTCCAGAGGACGGCGCTCCACGGCACCCTTCCCTCCTGTCCTGAGCTCTTACGTGCTTTCTGTGCATTCCCAGAGGGAATGGCTGAGATGTCTCATTTACGGCCGAGCCATCAACAGTCACTTATTCTCCGCACGTTGATAAGTTTTGAGTCTCATAAGCACTTTCCAAGCCTCTTTTAGCCTCACATTTGGTAATGATTCATTGACCAAAATGTCATGTGACCAAATCTAGGTTCAGGGAGTGAGTTCAGAGAGTGTCTCCTTTCTGTTGTTCTTTTGCAACCATCTATAAAGGAGACATCGAAATCGAAATTACTCTGTCTCTCTTTCCCCTCTGCTTCGTTTCCCTTCCAGTTAGTTCTGTTTTGTTCAATCATATACCATGGACTTTGAGAAGTATAAATACATAAAAGACAGATGACCAGGCCAGTATTAATCTGTAATCCAAGGACATTGATGAAAGCTTGTAAGGATTCTTTTTTTTTTAAGACGGGGTCTTACTCTAGCCCAGGCTGACCTGGAACTCACTTTGTAGCTCCAGGCTGGCCTCAAACTCATGGTGATTCTCCGCCACTGCCTCCTGGATACTGGGGTTAAAGAAATGCATCCCTATGCCTGACTTCTTCTCAGTTACTCCTACATTTGCGACTTGTAATTCATTTTTTTTAATTTTTAAATAAATTTTTTTATTTGAAAATAGAGAGAGATAGAAGAGAGACAGACAGAGAGAATGGGCATGCCAAGGCCTCCAACCACTGCAAATGAACTCCAGATGTATGCACCGCTTTGTGCATTTGGCTTTACATGGGTACTGGGGAATTGAACTTGGGTCATTAGGCTTTGCAGGCAAGTTCCTTGACTGCTGAGCCATCTCTCCATCCCTGCCCCTGTAATTCTGTGTCATCCTCTGATTCCTGTTTGTATCCTATGCTGTCCAATCTGGACTGGTCACCTTCTTTGATGTCAGATCTGTCACCTGCAACTCTTCCCAAAGTTCAGACACAACAAGGTCTATACTTGTACTGCTATCTTGGTCTATTTTTCTTCTATAATAGAATGACATGTAAAGAAAATTAGTTTAAGCCAGGCGTGGTGGTGCACGCCTTTAATCCCAGCACTTGGGAGGCAGAGGTAGGAGGATCGCTGTGAGTTCAAGGCCACCCTGAGACTCCATATTGAATTCCAGGTCAGCCTGGGCTAGAGTGAGACCATACCTCAAAAAAACAAGAAAAAAGAAAGAAAGAAAGAAAGAAAGAAAGAAAGAAAGAAAGAAAGAAAGAAAGAAAATTTGTTTACCTGGCTTTGGGGTTCTAGATACTGGGAAATCTCTCATCACCACGGTGGTGCTGTGATCAGGTGTCCCCCACAATCTATGTGTTTTGAGTGCTTGGTCACCAGCTAGTGGCACTTTGAGAGCTGGAGCCTTGCTGGAGGAGGTGTGTGTTGGGGGCGGGCTTATGGGTGTTATAGCAAGCTTCCCCTTGCCACTGTTTGACACACTCTCTGGCTGCTGTTGCCCGCCTGATGTTGGCCAGGACGCGATGTCCACCCTCTGATCATGCCACCATTTTCCCTGCCAGCATGGAGGCTCCCCTCAAGTCTGTAAGCCAAAATAAACCCTTTCCTCCCATCAGCTGCTTTTTGTCGGGTGCTTTGTGTCACCAACAAGCAGTTGACTGAAGCAACCATAGTCATGGCAGCCAACCCAGTTCTTGAGTGTCAGGAAGGAAAGACACGGACCCAAACACTTCCCAACGGGTCTCACCTCTCAGTACTGTCACAGGGAGTCTACACTCACTCTTCCATCTACGTTCTTGAAACAGGATCACTCACTGATCCCAGAACGCTCTGAATTTTGCCTCAACTGGCTGACTGTGAGCCTCAGCAATCCACTCGCCTCCACCACTCAGCACTGACATTACATGTGTGTGCAGATATGCCTGGCTTTTGTTTTGTTTTTTTGAGGTAGGGTCTCACTCTAGCCCAGGCTGGCCTGGAATTCACTATGTAGTCTCATGGTGGCCTCAAATTCCTATCTCTGCCTCCCGAGTGCTGGGATTAAAGGTGTGTGCCACCTCACTCGGCTGCCTGGCTTTTTAAAAACAATATATTGTTAAATATTTTTATTTTTATTTATTTGAGAGAGGGAAAGAGAGAGAGAGAGAGAGAGAGAGTGGGCACACCAGGGCTTCCAGCCACTGCAAACAAACTCCAGACGCATGTGCCACCTTGTGCATCTGGCTTACTTGGGTCCTGGGGAATCAAAGTGAGGTCCTTTGGCTTTGCAGGCAAGTGCCTTAACTGCTAAGCCATCTCTCCAGTCCCTTTAAAAAATATTTTTTTACCTTTTTTATTTTATTTGAGAGAGAGAGAGAAAGAAAGAGACAGATAGAGGGAGAATGGGCACGCTAGGGCCTTCAGCTGCTGCAAACAAACTCCAGATGCATCCGCCAGCTTGTGCATCTGGCTTACATGGGACCTGGAGAATCAAACCTGAGTCCTTTGGCTTTGCAGGCAAGCACCTTAACCTCTAAGCCATCTTTCCAGCCCTATGCCTGGCTTTTGACATGGGTGCTAGGGATAGAAGTCAGATCCTCATGCATAAATTCTCTCTCACTGAGCCATCTCCGCAGCCCATACCCTTTTTAAAGACCCTTTTAAAACTTGACGATGTTATAGTCAGGTGGTTTGTAGCTATAGAAATTGGGATTAGCAAGTCTCTACTTGCTACCACATCCGAGGATTTTACTCCTAAAGATTTTATGCCAACTTCCACGTGAAATATATTGCCTGATAATAGTGTGTGACCACATGGAACTTGGTCACTTTGAGAATTTCACAAGATCCTACCCACTCTGGCGCCTTTCCAAACTCCTGTCCCATGACTAACCCCTTGTTTTTCTGGCCTCTGTCTCTCTTTACTGCCGCTGAACACATTGTTCCTATGACTGAACGCTCTTGTCCCAGCTCTTTGCATGAAGAACTTTCTTCTTATCTTTCAGATCTCAGTTTAAATGCTACCTCCCCAGAGCAAATATCTCTTTCTTGCTGTTTTAAACATTATTGAGATATAATTTGAATTTCATAAAAATTACCCATTTGTCATACAATTCAATTGTTTTTAGTATGTTTACAGAGTTTAAAACATTTTCATAACTCTAAAAAAGAATCTTCTACTTGTAGTGTCTGTCTAAAAACAAGCAACAAATAAACAAAAGCCAAAAAAATTGAAAAAAAAAAAAAAGAGAGAAAGAAAGGGAGGGAGAGAGGAAGGGAGAGCAGAAGAACATGCCCAGTCTAGGTAAATCTACTTAGACTGAATGACAGAAAGTCGGTAAGTGGCTGTAGCTGGCCAAGGAGGAGGAACGGGCGTCATTCTTAATGGGTCAGTGGCTTCTTTGCGGGGAGGGGAGAGTGAGAAAATATTCAAAAATTGATAGTTTATTAACTCTTTAAATATTATACAAACCATCAAATTGTGTTCTTTAGATGATAAATAGTATAAGACATGAATTATATCACAATAGAGTTGTTATATAAACACAAGAGAGGTTGGAAAGGTGGCTCAGTGGTTAAAGATTCTTGTTTGCGAAGCCTGACGTCCCAGGTTTGATTCCACAGTTACCCAGACACACGAAGTGGCACATGTGTCTGGAGCTTGTTTGCAGAGACAGGAGGCTGTGGTGCACCCATACACACACTCTCTCTCTTTTAAATAAATAAAATATTTTTAGCCAGGCATGATGGTGCACGCCTTTAATCCCAGCACTCAGGAGGCAGAGATAGGATCACCATGAGTTTGAGGCCACCCTGATACTACATAGTGAATTCCAGGTCAGCCTGGACTAGAGTGAAACCCTACCTCGAACATAGATATTTTTTTGTTTGTTTGTTTTTTGCCAGGCATGTTGGCACACGCCTTTTTGTTGTTGTTTTTATTTATTTATTTACTTGAGAGCGACAAACAGACAGAAAGAGAAAGAGGCATATATATATATAGAGAGAGAGAGAATGGATGTGCCAGGGTCCCCAGCCACTGCAAACGAACTCCAGATGCATGCGCTACCTTGCGCATCTGGCTTATGTGGGTCCTGGGGAATTGAGCCTCACACCGGGGTCCTTAGGCTTCACAGGCAAGCGCTTAACCGCTAAGCCAGCGGTTATATATATATAATATATATATAAATATATATATTTAACATAAAAGACAGAGATCAGTATATTAATATGTCATTTGCTGGTCTTACATTGCATAGGTAAAGTGGGTGTCATTGTTTCTCTTTTACCTTTAAGAAAATTAAATAACTTTTTAATATTTATTTATTTATTTATTTGCAAGCAGAGAGAGAAGAGAGACAGAGAGCGAGGGAGGGAGACAGAGAATATGAATGGGTGCACCAGGGCCACTAGCCACTGCAAACAAACTCCACACACATGCACCACTTTTTATATCTGGCTTTACATGGGTACTGGGGAATTGAACCCAGGACATTAGGCTTTAAAGACAAGTGCTTTAACTGCTATGCAATCTCTCTAGCCCAGGAAAATTAAATCTAAACTCTGTATTTCCTGTATACCCCAATTTTATGAAGTTAAAAATATGTTTCTTAGCAAGGCATTCATGGCTGTAATCCCAGCACTGACATAAGCGAATCACCTAAGCTTGAAACCAGCCTGGGCTATTTAATGAGTTCAGGCCTTCCTGGATTTTTAAAAATATTTTTATTTACTTATTTGCAAGCAGAGAGAGATAGAGAGAAGAGAGACAGAGAGAGAGAATGGCCAGGGCCTCCAGCCACTGCAAACGAACCCCAGATGCTTGAGCCACCTTGTGCATCTGACTTCACGTGGGCACTAGGGAATCAAACCAGGGATGTTATGTCTTAATCGTTGAGCCATCTCTCTAGCCCCCACCTTCCTGGATTTTATAGTGGAACTATGTCTTGGGGGGAAAAAAAAGCAAAAAGTTATTTAAATAATAATAAGTATAAAATCTTTAACTGAGGGCTGGAGGGATGGCTTGGCGGTTAAAGCATTTGTCTGTAAATCCAAAGGACCCAGGTTCGATTCCCCAAGACCCACGTTAGCCAGATGCACAAGGGGGTGCAAGCATCTGGAGTTCATTTACAGTGGCTGGAAACCCTGGCGCACCCATTCTCTCTCTCTCTCTCCTTCTTTCTCTGATAAATAAATAAATATAAAAAATTTTAAAAATGTTTTTAAAATCTTTAACTGAAAAAAATGGTACAGGTTTGGCCAGAATGATTTCAGATTTACAGACAGACTTATACAATTACATATCAACAAAGTTAAAATGGAAATAAAAGAATATCTTAAATCTTCATTTCCTGGTGAATGCCAGATTCTTCAGCACCCTAGTCAGACATTAATATTGCCAAAGAGTAAATTTTATAATGATGTCTATTCTTTTCATTATTGATTATATAAAATCAAACTTCTGGGATAAGGATTCCATCTGTGCAGTGAATGAGTGACAAGATTGAGTCCTGGGGAGCATGGTACAACAGAGCATTTCTTGGCAGAGGGTAATGTGTGCTCTCAGCAGAGCGGGTAGGGGAGGAAGAGAGAGAGTAAAAGAAGTGAAGGGGAAGGGGAGGGGATCTTTTTCATTCATCTACCTTTGGGGCACTTGTGGTCCCACCAATGGGGGCTTTGAGGAGAGGCTCAGCAGCCCTGGCCAGCCTGGAAGATAAAAGTGAAGCAGGCCTGGTGTTATTGCCATCAGTGTGGAGGGACCGTCTCTCAGCTGGCTGGCACGCAGCTGCCTTAGCTGAGCTTCCCCTGTGATGAGCTGGCTGATGGGTCTTTCCTGAAGCTTCTCCCAGGCACGAAAGCAGCTGGAGTCTGGGCCGAGTAAAAGTGCAAGCTTTCAAGAAAGGGCTGTCCCATGGGTAGCCAGTGCGTGGGATTTCTATTTCTGCTTTTCTTCCACTGGATTGGTTGCTTTGCTCTACCAGCCTGGATTGCAGGTGTGCCTTTTATACTACAAACTGCACAGTTTATAATACCGTTGGTTCTCCATACCCTTGGGTTCTACATCTGTTGATTCACCCCACTGTGGACCAGACACACAGCTCAGACCACAAAGGTTTCATCTGTACCGAGCACCATTCCCTAAACAATACAATGCAACAACTATTCCTATAGTGTTTACGTTGTATTTAGTACTATAACCAGTCTGGAAATCACTTAAGGTAATAGGAGGATGTGTATAGATTATATATGGTTATGTTATTTTATTGAGACTTAAGATTCACAATTTTTTTTTTTGTTTTTGTTTTTCGAGGTAGGGTCTCACTCTAGCCCAGGCTGACCTGGAATTCACTATGGAGTCTCAGGGTGGCCTCGAACTCACGGCAATCCTCCTACCTCTGCCTCCCAAGTGCTGGGATTAAAGGCGTGTGCCACCACGCCCAGCTAAGCTTCACAAATTTTGATATCCATGGGGAGTGGATCCCTGGAACTAACCCCCTGCAGGTACCTGGGGACAACTGCATTCTTATTTTTATTTTATTTAATTTACTTATTTATTTGAGAGAGAGAAAGAGAATGGGCACTCCAGGGCCTCTAGCAACCAACTACGGGTGCATGTGCCACTTTATGCATCTGGCTTATGTGGATACTGAGGAATCGAACCTGAGACCTTGGGCTTCGCAGGCAAGCACCTTAACCACTAATCAATCTCTCCAGCCCCTTACATGATTCTTGAATATATGTTTGTGTCTCTATATCTCTCGCCCACATCTGAGTCTAATTTATGATTTTCATCTCCTGGACCACTTCACTGGTCCTTAATCTTTCAAGTCTCCTAGTATGAGCTTAGTGCCTCACTGCCGCAGTGACCTTCATGTTGCTGGGACAAAACTCCCAACTAGAAGCAGCTGAAAGGAGGGAAGGATTTATTTTAGCTCACAGTCTCAATGGGAAGCTTCATGATGGCAGGGAAAAGATGGTAGAGCAGAGGCTGCGTATCACCTCGGCCACAGCAGGTGGAAAAGAACAGCAGGAGAGTGCGCTGAGCTCTGGCAAGGGGGAGCTGGCTATGCCACCTCTGGTGACACGCCTCTACAGAAAGGCTCCACCTCCCAAGCTGCCATCAGCTGGAGACCAAGCATACAAAACACATGACTTGGGCTAGAGAGATGGCTTAGTGGTTAAGGCGCTTGCCTGCAAAGCCTAAGGATCCAGGTTCAACTCCCTAATACCCACATAAGTCAGCTACACAAGGTGGTGCATGCGTCTGGAGTTTGTTTGCAGTGGCTGGAGGCCCTGGTGTGCCCATTCTCTCTTTATATATGCCTCTTTCTCTTTTTGAAATAACTAAATAATAAGTAAATTTAAAAAAAAAACACATGAGTTTCTAAGGAGGGGCATCTGAGTCTAACCACCACACTTCCCAACTCATTTGATCATGTCACTTCCTTACTTTGTAATTAAAACACTTTAGTGTCTCTGTCCTTAAAAGACTGGTGGTTTTGCCTAGGATTCCTGAGCATCGGGCCCCTGCCTGTCAACCACTCCTGATTTCACTGTAGTTACACTGGCTTTCTTTCAGTTCCTTGAGTGCACTATGCCCACGTCTTCCTTCATGGTAGTCTGTTGTATCCATCCTTGTGTCAAATATCCACCCCTGATTCAATCAACCACAGCTAAAACTGGAGGGCCACATGATAACGATGATTGAAGTTGGCACGGTTCATTTGTGTGCCCATGTAAACGAAGGTGAAGGATAGGATGGCAGTGTGTCACCAAAGAGAGCACCTGGGTCAGTTGAGCAAGAAAAACTGAACCACCTTTCCCTCCCAGGAAGCTTTGAGGCAGAAGCAGAGTGGCCTTTCTCCAGGACAAGATCTTTTTTTTTTCCCCTGAGGCAAGCCCAACAGGCTGGACTTTTTTTAATTCTTTTTTTAAATGAGAGAGAGAGAATTGGCACGCCAGGGCCTCCAGTCGCTGCGATTGAACTCCACACATGTGTGCCCCCTTGTGTGCATGTGTGACCTTGGGTGCTTGAGTTACTTTGTATGTCTGGCTTACATGGGACCTGGAGAGTCAAACTGAGGCTTCGCAGGCAAGCGCTTTAACGACTAAGCCATGTCTCCATTCTCCAGGAGCAGGGTCTGAAAGGCCGCATCTCGGTGGATTCCACCACCGCAACCAAATCAGTAAGTCCGTGACTCTTGTTCTAAATGGGCCCCATTTCTGTCTTTGTCACAGGAATATAATAGCAATGATGTTTAATCAGGACGGAGGCATACTGATCACCAGAAAAGGAAACATCTTAAGGGAATGGATATGGCCTTCAAAGGGAAAACTGGAAGAGCCTATTGAAATTGGGGTATTACTTTAAAATTTATTGTTTTAATGATTATTATTTATGCCATGATCATTTGCTTTGAGCTGAAGTGTGTTGTTATGGGAAAAGATGACTGAAACTAAATTGCTCCATTTAGTTGTCTGTTCTAATCAATTGATATGATGACGTCTTTCAGATTTTCTTTGCTCTTGGCTTTTTTTTTTTTAAAACTTTTTTTGTTTATTTTTATTTATTTATTTGAAAGTGACAGAGAAGGAGGCAGAGAGAGAGAGAGAGAGAATGGGCGTGCCGGGGCCTCCAGCCACTGCAAACAAACTCCAGACACATGTGCCCCCTTGTGCATCTGGCAAACGTGGGTCCTGGGGAATCGAACCTTGAACTGGGGTCCTTAGACATCACAGGCAAGCGCTTAGCTGCTAAGCCATCTCTCCAGCCCTTGGCTTTTTTTTTTCACCTCCCTCCCTTCCTTCCTTCCTCTACTCCTTCCTTCCTTCATTTTATTTATTTATTTGAGAGAGAGAGAGAGAGAGAGAGAGAGGGAGAGAGAGAGAGAGAATGGGTGCAGCACCAGGGCCTGCAAACGAACTCCAGATGCATGTGCCACCCTGTGCATCTGGCTTACGTGGGTACTGGGGAATCGAACCTGGGTCCTTAGGCTTTGCAGGCAAGTGCCTTAACCACTTAGACCTCTTTCTCTCTTTCTTTCCTTTCTTTCTTTCTTTCTTTCTTTCTTTCTTTCTTTCTTTCTTTCTTTCTTTCTTTCTTTCTTGTGTGTGGGAAATGTTCATACAAGTACAGGCATGCACGTGAAGCTCAGAGACAACTTTTGGGTGTTGGTCATCCCCTTCCACCTTGCTTGAAGCAGGGTGTCTCATCACTCACCATGCACTCACAGGCTAGCGAGCCCATGAGATTTTCCTGTCTCGGCCCCCTTCTCACTGTAGGTGCCCTGGGATTACAGATGCTAGCACTACAGTGTCTGCTTTTCATATGGCTCTGGGGATCCAAACTCAGGTGCTCACACTTCTGTGGCAAGTGCTCTCTTCATTGAGCCATCTCCCTGCCACCCCACCCCACCCCTGGACCCGTTTAAAATATATTTTGTTTTGGGCTGGAGAGATGATTTAGTGGTTAAGGCACTTGCCTGCGAAGCCTAGGTTCGATTCTCTGGGTCCCACGTAAACCCAGATGCACAAGGTGGCGCATGCATCTGGAGTTCATTTGCAGTAGCTAGAGGCCCTAGTGCACCCATTATCTCTGTGTGTGTCTCTAATAAATAAATAAATAATAAATATTAAAAAAGAAAAATGCAGCCGGGTGTGGTGGTGCACACCTTTAATCCTGCCACTCGGGAGGCAGAGGTAGGAGGATTGCTGAGAGTTCGAGGCCACCCTGAGACTACATAGTTAATTCCAGGTCAGCCTGGACCAGAGTGAGACCCTACCTCAAAAAACCAAAAAGAAAAAAAAAAAAGAAAAGAAAAGAAAAGAAAAACGCCTGTTATTTAAAAAATATATTTTGTTTTTATTTATTTATTTGAGAGAGAGAGAGAGGTAAAGAGAGAAAGTGAGAGAGACAGAGAATGGACGCACCAGGGCTTCCAGCCACTGCAAACAAACTCCAGATGCATGCGCCACTTTGTGCATCTGGCTTACATGGGTCCTGGGGAATTAAACCAAGGTCTTTTGGCTTTGCAGGCAAGCACCTTAACCGCTAAGTCATCTCTCCAGCCCCTGGATCCTTTCTTAATAGATTTGTCTTTGCTAAGCAGCATTTGGTTTAAACAGCAATTTATAAATTTATGAGAAAAGCTTTGTGATGCTTGCTCTCAAACATTTTAATGAGAACCGGGCTTGGTGGTGCACACCTTTAATCCCAGCACTCGGGAGGCAGAGGTAGAAGGATTGCTGAGAGTTCAAGGCCACCCTGAGTATTCCAGGTTATTAATTCCAGGTTAGCCTGAGCTAGAGTGAGACCCTACCTTAAGAACCAGAAAAAAAAAATACTTTAATGTAGGGAAGTATACAGTGTTCAAGGTGAAAATCTTCTCCCCTCAGTCTCACTCTGCAGAATTTAATTCTGTTAGCCAAATGACATAGTGGTATTTGACATAGTCTCAATCTGTTTCTTTGGAAATCTTGGGAAGCAGATGAAACATGAGTAGAGTTACCAAGGATATATACACAGCATCTAACCTTGACAATGGCACAGGTGCTTCTCTGAGTTATTGTGAGCCTGTCAGAAGCTCTCTCTATACAGTTTCCCATCTTACACTTCACTGCTGGGTGTTAAGACCAAGTAGGTAACTAAAATTTACATGTGAGTGTGTGGGTGTCAGTTACAGCTCTTCAGGAGAGACTTTTAGGACCTGGGAGGATCCCCATGACTCCTTTAGCATTTGTCTCTTCTGCTGGGATGAGTCAGGACCGTGCTGACCACGTGGCTTCCCTCGGAAGCATCGAGGGTCTGCTCTGACTCTCCTTTTGCAGACCGTACACTGGTTGGAATCCAATCTCTGGACTTCTTGCCACAGCCGCTGACAGAAAGCAACACGAGAGCAAGCTGACCTCTGGCAAGGGGCGAGCTGGTCTATAACACCCCAAAGCCTACTCCAGCAATGCACCTCCTCAAGCAGTGGCTGAGCCCCGCCCCCCCCAAATTACCACTAGCCAAGGACTAAACATTGAAAACTCATGAGTTCATGAGGACATCTGATGCCAACCACCACATTATCATACAAGAGAGGCTGGCTGTATCCCAGAGCTGGAATGAGTAGGCATAAAGTCTCAATCTAAAATGCGGTCAGCCATCTTTGTAAAGTGTTATGACATAATAATGAGCGCATGACTCGCAAAATCATTTCTACCCACTCCTCCTCCTTCCCTCCATAAACCACAGCAAGCAGCAACTCTTTTAGCCCACTACTACAAGCCTATTCCTGAACTACTAGAGCTGAGAGGGAAGCTGTCTGAGGGTGTGAGTCTCACATCTCCCTCACAGCATGCCAATATCACACTGCCTCCTGACTTGGAAGAATGGATTCTGTGCCCCAAAATGACCTTTTCTGTTGCCCCAGGTAAATAAGTTCATCACTGTGACTATTTCTGGACGTTTTGCTGTCACCTTGGTCTACAAATGGCATCTCCAAAGCCTGACACTGTCACTGGCACCTACAAAACACAAGCGTTTGTCTTCAGATTTACCTGACAAGGTAGGTCCAAAGGTTTCTTAATCATATCATTAGCCATCTATAGTGCTGCATGCTTGTAATTCCAGCACTCAGGAGGCTGAGGCAGGAGGATTGTAAGCTCCAGACCAGTCTGGGTACATAGTGAGGCCCTGACTCAAAAATTTAAAAAAAAAAAAAAAAACTTTCATTATAGCTAAGCAGTTAGCGGGTTTAACTGATTTTGACCAAACTTCAGAAACTTAAAAAATCTGGACTGTATTTATGTGAATGGTACACTTATTACCCAAGGTATATGCATACATATAAAATATCTTTATTTTCACTTTTTAGAATCACATTCCTTTTGAATATAGTGAATTTATGTAATTTTTTGCTACTAGTGAAATTTTGCAATTAATTAGTGAATTATTAAAAATATCTTATTTTTATTTATTTATTAGACAAAGCAAGAGGGAAAGAGAGAGCAAGAGCGAGAGAGAGAGAATGGGCACATCAGGGCCTCCAGCCACTGCAAATGAACTCCAGATGCATGCGCCCCTTTGTGCATCTGGCTAACGTGGGTCCTGGGGAATTGAACCTGGGTCCTTTGGCTTTGCAGGCAAATACCTTAACCACTAAGCAATCCCTCCAGCCCTAATTAGTGAATTTTTGACAAGCTGTCTTGTTCCCCTGGGTCTTACTAACCATGACTTCTGAAAAGAGCTTACCTCTCTCTCAGTTTTTCCCTGATATCTGCTGTGGCTCCAGAGAAGGCAGGAATTTGCTCCCGAGCTGTAAGAAACAGTGCAAGCAACTGGAATCTACAACACACAACAAAGACGTAAGTGGGAAGTACTCACTGCTTCTATCTTGCAGGCCAAGGAGCATTTTAGTCTTCACGTGATTCTGCAGTTTTCAACTTCAACATAGGTTGGGTTTGTTTTAGAGACCCAATGAGTGAAGCCACTGGGCACAGATAGGCCCATTCACATGACTGGTACACTGGTCTCTGGGCATGACATGCTTTTTCTTTTTTAATTTGCAAGGAGAGAGAGAGAGAGAGAGAATGGGCTGCCAGGGCCTCTAGTCACTGCAAACTCCAGATGCATGCAACAGTGTGCATCTGGCTTTACATGGGTACTGGGAATCAAACCCAGTTGTTAGGCTTTGCAGGCAAGAGCCTTAACCTGTGAGCCACCTCTCCAGCCCATGACATGCTTTTGACCTCTTGAGCTCTCAGCAGCGATGATGATGAGCAGGACACTTGGACCCTCCCAACCATGGGCCTAACTACATTCCACCACAGAAGGGGAGGGGCCCGCATGAGGCTACGCTCCTCCCTAAGGGTATATCAGCTGTTAATGGTTGCTGGGAGAGTCATTTTCTTCGGCAGTGTACCCCCTCTTGCAAGTCACCGCTCATGCATGCCCCTCTAAGTAGTCCTAATTAAACTCACTGGTTCACCAAGCTAGACTTGAGCATAGAGAGATGTTTGTCTCCCCAGGAAAATTCGTACACACCAGAAGCACAAGCTGATGGTTCGTTTGGCAAATTTTTGGAGGGAGATGGTTTCAAGGTAGGGTCTTGCTCTAGCCCAGGCTGACCTGGATTCACTATGTAGTCTTAAGCTGGCTTTGAACTCATGGCGATCCTCCTACCTGTGCCTCCCAAGCGATGCAAGACCCTCATAATAGGAGGAAAAGATGAAGACATCAAAATAAAAGAGAGTAATTGAGAGGGGGAGGGGATATAATGGAGAGTGGATCTGTGAAGGGGAAAGTGGGGGAGGAAGGGAATTGTCATGGTTTATTATCTATAATTATAGAAGCTGCCAAAAAAAGTCAAAAAACTTTTTAAAGCATCTGCCCCCACATCTGGCTGGGAAATTATTATTTAGAGACTATTAGTTTCAAGCCAGGCATGGTGGTGCATGCCTTTAATCCCAGCATTTAGGAGGATGAGGTATGAGGATTACTGTGAGTTTGAGGCCAGCCTTAGAAAACATAGTGAATTCCAGGTCAGCCTGCTCTACAGCTAGATTCTACTTCAAAAAACAGGGCTGGAGAGATGGTTTAGTGGTTAAAGTGCTTGCCTGCAAAGCCAAAGAACCCAAGTTCAATACTCCAGGACCCACGTAAGACAGACACATGAGATGACACACGTGCCTGGAGTTTGTTTGTAGAGGCTGAAAGCCCTGGTGTGCCCATTCTCTTTCTCTCTCCCTCACAAATAAATAAAATAAAATAACAAAAACATATATATGGAAAGAGAGAGAGAAACAGACAGAGAGACTATTAGTTTCAGTAGTCACATGACCTTCCATATTTAATATAGTGCATTACCCCTATATAAATGGGAAAAAATTAAGCTTAACATTTCAGAACCAATATGACTTTTAATTTCTGTACAATCATGTAAGTTAATATAGAATCACAAAGAATGCTCACAGATGATATCAAGTGTATGTAAATGATGCCGTTGACAAAGCAGCATGCGTGATATGATTTTATACATGAAAATATTCTCATTTATGTTTTTTGTTTGTTTGTTTTTGTTTTTCAAGGTAGGGTCTCATTCTGGCTCAGGCTGACCTGGAATTCGCTATGTAGTCTCAGGGTGGCCTCGAACTCACAGTGATCCTCCTACCTCTGCCTCCCGAGTGCTGGGATCAAAGGCGTGCGCCATCATGCCCGGCTATCATTTATGTATTTTCAAAGATTGGAAGGGCACACATCTAAATTTTTGCATTGGATATATCAGTTTTGAAATTTAAAACAGGCTTTTGGTTTTGGTTTTAGTCTTGAAGTTTTGCGGAGTTAAGATTAAACTCAGGGCTGTGGACAAATGAAGCCAGGACTCTACCAGTTGGCCCCAGCCCCAGCCCAGAGCTGCAGTTCTGAAGGCTTGAGTGCTGTCTTTTACCTCTCTCCTGTCATGAAATCTGTCACTTTCCAACAACTCTCTGAATAACGACACTCTCCTCCCATGTGTGAAAGCCTTCTTGTGCTATGTTCTTGATAAAGATTGATAGATTTTCTTTAAAAAAAATTTTTTTTTTTTTTTTTGGTTTTTCGAGGTAGGGTCTCACTCAAGCTCAGGCTGACCTGGAATTCACTATGGAGTCTCAGGGTGGCCTCGAACTCACGGCGGTCCTCCTACCTCTGCCTCCCAAGTGCTGGGATTAAAGGCGTGCGCCACCACGCCCGGCTCTTTAAAATTTTTTGTTTTTTACTTTTATTTATTTATTTGAGAGTGAGAGAGAGAGAGAGGGAGAGAGAATGGGTGCTCCAGGGCCTCCAGCCACTGCAAATGAACTCCAGACGCGTGCGCCCCCTTGTGCATCTGGCTAACATGGGTCCTGGGGAATCGAGCTGCGAACCGGGGTCCTTAGGCTTCACAGGCAAGCGCTTAACCGCTAAGCCATCTCTCCAGCCCAAGATTGATAGATTTGTCTTTCTATTCCCAAATGGCACAAAGCCATCACCCAAGTCTCTTGTAACTTCTGTACATGACTTACAATCCACAGTTGTCCCAGAAGTCCCTCTCCTAGAAAGAAAAAAAACCCAAGGTTGCTTGAGCAAGAATGATGAATTAACTTCTCCACTGTGACAATTCATTCTTTTTTTTCAATTTTTTTGAGTTATGGGTTTTTTTTTTTTAGATGTTTCATATTTCTGAGGGAAAATGTTAAGACCTGACATTTGCAGGGAAGATTGGCTTGTTTCCCTTCCTCCCAATAACATGAGCTTTCACGTGAATTTCTGATGGTGTTTTTGGTATATCAGAGTTAGAGCCAACAATCATAATAAGTATACAGCTGATGTTTCTACCTTTTGAAACATAATTCATAGATAAATGTCTGGCTCTTAGGAAAGTATTTTTCCTACCAAACATTTTTTTATGATTGACTTACTTTGTGGCTTGACATGAAAAGTAAGTACCAATTCTATTCTACCCCTAGGCATTTATTTATTTACACGTATTTTCATAGACTTACATATGAATGTTCTTAGCTGGGTGTGGTGGCACACGCCTTTAATCCCAGCACTCAAGGTGGCACAGGTAGGAGGATCACTGTGAGTTCGAGGCCAGCCTGAGTCTATACAGTGAATTTCAGGGCAGCCTGGGCTGGAGCAAAACCCTACCTTGAAAAAAAAAAAAAAACAATGAATTTCTTGACATCTTTATTCAAAATCCCCCAAACTGGAAACAACTCGAATGCCCATTCACTCGTGAGTGGTTGAACAAAGTACAAGCTTAGTGTCACTTGCTAATGAAAAGGAATGAGCCCCGTAAGACACCGAAACAAATGAACTCAGCCAGGGGTGACGGCTCACCCCTTTAATTCCAGCACTTGGAGGCCGAGGCAGGAGGATAGTAAATCTGAGGACAGCTTGATCTTTGTAGGGAGAAGTTGTCTCAAACAAATAAACAAAGATCAATCAAAAATATTCAGCTAAGCCAGAGAACCAGGCCATAAGAGTACATATGCATGATGTGACTTCAATTAGGTGCAACTCTAGAATAAAGACCCAAGGGCTACAGAGGAGGAAAATTTGAGAGTCAATGAAAATGTTCTACATCTTTTTTTTTTTGATTAATAATTTCTTTATTCTGGAAAAGCAAATCAAATTCATATTCATATAAACACTGACATTACAAAGTACAGGGAAAAGAGAAGGAAGGAGGAAACAAACCCTCTACAAATCCTGCTAATACTGTCTCACCCAACACAAGCATAATGCTTTGTCCTACATTCAGTCACTTATATAATAAACCACAAACACAGTCTTCTCTGGAAGATGCACTGCTCCTCTTTGAGATGGCGGGGGAACGGGACCAGAGGTGAGGGTAGGAGGCTTTATTCTTTTGGCAGATCTTCTCAGTCATTATAGATACTGCTGCACTGTTAATACAAAATATATGCTTCTCTGTAAAGCATTTAAAAAAAAATTCCAAGGATGAGATGGCTGAGGTCTCAGCTCAAGTATCTCCAAATGCATTGTTGTCCATTCCCTGATCTTTCCCTGTGTTATTTCTTCGTTGTTTTCCGGATCAGTGCCATTCTCTGTTTATGAGCTTCTGTCGTGCAAGCTTTTTTATAGGGTCGGATTTCTTCAGAGCCCAATCCTGGGATCCACCTGTTCCACTGGCGCTCTAGATGTAACTGGACATCTTTCACCTCTAAGGTGCTGGACTTGCGATGTCGAGCAAGTTGGCAGGCGGCTGTCACCACACTCTCAATAAAGTCATCAGCGATCTGTAGCAGCATCTCCTCTACATCTTCATCCAACTGCTCATTAGGATCCACTTCTCTTACTAAGTCTTGTAATTTCTTCTCGGTTAATACCTGATTGTTTTCAGGGCTAAGATGACCTCCTGTCCCAGGAGTGCCTGGAATCTTTACCACAGTAGTGCTGTTGGCCATGGAGCCTTGTGGAGGGGTGCTGGCTGGTCCCGGTTTTATGGATGAGAAATTGGAGAGGTTGATTAGGGCTGAGGGGCCAAACTGGTTCATAATCTGCCGAGCTTCGGACTTCAGCTCATAGAGCTTATCTTTCTTTTTGGAGCTGTGAGGACCAAGGCCAATTAAAGGCAGCAGCGTCTATCTCCCCATGATATGCGGAGACTGCCCCAGTGAAGCTTTCCTCTCAGCAGCCGGTCCGACTGCGCGGCCCTGATGTTCTACATCTTGATTGTAGTGGTACTTATATAAGGTCAAAATCCATCCCACCATCCACGCTAAAGGATGCCATCTTTTTTTTTTCTTAAATTATATATATATATGAGTGAATATGGATGCACCAGGATTTCTTGCCATTGCAAACAAACTCAGAACACATGTGCCACTTTGTGCATTTGGCTTTTATGCGGGATACTGGAGAATTGAACCCAGGCCAACAGGCTTTGCAAGCCAGTGCCTTTAACCTCTGAGCCAACTCTCCAGCACCTATTTTTCTCAACGTTTTATTGACAACCTCCATACATATACACAATATACCACAAACATAATCCCCTCTCACAACCGTCCTTCCTCCCTCCTTTCACTGAATTCCTTCTTCTTTCCAACTAGTCCCTGGTCTAGTTTGATGTCATCATTTTCCTATTATGTCAGTCTTGTGCAGGTGGATCAGCCTCTGTGGGGTCGTGAATGCCATGGACGTTTTGTGTGTGGAAGGCTGTATTGCAAAGCACTCCTCTTACATTCTTTCTGATTCCTCCTCACAGTGGTCCCTGATGTGATAGAGATGTCTCAGTGCTGAACATGTCACTGTCTCTTCTCAGCACTTTGATGAGATTTGAGTCTCCCAAGTGGTTACTGCCATCTGAAAAGAGAAGCGTTTCTAACCAAAAGTGAGAATAGCATTAATGTATGGGCACAGGGCTTGAGAGATGGCTTAGCAGTTCAGGTGCTTGCCTGTGAAGCCAAGGACCCAGGTTTGATTCCCCAGTACCCATGTAAGCCAGATGCATGATGTAGCGCAGGCATCTGGAGTTTGTTTGCAGTGGTTGGAGGCCCTGGCATGCCCATTCTCTCTTTCTCTCTCTCTGCCTCTTTCTCTCCCATAAATAAATGAACAAACAAATAAATAAAATATTTAAAAAATATATATGGGCATAAACATAAATGATTAGAGGCCAGTTTGGTGCACATAATATATCCATTTAGCCAAACAACAGTAATAGCTTCCTCTCTAGGGCCTATGACCTCCCCAGCCATAAGCTCTTGATTAGGTTTTCAGTACCGCATGAATTCCTTCCCATGGAACAGGGGCCTCCAGTCTAATCAGAGAGCCATTGCTTTCCCTCATACAGACATGCCACCATTTGGCTGCCATCTATTATATGTTAATTATGCTTCAAAAAAAGTTAGCCGGGTGTGGTGGCGCATGCCTTTAATCCCAGCACTTGGTAGGCAGAGAGGTAGGAGGATCACCGTGAGTTTGAGGCCATTCTGAGACTACCTAGTTAATTCCAGGTCAGCCTGGACTAGAGTGAGACCCTACCTCAAGGAAAAAAAAAAAAGTTGCAAAGCCTAACTGCACATGGCCTTTGAGGCTCATGTTTTCAGGTGATTGTTATGAAAGCCACCAGTGGTTTCTTTGAGTCCTCTTTGGAGTCTTTGTGATAAGCAAGTTCAAATCCATATTCTTTGGATGTGGTTAATTTTTCCACAATTCAAACTGAGGTCTCAAATTTTTACATTTTTTTTAAAAAATTAAAAATACTTTTGGGCTGGAGAGATGGCTTAGTGGTTAAGGCGCTTGCCTGCAAAGTCAAAGGACCCAGGTTTGATGTCTCAGGACCCATGTAAGCCAGATGTACAAGTGACACAGGCATCTGGAGTTCGTTTGCAGTGGCTGGAGATCCTGGCAGTCTATTCTCTGTCTCTTTTTCTCTATATATATCTTCTTTCTCTCTCCTTCTTTAAAAAAAAATACCAGGCTGGAGAGATAGCTTAACGATTAAGGCACATGCCTATGAAACCTAAGGACCCAGGTTTGATTCTCCAGGTCCCACGTAAGCCATATGCACATGGTGGCACATGCGTCTGGAGTTCGTTTGCAGTGGCTAGAGGCCCTGGTGTGCCCATTCTCTCTCTCTTTCTCTCTCTCTCCCTCCTTTTCTCTGTCTCTAGTAAATAAATAAATAAAAATAAAAATCTTTTAAAAATACCAAAAATACTTTTATTTATTTATTTGATAGCAGAGAGAGATAGAAGAGAGACAAACAGAGAGAACGGGCATACCAGGGCCTCTAGCCGCTGCAACGAACATGTGCCACTTGGTGCATCTGGTTTTACATAGGTACTGGAGAACTGAACTCTGGTCAGTGGGCTCTGTAGGCAAGTGCCTTAACCTCTGGCTCTCACTCCAGCCCTGTTCTGTTTCTTGTTTTCGAGGTAGGGTCTCGTTCTATCCCAGGCTAGCCTGGAATTTACGTTGTAGTCTCAGTCTGGCCTCAAACTCACAGTGATCACCCTACCTCTACCTCATGAGTGCTGGGATTGAAGATGTGCACCACCATACCTGGCTCAACTTTAATTGCTTGATGTCTTTCTTTCTTCTTCTTCCTTTTTTTTTTTTTTTTTTTTTTTTCGAGGTAGGGTCTCACTCTAGCCCAGGCTGACCTGGAATTCACTATGTAGTCTCAGGGTGGCCTCAAGCTCATGGTGATCCTCCTACCTCTGCCTCCCGAGTGCTGAGATTAAAGGCGTGCACCACCATGCCCGGCTTGATTTTTTTTTTTTTTATGTTACTAGATTCTGTAAACCAAATTTCTTCAAGCCCTACCCGTTTTCTCCATTAATCTCTGTGTGGCTCATTGAATCCTGTGGGCCTTTCACCTTCTCCTGGTTTCTGCCCATCTTCATCTGGCTTTGTGAAATACATCAAAATCATGTCAGTACCAAGATAGTCAATATTAGTCAAGTACATAATTATGCATGTATATTTTATGTAAATATGTAATTGTTCATAGAATTATGTGCACTTAATGAATATTTATAACCAAATTAATAACAGATTTCTTGGTCATATAAGCTTATCCAAGCCTAAATAACTGTATGCTCAATTTACTATGCATTATTCCTACAACTATATATATGTGTGTATATATATATATATATATTAAATATTTTATTTTTAGTTACTTATTTGAGAGAGAGAGAGGGAAAGAGGAAGCTAGACAGAGAGAGAATGGGCATGGTAGGGCCTTCAGCCACTGCAAACTCCAGATGCATGTGCCACTTTGTACATCTGGCTTACATGGGTCCTGGGGAATTGAACCTGGCTCCTTTGGTTTCTCAGGCAAGCACCTTAACCACTAATCCATCTCTTCAGCCCTATATATTTTATTTAATCTTTTAATTCGAGGTAGGGTCTCACTGTAGCCCAGGCTGGCCTAGAATTCACTATGGAGTCTCAGGGTGGCCTCAAACTCATGTTGATCCTCCTACCTCTGCCTCCCAAGTGCTGGGATTAAAGGCATGCGCCAACACACCCGGCTGACAACTATATATTTTAAAGCCTATAGTCTGGAGAAATAGATCAGCTCTTAAAGTCACTTGCTTGCAACTCCTGATGCCTGGGTTCGATTGCCCAATGCCCATGTAAAGCCAGTTGCACACAGTGGAGCATGCATCTGCAGTGTGCAGTGGCAGGAAGCCCTGGAGCACTCATACTCACTCTCTGTCTGCCTCTTGCTTTCTCTCTCTCTCTCTCAAGTAAATCGAAACATTTTAAATCCTAGGGTTGAGGTTTGCTAATCATGCCGTTTCCCCCCCACCCACCATGTATGTGTGTAATCAGTTTTGATATCTGTATCTACCTTCCTGTTTAAAGCTTTCAAGTTTAGCAAACCCAGTGGATCAAGAAACACTTAGTACACCCATGGACATAAGCCCTATGCATGACCTTGTGACATCTATAATACTAAGAAGACTGCAGATGAAGGCTAAGTACATCCTCCTCCACTGGTTGGATTACTACAGGTCCACATTGGGTAAGTTCTAGAAGCCCTTGTGTCGTTCTACATGACCAGTTCTCGTAGTTCAGACTTTCACAAAACCAACATTTAAACACCGCCCCCTTCAGAGTTCATAGAATTCAAGTTTGTAAACTGCAAATTCCTAGACATATAGATTCCTACCATGGACTCAGGTGATTGGCTACAGCAGGAAAATAGATGATGACTTTTGATTTTATTTCCTTTTTCATATAAAGAGGTGCTTTGATACTTGCTGTTCATATATACATATATTTATCTATCTATCTATCTAGATAGATAGATAGATAGATTATGTTTATTTATATTTTGGCTATATATATATATTTGGCTATATATATATATATTTGGCTATATATATATTTTGCTATATATATATATATATGTATATATATTTGGCTATATATATTTTTTTATATATTTGGTTTCTCAGGCAAGCACCTTAACCACTAATCCATCTCTCCAGCCCGATATATTTTATTTTAATTTTTTAATTCGAGGTAGTTTCTCACTCTAGCTCAGGCTGACCTGGAATTCACTAAATATTCTCAGGGCGGCCTCGAACTCATGGTGATTCTCCTACCTCTGCCTCCTGAGTGCTGAGATTAAAGGTGTGCGTCACCACGCCCAGCTTCATTTATTTATTTTCAAGCAGGGAAAGACATAGAGAGAAGAGGGACAGGGAATGGGCACACCAGGGCCTCTGGCCACTGCAAACGTACTTCAGACATATGCCACTTTACGTGGGTACTAGGGAATTGAACCTGGGGTTGTTAGGCTTTGCAGGCAAGTGCCTTAAACACTGAGCCATCTCTTCAGCCCATGGTTATTTTTTTTAATCAAAAAATACTCTTAGCTGGGCATGGTGATGTCCTTAATTCCAGTGCTCAGAAGGCGGAGGTAGGAGGATCACCATGAGGTCCAAGCCAGCCTGGGACTACACAGTGAGTTCCATGGTCAGCCTGAGCTAAAGTGAGACCATACCTTGAAAAACAAAAACAATAATAAAAAAAATTTAAAAAAGGAAATACTCTTACCTCTTCTCTTACCTCTTCAACTGCAGTTCCTCAATCTCCCCACCAGAACCTCACTCTTTATGTTTTTTGCTCACTTGTGTTGAGTCAGGCCTTAGGCTAGAATATGCTACTGTGGCACCCCCTCATAGTGTTTGATTACAGAGCCTATCACAGTTGCAGTCCTTTTTTGTTTGTGTTTGTGTTTTTGTTTTTGTTTTGTTTTTCGAGGTAGGGTCTCACTCTAGCCCAGGCTGACCTGGAATTCACTATGTAGTCTCAGGGTAGCCTTGAACTCATGGTGATCCTCCTACTCTCGCCTCCCAAGTTCTGGGATTAAAGGCGTGCGCCACTACGCCTAACATAGTCTCAGCTCTTAACTGATAATGAAACATAGCTTCTTATTACTTGTAAAAGTTAGGTTTGATAAAGTCTCCACAAACACCAGGTTAGTGTGAGTTACTCTTCTCGTTTTTGTGACCTAACAAAAAACCACTTGTAGGAAGAAAGCTTTATTTTACCACATGGTTTGAAAGGATGGGATCCATTGTGGCAAGGAAGGTTTGGCAGAGTTCACAGCAGTGGCACTAGATGACTGGAACTCGTCACATCTCAAGGGATCAGAAAGGGAGTAGCGGGCTGGAGAGACGGCTTAGTGGTTAAGGCACATGCCTGCGAAACTTAACGACCCAGGTTTGATTCTCCAGGTCCCACGTAAGCCAGATGCATATGGCGGAGCATGCATCTGGAGTTCGTTTTCAGTGGCTAGAGGCCCTGGTGTGCCCATTCTCTCTCTCTCTGTCTCTAATAAATAAATTAATTAAAATAAATCTTAAAAAGAAAGAAAGAGAGTAGGTAGTAAGAAGATCACTGTGAGTTCAAGGCCAGCCTGAGGCTACATAGTGAATTCCAGATCCAATTGGCACAAGATAAACACAGTCAAACTCCCAAGTACTGGATTTGCTAAGTTTTTCTTATTTATTACATAAATGCCAAGTATCCCCTGAACAGACCAAGAGGTACCTGTGAAATCAAAGAACCTACAGAAAAACGCATCTAGAGCTGGAGAGATGGTCTAGCGGTTAAGGTGCTTGCCTGTGAAACCTAAGGACCCAGGTTCAATTCCCCAGTACCCATGAAAGCCAGATGCAAATGGCGGCGCATGTGTCTGGAATTTGTTTGCAGTGGCTAGAGGACCTGGAGAGTCCAATCATTCTCATAAATAAAATAAAATAAAATAAAATAAATAAAATAAAATAACTTAAAAAAAAAAGAAGCATCTATAAATCGTGACAGAGCATTAAAGCTAGAGCGGCCAGCATAATCCATCCAGCTCAGCCTACAGGTGCCTTGGATATTTAGTGAAATATATTCTGTTTTCATTTCAGGACTAGAATCCCTGGACATTTGTGAAATGCCCAAAATTCCACAAAAGATGGTCATAAAACCAAGGGTGTCATTAGCAACAGCTCCACTGAAACAACATGCAAAGGAGAATGACGTGCAGGAGCAACTTCCAAACCAACAGACCTTCCTCACACAGACGCCCTTCCTGACTCGGAAGGGCACCTGCAAACCTGCACCGCGCCTGCACCTGCCGCGCCTGCCCCTCCCGCGCCTCCGCCTCCCGCGCCAGAGCCGCCAGCGCCGCGTGACCCCAGCCGTCATTCAGCCCTGCGGGTAACATCACCATTCACACAGTCTGGCTGGTGCCTGACAGAGCAGCAGACAAATATTTCATTCATTCTTCTACATTACTAGCATCCTAAACACAAGAGTTCTCTGTGAGCAGGCATGGTTTAGGAGTGGCCATTTTAATCTGCTTTAGTTACTTTTCTTCCTCCTTTTTAGTTAAAAAAAAAAGTACTTTTATTGGCCGGGCATGGTGCTGCACACCTTTATCCCAGAACTTGGGAGGCAGAGGTAGGAGGATTGCCATGAGTTAGAGGCCACCCTGAGACTCCATAGTGAATTCCCAGCCTGAGCTAGAGTGAGAACCTACCTTGAAAAACCAAACCAAAACAAACAAACGAAAAACCCTTTTACTTATTTATTGAGGGAGAAGGTATTTGGTACACCAGGTCCTTCTGCCACTGCAAACAAATTCCAGATGCATGCACTACTTGGCACATGCATCTGGAGTTCATTTACAGCAGCTTCTAGCCCTGGCAGGCCCATCCTCACTCTTCCTGTGTCTCTCTCTCTCTGCTTGAAAATAAACAAATAAATAAAATATTTTTAAAAAAAGACATTGAAAATAGTTTGGGTAGGACATTAAGGCAAGAACTGAAATAACGCATTTGAATATAAGGATTTTCCTGTGATAAGTAAGTAAATAATCATAATTTCATATTAATATATTCATATCAAGGCATTTTCTGAAAGCGAGACATCAACAAACAGAAGTCCTTAGTGTATTAGTCAGCTTGGGCTGCTCTAATATAATATCCTGGAGTGGATAGCTTAGCAACAGAAATTTATTTTCTAACATTTCTGAGGCTTTAAGTCCATGGTGAAGGTTCAAGTTGGGATGGAAGTTTGGTTCCTGGTGAGGGCTCTTAGTTTGCAAATAGTCATTTTCTTGCTGTGTCCTCATATTGCAGTCAAAATGAGCTCTCTGGTGTCCTCTCATAAGAACACTAATCTTATAGGATCAGCCCTGCTCCCTTATGACTTCCTTTAATCCTAAATCACTCCAAAAGACTATCTCCAAATACAGATGCACTAAGAGTTGAGCTTTAATATATGAATGCTTTTAAAATGTTTTATTTATTTATTTGCATGATGAGAGAGACAGAGGAGAGAGAGAGAGAAAGAGAGAGAGAGAGAGAATGAGAATGAGTATGCTAGGGCCTCTAGCCAGTGCAAATAAAACCTCCAAATGCATGTACCATTGTGCACCTGGCTTTACGTGGGTACTGGGGAACTGAACTCAGGTTGTTAGGCTTTGCTGTAAAGTACCTTAACCACTGAGAAATCTCTCCAGCCCCAACATAGGATTTTTTTTTTTATTAAGAAGAAACTTTGTATGGCCACATCAACATATGAATTTTAAGGGGACTTAAATATTGAATTTGTAACACTTGGCATCACAGCAAAGAATCTAAAGCCAAAAGAGAATATTTTATGAAAATAAAATCTGGGCTGGAGGGATGGCTTAGAAGTTAAGGCACTTGCCTGAAAAGCCAAAGGACCTGGGTTCAATTCCCCAGGACCCATATTAGCCAGATGCACAAGGTGGTGCATGCATCTGAAGTTCACTTGCAGTGGCTAGAGGCCCTGGTGCGCCCATTCTCTTTCTCTCCCTCTCTCTCAAATAAATAAATAAACAAATTTTTAAAATCTACTCTTAGCTGGGTGTGGTGGCACATGACTTTAGTCCCAGCACTTGGGAGGCAGAGGTAGGAGGATCACCATAAATTCAAGGCCACCCTGAGACTACATAGTGAATTCCAGGTTAGCCTGGGCTAGACTGAGACCCTACCTCAAAAAAGGAAAAGAAAAAAAAAAGTAAAAAATAAAAGTACTCTTCTCATTACCAGAAATTCCAGTTCTAAATAATTAAAATATTATATTTTACACAATTTTCAATATCTTATAAAAATTCCTTAAGCTAAAATTAAAGGTTTAAGCTCATAAAATTGTTTTTATAACCTTCATGGCTTCCTTGAAGTTTGGTGGAAATCTGAGCTTTCCTCCACAAACAGGTGCTAATACTGAGCCACAAAGAAGTCAGAGGGTTTACAGTCATATGACAAGTGACAGATGACACACTAGAATTTAGCTTTCTGATTTCCAGTCTAGTTATTAAGTTACATGGCTTATCCAGTCTATTAACAGACTTTAAAATAAACAAGCTCAGAAGTGTAGTATAGATAGTTAGTTCATCTCCAGGAGTCACTGAGATGGAAGAAGCACAACAGACAAAAGTAAACACCCAGGCCCGGCATGGTGGCGCATGCCTTTAACCCCAGCACTCGGGAGGCAGAGGTCAGAGAATCACCGAGAGTTTGAGGCCACCTGAGACTACATAGTGAATTCCAGGTCAGCATGGGCTAGAGCAAGACCATACCTGGAAAAATCAAAAAAATATGCATATGTATAAAAATACATATCTATCTATCTATCTATCTATCTATCTATCTATATATATATACACACACATATATATACATATATACACACACACACACATATGCATATACATACACACACAGAGGTTACAGCTCTGTCATTTACATTTGTATGATTTTAGTCAACTTATTGGCCTCGGTTTTCCTGTCTATAAGCCTCAGGCTTTCCAACAGTAAGAGAAGAAAAGTTAATATCAGGCTGGAGAGATGGCTTAGCTGTTAAGGCGCTTGCTTGTGAAGCCAAAGGACCTCTGTTGGATTCCCCAGGACCCATGTCAGCCAGATGCACAAGGTGGTGCATGCATCTGGGGTTCGTCTGCAGTGGTTGGAAGCCCTGGTATGCCCATTCTCTCTCTCTCTCTCTCTCTCAAATAAATAAATAAAAATAAAATATTAAAAAAAAATAATTAAAAGTTAATGTCTTGCAGACCAGCCTTTCTAAACTACTGCCATTAACATCTGGTATTCTTACTGGCCCAGAATTTGTAATCTTTCACCTATAGACCTGAAAAGGCTCTCTTTTAATTTAGTGTATTTACAAGTATTTTAGCATGTTGGCAAATAAAATGCTGTCCAGAAGTAGACTTCAATGCCTTACCAAAGCAATCAATCACAATTCAGAGATGGATTTATGTCCTTTCAGTCTTTTTTAAATATTTTATTTTTTTAATTGAATTTATTTATTTGCAAGCACAGAGAGAGATAGAGAGAAGAGAGACAGAGAAAGAATGGGTGCGCCAGGGCCTCCAGCCACTGCAAACAAACTCCAGACACATGTGCCCTTGTGCATCTGGCTTACGTGGATCCCGAGGAATCAAACCTGGGTCCATTGGCTTCGCAGGCAGATGCCTTAATCGCTAAGCCATCTCTGCAGCCCCCCCCCCACTTTTTTTTTGAGGTAAGGTCTCGCTCTAGCCCAGGCTGACCTGGAATTCACTATGTAGTCTCAGGGTGGTCTCAAACTCATGACAGTCCTTCTACCTCTGCATCCTGAGTGCTGGGATTACAGGCATGTGCCACCATGCCCGGCTCAGTCTTTTTTTTTTTAAAAAAAAATTTATTTATCTTATTTATTTATTTGAGAGAGAGAGAGAAAGAAATAGGCAGGTAGAGAGAGAGAGAGACAGAGAGAGAGAGAGAGAATGGGCACGCCAGGGCCTCTAGCCACTGCAAATGAACTCCAGATGCATGTGCCCCCTTGTGCATCTGGCTTACATGGGTCCTGGGGAGTCAAACCTGAGTCCTTTGACTTTGCAGGCAAGCACCTTAACCGCTAAGCCATCTCTCCAGCCCTCTGTTTTTTTTTTGGGGGGGGGGGAGAGAGCAAGAGCGAAAAAGAGAGAACGAGAGAGAATTGGTACACCAGGGCCACAGCCACTGAAATTGAACTCCAGATGCTTGTACCAGCCAGTGGGCATGTGCAACCTTGTGCTTGAATCCTTTTAAAATTTATGTATTTATTTGAGAGAGAAAGAGGCATATAGAAAGAGAGGGACAATGGGCACATCAAGGCCTTCAACTGCTATAAACAAACATCAGATGTTATGTGCCACCTTGTTCATCTGGCTTTCGTGGGGCCTGAGGAATCAAACCTGGGTCCTTTGGCTTTTCAAGCAAAAGCCTTAACAGCTAAGCCACCTGTCTAGCCCTGTCCTTTCAGTCTTTAACGTGAACCGTAACCATCCTGTCTCCAGGTTTCCTCTAATCGCTGAAGAGAAGGATGTGTGGTTGGTTTCCCAGCTCTTTTGTCCTGTGGTCCTGAGGAGAATGCTGCTAGAGAAGGAAGGGGGCATATGCCGGTGTAGCTCACGCAGCATCCCTGAGGTGACAGACCTGGAGTACGATTACCTTATAAGCAACAAGCATTCCTCTGTGGACCAGGTCATCGTAGTGTGCGTGTTCTCCGATGAGGAAAAGGACGAGGCCATCGAAGGAGTGGCCAGTGTATACAAGGAACTAAACAGATCTAGGAGCATGCCTTGCATTGAGGTGAGTGTTGTGTGTATAAAGACAACGTGTGGGAATGTTTGCTTGTATGTTTCATCTTACTACAGTTCCTCAGTCACATTGTAATGGATAAATATGGGGGTTCTGGGGTGCTTCCGGAAACCCCAAGCTTGAGTTTGTATCTGTAAATTAACCAAAGAACTGGCAATTCCCAACTAGAGAAAATGATTTTCAAACACATTTTATTCAAACATCACAGGGATCTGGGGAAGGGAAAGTAACATGGATCTTAGATTAACATACACACACACACACGCACACACATATGAAAAGGGATTTAAAAAAGGTGTGCGTGGTGGCACACGCCTTTAATCCCAGCACTCAGGAGGCAGAGGTAGGAGGATTGCCGTGAGTTCAAGGCCACCCTGAGACTCCATAGTGAACTCCAGGTCAGCCTGGGCTAGAGTGAGACCCTACCTCAAAAAACCAAAAAAAAAAAAAAAAAAAAAGGTGTGCGCTTCCAAAATGATTAAAAGTAAAGACAGTAATTAAAAACTGTCCCTTCCCACCCTGGCATGAGTGCCGGGGTGCGAGAGGGAAGTCTTCCCAGCACGATGACCCCAAACACGTTGCTCTGGAGAAAATCTCTCCATGGGCCCCCAGAAGATACACTTTTGAGTTCCCACCCAGCACACCTGGACACCTATAGTAGGTGTCCCAGCCAATCGGCCTGGGCTCAGAGGAGGAATCCACGCACAGCTGAACAGGTGAGGCAGGCAAAGGCTGAATCCCGCAACTGAAGCGGGCCGGGAGCTGAGCGAGGCAAGGCCAGCGGGGTAGATGTGGCCAGGGTGTGACTTAAGATCACCCTAAGGCCGTCCTGGTCCTGCCTAGCCAGAAACTACGTACCTACTCTGGGGCCCTCACAACATTAAAGGCTGGTGGAAGGACTTTTAGCCCCACTTTGTTAACTTAATTTAATTTTTAATTTTTTAAGTATTTACTTGAGAGAGAGAGAGAGGTAGATAGAGAGAGAGATTGGGTGTGCCAAGGCCTTCAGCCACTGCAAACTCCAGACACATACACCACCTTGTGCATCTGGCTTAAGTGGATCCTGGGGAATTGAACCTAGGTCCTTTGGCTTTGCAGGCAAGTGCCTTAACCTTAACTAGGCAATCTCTCCAGCGTTTCCCCCCTCCACCACCACCACCACTTTTAAAAAACTTTTTTTTTTTTTTTTTTTTTTTTTTTGGTTTTTCGAGGTAGGGTCTCAGTCTAGCTCAGGCTGACCTGGAATTCACTATTGTAGTCTCAGGGTGGCCTCCTACCTACCTCTGCCTCCTGAGTGCTGGGATTAAAGGTGTGTGCCACCACACCCGGCTTCAGCCCCCCACTTTAAAAAAAATTATGAGAGAGAGACAGAATTGGCGTGCCAGAGCCTCCAGCCACTGCAGTTGAACTCCAGACTTGTGCACCATCTTGTGCACATGCACGACCTTGTGTGTGTGTGTCACCTTGTTCATCTGGCTCATGTGAGTCCTGGGGAGCTGAACCTGGGTCCTCGGGCTTCGCAGGCAAGCGCCTTAACGGCTAAGCCATGTCTGGAGCCCAAGCCCCACTTGTTTATTGTGGTATTTCATTCCTATCATAAAGGTCACAAATCTTAATGGTATTGTTATGGTTTAGATGTGATTTCTCTCTCATTTGTCCTCAGTGATCTGCCATGCAGACGGTAGAGATGTTAAGAGATAGGGCCTGGTTGGAAACGTCTAGTTCGGTGGACTACCACTCCTAGGGAAAAGTAATGTTTGTCTCTGGCGAGGTCTTGTACAACTGCATTAGTTCTCATGAAAACTGGTGGTTATAAAGTGAAGCCGCCCCGTGCACATTTCTCTGTATGCTTCTCCACCATGCTGCAAAGCAGCCAGAAAGCCAGCACTCATCAGATGCCAGCACCAAGCTGCTTGGTTTTCCCAGCCACGAAAACCATGAGCCAAATAAACATCTTGTTCAATATATCTCAGGTATTTTATTATGGTAACACAAAACGGACTAAGACAGATACATAGTGTAATAAGTAGGTACGTATGTATATACCCACGTATCACCACCTAGATCAAGTTACAAAATATCTTGGGGCTAGAAAGACGGCCCAGCAGTTAAAGTGCTTTCCTGCAAAGCCCAATGACCTGGGTTTGATTCCCCAACACCCACATAAAGCCGATGCACAAAGAGACGCATGTATCTGGAGTTCATTTGCAGTGGCTGAAGGCCCTGAAGTGAAGAAAAAAAAGTAAAATAGAGGTAAAAATATTAATAAAAAAAACCTCTCCTAGGCTGGGGAGAAGACTCAGCAGTTAAAGTACTTGTCTACAAAACCTAACGATCTGGGTTCAATTCCCCAGGACCCACGTAAAGCCAGATGCACAGTGGTGCATGCATCTGATTTGCAGCGGCTAAAAGGCCTGGCATGTCCATTCTCTCTGTTTCTCTTCTCTCTATCTCTCTCTGCTTCCAAATAAATAAAAATATTTTTCTTTTAACAAATCTCTCCTGTTCCTTTCCCAGTCAAGACCTGCTAAACTACCCAACCCCAGGTAACTACTGTTCTGGCTTCTTTCATCATGAACTTTTGTTTGTTCTAGATCTTTTTAAAAAAATATTTTATTTATTTATTTGAGAGAAAGAAGCAGATAAAGAGAGAAAGAGAATGGGTATGCCAGGGCCTCCAGGCACTACAAACAAACTCCAGATGCGTACGCCACCTTGTGCAGCTGGCTTATGTGGGTCCTGGGGAATCGAACTGAGGTCCTTTGGTGTTGCAGACAAACACCTTAACCTCTAAGCTATCTCTCCAGCCCTGTTCTAGATCTTGGTTGAACACTTTTTGAAAACAAATAGGCTGGGCATGGTGGTGCATGCCTTCAATCCCAGCACTCAAGAAGTTGGGGTAGTAGGATTGTCATCAGTTCAAGGCTAACCTGAGACTACAGAGTGAGTTCTAGGTCTGCCTAGGAGGAAGTGAGACCTTGGCTGAACATAAAAACAAACAAATAGCCGGGCATGGTGGGGTATGCCTTTAATCCCAGCACTTGGGAGGCAGAGGTAGGAGGATCGCTGTGAGTTCGAGGCCACCCTGAGACTCCATAGTGAATTCCAGGTCAGCCTGAGCTTGAGTGAGACCCTACCTTGAAAAACAAAAACAAAATAAATAAATAAATAAATAAATAAATAAATAAATAAAAACACAGTAGGGCCGGGAAAATGGCTCAGTGGTGAAAGGCACGGCAGGGGTTCCACTCCTCAGTGCACACGTAAAGCCAGAGACACGAAGTAGCACGTGCATCTTCAGTCAGTGCCCATGGCAGACGTTGCTAATCCATTGTTCTTTTCCACTGACCTAGCCTGGGCCCTGAGCTCGTTGTGTCGATTACACTCCAAGCAGCTATTACCAGATTGAGCTCAGTAACCACTGATGAAATCTCACTCATTCTTATGGATTTCATCATGGTGATTTTCCCCCCCTTCACTATTCCTTCTGTTCTATCCCACTGCTTCTGCTTATTCCAGGCCATTATCTCCGCCTACACCCTCTCTAACTGGTTTTCCTGCTTCTGGTCTTGGTCCCTCTGATATTTCCTACTTATTACAGAATTTTTTTTTTTTTTTTTTTTGTTTTTGTTTTCCGAGGTAGATTCTCACTCTAGCTCAGGCTGACCTGGAATTCACTATGTAGTCTCAGGGTGGCCTCGAACTCACAGCGATTCTCCTACCTCTGCCTCCCAAGTGCTGGGATTAAAGGCGTGCACCACTACACCCAGCCAGAATGTTCTTTAAGACACGTGAATGTGACCACGTTGTTCTGCGTACTATCTTGTAAGGACTTCCCTTTGGGTCAAGTGTGCATTCTTACCTGTTTGGCTCCCAGTCCCAACTTCCACAATAGCCCCAGAGCATGAATGGGATTAGCCCCACAGTGGCCCCTTCAGCATTTTGAGCAGTGTGATAGCAGAGGCCTCCTGCTGCCAGTGAGTTACCTTTTAGGGCATTGCCTGAGCAGCTCTTGAGGAGGGCGGCATTCTCTGCTAAGGCCTGGTGCCCCCTGTCTGAAGCACAGCGGGGAAATGGTCTCTCTGAATGAGGAGCTAGAAAGCTTTACTTCCCGTTTTTGTATGTCTCCTTTTCTCTGGTAATGCAATCGTGGGTGCCTACAAGACCCTATCTTAAAAAAATAAAAACGGGGCTGAGGAGATGGCTCAGTGGTTAAAGGTACTTGCTGGAAATGCCTACTGGCCCAGGTTTAATTCCCCACTACCCATGTAAAGCCAGACACACTAAGTGGTGCATGCATCTGGAGTTTGCAACAGCAAGAGACCCTGGCTCGTTCTCTCTCTCTCTTTCTCCTACCGGTCTCTGCTTGCAAATAAATAAGTAAAATATCTTTTAAAATGTCCACTGGCTGTAGCAATAGTGAGATTCTGAAGGCATTTCTACTGGAGTGGTACAGGTGAATCTAAAATGTGAGTTTCAGGGCTGAAGAGATGGCTTGGTGGTTACGGCACTTGCCTGTGAAGCTTAAGGACCCAGGTTCCATTCCCCAGAACCTCATGTAAGCCAGATGCACATGGTGGAACATGCATCTGGAGTTTGTTTGCAGTGGCTAGAGGCCCTGGCATACCCATCTTACTCTATTTGTGTCTTTCCCTCTCTCTCTCTCTCTAATAAATAAATAAAGTAAGTTTTTTTTGTTTTGTTTTGTTTTTTTTTGTTTGTTTGTTTTTTTGGTTTTCAGGTAGTGTCTCACTCTAGCCCAGACTGACCTGGAATTCACTATGGAGTCTCAGGGTGGCCTCAAACTCACTGCAATCCTCCTACCTCTGCCTCCTAAGTGCTGGGATTAAAGATGTGCACCACCACACCCAGTTTAGATTTTTTTTTTTTAATGTGAGTTTCAAGGATACAAATTCTGCTAAGCAGAGTAAAGGTTTTATTGTCTGCATTTTAGTATCTTGACAAATGATTTCTTTTTCTTTTTTTTGAGGTAGGGTCTCATTGTAGCTCTAGGCTGGCCTTGAACTCATGGCAATCCTCCTGCGTTTCTTTTCTTTTAGGGCCGTTTGGATCCCTTTCGATTGCTGAAGTATAATATCATGTCTGCATCTAACTCTACGAGCAGCAACTGTCCGCTTCTGGTCCAAAGGCACAATATCATCCCAGGGATTTTTCTGGTATGTGATGTGAGATACAAGGCTCTGCTAAGTGTTGTATATGATGTTTGTCTCACTCAGATACATCATTCAGCCAAGAGAAGTTCTAGAGAGAATTCAGAGATAGCTCAACTTTAGCCTCTGAAATAACCATTGGCCCCAGGTCTTCCTAACTGCCACTCTGACGAAGTTCAAAAACTGAAGTTAAAACTGAAGTGGTCAAATCATCCACCCTATGAGTTTATATAAAGATTACGGAAACGACTAAAAGTCAATCCTAAAGCAGGCATGGTGGCACATGTCTTTAGACCTAGCTCTCAGGTAGGAGGTAAGAGGATCACACTGAGTTTGAGGCCAGCTTGGGGCTATAGAGTGAGTTCCAGGTCAGTCTGGGCTAGAGTAAGACCTTGCCTCAAGGGCTGAAGAGATGGCTTAGAGGTTAAGGTGCTTGCCTGCGAAGCCCAAGGACTCAGGTTTGATTCCCCAGTACCCACACTAAGCCAGATGCACAAAGTGGTGCATGTTTCTGGACTTGGTTTGCAGTGGCTAGTGGCCCTGGCATGCCCATTCTCTCTGTCTGTCTCGATTCTCTGTATTTCTCTCTCTGCTTGCAAATAAACAAATTAAAAAAAATTTTTAAAGACTTTGCCTCAAGAAAAAAAAATTAAAGGTATGTCTATGTGATGGTTTAAATTAGCTTTCCCTCTTAAACTCACATATTCTGAATGCTTAATCCCCAGCTGATGCCAATTTGGAAATTGGATCTTTTCTACTTTTATTTTTTTTTAATAGCACAGAATAAACACAGTGCAAAAGATGGCATTGGGCATAGCAAAGAAATATTCAATCAGTACAAGATTTAAATAGAAGCTGGGCATGGTGGCGCACGCTTTTAATCCCAGCACTTGGGAGGCAGAGGTAGGAGGATCACCATGAGTTCAAGGCCACCCTAAGACTACAGAGTGAGTTCCAGGTCAGCCTGGGCTGGAGTGAAACCTTACCTCAAAAAAACAAACAAACAAAAAGATTTAAATAGGGAAAACATTGAACTCTGTAGCTCCAAGTCTAACAACTATAGTCAGTGACAAGTCTCCAATTCCAATAATTCTAACCAGTGACAGGTCTCTGGAGTTTCAATTCCATCCCTCTAGCTAGGCTACTCACAGTCCTGGAAAACTTCATCCAGTGCTGGCAGCTCTCCTTGGCAGCCATCCCATAGTCCTGGCATCTCCACTGCAACCCATGGTTCCTCCTCATGGCTCCACACAGGTAATTCCACAAGCCTGCTTCATATTGCCCGTGGCCATTTCTAAAATACAAAACCTTGTTGCAAATTCAGTGACCCGCTCTTTCCTGCATTTGTTATACCCCATAATACCGGGTGAGCTACCAAGTTGTTAATCCAGGAGGAGAATAAAGCAGACTTTGAAGAACAGGCCACTCCTTCAGCATTCAGACCCCTTCAAAAGACTGCATTTTTCCTGTTGTCCCAATGCAGATTAGCTGGCCCAATCTCAAATGGTTGTGATCTCTCAAACAATTGCAGCTGAATGGTGCGCAGTTTCAGCCCAGGATTGCATTTTTTTCTGTGCCATATCCCTCTGCTCACACCAGTCCATTCCTATGCAATGCAATCCTGCACAAGTTTCCAGGACACAGGCAAGCAGAACACAGCAAGCCTCTCACACAAACTGCTTCTAGCCCAGTCCAAGCAAAGCTCTTTCTCACCCTCGTAAGCCAAACCTCACAGTCCATAGTTCTTACTGCACTCTGACCAGAACAGTCCACCGAGCTGTACTTACAGCACTGCAAGGCGTCTCTTAGGCCAAGGTTTCAAATCCTTCCACATTTCTCTCAAAAATCAATTCCAGAGGGCCAAAAGCCACATAGTCAGGTGTCCAGCAGCAATGATTCCACATCTTGGTACCAATTTTACTATTGCAGTCAGGTTCACATTGCTGGCAGAAAACATATAACCAAGAGCAGCTTGTGGGAATAAAGGGTTTATTTTAGCTTATGGACTCAAGGGGAAGCTCCTTGGTGGTAGAGGAAAATGATGGGATGAGCAGAGGGTGGACATCACCTCCTGGCAAATATCAGATGGACAACAGCAATAGGAGAGTGTGCCTGGATCTTGAATGGAGGTATGTTGTTGGGGGTGGGCTTATGGATGTGGTAGTTTAAATGTATGCCCCATATTAACTCAGGTGTTAAAATTAAACGTGTGGGCTAGAGAGATGGCTTAACTGTTAAGCAGTGGCCAGAAAAACCAAAGGACCTAGGTTCAATTCCCCAGTACCTACATAAAACCAGATTCACTAGGTGGCACCTGTATTTGGAGTTTGGTTGCAGTGGCTAGAGACCCTGGTGTGCCCATTCTCTCTATATTCTCTCTCTCTCTGAAGGTAGGAAGGAAGGAAAGAAAGAAGAATAGAAAGAAGGAAAGGCCTTAAAAATTTTTAACTTGTAACTTGAATCTCCAGCCTCCTGGCTGGAGGAGGTATCACTGGAGGCAGATCTGAATTCAGGCCCAAAAGTATACAGAGAAGTCTGAGTCTTGGCAGGTCCTGGTCTAGAGGCAGTTTGTGTGAAAGGTTTGCTGTTATACCAGTGTCCTGAGAACTTGTGCAGGGTTGTGTTGCATAGAAATGGACTGGTGTGGCCTGGAAAGACAGCTTGGCAGTTAAGGCATTTGCCTGCAAAGCCTAAGGACCCAGGTTCTACTCTCGAGATCCCACATAAGCCGGATGCACAAAGGTGAGGCACATGCAAAGTTGCACATGCCCACTAGGTGGTGCAAGCATCTGGAGTTCAATTTCAGTGGCTGAGGCCCTGGCACACCAATTCTCTCTCCCCCTCTCTCTCTCTCTCTGTGTGTGTCTCTTGCTCTCTCTAAATAAAAATTTAAAAAAAGAAATGGGCTGGTGTGAGCAGAATGATATGGCACAGAAAGAATTTGAAAGTTTCAGGCTTGAGACAGCATCCATTCAGCTGTAATTGTTTGAGAGATTACCACCATTGAGATTGGGCCAGCTCTTCTGCACTGGGCCAGCAGGAAGAATGTGGACTCTTGAAAGAAAGGGGCCTGAATGCTAAAGTTTTCCTGCTCTTCAAATTTGGCTTTGTTCCCCCCCCCCCCATTAACAAATTTGGTCGCCACTTGGTATGCTGGTTGTATAACACATGCAGGAAAGAGAGGGTCATTGGATTTGCAACATGGTTTTTTTTAAAAAAATTTTTTGTTTATTTTTATTTGTTTATTTGAGAGAGAAAGAGGCAGATAGAGAGAGAGAGAGAGAGAATGGGCACGCCAGGGCCTCCAGCCACTGCAAACAAACTCCAGATGCATGCGGCACCTTGTGCATCTGGCTTAAGTGGGTCCGGGGGAATCGAGCCTCGAACTGGGGTCCTTAGGCTTCACAGGTAAGCGCTTAACCGCTAAGCCATCTCTCCAGCCCCTAGTTTTGTTTTTTCAAAAATGGTCATGGCAATGTGAGGTAGGGTTGTTGGGAATCTCTGCGTGAAGACCTGACTAAGCCATGAAGATGAACTGTGGATTGCAGTGGGGACTCCGGGACTCTTTGGAATGCCAGGACTGTGAGACAGCCACCAAGGAGAGCTTGAGGTGCATTGTTCCCCAGGCTGTGAGCAGCTTAGCTGGAGAAGTGGAATTGAACTCCAGAGACATTGGCTAGAGATATTGGATTTAAAGCTATGGAACTTGATGTTTGCCCTGTTTGTTTTAAAACTTGTATTGGAAGCTGGGTGTGGTGGTGCTCACCTTTAATCCCAGCACTTGGGAGACAGAGGTAGGAGGATCACCACGAGTTAGAGGCCATCCTGAGACTATAGAGTATATTCTAGGTCAGCCTGGGCTAGAGCAAGACTGTAACTTGAAAAGCCACACAAAAAAAGAACTTGAATTGGTTCAATCTTTCTTTGCTATGCCCAGCGCTATCTTTTGCAGTGTGAATGCTCATTCCATGCTGCTGTTGGTACTATTATTATTATTATTATTATTATCATTATTTTGGTTTTACAGGCTAACTGTTAAGAGATCTTGGACTATGGTGATATTTGAACATCACTGAGATAGATAAAAACTATGGGGACCTTTAAATTTAGACTGAATGCATTGTATTTTACATCATGTATGGTTTTCAGCCTATGGGAGCCAGGGGAAGAATGTGGTGGTTTGATTCAGGTGTCCCCCCTAAACTCATGTGTTCTGAATGCTTGATCCTCAGCTGATGGCAATTTGGGAATTGGATCCTTACTGAAGGTGTGTTGTTGAGGGCAGGCTTATGAGTGTTACAGCCAATTTCCATTGCCAGTGTTGGGCACACTCTCTGGCTACTTTTGTCCACCTGATGTTGGTTGGGAGGTGATGCCCAGCCTCTGCTCATGCCACATTTTCCCTGCCATCATGGAGCTTCCCCTTGCATCTGTAAGCTGAAATAAACACTTTCTTCTCATCAGCTACTTTTGGTCAGGTGCCAGCAACAAGAAGGTGACAATAGGCTATGCAAGTCAATCCTCACCTTGAAGAAGTTACACACATAGGCTGATTGAGGGGATAAGGGTATAGAAATACATACTTTGTGATCCAATAGAATAACTATCACAGGCGAGGCAGCTGGGTGTATTAAAGAATGAGACCTGCAGGGCTTGAGAGACAGTTTAGCAGTTAAAGTATTTGCCTGTAAAGCCAAAGGATCCCCGTTTGATTCCCCAGGACCCGTGTAAGCCAGATGCACAAAGGGGCGCATGCATCTGGAGTTTGTTTGTAGTGGCTGGAGGCCCTGGTGTGCCCATTCTCTCCCTCTCTCTTTCTCTTTCTCTGCCTCTTTCTTTCTCTCAAATAAATAAATAAATAAGTAAAATATATTTAAAAAAATGAAAGCCAGGTGTGGTGGCACATGCCTTTAATCCCAGCACTTGGGAGGCAGAAGTAGGAGGATCACTGTGAATTCGAGGCCATCCTGAGACTACATAGTGAATTCCAGGTCAACCTAGACTAGAGTGAGACCCTACCTTGAAAAAAAACAAACAAACAGCCGGGCGTGGTGGCGCACGCCTTTAATCCCAGCACTCGGGAGGCAGAGGTAGGAGGATCGCTGTGAGTTCGAGGCCACCCTGAGACTCCATAGTGAATTCCAGGTCAGCCTGGGCTAGAGTGAAACCCTACCTCGAAAAACCAAAAAAAAAAAAAAAAAAAAAATGAGACCTGCAATCAGAGCTGAGGGCAGATGTTGGTTCAGCCAGTTGGTGTCTGACCTTAGGCAAATGATTAAACCTCTCTGACCTGCTTCCTCCCTTACAAAACAAGGAAATGATAGCAAATTCATAAAATTATTGTAAAAATTCAGTGAGGCAATTGTGTGAAGTGCTTGTATCAATCCCTGGCACATCATGGGCATGGAATAAATGTGAAATCCACTGGTCTGTTTTCTGACACTCTGGATTAGGTTTGACTTCTCTAGAATTTCATCTGAAAAGATTCATATAATAAGGATTCTTTGTCAGGCAACCTGGTGGTATCACAGTGGTTTCTAAAAGCTTCTGTGTGTGTGGGGGGGGGGGGTCTGGAAAGATGGCTAAACAGGTAAGGCACAAAGCCTAATGACCTGGGTTCAATTCCCCAGTACCCATAAAAAGCCAGATGCACAAAGAGGAGCATGCATCTGGAGTTGGTTTGCAGTGGCTGTAGGTCTTGGTACACCCATTCTCATTCTTTCTTTTTCTCCTGACAGATAATTAAATTAAACCTTCTCTGGGGTCTCGGGAGATGTCTTAGTGGATAAAATACTTGCCACCCAACATTATCTGAGTTCAGATTGCAAGACCTCACATTAAAAAAAAAGCCAAGACCAGTGTGGTGGCGCACGCCTTTAATCCCAGCACTTGGGAGGCAGAGGTAAGAGGATCACCGTGAGTTTGAGGCCACCCTGAGAATACAGAGTGAATTCCAGGTCAACCTGGCTAGAGTGACACCCTACCTCGAAAAACCAAAGGTGATAAAAAGCCAGAAGCACTTATAGCAAGAAGGGAATTTCCCAGAAGCTCACATGGAGGGATCAAACGTCAGACACAGTAGAAGCAAGGATCCACCAAGGTTGTCTTTTTACTTCCACATATGCACTGAGGCTTGCATGCACCAGCATGCATGCACACACACATGCACATGTGCACACACACACGTGCACACCAAATAGTTTTTTTTTTTTTTTTTTTTTTTTTGGAGAGGGGGGTTGATGTGGGGTCTCGCTCTAGCCCAGGATGACCTGAAATCCACTATGTAGTGTCAGGGTGGCCTCAAACTCACAGTGATCCTCCTACCTCTGCCTCCCAGTGCTAGGATTAAAGGTCAGCTTAAATACAGTTTTTTTGTTGTTTGTTTTGTTTTGTTTTAAGAGAAAAGGTCTCTATGGGAGATTTTTGTTTTGTTTTGTCTTGTTTTGTTTTTTCAAGGTAGAGTCTCACTCTAGTCCAGGCTGACCTGAGAATAGAATTCACTATGGAGTCTCAGGGTGGCCTCAAACTCACAGCGATCCTCCTACCTCTGCCCCCTGAGTGCTGGGATTAAAGGCGTACATCACCATGCCTGGCTCTCTATGGGAGATTTTTAATGAGCAGCAACAGACTGAATGATCTTTCCAGGGCCTTCCAGCTTAAAAACAAACAAAAAAATCTCCTTGATTTCATCTGCTAATCAATAGATACATTATAAAGACAACTGCAACCTTATGTCTATATGTACACATGTATGTATGCATGTATGTACACATGTATGACTGCTATTATATTACTTTTCTCATTGCTGTGACAAAATACTTGACAAAAGCACCTTAGGGAAGGAAGTCTCTCTTTTATTTTGATGTTATGATCTTTTTTTCCTACTATAGTACTCTTGTGTAGGTAGTGTCAGGCACTGTGAGGTCATGGATATCCAGGCCATTTTGTGTCTGGGGGACCATGTCCTTTGGCTCTTACATTCTTTCCACCACCTCTTCCGCAATGGATCCTGAGCCTTGGAAAGTGTGATTGAGATGTTTCAGTGCTGAGCACTCCTCTGTCACTTCTTAGCACCATGGTGCCTTCTGAGTCATCCCAAGGTCACTGCCATCTGAAAAGAGAAGCTTCTCTAACCAAAACTGAGAGTAGCATTAATATATGGGTATGAACATTAAGAGAAGGGCTTACTGGGCAGTTTGATGAGCATAGTATATACATTTAGCCAGACAGCAGCACACATTCCACACCTAGGTCTCACAACTACCCCTGTTTTAGGTTTTCAGTATCAGGGATGTATTCCCTCCCATGGAGCAGGCCTCCAGTCAAATTAGAGGGTGGTTGGTTTCCCCCATAACAGACGTGCCACTATGGCACCCATTGGCTCATTTGGCCTGGCTGGCTAAATATAAGGCTTGCAGTGTCCACTGTTGAGTATCTTCACTGGTGATTTCTCTCTTTCCCATTGAACTGTATACAGCGTAGATTTTTCCAGCTTTCTGTCAGCTGGTCAGACCACTTTAAATATATATATATTTAGGGCTAGAGAGATGGCTCAGCAGTTAAGGTGTTTGTCTGCAAAGCCTATGTTCAATTCCCCAGTACCCACGTAAAGCCCCATGCATAGTGGCACATGCATCTGGAGTCTGCTGGTAGTGCTGGAAGCCTTGGTGTGCTCATGCTCTCTGTTGGTGCCCCAGGACCTCCAGCTGCTGCCAACAAGCTCTAGACGCATACGCTACTTTGTGCAGCTGGCCTTACTTGGGTTTTGGGGAATGGAACCCATTTGGCTCTGAAGGCAAGCGCCTTACCCACTGAGCCATCTCTCCAGCCCTAAATTGATAAATTTTAATGAAAGACTCTGCAAGAGCTCCCACAAGGCAAGTATCAGTCTGGCCACTCTGACATGCGTAAGAAGTGAAAAGTGACGTAAGGTGAAAGCTTTCAGCTTGTGGATGAGGGTCAGGCTAGGAGGAAGCACCGGAGGACATCTGAGACAAGAGAAAGGGACTCAGAACAAATGAGACTGGGCAGAGGCTTTACCCCGTTCATCCGCTAAAGCACAAAACAACAGAAAAACTCAAGCCAAATGTGGTGGCTCATGCCTTCAATCCTAGCACTTGAGAGACTGAGGTACAAGGGTTAATGAGACTTTGAGGCCAGTCTGTCCTACAGAGTGAGTTCCAGATTAGCATGGGCTATAGAGGAACCCTGCCAAAAGAAAAAAAGGAAGAAAGAAACTCCAAAAAAAAAAAAAAAAAATGAGGGTTGGAGAGATGGCTTAGTGGTTAAGGCACTTGCCTGAAAACCCACTTTCAATCCCCCAGGACCCACGTAAGCCAGATTCATAAGATGGCACATGTGCTTGCAATGGCTGGAGGCCCTGGTATGCCCATTCTCTCTATCTGCCCCCTCTAATAGATAAAGTATTTTTTTTAATTGCCTGGCATGGTGGCTCATGCCTTTAATCCCAGCACTCAGAGGCAGATGTAGGAGGATCAATATGAGTTTGAGGCCATCCTGGAACTACAGAGTGAGTGCCAGGTCAGCCTGGGCTAGAGTGAGACCTACCTAAAAATATCAAAACAGCAACAACAAAAATAGAGAAAGCCAAACCATAGATTTAACTATAGTAAAATGAATTATTTTATTTTCTTTTTTTATATATTTTATTTTTATTTATTTGACAGAGAAAGAGAGAGGGAGAGACAGAGAGAGAGAATAGGTGCACCAGGGCCTCCAGCCACTGCAGACAAACTCCAGACGCACGCGCCCCATTGTGCATCTGGCTAATGTGGGTCCTGGGGAATTGAATCTGGGTCCTTTAGCTTTGCAGGCAAACACCTTAACCACTAAACCATCCCTCCAGCCCAAAATGAATTATTTTCTTAAGAGTTCAATCAAAAACTCTCTTTTCAAAATCCACATTGCTGTCAGTGCAAACAATGAACAGTGAGTTTTTGTGTGTGGCAGGGGAGTCTCCCCATAGTACCTGGCCAGTCACCAAGGATCACCCTGGCCCTGCCTGCCTTTTGGATCCCAGCAGTCTTGGCAGGAAAGCTTGGTTTTTTGCAGCCTGTGCTTCTTAAAAATTTACTGTCTGGGGCCGGTTGAGGGGACAGTGAAAATGTATCTAAGTTGCACTCACAGGTGACATCCAAATCCAAGGCTTGCCAGCTGAAGTTGGCTCTGTTTCCCAAAAAAGGATATTAACAACCACCTCTCCTGGTCCCCGGAAACAAAGAGGTTCCTATTGAAGATCTGGCTCAGAGAAGGCTCACACCTCCGCCAGCTGAGCTGTCTGTCCACTGGGTGACAGTGTTGATCCTTCTGAAATAAATGAGTCTTGTCTCTGGGCCAGAAAACTCCAGGTCCCTAAATGGAAAGGCTCGGGCAGATGGTGTTTGGAAGGCCCCGGGGGAGCGGCTCTGGGGCGAGGCAGAACGGGTTTTGTCCTCACCATTTGGTGGGAAATGTGAGGGGCAGAGTTGTTCTGTTGTCACGGCAGGCTCGGTGTCTGTGCGCCGCAGAGGATGGACGTGACTGCCACCGTAGGCTAAGCTACATTTAAAAAATAATCGAATGAATGCAAAAAAGCTTGCAGAAAGGATTGTGAAAACTGAGTTGAAAATTCACCTCCCCTGTGGACTAAGAGTCACTGGGCTCGTACCCAAGCCCGCATGCATGACAGGGCTCTGATGAGGATCGCTGTGGAAGGTTATTCCCAATCTCCAGGTCACACACAGGCTTACATCAGTCTATCGGTTCTGACTTGACCCCTCTCTTCAAGAAGAAAGGCAGAAGGCAGAGGTAGGTGGATCGCTGTGAGTTCGAGGCCGCCCTGAGACGACACGGTGAATTCCAGTTCAGCCTGGGCTAGAGTGAGACTCTACCTCGAAAAACCAAAAGTAAATAAATAAATAAATAAGTAGATCACAAAACTTTTTATTATCTAAAAATGCTGTCTTTAGTTTTTTTTTTTTTTTTTTCTTGTTCTTTTTGGCTTATCAAGGTAGGGTCTCACTGTAGCCCAGGCTGACATGGAATTCACTATGCAGTCTCAGGGTGGCCATGAACTCACAGTGATCCTCCTGCCTCTGCCTCCTGAGTGCTAGGATTAAAGGTATGCACCATCATGCCTGGCTTTCTCCTTTGTTTTATTTGATGTTATTTGCTTCAATCTATATGTGCTAAAGTAACATATTTACATTTTAATATACTTGACATAATAAATGGTTTTATTTATATTTATTTATTTATTTATTTTTGTTTTTTCGAGGTAGGGTCTCACTCTAGCACAGGCTTACCTGGAATTCATTCTGTATTTTCAGGATATTTTTAAAAAATATTTTTATTTATTTTTAAACAGAGAGGTACAGACGCAGAGACAGAGAGAGTCAGGGAGAGAATGAATGCACCAGAGCCTCTAGCCACTGCAAACAAACTCCAGATGCATGTGCCACTTTGTACATCTGGCTTATGTGGTTACTGGGAAATTGAATCTGGGTTGTTAGGGTCTGGAGACAAGCACCTTAACTGATGAATCATCTCTCCAGACCTATTATTTCTAACAAAAAGTTTTTTGGGGCCTGGACAGATGGCTTAGTAGTTAAGGCGCTTGCCTGAGAAGCCTAAGGACCCATGTTCCATGCCTTTCCAGACCCCTTAAGCCAGACGCATAAAGGTGAGGCAAGCATAAGGTCGCACATGCCCACTAGGTGGTGCAAGCATCTGGCGTTTGATTATAGTGGCGGAGACCCTTTCTCTCTCTCTAAAAGAAAGGAAGGGAGGGAGGAAGGGAGGAAGGGAGGAAGGAAGGAAGGAAGGAAGGAAGGAGGGAGGGAGGGAGGGAGGGAAGGAAGGAAGGAAGTTAGGAAGGAAGGAAGGAAGGAAGTTAGGAAGGAAGGAAGGAAGGAAGGAAGGAAGGAAGGAAGTTAGGAAGGAAGGAAGGAAGGAAGTTAGGAAGGAAGGAAGGAAGGAAGGAAGGAAGGAAGGAAGGAAGGAAGGAAGGAAGGAAGGAAGGTAGTTAGTTGTTTGGTACTTAAATCACACTAAAAAGGCACTAGTGTTTTCCGGGGACATCCTCATTTGGCTGTGAGATCCTCCAGTGGGGGTTAGAAACACAAACAGGCCATGAACCCAGCTTCCCTCCCTAAGGCTCACACAGACAATGAACAAGAAGAACAAAGGGCCATTGAAGCCACAGTGCCACACTTTTGAGATTTAAGTCACTTCTCTGTCTGTTCTTTGAACACCCAAGTCCTTTCCTGACTTTTATTCACCACACCCTGACATCATGAGCCTATCAAGGGCAAATGCACCCTCAGCAGTTTAGTCTCCTCAGGAGTTTTACACTTGACCTGGGCTTTGTGGTTTCACCCAACAGGGCCCAGTCATCTCATCAATAGAGGATAGAAGATTTATTTTTTAATAGGTTTTTTAAAAATTATTTTTATGCCGGGCGTGGTGACACACGCCTTTAATCCCAGCACTAGGGGCGGGGGACAAAGGTAGAATTATGATTAGTTCAAGGCCACCCTGAGACTACATAGTGAATTCCAGGTCTGCCTGGACTAGAGCAAGACCCTACCTTAAAAAACAAACAAAAATTTTGTTTATTTCAGAGACAGAGTGAGTGTGGGAGTGCCAGGGCCTCCTGCCATTGCATCCCTGTGCATCCAGCTCCATGTGGGCACTGGGGAATCGAACCTAGGCCTGCCCAAACTGGCAGGCTTTGCATGCAAGTGCTTCTAACTGTTGAGCCATTTCCCCAGCCCGGATAGAGAATTTCTGAGAAGAGCCCTTTGGCAACAAAAGTTGAGAACTTTGTGGGACGCACCAGAGCAGAACAGGGTACTTTTTCCCAACTTGACACCCCCCCACCTCCATCTTTCTGCCCTTTCCCCAGAGTCACAATGAAGCAGGACTGGGGCAGGGGCATGCATGCCCTGAGGAGCCCAGGAACACCCTTATCTCTTTATGTTGTTAGAGACGTGACCCGATCCATTCACCTCTCTACTTCCCTTCCTTAGAGTAGCCATGAGGGTCTCTGGTGTTTCTGCAACGGCTCCTAGAAGCTGTACCACAGATTATTTGAGCAAGGGCTCCATTGGTATAACATAACTTTTTTTGTTGTTGTTCATTTTTATTTATTTATTTGAGAGCAACAGACAGAGAAAGAGGCAGAGAGAGAGAGAGAGAGAGAGAATGGGCGCGTCAGGGCCTCCAGCCACTGCAAACGAACTCCAGACGCGTGCGCCCCCTTGTGCATCTGGCTAATGTGGGTCCTGGGGAATCAAGCCTTGAACCCAGGTCCTTAGGCTTCACAGGCAAGCGCTTAACTGCTAAGCCATCTCTCCAGCCCTAACATAGCTTTTGGAAACACACAACAACATAAAGAAGGAAGTCAAAATTACCTACTCCTACGCATAAATAAACACTGTGAATCATCTAGTGCATATATCACCCTAATTTCACACACACACACACACACACACACACCCATAAGGCATATATTACAATATATTAATATTTTTCTATATCACTAAATAGTGTCACTCTTCTTTCACACTGGCATCGCCTGTGTTGGCTGACTATATCTCATTATATAGATATGCTATAATTTATTATTCCACACAACATTTATCGCCACATCTTAAATTATTTTAGAGAACAGTTAAGGAATTAGATCTGTTTAATGTTGATGCATAGCCTTACTGAGTAGTTAGCTCTTTTTCAGGGGTGAGGAAAATATCGGTGTGTGTGTGTATTTGTGTGCACACACTAATAATCAAACCCAGAGTCCTGAGTATCTAAGTAAATGCCACAGGGCTATACCTGCAGCCCCTAGACTATGGTTGTTTGGGGGAATAGCTCAGAAGGAATTCTTACCCTGGGTGAGTAACTTTTTCTAATTCTCTGGGCCCCATTTCTCTTGGCAATTCCTTTCCTCCTAGCTTTTCACTCTCGCTGGGCTATGGTCTGCTCTTTTTTTTTTTTTTTGTAATTTTTCTTTTTTTTTTTTTTTTAATGACAGAAAGAGAGAGAGAGAGAATTGGTGCTCTAAGGCCACCAGCCACTGCCATCAAACTCCAGACGCATGTGCCACTTTGTGCGCATATGTGACCTTGCACGCTTGTGTCACCTTGCGTGTCTGGCTTACATGGGACCTGGAGAGTCAAACATGTGTCCTTAGGCTTCGTAGGCAATCGCCTTAACTGCTAAGCCATCTCTCCAGCCCTATGGCCTGCTCCTAACCCTACGGTCCTGGATGTCCCCTTCCTCCTTAGTGTCAGATGCAGAGCACACTGGTTTTGCTTCTCTGCCCCCACCACGGGATTTTGGAGCCAAGGGAAAGGGTCCCCTGTTTTTAGCCAGTGTGACCATATCCACACTTACTAACAGTTAAGGCTCTTGCCTGCAAAGCCAGAGCACTCAGGTTAAATTCCCCAGGACCCAGGTAAGCCAGATGCACAAGGGGGCACATGTTTCTGGAGTTCATTTGCAGTGGCTGGAGGCCCTGTGTGCCCATTCTCTCTCTGCCTCTTTCTCTCTTAAAATAAATAAATAAAAATTTTAAAAGGTGAGTCTATGTGGAAAAAGCAGCAAGCCTTTCTTTTGGTAACCCATCCCCCCACCCCTACTGCTTGAAAATTAATTAAAGTTTTTCTTTTGCTTTTTTCTTTTCTTTTTCTTTTTCTTTTTTTTTTTTTTTTGAGGTAGGGTCTCACTCTAGCCCAGGTTGACCTGGAATTCACTATGTAGTCTCAAGGTGGCATCGAACTCACGGTAATCCTCCGACCTCTGTCTCCCAAGTGCTGGGATTCAAAGCACACGCCACCATGCCTGGCTCAAAGTCGTTTTTTTCTAAGGAGTGAAATTTTGGATGAAAAGGAAATGGAAGGTGAGTCTAGTAAACATGGGGTTTCTTTCAGGTAATGTTCTATAAGTAGATTATAACAATGTGTGGTGCTTTGAATACAATGTCCCTCGCAGGCTCATGTGTGTAGAATATCTGGTCCCCAGCTGCTAGCCGCAGAGCCTTTGGCAGGAGAAGTCTGGCTTGAGGAGGTGCCCCTGAGGGAGGACCTTGAGGATTATTAGTTTAGCCACTAGCCAGCTTTCTCTTGCTGGTCCCTCCCTGCTGCTGTGACAAGATATGAGCCAGTTTTCTGCTTGTTCTATGTGTTCCCCGCCATGATTAAACTTCCCCTTGAGACCATAAACTGAAATAAAACCTTTTCTTCCATATGCTGTGGTTTATTCAGTGTTTTGTCCCAGCAACAAGAAGGTTAATACTACTGCAAAATAAATAAATAAAACTAGTACTGAACCAGGCGTGGTGGTATACCCCTTCAATCCCAGCACTCGACAGGCAGAGGTAGGAGGATCGCTGTGAGTTCAAGGCCAGCCTGAGACTACATAGCGAATTCCAGGTCAGCCTGGGCCAGAGTGAGACCCTACCTTGAAAAACCAAAAATAAATAAATAAATAAATAAATAAATAATAATAATTGGTTTTCAGAAGTGGGGCTGTGCTGTGGTGACCCTGACCATGTGGGTTTTTGGTCTTTTGGAACTAGTTTGTGAGTAGAATAGGAAAGGATTTTGAACTTTTGACCAGAGAAGCTGTAATGATGTAAGCAGACCTTGATTTGCCATTCTGGTGAGGGTTTGAAAGACCCAAATACAGACAGAACTGTGGACTATGGATGCTTGGCATATGAGGTTTCAGAGGAGAAAGAAAGACTTTGTTGGCATTGGGCTAAAGACAGTTTGTGTGATGTTAGGGCTTGAGGGAAAAACTTGCGCAAAATTGAATTTAAAAGTAATGGGGCTGGAGAGATGGCTTAGTGGTTAAGGCATTTGCCTGCAAAGCCAAAGGACCCAGGTTCAATTCCCCAGGACCCACGCAAGCTAGATGCACAAGGGGCATATGCATCTGGAGTTCATTTGCAGTGGCTGGAGGCCATGGTATGCCAATTCACTCTCTGTCTGCCTCTCTTCTCTCTATCTTTCTCTGCTTGCAAATAAATAAATCAAATTTAAAAAACAAGTAATGGACTGGCTGGGCATGGTTGTACATACCTTTAATCCCAGCACTTGGGAGGCAGAGGTAAGAGAATTGTTATGAGTTTGAGGCCAGCTTGAAGCTACAGAGTTCCAGGTCAGTCTGGGCTAGAGTGAGACCCTACCTCAAAAAAAAAAAAAAAAAAAAAAAAAAAAAAAAAAAGGGCTGGAGAGATGGCTTAGTGGTTAAGGCATATACCTGTGAAGCCTAAGGACCCAGGTTCGATTCCCTAGGTCCCACATAACCCAGATGCACAAGGTGGTGCTCACGTGTCTCAAGTTCATTTGCAGTGGCTGGAGGCCCTGGCATGCCCATTCTCTCTCTTCCTTCTTTCTTTCTCAAATAAATAAAATATTTTTAAAAAATGAACTGATGGGCTGGAGAGATGGCTTAGCGGTTATGTGCTTGCCTGTGAAGCCTAAGGACCCCAGTTCGAGGCTCGACTCCCCGGGACCCATGTTAGCCAGATGCACAAGGGGGCGCACAGTTCATTTGTAGTGGTTGGAGGCCCTGGCGTGCCCATTCTCTCTCTATCTGCCTCTTTCTCTCTCTGTCTGTCACTCTCAAATAAATAAATAAAAATGAACAAAAAATAATAATAAAAATGAACTGATGTGTTTGAGGAAATGGGAGTAGGTTTGGGTTTCAGGCACAAAGGCTGCAGTTGGTTCAGGTGCAAGGTTTCAGGGATCTGAAAGAAGAATGTTGGAGTTTCCAGATCCTCAAAGTCAGCTTTATCCCTCTTTAGATTTACAAATTTGATGTCCCACACGGTATTGGATTTTCTGCTAAAATATTTTTATTTATGTATTTGAGAGAGAGAGAGAGAGATCCTGCCACTGCAAACAGACTCCAGACTCATGAGCCGCTCTGTGCATCTGGCTTTATGTGGGTACTGGAGAATTGAACCCAGGCCACGAGGCTTTGTAAGCAAGCATCTTTAACTGCTGAGCCATCTCTGTAGCCTCTGGTACTGCTTTTGGGAGTATGACAAATGCAGGAGGTAGGATCATGGACTGCAGCCATGGACGGTGTGAATGTAGGATGGTAGTCCCTGTATGGAGGCCCTGTGAGACCATGACAATGGAGCCGTGAAGATGAAGCTGGGGTTGCAGTGGAGACCACACAGTTTTGGAGACACCAGAACTATGGGATCATCACCAAAGAAAGCTGCCTGCTCTAGCTTGGGTAGATCTGCCTGGAAAGCAAGCATCCAAGGCTGGAGGGGCAGAGTTTGGAGCCCTAAATTTTTTTTTTCAAGGTATGGTGTCACTCTAGCACAGGCTGACCTGGAATTCACTCTATAGTCTCAGGGTGGCCTTGAACTCATGGCAATTCTCCTACCTCTGCCTTCCAAGTTCTGGGACTAAAGGTGTGTGCCATCATGCCCAGCTGGAGCCCTAAAATTTTGTTTCAAGTCCCCAGATGCTGGGCTTCAGGTTTCATTTGTACCTTGCTTATTTTCCTTCTTTCTTTTATTTTATTTTATTTTATTTTCCGAGGGAGGGTCTCACTCTAGCCCAGACTGATCTGGATTTCACTATGTAGTCTCAGGGTGGCCTTGAACTCACGGCAATCCTCCTACCTCTGCCTCCTGAGTGCTGGGATTAAAGGCGTGCGCCACCATGCCCGCCCGGCTACCTTGCTTATTTTCAGTCTTGCATTGGTCCAGTCTTTCTATGCCTAATTCCCCCTTTTTGAAATGGCAATCTTTACCTTGTGTTGTAAGTATTTAACTTGCGTATTGGTTTTATGGGACTCCCAGTTGAGAGACTGTCTTCAGTCTCAGATAAGACTTGGAACTTGTTTTGAGGTAGGGTCTCCCTGTAGCCCAGGCTGAACTTGAATCTATTCTGTACTCCCAAGCTGGGCTCGAACTCACAGTGATCCTATGTGTCCCGGGTACTAGGATTAGAGGTGTGAGCTGCTCCACATGGCACTTTGAACTTTTGGGTGACTGGTAAAGACTGTGGGACTTTTGAAGGTGAGCTGACTGCATTTTACATCATGAAATGACCATGGGTCTATGGGGACCAAGGGCAGAATGTGGTGGTTTGAATGAAACATACCCCACAGACTCATGTGTTTTGAATACCTGGTTCTTAGCTGATGGCAACTTGGGAAGGTTGTACAGTCTCTGGCAGATGAAACCTTGCTGGAAGAGGTGTTCCACTAAGGGAACACCTTGACGTTTATTATTAGTTATTATTAGCAGTCCTACTGGATTTTCACTAGCAAGCTCTCTCTTGCTGCTTCTTCCCAGCTGCTGTGACAAAATATGAGCCAATTTCCTGCTTCTGCTATGGCTTCCTTGCCATGACGAACCTTCCCCTTGAAACTGTAAACTGAGCCTGGCATGGTGGTGCACACCTTTAATCTCAGTACTCAGGAGGCTGAGGTAGGAGCATTTCCATGGCTTCAAGGCCAACCTGGGCTACAGAATGAGGTGTAGGTCAGCCTGGGTAGGAGCGAGACCCTACCTCGAAAAAAAATGTTGATAAGCCAGGCACAGTGGCTTACCTTTAGTTCCAGCCCTTGGGAAGGAGAGGTGGGAGGATTGCCATGCGTTCGAAGCCATCCTGGGACTATATAATGAATTCCAGGTCAGCCTGGAGTGAGACCCTACCTTGGAAAACAACAAAATAGAAAAATATGTTGATAAGTATTGAGCGTGGTGGTGTACTCCTTTAGTCTCAGCACTCAGGAGGCTGAGATAAGAGGATCACTGTGAGTTCAAGACCAGTCTGGGGATAAAGAGTAAGTTCCAGGTCAGTCTGAGCTACAGTGAGACCATACCTTAAAAAACTAAAACAGAATCAGGTGTGGCTCTTTAATCTTTAATTCCAGCACTCAGGAGGTAGAAGCAGGAGGATTGCTGTGAGTTCAAGGCCACCCTGAGACTACACAGTGAATTCCAGGTCAACCTCTACTAGAGTGAGACCCTATTTCGAAAAACAAAACAGGGCTGTAGAGATGGCTCAGAAGTTAAGGCACTTGCTTGCAAAGCCTAATGACCTGGGTTCAATTCCCAATGTAAAAACAGATGCACAAAGTGGTGCATGTATTTGGAGTTCATTTGCAGTGGCAGGAGTCCCTGGTGCGCCCATTCTCTCTCCCTGATTGCAAATAAAAAACAACAACAACAACAACAACAAACTTTCAGTAGAGGCTGGGTGTGGTGGTTTATGCCTGTAATCCCAGGTCTTGGGAGGATGCAGTGGGAGGATCATCATGAGTGTGAGGCCAGCCTGAGCTTCAGGGTGAGGTCCAGGTCAGCCTGGGCTAGAGTGAGACCTTGCCTTAATAAAATAAAACAAGGGCCGGAGAGATGGCTTAGTAGTTAAAGCTCTTGCCTGCAAAGCTAAAGGACCTCAGTTCAACTCCCCAGGACCCATGTAAGATAGATGCACAAGGTGGTACATGTCTGGAGTTCATTTGCAGTGGCTGGAGGTCCTCCTGGTGCACCCATTTTCTCTCTTTCTCTCTCTCCTTCTATCTCTGTCTCTCAAGTAAATAATTAAAAATAAAATTAAAACAAACAAAACGTTCAGTATGCTGAAGATTCCCACCTAAAACCTCTAGGAACTGAAAATTAAGTTCACCATCATTTTAACTAGTCGATATCTTGGGTTAATTTCCAAAATAGAACTTTGACTCTCTCTTCTTAAATTTGCTCCTGTCCGTTCTTCATTTTAGGAAATGGCTCACCTAGACCAAAAACACTGAACAACTTCTTAACTTGTCCTTGTTCTGGTCTTGAAATCTACCTGTCAATCCTGAAGCCTCTGCCTTCCTAATACATCCAAAATGTGACCCATGACTCCCATGACCTCGCCACACCAGTCCCCATCCTCTTCCACAATGCCCCGGGGCTTGTCCTCCTGCCTCTGCCCCATCCTCGCTACTGTCTACATAGCTGATAGCGATATGTTTTTTCTAAAATACTTTGTAATATTTATTTGCAAGCAGAGAGAGAGAGAAGAGAGAGAGAGAGAATGAGCACACACCATGGCCTCCAGCGGCTGCACATAAAAACTCCAGATGCATGCGCCACTTTGTGCACCTGGCTTTACACGGGTACTGGGGAATTGAACTGGGGTCGTTAGGCTTTAAGGTGGGCAAGCGCCTAAACTGCTGAGCCATCTCTTCAGCCCATGATGGTGATCTTCTCAGAAAACCTAAATCAGATTACAGCCGTGCCCTGCTCAGAACCTTTTAAGGGATCCTCGTCACCTAAATCTCCACATCTTTTCTTTGGCCCACAAGACTCCTTGCACTGTGGCTTGGGGTTACTTCTGCGATACTTGCTCCCTCCTCTCTGGTCTCTGGGGGGTCACCTCAGCGCCCTCTCACCCGTGCGCCCTCTGCTGGCCGTTCTTTTCTGCACAGTTGCAGGGATCATCCATGTCTAGACAAAGGTCACTCGTCCCCACTGAGGCCTCCCATTGCGCTCCGTCTTAAGTGCAGCCCTTTCGCTCTCCATCCCACATTCTGCTTTATTTGGCTCATAGCGCCATCACGTTTTGGCCTCGAATGCTTCTACAGGTTTACTTGTCTGATGTCTGCACCGAAGGCTGACTGTCCCTGCTGCTCCTTTTGCACCCCTGCGCCTAGAACAGTGCCCAGAAAAATTAGCAGGCGGGTCAAGAGATACTCTTCACCAAAACTGACTGAACATCACCATTCCCTCGAAGAGCTTTTACTTTATTTTACTCCTTTATTAACAAGGTCTTGGCCCCGCCTTTGGCAATGCCCAGGCCTAAGTACAAGGCAGGGATTCTGCTGGGCGTGGTGGGACACCCCCTTAAATAGCAGCACTAGGAAAGCTGAGATGGGAGGATCACTGTGTGAGGCCACCCTAGACTACAGAGTGAGTTCCAGGTCAACCTGGCCTAGAGTGAGACCCTGTTTCATAAAACCAAACCCAGGCTGGAGAGATGGTGCAGTGGTTAAGGCCCTTGCCTGCAAAGTTTAACGACCGGGGTTCGATTCCCCAATGTCCACGTAAAGCCAGGTGCACAAACTGGTACATGCATCTGGAGTTTGTTTGCAGTGGCTGGAGACTCTCGTTCTCTCATTCTCTCTCTGTTTCCTTGGAAATAAATGAATAAATAAAAAAAATTAAAAAAAAACTAGCTGAGTGTGGTGGTGCACACCTTTAATCCTAGCATCCAGGAGGCAGAGGTACGAGGATGGCTGAGTTCAAGGCCACCCTGAGACTACATAGTGAATTTCAGGTCAGCCTGGGCTACAGCGAGACCCTACCTCAAAAGAAAAACAAACAAACAAACAAAGCAAAGGACACAAGGCACGGGTTTCCTAGCCAAAGGGAAAGTATCCACCTTTCTTTTGAGACACTCTGACAAGACAAAACCACCCCTTTCACGTACAGTCCACAGCTGGTGCTGCTGCTTCCATTTCACATACAAGGAAACTGAGGCAACAAGGTGGCAGAGCCAAAGAGCGCGGGTTAGATAGGAACCCTGATTGCCTGACGAAATGGTGAACTCAGAAGCACCCATTCGCACTATTGGGGTTTACTTCATGGGCAGGTAGCTGAGGAATACTCTTCAATTCGTTTTCATGTGACTGGACATTGTAGTGTCTCCTGGGAGGGGTGCTACTTGCAGGTCTCCACTTGCTGTATAAAACACACCCCTGCTGTGGCGTGGTGGGGCCAGACTGCACAGGAACGTGAGACTAGCCGGCCCAGGAGCTTTGGAACCTCCTGGCTGTGACTCTTAGTGTCATGACTGGGATCACAGATGCATCAGCCACTTTGCATATAGCTTCATTTGAGTGCAGGGGAATTAAACCCAGGCCAGCAGGCTTTGGAAGTAAGTGCCTTTAACCGCTGAGCTATCTCTGCACCCTAAACAGTGTCCTTTGATACACAAAAATTTTAAGTCTTGATGAAAACCAATTTTCCTATTTTTTTTTTTCCTTTTACTTGGTTCCCTTGTCTTTTTCAAATGGGACAGTGACCACCTGAGTCACAGGATTATTGGGCGGGGATTGCAAGCTAAAATGCACTCCAAAAATAATGACTTTTTAGGACTCAGAAAACAATGTCCCAAGTAAAGGCCTCGGAAGCAAGGTCTCTCTGACTTTGTCTTGTCCTCCTCTCTCCCACTCCCCTTTCTTCAGACCCCCACCCCCGCCGTGCATTGTCAACTTGACATAAAAGCTGTTAGTGCCCCTTCTTTGGACCCTTTGCCCTACGCCATTCTGATTACTTATCAGACTGCTAAGAAGATAGTCTTGCAAAGGCACTGGGTAAACTAGGAATTTTTTCTTATTATCTGCTGGGGTGGAATTCAGTCTGGCCTATGTTTATCTCCAGCGACTATGGTGAGTGGTTAAATGTTTAAACCACATCATCTTGCCATTGTCCCAGGAATTAAGTTGAATGGAACCAAAGGACTCAAAACAAGCAAACTGTCCCTGATTTGCTCTTATTAGCCTGTGGTGACCAAATATTGACCAGATGACTAAATGAAAGCAGAGATTCTAACTTCCCTCTAGAAGAACTTGTCACTCAATCTCAAACTTCCCAAGATTCTTCCAGAATGTAACTCCTTCAGATAAGCAGAGACCTCAAAAGGAGTGTGGCTTTTTGCTTTTGTTTTTTCCAAGGCAGGGTCTCATTCTAGCCCAGGCTGACCTGGAATTCACGATGTAGTCTCAGAGTGGCCTCGAACTCACAGTGATCCTCCTATCTCTGCCTCCCGCTGCTGGGATTGAAGGTGTGCACCACCATGCCCGACTTTTTTTGTTTGTTTGTTTTGTTTTTGAGTTTCCTGCTTTGTCATAAGCACTAAGAACAGTGCCTGGCATACCTTGAACTCTAGCCATTATAACTGGTTATTTTTATTTACTTATTTATTTTTTGGTTTTTTGAGGTAGGGTCTCACTCTGGTCCAGGTTGACCTGGAATTCACTATGTAGTCTCAGGTTATTTTTAAAATGTGTATATAATCAAGCCGGGTATGGTGGTGCACGCCTTTAGTCCTAGCACTTGGGAGGCAGAGGTAGTAGGAGGATCACCTTGAGTTCGAGGCCACCCTGAGACTACATAGTGAAATCCAGGACAGCCTGGGCTAGAGCAAGACCCTACCCCAAAAACCAAAACAATAAAATAAAAATTTGGTAGTCTCAGGGTGGCCTCAAGCTCACAGTGATCCCCCTACCTTGGCTTCCCGAGTGCTGGGATGAAAGGCTTTTAGAAGTCTAGTTTCACAAATCATAATTACTGTGCTTTTCTCACTGGTGAAACTGTGACTCAGCCTGGTTATGTGACTTGCCTGAGGTTGAGAGTTTTGTTCAGAATTCAAGTCTACTGACTTCCAAACTCTAGGGTTCTGTATTAGCTCAAGGAGCTTAGCTGAAAAACCAGATGTGCACAGGCAGCTTATGGTGACTATGAACAGATGTTGGGATATCTAGACTTAATTAGGATATTGTCTCTGCCATTTTGAATGTGTGACTCAAGAACCTACTGAGCCTGTTTTCCCAGCTTCAGACAGTACTGGGTGCTGGTACTGATGACCACTTTATGTGTAATGCGTACAAATACTTTCTCGTAAGGGCACATTTGAAGTGGACTAATATCTTATGACCAAATTCTGAAAATATTTTATTATTAACGTTTTACAGATGTATATTCGAGGCAAATTACTCTTTGCCAACTTTGTTTTCAATGGTTATAGCACATCTGCTAAAGACCTTCAAAAGCAAATTGTGAAGACAAGAAATGACTATAACATGGGATATTTTCTACCCAGTGACTTCAGAATCGGGTAGAGTACCTACACACATCCTTACCCTTATCTCCAACTTTTAATTAGCAAATCTTGACCAAAGACCAAGTTTCAAAACTTGCTGTTATGGGATTTATTCTTTGCATCAAATCTTTTCATTTAGAAAGGACACTTTCTCTTTAAGCAGCATTTAGTCTCCAGAACCATTTTGGAGCTCCTGGGAATGTCCCCAAGAGGGTAGATAAACCAATAATTCACTCATTTTGATCTATCCATCAAAATATGATTCATTAACTTACTCTTTGGTGTAAGTATGTTTTTTTTTTCTGTCAGGAAGGTAACTTCAGTCAACAAATACACCTGCTGTATCCAGTGGGAATAATAAAAGTAAACAATTTTAAACTTAAACCAGGTGTAGTGTCACACATCTAAAATCCTATGTTCTATAATCCCAGCACTCAAGAGGGTAAGGCAGGAGGGTGGTGACAAGCCTGGGGCTAGCCTGGACTACACTGTAAGTCTATTACCACCATGTAGTGAGATATGTAGTGAAGTCCATTCTCAAAAAATCCATCGAACAAAAAATAAAACCCATCTCCTAACCTCCCTGTTATCAGTTGCCTTCTCATTGTTGAGACAAAAATACCTGACAAAAATTAATGTAAGAGGACTGGAAAGATGGCTTAGCGGTTAAGGTGCATGCCTGTGAAACTTAAGGACCCAGGTTTGATTCTCCAGGTCCCACGTAAGCCAGATGCACATGGTGGCACATGCATCTGGAGTTTGTCAGCAGTGGCTAGAGACCCTGGTGTGCCCATTCTCTCTTTCTTTAATAAATAAATAAATAAAAATAAAATCGTAGGGCTGGAGAGATGGCTTAGTCGTGAAGGCACATGCCTGCGAAGCCTAAGGAGACAAATTCAATTCTCTAGGTCCCACGTAATTCAGATGCACATGGTGGCACATGCATCTGGAGTTCGTTTGCAGCGGCTAGAGGCCCTGGCATGCTCACTCTCCCTCTCTCTATCTCAAATAAATATATAAATAAAATAAAATCTAAAACAAAAACCAGCGTAGGGCAGGGTGGGTGTATTTCATCTTGCAGCTCCAGTTAACAGTCCAGCGCGGCAGGGAAGGCAGGGGGCGGGAGCTGGTCAGTCAGTCAGTCAGTCCGCAGTGTGGAGGCAGAATGACAAATACTGCTGCTCAGCCAGCGCCCACCTTAGAAACCCAGCCCCTGAGGCGGCATCCACAACTGTCAGGTTAGGGTGGGTCCTCCCACTCCAACCAACCTAATGGAGAAAATCTCCCACAGATGAGCCCAGAGGCTAACCTAACCTACATAACCCCTCCCAGGTGATTCTAGGTCCTGTCAAACTGACAATCAATAGAAACCATCCCAAATTCCAATCAACAAGAAAAAAAGAAGTTTAAGCTGGGCATGGTGGCGCACACCTTTAATCTCAGCACTCGGGAGGCAGAGGTAGGAGGATCGCCTTGAGTTCGAGGCCACCCTGAGACTCCATAGTGAATTCCAGGTCAGCCTGGGCTAGAGTGAGACCCCACCTCAAAACAAAACAAAAAAAAAAAAAAACAAAAACAAAAAAAAAAAACAAAAAAAAGTTTTAAAATGAAACTACTGCTTTCATTCTGGTAAATTATCATGTCAAACACTTAAACACACAAAGCTGAGTTAATGAATCAAGGGCTTTTCCAGACGCTGCCATAAACATATGAAGTATGTATGATTAAGTATACAAATAAATATAATTAAAAGCTAGAAAATACTACAAAGGAAGTAAATGAGACAGAAGAGAAAGAATTTTTAGGTATTAGTTCATGTTTAAAATAACAGAATCAAAAAGTAGACACAAAATATATGAAGTACAGATTTTATTAGAGACCATTTAAGCTGAGGAAGAACAATATTGCAAGCTTACTGTTGAGTTCTCGTAAAATTCTTTAAAACAGCTGACAAAAATCTGACATGATAAAATACAGAAGTGATTATAAAAAAGGTACCACGTTTTTTAAAAGGTCATAGCAGCATTATTCATAACAGCCCAGATATCCACCAGCAGATGAATAGATCAACACAATGTGGTAAATGTATAGGTTATTCAGCCTTCAGAAAAATTTTGTCATGTGCTAAAATATGATGAACTTCGAGAATATAACAGAAAGGTTTAGAATGATGGTTGCCAGGGGCTACGGACAAAGGAAAGGGCAGCTGTTATTTAAGTGCATTTAAGAGTTTCAGATTTGCAAGATGAAAAAAGTTCTGGAGATCCATATTTCATTACAATGTTAAATGCACTTAAAAACAGCCAAGATGGTAAAATGTATGGTTTTTGCTTTCTCCCAATTAAAAAAAAAAAAAGAGTTCAAGCCAGGCATGGTGGCGCATGCCTTTAATCCCAGCACTCGGGAGGCTGAGGTAGGAGGATCATCATGAGTTTGAGGCCACCCTGAGACTACATAGTGAATTCCAGGTCAGCCTGAGCTACAGTGAGACCTTACCTTGAAAAGCCAAAAAAGGGGTTTCCCACCAAAATTTATAATCTCAAGTCTTCAGTTAGAGTAGGAAATATGGAGTTCTTATATGAAATATAAATAACCAAAAAGGAAAACTAAATATATCTGAAAGGATATTTCTAATGGTGTGTGTACGTGTGTGTGAGTGAGAGAGAGAGGAGATAGAGCCTTGTAGGGGCAAGTACTCTACAGGCTATCCATTCCTATTTTCAATGTCCATAAGTAACAATGTATTCATGTTCCCTTCAGGCAATATCAGGAAATAGAGTTTCCAGATGAGGACATCGAAATGGAAATAAACAGTACAGAAGACATTGAGGGAGAAGAGTAAAACGGAGTCTTTGGAAGACGGCATAGATGGGGTGAATACGTGTAGGCTAATGTCACAGTGGACTCCTTCAGGTGAGCCTCCACAGGCTCCTGGGGGGAATTTAAGCCATGTCCTAGTGACCTCATTTTGCTGTTGTGATAAAGATTGGTGGACAAGCGCAATTTAGTTCCTTCCACATGTAGAGTTTCTGATTAGTTCTGTATTATCTAAACACAGTTTAAATCTACTGCAGATGCATTACCAAACGCACACATTTTCATTGTGAACCACAACTTTTGAGCTTCGGGTCCCCTTCATGCCTTTCAAAAACCCTATCTTCCAGATTAAGCAGAAGGTGTTCATCACAATGCCAAGTGTAATTTGAGACTGAGGATGATGGTATTAGATCAGAATATTTTTTAAATCCAGAGAAGCAAGGAACAAAAATAAAGAAATGTATTAAAATCTTCTGGAAATGACAGATGCAAAGGGTGAGGTCTTGGTCTAGTTCCACTGTGTAACCCTACCTTGTTTTTAGGAGTCACAGCAAACCTCTGACAGTGAGATGTGGAAGAGTCAACAATAGATGAAAGAAAAGCAGTTTTAGTCTTTGGAAACAAGAACTTAAAATCACTTGACATTCCATGTTAAAAAAAGGCGGGGGGGGGGGCTGGAGAGATGGCTTAGCAGTTAAGTGCTTGCCTGTGAAGCCTAAGGACCCCGGTTTGAGGCTTGATTCACTAGGACCCATGTTAGCCAGATGCACAAGGGGGCGCACGCGTCTGGAGTTCGTTTGTAGTAGCTGGAGGCCCTGGTGCGCCCATTCTCTCTCTTTCTCTCTCTCTGCCTCTTTCTCTCTCTTTCGCTCTCAAATAAATAAATAAAAATAAGCAAAAAAAAAAAAAAAAAGCCGGGCATGATGGCACACACCTTTAATCCTAGCACTCGGGAGGCAGAGGTAGGAGGATCACCATGAGTTCAAGGCCTCCCTGAGACTACAGAGTGAATTCCAGGTCAGCCTGGGCTAGAGTGAGACCCTACTTTGAAAAAAACAAAAAAGCCGGGAATAGTGGTGTGTACCTGTGGTCCCAGCACACAGGTAGATTTCCGGGCTCAACGGGTAGCCAGCCTAGTCTACTTGGTGAGCTCCAGGCCATTGAGAGAACCTGTGTCACAAAAAGGTAGGCAGCATTCCTGAGGTTGTCCTTTGCCCTCCACATGAACACATGTGCACCCACACACACATGAGCACACATATACACAAAGAAAGAAAGAAAAGAAAACTCATTAATATTGGAGGGGGGGTTGAGGGCTATTTTGGGGCCATGGTTGACTTTGTTTTTGTGGTTGTTTCTTTTCAAAACAGTCATTTAAATCTATTTTATATAACAAAAATCACGAAAACATGTTTCCTCATTGGCAACTAATAAGAAGTGCAGTGTTTCTGAGAAATTACCATATTATCAGTCTGGGGACATTTTATATTCTTACCAAATGTTTTCCATCTAATTTTAGAAGGATTGCCCAGCTAGTACTTGCTAAACAGTAGGCACGTCTATTAAAAGTGAGCCGTGGTGAGCAGCCTCAAGTTATCTTCAGTCTTCACACTCTTGACGTTCCAGGAATGATGCGTGGGTTTAGGTTGGTTCTAGGATAGGCCCAGGGGCCTGGTTTGATCTGGGATCCCTGGGACCATACCTAGAACAAACCCAAACAAAACCAAACTCCTTGGGAGGGCTTTCAGCTCAGGTAGACTTCTGGACCCATATGGACCTCCAGGGCTGGATCAGGACCATACGCCAACCTTTAAAGGATGGGAGCAACACTTCTGGAGCTGTCTAAACATTGTCACATGCTAGTGCTGTACCTAATTAAGCATTATTTAAGTCACAGTGTGACTAGAACATATGGGGGTGGTGTGATGGAAGTGTAGAAGATATTTTGATTTAGAAATGGGGCCAATCTCCTTAAGAATTTAATTGGGAAGGAAAAAAAAAAGGATAAATAATTGTTTAGAACACTCTAAAGGAGTAAACTATTAATGACATACTTATTTTGGAATAAACATTCAACAATAAACTTATTTGTATATAGTTGACCTGTAGAAGATATTATAAAACTGAAAAAGAAAGAGCCTAAAATAGTAAGTAAGATTAAGTATTAAAAGAAACTCAACAAATAATGAGAGGAAATATATCTACAACCATCTCAGAGCATTCTTTCACATTTCTTAAGATAATATAGTTAGAAGTCCACATAGCTTAAATACCATACTCTTGCAATATGTTCTTCAGTACATAAGAATGAAACTAATTTTGTTGCTCACAGGTTAAAATAGATTAAAATCTACAGCATCTAAAAGATACCATGTGCATTTAATTTATTACACATTTAAAGATAGGCATGAAATTAATTCCTCTTGATTTCTGCTAAAACTTCGAATATGTGAGTCTTGGAATTAATTTATTCTCTTTTGATTTATAGCAATGATACTGAGTAGAACTACTCTCCTCTGAAAACTATACTCAAAGAAGCTTTCTCCTTGGAAAACCAACTACATACGGCACCATGATCTCTTCTGTAATGGCAGTCTCAATGAGGAACAGTTTGGATCATCTATTTTTTTATGATTATAATATCACAACTCCCTTCCAGTAGCATGGATCAGTGGAAGCTGACTCATACACCAGAGACCGACACACCGGTCACGCCGTGTGTGCTGAAGGCAGGAGTGAACACATGGTTACCAAACATAGTCCAAATGTCGGTAAAAATAAATTAATGCTAGAACAGCTACCTCTAGACAATTTGAATCTTACTCTCAAATGTTATACCAACTTCATATTTTCTTTTTTTTTATTTTTTTGGTTTTTCAAGGTAGGGTCCCACTCCAGCCCAGGCTGACCTGGAATTCACTATGGAGTCTCAGGGTGGCCTCGAACTCACAGTGATCTTCCTACCTCTGCCTCCCGAGTGCTGGGATTAAAGGCGTGCGCCACCACGCCCGGCTCCCAACTTCATATTTTCTTAACTCAAAGGAAAGTCATCTCCCTTGATTATTTTACATTTCATTTATGTGTGTATGTGTGTATACACACACGTATATATATGTATATATAATTTATTTATTTATTTTTTTGAGGTAGGTTCTCACTCTAGCCCAGGCTGACCTAGAACTTACCATGTAGTCCCAGGCTGGCCTTAAACTCACAGCAGTCGTCCTACCTCTGCCTCTCAAATGCTGCAATTAAAGGTGTGCACCACCATGCCCAGTTATTTCATATTTAATAATTAAGCTGTCAACATCGTCATATCTAACAAGGATAAATTATAGTAAGCTTTTAATGCATATTTTTTTAAGCTGAATGAAAATCTTGCATATCAAAGAATAACTTCTTTGTAGTATGACTATACTTCTCAGGTTTTTGTGGTAGCAATATAAATATGTTTTTATTTTCCAGGGTCTAGTCTACCTCATGCCTTGGAAATGAAGATACATTTCCCTTTAAAAAAAAAAGCCAAAATATTCTTATCAGTATTTATATGGTATTCAATTCAAAGAGAAAGTGCACTGGAAATGCCAACTCAAAGGTACTGGTTTTAACAACAGCCAAAGAATTGCAGTATAGAACTAAATTTAGAAAAAGTGAAAGACAATGGCTCCATTTGCGCAAAAACAAACCTATATATTTTTTAACAATCCTTTTTGCTAGCAGGTATTTAACCCAGGAACTCAGTAGGGGCAGTGAGTGGGTAATAGCTACTATTAAAAAAAAATGCCCGCACTTAAGCAGTCTGTACCGCTAGGTTTTCACTATTTGCTTTTGTCTAACTAGCACAGTCACCTAAGCCCCCAAGAGTGAAGCAAGCAAAGGGACAACGTGAAAGCACACTGAAGAACGCAGTGACATTAAGTGGGGAAACAGAATTAACGATCAAAAGCAGACATGAAAACCAAGTGCAGCGGACCAGAAGCATTTAGTCAGGGACAAATACGCCCCAGTATTTAGCCTAAGCAATGTTAATAATGATAGCTGAAGTATCAAAAAGATTAATATGCACTTCATATATTGTTAGAAAATTGGGATATCTAGAATGACTCATTCTACTTGTCAAGTTAGCCAGTTCTTACTATATGAGCCATATTTAGTTTCAAACCAACAGTTCTTCAGTTTACATCCTAGTGAACATAATTCACAATAATAATGCATAAACTTTAAGTCTGTGTAAGGAACCAAGAATAATGAACAAGACCACAAAGACCTAACATTTTCCTGAAAGATACAATGACTCATACAAAGATGGCTCACTTTCTATAGTTGAATTCATTAGTGGAAAGTCCTAGAAACATCAATATATAAAAACCAAAGTAATACTTAAGCATCTGGTCATCGTATATTCAACCAAGTTCTTAGTAAAAAAAAGAAAAAACCCTGACAGGCTAACAAGTATTAACAAAGTCCATGCACTTCACTGGCAGAAAAGCCCTTAGCCTTGTTTCAGTCTACTTACTCTGAGCTTAGACACAACTTTAGCAAGCTTGGTAATCTGGTTTCACAGTCCACAGCAGATTAGAAGCAGCAAATTAAGGACCTAGTGCAGGAGGCAGGAACACAAGACAGCAGCAAAAGGGACAGCTGATTACACGGGGAGAGGAACTGTGAGAAAACAGACATGACTTAGAAAGCACAGCAATGAGAAGCTGCCTAGTGAGGGAGCACGTGACATTATGTATCTCAGCTGTCTCTGAGGGTGAATTCTTTCTAAGTACCTGATAGTATTTTGTGTGTGTGTGTGTGTGTGTGTATGTGTGGGGGGAACTGATACTCTTAAAGATGACAAAGGAAAGACTGAGGAAATGGCTTAGTGGTTAAAGGTGTTTGCTTGCAAAGTTTGTTGTTCAGGGTTCGATTCCCCAGTACCCACATAAAGCCAGATGCACAAAGTGGTGCATGCACTTGGAGTTCATATGCAGTGGCAGGAGGCCCTTGTATGCCCATAATCACTTTCCTTTTTTGTTTTCTCTCTCTCACACAAGTAAATAAATAAAAAAATTTTTTAAAAGAAAAGGTTAAATATATTCTGTATACTTTAAAGACTGAAGCAAGAAATGTACTTATTTATCAAACTGTTATATTCAATGATTAAATAAATAGGCTTGCCTCATTTACCTGTAAGATGAACTGACTCAAATTAATTGCCTGTAAATAATGATAGATAAGTGGTTACTACAGCTATGCATTCTTCTGTATTTTCTCTCCCATAATATTTGCACTTTCATTTTCTAATCTAAGCATAAACAGCACAGATATACTTCTTTAATTACCACGGGAAGAACAAATCTTTATGCTTTGTGTGGCTGTTGTTAGAAACATGTTATCAGGCCGGGCTTGGAGGCTACCCTGAGACTGCATAGTGAATACCAGGTCAGCCTGGGCTAAAGGGAAACCCTACTGCAAAAAACCAAAAAAAAAAAAAAAAAAAAAAAAAAAAAAAAAACAAAGAAAAAAAGAAAAAAGCATGTTATCTACTTCAGTTCAAACAACAGTTTAGCAGGTCTATATACCTCTGTCTTATGAAATTTAGTCTGTATCCTTGCTTCTATTTGGGTAAATAAACAACATGCTATGATTAAACTATGTCCGTTAAACTTTTCCCCATACAATTTCTATCAATTTAGTAAGATGTTTTATATTTTACATGGGAAGAAAACAGTTGCTAGGATAAAATGAAATTTGGGTTGTTTCTAATCAATATTCCACTATCCTATACTTTTTGAAATATCAGAAGTTGATTATTCATATTCTTTAGCATTAAAAGCATTGCATCTTTTATTATATGAGTACAGATATTACTATTTTTCTATTTATTTTTTCAGCAAATTGAGGTTTATATTTTTTGGCTAATTGTACTACCTTTGTGACTTGATCTTATTTTTCAGCCTCAAAAGAATTCTTTCTTTTTATAACTTCTGAGAAGAAATCACAAATATCACTTGTCAATTCAGATAACTTGGTTTTGCTGAGAAAAGTCCCCAACATGATTAAGTTGGCAGTACTCAGCTTTTGAATGAAGGGTCTGGTGTTCAAACTCCAGCCTACCTTTCAGAAGGAAAGCCTGGCAGCTTCTTTTTGTTTTCAGACACAGGCCTTGTTAGGTAGCCCTGGGTGGCCAGGAACTTGTTATGAGACTAGGGTAGCCTTCAATTCTCACGATTCTCCTGCTTGGGCCTTCAGAGTGCTAAGAATATAAGTGTGAGCCGCCATGCCCTTGTCTGAAGCCTGTTCTCTTAAATAGCCTTAGAAGTACGTTGCCTCGTGTGCTTCTCATTTGCTTGCTGCCGGTACGGCAAGAACTCATACTTGAGTCCACGCATCACTCGCTAACAACATATTCAGAGGCTATGAGTACACTGAGTTTTAATGGAGACTTAACCTATAAAATCAGATGACACAATATGTGAAAATAAGCAGAGGATCATAAAGCAAAGACCAACCAAGAGTCTGATCCTAGATATGCCAGAAAACAGGGTGTCATGAAAGCAGAAACAAAGGGTTTAAGGCATGGTATCTGGCACAAGATCACGTACTCTCTGACTTTCCTATCTGAAGGTACACAGAGGAGAAAAACCCTGTTTTCACTAGTGACCTAAACAGCCTCTCACACGCATTCTTGCTTCACAGTCTAGATTAGTCCTTGTAAAACAAACTGGAAATGTTTGTATTAAAAGTGCTCAGAAGAGCCGGGTGTGGTGGCGCATGCCTTTAATCCCAGCACTCGGGAGGCAGAGGTAGGAGGATCGCCGTGAGTTCAAGGCCACCCTGAGACTACACAGTGAATTCCAGGTCAGCCTAGACTAGGGTGAGACCCTACCTCGAAAAACAAACAAACAAACAAAAAAAATGCTCAGAAGCGTGGTGGTGCACGACTTTAATCCCAGCACTCGGGAGGCAGAGGTAGGAGGATTGCCCTTAGTTCGAGGCCACCCTGAGACTCCATAGTGAATTCCAGGTCAGCCTGGGCGAGAGTGAGACCCTACCTCAAAAAAAGTACTCAGAATGCTACTCTTAACAAAAATCTTACTGTCAAAACACCATCACAGTTAGGAAGTACAATTACAAGTGTTCCCCACACAGTGTTTTTTCCAGGGGCTTCGTCTACATGTAGAAGGCAGATGTTTAAATCTAGTTAAAAACATGGTATAAGAAAGTGAAATATTCTTAGAAAAGCAATAAGAACACTGCTGGGTGTTGTATTAGCCTGTTTGTTTACATACCCTAAAGTAGTCATGACAAGAAGTACAAAGTACTAAACAGAGATTCTTAAGAGTTTATTGGGCATAAACATTACCTAGGTCTCATTCCAAAGTAAGAATTACAGAGAGTATGGTCAAAAAATCTGCATAAAAAATAGGACTTCTAGTTTATTCTGATTCAGGTATCCACTAAAACAACTGAGGAACACCGACTCACAGTATTATACGAGAAAATTAGTCAAGAAATTTACAGAGGAAAATAGTGTTTATCTTGGAAATACTTTTAAAAGATGAAAGAAAATTTGAAACTTACATTTAAAAAGAACATTCAATTAAAGTTCCAAGATCTTTACATTTTGATTTTTAATAAGCAGTATTTTCATGAAAATAACAGTGAAAAAAACATGTTGGAAATGTTGTGAACTCCTGATTAATTTTAGACTTTTAGAATGAAAAAGAAGGATCACTTGGAGAATACTGAATAAAATTGATAAAATATTATGAACAAATTTCTCTCAAACTTGTATAATTGAAGCAAGATATAGTAAAAAAATTAAAAATGATTGAACTCTAATACTTTGTGTGTTAGGATACAGGTTGAGAGAGACTGCCAAAAAGTTTCATAATTGTTTCTTCAAAAGCCAAGGAGGGTTGGAGGGATGGCTTAGCAGTTGAGGTGCTCACCTGAGAAGTCTAAGGACCCATGTTCGATTCTCCAGATCCCACATAAGTCAGATGCACAAAGTGATACATGCGCAAGGTCGCACATGAGCACAAGGTGGCACACGTGTCTGGAGTTTGATTACAGTGGCTGGAGGCCCTAGTGCACCAATTCTCTCTCTCAAATAAAAACAGACGACCCCCCCCAAAAAAAAACAAGAAAAAATGGAGTTAGCAAAGTAAGTCATTTAAGAAAGTAATACAGAGCTGGAGAGATGGTGTAGCAGTTAAGGTGCTTGCCTGTAAAGCCAAAGGACCCAGGTTTGATTCTCCAGGACCCACATAAGCCAGATGTACATTGTGGCACATGCATCTGGAGTTTGGAGCAGCTGGAAGCCCCAGTGCACCCATTTTCTCTCTCAAATAAATAAATGAAATATTCTAAAAATAAAAATAAAAAGAAGGCATTATTATTTATAAACGATGGACTCCACAGTTTATCTTGAAATTTACTTATTTCTAACTGTATCCAACCTAAAGTATTGCTTCTAAGATATTAATATTGTTAAGCCCCAGAATTTTGGCAAAAGGCAAAATCAATTAGGGTATAAAAGCTATACATATAAAGCAGGAGGTTTTCCTCAGGATAAAAAATAGTTATTAAAAAAATCCCTCACTAGTTACAGGAATTTGAATGTTTCTTAAGTCTAAAGATAATCTAGATTCATCATGTATTTCCCTTTTTGGGACAGCAGCATAAATTGAGTTTTTCTTATATTTCTCTCAAACAATATCTATAAACTACGTTAGTGCACAGGAGCGGCAGGTTTCAGAAACTGTATACTCCTGAAAATATCACTCTTTGAAAGCACAATCACAACACATAACAGATGGGACTGGTCAGTTTGGAAAGCAGTCTCTTTAAGAGGTAGTTGATAGTGAAATACCAAGGAGACAAGGGCGCTGTCCAAGAAAGCTGAGGGGGTTCCTGAGTCTTGCTATGCTACAGGCTACAAAACAGCAGCATGGTGACCTGCTTGTGGCAGTGCACACAGTTATTTCTAAGAAATGTCTTCAAGGCTGGGGATGGGCCTTTGATTACAGGGATCCCACTTTGACAGCATCTCTTTTAGTTGCAACAGGAGTGAACAAAACAATTCAAAGGGTATTTCTTAAAACGGTACAATGTCTTCCTTTTAAAGACTATAATGCACCTTCCAGTGGATTACAGAACGCACAGACGAACAAGGGAGCACTGACATATGCCACGGCTCACATGCTTTTGAAACTGCTTTGAAGTTCCAAACCCCAGCACACAACAATTGTATGAATTAAATTATTTTTTATTCAGAACCTGTACCTTTGTTTTGAGACTGGTATCAACAAAAATAAAATACAAACAACTTGTTATTGACATAGTAGCTGCAGTTATTAACTGCAAGGATACAGTAAAAAGGAGTCATACTAAATGTTAATGTTCTTGCAAGAGAATTATCCTAGTCACTTTATGGTAGCGAATTCTGGTAAGAAATGACACATTCATTTCTTATTAAAATTACTTAAGGAATTAGGAAGATTATCAGTTGTGCCACAAATAAAACAACAGTTTCTTCAAGAGAAGCCCTTACCTTTCTCTTAAATTCTTTAAGGATCTGCCATTTATAGGTGTCTATTAATTTCAGATCAGTTGTTCAGACCAGGATTCTTCCTGTAAATTCCCATCTTAGCTTTATTTATATGGTACACACACAAACACTTTGTAAAAGGAACAACCTAAAAATCACTTCATTTTGGTTCTTGTTTTTCTTCTAGCTCACTTTCATTTTCTTCAGTTATTTGCTCTTCTTCCTCATCGCCAAAAGTCTGCTCCCGCGTGGTGGTGAAGGACAGAGACCTCGCAGCCGCTTCTGCAGCGAGGCCGGCGGTGAAGGTGAACTCCGGGGACAGATGCAGTCGGGCCAGCCTCTGCTTGATGGAAGGCTGTGACGAGTCCTTGGGAGCTGGAGAGGCGGCAGCCAGGCCCCCACCGTGGGCCGGTGGAGATCCATCCTGGCTCTCACACTGGCAGCACGCGCTTCCTTCAGCTCCCTCAAGGAGGGCTTCGCTTGAAGAGCTGTCTCGGGTCTTACCCTCCAGGGGGCTAGCACATAAGAACTCAGTCCTGCTTACTTCACTGCCATTTATGAAGGGCTTACTATGTTCTTCTTCAGTCTCAGTGTTAGCAACTTTTTCTGAATCTGAACTCATGGATGTTTCGGGATTACTTAAAGGTTCCACTGGGTCTACAGGAGACAAGGATTTCAACACAGCTTCAAAGAAAAAAAGAAAGAAGGAAACAAAGAAAGGAAGAAAATAAAAAAAAAAGAAAAATAATAACTAAGGATCTGGCAATCATTTTAAAATTTAAAGTCCTTACAAAAATAAATAAAAGCTCAATCAAACATTCTAGTAAAATCAATGTAAATTTATAAATCTGGGGAACTATACGGAGACAAAACACCTAAAAAATGAAATGAGATGGGATTTTGCTGAAGACTTTTTAAGCTCAAGAGCAGTGGTTCCGGGATCATTGGGACTAGTCATCACCTAGGAAGGTTAGAAACCCAGATCTGGGACTGGTGAGTCGGAGACGCTGGGGTGCAGTGGGGACCAGCTGTGCTTTACCAACCCTATACCTGGTTCTGAAACACGGTGAGCTCAAGACTCACTGTTATTAAATATGCAGTGTACAGTTTGCACCGCAAAGATAAAAGGCCTAAAGTGATCCACATAGTAAATTCAACATATATTATTAATATATTATATCTAAATATATATATATTTACAAGATAAAACAGCATGGAAAAATATGACATACAAACTTATAACACCTTCAACTTGTCAACATCTAATAAAACTCTAATGGAAGTAAAGTCACACTTCCACACACTCTGTAGTATAGAAAAACACAAATGAAAAATCTGCATTAAAAACCAACAACCAAACCAAGTATATAACTCATAAATTTAATGTAGATCCATATGGCTGAAGTCCTTGCAAGGAAAATGAAGTTTTATTTAGCCCCTCTTGATGTTAGTAGGCAGTGGGTTGCTTGCCAGGCAGTGTCTCGTCCCAGCATGAAGGTTAGTAAAATATAATAATGAAGCAAGGTGGAAGGAAAAAGGAGCTTCTTGAAGATCAGGCGTGTATTTAAAAAGTATTTTTGTAAGACATGTCCGTCTCCAAGACACACCCCTATGCTGAGCCACTCCACTAGAGAAGCGGCAAGAGAGAAAGACAGTGGCCACAGCAGGTTCCGGTAGCTTCCCTAATTCCACTCGAACTTTACCCCTGTAGGCAGAGATGAAAAGAACTCTGGAAGAAGTACTGAAAAGTTTCATGGGAAAAGCATTTTATGGCCCCAGCAGTTCTTATCTTCACAAACCACACAGCACTATTGTGTTTTCAAATGCAAACTGAATCACTTTTCTCCTCATTGACCATAATGTCAGCAGGTCATTTTAAAGCTATATGAAGAAAATACTACAAAATAAAAACAGAGCCAGCATTGTGGCGCACACCTTTAATCTCTGCACTAGGGAGGCAGAGGTGGGAGGATTGCTGTGAGTTTGAGGCCAGCCTGAGACTATGTAGTGAATTCCAGGTCAGCCTGGGCTAGAGTGAGACCTTAACTCGAACAACAAAAACAAAACCAATAGCAACAACAAAACATACAAGTTTATAGATCATCCTACTTGCAGTATTTTTGTACAATTTCAGTTTCTACATGTGCTAGTTCTTAGGTAACATGTTAGAAGTTGAGTGAGATTCAGATCACTGCTAATTAAATGCGGACACAGAGTATATGTGAGAGGATCAGTTGACAAGTAAGGGTTGACACTTTGGTCCATTATGTATGCTACAAACAGCAGTGAACAGTGCCAGGCATTTATTAGGTACTCAATAACCACTTGTTCAATCAATAAGTTTCTGAGTGAATGTTGTAGGGGCATAAACATGCCTGCTTAAGAAAACAGTAATTTACTTACAGGGACAAAATCCTGAATACCGATAAAACAATAGAGTCTAGACGTAGTACCATTAATTTCTAATGTTATGAATAAGCAAGTTACAGGAACTCTGTCTTTACTGCAGCTTCCAGGAAGCTCATCATTTCCCTTCTCTGCTTTCTGTTCAAGACTTCCTTTACATCTCAACTACTTGCTCCTCTGGAGCGAGTGAAGACTGCAGGAGGAGGGGCAGCAGGGCTGGAGAAGGGGCAGGATGCACCCAAGAAACACATTTGTGGGCAAGACAGATTTCTTGGTAAAGAGATCAGCATGGAGCCATAGATTGTTACTAGAAAATTTTCAGTGCCAGGGATGATACCTTCCAGTGAGTTGTTGGCCAGGGAGCTCCCTGATGCCCCCAAAACATTACAGGTCATTGCTTAGGCCCTTGGTTTCCCACCAGGAATCGATGGGAAGACCCTATTGCTGAAGACTCCACATACTTGGGCTGCAAGGCCACTGAGAAATCCTGCTGGAACTGAGCTGATAACCTCCTGCATGTAGACCAGCTGACAGAAAGCTGGAAGAAGCCACGCTGCATGCAGTTCAATGGGAGAGAGAGAAATCACCAGTGAAGATACTCAACAATGGACACTGTAAGCTTTATATTTGGCCAGCCAGGCCAAATGAGCCAACAGGTGCAACAGTGGCACGTCTGTCATGGTGGAAACCAACTGCCCTCTAATTGGACTGGAAACCCACCCCATGGAAGGGAATACATCCCTGATACTGAAAACCTACAACAGGGGTAGTCATGAGTCCTAGGGGTGTAACACCTGCTGCTGTCCGGCTAAATGTATATACTATGCTCATCAAACTGCCCAGTAAGTACTTCTCTAAATGTTCATACCCATATATTAATGCTACTCTCACTTTTGGTGAGAGAAGCTTCTTTTTTCAGATGGCAGTGACCTTGGGATGACTCAGAAGGAACCATGGAGCTAAGAAGAAGTGACAGAGGAGTGCTCAGCACTGAAATATCTCTATCACATCTTCCAAGGCTCAGGGTCCACTGCAGAAGAGAGGCCAGAAGGAATGTAAGAGCCAAAGGAAGGGCAGGACTCTTTACAACATGTTCCTCCAGACACAAAATAGCTTGGATATCCATGACCTCACAGTGCCTGACACCACCTACACAAGACCATCATCATAGGAGGAAAAGATCATGACATCAAAATAAAAGAGGCTGATTGAGAGGGGGAGGGGATATGAAGGAGAGTGGAGTTTCAAAGGAGAAAGTGGGGGGAGGGAGGGAATTACCATGGGATATTATTTATAATCATGGAAGTTGTCAGTAAAAAAAAAAAAAAATCAGCATGAAGTGTCTTTATGAATAAAAACCAACTTTAGCCAGGCGTGGTGGTGCACACCTTTAATCCCAGCACTTGGGAGGCAGAGGTGGGAGGATCTAAGTGAGTTTTAGGCCATCCTGAGACTCCATAGTGAATTCCAGGTCAGCCTGGGCTTAAGAGAGACCCTACCTCAAAAAACAAACAAATAACAACAACAATAAAAAAAAAACAAAAAAAAAAACAGAGTTTGTGGAACTAGTCTACTAGCTAACTTTAAGTTGGTGGTATCTTCAATAGCAAGAGTGGCAATACAGTATGATGGCTTCCTATGCTCCCAGTGCAATGCTAATCATTAAGAATAATGGAGCCGGGCGTGGTGGCACACGCCGTTAATCCCAGCACTAGGGAGGCAAGGTACAAGGATCTCCGTGAATTTGAGGCCAACCTGAGACTACATAGTGAATTCCAGGTCAGCCAGGGCCAGGGTGAGACCCCTACCTAAAAATAAAAAGGGATGATAGAACCATTGTGGGTGGGTTTTAAGACAAAGGCCACTATCAATGTATCAATGTGCTGTCTGAGACAAGTCTAGAAAGAGCTTATCAGATACTTTTGGGAAGAAAGGCACGGAAATGAAAGTCAACTAAGACAGGCATAATCTACTGGGGACATGCCTTCTAGAGGGAGTCAATGGGGAAGATGAGGAAAGATGACACCAAGAACTGCAGTTGTGAGCCAGGGAGAGGGAGTTTTCATGAGATGATGGGACTGTGAGGAGCTGTCCAGAACAGATAATTTATACACTTCCAGGGAGAAAGGGAAAGGCAGGCAGTTGTTTTTGAATGTCCATAATGGTACTCTAAAATAAGGGGAGTACATTCTTACAACCGCATAGGAATTAATTCAGCTAGGAAGTGATGTTGCCACTATCAAGTTTCCCTTTATTCCTCTCCCTGCCTCCCACAAAGTATGAAATTTGAGCACGGAGACAGTGTAGAGAGACCTTCCTCTCCTTCCACCTACTAACGTGTGCTAATGACTGAAGCATCTAGAATGAAGTGGTAAAATCGGCCTAGATCTTAACGCATTTTTCATAGTAAACAGCTATTAATTTTGTGTTTCACTGAGCCACTTTTCATTATTTTTTTTCCAGACAGGGCCTTGTTATAGTCTAAGGTGGTCTAGAGCTTGCTATGTAGCCCATGATCCTCTTGCCTCAACCTCCTGAGTGCTGGGATTATAGGAATGTACCACCATGGGCACCTCAAATTATTCAACTTAATGTCCACTCTGAAACAAATTTATCAAAAGTGAAATAACTGATGAAAAACTACCAACTCACTAAAGACCCTCAGCAGAATTGGGGCTGGGGAGTGGGGGAGTGTATGTGTGAAACCTTTCTACAAAAAAAATAAATAAATGGGGCTGGAGAGATGGCTTAGTGGTTAAGCGCTTGCCTGTGAAGTCTAAGGACCCCAGTTCGAGGCTTGATTCCCCAGGACCCACGTTAGCCAGATGCACAAGGGGGTGCACGCGTCTGGAGTTTGTCTGCAGTGGCTGGAGGCCCTGGGGCGCCCATTCTCTCTCTTTCTCTATCTGTCGCTCTCAAATAAATAAATAAAAACAAGCAAAAATTTTTTTTTTAAAAATCAATAAATAGAAGTGTGACTTTATATTCCCAGTGTGATAATATATCTACCTTTTACTGGTTGAATTGATTTTGCTTCTTGACAAGAAAGTACTATGCTTACGGATACAGTCAGCACCCTACCGTGGAACAAGAGCGCTTCCCCCCCCACACACACACACAGGCACGGGCTCGGAGGCGGAGCTTACCATGGTCACTGAAGAGAAGCTGCTTCCACTTCTGCCGCTCCGCCTCGGAAGCCTTGAACCCCAGCACAGACTTTAACTCCTGCAGCACCCGCTTGGACTCCTCCTGCCCTCGCTTCTGTCTCTCTTGGTCTTCTTGAGACAAGTAGTAAAAATCATCCTTTCTGAAATCACTTTCTGTATCGATATCATCTACATAAGCTTCTAATTCCTGAAAATGAAGACAAGAGAGTGAACTTCACTTGAAGCAGGCAATTTTCTAGTAGTACTCACTTCCTTGAGATTACAGACGAGAACTTATTTTGGCATATTATGGCAGGTGGTGGGGGCAACAAGCATCTCTATTGATAAATCAGAATTTTCAAAAAGCTTAGCAGTTGATACTAAGAAGTGTTGTGAATAAGAAAGTTTAGCAATGCCCAATGGCCATTTTCTCTTTCTTTCTTTATTTTGGTTTTTTGAGGTAGGGTCTCACTCTAGCATAGGCTGACCTTGAATTCACTCTGTAGTCCCAGGCTGATCTTGAACTCACAGTGATCTTCCTACCTCTGCCTCTTAAGTGCTGGGATTAAAGGTGAGTGCCACCACACCTGGCAGCCAATGGCTATTTTCTACTCTGATAACATATAAACACAGTTAAACACTTGCTACATCAACGCCAACAAAATTGGAAAGGCTATCAGTCTGGGGATGCAGTTAGACATGTTCACATGTTAGACAGCTGTGCCTCTTTTTAACTTCTCTGAAAGTCAAATACTACTGGGATTAAGGTATATCTTATTTTATGGTTCCCCACATCTCTAAGACAGGGTACAATGCTTATTGACCTAGCCTCCCTAGCAGTTAGGGTTCACGTAAATAATATGGGGTGCTCAAATCATGTATTTACATTTGATCTGATTCAGAAGTTTGTGATTTATTTATTTTCCTTTTTATAGGTTGGGTCTCAATGTAGCCCAGGCTGACCTGGAACTCACTCTGTAGTCTCAGGCTGGCCTCAAACTCATGGCGATCCTCCTATCTCAGCAACCCAAGTGCTGGGATTAAAGGCATGCGCCAAAATAGCCCCCCTTTTTTCCCCAAAAGCTGCTCTTGGTCGGGTGATTTCTGCCAGCAATGTGAACCTGACTACAACACTCTCTAATAAATTAAATCAATCAATCAATCAATCAATAAAAAGAGTACAAAAAGGAGGCACCGTGAGGAATCCATTCTAGCAAGCATGGTAGCAGATAAAGTTTCCAGAGGAAGTGACACTTCTTCCTTCTTGACACTGAAGGAATGAACAGTGACTCAGCAATGAAGTCTCCTTTGAGAAATGTTGCTATTTGCTCCAGCCTGATTAAAACCTGCTTATGAACCTTCTCAAATGTTCTGCAGGATACTTAACAGTTTTAAATCAATTGTCTGTCCAACTAACTAGACTATTGTTTTCATTTACAATTGTATCATTTTTCATTTACAATTAACATCACTGAATAGATAACATGACCTAAAGAAAGGATGTTTTCCTTGCATGTGCCACTAAAAATTTGTTTTTAAAAATTTTGTTTTAAAAGTGAGGTGTGGCTCACTCTCTTGCTGCTGTCTTCCACCTGCTGTGGCAAGAAATGATGTCCAGCCTCTGCTGTGGGACCACCCTTCCCCCGCCATCATGAAGTGTCCCCTTGAGACCCTCAGCAGGAATAAACCGTTTCCTACCATCAACTGTTTTTGGCTGGGTGTTTTGTCCCATCAACCGGAAGGAACAACTAGGCACTTTCCAGTGGTGACTGCTGCTGACCAAAGGAGGTGCTGAGCTAGCTACTAGTTACAGAATCCGTCTGTGACCAGCTGCAGGTTGTAGTGGAACTCAACTGGACATACTGTCACAGAGGCCAGTCACTTCATATGCTATGCTACCAAGACATCACTTTAACTACTGGTGCAACTTGAGAGTGAATCTGCTTGTCCCTGGAAGGTATCCAGAAGAAAGCCCTCTTCAGTCCAGGCCTTCATTCCCAGCTGGATGGCGCTGGAAACAGCCTTGGCCAATCTCCAGGCAGAAGCCAAATGTCAAATCTGTCCGGGTGAAACGACAGACCCTGTCACAATCGAATGTGGCCACAACTTCTGTTCCATCTGCATCATGCATCCTGGGCAGATCTGGAAGGCAGGTTCCCCTGTCCTGTGTGCCAATACCAATGCAAAGACAGCCCGCTCACAAGCAACCTCCAACTGAGGAGGATCATTGCAATGGGCAGACAGCTGCACAGCCAGCTGAGTGAGACCCAGGAGCCACTGTGTGAGAAGCACAGCCAGGTCCTGACCCTTTCTGCGAGGAGGACCTCTGTGCGTTGCGCAGCCGTCCTGGGTGCTGAGATTCAGTTCTGGCCGGCATCACTGGGAGGTGCGGGTGGATGACAAGCCCGCATGGGCCGTGGGCCTTTGCAAACACACCGTTCCGGACGGGGCCAGGCGGCTGCTGTCAGGGCGGAGGAGTCGCTGGGCGCTTCTGCTGCAGAGCGGCGGCTACGTGGTTGAGCACACTGTCCCCGTCACGCTTGAGCTCACAGAGAAGCCCAGCAGGATTGGCATTTACCTGGACTACGAGCTGGGTGTGATTGTCTTTTACAATTTGAATGACAGGACTCACATCCATTCTCCCAGGGATAAATGTTCAGAAGTACTGAGGCCTTATTTCTATGTTGGAGATGATTCCACACCTCTGTTCTTGGAGTGACAGAAGGATGAGCCCACTGTGACATTCCTTTCCTCGTCTTCCCTTCCCTTCCCTTGTCCTAACACTGACTATGTAGTCCAAAGTGGCCTCCAAGCCTTCTGAAAGCTGGGGGTTTTCTTTAGCCATCATGCCCAGCTAACAGTTTTTACAAACACTTCTATAACTTAGGCCAGGAAGGGAAATTTAAGCTTTTCATTTTGTTTTGATAGTGACAGGTGCTGTGGATTCATAGATGTGGACATTAACTGCGATGTGTTTCTGGAATTTTAAGAGTATAAAAATGTAATTTTAAGCAACTCAATTAGCTCAGTCAGTAGAGCATGAGACTCTGAAGATGGGAATTTTACAATTTTGCACATGAGCATATTTGAATTGCCTATGTATGCATTTACCAGTTTCATTAGTACTTGAGAAATTCCAGGTGATAGAGAATAATCAAAATTGGAAAACCCAACTAAAGTAAATGCCTCATAGTATACAAATGTTAGTTTTGTCATGGTGCTAAACATACCATGGCTATGCAGTTTTAACACTGGGGGGAAATCTAGTTGAAGGATGGACAGAAACTGCATCATGTGCAAATTCTGTCAATTTTAAATAAGTTTCATAATTGTTTAAATAAAATATTTTACAAAAAAAGTGAGGTGTAAAATACAAAAAGGGGCACAAGCATCCGGTGTTTGCACTGAGAAGTAACCCTACTGTTCCCATGCATGCATACACACACACAAATAAAAATGACTGAAACTTTTAAAAAGTAAGGTGAAGGGACTGGAGAAATGGCTTAGTGGTTAGGATGCTTGCCTGCGAAGCCGGGCATGATGGTACACGTCTATAATCCTAGAACTAGAGAGTCAAAGGCAAGAGGATTAAGAGTTCAAGGGCACTCAGAGCTATATGGTGACACCTTGTCTCAAAAAATAAATAATAAGCCGGGCATGGTGGCACAAGCCTTTAATTCTAGCACTTGGGAGGCAGAGGTAAGAGGACTGCTGTGAGTTCGAGGCCACCCTGAGATCTCATATTGAAGTCCAGGTCAGCCTGAGCTAGAGTGAGACCCTACCTCAAAAATGAATAAATAAATAAAATAAAAAGTAAAAATAAAGTAAGGTATAATGTACATGCAGTCAAGCATGCATGCACAGGACTTTTGTACATATACACACAGGTAACTGTCACTCAGAACAAGATGAAAATATTTCCAGCATTCTAAGTTTTCTTGTGCTAAATCATGTTTTTGTTTTGTTTTGTTTTGTTTTAAGGTACAGTCTTGTTCTAGTCTAGGCTGACCTGGAATTAACTACGTAGTCTCAGTGTGACCTCGAACTCACTGCAATCCTTGCACCTCTGCCTCCTGAGTGCTTGGACTAAAGACGTGTACCACCACGCCCAGCTTTAATCACAGTTTTAAAGTGTGTGTGTTGTGGTATGTGTACGTAGGGTGTATACATGTGTGTGCGGATGCATGCATCCCATGTTCTTGTATGCAGAGGCTGTAGTAGAACACTGGGTGTCCTCTTCTATTGTTCTTCCATGTAGTGTCCTTGAGACCAAATCTCTCACTGAACCTAGCTCTGCAACTTTTACTTTGTCAAACTGGCTGACCAGTGAGCCGCAACAATTCTTCTGTCTCCAGCCCTCACAGGACTGGGTTACAGTCATGCCTAGCATTTTACATGGGTGTTGGGAACTGAACTCAGACCTTCTCAGGCCCTCATTAATACTTTTTAAAAATTTTAAAAAAAAATATTTTGTTTATTTTTATTTGAGAGTGACAGACAATGAGAGGCAGAGAGAGAGAGAGAGAGAGAGAGAGAGAGAGAGAGAATGGGCGTGCAGGGCCTCCAGCTACTGCAAACGAACTCCAGATGCATGCGCCCCCTTGTGCATCTGGCTTACGTGGGTCCTGGGGAATCGAGCCTCGAAACCGGGGTCCTTCAGATTCACAGGCAAGCGCTTAACCGCTACGCTAGCTCTCCAGCCCTTATTAATACTTTTTAATTTTTATTTATTTACTTGAGAGAGAAAGAGGCAGAGAGAGAGAAATGGGTATGCCAGGGTCTTCACCTGCTGCAAACAAACTCTAGTTGCATGTGCCACCTTGTGAATCTGGCTTACATGGGTCCTGGGGAATCAAACCTGGATCCTTTGGCTTTGCAGGCAAGTGCCTTAACCACTAAGCTATCTCTCCAGCCCTATTTAATCATTTTTTTTTAAAGTAGGGTCTCACTCTAGCCCAGTCTGACCTGGAATTTACTATATAGTCTTAGGGTGGCTCCTCCTACCTCTGCCTCCCAAGCGCTGGGATTAAAGGCATGTGTCACCACACCTGGCTATTTTTTTTCCTTGTGAATCTGGCTTACATGGGTCCTGGGGAAATCAAACCTGGGTCCTTTGGCTTTGCAGGCAAGTATTTTAACTGCTAAGCCATCTCATCATCTCCAGCTCCCAATAAATATTTTTTAAAAAGAAAATCTGTTGGTAGATTCAATAAATTTGAATTTAAGGCACCAAAAGTTGATGCTGTGATAGAAAATTTTATTACATTTTAACTTTGAAGATCACTAGAAAAAGAAATTCAGGGGCTCGAGAGATGGCTTAGCAGGTAAGGCACTTGTTTACTAAGTTAAAGAATCCAGGTTCGAATCCCCAGGACTCACATAAGCCAGATGCACAAGGTGGTGCATGTGTCGAGATTGTTTGCAGTGGCTGGAGGCCCTGATGTGCCCATTATCTCTCTATCTGCCTTTTTCTTTCTCTTTCTCTCTCTCAAAAAAAGAAGAAATTAAATTATTTGGCAATTATATACATCATCTATAATAAGGGTAGATAAAGTTTGTATATGAAACTCTTCTCGGGGGAAAACAGTACTTTTCATTCTTACCTGCTCCTCGGGGACCGGGTCTTCGTCTGCAATGTGCAGAGTAGGCCGCAGCAAAGGAACTGCAGCGCAGTGCGGGTTTTCACACGCTACTTCAGGCTTGCCTTTAAAAAGTGGAGGGAGGGTGGAATGGGACAGAATAAAAATGAGAAACAGGCTGAACAGAAATGAGTGAATATCTAATAAAAATATCCTTGACACAAATATTTTGTCAGTTTCATGGCCCAACCTGTTCTTTTTGTGTGCTTGTTTTTGTTTCTTTTAAGACAGATCTTTCTAGCGGCCCAAGTTAGCCCCTAACAATCCTCTTACCTCATTCTCCTGAGTGCTATGATTACAGATGTGTGCCACCACACTTAGCTTCCAAATTGTTCTGGTCAAGACTTTTTATTTACAAAAATTCAAGACACTGGGCTAGGGAGATGGCTCAGCGGTTAAGGTGCTTGCCTGAAGAGCCTGACAACCTGGGTTCGATTCCCCAGTACCCATGTAAAGCCAGATGCACAAGGTGGCCCATGTATCTGGAGTCTGTTTATAGCAGCTAGAGGTCCTAGTGCGCCCATACTGTCTCCTCCCTTCTGCTTGCAAATAAATAAATAATTTTTTTTTTTTAAATCAAGACACTATAGTTACAGTAACACCAGAAGATTTACAGCTTTAAACTCTTGGAGGAGAGGCCATAGAGTAGTATGGGAATAGGAACAACAGCTTGAATGGGCACTCTCTGGCCCTGTCTTAGATAATCAGAGCAACAAAATAATAATAATACTAGTAACAAATTACAATTCACTGAATAAAATTAGAATCTTTAAGTTTTTTTTTAAACTGATATAAGTAAGTACATAAGCAGGGGAAAGGATATTTTACCTTACAGTAGAATATGAAATGATGAGTGTAAAAGAAAAACTGAAACTAGAAAATTACTAATTAATAGGTGTCACAAAAATATTTAGGAATAGTGGGATTTTATGTCAGCTACTTACTAACTTTAGTTCAGAGTAACAGTCAAAAAGTTTGCAAACACACATATGCATAAATGTAAGTAAATACTAAACAAGTGGGTAAAATAATTTAAGCTACTTTATTCACTTCGAAACCTCACTTTTTGGGCTGGAGAGATGGCCTAGCAGTTAAGGTGCTTGCCTGTGAAGTCTAAGGACCCGGGTCTGATTCCCCAGACTCACATAAGCCAGATACACAAGGTGGTGCAGTGGTTGGAGGCCCTGGCATGCCCATTCTCTCTATCTGCCTTTCTCTCTCACAAATAAACAAACAAACAATACATACATGAATAAATATTTTTAAAACTCACTTTTTGGTATCCAATGCTATGCATTTAGACAAATACATAGACAACTACCACAACCAAAATACTGTAAAGTTCTATTACCCAAATTTTAACTTACTTACATTGCCTCTTTTTTTTTTTTTTTTTTTTTTCCAGGTAGGGTGTCACTCTGGCCAAGGCTAACCTGGAACTCACTATGTAGTCTCAGGGTGGACTCGAACTCACAGTGATCCTCCTACCTCTGCCTCCTGAGTGCTGGGATTAAAGGTGTGCACCGCCACACCCAGCAATGTGTAGCCCAGGCTGGCCTCGAACTCCTGATCCTCCTGCCTCTGCCTCTTCAGCAATTTCCTACCAGCATGAGCCACTACAACTTTTTTATAAAATGTTTTTATTTATTCATTTGAGAGAGAGACAAATACAGAATTAGGCAGGGAGAGAAAGAGAGAGAATGGGTGAGCCAGAGCCTCCAGCCACTGCAAACAAACTCCAGATGCATGCGCCACCATGTGCATCTGGCTTACCTGGGTACTGGGGAATCAGACCTGGGTCTTTTGGCTTTGCAGGCAAGTACCTTAACCACTAAGCCATCTCTCCAGTCCTTGTTCGTTGTGTTTTGAGACAAGTTCTTGTAAAGTAGCCCAGGCTGGCTTTGAACTTGCAATTACCCTACTTTAGCCTTCTCAGTGCCAGGATTACAAGCATGCAACACCAAGTCCGGTGTTGCCTCTTCATAAGTCATTCTTCCTTCTAATTCCTACCAACCACTGATCTGTTTTCTGTTCCTTTGGCATTTTCAGAGTGCCGTAAATGCCAGGTGCGGTGGCACATGCCTTATAATCCTAGCATGCAGCAGAGGGGGACAGGAGGACTGGGAGTTAGAAGCCAACCTAGGCTACATAATAAGTTCAAGGTCAGCTTAGATTATAGCAAAACTTTGTCTAATAAACAAACGAACAAACAAATAAAAATTTATTGAAGATTCATTTATTCTATGGCATGTGTCACTCCTTTTTTTTGGGAAAAAACCTACTACTTTTCTTATCTAAGGATTTATTCATAAGGACATTAAGCAGAGTAATAAAACTCCAGTTATAAACAAAACACTAACAAGGTGATAAAATTACTTTTGGCAATAATGCAAATTCAATGCATAAATCTCATTAACCTCTGAAGAAAGATCCAAGGACAGAACATGGTATCAGTTTGTAGCATAATTAAAAAAACTGATGTTAAACATTCAAAATAAAAGTAGTAATGTAAAAACGTAGGCATGGGCTGGAGGGATGGCTTAGTGGTTAAGGCATTTGCCTGCAAAGCCAAAGGACCCAAGCTCGATTCCCCAGGACCCACGTTAGCCAGATGCACAAGGGGCGCATATGTCTGGAGTTCATCTACAGTGGCTGGAGGCCCTTGCGCGCCCATTCTCTCTCTCTGTGTGTTTCTGTCTCTCCCTCTTTCTCTGTCAAATAAATAAATAAACAAATAAAAATATTTTTAAAAAGTAGGCACGAAGTTTGATTCAAATAAAATAGTTTAGCTGGATGTGGTGGCACACACCTTCAACTCGGGCACTCGGGAGGCAGAGGTAGGAGGATCGCTGTGAGTTCGAGGCCACTCTGAGACTACAGAGTGAATTTCAGGTCAGCCTGGGCTAGAGCGAGACCCTACCTCAAAAAACCGAAAGAAAATAAAAAGCCTCCGGCCAGACTGGGCACGTCTGACAAGCATATGCTCAGGGATCCCCCACAGGTACCTTTTTTATCTGCATTTCTTCGTAGCAGCTTGTCCACTTGAGAAATGGCCTCCTCCCAGCAACTGTTGCTAGCTTGAACATGGGGCTCAATCAGCTTTAGCTTCTGCTCTAGTACTGGATAAGCCTCTGACACCACTTCCTGTGCTTCTTTAGTACAAACGAGCTTTTCAAGTTCATCTTCAAGAATTATTACTCTGCGTAATACAGACAAATGGAAACAGTTTTAAGATATAAAATGGGAAATTTATAATTTACAAGGGATAGTCTAAAAAATGCAACTTAAAAAATGAAATCAGTTCTAGAGACAAACAGTGGTGGCACTTGCATTACAGCGTGTGTATGTATGTATGCACGCTTACACACACACATACATGACACATAATGCATAACACATAGATATATTTAGTGCCACCTAACTGTACACTTAAAATGACTAAATGGGGCTGGGGGTAAAGTTCCGTGGTACTTCGTCAGCATGCCTAAAATATGCAAAAAAACCCACACCAAGGAAATTTCCAAATCAATGAAAATCTAGAATTTTTATATACACACTAGGCATATTTTTAAGCTGAAATACCTGGAATAAATTAAACCCAGCTCCTACTTATAAAAAACTAACAACTAGCTGGGCATAGTGGCACACGTCTTTAATCCCAGCACTTGGGAGACAGTGGTAGGTGGATTGCTGTGTGTTCGAGGCCAACCTGGGACTACGGAGTTCCAGGTCTGCCTGGGTTATAGTGAGACCCTACCTCGAAAACCTAAAAAGAAAAAAAAAAAGTTAAGTAACAACTAGGAAAATTACATAGTATAAACAAAATATAATATTATAAGAATTTAAAAGATTTCATTTCCATTCTACAGAGAAGGAATTAGGTCAGAAAGTTAATGAAATTTGCCCAGCTGTTATTGCTGACTTGAATCATGGCCCAAAATGATGACACCACAATGAAAGACACTCTTGAGAACTGGGAAGAGGATGAAGTTACTACCAGCTATGGGTAAAGATAGGGAGCAATGAAGGAAGAGCTATTTTTTAAAATATTATTTATTTACTTGACAGAGAAAGAGAGGAGAGAAAGAGAGAGAGAGAGAGAGAGAGAGACAGAGAGAGAGAATGGGTGCACTAGGGCCTCCAGCCACTGCAAACAAACTCCACACATGTGTGCCCCCTTGTACATCTGGCTAACATGAGTCCTTGGGAATCGAACCTGCGTCCTTTGGCTTTGCAGGCAAACGCCTTAACTGCTAAGCCATTCCTCCAGCCCAAGAAAGAGGCATTCTTGAGGTAGTATTGGAGACTAAGTACAACTGGTGCCTGTCTCATGAGCAAAGACATTCTAGATGGAATTTTGGAAAAGGAACTTATATAATTTGATGGGACCAAAGGAAAGAAGGGAGAAAAAAAGATAGAAACTCAGACTCAGGTTCTAGAAAGCTTTTTGTAGAGTGTTTTATGTGTGGAAACCAGTCAAGATTTTCAATGGAGAAGGCAATTATATACTTTAGTAACCTTAATCAGGAAGGGGGAAAAGCAGATAGTGGCTGGTTCCCTAGTGTAAGAAAGAGGAAATACGGGCCTGCATGGAGGTACTGACAATGAGAATGGCAAATGGGACAAGAGAAGGAGGGGCAAAAATCCAAAAGACTAATATTCTTTTTAAAATATTTTATTTCTTTATCAGAGAGAGAATAAGAAAGAGGGAGAAGAAGGGTAAAAGGGGGACAGGAAGGGAGGAAAGGGGAGGTTAGGGTAGGAGGGAGGGAGGGAGGGAGAGAGAGAGAGAGAGAGGGAGAGAGAGAGAATGGGCACAACCACGTTCTCCAGCCACTGCAAATGAACTCTAGACACATACACTACCTTGTGCATCTGGCTTTATGTGGGTACTGGGGAATTGGATCTGGGTCCTTTGGCCTTGCAGGCAGGGCCTTAACCGTTAAGCCATCTCTTCAGCCCTATACTGGCTTTTAAAAGATTTTCAAATATGAAACAGAGAATAATGAAAAGTATAAGAGAGCTGGGGGTGGCAGTGCATACCTTTAATCCCAGCACTTGGGAGGCAGAGGTAAGAGGATCACTGTGAGTTCAAGGCCACTCTGAGACTACATTCTAGGTCAACCTGGGCCAGAGTGAGACCTTACCTCGAAAAACAAAACAAAACAAAACAAAACAAACAAAACAAAACAAAACAAAAGTAAAAGAAAGTATAAAAAGAGAGACTGATTGAGAGGGGGATGGGGATATGATGGAGAGTGGAGTTTCAAAGGGGAAAGTGGTGGGAGGGAGGGAATTACCATACTGTGTACAATCAAGGAATTTGTCAATAAAATAATAATGATAAAAAAGAGGCAGGCGTGGTGGTGCACACCTTTAATCCCAGCACTAGGGAGGCTGAGGTAGGAGGATCGCTGTGAGTTTGAGGCCAGCCTGGGACTACAGAGTGAGTTCCAGGTCACCCCAGGCTACAGTGAGACCCTACCTTGAAACAATAACAACAAAAGTAGTAAGTGTTGAGACTGGGGAGATGACTTAGTGGTTAAAGGCATTTGCTTATAAAGCCTACCAACCCAAGTTCAATTCCCTAGTACCCACATAAAGCCAAATGCACAAAGTGGCACATGTGTCTGGAGTTTGTTTGCAGTGGCAACAGACCCTGATGCCCCCACCAACATACTGCCTTTCAAATAAATATATATTTTTTTAATATTTAAAAGCTGGGCTGGAGAGATGGCTCAATGGTTAAGGCACTTGCCAGCAAAGTCAAAGGACCCAGGTTCTATTCTTCAGTACCCACATAAATGGATGCACAAAGTGGCACATGTATCTGGAGTTTGTTTCCGGCAGCCAGAGGCTCTGGCGTGCCCATTTTCTCCCTCTCTCCTGCCCTCTTATTGCTTGCAAATAAATTTAAAAAGTGATAAAAGCCAATATAGGGCTGAAGAGATGGCTCAGCGGTTATGGCATTTGCCCTCAAAGCCAAAGGTCCCAGGTTTGATTCCCCAGGACCCACGTAAGCCAGATGCACAAGGTGTTGCATGTGTCTGGAGTTTGTTTGCAGTGGCTGGAGGCCCTGGCGCACTCACTTGCTGGCTTTCTTTCTCTCTTTCTCTCTCTCCTTCTCCCAAATAAATAAATAAAGTAAAATAGAAAGCTGATATTGTGGTCACATTCCTACAATCCTAACTCATTTATTTTATTTTATTTTATTTTGTTTTTCGAGGTAGGGTCTTGCTCTAGTCCAGGCTGACCTGGAATTTACTATGTAGTCTCAGGGTGGCCTCAAACTCACGGAGATCCTCCTACCTCTGCCTCCCATGTGCTGGGATTAAAGGTGTGCGCCACCATGCCCAGCCTCAACTTTGTTTTCTTTTTTTATTTTTTATTTATTTATTTATTTATTTTTTTTGCTTTTTCGAGGTAGGGTCTCACTCTAGCCCAGGCTGACCTGGACTTCACTATGGAGTCTCAGAGTGGCCTCGAACTCACGGCGATCCTCCTACCTCTGCCTCCCGAGTGCTGGGATTAAAGGCGTGCGCCACCACGCCCGGCTTGTTTTCTTTTTTTAATTTGAGAGAGATAGACAGAAAGAGAGACAGAGACAGACAGACAGAGAATGGGTGTGCCATGGTCTTCAGCTATGAATGAACTCCAGACACATGCGCACCCTTGTGTCCATGTGTGACATTGCATGCTTGCATCACTGCATCTGGTTTATGAGGGAGATTTGAACATGAGTTCTTAGGCCTCACAGGCAAATACCTTAACTGCTAAGCCATCTCTCCAGCTCCCAATTATTTTTTTTTTAAATATTTTATTTATTTGAGAGATAGAAATAGGCAGATAGAGAAAGAAAAAGAGAAACAGAATGTGTGTCAGGGCCTCTAGCCATTGCATATGAACTCCAGATGCATGTGCTCCCTTGCACATCTGGCTTTATGTGGGTCCTGGGGAATTGAACCTGGGTTCTTTGGCTTTTCAGGCAAGTGCCTTAACCACTGAGCAATCTCTTCAGCCCTATAATGGCTTTTATCACTTTAAAAAAATAATTATTTGCAAGCAGAGAGAACCCCACAATCCCAGCTCTTGAGAAATGAAGGAAGGGGGATTGAGTTTGAGGGCAGTCCAGACTACACTGCAAATTTCTGTTTCAAGAACCTCAAAAAAAAAAAAAAAAAAAAAAAGGCTGGGTGAGGTGGCGCATGCCTTTAATCTCAACACTTGGGAGGCAGAGGTAGGAGGATCAGCATGAGTTTGAGGCTACCCTGAGACTACAGAGTAATTCCAGTTTAGCCTGGGCTAGAGCAAGGTATAACTATCTCAAAAACCCAAAAATTAAAAAAAAAAAAAAAACCCAAAAGATCCACAAATGAACTTTAAATAAACCCACTGGAGGAGAAGGTGTTACGTGGCAGCATTATAGAAAAAAAATACAATAATTTATGCCTGGCATACTTTCCTTTTTTAAAATTATTTATTTATTTATTTTGGTTTTTCGAGGTGGGGTCTCACTCTAGCTCAGGCTGACCTGGAATTCACTATGCAGTCTCAGGGTGGCCTTGAACTCATGGTGATCCTTTTATCTCTGCTTCCCAAGTGCTGGGATTAAAGGTGTGTGCTACTGTGCCCGGTCTTTCCTCTTATTTTGAGATAGGGTCTCATATAGCCCAGGCAGACCTTGAACTCAGTATGATCCTTTTGTCTAGGATTATAGAGATTACAAGTAGGTGCTACCATGCAAAGTTATGCAAAGTAGCAGACCAACAAACATAAACTGTGGACATGAACTTTTACACTGTTCACTTGAGGCAAAATGCTTATTCTGTGGTACAAATTAGACTTTTTTTTTGGGGGGGGGGAGGTTTTTGAGGTAGGGTCTCACTCTAGCCCAGGCTGACCTGGAATTCACTACGTAGTCTCAGGGTGGCCTCGAACTCATGGCAATCCTCCTACCTCTGCCTCCCGAGTGCTGGGATTAAAGGCGTGCGCCACTACGCCCGGCTCCAAATTAGACTTTTTGACTACATATAGCAACACTTCTTATAGTGTTGCAGTGGTGGCAGGCACTTTTCTCAGACTATAGGCTCCAATTCGAAAGCCTTACCTTAACAGAGTTAAAAGAAGCTCATTTTTCACAAGCCTCTCCATTCCCCTTAGAGTAATGCTCTTGCCCTGTCTTCTCAGGTTTTCTGTTAGAATCAGGAAAAGGAAAAACTACAATGACTCTCTTAAACTGTCATACTTACAAATACTGCTTCTCTGCTACATCTCTACCTACATACCATCCCTCACGTGGCAGGTCTCAATTTGATTTCTTCTTTTCTATTATTATTTTTTGTGTGTATTTGTTTTGTTTTCTTGAGGTAGGGTCTCACTCTAGCCCAGACTGGAACTCACTATGTAGTCTCAGGGTGAACTTGAACTCACAGTGATCCTCCTACCTCTGTCTCCCAGAGCTGGGACTGAAGGTGTGCGCCACCACACCTGGCTTTGTTTCTTCTTTCTAACTAGGATACAAGCCCACAACCATGTGGAACAAGAATGAAGTTTGCTAATCACAGGGTCATTTCCTTATATGGCTTCTAAACTTACTCATTCAGCAATGCTTTCAGATGGAGCTGCAAGCTACGCACTGCTGTGTGAACATTATTCAGTTCTCTTGACTTCTGCTGAGTTTTGGATAAACGCGGGGGCACAGCCTGGTGGTGAGTTTCAAAGTAGCGATGGAACTCATAACTGCGCTTAAGCTCCTCCAAACAGGCAGAATGGGCATGAGGTAGACCTCGAGTCACATCAGACAAAATACGATGAGGCAAAAGCGCTTCAGTAAGTGAGGGCCCTGGAGGTGAACTGGCTGTAGAAAGCAACAGGGCTAAGCGTCTGAAGAACTCTGAACTCTGTGCCACCCACAGTTGGAATAAAACCTGAGAGAGAGAGAGAGAAAGAAAGAGAAAGAGGGAGATAAGAGGGCTGATCAATGGAAAATATTGGTTAATGTTCAAAACAAAGTACAAATTTGGTTACCATTTGGGTAACCATTTTCATGTGCCCTAAATAGTGAATATAGTTGAGCATGAACTAACTCTATGAGTCAAGGATGTCATACCAAATTATGGAGTCTCAACAAGCTGTACATGGTGGCACACACCTTTAATCCCAGTACTTGGGAGGCAGAGGTGGGAGGATCACTGTGAGTTTGAGGCCAGCCTGGGACTATAGAGTGAGTCCCAGGATAGCCTAAGCTAATGTGAGACCCTACTTCAAAAATTAAAAAAAAAAGCCGGGCGTGGTGGCACACGCCTTTAATCCCAGCACTCAGGAGGCAGAGGTATGAGGATCACCGTGAGTTCAAGGCCACCCTAAGACTATGTAGTGAACTCCAGGTCAGCCTGGGCAAGAGTGAAACCCTACCTCAAAAAAAAATTTGAAAAAGGAAGAATTTATGATCCCAATATATGAGGTAACACAAATATAATTTAGCACAGCTCTACCCTGGATGGAAATGGCATAAGCAAGATGGAATCAGATACATTTATTAAAAGTGAATCTTCCTATAGGGCTGGGGATATTAAAGGTGCTGCCTGCAAAGCCTGCTACCCCATGCTCAACCCCCCAGCACCCACGGAAAGCTGGATGCAAAGGGGTTCAGGCAACTGTGAGCTCACAGCCTCCACACCAATGGGAGGCAGAGCCAGACGGAGGGACAGGTCAGCGCCAGCTGTCTAGTCTGCTGTTCAACTGCAGTCTGGCAGTTTGGTTGAAGCAACAAGAGACCCTGTCTCAAAGAAGGTAGAGCACAGACACCGAAGTTGTCCAGTTGTCCTCTGACCTTTATATGTGCTAGCATGTACGCATGTGCACACATACACACACACACAAATAAATAATTTAGCTGGGTATGGTGGCGCACGCCTTTAATCCCAGCACTCTGGAGGAACAGGTAGGAGGATCGCTGTGAGTTCGAGGCCAGCCTGAGAGACTACATAGTGAATTCCAGATCAGCCTGGACTAGAGTGAGACCCTACCTCAAAAAAACAAAACAAAAAAAAAAAAAATCACATAGTGAAAACAGTAGAACAGATGTCTAAGTTTGAAAAACACAAATAACTCATTAAGAATTTGGGGGCTAGGGGCTGGAGAGATGGCTTAGCAGTTAAGGCGTATGTCTGCGAAACCTAAGGACCCAGGTTCGATTCTCCAGAATCTACGTAAGCCAGATGCGCAAGGGGCACATGCGTCTGGAGTTCGTTTGCAGTGGCTATAGGCCATGACGTGCCCATTCTCTCTCTGTCTCTCTCCTCTCTCTCTCTGTCTGCTTGCAAATAAATAAATAAAAATAAATAATTAAAAAAAAGAATTTGGGGGCTAGGGCTGGAGAGATGGCTTAGTGGTTAAGGCACTTGCATGCAAAGCCTAAGGACCCCAGGTTCAATTCTCCAGGACCCATGTAAGCCAGATATACTAGGTGGCGCATGCATCTGGGGTTTGTTTGCAACGCTGGAGGCCCTGGAGCACCCATTCTCTCTTTCTCTCTCTCTCAAATAAATAAATATTTTTAAAATGTTGTGGGAAAGGGAAGAGCAGATGTCATGTAGCTGCTCCAAGGCTGGAGAGATGGCTTAGTTGATACAGGTGCTTGCTTACAAAGCCTGACAGCCCAGGTTCAATTCCCAGTACCCACGACAAGCAAGATGCACTGACGGGTACATGTATCTGGAGTTTGTCTGCAGCAGCAGGACGCCCTGGTGTGCCCATTCTCATTCTCTCCCTCAAATAAATACATATTTCTTTAAAAAGTAAACTTAAGCTGGGGGTGTTGGTGCACACCTTTAATCCCAGCACTTGGGAGGCAGAGGTAGGAGGATTGTTGAGAGTTTGTTCGAGGCCAGCCTGAGAACACGTTGTGAATTAATTCCAGGTCAGCCTGGGCTACAGCGAAACCTTACCTCGAAAAATAAAAACAACAAAAGCAACAAAAAACTAATTTATTCGTCTGGGGAGATGGCTTAGCAGTTAGGGCACTTGCTTGCAAAGCCTGCCAGCCTGGCTTTGATTCCCCAATACCCACGTAAAGCCAGATGCACAAAGTGGTGCATGCAACTGGAGTTTGTTTGCAGAAGCAAGAGGCTCTGGCAGGGCTCATAGTCTCTCTCTCTCTCTCTCTCCTAACTTCTCTCTTTGTTTGCAAATAAATAATTAAGAGAAAGAGAGAGAGAAAGAGAGAGAGAGAGAATGCGTATGTCAGGGCCTCCAGCCACTGCAAACAAACTCCTGATGCATGTGTCACCTTGTGCATCTGGCTTCAATGGGTACTGGGGAACTGAATCTGGGGCCTTTGGCTTTGCTGGCAAGCACCTTAACTGCTAAGCCATCTCTCCAGCTCCTTTTTAAACTTTTTAATATTTTATTTATTTAGTTATTAGAGAGGGAGAGAAAGAGGCAGATAAAGAGAACACAATCTTTTTATAAGCATTAGAGTAGCTCCCAGAGAGAAGACTGCGGGTCTACCACGGAGACTGTCACAGTTCAGAGACTGTACACATCTCCAGGTAAGTCTTCTCTCAGAGGCTGATGATCCTGACAACAGAACACAGCAGGTTTGGCTACAGACTAGGTATATGTAAAAATACCAAATACAAAAATTTGATTGGAAAATAATATGGGTAACAAAAAGGATCGTTATAACTGATATCACTGAGGGGGGGAATAGGGAGAGAACAAGTCACATTTTACAGCAGGTCACATCAGCCGCAAGTAAAAAAAAAAAAAAATCGGTTAACAAGTTGATTACTTACTCTAGGCTTTAGACCAGTGACTATTTGATGTTTTGGAAGTAGGCACTGTGATGGCTCTGTCTGAATAAACGTAAAAGCAATGATTTGCTTAAGCTCACATCAGAAGTCACGGCATGGAGCTAGAGTGAAACCTGTTAAGTCTGACTCACGGGTCCATTTTTTCTTCTTGCTGTCCACATTTCTGCTACAACACTATTCAGGACTTAACAATCTTTTAAAAACAATACATCAGGGCTAGAAAGATGACGTAATGGTTAAGGCACTTGCCTGTGATGCCTAAGGACCTATGTTTGGTGGCACATGCATCTGGAGTTTGTTTGCAGTGGCTGGAGACCCTGGTGTGCCCATTCTCTCTCTCTCTCCCTCTCTCAAATAAATTCATAAAATGTTTAAAAAAAATGTATCAGGGGCTGGAGAGATGGCTTAGTGGCTAAGGTGCTTGCCTGCAAAGTATAAGGACCAGGGTTTGATTCCCCAGTACCCTCCTAAAGCCAGATTAACAAGGCAGCACATGCAGCTGGATTTTGTTTGTAGTGGCTAAAGGTACTGGTGCAATGATTCTCTCTGTGTGTCCCCCCAAATAAATGGATAAATAAGTAAATAAAAAATATATCAGAAACTTAAAAGAAAAAGGAAAGTCACAGACGTATCTTGATGAATAAACACAAAATTTTAAAAAGAATGAAGAAGCATCATAGTCGTTTCTGAGTCCTTTTAAAAGAATAATAGCTATTACTGTTGCTATTATCACTAGATTTAGAACAGGGTCTCACTGTAGCCTAGGCTGACCTAGAACTCACTCTGTAACCTGGGCCAGCCTCAAAATCACAAGGATCCTCAGCCTCTGGGATAAAAGGCATGAACCACCACACCCATCTTAAGGTGTAGTCCAGGCTGGCCCCCTCAAATTCCTCATCTTTCTGCCTCCACCTCTTCACAATTGCCTCCCAGTGTGTGTGACCACAGCCTTCAGTAACAATTTTTAACTATCTATCTTATGACAAACTCTGTTTTAGATATTTTGCATGTCTTCATTTAACCTAACACTTTAAAAAGCAGAAATGGTAACTTTTTACAAGTGAGATAAGTTCAAAGAATAATTTGTTCATGGTTAAATGGCTAGAGTCAGGGTTAAAACATAAATTCAGTTCTGTTTTTATAGATTTTATTTATTTATTTATTGAGAGAGAGAATGGGCACACCAGGGCCTCCTGCCACTGCAAACAAACTCCAGACCCATGTGCCACCTTGTGCATCTGGTTTAAGTGGGAACTGGGGAATCAAACCTGGGTCCTTAGGCTTTGCAGACAAGTGCAACTGCCGAGCCATTTATCCAGCCCCATAAACTCACTTCTGCTCAATTTTGTTCATTAAAAAAAAAAATCTTAGCTGGGCATGCTGGTGCATGCCTCTAATGCAAGCACTCTAGAGACAGAGATAGATCACTGTGAATTTAGGGCCACCCTGAGGCTACATAGGTCAGCCTCAGCTAGGGCAAAACTCTACCTCAAAAAACCCAAAAATAAAAGAATAAAAAATCTATGATTGCCTATTAAAAATCTATCCCTTTATAGAATGAAAGCATGGTTGTGATACTGAATTTGGAAGTGAATGAAACTACCTAAAGCTCTACCACCCTAGTACATTTCTCCTTTTTGTTATTTATTTTGTTTTTTTTTTTGACGTAGGGTCTCACTCTAGCTCAGGCTGACCTGGAATTCACTATGTAGTCTCAGGGTGGCCTCGAATTCAGGGCAATCCTCCTACCTCTGCCTCCCGAGTGCTGGTATTAAAGGCATATGGCACCATGCCTGGCTTAAAAAATATTTTTATTTTATTAGCAAGCAGAGAGAGAGAGAGAGAGAGAGAGAGAGAGAGAGAAAGAAAGAAAGAGAGAGAATGAAATAAAAATGAGACAGACAGCACCAGGGCCTCTAGCCACTGCAAATGAACTCCAGATGCATGTGCCACCCTGTGCCTCTGGCTTTGTGTAGGTACTAGGGAATCAAACCTGGGCCATCAGACTTTGCAAACAAGTGCTGAGTCATCTCTCCAGGCCCCTCCTTTCTTTTAAACAGAGTTTTAGGTTTGCCTATACACCTGAGTATTTTACTGGAAACAGACATTTTTTTTCCAAATTTTGACAAAAATCTTCATAACTGAGCTAATTCAGGCACAATTCATCCCTCTATTCTACCATAGTGCTTATATTAAGACATCAAAATACAGAGATCTCTTCATCTGATTTGTAGGATGTTCCTGGGTTTTCAAGGCCGCGTCACAAACATCACTAGCCCACTTGCAACAATAGCATTCGACAAACCAGCAAGGGCCAGAGAACAGCACCAGGGTCGGGAAGCACAGGCACAGTGCGGGCGCGTCTGTCCCCTCAGCCCTTCCCTTCCACAAACGGGTTACCTTCAACGCTGGCAGGCTGAAGCCATCTGTAAGGTGATGTGCTTCCTCTTCCGAAATCTGCTCTTCGCTGAGTCCAAGGCCCAGCTCCTTAAAAGGCACCACACAGATGTAGTTGGTAACATTGTCACTCTCAGAGTTCAGGGGGTAGGTTAAAACTGGTTAAGGCAATGAACACCTTTTCATTAAAGCATAAAAGATACAGGCTGATTGTCCAAAGCTATATTCACTAATTTTTATTCTGAATGTTGGCTGAAGATTAACATCATCAGTTTTTATTTTTTTATTTATTATTTTTTTTTTCCCCAAGTAGGGTCTTACTGTAGTCCAGGCTGACCTGGAAGGGTCAGGGTGGCCTTGAACTCACAGCGATCCTCCTACCTCTGCCTCCTGAGTGCTGGGATTAAAGGTGTGCGCCACCACGCCCGGCTAGCATCATCAGTTTTTAAACAAATTAATCTTTTCAAAAAAACTGTAAGGGACTTCCGGTTAAGATGGTGGTGTAGGAACATTGCCAAAGCAGCCGAGGGGAGAAAAAGCCAAAAAAAAAAAAAAAAAAAAAAACCCAGCAAAATACGCTGTTCTACTAAAAAGTGAGGTGTATAAGAAATTAAAATGGCAGCAGAGAAGCAGGAGAGATCCAGAGCATCCAGAGCCCACACAGGCCAGCAGAAGTGGCTCTGGCAGCGGTGGTGGCGCCAGGTTGGTGGGTCCACAGCCGCCAGGCTCGGCTTGAGCCACAGGAAAAGCCAGGTGAGGGGATTTTCCACTCACACCGGAGCTCTCCGCAAACTCAAGAAACGTGAAGGGAGAACGGCAGTGAACAACAGAGGAGCAGATCACGAGGTAGAGGATCACGTGGATTAAAGACCTTAACATCAGACCTGAAACTCTGAAATTGCTAAAGGAAAAAGGAGGGGAAACCCTTCAACATATTGGTCTCGGCAAAGACTTTCTGAATATAACCCCAATTGCTCAGGCAATAAAACCACAGATTAACCACTGGGACCTCATGAAATTACAAAGATTTTGTATGGCAAAGGACACTGTGAATAAAGCAAAGAGGCAACCTACAGAATGGGAAAAAATCTTTGACAGCTATATATCTGATAGAGGATTAATATTTAGGATACATAAAGAACTCAAAAAATTAAATAATAAGAAATCAAATAACCCAATTAAAAAATGGGCTATGGAACGAAATAGAGAGTTCTGAAAAGAAGAAATACGGATGGCATATAAGCATCTAAAAAAAATGTTCTACATCCCTAGTCATCAGGGAAATGCAGATTAAAACTACGTTGAGATTCTATCTCACTCCTGTCAGATTGGCTACCATCATGAAAACAAATGATCATAAATGTTGGCGAGGATGCAGAAAAAGAGGAACCCTTCTACACTGTTGGTGGGAATGGAATCTGGTCCAGCCATTGTGGAAATCAGTGTGGAGGTTCTTAAGACAGCTAAAAATAGATCTACCATATGACCCAGCTATAGCACTCCTTGGCATATATCTTAAGAACTCGTCTCATTACCTTAGAGATACCTGCTCAACCATGTTTATTGCCACTCAATTCACAAAAGCTGGGAAATGGAACCGACCTAGATGTCCCTCAACTGATGAGTGGATAATGAAGATGTGGCACATTTATACAATGGGAGTTCTATACAGCGGTAAAGAAAAATGAAGTTATGATGAAATTTGCAGGAAAATGGATGGATCTGGAAAGGATTATACTAAGTGAGGTAACCCAGGCTCAGAAAGCCAAACATTGCATGTTCTCTCTCATATGTGGATCCTAGCTACAGATAATTGGACTTCCATGTGAATAGGAAGAAAACTCAGTAGCAAAGGCCAGTAAGCTAAAACAGGGATATAAAGGGAAGAGAAAGGAAGGGAGGGGGGTACTTACTAGGACGGTATTTTATATATATAAGTAGAGGAATAGATTAATGGGGGTGGAAAGGCCCAAGTGAGGTCAGGGGAAGAGATTGAGTAAAGGAAAGGTGGAGGGAGGGCTAATCAAGATCTAAGAGGATATAAATAAATCAGATGGAAACCTATTTTTTTTGGACAATGGAACATTCAGGAGGTATAAATTGTTGCTAGAAAATTTTCAGTGCCAGGGATGATATCTTCCAGTGAGTTGCTGACCAGGGAGGTCCCTGATGTCCCCAAAACATTATAGGCCATTGCTGAGGCCCTTGGTTTCCCACCAGGAATAGATGGTAAGACCCCATTGCCAAAGACTCCACATACTTGGGATGCAAGGTCACTGAGAAATCCTGCTGGAACTGAGCTGATAACCTCCTCCATGTAGACCAGCTGACAGAAAGCTAGAAGAAGCCACTCTGCATGCAGTTCAGTGGAAGAGAGAGAAATCACCACTGAAGATACTCAACAATGGACACTGTAAGCCTTATATTTGGCCAGCCAGGCCAAATGAGCCAACGGGTGCAACAGTGGCACACCTGTCATGGTGGAAACCAACTGCCCTCTAATTGAACTGGAAACCTACCCCATGGGAGGGAATACATCCCTGATCCTGAAAACCTACAACAGGGGTAGTCATGAGCCCTAGGGGTGTAACGTCTGCTGCTGTCTGGCTAAATGTATATACTATGCTCATCAAACTGCCCAGCAAGCACTTCTCTTAATGTTCATGCCCATATATTAATGCTACTCTCACTTTTGGTAGAGAACCTTCTCTTTTCAGATGGCAGTGACCTTGGGATGACTCAGAAGGCATCATAGTGCTAAGAAGTGACAGAGGAGTGCTCAGCACTGAAATATCTCTGTCACACCTTCCAAGGCTCAGGGTCCATTGTGGAAGAGGTGGTGGAAAGAACGTAAGAGCCAAAGATAGGGTAGACTCCTTACAACAGTGCTCCTCCAGACACAAAATGGCCAGTATATCCATGACCTCACAATGCCTGACACTACCTACACAAGACCATCATAATAGGAAGAAAAGATCATGACATGAAAATAATAGAGACTGACTGAGAGGGGGAGGGGATAAGATGGAGAATGGAGTTTCAAGGGGTAAAGTGGGGGAAGGGAGGGCATTCCCATGGGATATTGTTTACAATCATGGCAGTTTAGCCAATTAGACAGACTTCTAGTTATGTGGTCTCTGAGACCTTCCGATATATTAGACATTATGTGACCATTTTACATGTATTAACTCTTCTGATCTTAACAAAAACACAATGTAGAAAATTACAGAATTACTTTCATTTTAAAGATGAGAAAAGCAGACAGAGGGGAAGAATGCTTAATGAAGGTCACCAAGGTCGTAAGTGAAATTGCCAAAATGTGACTAGGCAGTCTGACTCTGGAGACCAGTTTTTGAAAAAGGCAGGATTTCCTGTTGCTAGTTTATCACATCATGATGCAAACTTGTCATGTTCATTCATTTTTCTTAAAATGTCAGCTCTAAAAAAAGTCAGATCTAGTGAAGCCAGGCTCTGTCTTTTTATCCTTCGGGCCAGTGAAGGGCAGGGCTGCATAGTTTTTTTCCCTGTTAAAAATAAGCCACATGAGCCAGGTGTGGTGGCGCACGCCTTTAATCCCAGCATTCAGGAGGCAGAGGTACAAGGATCACTGTGAGTTTGAGGCCACCCTGAGACTACATAGTGTATTGCAGGTCATCCTGGGCTAGAGTGAGACCCTACCTTAGAAAAAACAAAACGAAACAAAACAAACAACCCCCCCCCCCAAAAAAAAACAAAACCAAAAACAAAAGGCCATGTGAGGTAGCTCTGGTGGCTCATGTCTATAATTTAGTGCTGCGGAAGCTGAGGTAGGAGGATAGTCATGAGTTTAAGGTCAACTTGGGCTACAAAGTAAGACCCTGCTTCACAATAAATAGATAAAAAGGCAAAAATGAGACATATAAGGACAGAATTTTCTTCTTATCTCTTATTATATTCTCCCTGGAATGCATTTCCAGTTTTCAAATAGAATGATGGAAATTAGAAGACAATTTCAATTTGTAGTTAAATTTTTTATAATTTTATTTATTTGGAAGTAGAGAGAGATGAGAGAGAGAGAGAGAGAGAGAGAGAGAGAACGAGAATGGGCACACCAGGGCTAGTGCCACTGCAAACGAACTGCAGACACATGCACTGCTTTGTGCATCTGGCTTTGTGTGGATGCTGAGGAATCGAACCCACGCCTTCAGACTTTTTAGCAAGCATATTTAACCACTGAGCCATCTCCAGGCAATCAATCTGTAAATTTTACAAGCTGCAGCTATATCAGTCAGAACTTCAGGAATACTGCTAATCCTCACATGGAGCCAGAAAAGGATATTTTTTCAGCATGTGTAGCGTAGCTAGCCTTGCTGCTTGGAAGTTGGCTCTTACGGTTCTGTAGACGGCTTTCCGCAGACCGAGGAGATGCTGACCAGGGTGCTGTCCGGCTTTATTAAATGAGCAAGCGGCACTGACCCTGTCAAGCAAACTTGAAAAGTAAAATGTGATACAACTGTACAGGTGTCCTAAAGTTTTCGTTTCCTAAATCCACAATTCTATTAAACTTAAAGAGATCTTTTAAAAATAATTTCCATTACAAAATGATTACAAAACCCCCCAAATCAGGTGTCATAGCTGTTGCTTTGATATACGCATAGCTACCAGAAAAAGAAAGAAAGAAAGAAAAAAGAAACAAGTGAAACGTCAACATCCCAAAAAAGGTTTTGTCTGGTATAAACAACGAATTTTAACTGCGATAGAAGTGCCTGTAATATCTATGTAAGAATTTGTATCTTTTTTTTTTGTATAAAGATACTCTGCCTACTAAAATGAACTAGTTTACTATCTGTTCTCCAAATCAATATCCAAAAGTTCTATGACGGGTTTCATTATCAACATGTTCATAACGTTACATCAGCATTAATCATGTATTTGGTCACTTTGTACAGAACAATTCACTGCTATTTAGAAATACATTCTGTACATTCATAAACGTAGGGCAAAATTACTGACCCACCTGCTGCCACTGGCACTTACGTACTCAAAATGAAGTAGGGGGCGCAGAAAGATAACAGGACCAGTGGCCAACAGGGGAATGCACGTAGAAAGGCAGAGTAAAGGTTACTACATGGCAGGATACCTACGCTCAAAACTATTCAAGAGAAGCACATTTCATGGAACTTTCCTTAAGATTAACGGAAAGTATGTATTTATTTATTTAAAGTTGAAGGTATGTAGGTTTAAATATTGTAGGTATTGGATAATAATTTTTTTTTACCTAATTAGCAACCTCTTCCAATAAAGAAAACAACATATTAGCATTTATACGTTCCCCACATTATAACCTCAAAACTATACAAAAGACATCTAATTCCATATTTTAAAAATGCTAAAACAAACTAAAATATATAGACAGTAACTGACAGGCTTATTTTTATTTTATTTTATTTTTTTGGAGGTAGGGTTTCACTCTAGTCCAGGCTAACCTAGAATTCACTATGTAGCCTTAGGGTGGCCTCGAACTCACAGTGATCCTCCTACCTTAGCCTCCCTAGTACTAGGATTAAACGCATGTACCACCACACCTGACTGCTTTGTCTTTTTTTTTTTTTTTTTTTAGGCTTATTTTTAAATAAGAAAACACAGACAGACAAAGGTGAAATTATTTGCTAGAGAGAAAAGACTGAGGCAGAAACAAAACACTCATGATTTCAATATACGCCACTGCTGCTTATGCAATCAGTGTTACAATCTGACACTGTTTCTAAAAACCTAAGTGTCAAAAATTTAACATTCTACATGATTTTTTTAAAGCACTGTTCAGTTCGGTTGAGAAAAATGAAGAGTGGTCTAGTCCAGCACTTCTTTCACCTGTCTGCCACCTGGTAGGAACAGCATAACCAGGAGGTAAAGCGTGTGTAGCTTTTCATTTGGGTGAAAATCAAAAATGACAAAAGTCACTCAGCATTAGTTGGACACATAGCCACTCGTCAGTCAGGCCTCTCAATAAAATGCTGTGTGAATCAACAATGGAAATAAAATATTACTTAAATTTAGCCAGGCGTGGTGGCGCATGCCTTTAATCCCAGCACTTGGGAGGCAGAGGTAGGAGGGTCACCACGAGTTTGAGGCCACCCTGAGATTACATAGTGAATTCTAGATCAGCCTGAAACCCTACCTCAAAAAAAATCTATCTATCTATATGTATGTATGTATATATATGTATGTATGTATGTATATATGTATGTATGTATGTATGTATGTGTGTGTGTGTGTGTGTATATATATATATATATATATATATATATATATATATCTTAAGTTTGTTAATTTTTGAAAATTTAACCAAAACCCAAATATATATATATATACACTCTGCCAACAAGAAGTGGCATTAACCTAAGAGAAGGACAAAATCGACACACACAGCATTCCCTTTGGGCTGAGCAGCAGCACAAGGCATAAAGCTCTCCTGCTGTGTCGCATAAACACAGAGGACTGGTGAGCAGGACACAACAGAGTGAGCAACGGTGACTACCGCAGGCTCTTCCACTTCTCTGTCCCAGAATTTTCCAGATATTCTTTTATGTCAAGATGAAGAACTATTTTAGAGCAGAACAGAACGAATGATAGGAAGACTACCAGAGGTTTTCACTTCTGATTTTTACTACTGTTCAAATGCAACTAATTCAAAGAAATGATTATCATTTAATGTGTAGTTATAGCCCCCAAATACAGGTTGTAATGGTTGAAAGTCATCTAAATTATTAAATATACTATAGTCCAACTGCCGCTTGTGAATATTCAGCAGCAGCCTAGAGTACTGGAAACAAGTTGTTTTTTGGTTTTTCAAGGTAGGGTCTCACTCAAGCCCAGGCTGACCTGGAATTAACTGTGTAGTCTCAGGGTGGCCTCAAATTCACAGCAATCCTCCTACCTCTGCCTCCCAAGTGCTGAGATTAAAGGTGTGCGCCACCATGGCCGGCTTTAGAAATAAGTTTTTGATGTCAAATGGGACAGCTTTGAGTATTTGAGCTACTGCAACTAAATACTTTTAGTTGTTGATCCTCAATTAGTGTAACTTTCCTTTCAATAAGCAGCCAGTGAATTCTGCGGCTTAAACACCTATAGTCAGGCTTGTGAGTACTTAGCTGCCCATGGGAATATAAAACATCACTATTTACATGATATTCTCAAAGTACCAGTGCTGTAACACCTACTAATGGTCACTTAAAGAATATTGTTAATACATGTTGAGGTTTTCAAAATGACCTTGTGTCACATACACCTACCATTTCAACTGGGGAAAGGGACATTTGATAGGGAATAAAGGGAACAAACATTTATTGAATACCCATTGCATTCTAGGTTTAGAGTTAGGTATGCTACAATTATCTCATACAATCACATGGTAATAGACCAGAATAACTATGATCCACAAAATACTTTGGTTTCTGCAAGAAGGTAAACAGAATCACACTATACATTTATTACATCTACCATATAATAATTTTCTCCTTTTCTTAATTAATATGTTATAATGAGTGATAAAGGGCAAACTACTTTTGTTCTTCCATAAATATAACACAAAAATGAAAATAGCTAATAAATATCCTTAAATTATGTAGTAGAAAAGAATTATTTTAAAAATAAAATGAAAAATGGGCTTACAGAGTAAATCCCCTGGAAATGACTTCAGTCTCTTGAATGAGACGTAAAGATTTTCTCACAAGGTTAGTGAATGCTCGGCTATTTGTTGCCATGTCGTCCAAACGAACGATGTATTTTTTCAGAGTCATTTGTAGTTTGACTGTCCTCCACAATTTCAAAGCTCGAGTGATCAAATAAACAAACAGAAGCACTCCCCACAGCAGCCACGAAGACCCAACCCACCACGTGGGAAGCATAAGGAACAAACTAATGAAGGCGACGAGCACCGAGACATTCCTGGGAGTAGAGAAACCAAGAAAGAAGAACATCAGACAGCAAGAAGAAAGCTGAGCTACTTTAATCAGTAAAAACAAATTATAGCTTTAGGCTTACTAAGATAATATGCTAGCTTATCTGTGAAACATAACTTAAAATGAAATGTGACATGCAATACGGCAATGTTGAAATAGTTTTAAAATATCAAGCATCTGCTTGGTGGCGCACACCTTTAATCCCAGCACTTGGGAGGCAGAGGTAGGAGGATCGCCGTGAGTTCAAGGCCACCCTGAGACTACATAGTGAATTCCAGGTCAGCCTGAGCTAGAGTGAGACCTTACCTTGAAAAACAAAACAAACAAAATATCTAGCATATATTGGCTAATAGTGATTAGGCACTAAAATCTGAGGAATTGAACACAGGTAAAGGATATTAGAAATAAGTAGCTTCTTTTTTAAAATATATTTTATTTAGTTATTTGTTAGAAAGAGAGAAAGAGAGGGAGAGAGAGAGAATGGGCACGCCAGGGCCTCCAGCCACTGCAAACTACATGCACCCCTTTGTGCATCTTCATGGGGGTCCTGGAGAATTGAACTGGGATCTTTGGCTTTGCAGGCAAATGTCTTAACCACTAAGCCATCTCTCTAGCCCATAAGTAGCTTCTTAATCCATTTTTTTTTTTTTTTTTGGTTTATCGAGGTGGGGTTTTGCTCTAGCCCAGGGTTCAATTCCCCAGTATCCACGTAAAGCCAGATACACAAAGTGGCTCATGTGCCTGGAATTTGTTTGTAGTGGCAGAAGACCCTAGTCAGCTGATACTCATGATTTCTCTATCTGCCTCTGTCTCTCTCTCTCTCTCTCAAATAAACAAAAAATAAAAATAATTTTAAAAATTATATTTGTTGGGTGTGGTGGCACATGTCTTTAACCCCAGCACTTAGGAGGCAGAGATAGGAGGATAGCTGTGAGTCTGAGGCCAGCTTAGAACTACAGAGTGAGTTCTAGGTCAGCCTGGGTTAGAGTGAAACACTACCTTGAAAACACAAAAACAATGCTAGGCATGGTGGTGCACCCCTTTAATCCCAGCACTCAGGAGGTAGAGTTAGGAGGATTGCTGAGAGTTCAAAGCCACCATGAGACTACATAGTGAATTCTGGGTCAGCCTGGGTTAGAACGAGACTCTACATTAAAAAAAAAGGCTGGAGGGATGGCTCAGTGGTTAAGGCATTTGCCTGCAAAGTGAAAGGACCCAGGTTCGATTCCCCAGGACCACGTTAGCCATAGGCACAAGTGGGTGCACGCATCTGGAGTTCGTCTGAGGTAGATGGAGGCCCTGGTGCACCCCATTCCCCCCCTTTTCTCTGTCAAATCAATCAATAAATAAATAAAAATATTTTTTTCAAAAAAAGGGGACTGGAGAGATGGCTTAGCAGTCAAGCGCTTGCCTATGAGGCCTGAGGACCCCAGTTTGAGGCTTGACTTCCCAGGACCCACGGAAGCCAGATGTATAAGGTGGCGCATGCATCTGAAGTTTGTTTGCAGTGGCTAGAGGCCCTGGTGCACCCACCCATTCTCTCTCTTCCTCTTTCCCTCTCTGTCTGTTGCTTTCAAATACATAAATAAAAATAAACAACAAAAAAGAAAACAAAAAACAAAATGAAACTAAATTAAAAACATACCTGAGAACATACCTGAGTAATTGTAAATGATCATCTAATATGATATACTCTTGACAGAGTCTATGGTACGAACAAGCTTTGTACTTGTGTATTGCATTAATTGAAGTACAAATATTTCCAAGAACCTTTTTCAGATCAATTACAAATTTAATGAACTATAATATCTGTCAAGCAATGACAGCTTTGGAAAAATGTGCATACAAAAGAAAGAGGTGGTCTGGGGAGAAATGGCTCAGTGGCTAAAGGTTTTCATTTGCAAAGCCTGCCAGCCCAGGTTCAATTCCCCAATACTCACATAAAAACCAGATGCATAAAGTGGCATATGCGTCTGGAGTTCATTTACAGTTGCAAAAGGTCCAGGCATGTCCATACTCCCTCTTCTCAACTAACTAAACAATAATATCAAAAAAAGGCGGGGGGCTGGAGGGATGGCTTAGCAGTTAAGGCGCTTGCCTACAAAGCCTAAGGACCTAGGTTCAATTTCCCAGGACCCACATAAGCCAGATGCACAAGGTAGCGCATGCCTCTGGAGTTCATTTGCAGTGGCTGGAGGCCATAATGTGCTTATTCTTTCTCTCTCTCTCTAATAAATAAATAAAAATATAATATAAAAAATGATACTGGTGCTGAGCATGGTGGCGCATGCCTTTAATCCCAGCATTTGGGAGGCTAAGATAGGAGGATCACTGTGAGTTCAAGGCTACCCTGAGACTACATAGTGAATTATAAGGCAGCATGGGCTAGAGTGAGACCCTACCTTGAAAAACCAAAAATAAATAAAGAAAATAAAAGAGATATTAAAGAGGGGGCAGAAAGAATGTAAGAGCCAAAAGAGAAGTAGGACTCTTTACAATGCACTCTTCCAGACACAAAATGGCCTGGATACCCATGACCTCGCAGTGCCTGACACTACCTACACAAGACCATCGTAATAGGAGGAAAAGATGATGACATCAAAATAAAAGAGAGATTGATTGAGAGAGGGAGGGGATACAATAGAGTGGAGTTGTAAAGGGGAAAGTGAGGGGGGAGGGAATTACCAAGGATTATTGTCTATAATTATGGAAGTTATCAATTAAAAAAGTAAAAAAAAAAATACCATAAACTAGACATTGGTGATATCATAAGGCAAAAAGCTCATCACAGTGCTGGAAACATGGCTCAGTAGTTAAAGGCCTTTGCTTGCAAAGCCTAACAGCCCACGTCTGTGTTTCTAGTACCCATGTAAAGCCAGATGCACAAAGTGGTACATGCGTCTGGAGTTCATTTGCAGTAGCAGGAGGCCCTGAAACATCCATAATCATTCTTCTGCTTCTCTCTCTCAAATAATAAGAATATTTTCTAAATGCATCATATGCTTTTATACATGTAATGCAAACTCTAAAAGCATTTAGCGATCTCATAACTGCTCAATCAACGTTTTTGGCTAAAGCAAATCTGCAGCACATACTTATAATCTATGGTTCTTTCTTAGTAGCTCTTTAATTCTTTTGGGTAAGTGTGTGTATACATATACACATGCACACATTCTAATCCATGCACAAGTATATGTCTTTTGGACATATACTGGCCTTGAACTCCTGGGCTCAAGTGATCCTATGGCTTCAGTTTCATGAGTAGCTGGGACTACAAGCACACTTTTGGGACTAGACATATACCATTGCGCCTAATAAATTCTGAATTTTTTTTTTTTTTTTTTTTTCGAGATAGGGTTTCACTCTAGCCCAGGCTGACCTGGAATTCACTATGGAGTCTCAGGGTGGCCTCGAACTCCCGGCGATCCTCCTACCTCTGCCTCCCGAGTGCTGGGATTAAAGGCGTGCGCCACCACGCCCGGCTCAAATTCTGAAATTTTGAAGGGAAAAATGTTTACTTCTTCAGGATGATACCCGATCGTCTGCAGATGTGGGAGACAGAACACAGGCATAGTCCTGTAACCGCCCAGATGACCTGAACAGTTTGGGTGATGACTCACCCCTCCCCTGTCTGCCAAGTGCTTTGAACTCTAAACATAAGATGACATCAACAACTCCCCTATATATGAAATCCCTTCTTGGTACTCAGTTTTTGTCCCTCTTTCAGTTTCTTTCTCTTTCCTTCCCTCTGTATAGGCCCTTCTCTCTCTTTCTCTTCCCTCCTTCCCTCCCTACCTCTCCCTTCTTTCCTTATTTTTGAACAATTGATCAGTTATTCCATCTATTATGTCTTTTCAGCCAACCCAGGAATAGTTGACTGCTAATCTTGACATCACTAGCCATCTTCAGTGCCTCTACCATAGTTATGACATAATCTGTTGGTTACAAAGAAACACAGAGAATTGTTGAGGCTGGCACACACACATCTCTCCCTCTCAAGTAAATAAAAATAAAATATTAAAAATTAAAAAAGATTCTGGACAGTACCAAATATTAGGGGTTGCCAGGGAGCAGAGTGTTGGAAGGTGTCCATTTTCCTGTTGTTGAGGTTGCCCTGCAGACAGGATACTGGGATCAAGTAGCTCAATTAACTCCACATCCTCTTGTAACAGGACCTCCTGTTGTAGGATGGTTTGCAGTGAGTCCAGTCGGAATCCAGTATCCTTGCCATGAAAGTACAGGACAAGAAGTATTAATACATACATAATACTAAATACCAAGCTTCTAATATATAACTATATTTAGATGTGCTTATTTTCAGTATAGATTTTAAGAAGAAAAAAAAGTTCAATCTATTTTTTGGTATAATAGGTGGGGTTTTATGTTTACTGTAAATATAAAGCGATAAAGATTGAGCAAGACATTATTAAGTTATCAAATGTGAAGTACAAATTTTTAATAATAAGATGAAAACTAATCACAGATTAACATACTTACTTATATCATCTTAATTAAATTACAGGTATGCAATGTAGAAAATACAATACACATAAGAAAATATTGCCTAAGAGATGTTGAACATGGAAACTGTAACAAAACAGCCAGAACCTAAGACTCATGTCATAGGATTAAGGCCTCCTAAAAATGGACATTCAGATTTTTAAAAATATATTATCAGGGCTTGGAGGGATGGTTTAGCGGTTAAGGTGCTTGTCTGTGAAGCCTAAGGACCCAAGTTTGATTCCCCAGTACCGACATAAGACAGCTGCACAAGGTGGCCCATGCGTCTGGAGTTTGCAGTGGTTAGAGACTCTGGTGTACCTGTTCGTTTTTTTTTTTTTTTTCCTCTCTCTCTCTCAAATAAATAAATAATTAAAAAATATGTATTATCAGTTAAGCACATAACACAAAAACATTTCCACAGAATTTTATATTTAAAAAATGCATATCTCTGTCTCTCTCTCTCTTCTATCCATCTATCAGGGAACATCTATTATAAGCAGGTATGATTCTTGACACTAAAGACACACACAAAAAAAGAACAAGACCCACGTCTCTCTTTCTCTCTCTTTTTAGAGTGCTCAGGTGTGCTAAGCAAGAACTCTACATCCAGCTACATTCCTAGCCCTTAAGTCTCTAATCATACAGTTTAATAGAGAAAACTGAAAAGTAAATGCTTATAATACAATGTGCATAAGACTGGGATAAGGTGGTTGCTAAGAAAATGACATAGGGGAGCTGGAGAGATGGCTTAGTGGTTAAGCACTTGCCTGTGAAGCCCAAGGACCCTGGTTCAAGGCTCAATTCCCCAGGACCCATGTAAGCCAGATGCACAAGGTGGCGTATGCATCTGGAGTTCCTTTGCAGTGGCTGGAGGCCCTGGCGTGCCCATTCTCTCTCTATCTATCTGCCTCTTTCTCTCTCCGTCACTCTCAAATAAATAAATAAAAATAAACAAAAAAAATTAAAAAAAGAAAAAAGAAAATGACATAGGACCAAATTTAAAGCCAGAGATATAAAACAGGTAGAGGTTGAGCTAATTTTAACGCATGAACATGAGCTGACCAGATAAGTATTGGAAGAGTAGGATAGAAAGGATAAATCAACCTTTGGGCTGCAGAGATGGCTTAGTGGTTAAAGTGCTTGCTTGCAAAGTCAAAGGACCCAGGTTTGATTTCCCAGAATTCACATAAGCCAGATGCACAAGGTGGTGCATGTGTCTAGAGTTCCTTTGGAGCGGCTGAAGGCCCTGGTATGCCCAGTCTTTCTTTCTCTCTCTCAAATAAAATAAACAAATAAATAAAATATTTTTAAAAAAGAAAGGGTAAAGCATTTCTAATTTGGGACCATGGAAGTCATTTGTTATTAGCTGTGTGCATGATAGAGGGGTGAGACGAGGGAACAGTGTTGAGCACACAGTTGACTCTCACAGTAGAGGGGTGTGGCAGTTTGAATGGATGTCCCCCACTAGATTCAGGAGTTTTATTAAAGTTTCTTGGGTTTCCAGCTACCTGGCTGCAGGAGGTATCAATGGGTGTTCCTGGAGTCCAGCCCTAAGGTGTTACTGGGGGCAGATCTGAATTCCAGCCTAACCTCCTCCTGCAGAGTGCTTGAGCCCTGCCTGAGGTTCCTGAAGCGCGCTTGCTTATGGTGCTGCTGGTGGTAGTTCTCTGTATGGACCTGTGAAAGGGGGCCAGCTTCTTCCGCCACTATGGAACTTCCAGTGGATCTGTAAGCTTCAGTAAATCCTGTTCCTCCCATAAACTGTGTCTGTCCTGGAGGTTCATCCCAGTGATGTAAAGCTGACTATACAAGGGGTCAGTTAAGGTAGCAGGTCGACTCTCACAGCTTATGTGTGAGAGGTGAGGAGCAGTGTCGGGCACACAGGCCGACTCTCACGGTGGAGGTGAGATGGGGGAGCAGTGTGGGGCACACAGGCCGACTCTCACGGTGGAGGTGAGATGGGGGAGCAGTGTGGGGCACACAGGCCGACTCTCACGGTGGAGGTGAGATGGGGGAGCAGTGTGGGGCACACAGGCCGACTCTCACGGTGGAGGTGAGGTGGGGGAGCAGTGTGGGGCACACAGGCCGACTCTCACGGTGGAGGTGAGGTGGGGGAGCAGTGTCGGGCACACAGGCCGACTCTCATGGTGGAGGTGAGGTGAGGAGCAGTGTCGGGCACACAGGCCGACTCTCATGGTGGAGGTGAGGTGAGGAGCAGTGTCAGGCACACAGGCCGACTCTCACGGTGGAGGTGAGGTGGGGGAGCAGTGTGGGGCACACAGGCCGACTCTCACGGTGGAGGTGAGATGGGGGAGCAGTGTGGGGCACACAGGCCGACTCTCACGGTGGAGGTGAGATGGGGGAGCAGTGTGGGGCACACAGGCCGACTCTCACGGTGGAGGTGAGATGGGGGAGCAGTGTCGGGCACACAGGCCAACTCTCAGGTGCAGGTGAGGTGAGGAGCAGTGTCGGGCACACAGGCCGACTCTCATGGTGGAGGTGAGGTGAGGAGCAGTGTCGGGCACACAGGTCGACTCTCACGGTGGAGGTGAGGTGGGGGAGCAGTGTGGGGCACACAGGCCGACTCTCAGGTGCAGGTGAGGTGGGGGAGCAGTGTGGGGTACACAGGCCGACTCTCACGGTGGAGGTGAGGTGGGGGAGCAGTGTGGGGCACACAAGCCGACTCTCATGGTGGAGGTGAGGTGAGGAGCAGTGTCAGGCACACAGGCCGACTCTCACGGTGGAGGTGAGATGGGGGAGCAGTGTGGGGCACACAGGCCGACTCTCAGGTGCAGGTGAGATGGGGGAGCAGTGTGGGGCACACAGGCCGACTCTCACGGTGGAGGTGAGGTGGGGGAGCAGTGTCGGGCACACAGGCCGACTCTCATGGTGGAGGTGAGGTGAGGAGCAGTGTGGGGCACACAGGCCGACTCTCATGGTGGAGGTGAGGTGGGGGAGCAGTGTCGGGCACACAGGCCGACTCTCACGGTGGAGGTGAGGTGGGGGAGCAGTGTCGGGCACACAGGTAACAGATACCCTTTTTAGGTCTAAGTAGGGGAGTGGTATAGGAACGTAACTTAGGTGGATTTTTGCCCAGACTAAAAGAAACAAAGAAAAAAAGGAATATGGGAAGATACAGCAAAAGAAGAAAGAAACGATCAATGGAGAAGCGAATTTATTCATGTGTCAACCAAACTCGAGGATTTTCTACTTCTTCAGTATTTCATAATATTAATACAAGGATCAAATAAAATATCAGGTGTGAAGATAGGCTGAAAGAGTTAGCATCACTATCATAATCACTATGAAATAATTTCTTCTTTCAGTCTTTGCGAAAAGTATAATAAGCTGGATGTGTTGGCGCACGCCTTTAATCCCAGCACTCAGGAGACAGAGGTAGGAGGATCACCATGAGTTCGAGGCCAACCTGAGACTACAGAGTGAATTCCAGGTCAGCCTGAGCTAGAGTGAGAGCCTACCTCAAGAAAATGAAAAAAAAAAAAGTATAATAAAATGAACAACAGTAAAATGTTCAAATATCATGAAGCATTTTCCATTATTGTCATAAAAGAAAAAGAAGCTGGGTGTGGTGGCACACTTCTTTAATTCCAGCACTCGGTAGGCAGAGATAGGAGGATCGCCATGAGTACGAGGTCACCCTGAGACTACACAGTGAATTCCAGGTCAGCCTGAGCTAGAGTGAGACCCTACCTCAAAACAAACAAACAAACAAAAGAAAGAAAGAAAGAAAGAAAGAAAGAAAGAAAGAAAGAAAGAAAGAGAGAGAGAGAGCGAGCCTGCTTAAATAGCTGCATGTTAAATTTTAGTATGTCACAATTAAGGGGGGAAAGTCAAGTCAAGCAATCTCATACCAGAAGCCATGTGAAACAAGCAATTCCTTCTTTCTCTGGCCAGGTATTCCTACGATTCTTCATAATACGGACATTGAAGGGATGTATACAGAGGCTTATAGTTTATGGTGAGTCATAACACAAGATGTGGCTAATGACAACAAACCAAGAATGAAAAGACCAGGTGATACACACTATGACTGAACCACAGGACTGCACAGGGATCCATGTCCCTTACCACAGTCCTCGTGTCACTGAAGACTGATACGGCGCCATCTGGATAAAGATGTTATCATTATATGTAGAAGACGAAACACGCCATTGCCCTTTGTAATACACCTTCCACAAAGATGAAATCCTGAACAGAGAGCTTGCTATTTGGGACTGCTAGAGAAGTAATTTTAGCTGGCCGTAGTGACACACACCTCTAATTCCAGCACTCAGGAGGCTGAGGTAGGAGGAACGTTATGAGTCTAAGGCCAGCCTGGGACTACAAAGTGAGTTCTAGGTCAGCCTGGGCTAGAATAAGACCTTACCTTAAAAAAACAAAACAAAACCAAAAAAAAAAGAAGTAACTTTAGAAAAGGAAATTAATATTCAAGCTAGAGAAACAGTTTGTGCTACCTTGCCCAGCAATAATATGTTGTTCTTAAAATATTATTTATTTATTTATGAGAAATAATGGGCACATCAGGGCTTCCTAACACTGCAAACAGAACTCCAGATACATGTGCCACTTTGTGCACATGGCTGTATGTGGACACTGGGGAATCAAACCCTGGCCATCAAGTGCCTTTAACCGCTGAGCCACCAACAAGAGGAGAGAGAAAGAAAGATAGAGAATAATTTTATAGGAATCAGAGCTGGAAGTGGTGGCACAGGCCTTTAATCCCAGCACTTGGGAAGCAGAGGCAGGTGGATAGTCATTAGTTCAAGGCCACCCTGAGACTACATAGTGAATTCCAGGTCAGCCTGGGCTGGAGTGAGACCCTACTATGAAAAAACAAGCAAACAAAAAAGGAATCAGAGAAGCCTTTAACATTGATTATTCAAGTCCTTGGGAAACTTTGTGATTTAGCTGTACCCCAAGACTGATCTGAATGCATTAATGTCTTTATTTCCTTCCCTCCTAAGAGGAGTATCTGCCAGTGAAAGATGATGATAGTCTAACAAGATGTCAGAAACTATCAGAATATTCCATTCTTACTAGCTCATAACCTTCTATAAGAACAATGAACAATACTAGTAAGCCCAGTTAAAAGTTACTGAAGACTTTCTAATAAAAATAAATCCTATCCTAATTGTTTCTGATTTATCAATTCCCTTTAATAAACTAGATCCCTGAAAAGTGACCAAAACTGAAGCAGCGAGCACTCACCAACTTGTGAAGTAAGGCATCTTTCTTACTGCGCTGAGAATGAAAAATCCAACTTCTGATGGTTTCTGCCAGTTTTAACAGGATGCCTTTCTGAAGAATGACATAGTACAAAATTAGTGAAATACACCCCAAAATCAGAGAAACTTCAAATAAAGTGTTATTAGTATGAATAAGAGATAAAGCCATAGATTGAGTGTGCTTTCTTACTTTTGGGAGTACTCTGGTGGGAGGCTTCTGATGTCCCTCTGATGCTATGCATTTTTCTGTTTTTGGTGACAAAGAAGAACATATTTCAAAATCTGTGTGTCCCAAATCCTGCAAGTACTGGTAAAGTGGAGAATTCTGAAAGAAACATAAAAAACGAAGCACATTTCAAGATCATCAGTGTTTCAAAAGGTTTAGAGGCCAAATTCAAAAGTGCACTTCAACATCATGACTAGTGTATACAAATTCTTCAAGGCTTCTTCTATGAGAAATGAAACGACATGCTAAAATACCGTTCAAGCCGGACGTGGTGATGCACACCTTTAATCCCAGCACTTGAGAGGCAGTGGTGGGAGGATTGCCGTAAGTTCGAGGACAGCTTGAGTCTACATCATAGTGAATTCCAGGTCAGCCTGGGCTAGATTGAGACCCTATCCCGAAAAACCAAAAAAAAAAAAAAAAAAAAAAAAATCAATACCAATAAATCAATAAACATTCAACAAAGGGGCCCAAAATAGGAGAAACTCTAAATAAGACACATTTTTTGAGTGAGAACCAGTGAACAAAAATGAACTAAGGATTATAAATAGATTAGTTAAGCCATTTCTTTGCCCTAATTTCTGTAGTCTTAAAATAAACTGCTTCAAAATAGTTGATGAGCTAGGTGTGCACGCCTTTAATCCCAGCACTCAGGAGACAGAGGTAGGAGGGCTGCTGATGAGTTAGAGGCCAGCCTGGGGCTACGGAGTGAGTTTTAGGTCAGACTGGGCTATAGTGAGACCCTACCTCAAAAAGAAAAAGAAAACAAACAAACAAAAAATGGAAAAAAACTAGGTGGGTAACCTCAGTGTTTGGGAGGTAGTGTAGGAGGATCACTATGAGTTTAAGGCAGCCTGGGCCAAAGAAAGAAATAGTTGATGGGGGCTGGAGAGATGGCTTAGCGGTTAAGCATTTGCCTGTGAAGCCTAAGGACCCCGGTTCGAGGCTCGATTCCCCAGGACCCACGTTAGCTAGATGCACAAGGGGGCGCACACGTCTGGAGTTTGCAGTGGATGGAGGCCCCGGCGCACCCATTCTCTGTCTCTCTCTCTCTATCTGCCTCTTTTTAGGGCTGGACAAATGGCTTAGCAGTTAAGGTGAAGCCTAAAGACCCATGTTCAACTCTCCAGGTCCCATGTACACCAGATACACAAGGTGATGAAAAGGTGCAAGGTTGCACATGCACACAAGGTGGCACACGTGTCTGGAGTTTGATTACGGTGGGTGGAGGTCCTGGCATGCCATTTCTCTCTCACATAAAATAAAAAAAGGCCAGTTTGTTGGGCCTGCCTTAAAAATATTTTATTTGTTTATTTTATTTATTTGATGAGGGTGGGGTGAGGAGAGAGAACAGGCATGGCAAGGCCTCTAGCCACTGCAAACAAACTCCAGATACATGTGCCATCTTGTGCATCTGGCTTATGTGAGTACTGGGAGGAACTGAACCTGGGTCCTCAGGCTTTGCAGGTAAGCACCTTAAAATAAAAAATATTTTAAAAAAAAGAAAAATATTTTAGAAATTATAAGGAAAAAAGATGTCTCTTTCACAATTTTTAAAAATATTTATTTTCCAGCAGAGAAAGGGAGAGAGAGAATGGGGGGGTGCCAGGGTCTCTACCCACTGCAAATGGATTCCAGATGCATGGGCCACTTTGTGCAACTGGCTCCACGTGGGTACTGGGGAATTGAAAATGGGTCCTTAGGCTCTGAAGGCAAGTACTTTAACTGTTGAGCCATCTCTCCAGCCCAAAAAGATGTTACTTATCCTTCTATCTGATTTTAAAACTCAAGCTGAGGGCAGTAGAGATGGCTTAGTGGTTAAGCGCTTGCCTTTGAAGCCTAAGGACCCACGTTAGCCAGAAGCACAAGGGGGCACACACATCTGGAGTTTATTTGCAGTGGCTGGAGGCCCTGGCGCGCCCATTCTCTCTCTCTGCCTCTTTCTCTCTCTCTCTGTTGCTCTCAAATAAATGAAAACAAACAAACAAACAAACAAACAAAACTCAAGCTGAGCCTTGAATTCACTGTGATCCTCCTATCTCTGTGACTAAAGGTGTGTGCCACCATGCCTGGCACAAATGACTAACTTTTCTTTCCATTTGTAGGTGTGTGTGTGAATGTATATGTAAGTGTGTGTTTGTGTTTGCATATGTGTGGGTGCACACATTTTGTGTGTGTGTGTGTATGTATCTGTATGAGGAAGCCAGATTTCAACAACTCCTTATTTTTTCCTTTATTTATTTCTTTTATTTTGAGGTAGGGTCTCACTCTAGCCCAGGCTGACCTGGAATTCACTCTGTAGTCTCAAAATGGCCTCGAACTCAAGGTGATCCTCCTACCTCTGCCTTCCGAGTGCTGGGATTAAAGGCATGTGCCACCATGACCAGCTTGATTTTTTTTTTAAGTATTTTATTTGTTTACGAGATTGAGTGAGGGAGAGGAGGGAGGGAGACACACACTATGGGCATCCTAGGGCTTCTTACAGCTGCAAACAGACTCCAGGTGCATGTGCCACTTTGTGCATCTGGGTTACACAGGTCCTGGGGAATTGAACCTGGGTTTGCGGGCTTTGCAAGCAAGTACTTTTTGCTGCTGAGCCATTTCCCCAGCCCTCAACCTTATTCTTTAAAAATATTTTATTTATTTATTTGAGAAAGAGATAGAAAAAGAGGCAGAGGGAGAGACAGAAGAGAATCATCAGGGCCTCCAGCCACTGCAAACAAACTCCAGATGCGTGTGCTACCTTGTGCATCTGGCTTACGTGGGTCTGGGGAATCAAACTTGGGTCCTTAGGCTTCACAGGCAAGTGCCTTACCCATTGAGCCATCTCTCTAGTACTCTATCTTGTTTCTTGAGACAGGATCTCTCACTAAGCCTGGAGCTCACCAGTTCAGCTAAGCTATTTAGCCATCAAGTCCTAGGAATTCTCCTGTCTTTGCCTCCACATGCTCCTACACCTGGTACTTTACCAACTGAGTCATCTCCTAAGTATCCTTTTATTATTATTATTAGTAGTAGTAGTAGTAGTATTATTAAAATTTAGGATTTTTAGGATCTTGCTCTTAAAGCTCTGGGTAGCAGGCCTGGAACTCCCAATCCTGCCCTGGCCTTCCTAGTGTTGGGACGGTGAGCATGGAACACACATTTAGCTTGTGATGGTCGGTTTTTAAACCACCTATAATGTACAGGGAAATAGTGTATTTCTTTCTGTATTTGAGCTGAACTGTAAACCTCATCCTGCTCGGCCACCAGGGCGGCAAAAGAACAGGAACGCTAGTGCATTTGTTTGGCTTGACCTTTTGAAAAGTCTACATACTTACAAAAAAAAAAGCCCATAACAAAAACAAAACCCTTTGTTTTTAAGGCAGTAGAACCCTGTCTTCAAGCAAACTCCCGCAGAGAAGAATAATAACCACACGGATCAAAGGGAAGTTACTCTAGAATTGGCAGACCATATGGTCTCTGGCAACAACTGGGCCCACTGCTATAGAGCAAAGGCAGTCAGAAGCAATAAACATGTAAACCTGTGAGTGTGCTTGTGACCCAATAAAACTGCATTTACACACAAGGAAATGCGAGCTTCCTATCATGTTCATGTGGGGGGGTGTACCATTATTTTGAAACTTTCTCCAGTCATTCAAACAAGTAAAAAGTGTTGTATACCAGCCACATAAAAATTGGGTAGGAAGAATTTACGCTTTTTATTTCATTTTTTATTTATGTTCTATGTATGTATGTATACACAGTGTATATGCATGTTTCGATGTGTGTGGGTGCAGGTACACATGTGTATGGAGGCCAGAGGTTGACATGAAATATGACGTGTCTTTCTCAGTTGCTTTCTACCTGATTCTTTTATTTTTTGAGGTAGGGTCTCACTCTAGCCCAGGCTTACCTGAAATTCACTATGTAGTCTCAGGGTGGCCTCAAACTCATGGCGATCCTCCTACCTCTGCCTCCCAAGTGCTAGGATTAAAGGCATGCACCACCATACCCAGCTATCTTATTCTTAAAATAAATAAATAAACATATATATATATATATATATATATATATATATATTATTTGAGAGCAAGAGAAAGAGAGAGAGAGAGAGAAAATGGGTGGGGTGCCACGGCTTTTAGCCACTGCAAACGAACTCCAAATGCACATGCCACCTTGTGCATCTGGCACTGGGGAATTGAACCTGGGTCCTTAGGCTTCGCAGGCAAGTGCCTCAACAGCTAAGCCATCTCTCCAGCCCCCAGCTACCTTACTCTTTAAGACAGGGTCTCTCAATGAACCTGCAGCTCACCTGATTTGGCTAGACTACATGGCTAGCAAGTGCTAGGGGTCTTCCTGTCTTTGCTTTCCCAGTGCTGGGGATCCAAACTGAGATCTTCACACTTGACCTGCAAGCACTTTACCAACTAAGCCATATGCCCACCCTCTAGAAGGCACACTCTTAACTACTGTCCTCAGAAGAGGCTTGGATGTTAGGGATGGGGGAACATCTAGAAATTTAATTTCTAGCCGTCTACCATTATAATGCATATTTGCAGCTTTCTACTTTCGGTTGTTAGTGCAAATCGTATCACTTCCTACCACATCTAAACCTAGACACTGCATGGACACTAAAGCTTTATTCTTAAGTGTGTGGTGGCATTCTGAATTATAGCATTTCTTTTACTATTTGATTTCTGCTTTGATGCTTCAATGACTTTTATGCCAAAAGAAATTTTTTAACGTAAACAACAATTGAAAACCAAACATTCTTTGGTTAACTGAATACCAGCCAAGATGAACTGATCCAGATAGGCCTTGTAGCCTGCCATTCTGGCCTATGCCTTTAATCCCAGCACTCAGGAGGCAGTGGCAGGAGGGTTGCTGAGACTACATAGTGAATTCCAGGTCAGCCTGGGCAAGAATGAGACCCTACCTCAAAAAAAAAAAAAAAAAAAAAAAAAAAGTTGTTACAAGGATTTTTGGTGAAATTATTACTTTATATTAATTTGATTTTTTAATTTTTATTTTGAGAGAGAGAAAGAGAAAATGGGCACAGCAGGACCTTCAGCCTGCTGCAAACTAACTCCGGACGCTTGTGCCCCCCCTTGTACACATTGCAGGCTTGCGGCACTGTCTGGATACATGGGACCTGGAGATTTGAACATGAATTTTTAGGCTTTGCAGGCAAGTGCCTTAACCACTAAGGCATCTCTCTAGCCCTAATTTGTGGTTGTTGTTCTTGCTTTTATTTGCAAGAGACAGAGAAAGAGAGACAGACAGACAGACAGAATGGTCACAACAGGGTGTCTTACCATCATAAACAAACTCCAGGTGCATGTGCCATGTCATGCATCTGTTTTTACATGGGTACTGGGGAAATCAAACCTGGGAGGGCAGGCTTTGCAATGAGCCATCTCCCCCGCCCATACTTTACATTAATTCTTGTTTTTTGTTTTGGTTTTTCGAGGTAGGGTCTCACTTTAGCCCAGGCTGACCTGGAATTCACTATGGAGTCTCAGAGTAACCTCGAACTCATGGCAATCCTCCTACCTCTGCCTCCCAACTATTGGGATTAAAGGTGTGCTCCACCACGTATGGCTACATTAATTCTTTCAAAATGTTTAGGGACAAAATTGCTACTATTTTTTCCTCTTAGCCAAATAGCTAGACATTATTTGATGGATCTTAGAAAACTACACCATTACCAGTGGGTCTCAAATTTTTGCCATCAACACCTCTTATAAATTGGGTGTTGTGGCACATGCTAACAATCCTAACACTTGAGAGATGAAAGCAGAGAGATTAGGAGTTCAAGTCCAGCCTCAGCTACAGAGAGAGTTTGAAGTCATCTTGGGCTGACTTTGGGATAAAACCTTATCCCAAGCTGGGCATGGTGGTGCACGCCTTTAATCCCAGCACTTGGGAGGCAGAGGTAGGAGGATCACCATGAGTTTCAGGACACCATGAGACTACAGAGTGAATTTCAGATCAGCCTGTGCTAGACTGAGACCCTACCTCGAAATAACCCCCCCGCAAAAAAAAAAAAAAAAAACTTATCCCAAACAAGCAAGCAAATAACAATAACAAAAAACTTATAGTCTTAAAATTATTTAACATTTTAGCTACAAGATTACTGGAAATTTTATCTGTTTCTGTATTCAATGTGGTGAGTTTATTCTCTCTCTGTGTGTGTGTGTGTGTGTGTATTTTTATCAAGGTAGGGTCTCACTCTAGCCCAGGCTGACCTGAACTCACTCTAGCTGGCTTCGAACTCACAGTGATCCTCCTACCTCTGTCTCCTGAGTTCTGGGTCTAAAGATGTGTGCCACCATACCTAGTGAGCTATTTGTATTCTATAAACATAGAAGAGCAAAAAGAGTGAATAATGTCAGTATTAAAATCTGAGATCACTCAATACAAAATTTCTTTTTAAATTATTAGTTGTGCACACATGCGTGTGTGTGTGTGTGTGTGTGTAACTGCATGTGCCACTGCATGCATGTGGAGGTCAGAGGACAACTTGGAAGTGTCTGTGCTCTATGTTCTTTTAGACAGGGTCTGTGCTACTGCAAATAAACACCAGACTAGCTGGCCTGCAAGCTTTACTTTATTTAGTGTGTTTCGTTCCTGCAAGCTTGAGATTCCACTGGCTCAGCGTCCCATTGTCACAGGCACACTGGGATGACAGATGCATGCTCTACTTTGCATCTGGCTTTAAATGGGTGAGGAGGAACTGAATGCGCGTTGGCAAGCTTTGCAAGCAACTTTTACCATTGAGCCATGACCCTGGCCCCAGGACTCTTTCTTTTATAGGTCCCCTCCCTGCTATAACAGTCCTCACCAGTATTATTTTCAGGGCCATTATGTGTGAAAAGCAAATCAATATACAGAACGTTCTATCTTTTCTATTGGGTGTATTATTACAGGTTGTAGGTAACTTTAGAAAAGAACTGCTTCGTGTGGAGGGTTAAGGTCAAGGCAGTGAGTCTAGGTAATTTTCTCTATTAAAACTTTTTGTTCCTTGCTGGGCATGGTGGCACACACCTTTAATCCCAGCACTCAGGAGGCAGAGGTAGGAGGATTGCCATGAGTTCAAGGCCACCCTGAGACTACAGAGTGAATTCTAGGTCAGCCTGGGCCACAGTGAGGCCTTACTTCAAAAAATAAAAATAAAAAATTCCTTGGTTCAAGCAAAATAGAACCACAAATGTTTTGGTTAAACTGTTTTTTGAAGCAAAATCATTAGCACTGGACACAAACCATAATTCTGAAATATCAGAGAATGTTCACTGCCGCCAAAAGAAATAGGAGAAACCTCAGACGCAGCATGTAGGAGTGCCTCCTCAGGAAATCCTTGTGGTTAACGATTCCTGTAAATTCTAGCTGACAGAAAACACACATCACAGCATCAGGAAGAATTTTGCTAAATGAAAAATAGCGAAGAGACTTTGGCTGCATTAAGAGTCTTCTGGCGGCTAAAACATGTTTTTGTAAGGAAAATAAACAAAAATAGACAAACCCCAAAATTCTTGCTGAACAAAAGCTTCAAGAAAATGACACATTCAGGTCTTAAAACTTATGGCACTTCATGCTGCCTCTGACCCCTGGGCTCCACACTTAGATATCACATCCTTCTCTAATGGCTATAAACGTCTGAACCACTCACAACGCACTGTTTTGTGCAGAGTGCATGATCCATTTTGTAAGCGTTAGCATCATTGCTGCTCACTTCTCTCTCTTTTTGCATTTGTGTTTATGTGGATTTTGTTCACATGTGTGCCTGTGGAGGCCAGTGGGCAACCTGCGTGCTGTTCCTCAGATGCCATCCACCTTTTCAAGACAAGGTCTCACACTGGCCTGGCACTTGCCAATTAGGCTAGACTGGTTGATCAGTGAGCCCCAAGGATCCATCTACCTTTGTTTACCTTCCTAGTACTGGGATTACAATGACACTGTCACCACACTTGGCTTCCCACCCTCCCAAAAACAACATGGATTCTGGGGATTGCGTTTATAACTTCATACTTGTTAGGCAAGCACTTTACCAACTAAGCTGTCTTCCTAACCCATTAATTTTCATTTTAAAATAAAAGATCAGCTCAAAAAACAGAAGTGGCCGGGTATGGTGGCACATGCCTTTAATTCCAGACAGAGGTAGGAGGATCATCATGAGTTTGAGGCCATCCTGAGACTATATATTGAATTCCAGGTCAGCCTGAAAGAATAAGACCCTACCTTGAAAAACCAAACAACAAACAAACAAACAAAAAACCCAGAAGTGATGGATGAAATGTTTCTATTATTAGTTTCACTCTTCTAAGCAACTTTTAAAACAAGTTCTAAGTTTTCAGGACTAGGGCCAGAGAATAGGGCAAACAGGGCTAAATGAGACAAATCACTCGATAATAAAACAAGAGACAAGCTCAAGGTGGCTGAAGACTGGTACAATAATGGCAAGACTACCCGAAGCTGGCTGGGAACTCCATGGCAGACAGAAAGGACCTGCTAATTGTCTTTTGCTTCATCATAATGGCACCTCCGTGTCATTAACTGCAACACCGTGGGCTCCAATCATGCATCTGATGCCATGCTACAGCCAAAGGTCCCACAAGGACAGAAATGGGCTTAGTAAACCCCATTTCAGGAGAATTCCCAACTATTCATAGAATTCCTTGCTTTCAACCCCACTTTAACTCATGAATAATTCTCTCATACATTAAAGTCTACCTATAAAATGAACTACCAAAAGTCCTTGTTGCAGTCAGGTTCGCATTGCTGGCAGAAATTATCCGACCAAGAGCAGCTTTTGAGAAAAAGGGGTTTATTTTGGCTTCAGGTTCAAGGGGAAGCTCCATGATGGCAGAGGAACATCACCCCATGGCCAACATCAGGTGGACAACAGGAACAGGAGAGTGTGCCAAACACTGGCACGGGGACACTGGCTACAACACCCATAAGCCCGCCCCCAACAATATACTTCCTTCAAGAGGCGTTAATTCCCAAATCTCCATCAGCTGGGAACCCAGCATTCAGAACACCCAAGTTTATGGGGGACACCTGAATCCAACCACCACAGTCCCAAAATGCTACTCATCCCCTGATAGTGTTCCTTTGCACTACAATAAATTTTCTCCTAATTCCTTACTTTGTCTCATATGTTAACTCTTTCTTTGATGAATTTAAGATCTAGGCAACACTGGGCAAAGGTTGCAATCCTATTTTTTTTGGTTTTTCGAGGTAGAGTCTCACTCTAGCCCAGGCTGACCTGGAATTCACTATGCAGTCTCAGGGTGGCCTCAAACTCACGGCAATCCTCCTACCTCTGCCTCCCGAGTGCTGGGATTAAAGGTGTGTGCCACCACGCCTGGCTCAGTTTCTTTAAGTACAAAATAAGAATGCTACAAGTTCTTAGTCTTATTTAAGCTGTGAAATCAAACCCTTGATGCTAAGAACAGACAAATATGCGATGTGTCAATGAAAGGGGACCCTTCTAAGATGGTATATTTGCTTCTCTTTTGGAAGTGGAGAGGGGTGGGCTGACAGTGTCTCGACATATCCCAGGCTGGCCTCAAATTGGTAGCCATCCTGTGCCTCAATGTTTCCAGTGTTCAGATTAGAGGCGTGTGCCACCACACATAGCAAAAAGGTGTGATGCTTTACAGAGCTGTGTCATACTATCCTTTGGGACCTCTGCTGGAAGCGTAAAATCTTAAATAGTAAGATTTTTTCTCCAAATAGTGACTTAAACATAAAGGGCTGGAGAGATGGCCCAGAAGATAAGGTGCTTGTGTGCGAAGCCTAAGAACCCAGGCTCCATTCCCTAGAACGCATGTTAGCCTTATGCACATGGTAGCACATGAGTCTGGAGTGCATTTGCAGTGGTTAGAGGCCGTGACTCAACCATATTCTCTCTCAAATAAATAAATAAAAATTAAAAATAAATATATTTTATTTATTCGCAAGCAGAGAGAGATAGAAGAGAAACAGAGAGAATGGGTGCACCAGGGTCTCCAGCCGCTGCAAACAAACTCCAGATGCATGTGCCACTTTGTACATCTGGCTTTATGTGGATACTGGGAAATCAAATGTCAGGTTATTAGGCTCTGCAGGTAAGCACCATAACTGCTGAGCCATCTCTCCAGCCCCAACAGTGACTTTATTATTTTTTAAAATTTTATTTATTTATTTATTTGAGAGACTGTGAGAAAGAGACAGATACACACACACACACACACACACAGAATGGGTACGCCAGGGCCTCCAGCCACTGCAAATGATGCATCTGGCTTACATGGGTCCTGGGGAATTGAACTGAGGACCGTTGGCTTTGCAGGCAAATGCCTCAACTGCTAAGCCATCTCTCCAGCCCCAGTGACTTTATTTTTTACTTTGAGAGAGAGAGAGAGAGAGAGAGAAAAAGAAAGGGCATGCCAGGACCTTCATCCTGTTGTGAATGAACTCCAGATGTGTGCAACCCCTTGTGGCACATGCGCAATATTGTGTGCTTGTGTCACTGTGCATCTGGCTTCATGAGACCTAGAGATTTGAACATGAGTTCTTAGGCTTCCCAAGCAAGCACCTTCACTGCAAAGCCATCTCTCCAGCCCTCCCAACAATGACCTTTTAACTTTATCTTCTGTATTGTAGGTATAGGAAAGTACTATATCATAGTCCTGGGAATGTAACATATTTCACACCTACTTTATTATACCTAGTGAGCAAGCTTTATGATGCTCCAGAATGTGTTCTTTCCAGATGGTGACTGAGAAGGAGGAGTAGGAGGAACAGTAGTAGTAGCAGCAACAGCAATAGCAAAAGCAGCAAAAAGGTAACCAGGTGTAGTGGCATTTCTGTGAGGCCAGAATTTGGGAAAATGAGCCAGAGGATTCCAAAGCTTGAGGCCAATATCTGGATGATGTGATGAGACCACCACCCCCATCTCAAAAATAAAAAGCAAAGCTGGGTATACCTCCCCCTCCTCAGCTCTCCGCCACTAACCTTTGGCTGACTTCCTGCCTGCCTTTCCTGCAAGATTGAAACAAGCAGCTGCCTGAAGGCTTGCCAAACAGGATGTGTGCAAACCAAATTTAACTGTCACAAGACAGGCTTGAGTAAATCAAGCGCTGCCGTCTTGCCCCCACCTTCACTCTGATCAAACAAGTAGTCATGGCCATGATATAGAACAGACTTAAGAAAACATTGGATACAGGAAATTCCTATGGGTTTAACAGTTACTCAGGAAGAATTTTGTGTGCGCATACTCTTGGGAACTGATCTGTGAAAACAACTTATCTTGCATACCATCGAAATGTGTACGTGCAGAACATGTCAGTGGTCCCTGACCGCTTCCCTTGTGCAATGTGATACCACAAAAGACTGTCTTGGCAACTACTGATTGGACGCCCCTCTCTCACTCCTCCTTCTCTTCCCCCTCACCCTTTCTTCCTGCCTCCAACTGCATAAAAGGTTTCGCCCCCAGAAATAAAGCGCCTCAGACCTCATCCCTTGTCTGGAGTCATCCCTTCCCTACTAACTTTTTGCTTCCACAGGTACTCAGGAGAACTACACCCACCACGTTGTGCGGCAACCTCTGGGACAGCTTCGACTGCTGGCCAGTTGGAGCTAGGAGCCCCTAACGGGGTTCCCCCTTTTTTGGGAGCCGCATCCCGAGTGCTGGGATTAAAGGTGTGTGCCACCACGCCTGGCTCAGTTTCTTTAAGTACAAAATAAGAATGCTACAAGTTCTTAGTCTTATTTAAGCTGTGAAATCAAACCCTTGATGCTAAGAACAGACAAATATGCGATGTGTCAATGAAAGGGGACCCTTCTAAGATGGTATATTTGCTTCTCTTTTGGAAGTGGAGAGGGGTGGGCTGACAGTGTCTCGACATATCCCAGGCTGGCCTCAAATTGGTAGCCATCCTGTGCCTCAATGTTTCCAGTGTTCAGATTAGAGGCGTGTGCCACCACACATAGCAAAAAGGTGTGATGCTTTACAGAGCTGTGTCATACTATCCTTTGGGACCTCTGCTGGAAGCGTAAAATCTTAAATAGTAAGATTTTTTCTCCAAATAGTGACTTAAACATAAAGGGCTGGAGAGATGGCCCAGAAGATAAGGTGCTTGTGTGCGAAGCCTAAGAACCCAGGCTCCATTCCCTAGAACGCATGTTAGCCTTATGCACATGGTAGCACATGAGTCTGGAGTGCATTTGCAGTGGTTAGAGGCCGTGACTCAACCATATTCTCTCTCAAATAAATAAATAAAAATTAAAAATAAATATATTTTATTTATTCGCAAGCAGAGAGAGATAGAAGAGAAACAGAGAGAATGGGTGCACCAGGGTCTCCAGCCGCTGCAAACAAACTCCAGATGCATGTGCCACTTTGTACATCTGGCTTTATGTGGATACTGGGAAATCAAATGTCAGGTTATTAGGCTCTGCAGGTAAGCACCATAACTGCTGAGCCATCTCTCCAGCCCCAACAGTGACTTTATTATTTTTTAAAATTTTATTTATTTATTTATTTGAGAGACTGTGAGAAAGAGACAGATACACACACACACACACACACACAGAATGGGTACGCCAGGGCCTCCAGCCACTGCAAATGATGCATCTGGCTTACATGGGTCCTGGGGAATTGAACTGAGGACCGTTGGCTTTGCAGGCAAATGCCTCAACTGCTAAGCCATCTCTCCAGCCCCAGTGACTTTATTTTTTACTTTGAGAGAGAGAGAGAGAGAGAGAGAAAAAGAAAGGGCATGCCAGGACCTTCATCCTGTTGTGAATGAACTCCAGATGTGTGCAACCCCTTGTGGCACATGCGCAATATTGTGTGCTTGTGTCACTGTGCATCTGGCTTCATGAGACCTAGAGATTTGAACATGAGTTCTTAGGCTTCCCAAGCAAGCACCTTCACTGCAAAGCCATCTCTCCAGCCCTCCCAACAATGACCTTTTAACTTTATCTTCTGTATTGTAGGTATAGGAAAGTACTATATCATAGTCCTGGGAATGTAACATATTTCACACCTACTTTATTATACCTAGTGAGCAAGCTTTATGATGCTCCAGAATGTGTTCTTTCCAGATGGTGACTGAGAAGGAGGAGTAGGAGGAACAGTAGTAGTAGCAGCAACAGCAATAGCAAAAGCAGCAAAAGGTAACCAGGTGTAGTGGCATTTCTGTGAGGCCAGAATTTGGGAAAATGAGCCAGAGGATTCCAAAGCTTGAGGCCAATATCTGGATGATGTGATGAGACCACCACCCCCATCTCAAAAATAAAAAGCAAAGCTGGGTATAGTGGCTCAAGCTTTTAATCCCAGCACTTAAGAGACTGAAGTAGGAACCATATCCAAACATAAGCCCACTCTCCAATATCAAGCTACCATCAATTGTGGGCTACAAGAGGGCCTACACCTATTAAATTCTCTATAAAAAAAAAAAGTAAGGGTTATCTCATTTGTCCTGGTGCTAACTTACTCTCCGTTGGAGAATCTGCTTCTCTTTTTCAGATAGATGTAGATCCTAAGGAGAGAGCCACCCCATCATACCTCAAAAGGGCCCCGGCTGAAACTAAGAAAAATTGGAGAAACAAGCAAGGGGGCTATTTTCCTGATGAACCGGATACCAGCACAAGGGGGAAGGAGATCAGCACGGAGAAAAATCAACTCCTACCAAATCAGAGAGCCAGAGCCTCAGAGACCCCCAACACCTCATCACGGAAGCAGACCAAAAATGAACCCAACATGGCTCAGGGAAATTTTGCGGAAGAGGGGGCGGAAAGAATGTCAGAGCCACATGTTGGGTCATGATATGCAGAGACATTTAGCTTACCCATAACTGTGGGCTAACTCCACAATGCATGACCCGTATACCTCAACAAGGAGGGGCCAAGGGGAGGGGGTAGGTCACGGATGAGCCTAATAATGGTACCAAACTGACTGTATTTGCTGAATACAAAACTAACTAATAAAGAAAAAATAAAAATTAAAAAAAAGAAGAAATCCTTAAAAAAAAATAAAAACAGTTATATTGGGGTTATCATTTTAAGGGAGTACTTGCCTGTTAGAGATGAATTTCTAGGTGATAACAGACAATGTCTGGAATTTTCCTTAATATATTTCAAGATAAAAATGGATATGAAAAGGACAGGGTGAAAGATAGTTTTAGTATCTTTGTTTATTTATTTGCAAGCAGAGTGGGAGAGAGATTAGGTACACCAAGGTCTCTGGCTACTGCACACAAAACCTCCAGATGCATGTCCAATTGTTGCATCTGGCTTTATGTGAATATTGGGGAATTGAACCTGGTCAGGTAGGTATTACAAGAAAGCACCTTTAACCAATGAGCCATCTCTCAGGCCTAAGGTAGTGTTATAGCACATTAAAGCTGATGAAGTTGAAGTTAGGTGATGGGTACATATAACTTACAATATATTCATTTCTTTTGTTTGTTTTAAAATATTTTGTTATTTATTTATTTGAGAGAGAGAGAATGGGCGTGGCAGGGCCTTCAGCTACTGCAAACGAACTCCAGACGCATGCACCACCTTGTGCATCTGGCTTACATGGATCCTGGGGAATCAAACAGAGGTCCTTTGGCTTTGCAGGCAAATGCCTTAACCGCTAAGCCATCTCTCCAGCCCCTTTGTTCTTTCGAGGTAGAGTCTCACACTAGCCTAGGCTGATCTGGAATTCACTATGTAGTCTCAGGGTGGTCTCAAACTCACAGCAATCCTCCTGCCTCAACCTCTCACATGCTAGGATTAAAGATGTGCACTACCATGCCTGGCCTGTATTCATTTCTTTATAGTTAATTTTTTTTTTTTAGAGGTAGGATTTCACTATAGTCCAGGCTGACCTGGATTCACTATGTAGTCTCAGGGTGGCCTCGAACTCACAGTGATCCTCCTACCTCTGCTTCCCGAGTGCTGGGATTAAAGGAGTGTGCCACCATGACCGGCTTATAGTTAATTTTTTATTTTTTATTTTTTTGGTTTTTCGAGGTAGGGTCTCACTCTAGCCCAGGCTGACCTGGAATTCACTATGGAGTCTCAGGGTGGCCTCGAACTCACAGCGATCCTCCTACCTCTGCCTCCCAGTGCTGGGATTAAAGGCGTGCACCACCACGCCCGGCCTAGTTAATTTTTTAAATGAACTATATTTATTTACACGTAGAGAGACAGAGAGAGAGAGAGAAAGAGAACTGGTGAGCTCCAGGTTCAGTGATACCAGGATTAGAGTCACTGCAAAAGAACTCTGCACCTAGCTGGGAAGGTAGAGACAGACAGATCCCTAGGGCTTGCTGGTTAGTCAGTCTTGCTGAATTGGAGAGCTCCAGGTTTAGTGACAGACCCTGTCTCAAAAAACAGGGTGGGGCTGGAGAGAAAGCTTTTGCTTGTTGAAGCCTAAAGACCTCGGTTTGATTCCCTAGTACCCACATAAGCCAGATGTACAAGGTGGTGCATGTACCTGGAGTTTGTAGTGGCTAGAGGCCCTGGCATACCCATTCACTCTCTCTCTCTCAAAGAAAGTATTTTTTTTTTAAAGTGTCTGGTTCTGTTACAATAGACTTATAGATAATACTCTACTAATGTTCACAAAATGGACAAACAAGAATTAAAAAACAAAAAAACAAACAAACAAACAAACAGTGTGAGCCAGGCGTGGTAGCACACACCTTTAATCCCAGCACTTGGGAGGCAAAGGTAGGTGGATTGCTGTGAGTTCCAGGCCACCCTGAGACTACATAGTGAATTCCAGGTCAGCCTAGGCTAGAGTGAGACCCTACCTCTAAAAAGCAAAAATAAACAAATAAATAAAAAACAGTGTGGAGAACAACTGAGGAAGACACTCAGTGTTGACCTCTGGCCAATACACACACACATGCACGCACATACATGTCTACACACATTCACCTGAACACCAGTGCACATGCAAACACACAAGGATGCTCAGTGTGGGTTTCTAGCTCTTTGGCTGATTTCCTCCCCACCAATCCACCCCTCCCCCAGACAACGGCAGTATCAAACATTTACTGAGTGACCAGTCTGGGGTAGACATTAATCCAACTGTTTTTAATATATTAACTTTTAAGCACTAACTGTAATAATATCCTTATTAAGGACAGCTGCTCATTTCAGATATGAGGAAGCTGAAACAAAGAGAGGCCAAAGTAATTACCACGGTTACCTCTAGGGAGAAAGGGGAATGAAGGAGAAAAGGGAGGTTAAGGAAAGCTGGGTTTTCTGGTCTCGGCTTTGGTACTTCCCCTCTGCCTTTCTTTCTGAAGCCCTCACCACCTGCTCCGTGGGGAACGTTCTTCCATGCGGAGGCTCAGAGAGGGTGCTGTGCCTTCCACACGAGTGGGTGTTTCCACTGAACTTCCCAACATAAGTTCCTAGGTTCTAATTTCCACACGCTGTGGCTCTGCTCAGCTTTTTCCTAGACTCCAATTTCCCTTAAATAAACACCACAATTTATAATAAACTCAGTAATTCATAATTTATCCTTCTTGAATCCATTTTTATCACTTCTTTGTTAAACAGGATAAGGACCCAAAATGGGAGTTCATAAGTTTGGGAGACTCCTCCTGAACTTCAAAACCCTGTATCAATACAAAGCAAGTATGTTATATATTTTTAGTAGTTTCTATCATGTCAACAACCCAAGAGATTCTTCTGCATTCAAAACAAAACCTTTAAGACAGTAGTTAAAAGGATTTAATAGGAGAACATTTGTTTGGAAACCATTATTTATTTGCAATTTTAAAACACTGAAGGAATCTTTTATCTTCAAATATAACTTAATATCATAAAGCCAGGTCATAATAGTTAGCACATGCCTGGAGTCCCAGCTACCCAAAAGGCTGAGATGAGGGGCAACACTTTAGCCCAGGGGGTTGGCACTAGCCTGGGCAACATGGTGAGGCCCTTTCTTAAAAAATAAAAACAGTCATAGGTAGAAATGTGATTATCACATACAGAACATCAATTATTTTGTGGGAGAAAATACCACTGAAAAAGATACTCAATATAAATTGCTGTAACTTCCTACTTCTGTCCAGGCTAGCTTCAGAATATCATGCAATAAACCGAGGAGGAAGACTGTCACTACCAGATTATGCCAGGCAGTGATTTTTCTCACTTTTAAATGACAACCTTATTTAAAGAGCTAAACCTTGGTTATAATTAACAAAACTCTACAATGGAAAATAAATTTCTCCATTATTACTCATGTGGACATTATACTGAATTTCTAGAGAAATCAGTATATATTTGCTTTTCTTTAATTCAGTACATATTTAGAAAATATAATTTGAAATGAACTACTTGCTGCCTTTTCTACTCTTAAGCCTTCAATAGTATTGAGTATCCTTTAAAATTAAAGAGATTACAAACTAACAGAAAACCCTGTTTTGGAGTTTACATACTGTAGTATAACTTCTGAAATATAATTTGTTCCAAAAGCCCCAAGCATTAACTGTTCTCAACATAAACAAGGAAAAACTTAATTACAGAATTTAAAAATATCAAAAGGGTCCATTGAAAACATGGTCCAACTAAACTACTCACAGATCTCACTTCTCCAGTTGCCCTAGATGAAAGATTTGCTGCCCCTTGATCAGTTCTCATTCTGACCCAGCCTTCTTACTGAGATGAGTCCTACAGTACAAAATGGCCACTGGGTGTGGGGTGTGTCTTTGTCATTACTAAGCATTTTCCTATTAGAAGCAGCTCTTAAAAAAAAAAAAAAAAACTGAACATTGTTTCTTCAGTGCTACTATTACTCAGCAACTGCAGAAGGTAATAGGGAGAGCGAGGTCTTATAAATTCCTTCAAAGGATATCAGGGTACCAGTAGTATTTAAAAGCCCTTTACACACTAGTAGAGCAGGTAAGGCATATATTCTTACATTTTCCTTCACTTTCACTGAAATGCATCTTACCCAACTATTCTTACATGACAAACTATAAACTGCAAAAAGTTTTAAGAGGAATATTTTTCAGATCTTTGATATAAATGTACTTAGGGACAACCTAAATAAAACCTCTCATTAAAGAAAGAGGAGAAAATTGACTTCTGTAGCTTATAGACTCAACTGACTGAAAATAAGAGTAACAGTGACCAGGTCTTCAGTAAAAGAGGATAGCAATGGTGGGAAGAGTCCTCCCTGGTTCCAATGCTAACTACCCTTAATATTTTCCAAAATCTGGCCACTTATATACGACTTAAATATGGCTACTTGTATCTATTAGGTAGTTGTCTTTTTTTTAAGGGCCTGGGTCAGACATATTTGGCAGAATGGTGGGTGTGAGAAAAGCACAAAAATAACAAATAAGGTTTGGATATAAAGAGTCACATAAGCTTTATTTTCTTTGCCTCCATATCCTCAATTTAAAAATAAACAAGAAAATCCGAAAAGTAAACAAACAAGTAAACACCAGCAGCAACAACAACAACAAAAAATCAAAAAGGAAGCCGGGCGTGGTGGCGCACGCCTTTAATCCCAGCACTCGGGAGGCAGAGGTAGGAGGATCGCTGTGAGTTCGAGGCCACCCTGAGACTCCATAGTGAATTCCAGGTCAGCCTAGGCTAGAGTGAGACCCTACCTCAAAAAACCAAAAAAAAAAAAAAAAAAAAAAAAAAATCAAAAAGGAGAGATTCCTTGTGGTTCTTAGAGATTAAAAGAGCTTTCTCGCACAGTTCAATGTCAGTCTTGCTTATATTGTAAGTTTGGGGCTAACTTGGGCTACATGAGGTCCTATCAAGAAGGAAAGAAAGAAAAGAAAGAAAACGAGTCTGTAAAGAAAAGGAAAACAAGGTCAGGACTAGATATATTAAAGTGCATTTTTCATAAAGATCATTAACTAATACAAAATTAAAGGTTGTATGGGGTGGAGAGATGGATTAGTGATTAAGGCGCTTGCCTGCAAAGCCAAAGGACCCAGGTTTGATTCCCCAGGACCCACGTAAGCCAGATGCACAAGGTGATGCATTTGGAGTTTGTTCGCAGTGGTTGGACGCTCTCAATCTCTCTCTCCCTTTCTCTCAAATAAATGAACAAAAATAAAATAAATATAAAAAAATTAAAGGTTGTGGATCTACAAGCAAGGGTCCCATAATAAAATATAGGGCCGGGCATGGTGGCACATGCCTTTATTCCCAGCACTACAGAGATAGAAGAGGACTGCTGTGAGTTCAAGGCTACCCTGAGACTACATAATGAATTCCAGGTTAACCTGGGCTAGAACGAGACCCTACCTTAAAAAAAAAAAGGGAGAGAGAGAACTAGATCTAGGCCCTGGCATGCCCATTCTCCACCTCCCATCTTGCGAATAAACAAACAAAAAAATTTTTTTAAAAAAGGAAATATCCAGGTACATTGCCTTTTATCTGGAGCTTTGCCTCCTAAATCCTTAAAGCATGATTTACTTACAGGAACTTGGGGAACACTTGGTACAAAATCAGGGAAAAGTAAAACTGAGTCAGGGTTTCTAACCTAAAAATAGACTGAAAATGAATAGATTCTTTTCCTATTTCCTAATTAATGGAAGTCTCTACGGACCTAACATCATTTACTCAACTCACTAGATAGTTTCAGCTCTCCTAGAATATAGTTACGAAAAATTTCTTACTGAACAATTATCTGGCTAGGGAAATAGCTTAGTTGGTAAAGTACGTTTTTTCTTCTTCTTTCTATTTTCTTTTGCAAGCAAGAGAACCTCAGTTTGGTCTAGAGAGATGGCTTAGCGGTTAAGGCGCTTGCCTACAAAGCCGAAGGACCTTGGTTCGATTCCCCAGGACCCATGCAAGCCAGATGCACAGGTGGTGCATGCATCTGGAGTTCATTTGCATTGGCTGGAAGCCCTGGCAGGCCCATTCTCTCTCTCTCTGTTTCTTTCTCTCTCTGTCTCTTTCCCTCTCTCAAATAAAAAAAAAAATTAAATTTAAAAAAAAAAAAAAAAGAGAGAGAACCTCACTTTGATCCCCAGAATCTACATTTACAAAAAGCTAGGCATGGTTGGTGCATGTTTATAATCTCGGTGCTGCGGAGGCAGAGCAGTGTTTCCCTGGGCCTTGATGACCAGCCAATGTAGCCTAATTGATAAGCCAGTGAGAGGGTCCCTTCAAAAAAAAAAAAAAAAAAAAAGAAAGAAAGAAAGAAAGAAAGACAAACATTGTCTGGTATATAAGATGATCTTGTAATTGGGAAACAAGTTTTAGGAAATTGACTCATTCAGAACCTCACTGGCTAATTAATATAAATCAGTCTCTTGACTTGCAAATGAATCCTCTTATAGAAAAATGAAAAGTTTATAAAAAATGAAAAGTTTTAACATAACTGTGTAAAGTATCAGGGTAACCCTAAAAGCAAATGGAGGCTGGGGAGACTCTTCACTGGCTAAAGGCACTTGAAAAACTTGCTGGTTCCAGTTCAATTCCTCAGTAACCATATAAACCCAGATGCACAAAGTGGCGTATGCATCTTGAGTTTATTTGCAGGGGCAAGAGGCTCTGGAATGCCTATTCTCTCTATATATACCCTTATAAATAAATTAAAAAAATTTTTTTTCTTTGTTAAACTGGGTGTAGTAGCGCACACCTTTAATCCCAGCACTTGGGAGGCAGAGGTAAAAGGATTGCAGTGAGTTCGGGGGCCACCCTGAGACTGCATAGTGAATTCCAGGTCAGCCTGAGCTAGAGTGAAACCCTACCTTGAAAAACCAAAAATAATAAAAAAAAAATGTGTGTGTGTTTTCAAGGTAGGGTCTTGCTCTAGCCCAGGCAGACCTGGAATTATAGTTTGAGGGTGACCTTGAACTCACGGTGATCCTCCTGGCTCAGCCTCCCAAATGCTGGGATTAAAGAAGTGCGCCACCATACCCAGCAAAATATATATACTTAAAAACAGAGAGCTAGAGAGATAGCTTTGTGGTTTAGAAGTTTACCTGTGACGCCTACGGACCCAAGTTCAATTCCCTAGTACCCATGGATAGCCAGATGCACAAAGTGGAGCACATTGTCTGGAGTTCACCTGTAGTGGCTAGAGGTCCTGGCAGGCCCATTCTCTATCTCTCTGTAAGGGTCCGAAAATCACTGAAGAAAGACCCCGGACTCAAATAGTATGTAAAACAAAGAGTGTTTATTTTGCAGAATCAGCCAGCATGCAGGGGTCAACCATTCACACAAAATGGTGACCGGAGAGGAGCACGCAGGCCCCTTTTAAGCACAACTAGGGGATTTCCAGGCAGGTTAGGTAATCCTTTAATGTGATTGGCTAGACAAGCAGCAGTTATAGTTGTACACCTTTGATTGGTTGGGGTGAAAGGCGCAAAAGGGACAGGTTTGGGCATGTCTCCAGGAACTGACTCAGGCCCCTGAGCGGCTATCTTCCCCGGCCACATGTCAGGCTCCCTGTTGCTTAATAGCCCTTTGTTCGTGGTTTTTCCCAGAAGTTCTGCCTGCCTCTCCGGGAAACTGAAACTTAGGCCTAGTGAAGGTGGCAACTTATTGAAGCCTGTCATGGTGTCAGTTTGGTTCCTTCATTCCCCCCTTGAGTATGGCCTCATCTCAAATCCTTGAGATGTATCTAAGGGTTCTAAAGGTTGGTACTGTTGTCTCAGAACCATTAATTGTACTGTGGCTATGCGATCCTTAACAAATTTGACCAAGGCAAAATAATGCAGCGCCCACAAGTGAGGGCCAGCAACATGAGGATGAGGGGCCCTGTTAGAGCCGAGATCAGAGTTGTTAACCAGGAGACCCAATTAAGCAGAGACTCGTACCATCCTTGGGATTGTTCCCTTTCTAATTTCATTTCATCTATGGCCGACCTAAGGTATTTGTAGTTTTTATTATGGAGAACAAAAGCAGAAGTACTGGGGCCTATTGCTCCGGCTACACTGAGGCCTAAGAGGGAGGATAACAAGACAGCAGTGATGATTTCTCGTTTTTTCCGTCCTGTTATCTCTCATTGTTGGGGGCACCCTGATCAGGGTAATAGGTTATCTGGGGAATCAATTGTACTAGCACACAGAAGTCATTTGTCTGATTGAGAACCTGGACGTGGACGCAGGGGGTTAATCCTGAGGTACAAGCCCACCATCTACCTTCTGAGGGAATTAAGTACCCAGTGCCTGTAGGGTTTTGAGTTTGGTTACATAAATGAGAATAGGTTTGGGGAACCTGATTTCCAATACAAAGTCCATTTCCAGTGACTGATTGGAGAGTAAGATTTACCTTTTCTGACTGTTGCCAATGGCAGGCAGTGTCCTCAGTAGCTTCAGAGTAATTTTCTGGCATTGCTATGCCTTCATAGTAAGGAGGTTGTGCATTCAGGCATAGCCAGCAAGCCTTAGTAAGTTCAGGTCTGGAGGAGTTGAGAACTTGGTAGGTTGTGTTCAGAACCTGCATGGGGCCAGTACCAGACGATGGTACCTCAGGAATCTGGGGTGGAGCTGGGGTGGCAGAAGATGAGGGAGCCAATGTGGTGAGCAATCTAGAAGCCCGGGTGGTTAGGGAGGGTGTTGTTCTCAGAGGCGGAGCCAACACCTGGTTAGGCCCTAAGGGTTGGGGCGGGTTTAACGGGTTCACTGCCAGTCTAATAGTGAACAAGGTTCCAGGGTCTGATCCTGTTACATATAGTCTGAGCCCCCAGGTTTTCCCAGAGTTCCAATTTCGATTTTTTTGTCCTGTCTCTGTAAACCTGATGGCTAGGGGGTTGCATTGCTTTTTTTTACAAGCCCCATTTATGAGGTGTTCTCCTGTGTCCCTTCCCCAGTTGGCCCTTTCCAGTATAATTAAATCTTTTCCTTTGACAGGTGATGCCCAACTAAAAGTGCCAGTTGTCTCACATCCCCAGCTAGCACAGTAGTACTGTGTGGGACCCTCACATCTGGATTTTTGAGCCTCTGTCAGGTCGCTTCCAGGGCAAACGTAGATAGTTAAGGCTCGATTTCGCTGCCTCCTAGCAGAGAAAGTACATCCGAAAGGGGGGAAGGGCTGCTGGTCATCGGGTTCCCATTCCCCTTCAAAAAGATCACAGAGGTCTACAATAAGTTCTGGCCACCATGTATACAGAGGGGCCAGGCGGGAAGTGGAATTGATAATAGTTCCAGTGGTAGGGTTGGAAACAATCCAAGTGAGGTTATAGGGCCTATGTGGATTGTGAGACTGGAGGGCATGGTCTGTGGAGGCTGCCCAAAGTTCTGAGCAGCATGTGAGCACAGTAAGAAGCATAACCATAAACATCCCTAGCATCATTGTTGAGTCTCTAGCTTACGAATCCTCAGTTTGAGTGGATCCTGTGGTTGTGCAATGGCTTGCCACAGTCCTGGCTTTTTTCAGGTGTGTAGTCGTCTGGATCCGCGTGTGGGTCAACAGGCTTCACGTGTGAGTGATGTATTTAGGCTGAGACACCGTCCACCTTGACAGCAGTTGGGGTGGTCAGAATCTCAGTGCAGGGTCCTTTCCAGCTGGGTTCAAGAGTCTCCTCGTGTCTTCTGATGAGCACTAGATCTCCTGGTCGGAACCCATGAGGTGTAGAGGGAGGTGCCTTTTCATAGATGGCCTGCAGTTGGGGACAGAGGTGTTCTTGCACCTGAAATAAAGCTTGTAAGGAGGAGAGAAATCTCTCATCATCAAATTCAGTTAACATTTCTGCTTTCATATTGGGCAACAAGGGTGGGGGTCTTGCATACTTGATTTTAAAGGGAGTCAGTCCCATGGTATAAGGGGAGTTTCAGACTCGGAAAAAGGGCAAAGGGAAGGAGAGACACCCAGTCACCGCCAGTTTCAAGGGTTAATTTACTTAGGGTCTCCTTTAGGGTCTGATTCATTCTTCCTACCTGTCCTGAACTCTGGGGATGATACATACAATGGAGTTTCCAATTTGTCCCCACAATTTCAACTATGGCTTGGGTTACCTGTGAGATGAAGGCTGGTCCACTGTCTAACCCCAAAAGAACAGGTAAACCATACCTTGGAATGATGTCATCCAATAGTTTCTTGGCCACAGTTGTGCCAGTCTTATTCTTGGTTGGAAAAGCCTCAGTCCATCCTGAAAAGGTGTCTATAAATACCAGTAAATACTTGCATCCATACAAACCAAGTTTTATCTCTGTGAAGTTAATTTCCCAATTTACTCCTGGTCGGGTTCCTCTTTCCCTGAATCCCAACTGAGAAACTCCGCTTTTTGTATTTACCAGGCGGCAAGTATGACACCGGGCTATGGCTTCTGCTGCTTGTTGTCTTAAGACATAAACCTTAAAGTGAGCTCGCCTAAGTAAGTCCTCAATCTTCTGTTGACCCAGATGTGTGCTCTGGTGTATGAGTTGACTAGCAAAGTCAAATGGGAGAATGATCCTCCCATCAGGGGTTTATACCATCCTTGTTCTTTATAGGCTGCCGTGCACGTATGGCTCCTCCGTAGTTCTGAGTCAGTATAGTTTGGTGTCTCTGGCAAGGTTGGCGTCACTATCGGAGGTAGTTTTGCTACCAGGGCGGTAGCAGCCTGGAGGGCTGCCTCTTGTGCAGCCTTATCAGCCCTGTTGTTCCCTTTAGAAGTGGAATCCTCCCCTTTCTGGTGACCAGGGCAGTGCATGTTTGCTATCTCTTTGGGGAGCCAGATAGCCCGCAGGATGTCGAAAATCTCCTGTTTATTTTAATGGTTTTTCCTTCTGCTGTCAATAGTCCCCTCTCTTTATAAATGGCTCCATGAACATGTACCATTTCAAAGGCAAAATGGCTATCAGTATAGATATTAAGTCTCTTTCCTTGGCCTAGTTGCAAGGCCTTGGTCAGGGCTATCAATTCAGCTTTCTGGGCAGACATACCTGCAGGGAGGGCTTCTGGCCATACAGTTGTCTCTTCAGTAGTCACTGCAGCTCCTGCATACCGGACAACATCCTTAAGGAAGCTGCTACCATCTGTATACCAGGTCAGCTCTGCCCCATTAAGGGGAACATCATTGAGATCTGGTTGGGTCCCTTGTAAATTGCTCAAGATCTCTGAGCAGTCGCGTATGGGACTGTCCAGGTCTGGTTCAGGTAATAGTGTTGCAGGATTGAGTGCCTAACTGGCAGCAAATTGGACCCATGGGTGGTTGAGAAGAGGAGCTTGGTAATGTGTCAGCCTGGCATTGGTCAGCCACCTGTCAGGGGGCTGTCTCAGCACTCCTTCAATAGCGTGAGGAGTAGTTAATCTTAAGAGTTTGGCCCGAAGTGAGTTTATCTGAGTCTTTAACCAATAAGGTAGTGGCTGCTATTATTAGGAGGCACAGGTGCTATCTTGTTGCCACTGGGTCTAATTTTTTTGATAGGTATGCAACTGGCTTCTTCCAAGGGCCCAGAGTTTGAGTAAATACCCCTTTAGCTGTGCCTTTGTTCTCATCAACGTAAAGATGGAAAGGTTTGTGGATATCTGGCAAAATCAATACCTGGGCTTCAAGGAGGGCCTCTTCCAATTGGAGGAAGGCCTTCTCCATTTCTAGGGTCCATTCAAGGGAGCTTTCTTGTCTCCTCGTGGCCTCATAGGTGAGGCTTGGCAATTTCTGTGAATCTGGGTATCCAAAGTCTACAAAACCCCACTGACCCTAAGAACTCACGTACCTGTCGCTGCGTTCTGGGGTGGGGGATGTTAAGGATTGTCTCTTTGTGGCCTTGAGAAAACAGGCTCTGGCCCTCCTTGAGTATGCACCCAAGGTACGTTACTTCCCTCCGGCAGAGCTGCACCTTTCTGGCTGAAACTCGGTATCCCATGTGGTCCAATTCCCTCAGCAAGGCCTCTGTGGCTGAGCGGCAGGCTCCTTCATCTGAGGCTGCTATGAGGAGGTCATATACATACTGCAAGAGGGTTATTTGTGGATGGGTCTGACGGTACTCACCCAGATCCTCATGGAGTGCTTCATCAAAAATGATGGATGAGTTCTTAAATCCTTGTAGTAATCTGGTCCAAGTTAATTGCCCTTTGAATCCACACTCTAGATCACTCCATTCAAAGGCAAACAGAGCCTGGCTGGTTGGGGCCAGTGGTAGACTGAAGAATACATCTTTAAGGTCCAGCACCATGTACACATTGCACTCAGGTGGCAAAGGGCTCAGCAGAGCATACGGGTTCAGCACTGTGGGGTGGATGTCTTCTACCCATTTATTAATTTCCCTCAGATCCTGCACAGGCTGGTAGAAATTGGAGTGGGGCTTCTTTACTGGCAGGAGAGGAGTATTCCAGGCAGACCGACAAGGGCTTAATATCCGTTATTCTCAAAGATGGTTTATGTGAGGCATTATACCAAGTTTGGCCTCTTGGGGCATAGAGTATTGGTGGACTTGGATTGGGCCAGCATTAGCCCTCAGCTGGACCACGACTGAGGCTCGATGCTTGACTAGTCTGGTCTGATTTCTTTCTGCCCATACACCTGGAATCCTTTCCCATAGTTTCCTGACATATGGGCTTTCAGGGGTAGCTTGGATGGGTGAAGTATAGAGTTTATATTCTTCCTCCAGTGACACAGTCAACACATGTACAGGAACATTCTGATTGAGAACCTGTACTCCCTTGGGGCTGAGATGGATTTGTGCCCTCATTTTAGTCAAGAGGTCTCGCCCAGGAGTCACTGAGGGATGACCATGAACGAATGGGTTACCAGACTCATTCCTAAGTCCACTTCTCTTTGGGTAGTCCATGAATATTGACTTGTCCCAGTGGCTCCCTGGGCCCATGTCCTCTTAGTGGACAGAGGTCCCATAGGTTGTTTCAGGATAGAATGCTGAGCCCCAGTATTGACCAGGAAGTCCACTTGTTTCCCCTCCACCTTTAAGGTTACCCAGGCCTCATGGAGGGGACATGAGCCCTGATGCCCTCAGTCACTGAGTTCTATTTCCAGGACTTTAGGATTTTTGTCCCTTTGTCTTTTTGGACATTCATTTTTCCAATGTCCCATCTCTTTGCAATAAGCACATTGGTCCTTTTGGAGATGGGGTCGGTATTGTCCTTCCCCTCTCAATTGTGGGGCTGGTATGCCCGTCTCTCCTGTATGCCGTGGTTTTTAATTCCCTTGGGTCAGCTTTTCCCGTGGTGGCCAGTAGTATCTTGGCTAATCCTCTAGTCTGTTTATCTTCTGGAGTTTCTCTATTATTATAAACTTTTTCTGCTATTGCCACAAGTTCTGACATTTGCTTACCCACGAAACCATACAGTTGTTGGAGTTTTCAGCGGATGTCTGGTGCCGTCTGGTTGAAGAAAGCCATGTTCACAGAAGACTGGTTTTTTCTTGCTTCGAGTCCAGAGGCATATAGGTCCGGTAGGCTTCTAGTAGTCTCTCTAAAAAGGCCCCCGGGCTTTCCTCCTTACCTTGTATAACCTGTCCTACCTTAGATAAATTTGTGGGCTTCCTTGCAGCCTCTCGGAGACCCCCCCCATAGGAATCTGGCGGTAAACTCTCAGTCTCTCCTTACCTGCAGGGCTGTTGAGATCCCAATCTGGGCGGGTTAAGGGAAAGGCTGCATCCACGTCAGCCTGCACATTTGCAGGCTGACTGCTAGGTCCAGGAACCAGCTTGTGGGCAGTGGCTAGAATTCTCTCCCTTTCCTCTGTAGTAAAAAGAACCTGTAAGAGCTGCTGACAATCATCCCAAGTGGGCTGATGGGTTATCATTATGGAATCTAACAAGTCTAGGAGGACTGAGGGCTTGTCAGAAAACTTTGGATTCTGCATCTTCCAATTATATGAGTCACTGGTAGACATGAGTCATGAACTATTGGCCATCTTGATCAGGGAGGGGGGAGCAGTTGCCCATAGAGGTAGCACAATTGTTGTGGAGTCTGTTTGTCTCACGGTCCGGGCCCATGTATGGGGAGGACTCATCATGTTTTCTCCTTCCTCTGGGCTCGGATCAGCAGCTACCACTTGTGGTACGGGTTCTGGCGCAGGGGCAGGTATGTAGGGAGGCGGGTAGAGGTCCTCCTTATAGGCAGCAGGGGGCAGGGCCACCAGCTTCTGGTCCTTCAGTGGTCCTGACTCCTTGACTGACAAGATTGCTGGGAATGCTGGTAAAAAGGGGCTCAGCTAAGGAGGGGGGCTTTCCACTAGATATTACCAGACCATGATATATGGGACCTGGTCAGGATGTCCAGGATTCCCATACACAATACCTTTAATTTTGTAAATGGTAGGGAGATGGAAGGTGCCTCCCTCTGGCCATCCCACATTGAAAGTCAGCCATTCATTTCTGCAAAACATGGTTAGTTTTCCCGACCATACTGTTAAACCCAGATTGTCCACCAGGCATTGGAAATCCTTGAAGTGTGACTAGACTAGGTCCAGTGGGGTGGAACTTGCCACCTGTCCCATGGCGTCTCACAAGAAAGTAAAAAAGGATGAACAAATACAGAGGGGCGCCCCAACTCACAACTCATTGATCAGTGTAGAACCAACTATTCACCTGAAAACGCTCCTCTATTGACTCTGGGGCGGGTGGACCCCAGCAATCCCGGACAAGCCCCCAAACATAAGGGTCCGAAAACCACTGAAGAAAGACCCCGGACTCAAATAGTATGTAAAAACAAAGAGTGTTTACTCTGCAGAATCAGCCAGCATGTGGGGGTCAACCATTCATACAAAATGGTGACCCCAAGAGGAGTACGCAGGCCCCTTTTAAGCACAACTAGGGGAATTCCAGGCGGCTTAGGTAATCCTTTAACGTGATTGGCTAGATATGCAGCAGTTACAGTTGTACATCTTTGATTGGTTGGGGCGAAAGGGACATGTTTCGGCATGTCTCCAGGAACTGACTCAGGCCCCTGGGCAGCTATCTTTCCTAGCCACATGTAAGGGTTACTGTTGATTTACAGACCTTTGTTCCTGGTTTTACCCAGAAGTTCTGCCTGCCTCTCTGTGAAACTGAAACTTAGGCCTAGTTAAGGTGGCACCCTATTGAAGCCTGGCATGGTGTCAGTTTGGTCCTTTCACTCTCTATCTGCTTCTTTCTTTTTTTCTCTCTCAAACAAATAAATAATAATAAAAAAACATAAAAGCCAGGCATGGTGGCGCATGCCTTTAACCCCAGCACTCGGGAGGCAGAGATAGGAGGATTGCTGTGAGTTCGAGGCCACCCTGAGATTATGTAGTGAATTTCATGTCAGCCTGGGCTAGAGGGAGACCCTACCTTGAAAAACAAAACAAAAAAATAAATAAAACACAGAATATAGGCAAAGGCAAGAGTGGTGGCACATGTCTGTAGTTCCAGTAAATTGGAAGACCACTGAAGGAGGAGGATTGCTTAAGCCTAGGTGTTTGAAGCCTGGGCAACACAACAAGAGCTTGTAAAAGGAAATCAAAACACAAATAAAAAAGCAGTCCATATATCATAGTTTCAGACAAAGGGACCTGAACTTTAATAAATGCAATACAAACACATGAAAGACAGTTAGAGATGTAGCTCAGTGATAAAGTGCTTGTCCAGCATGCATGAGGCCTGGATTCCATCATAGGAACACAACATAAAACAAAATAGGAAACCCATTATATGGATAATTAATATATGTGAACTATAAAATAAAACAGGGGAAGAGGGCTGGAATCAGTAAAGTGCTTGCCTTGCAAGCATGAAGACCTGAATTTGATCCCCAAAGACCATGTAAAAATGTTGGGCATAGTGGTACACATTTACAATCCCAGCCGTGGGGAAGTGGATACAGAAGGATCCTTGGTGCTTGCTGGCTAGGTAGTTCAGCCTTTTAGAAAGCTCCAGGCCAATGAGAGACCTTGTTGCAAAGATGTTACATGTTCTTGAGGAATAACATCTGAGGTTGTCCTCTAGCTTTAATACACACACACACACACTCCCTACTGATTACTTTTATCAAATATCTACATTAAAAATTTTAATTTTTGTGTGGTTTCTCTAGATATGGTCTCACTCTAGCCCAGGCTGACCTGAATTCACTGTGTAGTCTCAGGATGGCCTCGAACTCACAGTGATCCTCCTACTTCTGCCTTCCGAGTGCTGGGATTAAAGGTGTGCGCCACCAAGCTTGGCCAAAAAATTTAAATTTTGAATTGAAGCCCTGAAAAGATATTAAAATCAAAATCATAGAAACAAAGAGGGAAGATCATCTGGTGTGTCTTTTATGTCAATAGGGTTGTTATGACAATACTGCCATTAGTATTCTTTCTATTATAGTGATAAAAGTTGGAATTTTCCTGTGTTAGGTCAGGACAAAATGGAGTTACAATAGGAGAGCAACAGAGAAGTGAATCATCACATTCCTCAAGAAATTGCCCAGCCATTATCCCTCCCCTGCCTAACAAGGCTCCAGGCCTAGATTTACTGCCCCTTATCTCTCACTGGGTCACTTCTGCACTTACCATATGGCTAATGTAAAGAACAGAGATTTACTGCCCCAACAAAAAAATTCCTTCCCTTTCTCACCTTCCCCAATTGGAAACCTATAAAGCCCACTATCTGTAACCCCAAACTGACTGCTCCCACTCAAGAGTAGTCCTGGCAGCTCACGTTTTTCTTGAATAGAAACTTCCATTTTTGCCCCAAAGTGCTCTCTGTGGTCCTTGGTCACTTCTGAACCTTATACTATGCTTCTAATTTCAGCTACTACTTGGAACTAAATTATTTTAAGCAATATCATTTTAGGGCTTTATGCTCTACAAACTGAAACAGAGGATGCAATTTGTATCAATTATTTTCTTGTGGCTGACCAAAAGCAGTATATGGAAGGAAAGGGTTCATTTTCAGTTTATAGTTCCAAGGGAACATCCATCATGGCTGGGAAAACATGACAGGAGTAGGGAGCCAGAGTCACATTCACACACACAGGGAGGAAGTAGAGAGTAGCCCCAGGTTGCCCTTGAACTCACAGCAATGCTCCTACCTCAGCCTGCCAAGTGCTAAGGTTTAAAAGCATGTCCCACTATGCTTGACTTTTTCTTTTTTCTCTTTTCTTCCCTTTCCTTCCTTCCTCCCTCCCTCCCCTTTCCTTCCCTTTTTCCTTTCCTTCCCTTCCTTTGTTTTTCTCTTGAGCCGAGGTTTCACTATATATTCCAGGCTGACTTCAAATTCAGGATCTTCCTGCCTCAGCCTTGCTAGAGATTTAGAGATTTCCATCCCCACGTCATTTTCTCGTTTTCTTCTTTATGATCATGTCAACTTTGATAAAGCTTAATCTTGATTGTTTCATAATAATTTAGGCACTAAGTTCCTGCATTGAAACCCTTTCTGGGGCTGGAGAGATGGCTTAGTGGTTAAGGTGCTTGTCTGGGAAGTCTAAGTACCCAGATTAGATGCCCTTGTACCCACATGAGACCAGATGCACATGGCAGCTGTGGTAGTTTGAATAGATAGCTCCGAATACATTCAGTGTTTTATTAATTGTAGTTTGTATCTACAGGCACCTGGCTGGAGGCAGTGTCACTGGGTGGATCTTAAGGTGTGGTGGTGGGGCTGAGATTTCAATCTAAAGATATGCAAAGTGTGCCTAGCTGGAGTTCCTGAAGTGTGCTGTGCTGTGTGGTTTTTGGCTTGTGCTTCTCTCTCTGTGTTTGGTCCTGTGAAGGCAGGCCAGCTTCTTCTGCCATTATGGAACTTCCCCTGGATCTGTAAGCTTCAATAAATCCCTTCCTCCATAACTGTGCCTGGTCTGGAAGTTCATCTCTGCAAACATGAAGCTGTCTGCAACAGTAGCACGTGTCTAGAGTTCCTTTGCAGTGGTTAGAGGCCCTTGGCATGCCCATCCTCTCTCTCAAATTAAAAAAAAAAAAAAAAAAAAAAAAGAAGGCGGCTGGATAGATGACTTAATGGTTAAGGTGCTTGCCTGCGAAGCCTAATGACCCAAGTTCAATTCCCCAGTACCCATGTAAAAGCCAGAGGCACAAAATGGCACATGTATCTGGAGTCCGTCTGCAGCAGCTAGAGGTCCTGGTGTGCCCATTCTCTCTGTCTCTCTTCTGTCTATCTGTGCTTGCAAATAAATTAATTAAAAAAAAAAAAAAACAACTCTGGCACTGGGCGTGGTGGCACATAACTTTAACCCCAGCACACAGGAGTCAGATGTAGAAGAATCACTGTGAGTTACAAGCCAGCCTGGGACTACAGAGTGAGTTACACATGTACCTGGGCTCAAGTAAGACCCTATCTCAAAAAAAAAAAAAAAAAAAAACAACAACCAAAACAAAATCCCTTTCTTTGTATGGGAGATTTGAGGTTTCGGTTTTCTGTACTAGAGAATATGACAGAGAAAGTATTTAGCATCTATACACAGGGCTGATTTAGCATAACCTAAAATATATTGCATGGGCTGAGAGTGGGCAGTAGCTGACAAATGAACATTGGGCCTCGTAAGCATTCCAGGCCTAAAGAGAGGGTCAAGAGAATGTCCATTTACAAAGCCACAAGCAGCACTGAAGCAACCAACAGGGGACAGCAGAGCACCAGGGACCAGGGAAGCAAGAGCAGGAAGTTACTCCCTTCCACAGGCCTGAGGGCCAAGGCACAGAAGAGGAACTGAAATGTTCTGAGTTGAAATTTACGGAGATTATCGCAATAAGCAGAGTGACTCCAGGGAGAGGAATGAAATCAGCCACCGTTTGGTTTGTAGCCCTGCGGGGAACAAGCAGGATAAGTACCCAGATATCTCTGGAGCACTCTCCTTTACTTTCTGCCTCACTAGCTGAACCTCACTGGAAGCCAGAGAGCCAAGGAATACAGGTGATATGGTCCATAATGGTTAGGGCAGAATTACAAGTCTGGGAGACAGAAAGTATCACCAATGAAATATCAAGCTTATTCATTCACCTGGGTATTAAATGACTCATGGATTATAGAAGGCATCAAAATGGAAATGACACAGCTATGAGACAAGCTGCATTCTAAAATTTGTGAGATACAGCCAAAGCTGTCAATCGCAGGAAAACTCATAGTGTTCAAAGTTATTTTTGCTATTTTAATTTTTAACTCATGCGGTCAGAAAACTAAAGAAACTCCAGCCAAATGAACACAAAGAAAGAAAAAAGTGGAGTTCCTAAGAATTTACATAAAATACATTAAGAAATTAAAGACCCCAAACTATATTAACTTGATCAAATACAACCAATAATTAATTCTTTGAAAAGTCTACCTGGTAAGCTCAAACTCTGGCAAATTTATAGGAGATAAAACGAGAGGGCACTGTGTCTGATCTGTAGCTGACTACCACAAAGTTAGGCTTGTTGTGCTCCTGAGGGGTCCTATGAACATGAGCGGCTCCCCTCCCCTACCCTCTGCCTCCATGTGCCCTGTATCAATAGATCAGGGTAACCCCTTTTGCCACTGCCACTGCAGAGCTCAGGTGTAGCCAGGCGTAGCCTGAGGATACCTGGTAGGTGCCACCTGGCCTCTGTGCTTTGAATCCAGGCTCCGTGGGCCACGGCCTGTGCTATCAGACCATACTCTGCCTGGCAGACATAACTAGGAGAGTGAAAAATTCATGTTGGACTCCTGAACTCTGGGCCTGACCTCATGTTCAAATATCTTCATTGAAGAAAAATGATCTGCTGTTCTGCTTCCAGCTTTGGTGGGGGGGAGGGGGATAATTGTTATCTACGCAGGTATACAGACTAGCCAGTTGTTTTCAAACAGATGCCAAGATTTTACACTGTCTTTATACTCCAGACCCATGTGCCACCTTGTGCATCTGTATTATGTGAGTATTGGGGATTCGAACCTGGGTCCAGCTCCTTGGAATGTATTTTTTTTCCAGGTAGGGTCTCGCTGTAGCCCAGGCTGACCTGGAATTCACTATGCAGTCTCAGGGTGGCCTCGAACTCATAGCGATCCTCCTACTTTTGCCTCCCAAGTGCTGTGATTAAAGGCATGCGCCACCACACCTGGCTACCTTGGAAATTTTTAATAGTACTTTCTGAATATTTATATTGTGCCATGTCCTCATCTAAGTAACTTCTACTAAGTCATTTAACTGTTCTGTGAGATAGGTCTTGTTATTTCTACTTCCTACTGAGAAAGTTGAAGCCCAGACAAGTTACCTTGTTCAAAGTAACCTTAACTAATGAATAGCTGAGCTAGGATTGCTGAGCTATTCCGTTTATGCCTTGATATTACATTGCCTTTCAAAACAAAACAAAAAAAATCAATATAGGGGCTAAAGAGATGGTTCAGCGGGTAAGCCACTTGACTGCAAAGACTAAGACCCAGGTTGGATTCACCAGTGCCCACATAAAGCCAGATGTAAAATGTGGTGCATGCATCTGGAGTTCATTTGCAGTGGCTAGAAGCCCTGGCACACCCATTCTCTCTCTGTCTTCTCCTGCTTGCAAATAAATTAATAAAAATTAAAAAAGAAAAATGGAAAATTAAAACTAAGCAATAACCATGAAACAAATAGAACTGATAGACAACATCCACACCCCCTTCTTTCTAGCAAATAACTAGATCCTCCAGGTGTAGTGGAACACACCTTCAATCCCGGCACTAGGGAGGCAGAGGTACGAGGATCACCATGAGTTCGAGGACACCCTGAAATTCCAGGTCTGCCTGGGCTACAACAAGATACTACTTCAAAAAAACAAAACAAAACAAAACAACAACAACAAAGGATTGAGAGAGAGAGAGAGAACTAGATCCTTTAAGGGCCTATTTAGTTATGTCTCAAGAAAGGGATAATTATCAATTTGTAAAGTCAGTACTAGAGCATATAAAGAGAATGGAGACTGCTGACTCACTTACTAGGTTAGGTCAGCTCAGAAGAAGAGGATGTGTTGAGCATCTGCAAAGCCCTAGGTTCAATATGAAGCATCAAAACCAAAAGGCAAGCAGCAAATGTTCATAGACTCAAAGATCCAATATTTTTGAAATGTCAAATTTCTTCAAAGTGATCTACAGATTTAAAACAATCTCCCCCCGCCCCAGAAACCCCACTTGTTTTCTTTAAACTGAAACTGACAGTCGTTATTCTAAAAAGTTATATGGAATAATGAGTTAAGCACAGCCAGATGCAGTGACAAGAGACCCTGGTGCACACTCACACAAGCACATACGTATGCAAATAAATAAATAAAAATTTAAAAGATATGTTGGCTGGGCTGGGGAGGTGATGTAGCATTTAAAGGCATTTGCCTGAAAAGCCTGCTGGCCTAGGTTCAATTCCCCAGTACCCATGTAAAGCCAGGTGCAAAAACTGGTACATTACTCTGGAGTTCATATGCAGTGGCAAGAGACCCTAGTGTGCCCATTCTCTGTCTCTCAAATAAACATAATTTTTAAAATATTAGAAAATTAGTATGTGGGTCCGGAAACTACACAAAAATCAGTTCCAAGTAGATGGCAGCTCTAAATGCAAAAGGCCAAGTAAAGCTTTTAGAGAAAATATATTTGTGACCTTAGGGTAGGCAAGTATTTTCTAGGAGCAGAAACCAAAAAGGAAAAAGTGTTAATTGGACTTTAATAAATATAAAAAATTCTGTTCTTTGAAAGAAACTACTAAGAATATAGAAGCCAAGCTGGGGAGATGGCTCAGCTGTTAGAGTTGCGTACTTGCAAAGCCTGATGACTCAGGTTTGATTCTCCAGTACCTGCATAAAGCCAGATACACAAAGTAACACATGGCATCTGTAGTTCATTTGCAGTAGCAGGAAGCCCTGGTGTACCCATACTCACCCACTCTCTGTGTCGGCTTCTCTCTCTCAAATAATAAATAAATAAATAATATTAAAATTGACTTAAAAGGGGCTGGAGGGATGACTTTGGTGACATCTACTGACTTTACAAATGCCTGCAAAGCCAAAGGACCCTGGTTCAATTCCCCAGGACCCATGTTAGCCAGATGCTCAGGGGGGCAGACATGTCTGGAGTTCGTTTGCAGTAGCTGGAGGCCCTGACACACCCATTCTCTCTCTCTCTCTCTCTTGCTCTCTCCCCCTCTTTCTCTGTCAAATAAATAAATAATAAAATATATTTTAAAAATTGATTTACATGGTACTGGCACAAAAGCAGACATGTAGATCAATGGAACAGAATAGAGGACCCAAACGCAAGTCCAGGTAGCTATAGCCACCTGATATTCGATAAAAATGCCAAAAATAATCATTGGAGAAAAGACAGCCTCTTCAGCAAATGGTGTTGGGAAAACTGGATATGTATCTGCAGAAGGACGAAAATAGATTCTTCTCTCTTTCCATGCACAAGAATTAAGTCCAAATGGATTAAAGACCTTAACATCAGACCGGAAACTCTAAAACTGCTACAGGAAAAAGTAGGGGAAACCCTTCAACATATTGGTCTTGGCAAAGACTTTCTGAATATAACCCCAATTGCTCAGGCAATAAAACCACAGATTAACCACTGGGACCTCATGAAATTACAAAGATTTTGTACTGCAAAGGACACGGTGAATAAAGCAAAGAGGCAACCTACAGAATGGGAAAAAATCTTTGCCAGCTATATATCTGATAGAGGATTGATATCTAGGATATACAAAGAACTCAAAAAGTTAAATAATAAGAAATCAAACAAGCCAATTAAAAAATGGGCTATGGAGCTAAATAGAGAGTTCACAAAAGAAGAAATACGGATGGCGTATAAGCATCTAAAAAAATGTTCTACGTCCCTAGTCATCAGGGAAATGCAGATTAAAACTATATTGAGATTCCATCTCACTCCTGTCAGATTGGCTACCATCATGAAAACAAATGATCATAAATGCTGGGGGGGATGTGGAAAGAGAGGAACCCTTCTACACTGTTGGTGGGAATGCAATCTGGTCCAGCCATTGTGGAAATCAGTGTGGAGGTTCCTAAAACAGCTAAAGATTGATCTACCATGTGACCCAGGTATAGCATTCCTAGGCATATATCCTAAGGACTCATCTCATTTCCTTAGAAGTACATGCTCAACCATGTTTATTGCCGCTCAATTCACAAAAGCTGGGAAATGGAACCAGCCTAGATGTCCCTCAACTGATGAGTGGATAATGAAGATGTGGCACATTTATACAATGGAGTTCTATACAGTGGTAAAGAAAAATGAAGTTATGAAATTTGCAGGAAAATGGATGGATTCTCTCTCATATGTGGATGCTACCTACAGATGATTGGGCTTCTGTGTGAGAAGGAAAAAACTCAGTAGCAGAGGCCAGTAAGCTAAAAAAGAGATACAAAGGGAAGAGAAGGGAAGGGAGGAGGGTATTGTATATATGTAAGTAGAAGAATAGATTAATGGGGGTGAAAAGGCCCAAAGTGAGGTCAGGGGAGGAGATTGAGTAAAGGAAAGGTGGAGGGAGTGCTAAACAAAATCTAAGAGGATATAAATAAATCATATGGAATCCTCCGGTTTTGGACAATGGAACACTCAGGAGCTGTAGACTGTTGCTAGAAAATTTTCAGTGCCAGGGATGGGATACCTTCCAGTGAGTTGTTGTCCTGGGAGGTCCCTGATGTCCCCAAAACATTATAGGCCATTGCCGAGGCCCTTGGTTTCCCACCAGGAATCGATGGTAAGACCCTATTGCTGAAGACTCCACATATTTGGGCTGCAAGGCTACTGAGAAATCCTGCTGGAACTGAGCTAATAACCTCCTCCATGTAGACCAGCTGACAGAAAGCTGGAAGAAGCCATTCTACATGCAGTTCAATGCCAGAAAGAGATACCACCAGTGAAGATACTCAACAGTGGATACTGCAAACCTTATAATTGGCCAGCCAGGACAAATGAGCCAACGGGTGCAATAGTAGCACGTCTATCATGGTGGAAACCAACTGCCTTCCAACTGGACTGGAGGCCCGCTCCATGGGAGGGAATACATCCCTGATACTGAAAACTTAAAACAGGGGTAGTCATGAGCCCTAGGGGTGTAACATCTGCTGATGTCTGGAAAAATGTATATACTATGCTTATCAAATTGCCCAGTAAGCACTTCTCTTAATATTCATACCATTATATTAATGCTACTCTCACGTTGGGTAGAGAATCTTCTCTTTTCGGATGGCAGTGACCTTGGGATGACTCAGAAGGTATCATGGTGCTGGAAAGAAGTGACTAGAGTACCGAGGAACATCTTGATCACACCTACCAAGGCTCAGGGTCTAATGCGGAAGAGGTGGCGGAAAGAATGTAAGAGCCAAAGGAAGGGTAGGACTCCTTACAACGTGCTCCCTCCAGACATAAAATGGCCTCGATATCCATGACCTCATAGTGCCTGACACTACCTACATAAGGCCATCATAAAAGGAGGAAAAGATCATGACATCAAAATAAAAGAGAGACTGATTGAGATGGGGAGGGATATGATGGAGAATAGAATTTCCAAAGGGGAAAGGGGGGAGGGAGGGTATTACCATGGGATATTTTTTATAATGATGGAAAATGTTTAAAAAAATTTGAAAAAAAAATTAAAAAATAAAAAAAATTGATTTAAAAAAGAGGGGCTGGAGACATGGCTCACCAGTAAAGGTGCTTGGCTGCAAAGCCTAAGGACCTGGGTTTGATTTCCCAGTAGTTACATAAAGCCAGATGCACAAGGTGGTACATGTGTTTGGAGTTCCTTTGCAATGACTAGAGGTCCTGGCACACCCATTCTCTCTCTCTTTCTCTCTCTGGCTCTTAAATAAATAAACAAATAAAATATTTAAAAATAAAGAATAGAGGCTGGGCTTGGTGGTATACATCTTTATTCCAACACTTGGGAAGCTGGGGTAGGAGGATTGCCACGAGTCCAAGGCCAGCCTGGAGCTACAGGGTGAGTTCCCCATCAGCCTGGACTAGACGGAAAACATGCCTCTAAAAAAAGGGGGGGCCTGGAGAGATGGCTTAGGGGTTAATGAACTTGCCTGCAAAGCCCAAGGACCCCGGTTTGATTGCCCAGGACCCCCATGTAAACCAGATGCACAAGGCGGCACATGCATCTGGAGTTCATTTGTAGTGGCTTGAGGCCCTGATGTGCCCATTCTCTCTGCCTGTCTCTCTATCTCTGCTTGTAAATAAATTTTTTAAAATGTTTTTAAGGTGGGCGTGGTGGCGCATGCCTTTAATACCAGCACTCGGGAGGCAGAGGTAGGAGAATCGCCGTGAGTTCGAGGTCACCCTGAGACTACATAGTTAATTCCAGGTCAGCCTGGGCCAGAGTGAGACCCTACCTTGAAAAAATAACAACAAAAAAGAGTTTTTTAAAAAACAGAACTAATTTTGCTAAGTTATTACAGTTCTGAATAATGGTTATCTTTGGGATGGGGAGTAGTGACAACAGCAGCAAGAGGGAGCTAAGTGACAGTGATGATATTTTGCTGGCTACCAGGGTATGTCCAATGTGAACACATATAAATTTACACACTGATATGTACACATTCCTTATGCATACTACACTGTAATAAAAACTAATGTGGGGCTGGAGAGATGGCTTAGCAGTTAAGGTGCATGCCTGTGAAGCCTAAGGACCCAGGTTCCATTCTACAGGTCCCACTTAAGGCCAGACACACATGGTGGCACATGCATTGTTTGCAGTAGCTAGTGGCCCTGGCGTGCCCATTCTCACTCTCTCTCTCTCTAATAAATAAATCTTTAAGACAACAACAACAAAAAACTAATGTGGCTGGGTGAGATGGCACACGCCTAAAATCCCAGCACTAGGAAGGTAGAGGTAGGAGGATTGCCCTGAGTTTGAGCCACCCTGAGGCTACAGAGTGAATTTCAGTTCAGCCTGGGCTATAGTGAGACCCTACCTTGAAAAACCAAAAGAAAAGAAAAGAACAGAATAAACATAGCCAGGCATGGTGGTGCACGCCTTTAATCCCAGCACTCGGGAGGCAGAGGTAGGAGAATTGCTGTGAGTTCGAGGCCACCCTGAGAATACAGAGTAAATTCCAGGTCAGCCTGGGCTAGAGTGAGACTCTACCACGAAAAGCCAAACAAAGAAAAAAAAAAAAAAAGAAAAGAAAAGAATATACAAGCCAAATAGCAAACTGGAAAAAAATCTTCAGATATAATAAAAGCATAATAATAAATGAAGAATTCATGAAAATCAATTTTTAAGAAGCTAGGGTGAAACATGCCTATTTAGCATGGGAAAGCCCTGGGTTTATTCTCAGTACAAAGAAGAGGAGGTGGGCTGGAGGGATGGCTTAGCGGTTAAGGCATTTGTCTGCAAAGCCAAAGGACCCAGGTTCCATACCCCAGGACCCACATTAGCCAGATGCACAAGGGGGCGCACGGGTCTGGAGTTCATTTGCAGTGGTTGGAGGCCCTGGCACACCCATTCTCTTTCTCTCTCAACCTCTCTCTCTCCCTCTTTCTCTGTCAAATAAATAAATAAAAATAAAATAAAAAAGTTAAGGGCTGGAGAGATGGCTTAGCAGTTAAGGCACTTGCTTGCAAAAGGACCTCGGTTCAACTCCCCAGGACCCACATAAGCCAGCTGCACAAGGTGGCACATGTGTCTGGAGTTTGTTTGCAGTGGCTGGAAGCCCTGGTGCACCTATTCTCTCTCTTGCTCTGCCTCTTTCTCTCTCTGAAATAAATAAATAAAAATAATTCTTAAAAATTTAAAACAAGAGAGAAGGGAAACAAAAAAGCTAATATTCAAAGGTAAATCAGACAGAAGGGGAGTAGAGAAAATGCTTGAAGAAATAAAACTGGCTAAAAGTGTATTAATAAATGTAAATATAAACAATAAAATGCTACTATTGCAGGGCATGGTGACATACACTTGCAATTCCAAGTACTTTGAATTCTGAGGTCAGACCAAGCAGAATTTGAGACCAGCCTGGGTTGGATACCTCTCTCTCAAAAAAAAAAAAAAAAATAGGGTTGGAGAGATGGCTAAGTGGTTAAGCACTTGCCTGTGAAGCCCAAGGACCCAGATTCGAGGCTCAATTTCCCCAGGACCCAGGGTAGCCAGATGCACAAGGGGGCGCACGGGTCTGGAGTTCATCTGCAGTGGCTGGAGACCCTGGCGCACCCATTCTCTCTCTATCTGCCTTTCTCTCTCTGTCTGTCGCTCTCAAATAAATAAATAAAAACAACAAAAAAAATAAATTTAAAAAGCACACAATTTTCCAAGTGATGAATAGAAAAAGATCCACAATAAATTTAAGTGAGAAATACATTCAAAACTGTGTGTGGTATATCCTCTGTGTTAAAAAAAAAAATCACACAAACATGAACATGCATTTGAATAGCAAGACACTTATAAGAGCATATACCATATTATTAACAGAGGCCACCTTTGGGTGGTTGGATAGTGGATAATTAAAATTTCTTGGTAGTTTTCTATAGTTAGGTGTTTTGTACACTTATTATGTTCAGAAATCAAAGAAGATAGGGTAAAAAATACAGCCAGTCAGAAATCTAAGTCCACTTAGAAATCTAAGTCACTTTAGTCTCAGTCTTTCCTTTAACTCCTGTCCATCAGTGTCCCTTCTCTCAATTTTGACTTAGAAATATCTACCCAAGTCACTATTTCATTGATTTTTCTCTCATTTCCAAAATGCAGGCCCTTGTCCTTTCTAGTGAACTTTTCACACCCATATTCTTCATCACAGCAAAATGGTCACATTTTTCACTCCTCCACTGTAGCCACACCAAGTCCCTGCACACTCCAGCCTTTAAAAATGCCTACTAGGTACAGTCACACACACTCCAGCCCCTAGCCTTAGCATACTCAAAGCTCTTATTCCTGCAATCTTTCTCCCTTCCATCTTTCTAATTCGAGTCATGTTCAAGATTTACCTCGGATATCATTTACTGGGTGTAGCTTTCAAAGGTGGCAAGAACAGACAACCGTTTCCAAATTACTCCTCCAATGACAGCTTCAACATTCAACATTCCCCACCGTACCCGGCTCTACAGTGGCTAGTATAGGCCACTTCTATTTTTAAAATTAATGGATGAATTTATATATAAATTTATATAAATACATTCAAGGGGTGTGAGTTTTGAATCTGTCTAATTGAAAATATGACATCAAAAACACACTTTTTTTTTCATTCAAGATGGCAGAGACGTCTCAAAACAGTCCTACACAAAAGCACTCACATCCAGACCAGAGCCCGTAATTGGAAGAACTAGCCACACCTGGCGCAACGGCAAAGGACAAAAGAATGGAACCTAGATGTTGAGATGTCCGGACCCTAACCATCCAGTGCAGGTCTCACGCCCAGAGACTTTAAACGCCCTGAGAAAACTGGCACCTGCTGCCTGCATTCCAAGGACCACGCCTTGGTGGTGGTAACCATGACCTGAAGCACTTCTGGATGCTGACAGCGAAAATAATAATCATCATCATCATCATCAAGATGCAAAGGGAGGAGGCTAAGTTGTATTAGTATCTAGAAAGCACGCCTCGGCCCCGCCCCGGCGAGGCGCAGTCCCGCCGAGGTGCAGACATCCCCGGGAAGGAATGAACAGGACTCCCGCCCGCCCGAGGGCCCGGCAAGCCAGCCCAGGACTGGGGATTCTGGGCGGGCCTGGGGCCGAGGCCGGTCACGTCAGGGCCCCTCAGGCTACACCTGTCCGGCTGCGGCCGCCTGAAGGCCCCGAAATAGCCGGGGATTAGGGGAGGAGGGGTGCCGGTGACCCAGGGCCGCACGAGCGCTCGCAGCATTCCGCATCGCTGTGCCTCCTCGCTTTGCCTCTCGTCCCTTCTCACACAAAGGCGATCCATCCACACTCAGCGCCATTTTCCCCTTACCTCAAAAACCACCTCTTCGTCAAACTCGGGTGTCATCCTTCTCCGCCATGCCACCCGCCTCAGCACGATGGGAAATGAAGGCAGCACCCAAGTCCGCCCCGCGGGGTCCTGAAGACTACAATTCCCGGCATGCCTCGCGGCTCACGCCCCTTTTCAGGCCTGCTGATTGGAGCAGAAGACGAGTGTGGTGGCTGGAGGGGGCGGGAACAGGAAGACATTCCCGATTTCCTATTGGACAACGCGTCAGCTTTTGTCTGCCTTTTACGGACGCCTCTAACGGGGGGGGGGGCGCTTGGAGCTCTGATTTTTTTTTTTTCCTGCGGGGGGCGGGAACGGGAACAGCCGAGGGGCGCGCGCCGGCGAAGACGCGGAGAACTCCGCTCGTGCCCGCGCCTGGCGGCCTGCCGGGAGCGCGGCGGGGTGGCGCTCGTGCTCGTCCGCCTGCGCCCGCCGCCGCCGGCTCGCTCCCGGGAGCGCCGGAGGGACACTGCGAGCGGCGATCTCCTTTTGTGGAGGCGCTCCGGTGGCACCGCGGAGGCACGGCGCCGAAATGTGGGTGCTGCGGGCGTTCTTCTCCTCTGCCTGAACCTGGGGACCATGGACTGGAAGGGACACTAGGATTGAGCGCGCCAGCGAGCGGGGAAGCTAGCGGGACGGGGCGATCATGACTTCTGCCGCCGGTAAGTGGCTGCGCTCGCGCTGCGCTGGGAAAGTTTGGGGCGCACAGCGGTCGGCTGGGGCTCCGGTTCCCGAGCACCCTTCCCGGCGGGCTCGGGCGGTCTCTTGCCCTTCCCCGGCCGCCGGATCCGCGCTCCCTTCCTGCCGGGAGGCTGCGGGAGCGCCGGGGACCTCCCTTCCAGGCTGTCCTGCGCCCGGAGTTCCGCGCCAGGTGGACCTGGACCGAACCTCCATGGGCTCATCCCACACCTTGACCAACTTCCACTTTGCAGATTGGGGGAAGAAGTGTACATTCCCATCCGAAACAATTATAGTTATTCCGAACGCGCTGCCTGCCCTCCGACCACCAGGCTCAGTTGCTTTAAACCTAGTAGTGACCCAAAAGACACTCTTAGCATTCTGAAGGAGGTGGAAACAGTAGCTTTATTTTCCTCGCGCTTGTAACCCTGTTACCTGAGAACTCAAGGAATAGGATTGCCGGTGGCATATATTATCTATTTATTTATTTATTTTCCTCATCTTCACTCAGTTTCTTTTGTGATTGTTTTCTCTCTATGTACCTGGATAGCGCATAAACAAAGCCCTTCTTTTATTTGTCTGTTTTTTTGCTTTTTTTTTTTTGGTTTTTCGAGGTAGGATCATATAATAAGTAGCAATAGCCCAGGCTGCCCTCAAACTCACAGAGATCCTCATACCTCTAGCCACCAGCCCTCGTTTTCTTTCTGCTTTCTGTAGATCTTTGCACTCACCCAAATGACAAAGCCACTGTTTACCTTGGTGTTTGCAATTCTGGGCATTTTATTGCTGAGTATCTTTAAGGAACAATTTTTATTTTCCACTGTAATTACCCAAGTGGTGTTATAGCCATTTTTAAATTTTGAAGCTAAAACTCAATAATGTATTTCTTAAAAAAATGTTTTTAGACTTTATAAGAACATGGGTTAATTTTAAAGCCAGGACTTAGTAATGTATGTTTGGGTTTTTTTTTTTTTAACGTTTTGATTCACTTTTGATAAAGAAACTTTGATAAGAAATCTTTTAGTAAAATAGTTTCAAGCTTTCCCTCAGTGACTTCTAACATCAGCACTGAAGTATCAGATTAAATGTTCATTGCTTTCTTTGGCATTTGTTTAAAATTCCTGTAACTTGAAACTGTCAAACAACACACTAACTCTTCTGATTTGTATTATTTCTAAAGCCTGGATACATTGGACTGCTGCACTGCTCAGTGTTATCAGTTTACAACTAAATGCAAGAAATTAGCCAATAGAAATATGAAAGCAAGGAGTTAAGTGTTCTTATAGATGTTCTTTCCTTTTGATGCGCTGGTTATGCCCGAGTGAACATTATGCACTAGTGTAGTTATCTTATTTGTAGACTTTTATTTTACTTAGTGAAAGTTCCCACTTACATAATGAATTGTTTTCATCCTAAATTTATGTGTTTCATCTTTGTTCAAATACTCTTTGTTCTTGAACCAGAATGTAAATTAAGAATGGTTAGATGTATTGGGCATGTGGCTCAGTTGGTAGAGTGCTTGCCTGGCATTCACACAGCCTGGAGTTGGACTCCCCAGCACCACATAAACCCATAAACTTGGTGTGGTGACTGAAATTTGTATTCCAGCACTCAGGAGGTGGAGAAAGGATGATCAGAAGTTCTATCTCAACATAATAAATAAATAAATAAAGTAAACAGGACTGCTGGGCGTGGTGGCGCACACCTTTGATCCCAGCACCAGGGAGGCAGAGGTAGGAGGATTGCTGTGAGGCCACCCTGAGAATACAGAGTGAATTCCAGGTCAGCTTGGGCTAGAGTGAGACCCTACCTCAAAAAACCAAAATAAATAAATAATAAATAAAATAATAATAAACAGGGCTAGAGAGATAGCTTAGCAGTTAAGCAGCTTGCTGGCAAAGCCAAAGGACCCATGTTTAATTCCTTAGTATCCACATAAAGCCGGATGCACAAGGTGGTGCATGTATCTGGAGTTCGTTTGTAGTGGCTGAAGGCCCTGTCCATTTTCTCTCTCTCTCTGCTTCTTTCTCTCCATCTCAAATAAATAAATAAAATAATATTTAAATTTTTTCTTTTATTTATTTATTTTCAAGGAGAGAGGGAGAAAGAGAATGGGTGCACCAGGGCCTCTAACTACTGCAGATGACCTCTAGAGGCATGCCCCATTTTGTGCATCTGGTTTTGACGTGGGTACTGGGGAATCAAACTTGGGTTGTTAGGCATTGAGGGCAAGTGCCTTAATCACTACTGAGCCATCTCTCTGGCCCTAAAATAATATTTTAAAAATAAAATAAAGTGGTTAGAAATTTACAAATCCCTCGAATTACAGTTCTTCCCTTCTTTTGGGAAACAAATGTGCTTAAAATATTCATAGTTTAAATGTTTTCAGCATTCAATTCTAGAATAATACTTTATAATGAACAGTTACAGAAGCATTTGACATTTATATATGTAAACCCAATTTTTATAGCTCAGCGTGAAAGTTAATAATTCTTTCAATTTAGTTACCCCAGAATGATATGTTATTTTTATACTCTATCAAATTTATAATTAAAGAAATCCACAGACATTTTTGTGGCATTTAAAAGAGGGACACTTCCTGTGTCTAGCTGAGCTAGTTGATTTTTTAGCATGGCTCAGTGAAAAGCATTAACTACTTTTTTGCTCCCTTATCTGACAGGATTTATTTATTAAATTCTTTTTTTTTTTTTTTTTTGGTTTTTTGAGGTAGGGTTTTGTTCTAGCCCAGGCTGACCTGGAACTCACTATGTATTCTCAGGGTAGCCTTGAACTCCCGGTGATCCTTCTTCCTCTGCGTGGGATTAAAGGCGTGTACCAGCACACCTGGCTAGGATTTATTAAATTCTTTCTTATGTGTTGATGGGAAATATGGAAGAGAATTGAGATTTTATTTCCACCTATAATGGTACTTATAAAACTGGGGTCTTTTGGTGTGACACTCAAATTTAGTAAAAGTTTTGGGTAAGTTGGTCTGGAGATTTGGCTCAGCAGTTAAAGGCACTTGCTTGCTTGCCAAGCCTGAAAGCCCAGCAACCTATGTTTGATTCCCCAGGACCCATGTGTAGCCAGTTGCTCCAAGTAGCGCATATGTCTGGAGTTTGTTTACAGTAGCAGGAGGCCCTGACATGTCCGTGTTCTCTTTCTGTCTGCCTCTTTCTCACTCACTCACTCAAATAAATAAAACTAAGTTAAAATCTTAAAAAGTAGGAAAAGGGTCGGGCGTGGTGGCGCACACCTTTAATCCCAGCACTTGGGAGGCTGAGGTAGGAGGATCATCATGAGTTTGAGGCCACCCTGAGACTACATAGTGAATTCCAGGTCAACCTGGGCTACAGTGAGACCCCACCTTGAGGGGAAAAAAAAGGTTTCTGGAAGTTATTGCAATTAAAGGAGGGGATGTTTGTTTTGTGTTTATTGTGTTTGAGAAAGTTGGTTTAAAATTTAAGAAAATTAAGAGGTATGTTGTGCAGTATTTAAATGATATGTATTCTAAAGAAGAACTTACCTTTTTTCTATGTCTAGGGCAGTGGGTAGGTAGTAGACAATTTAGAAACATTCTCAGCAGTATATGAGAAAGAAAAGAGAATTATAAGTATGTACGTTATTTTTTTTTTTCTTTTTGAGCATTTAGATTTCAGTGTGTCATGAGTGCCTGTGCTTGGCTTTGGGGCTGATGCAGTAGCCACAAGAGTGTACACGTGAGCTGTGGCCATATGTGTGCAGCAGATGACAAGCTTGTTTATAATTGTTAGTAATATGGTAGTAGGACGTCACTTTTTTTTAACGTTATATTTCCCTGGAGCCAAACAGCTGTGTAAATAAAAGATTTGCTGCGTTGCTCTGTAGACACTGTGGGTCTGACTGTTTAATACAGTGTTAAGATCCAAAGGTGCTGGGTTCATTTCCATTATCAACTAGAGTTTGACATTGGAATCAGTGTCTTATATTTCCTTCAAAATAGAGCCATGAAAGATGATTAAAAAAAAATAATGCACTCCTGTAATCCCAGCACTCAGGAAGCCAAAGCAGGAGGACTACTAAATTCAAGGCCATCTTGGGCTATCTAGAGAGTTCCTGTCTCAAAAATTAAACTATAAAAGTAAAGAAATAATATGAAAGTGCCTTGGTGAACACTTGTTCCTATCAGTCAGTAAGGAATTGTAAAATAATCCTATTGAAGTTCCTTCTGCTTCCTCTTCAAAACATCATTTGATGTTAAATTGGATACTGACCTTTTTAAAAACAGAAGTTTCCTGTCACTGAGACTTATCAAACAGTCAGTGTGTGTGGCAGCTGATTACTGACAGGCCCATTTTCAGCCCTGGGATACTCCTGGAGTTTGCTTTCTATGCAAAGGGTCAACATTGTTCTGAAGAAAAGTAACCCAGGGCTGGAGAGATGGCTTAGTGGTTAAGGTGTTTGCCTGCGAAGGCTAAGGACCCAGGTTAGATTCCCTAGCACCCACATAAGCCAGACACCCAAGGTGGTGCATGCATCTGGACTTGATTTGCAAATGGCTCTCTATCTGCCTCTGTCTCTCTCAAGTAAATAAATAAATAAAAATATTAAAAAGAAAAGAGAAGAAAAGCAACACAGGATCAATCAAGGGTCTCCTGAAGAAAATATCTCAGAAGTTATGATCTCAGACTCATCTGAGCCCCCTCCCCCCAACCCAGTGCATATAGAGGCTTGCAGTGAGGTCAGCCAGGTCCCCAAGTTACGTTATTGGCTTCCTACAATACATAGGGTAACTAACAATGGTAAGCCCCAGTTTCCAGTGAGGGTCAGTGAGGATGCTTCAAGAACTTTAGGAACAGAATTCCGTGATGTACTTACTAGGAGTCAACTTTGGCTCATGCATAGTTAATTCCTTTGGCAATAAGAGAGAACAAGAATTTGCCTCTTGAAAGCAGACTCAAAAGAAAGACTGACATAGTTGCCAGAGATTAGTAATGATTTAGGGAGGCTGAGGTGAGAGGATGGAAGGAAACACCGAAGTTGGTACCAGAGATTAATAATATGATTTAGGAAAGCTAAGGCAAGGATTTTGGAGAGTTTGTGGTCTGGGTTATGTGGCAAGATCCTGTTTCAAACAAGTAACTAAGTATGTAAATACAATAAGATGACTTAAGTGAAAAGCAAACCTTGATTAGTCAGTAACTCTGAGCCTTCTGACTAGAATCCAAGGTGCAGTAAGCCAAAGTTAACTAAATGAGATGAGTTTCTTTATAATTGTTGTAAAATCTACCATCTTAACCTTTTTTTTTTTTTTTTTTTTTTTTTTTTTTTTTTGAGGCAGCCTCAGCTGACTCTGTAGTTCAATGCTTGCCTCAAACTCACAGGGAGCCTCCTACCTCTGCCTCTGCTGGGATTAAAGGTTTACATCTAGCTAGTGAACTCGAGGTGCTAGTGGATTTGAGACACCTGAACAGGGACATGGACCCTGGACCCTAAAAATTAAAAATTAAATTAAAAATCTGATGCTCTACTGATTAAGCTATCTGGTCTTTGTTGTTGTTTTGTTTTTGGAGATGAGATCTTACTCTATTGTCTAGACTGGTCTTAAACTCACTGTGGAAGCCAGGGTGGCTTCAAACTTGGAACAATCCTCTTGTTTTAGCCTCCTGAGTTCTAGGATTATAGGAACCTAACACCATGTTCAGCCATGTTAACAGTTTTTTGTTTTGTTTTGTTTTTCGAGGTAGGGTCTCACTCTAGCCCAGGCTGACCAGGAATTCACTATGTAGTGTCAGGGTGGTCTTGAACTCATGGCGATCCTCTTCTTCTGCCTCCCAAGTGCTAGGATTAAAGGCATGCACCACCATGCCCGGCCATCTTAACAGTTTTTTTGAGTGTAAGGTTCAGAAATGTTAAGAGCATTGCTGTAGATTCTCTCCAGAATACTTTTTTTTTTTTGGTTTTTCGAGGTAGGGTCTCACTCTAGCTCAGGCTGACCTGGAATTCACTCTGTAGTCTCAGGGTGGCCTTGAACTCTCAGCGATCCTCCTACCTCTACCTCCCGAGTGCTGGGATTAAAGGCGTGCGCCACCATGCCCGGCTTCCAGAATACTTTTCATCTGTAAAAACTCACATTTAAAAATTTTTTAAATCTTTTTTATTGACAACTTCCATACTTACAGACAATAGACTGATAATTCCCTCCCCTACTTTCCCTTTCACAAATCCACAATGCATCGTATCTCCTCTCTCTCTCTCCCCATTAGTCTCTCTTTTATTTTGATGTCATCATCTTTTCTTCCTATTATGAGGGTGTTGTGAAGGTAGTGCTAGGCACTGTGAAGTTATGGATATCAAGACCAATTTCTGTTTCAACAGTTGCATTGTAAGCAATGTTAAACTTCCTTTGGCTCTTACATTCTTTCTGCCACCTCTTCTGCAATGGACCCTGAGCCTTGGAGGGTGTGATTGAGATATTTCAGTGCCGAACACTCCTCCTTCATGTCTTCTCAGCACTATGGTGCCTTTTGGGTCATCCCAGTGGTCTCTGCCATCTGAAAAGAGAAGCTTCTCTAACCAAAAGTGAGAGTAGCATTAATATAAGTTACACTCCTAAGGCTCATGACCTCCCCCACCATAGGCTTTTGGTTATGTTTCAGTACCAGGCATACATTCCCTCCCATAGATTGGGCCTCTAGTCCAATTAGAGAGCAGTTGGTTTCCCCCATAATAGACATGCCACTATTGCACCCGTTCAGTCATTTGGCCTGGCTGGCCAAACTTGAGGCTTGCAGTGTACACTGTTCTCACTGCTAATTACTTCTGTTTCCCATTGGACTGCATGCAGTGCAGCTTTTTCCAGCTTTCTGTCAGCTGGTCTGCAGGGAAGAGGTTTTCAGCTCAGCCCCAGTTTGATTTCTGAGTGACCTTGCAGCCCAGGCATGTGGAGTCTTCAGCAGTAGGGTCTTACCATCTATTTCTGGTGGGAAACCAAGAGCCTTGGCAATAGTCTGTAATATTTGGGGTCTGTCAGGGACCTCCCTGGCCAACAACTCATTGGAAGGTATCCCATCCCTGGCACTGAGATTTTTCTAGTAATAGTCCGTAACTTCTGGGTGTGCCACTGCCCACAAAAAGTAGGCAAAACTCACATTTTTAATTCTTTCAAAAATCCCAGACACAGGATATTTTAAGAATGACAGAAATGGAATCAACATGACAGTCTGTCAGTTTTTGTTGAGTAAGATGGGGCAGTCGGGAAGAGTCCTTGGGCATGTGTGCTTTCTGTCAAGATTGCTTAATGGATGGAGGATTTAACTCAGCAGAGCATTTCAGGAAGCTTTCTCACTAGGATTTGAAACATTTGCCATTATTATTAATTTTGGCCTTAAAAAACTCACCGCAAGGGGGCCGAAGAGATGGCTCAACAGCTAAAGGTGCTTACTTGCAAAGTATGATGGCCTGGGTTCAACTCCCCAGTACCTGTAAATCTAGTTACACAAAGTGATATATGTGTCTGGAGTTTGTAGCAGCAGGAGGCCCTGGCACACCTATTCGTTCTCATTCTTTCTCTCTCTCTCTCTTTCTCTCTCTCTCTCTTCTCTCTCTCTTTCTCCTTACAAATAAGTAATCAATAAAAATATTTAAAAAAAAAAAAACAAACTTAGAGCCAGGCGTGGCGGTGCACAACTTTAATCCCAGCACTTGGGAGGCAGAGGTAGGAGGATTGCCACAAATTCAAGAGACTGAGTCTACATAGTGAATTCCAGGTCAGCCTGAGCTAGAATGAGACCCTATCTTGAAAAACAAAAGTGAAAACAAAAAAATAAAGCAAAAAATAAAAACTTACCTCAAAGCTCATAAAATGTTGTACAGCTAGCTGAAAACAGCCTACTTTGGGAATTCGTGTTATTTTCAAAATTCATGCCTTTAAAAAAAAAACTTTTATTGACAGCTTCCATAAGTATGGATAATAAACCATAATTCCCATATACACCCCCATATCCCATTCCCAAGTTAGCCTGCCATTGAGATCCCTTCTTTCCAATTAGTCTGTCTTTTATTTTGATGTCATCATCTTTTCTTCCTTATTATGTGGGTCTTGTGAAGGTAGTGTCAGGCACTGTAAGATAATGACTGTCAAGGCCATTTTGTAACTAGAAGACAGCATTTGTAAGCAGTCCTATCCTTCCTTTGGCTCTTACATTCTTTCCACTACCTCTTATGCAATGAATGAACCCTGAGCCTTGGAGGGTGTGCTAGAGATGTCTTGCTTAGGGCTGAACACTCCACTGTCACGTCTCAGCACTATGGTGACTTTTGTTTTTGTTTTTGTTTTTCAAGGTAGGGTTTCACCATAGCTTAGGTTGTCCTGGAATTCACTACGGAGTCTCTGGCTAGCCTTGAACTCACAGCGATCCCACTACCTCTGCCTCCTGAGTGCTGGGATTAAAGACATTCACCACTATACCTGGCTTATGGTGACTTTTAAATCACTATGATCTCAAAAACAAAACAAAACAAAAAAAAGTGGCAGAGGTAGGAGGATTGCTGTGAGTTCGAGGCCACCCTGAGACTGCATTGTTAATCCCAGGTCAGCCGGAGCCAGAGTGAGACCCTATCTAGAAAAACCAAAAAAAAAAAACCAAAAAACAAAAAACAACAACCCACATGCTTACACTGGACATAGTGGCACATACCTTTAATCCCAGCACTAAGAAGGTAGAGGTAGGAGGATTGTCTTGAGTTCGAGGCAAGTCTGAAACTACATAGTGAATTCCAGGTCAGCCTGGGCTAGAGCGAAACCCTACCTCAAAAAAACAAGACAAAACAAAACAAATATAATAAAACATGCTTGAAAGGCGTTTAGCCAGACAACATTGTTCTTCCCTAGGGCTCATGGCCTCCCCAGCCATAGGCTTTTGACTAGGTTTTTAATACCAGGCATGGATTCTGTCCCATGGAGTGGGCTTCCATTCCAATCAGAGAGCAGTTGGTTTCTAATATAACAGACATGCCACTATTGCACCAGTTGGTACATTTGGCCTGCCTGGCCAGTGATAAGACTTTCAAGGTCCACTGCTGCTTAACACTGTTGGTGACTTCTCCCACAAGGCTGCCTGCAGCGTAGTTCTGACAGCTAGTCAACAGGGAGGAGGTTTCCAGCTCAGCTCCAGCTTGATTTCTCAGTGTCTGGTAGCCCTTCATTGCCTTATTTATGATAACTTTGTGCCTAGGAATTAAGTTTGACAGACATCTGTTATATAATCTTGGCTGTGTGCATATAATATTAGAGGTTTGAGAAAAGGAAATAGAGTACCCTCCTCTTTCTCTTTTTACTCACTTCCATGTAATGTCTTCTCTAGTGCTGTGACTAATTTCCTTAGTTAGGAAGAAATCAACACCAAATGAAATATCAGTACCTCAGGCTGAAGGGATGCCTCAGTAGTTAAGGCACTTGCCTACAAAGCCTAACAACCAGAGTTGGTCTCCCCAGTACCCATGTAAAGCTAAATGCACAACATGGACATGTATCTGGAGTTCGTTTGCAGTGGCTAGAGGCCCTGATGTACCCATTCTCACTCTCCCTCTCTCTGTCTCTAGTAAATAAATAAAGATAAATCTTTAAATACACACACACATATTTACGAGAGAGAGAAAGAGGCAGAGAGAGAGTAGATGTGCCGGGGCCTCCATCCACTGCAAACAAACTCTAGACGCATGTACCGCCTTGTGCATCTGGCCTATGTGGGTACTGGGGAATCGAGCCTGGATCCTTAGGCTTTGTAAGCAAGTGCATTAACTGCTAAGCTATCTCTCCAGTCCCCTAAAAGAGTTATTATTATTATTATTATTATTATTATTATTATTATTTATTTGAGGAGAGAAAGAGGCAGACAGAGAGAGAATGGGCATGCCAGGGCCTCCAGCCATTGAAAAGGAACTCCAGATGCGTGCACCACCTGTGTGTCTGGTTCTCTGGGGGTCCTGGGTCCTTTGGCTTTGCAGGCAGGCACCTTAGCTGCTAAGCCATCTCTCCAGCCCTAAGTAAGATTTTTTTTTTTTTTGTTATCTACTTGAATCATGTATCCTCTTGTGCCTTGGCTACTTTGCCATCTAATTATTATCTTTTTCCTTCCTAGAGCTTAAGAAGCCACCACTGGCTCCAAAGCCAAAGTTTGTGGCAGGAAATAATAAGCCAGCTCCTCCGCCGATTGCGCCCAAACCGGACTTTGTGAACGCTGGTGTTCCACAGGTAACAAAGAAAACCAAACCAGCTATTGCACCGAAACCGAAAGTCCTGACAAGCACACTGGTTCGAGAGGACAGGCAGCTGCCATCGCGGAAAGTCACCGTGAAGCTGGAAGAACAGGAGCCAGAATTTCCCGAAAGCACTGATCAGGTGAATGGCGCGAACGCCGGGGATCGGCGCGTGGACTACCTCTTACCCGAGTGTCCCTGCACTTCTGAGTGTGCTCATCCGCTCGGGAAGACAGAGAGCCTGGGCGGAAAGCCGCTCGTTCTAGGGCCTCTGGAGATGAAAGAAAATTTAGAAAACGGTAAAAATGATGAGTCTCCCTTGACCGTGAAAAGTAGGAGGAAGTGGGATTGCCCTGGTGAAAAGTGTCGGAGCCAGAATAAAGTCACCTTGAAGGCCAGCATCTTAGAAGAGAAGCTCAAAGAGGTGTTCACACAACAAACGTCCCCTTACTGCTCCCTGAGGAAGCACAGCTCCACCGACCACCCCGAGATGAATGGTGACTGTGGTCCCAGCAGACAGTTCAGATTGAATTTGCTGATTTGTCACCTTCCCTGACCGGCTTAAAGAAAGTTCCCGCTCATCACAGCTGCCACCCACGGCTTCCTATGGATGAATTTCAACATCTTGAAACATGTCAGGATGGCGCTGAAAAGAGCAGTCACCACTTTCATTCTTCCGAAGTAGATGTTCTGGAAAATGGCCAAAAGAGCGCTTTCACATCTTCTGAGGAAGTTAGTAAGAGGACAGAGGTCAAAGATCTTGGTCCTTTAGAAATTCACTTGATACCTTATACCTCAAAGTTCCCAGCCCCCAAACCCAGAAAGACACACCCTCCTCGCCTACTGCGCCAGAAGTACGTAGATACTCCTAGCGAAAGTACTGAAGAGGCAGAGAATTCAGACAACAGCTCTTGTCTTACTGACCACAGTTCGAAAACCAGTCAAGTCAGTCTTCTTCATCAGAATGGTTTATCTAACCAGGAACCAGTGGACAAAGAGGAACCAGGGAATAAAGGTGAATTGACCAATGACTCCAACAGTGACAGAGAAGACTTGGTCAGTTCACAGAAGGCCGTGTGTCATGAAACATCTTCTCTTGAAAAAGTGGCACCTTCTTGGGATGTAGACTCTAATATGAGTTCCGACAGCACAACAGAAGATTGTTCTAGTATGTCACCTGTTGCAGACAAAGGAACCAGTTTTATAAGATGCAGTACTCTTTCTTTGAGCCTGCCCAAGCAGGTCAAATTGAGTTGCAGTGAACACCTGCCAACTACCTGTAACCTGGAACTGTCTCTCCCTCTAATACAAAAGGAATCAGCCTCAAGAGTTGTTCCCAAAAAACCTCAAAGGCACAGTTTGCCTGCTGCAGGAAAGCTTAAAAAAGCTGCTTCTGAGGAACTTGTGGAAAAAACCTCTTATCCTTCAAGTGAAGAAAACAATTTGGAGAAGGGTCTCGAAAGAAATCATGTTCAACATTTGTGTGCCCCAAGCCAAGGTATATCGTCCTCCTCCTTTGATATGCCTAAACTGACTTCAGAAAAGCCAGTGTGGAAATTACCTCATCCTATTTTGCCCTTTGTAGGGAACCCAGAGTCCTTAAAGTGTATCACTGTGTCCTCAAATAACGAGTCTCCTGTTGCCCTTACCAAGCCTAGAGCGAAATCACTATCTGCTGTCGATATGGACAGGTGCAACAAGCCTTGCAAGGAAGCCCCAAAGAAAACCTCAATCAGAAAGTTGCTTAATGTGAAACTGTCCATTGGCTTCATGAAGAGTGACTTTCAGAAATTTAGGTCCAGAAGCAGCCAGCATGGAGATGTCACTGCAGGCGGCCTGGCCAGCGGAGAACAGAAAGGAGTTGAAAGTGAATGGCATGGTTTGAGGAAAGGAGAAGAAAAGAGAAGTAAACCCACCAAGTCATATTCTGCAGATACTTGCAGCCTGGAATCTCAGAAGTGGAAGATGTCCCGGGGCCAGGCCAGTGCGGCTAATAGTCAGAGAGCTGAGTCTTTGGATGACCACGTTCTCTCCAGGGAGTCATCAAGTCAGGTGCCTTGCAAGTCTGTTACAAGTGACCATGCACCAGAGTATGAAAACGTACGCCATTATGAGGAAATCCCAGAGTATGAAAACTTGCCGTTTATAATGGCCGCAGGGAAAGCTCCGCAGTTGGAATGGCAGGATTCCAGCAGTGTGGAAGACCCAGATGCAAATGTGTGTGAGGTCGAAAAACCCTATGAAACTTCCGACGGACCTAGACAGCAGCGTTCCAGGTAATGCGTAGGTGCCAGACAGATACTGTATGTTTGCATGCATTGTTGTTAACTAACCTTCAGCAGCTGTGGCAGGGAACTGATTTATTTATTTATTTATTTATTTATTTATTATTTAAGAGAGAGAGGCAGAGAGAGAGAATGCGTGCACCAGGGCCTCCAACCACTGCAAACAAAATCCAGATGCATACGCCATCTCGTGCATCTGGTTTACATGGGTCCTGGGGGGAATCGAACTGAAGTCCTTTGGCTTTGCAGGCAAACATCTTAGCTGCTAAGTCATCTCTCCAGGCTGGGAACTGATTTTGAAAGCATAGGTGACACTAGTTCGATGTGAAGCCTCCTTTTTTAAAAAAAAATTATTTTATTTTAATTTATTTGAGAGGAAGAGAAACAAGGAGAGAGAGAAAGAATGGGCACACCAGAGCGTCCAGCTACTGCAAACAAACCCCAGATGTATGCGGCACCATGTGCATCTGGCTTATGTGGGTCCTGGAGAATTGAACCTGGGTCCCTTGGCTTTGCAGGCAAGCACCTTAACCGCTAAGCCATCCCTCCAGCCTGGGAACTGATTTAGAAAGAATAGATGACACTAGTTGTATGTGTAGCCACCTTTTATCATGCAGTAGGGGTAGGTACTTACATTGCACTCTTAGAATGCTTATTTTGGTAGCTAATTCAAAAATGTTTAATAAATTTAAACAGCAGCATTGTAAGTAACATCAGGAAGGCCTAACAGAGAGGTTCCAGGGCCTTCCTGCACCTGCACGACACTCACAGCAGGGAGCCTAGGAAGGAGCTTGGTTGATTCAGGGAGGGTTATTTGGCAAGTGTAGGCAATCTGGTTATTAAAACCCATGCCGGGCATGGTGGCGCACGCCTTTAATCCCAGCACTCAGGAGGCAGAGGTAGGAGGGTTGCCAAGAGTTCGAGGCCACCCTGAGAGTGCATAGTGAATTCTAGGTCAGCCTGAGCTAGAGCGAGATCATACCTCGAAAAACCAAACACACACACACACACACACACAAAAAAAAAAACAAACATGTGTTAGCTGTTAGCTGGGCGTGGTGGCACATGCCTTTCATCTCAGTACTCTGGAGGCCAAGGTAGGAGGATCGCCATGAGTTCGAGGCTACCCTGAGACTACATAGTGAATTCCAGGTCAGCCTGGGCTAGAACGAGACCCTACCTTAAAAAAAAAAAAAAAAAAAAAGAGTTCTGGTCCTGTCTTTTTATCCTGCATGAGGCCAAGCAAGGGGCCTAGTAGTGATCAGTAGATGAGGGATGGGTTTGGGGGTAAATGAATGAATGAAAAAGAGGCAATAAACAGCTGCTTCCTTCTCTCTCCACAGTCACAGAGGCAGCCATTGCACTGTATTTTGGGGGTTTGTTTTGACCCCTTTGAAAGTCTTCAAATGATTCTTAGGTTGCTAATTTCAAGTCTTTAAGGACTCAAGTCTTAAAATGTTACTTGTAGAAATATTGAGGTATCCAGTGTCAAGTATTTTGGGGGAGACCCTAGAAGGAAGGCCTAAGATGAGAAATGTGTATGTTATGAATCAAATCACTTTACTAATTCACTCTCAGTTGGGGCAGCTATCGCTTTAAGAGTAGGGGAATGGAGAGGGAGAGGGAGCCAGTGCTGGTGTGTGGTGCCAGGGACCACCAGTGCCAGCAGGAAGTGGGAACCTGTGGTGCCAGCTGGGCGAGTTGAGATGTTGATTGGCACACAGAGTTCCTGGGAAATTGGCTCAGGGTCACCCTGTCCCCATCCCTGCATGGGAGAACATGCTGAGGGGAGGGCGGCCCAAAGTGTTGGCACACGTGCTACATGCTGAAGGAGGGGAAGAGAGAGAGAGAAGGAGTGAGGGAAAGAGGTGTGAGAGAGACAAGACGCAGGGAAGGCAGGAGCAGACAGATATCTGCGATCTAGGACAGAAGAGAAGATGAAAGGAAGGGCAGGAAAGAAAGCGGGGCGTTTATGTCCCTTGGAGCATGGTGGCTGGCCAGTAGGAGGGCTGACTGACCAGTGAGAGGGGAATGGAGGAGTTGTGTGTGACCTGGATCCAGGTTGTCTGGGTGTCTGTGCAGCAGACAGGGTGAGGACAGGGAGCTCTGAGGATGACATCTAGCACATTAGAAGGGGCTGGGAAAGAGGACATAAAGTGGATGAATTAAACAAATAAAATTGTCTAGCAAGTTGGTACGTAAGTGAAGCAAATTGTGCTGAGTCACTCACATTTTCAGGTGCTCTCAGCATTTGTCTTTACCTATCATCCTCTACTTTCCTTCCTTTTACCTGTAAAAGACTAAGTCCCTCCTGCCTCATTTTTCTCATAGCCAACCCCATTCTGTTTATATGTCTCCTCTGTGAATGTTAGAACCTAGGAAAAAGGCATTTCTTAGTATAAATATTTCAAGAGAGAATTAGAACTAGAGTTAAGTATCCAACTATTTGAAAACCTGGTCTGTTTTTATTTTTATTTATTTATTTATTTGAGAAAGAGAGGGAGAGAGAGAGAGAGGCAGAGAGAGAGAATGGGTGTGTCAGGGCCTTCAGCCACTGCAAATGAACTGCAGATGCATGTGCCGCCAGGTCAGCCTGAGTTAAAAATAAATTTGAACATTTACAAGTGTGTGTGATAACATGTTTGTCACTGATAAAGTTGCATTCTAAAATTTCATGACAATCTACATTTTAGTGTTTTCTGAAATAAAATGTTGCAGATGGTGGTAAAGGTATTTAGCCCTGAAATCATATGAAATGTTAACATTCGAGCCTCCTCTCTTTGCCTCCGGTTGAATTTTCCAGGCCTGTCTGTGTGCACGTGACATGCAGGCTGAGGCTGGAGCACTAGTCAGGAGGGGATGAGCAGACACCTGGGCCTCAGGAGTGGATCCTCCAGGCAGATTCATCTGGGTTTGTGCAAAGGGTGAGGTGAGATGACTAACGACAATGAGGGCATGGGGGCCGGGCCTGCTGCCCGAGGTGAAGCTCCGGAGATAAGCCTGAAAGGGCTCCTGGCTGCAGATTAGTAAGTCCAGAATTTCTTTACCTACTTTTCTTTTATAATGTCTCACCCTTCTCCTTTTCTTCCAGTTTTCTTTGCTAACTGTGTGGTTCTGCTTTTCTGACCCCAGGCAGGAGGGGCCAGATGTAAGAGAGGCGTTGGGAAGAAGGAATGAGGAGGATAAAGAACAGGCATATCTGGGCTGGAGAGATGGCTTGGTGGTTAAGCGCTTGCCTGTAAAGCCCAAGCACCCCAGTTCAAGGCTTGATTCCCCAGTATCCATGTAAGCCACACGCAGTTCGTTTGCAGTGGCTGGGGGCCCTGGTGTGCCCATTCTCTCTCTCTCTCTCTTTCTCTCTGTTGTCTGTCTCTCTCAAATAAAAAAAATAATAAGAAGAAGAACAGGCATATCTGAAGTGAAGGAGAGAAGAAAGGGAGTTGCAGTCATAGAAACTGTTTTCAAGGATAGGTATTCCTAGATATGGTGCAATGTACTCGTTGCTCTTGGTTCTCCAAGGTTAAATTGCAAGTCATTCCTGGGGTCCCCTTGTGTGTTTGGAGTGTAATTATTGTTTTGTGTGTGTTTTGAGATAGGACCTCATCGTCTCATGGCCTGGAACTCTGGTCTCAGGCTAGCCTCAAATTTGTAATCCTCCTGCCCTGCCTGCCTGCTAGGTACTGAGATGCTGGGATTAGAGAAATGGGCCATCACACAGGGCTAGGGTTTAGCTATAAGACCTCTTCCTCAAAATGTTTCAGACATCATAAACCTGAAACAACTACCAGGCAACAATTTTTCTTTCATTGGTATAGGGGTAACGAGTATTGGTTTACTACTGCTTTTATGTTAGAAGATGGATTTTTTCATAGGGAAGTCCATAAAATTTAGGTCATTGATGTTATCTGGCTGTAGACTAATCAGTAAAATAGTAGCATGCAAATATTGGAAATTTCCGTTTGAAATTGAAACAGATTTCTTGATACTATAAAGAAGAAAACTCCCTGGATACACTCCCAAGTTTTTCCTGTGTTGTTTTGGTTTATTCCTCATAGAAAAAGTGTGGCAATTGGGTTTTACTAGGTAACCGTGCAAACCCTAAGTTTGCTTATTCCACGGATATTAATAACCATGTGTCAAAACGTTCCAAGGTGAAATGGGATCTGGACTCCCAAGAACTCTGCCCACTGAGCAAGAGATAATTACTGCACAAGGCAGTTGTATTATTCCAAGCTTTGTACAAGTTGTGCATTCAACCAGGGTACTGAAAACAGCCTTGAGCTAGAGTACAGCTCACTGGTGGAGTACTTGCCTAGTATGCATAAGGTCCTGAGTTCAACCCCTAGTGCCACAAAGACAAAGAACCCTCATCCACCCAACCAACCAGTGGGACAGCCTTACAGATAAAGTGACACTTGAACTCATGTCAATCTTCATTCAGAAGGCTTAAGCACTGTGTTTTTTAACTGTAGAAAGGAGGAAGGGCATTTGAGTGTTCTGGGTTGAGGGATAGGGAAAGAAGGCAGCCAGAAGGCAGACTGGGACTGAAGTGGAATCAAAAGTATGAATTGGGCTGGAGAGATGGTTTAGCGGTTAAGGTGCTTGCCTGCAAAGCCTAAAGACTCAAGTTTGATTCCCCAGATACAAGGTGGTGCATGTGTCTCGAGTTAATTTGCAGTGGCTAGAGACCCTCGTGCACTTATTCTGTCTGCCTCTCTCTCTAATAAATAAATAAAACTAAAATGTATGTATATGTATATATAAAAGTTTGAATCAGGCTGGAGAGATGGCTGAACAGTTAAGGTACTTGCCTACAAAATCAAAGGACCCAGGTTCAATTCCCCAGTACACAAATAAGCCAGATACAAAAGGTGGCACATGCTTCTGGACTTTGCAGTGCCTAGAGGCCCTCGTGTGCCCATTTTTAATCTCTATCTTTGCCTCTTTCTCTCTCTTAAATAAATAAGTAAATAAATATTTTTTAAAGTATGAATTTCTGATCACTGTTCCTTAAATCTGTGCCCAGAAGGCCCTGCCCCTTAATGTATTTGCAATCTTGTAGTCTTCAAAGAAAATTAAAAATAAAGCCAGGGGTGGAGAGATAGCTTAGCAGTTAGGGCACTTTCCTGCAAAGCCAAAGCACCCAGGTTCAATTCCCCAATACCCATGTAAGCCAGATGCACAAGGTGGTGCATGCCTGTGTAGTTTGTTTGCAGTGGCTGATGGCCCGGGTATGCCCATTCTCTCTATCTCTTTCTCCCTCGCCCCCATCCAGTAAATAAATTAATTAATTAAATATGTTTTTTAAAATAAACCAATAGACCTCAAAATCATGTTTTTTTTTTTTTTTTCATTAATGTGTATATACTCTCGCCCCAGTGAGGATTGGATCTTGGTTGTTTGAGACTGGTCTTAGTGTGCTGTCCTGTGGCTTAACAAGTCCTGTGAAGTCCTGTTAGGGCATCTGTGATGTAAATCAGCAGACCTGCTGTAGCTGACATCTCCCTCTGGTTATGTTTACCATCTGAAGGCATTGTTGGATTTTAATATTGTAATTCAAGGATAAATTAGTAGCACTAATGAACATTTCCATGTTGTCATAATGCAGATAAGATTATGCACAGCTAGAAGGTGGGGTTGGGACAAATATATCTCAGCAGCCCTTTCCTGTGAGTTATTTTCAGCATCAGCTCAGGAAATATCAAAAAATTGTATGCTTTTTTTTTTTTTGGTGGCTGTTTTGGGACAGAGTCTTGCTCTGGCTGGCCAGAACTCGCTTAGATTGTCCTGCTTCTGCCTCCAAATGCTGGGATTACAGGACCAGCTGTGCCCCTTCACTGTGTGTGTGTGTGTGTGTGTGTGTGTGTGTGTGGTGGTGGTGGTGTAGTCATAGTAACCGTTCTGGCAGACTGCTTACGGTCTTGCCCAGCATCTGACTCTGCAGCTAGCACTGAGTTTCATTTCTTCACAACAGAGCTCTCCTTTATTCCTTCTAAATAAACATTAGCCATTAAATTGCAGAATTTCATCCTACTGTGCTGCTTTGGTCTTGTTTCCTATTACAGTAAATCGAGGGTGTTTAATCAAATACATGTTTTTATGTGGTATGTGTCATTTTACACTTTGAGACAGGATTTCCTTACTTAGCTCAGGCTGGTCTTGAACTCCGGCTCCTCCCATCTCCTTGAGCTTTGGAATTACAGGCATGTAGCCCCACACTCAGCTCACTTCACACTTCTAGAAGCGTATTGCTGATCAGAGTTAGAAAAATGTGTGTGTGGCAACAAATAGTACATTGGTTTGAGCTTGATGACACTGGAGGTGGCATTATGCTAGAGATAATTGATTAGTTTCCTGCTGCTGTATTTTTATTACATTTTTTGATGTAAAAATTAAGCAGTGGAGAACTAATCAATTAGCTATAAAGACTCCAATTCTACCTTTCTTAGTGAATTTGTAATAATGGCACACTAACCTTATCTTTCTTAAATATACCAGTATTCAAGAGTCACAAAAACACTGGGAATGGTGGTGCACGCCTTTAATCCCAGCACTGGGGAGGCAGAAGTAGGAGGATCCCTGTGAGTTCTAGGTCAGTCTAGGCTAGACTGAGCCCCTACCTTGCAAAAACAAGAATCACAAAACAATTTCTGTTTTACTATTGCTACAGTCTATTTACCTTCACCTCTTATTGTGTTTTTTTTTTTTTTTAACATATTAGGCCAGGAACCTAACTTCTAACCCTAAAAATCCATTCTAAGTTTCAAATATCCTAATAGTTTTGACCATTCACAGATAGATTGTCTGATTATCTGTACCTAGCAGGTCCTTACAAGGATGGCAAGGCTTAGAGAAAAAGGGATCTCCTAGTTGATCTCCTTATACCTGCCCTTCCACCAAAAGTTTACCATGGGAACATTTCTCCAGGAACCCGTTTTATACAGCACTTTCTGTTTACTGATGTTATGAATTCTGATTGTATGAAAAACAGAACCTTTAGTAGGCTAGTATGCTAAGGAGGAAACCATTATTTGGGAAGAGGATGAAGAGGTGGCGAAGGTGGGCTTCGGAGGATCTCCGGGTGGCAGGCCTCAAACACATGATGTGCCTCCTACCTCATCCTCCTGCCTGCTGGCATTAAAGACCTATGCCGCCCAGGAGAAATGGCTTAGCGGTTAAGCGCTTGCCTGTGAAGCCTAAGGACCCCGGTTCGAGGCTCGGTTCCCCAGGACCCACGTTAGCCAGATGCGCAAGGGGGTGCACGCGTCTGGAGTTTGTTTGCAGTGGCTGGAAGCCCTGGCGTACCCATTCTCTCTGTCTCTCTATCTGCCTCTTTCTCTCTCTGTCACTCTCAGATAAATAAATAAAAATGACAAAAAAAAAATTAAAAAAAAAGACCTATGCCGCCCAGCCTAGCCTTTTTTTTTTTTTTTTCAATTTTCATCTTTTAAATTTATTTGTAAGAAAAGAGAGTATATGGGCATACCTGGGCCTCTTATTACTGTAAATGGACTCTGGATGTATGTGCCACTTTGTGCATCTGGCTTTATGTGGGTACTGGGAAATCCAACTTGGGGTATTGGGCTTTGCAAGCAAGCACCTTCAACTGCTGAGCCATCTCCCCAGCCCCAGCCTATTTATTTTAATGCCTTTTGGGGCGGGGAGGGGTTGAGACAGGATTTCACTTCGTAGCCCTGGCTGGCCTGGTAATCACTGTATAGTCCAGACTGTCTTCAAACTCATAGCAATCTTCCTGCCTCATCCTCTGAATGTGGAGGTTATATGTGTGCTCCCCCATCTCCAGCTTTAATAATGTTTTTTTTAATTTTATATTTTACAGAGAGAGAGAGAGAGAGAGAGATTGGGCACTCCAGGGACTCTCAGCTGTTGTGAACGAACTCCAGACATGTGCCCCCCTTGTGTGGATGTGCAACATTGCATGCTTGTATCACTTTGCGTCTGGCTACATGGGACCTGGAGATTCAAACATGTGTTCTTAGGCTTTGCAGGCAGGCGCCTTAAACCCTAAGCCATCTGTCCATCCCTCTAATAATGTTTTAAAAGTATATTATTTGGGTTGGAGAGATGGCTCAGTGGTTAATGGCACTTGCCTGCAAAGCCTTACATCCTGGGTTCAATTCCCCAGTACGCATGTAAATCCAGATGCACAGAGCAGTGCGTGTGTCTGGAGTTCATTTGCAGTGGTACTATGTGCTGCCACCCTCATTCTCATTCTTAATCTCTCTATATATATGTATTTGCACATAAATAAAATTACGGCTTGAAAAAATTATATTAGGGCTGGAGAGATGAATCGGTGATTAAGGCACTTGCCTGCAAAGCCTAACCACCTGGGTTCAGTTCCCTAGTACCCACATAAAGCCAGATGCACGAAGTGGCGCATGCATCTGGAGTTTGTTTACAGAGGCTAGAGGCCCTGACACACCCATTCTGTGCCTGTCTTCTGTCTCTATCTGCTTGCAATAAAATAGAATAAATACTTTTTAAAAAGCATATTAGATGCATGGGCTGGAGAGATGACTTGATGGTTAAAGCACTTGCCTGCAAAGCCAAAGGACCCAGGTTCAATTCACCAGAACCCACGTAAGCCAGATGCACAAGGTAGCACAGGCATCTGGAGTTCATTTGCAGCAGCTGGAGGCCCTGATATGCCTATTCTCTCTCTAATTCTCTTTCTGCCTTTTCCTCTCTCAAATAAATAAAAATATTTTTTAAAGTATATTAGATACAGAGACATTTGCATGATAGCACATCTTGGCTGTGTGAAACTGAGAAGTTGCCTTTAAAAATACTGAATTTAAAAGTTAAGTTCAAACCAGACATGGTGGCATGTACCTGTAATCTCAGCACTTGGAAGGCAGCTTGGGTTATAAGCAAGACCGTATCTCAGGGCTGGAGAGATGGCTTAGCGGTTAAGCGCTTGCCTGTGAAGCCTAAGGAACGTGGTTCGAGGCTTGATTCCCCAGGACCCATGTTAGCCAGATGCATAACGGGGCGCACACGTCTGGAGTTCGTTTGCAGTGGCTGGAGGCCCTGGCATGCCCATTCTCTCTCTCTCTCTCTTTCTATCTGCCTCTTTCTGTCTGTCTCTCTCAAATGAATAAATAAAAATTGAATAAAAATTTTAAAAAAAGACACTATCTCAGCCGGGCGTGGTGGTGCACGCCTTTAATCCCAGCACTCGGGAGGCAGAGGTAGGAGGATTGCCATGAGTTTGAGGCCACCCAGAGACTCCATAGTGAATTCCAGGTCAGCCTGGACTAGAGTGAGACTCTACCTTGAAAAAAAAGACACGCTCTCAATAAAATGATAGAATAGAAGAAAGAAAGAGTAAGAGTCAAAGAAAGGGTAGGTCTCATTACAACATGCTCCTCCAAAATGGCCTGGATACCCATGACCTCACAGTGCCTGACACTACCTACACATGACCATCATAATAGGAGGCAAAGATGATGACATCAAAATAAAAGAGGCTGATTGAGAAGGGGAGGGGATATGATGGAGAGTGGAGTTTCAAAGGGGAAAGTAGGGGAGAGAGGGAATTACCATAGGCTATTGTTTAAAACTATGGAAGTTGTCAATAAAAAAAAAATTCAAAAGAAAGTAAGTAGGAATAGAAGAATGAAAAAAAAGTAAAGTAAAATACACTAGAGAAAAGTAATGTGTCATGGATGGCAAGGAAAATTACTTTGTTGTGTAGTCTGCCTCTGGTAATTTTGTTTGTGAATGTCCATAGGAAAAAAAGTATTTTTAAGTGGTTTTGACACTTGTCATAGAAAATCTATCACTGGAGCTATACAATAGGGATGACCAAGAAGACACTCAGTGAGGTAAAGTACTATGATATTATTTCCAGGAAGTTCTCATTCCCAGATTTCTTAGCATTTCTTGTTTGCATATATTATACATTCCTTTTGGTTCCACATAAGAATGAATTGGAATTAGGTTATATTGGCTGTTATTATACCCATTTATAAGAAAATTTAACTTAAAAAAATTTTTTTGGTTCTTCGAGGTAGGGTCTCACTCTAGTCCAGGCTGACTTCAAATTCACTATGAGGTCTCAGGGTGGCCTGGAGCTCATAGGGAGCCTCCTGCCTCTGCCTCCCGAGTGCTGGGACTTAAAGGCATGTGTCATCATGCCTGGCTCAGGATCTTTGAAGAGTCAGTTCTTTGCAAAGCCAGATATTGGTAAAGTGATTTTGTGAGAATGGATGATGATGGAAATGAAAGTAGATTAATGGTTGGAACTCTAATCTTCAAGAATCTGTTGACCAGCCTCTCCCATTTATCAAGTATTTTGGTTTCTGCTGCATGAAAGGTGCAATAATAAACACTGAACAAAGAAAAATCAGTTTCCTCTGAATGTTTGGATAAAAATAAGGAGAACAAACTAGCTTAGTCTTTTTATGTTTGACATGGTGCGTAACTGCCTGTTCTTTTAGCTCATGTAGATTCTGTTGAAAACTTTATGTTTTTCAAAGTCAGCCACTTGGTAACATATATCAGAGCATACTTTGGCATATATTTGAAAGAGCAGGAATTAAAGAATAGCTCTAGTTTGTAATAAACTTAAAAATAGCTTTTTTTGTCTCTAAATCTGATAAAGTAGTTCTGATTTTAAGTTGTTTGGCAACTATAATTTCAAGCTCAAGCAAGCAGATACAGTGTGCAGAGGAGGAGTCATTTGTGCATTTATTCTCCATATTTATGTTGGTCTTTGGAAGTATCAGCAATCAGAAGTGGGTAGTTTAAATGAGTAGCTTTTTTACTACTTCATTTTTCTTCCCATATCTCCAATTGGATAAAGCCCAGCCCATTCCGCCTCCCAGTTGAGGTGGTGAGAGAGACCAGGAAGGAAGGGATAGCTGAGGAAATTGTTTAAAAATCCAGGTATGATATGGTTTACTTAATGACAAGGATGTCTCAAGTCTTTTTTAGAAAAAACAATTATTTATTTGAGAAAGGGAGAGAGCAAGCACACATGGGTGTGTTAAGGCTTCTTGCCTCTGCAAACTAACTCCAGATACATGCACCACTTTGTACATAATGGCTTTTACATGGGTACTGGGAAATTGAATCCAGCCCATCAGGCATTGAAGGAAGTACCTTTAGCAATTGAGCCCTCTCTCTAGCCCCAAAGTCTCTAAAGTCTTAATTTGTTAGATATTTGGGAGTAGGAAAACTGTCAAGGAGCACCCCCCTTTTTTTCAAGGTAGGGTTTCATTCTAGCCCAGGCTAACCTAAAATTCACTATGTAGTCTCAGGGTGGCCTTGAACTCATAGTGATCCTCCTACCTCTGCCTCCCAAGTGCTGGGATGAAAGGCATGTGCCACCACACGCAGCTAGGAGCCTTTTTCTCTTTTTTTAATGAAATAGTTTGAAATTTTTAATGTATTTTTAAATAAATTAATTAATTAATTTGAGTGAGAGTGAGAAAGAGGCAGAGAGAGATAAAGAGAGAGAGAATCAGCATGCCAGGGCCTCCAGCCACTGCCAATGAAGTCCAGGCACATATGCCACTTGTGCATCTGGCTTATATGGGTACTGGGGAATCTAACCTTGGTCCTTAGGCTTCACAGGCAAGTGCCTTAACCGCTAAGCCCATCATATATATGTGTGTATGTGTATGTATGTATATATATATATATATATATATATATATATATATATATATATAGTTCCAGATTAAGTAAGTTCATAGACTCATTAAATTTTAGAGCTAAGGGAGTTACACCAAATCTTGCAAATGTGAAACCAAAGCCAAGTAAGACTTGTTTCCCCTTCCACAAAGATGAGGCATTGGAAACCCAGGGTCTCAACCCAGAGTTTAAAATACTGCCTTTGAGTTATGTTGGGATGGAAACGCTATAGAGAGAAAGTCAGCAGGATTTAGAAAGCTCAAGTCATCTCAGAGGTGGGGAAGATTCAGGATTACTTGCACCATTGCTCATTTCTTTTTCTTTTTTTTCTTTTTTTCTTTCTTTTTTTTTTTTTTTTTGTTTTTTGAGGTAGGGTCTCACTCTAGCCCAGGCTGACTTGGAATTCACTGTGGAGTCTCAGGGTGGCCTCGAACTCACGGCAATCCTCCTACCTCTGCCTCTCGGGTGCTGGGATTAAAGGCGTGCACCACCACGCCCGGCGCTCATTTCTGTTTGTATAAAAGATACTGTTTTTCACCCAGTCAGGAGGAGGGCTGCACACAGCTTCATGGGAACACACAATTGCATGGCTCCTGTGTTTTGGGGAGATGAGTAGTCCAACTAAGCACAAGCTTTCAGCCTATGGCTTTGAGCAGGGTTTGGAGGGTTCTCACTGTGTTACATGGGCTGAGACTCATGTTAACCAGACTTCTCTTTCTCAGACTATTAGACTCCCCATCAACCCAGTGTCTTCTTTCTCTACCACACCAAAAAGTTTATAAACCAGATAATACTAAGAATTGGAAATGCTGTTCACCTCAGAGAAAATGGATGGCCACAGCTGCCATTTACTTAACATTTCTATTGTGCTAGGAGCTCTCGCATGTAGTATTTAGTCACCACTATTCTATAAAGCAGATCTTAGGCTTTTCTTATTTTTAAAAATGTCGGTTTGCAAACCGCATGCAAGAGAGAGTGAGAGTGAGGATGAGCACACCAGGGTCTCCAGCCACTGTAAATGAACTTCAGATGCATGGGCCACTTTGTCCATCTGGCTTTACGTGGGTTCTGGGGAATTGAACCTGGGTTGTTAGGCTTTGCAGGCAAGTGCCCTAATTACTGAGAAATCTCTCCAGCCCTGAAATTTTTTAATTAGAGAATGGGTACACCAGGACCTCTTGCAACTGTAAATGAACTGCAGATGTATGTACCACTCTGTGCATCTGGTTTTGTGTGGGTACTGACTAGGGAATTGAACTCAGGCGTTCAGGCTTTGCAAGTAAGTACCTTTAACCACTGAGCCATCTCTCCGGCCTGCTTTTCTTATTTTTAAATTTATTTATTTTCATGTGTATGTATGGATGTACCAGGGCCTCTTGCCACTGCAATAGAATGTGACATGCCACATTTTAGGTCCAGCTTTATGTGGGTGGCTAGGGAATTGAACCCAGGCTAGAAGGCTTTGCAAGGAAGCACCTTTAACCACTGAGCAATCTCCCTAATCCCGATTTTAGGGTTTTCTTTCACAGATGAGGAGAGTAAGAAAGAATTAACGGTGTTCAGCAATTTGCCCAAGGACACACAGATAATGTGTAGATAAGCCACCACGTGTATCACCCGAAGTTTGGATCCTAAGACAGACTGACTTCAAATCAGTATGTTGGTGTTATTCTTTGCTGTGAGCATAGGTTGTTTTGTTTGGTTTTGTTTTTTGTTTTCAGAAGTAGGGTCTCGCTGTAGTCCAGGCCTCCCTGGAATTCACTATGTAGTCTCAGGGTGGCCTTGAACTCATGGTGATCCTCCTACCTCTGCCTCCTCCCGAGTGCTGGGATTAAAGGTGTGCGCCACCACGCCTGGCTGTGAACATAGTTTTTTTTGTTGGTCGTGCTGGGATTTAAGGCGTGCCTCATCATGTCCAGCTGTGAGCTATAGTGTTGATAGTGTTTTATTGTGTTTAAAGTTGGTAGAGGTCTGTGGAGCTTCTATATAGGGGACAGGGTGGAAAAAAATTCCCATCATGAATCTATTCATAATGTATGGGGAAAACAGAGATACCTGTAGTGGTATGCATAGACATTAATGAGCATTGTCAGACACCCTGGATTTTTCATGCCAGGAGAGCTCATTGATTGGAAAGCTGTGGTTGGGCAGTAGGTGTTGCAAAGGTTGGAAACAGAATTATTTGCATTTGGTCTGTTTAGTGGTGGCTGCCACTCAAAGCAAGTTGATTATGGTTTTTGTCAGAGCTCATCGCATGTGGGCATTAGTAACGTGGAAAGGATTATGCATGTCTCACACTTCCTACTGATTTACATTAGTTTCTTTTTTAAAAAAAAATTAGTTTTGTTCCTCATTTTACACTGTGAAGTGCTTTTAGCTGCTGAGGTACTTTAATAAAGTTAATTATTATTTCTAGGTCTCTAAAGTAAATAATTTTTTAAGGCTAAAATACTTTAAACAAGTATTTTTTAAATTTTATTTATTTATTTGCAAGCGGAGAGAGAGAGATAGAAGAGAAACAGACAGAGAGAGAATGGGCATGCCAGGGCCTCTAGCCACTGCAGATGAACTCCAGATGCATGTGCCCCTTGTGTATCTGGCTGATGTGTGTCCTGGGGATTGAACCTGGATCCTTTGCCTTCACAGGCAAATGCACTAACCACTAAGCAATTTCTCCAGTCCTAAAATACTTTATGTAAGATAATTATTCTTTTTCTTTTTTTTTTCCTTCCTTCCCTCCCTCCTCCTTTCTTTCCTTCTCTCTCTCCTGCCCTCCCTCCCTTATTTAGTCCAGATGTCCTCAAATTGTGATCATCCTGCCTGTGTCTGCAAGTGTTTGGATGAAAGGCATGTGTCAACAGGCCCAGTTATTCTTATCTTAATGAAAAAAAAAAAAGGCTTAAATAAATGAATGGTAGGGCTTTTCCCCTAAAGAAGCAAATGACATCCTCTGGGTGACTAATAAATGAGAGGAACCACTCTGCACACTCTAGATTGGGAGTGGGAACTGGTATAAGCACACACGCAGTCAGGCTGCAGGGCCAGAGACATTCCCAGACAAAACTGGGGAGCCCCCCACAGTTGGTCAGTCGCTAACTTTGCCCTCTAGGAGTTTTGCTGCAATTACTTATGGTTGAGATGCCACTTCATGTTCTTTAAAAAAAAATTTTTTTTTTGTTTGTTTGTTTCTTGGTATGTCAGGTAGAAACTAACTTAGAGAAGTTAAATCAACATCACTGAAAGTGGAAAGCTTTCAGTCTTTGTATATGCTAACTTTGGGGAGGGTTGTTTGATTATTTTTTTATTATTATTATTATTATTATTATTATTATTTTAGTTTTTTGAGGTAGGGTCTTGCTCTAGTCCAGGCTGACCTGGAATTCACTATGTAGTCTCAGGGTAGCCTTGAACTCACGATCCATCTACCTCTGCCTCCTGAGTGCTGGGATTAAAGGCGTGCGCCACCACGCCCGGCATATCCTAACTTTGAACTTGGCACGTACTCATCCTGCCCCGGATCAAGTGAACTTGTTTGTCTCATTTTTAGCAAATAAGCCATACTTAAAGTCCTCCTGAACACACCTTGCTGGTAGTTTTACACTATACCCATACATTAATTAACGTGCTAGTTATAACAAGTTTCCCCAAGCTGGAAAAGACTTTCATCTGACTATTAGATTAGGTAGATAATACTACATGAAGGAAATAAACATGTACAGGAAAACAAGAAAAAATATCTAAAAAACCTATTGAAACTGTATTTCAGTTAAAATGCCCAGTAATTCAGACTTTTAATGAATTTATAATGTTTTCTCAATTTAATCCAAATTAAAATCTACTTAAAATGGGCAGCGCAGTTAGCCTGTGGTCAGGATGTTTCCGTGTCACGGGGCATGTAAGCACAGGCGCTGTGTTTAGTCTGCAGGTGTCGACGCGCGCACGCTTCACCGCCTTCCTGCCCCTCCTGTCTCCCTCGTTTTGAGTGTTAAACAGGGTGCAGAAGGGATGGATGGATGAGCTGCCGCTCCGAGGCCTTCTGAAAGAGCCTGGGGAAATCCTGTGGCTTCAAGTTGCCTGTGTTCCTTGGTGCCCGAAGATTCCTTTCTGATGACAGTTGACCTCAGGTCTCTGATGCTCATGTAACCATGGTGACATTTTAGCTGCTATTTTTTTTTTTTTTTAGGTGATTCTTGTCCCCCTCTAGTAGCTAGATGATGGAGTATTGAAGACAGATTTCTAGCTTTGATTTGTTAGAATTCACATATACAGTTTATATTAATTTTTTGTTTGCTTTGTTTTTGGAGGTAAGGGTCTCGCTCTCTAGCCCATGCTGAGCTGGAATTCGCTATGTAGTCTTAGAGTGGCCTTAAACTCACAGGGATCCACCTACCTCGGAATCCTAGTGCTGGCATTAAAGGCATGCACCACCATGCCCAGCTAGTAAAATGTATTCTTCACTTTCCTTTTTTGGGACAGGGTCTCACTGTGTAGCCTTGGCTGGTTTAGAATTCACTAGCTGACCTCAAACTCAGGACCATCCTCCTGACTGTGCCTGCTGATGACATGGGTGAGCCACTATGCCCGGCTTGTTTTGTACTTTTATAGGAATAAATGAACTTCTGAGGTAAATCCAGAAGCAATAATTGTTCCCTAGTATGTCCTTACTTCAGATCACTTTCAACATTTGGAAATGAGAGGAAAAGAACTTGGAAGGCCAAGATAGTGACTGACAGCTCATGCTCAGAAGTGGCTTACATTCTGCTGTGGTTTTGTTTTTTGTTAGTTGTTTATTTACATTCACAAACAGTGATTGAGAAAGGGCACACCACTGCCTTCTGCCACCGCAAGCAAACTCAACACATGCGCCACTGTCTGCATCTGGATTTATGTGGATACCGAGGAATTGAGCCCTGGTCCGCCAGGCTTTGCAAGCAAGCGCCTTTAACCACTGAGCCATTGCTGCAGTCCATGTGTTACTGTTTTTCAGGGACATTTTTATTGATACTGTTATAGATTCATATGCAACAATGAAGTATTACACATAAAAACTTACCTATCCATTAGCTTGTTTCTTTTAATGGTAACATTGTATAAAACAATAGTAAAATCACAGCCAGGTTTACAAATTTACAAATTCCACAGAGCTTTAGATCCCCAGTCAGAATTCGGCTGCTTATCCCTATGTTATGAATGAGTGTGGGTGCACCAGGACCTCCTGCCTCTGCAGTGAGCTCCAGACACATATGCATCTGGCTTTACACAGGTACCCGGGAATCAAACCCAGACCATCAGGCTTTGCCAGCAAGTGCCTTTAACTGCTGAGCCATCTTTCCAGCCCTGAACTCATACCTTTTTTTTTTTTTTCTTTTTTGGTTTTTCGAGGTAGGTTCTCACTCTGGCTCAAGATGACCTGGAATTCACTATGTAGTCTCAGGGTGGCCTTAAACTCACAGCATTCCTCCTAACTCTGCCTCCTGGGTGCTGGAATTAAGGACATGTGCCACCACACCTGGCCTTGAATAAAAAAAAATTTTGAAGTATGAGATAACATTGACTGTATTTTCTACCAGGCAGCAGCGCAAGGCATCCTCTCCCCAGGCCTTTCACAGTTGCCCAGCACGAACTTGTCATTCTTTAGTAACTTTGTTAATCTGCCTCTCCACCCCCAAATAGATAAGGATAAATATTGTGAGAGATTAGAAGCACCTTTGTACCCTTGGATCCAGCAGATACTGGCACAAATTTAGGTGATCACATCTGAGCAGATTGCGGTCAGGTTAAATATTGCTTTTGCTTGTGTGAGGTCAGAATCCAGCTGCACAGTACGTAAGCACCGTCCCAGGCTGCCCAGGCTTTCCGAGCGCACAGGAAACATCTGTTCATTTTGGAGAGCAGTTACAGTGATTGGGAGAATTGCTGCTGTTGCTAAAAACAAAGCTCCTTTTGGAGCTGAGAAATTGAGTGAAAAGACCTCACGTGTGTCTGTCTTTATTAGTTACACAGCGAGCACCTGCCCATATTGTGGAACAGTTAAACAAAAAATACTCTGTTCATCTAATTCCACTCATCCTCTTCCCAGACCTGCAGAGAGAAGGCACTGGAACCTGAGCAAAAGCACTCTCATAGTTTTTGGTTGTTCTTGTTTTTCAAGGTAGGATCTCTGGCCCAGGCTGACCTGGAATTCACTATGGAGTCTCAGGGGGCCTCAAACTCACAGCCATCCTCCTACCTCTGCCTCCTGAGTGCTGGAAGTAAAGCCATGTGCCACCATGCTCAGCCACTCTAATAGTTTTTAAAGTAACTTAGACCTTAAGCTATCTTCATGTGCTTTTCAGAAAGTGCAAAGATAATTGTATCACTACAGAAACAAAAATAAAGAACTCTTAAAGATTGAAGAAACACTTTTTAAATAAAAGAACTAAGCCGGGCGTGGTGGCGCACGCCTTTAATCCCAGCACTCGGGAGGCAGAGGTAGGAGGATCGCCGTGAGTTCGAAGCCACCCTGAGACTCCATAGTGAATTCCAGGTCAGCCTAGGCTAGAGTGAAACCCTACCTTGAAAAACCAAAAAATAAATAAATAAATAAAAGAACTATATCTTTCCTGTAGTAGCATTGAAAATGAAAAAAGAAAAAAATCTGCTCAATCTTTTTTTTTTTTTTTTTCAAGGTAGAGTCTTGCTTTAGCCCCAAGGCGACCTGAAACTCACTTGGTAGTCTCAAGCTGATCTCGAACTCATGGTGATCCTCCTACCTCTGTCTCTCAAGTACTAGGTATAAAGCCATCATGCCCAGCTTGCTTAATCTTTAAGTAACTTTGCAGTTAGCAGTTAGCAAGAGTTTACCAAAATGTCCCTGTGAGGATCTTGGTGAAAATATATATGTAGAAATAAGAATAACTTAACTATACAAAACATCCTTATAATGATTTTGGTAATGAAGTTATTATCTTCTGCCAAAATATAATATTTAAAGCCTTTGCTATATCCACAGAACATGTGAATTCCAATATGAACAGTCAAGTATCCATATGGAAAATATATAAAAGTATGATGTGTGAGAGCTACAAATCTTTTAGAAAAATGCTAGATTCTGTTTACTAATGTTTTTATGTATGTATTTATTTATTTGTTTCAGAGAGAGAGTGGGTATTGATGCACCAGGGCCTCCTATTGCTACAAATCAACTCCAGAGGCATGAGCCACTTTGTGCATCTGGGTTTATTACGTGGGTACTGGTGAAACAAGTCCGGGCTATCAGGCTTTGCAAGCAAACGCCTTTAACTGCTGAGCCATCTCCCCAGCCCCCAACTTCTATTTTAATTTTACTGTGCAGCAGATAAAATGCCATGCCTTAGCTATGAATCCAGGTAGAATATTATTATGGCTTGGCAAAGATGACAAGTAAAGTACCATATTTTGGAAAATATAAAAGGGACTTTTAAAAACACTTATTTTATTTTTTCTTTTTTTCTTAATTTTTATTATCATGTTCCATGATTATAAAAAATATCCCATGGTGCTACCCTCCCTCCCCCCACTTTCTCCTTTGAAATTCCATTCTCCATCATATCCCCTCCCCATCTCAATCAGTCTCTCTTTTATTTAGATGTCAGGATCTTTTCCTCCTCTTATGATGGCCTTATGTAGGTAGTGTCAGCCACTGTGAGGTCATGGATATCCAGGCCATTTTATGTCTGGAGGGAGGACGTTGTAAGGAGTCCTACCCTTCCTTTGGCTCTTACATTCTTTCCGCCACCTCTTCCGCATTAGACCCTGAGCCTTGGAAGGTGTGATCGAGATGTTACTCAGTACTCCAGTCACTTCTTTCCAGCACTATGATACCTTCTGAGTCATCCCAAGGTCACTGCCATCTGAAAAGAGAAGATTCTCTACCCAAAGTGAGAGTAGTGTTAATATAAGGGTATAAATATTAAGAAAAGTGCTTACTGGGCAGTTTGATAAGCATAGTATATACATTTTTCCGGACATCAGCAGATGTTATACCCCTAGGGCTCATGACTACCCCTGTTTTAAGTTTTCAGTATCAGGGATGTATTTCCCCCCATGGAACGGGCCTCCAGTCCAATTGGAGGGCAGTTGGTTTCCACCATGACAGACGTGCCACTATTGCACCCGTTGGCTCATTTGTCCTGGCTGGCCAATTATAAGGCTTGCAGTGTCCACTGCTGAGTATCTTCACTGGTAATATCTCTCTCCCATTGAACTGCATGTAGAATGGCTTCTTCCAGCTTTCTCTCAGCTGGTCTACATGGAGGAGGTTATCAGCTCAGTTCCAGCAGAATTTCTCAGTGGCCTTGCCACCCAAGTATGTGGAGTCTTCAGCAATACTTATTTTATTTTTATTTGTTTGAGAGAGAGAATGGGCACGCCAGGGCCTCTAGCCACTGCAAATAAACTCCAGACACATGCACTACCTTGTGCATCTAGCTTATGTGGGTCCTGGGGAATCGAACCTGGGTCCTTAGGTTTTTCAGGTAAGCGCCTTAACCACTAAGCCATCTCTCCAGCCCAAAAGGAACTTTTAAAATGAAAATTGCACATGTGGTCCTAGTACTTGGGAAGCTGGGACAGGAGGATTGTCACAAGTTTGAGCTAGCCTGGGCTTCATAGTGAGATCTTGGTGACTTTTGGTCTACAGAGTAAGATCCTGTCTCAAAAACTGAACATAAAATAAAATGGAAGTTGCATTTTTGCATGGTGGTACAAGCTTATAATCTCAACACTTGAGCAGGCAGTGGCAGAAGGATCAAGAGTTCCAGCTTGGGTGGCATGTGACCCTATCTCAAACAACAATCACACACAAAGAAAATTAGTCCCAAGAGGGCCTGAGAAGATGGCTTCAGTGGTTAAAGGTACTTGCTCGCAAAGCCTGCTGACCCAGGTTCAATTCCCCAGGACCCACATAAAGCTGGATGCAAGGTGGTATATGCACCTCAAGTTCATTTGCAGCAGCAAGAGACGCCAGGGCATCTGAGGCCCCCCCAACACACACACTCAAACACAAATTAATGTTTTTAAAAATTTGCCCTAACAATATTATAGTAGTATACTAAAATGAATGTTTACTTGTGTTATTTTATCAGACTGACTCTTTAAAAAAAATTATTGGGCTGGGGAAATGGCTTAGTGGTTAAGGCGCTTACCTGCAAAGCCTAAGGAACCTGGTTTGATTCCCCAGGACCCACATTAGCCAGATGCACAAGGGAGTACACATTTCTGGAGTTTATTTGCAGTGGCTAGAAGCCCTGGCGTGCCCATTCTCTCACTCTGTATTCCTCTTTCTCTGTCAAATAAATAAATAAATAAAAATTTAAAAATAAAATATTTAATATATGTATATAATAAATATATATTTATATAGATAATATAAATTAAATAAAATAAATAAAAGATTATATATATATGTGTGTGTGTGTGTGTGTGTGTGTGTACGTATATGTATATACTGTGTTTGTTGGCTCATGCCTTTAATCCCAGCACTTGAGAGGTAGAGGTAGGAGGATTTTCATGAATTCAAGGCCACCTTGAGACTACATAGTGAGTTCCAGGTCAGCCTGGGCTAGAGTGAGAGCCTACCTTGAAAAATGGGAAAAAAAAAATGTATTTGCGAGAAATAAATCGAGAGAGAGAGAGTGGTTATGGCATAGCCTTCTACCACTGCAAATGAATTCCAAATGCATGTACCACTTTGTGTATCTGGCTATATACCTAGGGACTAGGGAATCAAACTTGTGATTTCAGGCTTTGCAAAGAAACTCCTTTAGCTGCTGAGCCATCTCTCTTGACCCCAGATTAAGTCTTAGTAGCTAGATGGATCTTGTGGTAGGTATATAGGAGGATTGTGAGTTCGTCTGTACTACATAGCGGGACCATGGGCTGGGGAAATAGCTTAGTCTGTAAAGTGGCCACTCTGCTCATACCTAGTAAATCCAATCTGTGACTATGAACAGAGACGTAGGGATTTGTGGACACCATACTTTACCATACATAGAGTGAAAACATTCTTTTTTTTTACTAATTTTTTTGACATTCAGTCTTCCTTGGGTTTACCTTACAAAGTCCAGGAAATTTATCATTTCCCCTTAGGCTGGGGGGGGGGTCGGGGGTGTTAAGGGGAAACATCTAGGGGATTAGAGGATTTCATTAGAAACTTCGGGAAGCATACAGACAACGATTGCCTTGGTGCACTTGTCAACATGGTCTGGTCGGTTTGCAGTTGGTAAAGGCCTGATGGGAAAAGCTATCTCCAGCTCGTTCTTAGCCTTGTTTTTGACCTTTCCTTCCTGAATACTTCCAAAATGTTGTTTATAAGGAATGCATAAAATTGAGGCTAAGCCAGGCATGGTGGCGCATGCCTTTAATCCCAGCACTTGGGAGGCAGAGGTAGGAGGATTGCCTTGAGTTTGAGGCCACCCAGAGACTACAAAATGAATTCCAGGTCAGCCTGAGCTAGAGTGAGACCCTACCTCAAAGAAAGAAAAAAAAACAAAAAACAACAACAACAATAAAAAAAAATTGAGGCTAGTAAATATTGGGGGGGGGGTCAGAGAATGGGAATTAAAAAAAATTTTATTGACAGCTTCCATAGATAAACAATATCCTATGGTAATTCCCTCCCTCCCCTTCTCAAGCAGTCTCTTTTATTTTGATGTCATGATCTTTTCCTCCTATTATGATGGTCTTGTGTAGGTGGTGTCAGGCACTGTGAGGTCATGGGTATCCAGGGCGTTTTTGTGTCTGGAGGAGCACGTTGTAAGGAGTCCTGCCCTTCCTTTGGCTCTTACATTCTTTCCGCCCCCTCTTCCTCAATGGACCCTGAGCCTTGGAAGGTGTGACAGAGATATTTCAGTGCTGAGCACTCCTCTGTCACTTCTTTGAGAATGGGAATTTTTAATTTTTTATGTGCATTTAATTATAAAAGTATTATAGTATTCGTGGAGTTTTTTTATTGTACATAAAATATAAAGTAAATGCCCACTGGAGATAGAAGGGTTTTTTTTAGATTGTCTTTCTTGTTTTGGTTGGTGTTTTTTTCTAAGATGGAAAGTTTTAGCATAGATGGAAAATTTGAGAGAGGTCAAAGTGTCTTATGAGTCTATTGTGTGAGGAATACAGAAAGACAGGCGGACAGCACTTTCTTTCTACTCTGACCGAACCTGACTCAAGGCCTGTGACGACCCCACCCCCAGCTTTGTGAACGTGGAGGACACGATGCCCACCACGTGACGGGCACGGTGCTGGGTCCTGCTGCCGCTCCGTTTCCCTCCTCCTCCCTCCTTCTTACTGTGCTCTGGTACATTCATGTCTTCTTCCTTCTATCCGTTTTAATTTTTAATCTTTATTTTTTGGTTTTTCAAGGCAGGGTCTCACTTTAGCCCAGGCTGCCCTGGAATTCACTCTGTAGTCTCAGGGTGGCCTCGAACTCACAGCGATCCTCCTACCTCTGCCTCCCAGGTGCTGGAATTAAAGGCGTGCGCCACCACAGCCAGCTGTTTTAATTTTTTTAATCTTTTATTTTTTGTGTTTGGATCCTGGCCTAGAGCAGGTCTATGGACTGTCCACTTCAGTGCAACATGAAAATCTAAGTTTAGAAAAGATGTGAGGATATTTTGCTTTCTGTTGCAAAACAAAAGTTCACATTACCAGAAGAATCAGCAACTTCTCTGCATATGAGACACATGTTTACAAGTGTCATTCGTATGCTTTTTTCCTGCTTTTTAAGAATATTTATTTATTTGAGAGAGAAATAGGCAGATAGAGACAATGGGTGTTCTAGGGCTGCCAGCCACTGCAAATGAATTCCAGACACTTGTGCTACCATTTGCATCTGGCTTATGTGGGTACTGGGGAATCGAACCTGGGTCCTTTGGTTTCCCAGGCAAGTACCTTAACCACTAATCGATCTCTTCAGTCTTTTTTCTGTTTTTGGCATTCCTCAGAGTAGTAGCTGGAGAGATGGCTTGGTGGTTAAGGCGCTTGCCTACAAAGCCAAAGGACCCATGTTCCACTCTAGATCCCACATAAGCCAGATGCACAAGGTGGCACATGCACACAAGGTGGCACATGCATCTGGAGTTTGATTTCAGTGGCTGGATGCCCTAGCATGGCAATTCTCTCTCTTGCTCTGGCATTAGAAAAAGGGAGGGGATGGAGCCAGTCTATTAGGCTTGCCTCAAAAAAAAAAAAAAAAAGGCAGTCATTATTAACCAAGAGAGACCAAACTCCTGATTGAGAAATAGTGGGATACCTCTAATTAAGTCAGCATTTTATGTGAGTGACTAAAATTCTTTTAAAAATAAAAGCCAAGCTGGGAGCGGTGGTGTACACCTTTAATCCCAGCAGCACTCCTGGTAAGAGTACTGCCATAAGTTCAAGGCCAGCCTGGGCTAGAGTGAGTGTAGGTTAGCCTGAGCTCTTAGAGTAAGACCGTACTTCATATAAACCAAAAGGTACTTTTGTGACTTGCATTTAAGTAGAGTTCAGAGTTTCTGGATGTTACTGTGAATGTAGTAAGCTACCAGCAAGAATCAACAGAATTCAACACGGGAACCATAGGAGTGCCGTGCTGCCTGCATAGCTCACGTGACTGCAGTGAAAGAGTTCTGCACTCAGACACCGAAGCTGGCCATGATCCGCTTCACGTGACCCATAAAGCAGAGGCATCTCTCAACCGCTAAGCCATCTTCTCCAGGTGGCCTCAGATTTACAGTGTTCCTCCTGAGTGCTGGGATTAAAGCTGTGCGCCCGGCACATTTATTTATTTTATTTTATTTTATTTTTTGATTTTTTGAGGTAAGGTCTCACTCTAGCTCAGGCTGACCTGGAATTCACTGTGTAGTCTCAGGGTGGCCTCGAACTCATGGCGATCCTCCTATGTCTGCCTCCCAAGTGCTAAGATTAAAGGCTTGCACCACCACACCTGGCTCCATATTTTTTTTGTTGTTGTTGTTTGTTTTTATTTATTTGAAAGCTATGGACAGAGAGAGAGAAAGAGGCAGAGAGAGAGGGAGAGAGAGAGAGAGAATGGGCTCGCCAGGTCCTCTGGCCACTGCAAATGAACTCCAGATGCATGCGCCCCCTTGTGCATCTGGCTAATGTGGGGAGAATTGAGCCTCAAACCAGGGTCCTTAGGCTTCACAGGCAAGTGCTTAACCGCTAAGCCATCTTTCCAGCCCCCAGCTCCATTTTTTAATGTTACACACATATGTTACACACAATACCATATATGAGAGCAAAACACAAACAAACTGCTTTTTTGTTTTTTTGTTTTGTTTTGTTTTGAGGTAGGGTCTCACTCTAGCCCAGGCTGACCTGGAATTCACTCTGTAGTCTCAGGGTGGCCTCAAACTCACAGCAATCCTCCTACCTCTGCCTCCCGAGTGCTAGGATTGAAGGTGTGTGCCAGCACTCTCGGCTGAAACTACTCTTTATGTGCAAAGACTGTTAGTGAGTTCCTTGGGTTAATTTGTTTACTCCTCACAGAGCTCTGTTAGGTAGGCACTATTCTCCTCATGAGAAAACTGTGACACAGAAGTTAAAAGCTTACTAAGTTAATTAAACTAGTGAGTGGCAGGTATATGACTCAAATACAGGCAGTTCTGGTCCATAGTACCTGTATTGCTTCTGATAATTTTCTTTACCACAATTTAGCAAACTTTCCCTGAAAACTCAGATGGGTAATATTTTATACTTAATGTAAGCCATAACATTTTTCTTGTAGCTTTCTGAATTTACTAACATAATGTAAAACTGTCATACAGAAACAAATGAGCTGGGAAATGGTTCAGCAGTTAAAGTTTCTTGCTTACAAAACCTGCCAACTGGGATTCAGTTCCCCAGCATCCATGTAAAGCCAGATGCAAGGTGGCACATGCATCTGGAGTTCATTGCAGCAGCAAGAGATTCTGGCGTGTTCCCTCACCACATACAAGTAAATAAACAGTTTCTTTTTAATTAAAAAAAAAAAAGTTTGTCAGGTGTGATGAGTACACCTTTTTTTGTTTGTTTGTTTCTCAAGGTAGGGTCTCACTCTGATCTAGACTGACCTGGAATTCACTATGTAATCTCAGAGTGGCCTCGAACTCACAACGATCCTCCTACCTCTGCCTCCCGAGTGCTGGGATTAAAGGCGTGCGCCACCATGCCCGGCTGGGTACACCTTTTATTAATCCCAGCACTTGGGAGGCTGAGGTAGGAGGATCACCAAGAGTTTAAAGCCAGCCTTGGTTAATGTGTGAGTACCAGGTAAGCCTATCCTATGGTGAGACCCTGCTTCAACCTCCCCCAAACAAGCAAACAATAAAACTTTACTTGTGGATACATTCTTATGATACTGTGATCATTTGCTGGTATAATTGTACATACAGATTTTATAGTGTATTTCTTTTTTTAATTTTCATTTATTTATTTTTGGTTTTTCGAGGTAGGGTCTCACTCTAGCTCAGGCTGTCCTGGAATTCATTATTTAGTCTTAGGGTGGCCTCAAACTCACAGTGATCCTCCTACCTCTGCCTTTCTAGTGCTGGGATTAAAGGCATGTACTGCCACACCTGGCTTTTATACTATATTTCTAAATACACATTTTCAACTGGACTTAAGTGGTGTAGTAGACTGCTTCACATTGCTGTGTTGAACTTCCAAAACAGGCACAGTTATGGAGGAAGAGATTTTTTTTAAAATTTATTTATTTATTTATTTATTTATTTATTTATTTATTTATTTGAGAGAGATAGAGAATGAGGCAGATAGTGAGAGAGAGAGAGAATGGGCACACCAGGGCCTCCTGCCACTGCAAACGAACCCCAGATACATGCACCACAGATGCATGTGCCATCTTGTGCATCTGGCTTACATGGCTACTGGGGAATCGAGTCTTGAACCAGGGTCCTTTGGCTTCACAGGCAGGTGCTTAACTGCTAAGTCATCTCTCCAGCCCCTATTGGGGAGGGGATTTACTGAAGCCTACAGATAGTGGTGACGTTCCATAGTGGCACACGCAGCTGGGCCCTTTCACAGGTCCACGCTGAGAGAGAAAAGCAACCAGCAGCAGCATCGCAGGGAGCACACTCAGGGAACCCCAGGCAGAGCTCCAGCACAGTTGCAGATCTGCCCCACCCTTAGAGCTAGACCCTAAGACCCTAGGATCCACCCACGTGACACAACCTCCAGCCAAGTTACACGCTTGAATAAAACTCCTGAATCTATTGGGGATATCCATTCAATCTATCAGAGCCCAATAGACTGCATTTCAAAATTAAGAATCTGGAGACTGGGCAGATGACTTGGTGACTAAAGGCACTTGCTTGCAAAGCCTACCAGCTTGGGTTCAGTTCCCCATAAAAATCCAGATACATAAAGTGGCCCATGCATCTGTCATTAGTTTGCAGGTGCAAGAAACTCTGGTATGCCCATATGCATGCATGTCTGCCCATGCATACACACAAATAAATAGAATTTTCTTTTTAAAAATATTTATTTGTTTATTTGAAAGAGAGAAAAAAGAAAACACCAAAGGCCACTACAAACTCCTATATGTGCCACTTTGTACATCTGGCTTTATGTGGGTACTGGGGAATTAAACCAGGGCAGGCAGGCTTTGAAAGCAAGTACCTTTAACCACTGAGTCATCTCTCCAGCCCTAGAATTTTCTTTTTCTTTTATTAATTTTATTTATTTATTTATTTACTTATTTATTTATTTCAGAGAGAGAGAGGGAGAGAGAGAGAGAAATGTGTGCACCAGGGCCTTTAGCCACTGCAAATGAACTCTAGATACATGAACCACCTTGTGCATCTGGCTTTACATGGGTACTGGGGAATTAAACCTGGGCCATCAGGTTTTGCAAGCAAGTGCCTTTAATCACTGAGCCACCTCTCTAGCCCTAGAATTCTCTCTCTCTCTCTCTCTCTTTTCAAGGTAGGGTCTCACTCTGGCTCAAGCTGACCTGGAATTCACTATGTACTCTCAGGGTGGCCTTGAACTCATGATGATCCTCCTATCTCTGCCTTCCAAGTGCTGGATTAAAGACGTGTGCCACCACGCCCAGCCTTCTGTTTTTAAAAAATATTTATTTACTTATTTTCAGAGAGAGAGAGAGAGAGTCAGATAGAGAGAATAAGAGGATAGGCGAGCCAGGGCCTCCAGCCAGTGCAACAAACTTCAGATGCATGTGCCATCTTGTGCATCTGGATTACGTGGGTCCTTAGGCTTCACAGGCAAGCTCCTTACCTGCTAAGCCATTTTACCAACGCCCAAATTTTATATTGTATATTATTTTCCTATGTCAAAAACATTTATTTTCCCCTTTAAAATATTTTATTTATTTATTTTGTTTGGGGGGGTGTGTAGAGAAAATAGGCACTCCAGGGCCTCCTAGCCACTGCATATGAACTCCAGATGCATACACCACCTTGTGCATCTGGCTTTATGTGGGGAATTGAATCTGGGCTTTTGGCTTTGCCAGCAACTGCTGCGACCAGTAAGCCATCACTCCAGCCATATTTTCCCCTTTAAAACTGTGCGATCTGGAGCTGGGGAGTTGGTCCAGTGGATAAAGTGTTTGCTGAACAGTTGTGAGAACTTGAGTTCAGACCCCCAGCATCTATATAAATGCTGGGCTGGAGTGACATTTCACCTGTAATCCCAGTAGTGTAGGGAAAGCAGGGGCACGCATCCTCACACAAGCTTGCTAGCTGGATTAGCCCAGTAAATGAGCGCTTGGTTAAATGAGAGGTTCTGCCTCAATAAGTAAAACGGAAAGCAATTGAGGAAGATGTCCACCTTCAATCTCTGGCCTGTGCATACAAACATATGAGCCTCCACACATGCGCACCCACATCCATGCACTTCATTCACCCATACCACACACACATAAACACACACAAAAAAATTGAGCCTGGTGTGGTGGCGCATGCCTTTAGTCCCAGCACACGGGAGGCAGAGGTAGGAGGAATGCTGTGAGTTCAAGGCCACCCTGAGAGTACATAGTGAATTCCAGGTCAGCCTGGGCTAGAGTGAGACCCTACCTCGAAAAAAAAAAAAGTTGTGAGAATCATTCTTAGTGAGCCAGGTGTGGTGGTATGTAGCTGTAACTCCACCCCTCGGGAGATTGAAGCAGGAGGATTGCCTACGTAATGAGATCCTGTGTAGCAGCAGAGGATATACCTAGCTGTATTATACTGTACGTGTGTTGAAATACTATGATTGTCTTATTGACTCGTGCAGTAAATAGGTCAAGTGTTACAACACCCCAAGTTCTGGGGTTGCCAGGGTGAACAGAACAAACCTTGGCTCCTCTTATCATTTTGTCTACTTGGTGAATCCCTATAGTCTCCCTCTTCTCAAGCCTGTTTTTTTTTTTTTTAAGAAGTGTCTTTTTTTTTCTGTTGCATATAATAGACATGTTTACATTATTTCATTTAGCCTTAATAGCAGGTGGTATTCTCTCAATTTTATAGTTGAGAGGAGTATATAATTAAAGAGCCCAAATAGCTAGCCAGTTACCCACAGCCAGGTGATTGGTGTAGACTAGCTTAAAATTAAAGCCTGTTTTGAGCTAAAACAAATGTTTCTCTTCTTTACACTGAACGGCCTTTCCTTTGTTCCTAGAAATCTATCAAACCACAAAAAATAATAATAATAACAGTCTGTATTCCTTTTAAAAGTGAATTTGTGTATCTCACTTCTTAAATACATGTTTGTTTTTACTTCCCTTCCATTTTCCCTGACTCCAGCTTTCAAAGATGTTATCATAGTTTAATAGAAATGTTACTATTTTTCTTAGTTTCCCAAAGAAGCTAAAATTAAACAAAGTCAGCTGTAGCTGGTGGAAGGATACACTAATGTGTAGGGTTATGAAAGGAGGAAGCCAGGTATAGTGGCACACTCCTGTAATCCCTATACTTGGGAACCTGAGGCAAGAGGATCATGAGTTTGAGGTCAGCCTAGGCTGCCTACTATCTCAAAAGTTAAAAAACAAAAAAACAAACCTGGGTGTGGTGTCACATGGCTTTAATGCCACCACTTGGGAGGCAGAGGTGGTAGGATCACCATGAGTTCAAGGCTACCCTGAGACTACCTAGTGAATTCTGGATTAGCCTGGGCTAGAGTGAGACCCTACCTTAAAAAAAAAAAGAGAGAGAACTCCATGCATGTCTTTCCTAATGCCCACTCCAGCCTCCTGGTTTTGAGAAAATAAACCTGCGTGCTTTCAAAAGAAGAAGGTTCTGAGCCGGGCATGGTAACGCACACCTTTATTCCCAGCACTTGGGAGGCAGAGGTGGGAAGATTATGTGAGTTCGAGGCCAGCCTGAGACCATAGTGAATTCCAGGTCAGCCTGGGCTAGAGCAAGACCCTACCTCAAAAAACCAAAAATAAAAATAAAAATAAAAGAAGTAGGTTCCATTGAGTATTCGGGTTTAATGATTCATGGCTGGTCTAGAGTAGACCTTTAAGACCTAAGGAGGAGAAGTGGAATTGTTCATATGAAGCTGTGAATAAGGAAGTGACTGAGTTTACTCATGAGCAGCAATTTAACCTCCCCCTCTCTGCTCCTTAGGGGCTCACCTCAGCTACTATCGCCCCACCCCCCACCCCCAGAGGGAAGTCCTAGTGGCTCCTGTTAGAAAGCGAGACACTTAAGCAGATTTGAACACAATGAGACAAGGCTCTGGAAGCGCATATCCTGGTGTTTTAGGATTCTTCACGACTTATAGTCGGATCTGCATTTGTTGTAAAATTTAACATTCTGTAACATGGAGCATGGCCTGTTTCTGTGATGTCATGTTAATGGCTTTAACTTGAAAACTGCTTGAGCTTATCTTGAAATTGTTTAGGTTGATTTACAAAACATAATTAGGAATATACAAAGTTAACTTTATTTATTTATTTATTTATTCTTTTGGCTTTTGGAGGTAGGGTCTTACTTGAGCTCAGGCTGACCTGGAATTCACTGTATTTCTAGATTGGCCTCCGATTCACAGTGGTCCTCTTCTACCTCTGCCTCCCGAGTTCTGGGATTAAAGGTATGTGCCACCACGCCCGGCTCCAGAGTTAACTTTAGATGCCCCCTCATAGTGGGCCTTTGAGAAACCGCCAGCATGCCCGCTTTGCTCTTCAGAACCCTGAAGAATAGCAGTCTTTACTGATTATTTTAATTACCACCTCTCCACTCTTCACGGGGAAGGGATTCCTGTCCTGGGGTCATGGGAAAAGATCTGCAGTGCTTCATTAGTGCGTATATTCCTAGCTGGAGGAGGAAGACACCAGATGACATGTGAGGATTGTGCAAGGACAAGAGGAATCATCAAGACCAGTGGGAGGCAGATTTTTTTTTGCTTTGCTTTTTTTTTTTTTTTTTTTTTTGAGGTAGGGTCTTGCTCTAGCTCAGGCTGACCTGGAATTCACTGCATAGTCTCAAGTTAGCTTTGAACTCACGGAGATCCTCCTACCTATGCCTCCCAAATGCTAGGATTAAAGGCGTGTGCTACCACGCCTGGCAGAGGCAGATTTTTTTTTTTTTTTTTTTTTTTTTTTATCCCAAGAGCGGGAGGTACTTCCTACTGGAGGATAGGATTGGCTTGTCTGAATTAACTCCACGGGCTCTGTGATAAGCGGGCACTTTATCCAGTGGAGAGAAGTTGACATTAGTCTGCTCAGGGCTTTGGCCACATATCACAGCAGAACATAATATGGGCCCTTCATTTTCCACCTTCCACTGCACTGGTTTGCCCTGAGTCATGGTCAAGCCTAGCATACGGTTATGTCCTCACCACCTTTTTAGTGGCTGTTAGCATTATGATGACATGACATGGGAGGAACAGTGTGGCATGTACCGCTGACACGGGACCAGTGGTCACATTGTTAGAGAAGGTACACAGGGTAAGCTTTCACTGCCGTCTTACCTCCTGGCATGGCTGGCTCCCTTGGTGGGTTCCTTCCCTAAATTTAGAAACCGGGAACGCCCCCGGGAGGGTGGGGCTTAGATCTCTAGCTCCCCGGGGTGGGCACTTGTCTCTGCTCCGGCTCTTCACTGGCAGCCAGGGTCAGCAGAGGCCACCTCTCTCACCTCTTATCTCACAGAATCCTCTAGCCCATACTACCCGGTACTCCGTGTCCTCTTCCCTTCTCCCGTGGTGTCACTTGCACTTGGCAGCCTTAGCTCACATGGTCCCTCCTGGTCGTCCTTCAGTTCGCGCTCTTTGATTCGCTGGAGTCGCTTCAGATGGCCCTGCACGGGCGCTCATTCCCCGGCTGTGACACCGTTAGTGTTCCCTGCATGCAGTGTTTCCCCTTCCCCCACTCCCTCCTCCTCCTCTTCCTTTTCTTCTCTGTTGCTGCCTCCTTCTCTTGTGCGCAGGATTGAACCTAGGGTCTCACAAGTGCTAGCAAGTGATCTACCATTAAGCTACATCCCCGGTCCTTTGTTTTCATTTAGTGGTCCTTGCCTTCATCCTGATTACCACGGTTAGCTCAAATCCTCTTTTCTTTCTCCATTTAGGGAAGTCACACTCCATAAAATAGTAGAGATAGTAGTACCGAGAAGCAATACTGGAATTTATAGTTTGAACATTATAACTAACTCTAATAATTTATTTAGCTGCTAAAATGACGAATGATACGCAATAGGCTCTCAGTAAGCTTGTGTAGAAATAAATGGCATGACTGCTTTGTATGTTTTAAGTAGTGTAAAATATATTGATGAGAGAAATGGGTTTGTTTTGCTTACAGCCTCGAAGGGGAACTCCATGATGGCAGGGGAAAATGTGGCATGAGCAGAGGTACTCTATCTGCCTCTCTCTTCCTCAAATAAATAAATAAAATATCTTCAAAAAAAGAATGTTCTTTTAAGAAGTTCTTATTACTCTAGGAAAGAAGTGATCCCGTCTCTGTAGACATGTGTGTCTACACCTGCATACATACATATGCAAATTCTTTCAGCCACTTTATCTGGTCCTGGGTGTGATGGTGCACGCTTTTAATCCCAGCATTTGGGAGGCAGAGGTAGGAGGATTGCTGTGAGTTCGAGGCCACCCATATAAATCCACGTAGACCACATAGTGAATTCCAGGTCAGCCTCGGCTGGAACAAGACCCTACCTAAAAAAAAAAAAAGGTAAAGAAAAACAAAGTTTATCTGGTCCTTCTCTGTCAGCTTCCAAAACAACAGGATTACAGGTGTGCACCACAACACCCAGCTGATGAAATCATTAATTTTTCAAATTAAAAGGAAGTTTGCAGCTAAGCATGATGGTGCACATTGGTAATCCCTGCATTTTAGAGATTGAGACAGGAGGATCGTGAGTTTGAAGGTAGCCTGGACTATGTGGGAGGCCCTATCGAGAAAAGATGGAAGAAGTCATTTTAATCTTTAGGCAAGAAGATCTAAAGTGTGTGTATGTGTATGTATATATGTGGATTTCTGCCATACTTCATAAGAACATCAGCGTCCCTAACCTTACCTGTTTCTGGAGTGTTGATGTGTGTTTTCGATTCATTGAATTTGTGAAGTTGGGGTGTCTTTGAGAGTCTTGGCTCTTGAGTGGGCAGTAACTCGGGGGTAGGTGCTTTCACTGAATTTGAGGCCTCTGGCTCCTTTTGTCTTATGAACGTCCATGAATGAAGCCCACAGACCAGAATATAAGGTTTGAAAGACTTTTTTTCTTTGTATTTTTTAAACATTTTTAAAACTATTTATTGACAACTTCCATGTATATAGACAGTATCCAATGATCATCATTCCCTCTCAACACCCTCCTCTTTGCCCCTCCTAATCCCCCCTCTACTGAATTCCTCCTCCTTTCCGACCAATCTCTCTTCTGTCTTGATGCCATCATTTTTTCCCCTCCTAATATGCCAATCTTGTGTAAGGAGTGCCAGCCACTGTGAAGTAATGAATATGAAGGCTACTTTGTATCTGGATAACGGTATTGTAAGCACTCCTTCCTTCTCCCTTCCTCTGGCTCTTACATTCTTTCTGCCACCTCTTCCATAATGGACCCGAGCCTTGGGGGGTGTGATAAGAGATGTCTCGGTGCTGAGCACTCCTCTGTCACTTCTCAGAACTGTGATGACTTTTGAGTCATCCCAGTGGTCACCACCATCTGAAAAGAGAAGCTTCTCTAACCAAAAGTGAGAGTAGCATTCATGTATGGCCATAAGCATAAGGGTTTAGAGGGCAGTTTGGTGGGAATGATATGTGCATTAGCCAGACAACAGCAGCCGTTACTCCCCAAGGGTCTATGACCTCCCAGCCGGAGGCTTTTGACTAGATTTGTGTTTCCTCACATGTAGTAGGCCTCCAGTCCATTTAGAGAGTACTTGGCTTTCCTCATAACAGACATGCCACTATTGCACCAGTTGGCACATTTGGCCTGCCTGGCCAGCCTTAGGCTTGTAGGGTCCACTGCAGCTTAACACCCTCGGTGACTTCTTGTTCTCAAAAGGCTTCATGCAGCATAGGTCTTCCTCCCCTACAGGCTCAGAAACATTTGCTTTTACTTTCAGGGGGCCCTGTTAACCCTCACATGCCTGATGGGCAATTATGGGGAGGAGGTACTAGAAAAATCTCATGTATTTCCTAGCACAGGAGTCAGACAAGTGTCCTCCAACTCTGATCTCTCCTGGCTTTTGTGTTGCCATTTCCACTCTGCACATACTATATCCTACGGGTGGAAAACCAAAAATATGACCTGAATATGTGACTCCTAAGGGTTCTACTAGATGGTGAAATAACTGTGTATACATATTTCATAAGTACCTTGTTTCCTAAACGAGTTATTTTAGGGGTAATTCCTCCCCCCCCCCAAAAAAAAAAAACCACCCAAGCAAGGATGACTTCCAGGAGGGCTTGGGAAGGAGTAGAAAAGAGGTCTGGGCCAGGACTGCAGCTCAGTGGTAGAGAGCTTACCTAGCATACATGTAGCCCTGGTTTCTATCCCTGGTTGCCTAGTGGATAAAGCACTTACCCACAAGTACGACAGCTGAGTTCGAAAACTCAGACCTACATAAAGTTGGACACAGTAGCATAAGCTCTTTAACCCCGCGCTCTTATGGTGAGACGGGAGGCAGAGACAGGGGAGTCCTTGGATGCTCACAGACCACATGGCCTGGTGCACACTGTGGTGAACAAGAGACCTGCCTTAAACAAGGTGGAAGGCAAGGACCGATACCTGAGATTGTCCTCTGACCTACACACACACACACAGAGAGAGAGAGAGAGATTTAAATTTTAAGGAGGCTTTCAGTTTATTTATTTATTTGAGAGAAAGAAAGAGGCAGACAGAGAGACAGGGAGAGAATGGGCACGCCAGGGCCTCCGACCACCTGCAAACAAATACCAGACACATGCGCCCCTTGTGCATCTGGCTTACGTGGGTCCTGGAGTGTCGAACCGGGATCCTTTGGCTTTGCAGGCAAATGCCTTAACCACTAAGCCATCTCTCCAGCCTGGCTTTTAGTTTTTTTTAATTTGATTTAGGGTTTCATCATGACACTGGAATCTACAATTTTATAAAGGAAATGAAGTAACATTATAGAGTTTTCAGGTGAGATTATGAACTCATAATTTACATTAGCACATCACAATAACTGATTCTTAAATAATTTAATATTTTTGCTAAGGTTTTTTTCTAGCCTTCTTTATATATCTATATCTATATATCTATATCTATATCTATATATAGAGATTTTTTTTTTTTTTGGTTTCTCGAGGTAGGTTCTCACTCTAGCCCAGGCTGACCTGGAATTCACTATGGAGTCTCAGGGTGGCCTTGAACTCACAGTAATCCTCCTACCTCTGCCTCCCGAGTGCTGGAATTACATTTTTTTTTAGGTAGGGTCTCATTCTAGCCCAGAATGACCTGAAATTCACTATGTAGTCTCAGACTGGCCTCGAACTCTGATCTTCCTACCTCTGCCTCCCAAATACTGGGATTAAAGGCATATGCCACCACTCCAAGGTTTCCTTAATTGTTTTTCCCCACTCTTTCTGTGATAAATACAAAGCAGCTAAAGGAAACACAGTTACAAAGTCATAATGAGGCAGCATTTGCAAAGGATTGTACCAACATCCTGAGGACAAACAGGTTCTGTTCCAGATTAGAAAGCAGAGGAAGAGAGAGATCAGAGGAGCTCAGATTTACATCTCGTGGCTTGGCAATGAAACAGACTTCTGAAGGAGAAGGTTTGGAATGAGCAGCTTACTTCAGATTTTTGAGAAAGTACATGGGACATTTTTGGGTTGGGGGCGTCTTTAACTCTGCTTCCCTCTCTGCTATCCTGCCCTTCTCCCTTCTCTTGTTGGGATTGTTAATTCAAGGAAGGTTTGCAAGGCCATTTCTGTAATCCCTGGCAACTGTTAGGCCTGGCAAACGATGTGTTTTCCCAGTGGAGAATATTCTACTCATGTATAAAATCTAGCGTACAGAAAAAAGTAACGAATAGAAAGGTGATGGCGTTGATTAGTCATTACTCCAGTGTGTAGACTTCGGGCATGTGGCATGAAAGGACAGTTGTCTACCAGTAGGGACTGATTTCTGGCTTTGTTTTCTCTTTTCTGGAAAACAGGCCCCTCCAGAAGTAGATCTGACGCAGTAAGCATGGCTCAGGGAAGTTGAGCCCGGTCTTTCGGGTTGCTGCTGAAGCTGAAAAATACTTTCCTTTTACTGTCACGATAGGAAATAAGTAGACAGGAAGATGTAGAGGAAACACTATGTCCTGTTCCTTTAACCTGAAAAGTAGACAGTGTTTGGGTGTGATTTTCCTGACAGTAGGAAGGAAATAAAAAGAATAGAAGAGCCCAGGACTACACAATTGGCATCAGTAAGGAACCCCTGTTTCATTATCAGAAGACTCAAATGATCTAGATTGATTTAGAACCTATTAACAGTTATATGGGAAAACAATTTACTAAACCATTTTTAAAAACAATCTTGTAAATGGATCCTTGGTGCTATCTTTCTTTTCTATCTTTCTTTCTTTCTTTTTTGTTTGTTTATTTTTATTTATTTGAGAGCAACAGAGAAAGAGGCAGAGAGAGAGAGAATGGGCGCGCCAGGGCCTCCAGCCACTGCAAACGAACTCCAGACATGTGCATCCCCTTGTGCATCTGGCTAACGTGGGTTCTGGGAAATCGAGCCTTGAACCGGGGTCTTTAGGCTTCACAGGCAAGCGCTTAACCGCTAAGCCATCTCTCCAGCCTTTTTTTAAAAAATTTTTTGAGGTAGGGTCTCACTCTAGCTCAGGCTCACCTTGAATTCACTATGTAGTCTTAGGGTGGCCTCGAACTCTCTGCAATCCTCCTACCTGTGCCTCCCGAGGGCTGGAGTTAAAGGTGTGAGTCACCACTCGCAGCTGACTCTATCTTTCTTGATTTCCTGCTAAGCCCTCTGTCCTCCCTTTCAAATCTTGTCCCTTGTTATCTATCTCTAAGTTGGTGTCACTCATTCTGCTGGTGGCATGTACTTGAAACCTTGCAGTCTTCTTCTGTGAGTTTTTTTCCCTCCTCCATCCATCCCTTCCTCTCAACCCCATGATTCATTCAGGTGCCTCACCACTGAAAATGGTAACAATAAAAATATAAAAATTCTTGGGTTAGGGAAATGGCTTGGTACGTTAGAGTACTTGCTGCATAATCATGAGGGTCTGAGAGGGCCTGATTTGCCATGAGTTCTATTCCCTAGCACCCACATAAACAGCTGATCATGGCCATGAACACCGGTAATCTCAGTCCTGTGGGGGAGTGGAGACTAGAGAATCACTAGTCTTTGCTGGTCAGCCCGTGTGACGGAAGACGGCAGTTCCAGGTTCAGTGAGGGACTTGATTGCTTCTTGATAGGAGGAGGATGCCTGATATTCTCCTCTGCCCACACGTGTATACACCACACATACTACATACCCATGCTAAAAATTACCATGGCCCTGTGGTTGCCTCGAACTCATGGAGCTCCCCCTACCTCAGCCTCCCACGTGCTGGGACTAATGCCTGCCTTTGGTTACATCGTAATGAGAAAAGCAAGCAATCACTACTTGAATGAGCTGGCATAGGGTTCAGAAGAGACATGACCAATGTGTGGAGGGCGGATGAATGGAATCAGGGAGTGTGCTCAGTGCGCTTTGTGGAAGTAAACGTCTTCGAGTGTTTTATGTCAGTATTTTTGTTGTTGATGTTTCTCGAGGGAGGGTGTCGCTCTAGCCCAGGTTGACTTAGAATTCACTATGCAGTCTCAGGGTAGCCTTGAACGCATGGCGATCCTTCTGCCCCTGCCTCCCAAGTACTGGGATTAAAGGCGTGCGCCACCACACCCGGCTCTGTCAGTAGTTTTTGATCCATGTAATTTTATTTTTATTTCACACTTGGGATAAAATGTGTGTGGCTGGGCTTTGACCCAGGGCCTTATGCATGGAAGGCAAACACTCTTCACCCAGCTATATTCCCAACTCTATCCTCGTATTTTTAATATTTAAGGCTTCATTTCTCTGTTATTCAGTGGTAACTTTTTTACTTTAATTGTTGTTGAGGTTTGATTGGTTGGTTTAGTTTGTTTGCTTGGTGTTACTGTGTTTTGTGTTTTCCTTTTGGAGACAAGCTCTTGGTCTGTAGCCCTGAGTGACCTTGAACTTATATCCTCTTGCTCCCTGAGTGCTAGGATTCCACCATCCCAAATTGGCTGTTTAATTCCTAAAGTATGTAACAACTAGCTATCATTTTCCTTATAAATACTCCGCCTTTATTTTTTGTTTTTCAAGGTAGGATCTCACTCTAGCCCAGGCTGACCTGGAATTCACTATGTGGTCGCAGGGCCTTAAACTCACAGCAGTCCTTCTACCTCAACCTCCCAAGTGCTGGGATTAAAGGTGTGTGCCACCTGCCCAGCTAAAAAACATTTAATGATTTTAATGCATGTACATAAAGTACTTGGATCATAGTCACCTCCTAGTACCTTCTTTTGTAGTTATCAGTCTTTAAAAAATATTTGAGGGCTGAAGTGATGGCTTAGCAGTTAAGATGTTTGCCTATGAAGCCTAAGGACTCAGGTTCGATTCTCCAGTGCCCATGTAAGCCAGATGTACAAGGTGGCACTTGCATGTGAGGTTCATTTGCAGTGGCTTGAGGCCCTGGACTTCCCATACTCTCCCTATCTGCCTCTGTCTCTGTCTCTTTCAAATGAATAAATAAATGAAATATCTTTTAAAAAAAATTGAGGGCTGGGCTGGAGGGATAACTTAGTGGTTAAGGCGTTTGCCTACAAAGCTGAAGGACCCAGGTTCGATTCCGCAGGATCCACATTAGCCAGATGCACAAGGGGTCGCATGCGCCTGGAGTTCACTTGCAGTGGCTGGAGACCCTGGCATTACCATTCTCTCTCTCTCTTTCTTTCTCTCTCTCTCTCTTTCCTCTTTCTCTGTCAAATAAATAAATAAATAAATAAATAAATAAATAAAAATTGAGGGCTGAAGAGATGGCTTAGCCATTAAAGTACTTGCCTGCAAAGCCAAAGGACTCAGATTCAATTCCCCAGTCCCCATGTAAAGCCAGATGCATAAAGTGGCACATCCATCTAGAATTTGTTTGCAGTGGCTGGAGGCCCTGGCGTGCCCATTCTGTCTGTATCTGTGTTTCTCTCTCTCAAATAATTAAATAAGTAAATAAAATTTAAAAAAGTATTTGACCAAGAAACAACTATCAGCTTTCCAGGCAAAATAAAAGCTCAGTTTCTCCAGTATCACAGTACTGACGTTAATTATCCAAAACTTTTTATGCTGTGATATCCAAAACAAGCCACACAGGGCTGACTGTAAAAGTGTTTTAGAGCAAAACTTCTCCAACATCACTGGGATTCTGTTACAAACCAGATCCTGATTTAGCATAGGTTCTGAAGGATTCTTTCTTTTTTAAGAAGCTTCCAGGTGATTCTGAAGCTGCTCAGAAATTGAACATGTGTTGAGCTAACAAGGTTTTAGAGGATGAGAAGAGATAAGGAATTAAGATTAAAACTGCTAGGGCTGGGATTATAGCTCAGTGGAAGAGCCATTGCCAAGTATGCAGTGAGGACCTTGGTTCCCAACATAGTCAACAATTTTTTTAAAGATGCAAAAAAAAAAAAAAAAATGAAGGGCTGGAGAGATGCCTTAGCAGTTAAGGCATCTGCCTGCAAAGCCTAACAACCCAGGTTTGATTCCTCAGTACCCATGTACAGCCAGGTGCAAAGTGGCACATGTATATGGAGTTCGTTTCCAGCAGCTAGAGGCCCTAGCATGCCCTATTCTCTCTCATCCCTCTCTCTCTCTGTGCTTGCAAATAAGTAATTAAATAAAACATTTTTAAAAATGAAGATATCTTCTATCATTTATTCTTGCGGATCTAAATCAACAACCAGGCTGGGTTGGCTCTTCTCCCTGTTCCCAGAGACAGCTCTTCTTGTCAGTGATCTGACTGGGAAGCTGCAGCCCTGTCCCACCTCCGCCTGAACCTGAGTCTCATGCTTGTCATGGGCTGTGAGAAGGTGTGTGTCCTCCTGAGTCGTAAGGTTCCCCGGGGCCCCGGCCGCTGAGTAATAGGAAACGGCGTCTGCAGGGGTAGGAGGTGTTCCTATTGGCATGGTGCCTCTGTCTAACCGGCTTGTGTAACAGTTGGGCTGCAGGAGTGGGTTCCGAAGCGTCTGGGTCCTACAACGTGTAATCAGGAACTGGCAGAAAGTTTATCTCCAGCTTTTAAGATTCCCGTTAGAAATTCTCATAACTCGAAGACTTGACAGTTGAGTGACCTGCCCATGACCCGCAAAAGAGCTGCTGTTGGAATGGAATGCAGAGTGTCTCTTTATGCTACCAGAGTGTTTGCCCTGGTGGTTTTCTTTGGATCTTTTACTGGTACCACTTGTACTTTTGTAGTCTAAAGATGCTCTTGTAGTCTAATTTCATAAAAGTCATGTTTTAATTTTTATTTATTTATTTGAGAGAGGGAACGAGTTACAGAAAGAGAGAGGCGGACAGACAGAGGATGGGCACACCAGGGCTTCCAGCCACTGCAAACGAATTCCAGATGCATGTGCCACCTTGTGCATCTGGCTAATGTGGGTCCTGGGGAATTGAACTGAGGTCCTTTGCCTTCACAGGCAAGTGCCTTAACCGCTAAGCCATCTCTCCAGCCCTGTAAAAGTCATTTTGTTATTGTTGTTGTTGTTGTTTTTCAAGGTAGGGTCTTGCTCTAGCCCAGGCTGACCTGGAATTCACAGTGTAGTCTTCAGGGTGGCCTCGAACTCACGGTGATCCTCCTACCTCTGCCTCCCAAGTGCTGGGATTAAAGGTGTACGCCACCACGCCCAGCCAGAAAAGTCATTTCTTTTCCTCCCTCCCTCTCCTTCTCTCACTCTTCCTGTGTGGTGTATGTGCACATGTGGTGTTTGCATGTGTGTATATGCATATGCATAGGTGTTTGGGGTGCATGGGAGATAGTTGTTGAAGCCAGGTGTCTTCCTTAGTAGCTCTCCACCTTACTCTTTGACACAGGGTCTCTCACTTGAACATAGAGCTCATTGAATCAACTAGTCTAGCTAGCCAGTAGGCCCTAAGAATTCGCCTATCTCCCCCCTCTCCCCTATGCTGGGATTAGCGGGCATTTACATGGATGATGGGAATCTGAACTCAGCTCTTCATGCTTGTGTGACAGGCCCTTTGCTGACTGAGCCATCTCCCCAGCCCTTCTCTCTCTCCTCTCTCTCTCTCCTCTCTTCCTTTTTCTTCTTTCTTTTTTTTTTTGTTACGAGAGAGAGAATTGGCATGCCAGGGCCTCCAGCTACTGCAGTCAAACTGCAGATGTGTGGGCTACCTTGTGCGCATGTGTGACCTTGCGCTTGCATCACCTTGTGCGTCTGGCTTACGTGAGACCTGGAGAGTCAAACATGAGTCCTTAAGCTTCGCAGGCAGGCACCTTAACTGCTAAGCCAACGCTCCAGCCTTTTTTTTCTTTCTTGACAGAGTCTCACACTGTAGGTCAGGCTTGCCTTAAATTTACAGCTGTCCTTTAGCCTCAGCCTCCCCAATGCTGGGATTATATCCAGCCTGGTTTCAGAAAATCAGTTTCTAAAAAGATAACTTTGCTCCTGAGTCCTTACAACCAATGTTAAAAGGACTTCCATGATCTTCCAGGGAACTTTCCCACGGAATTCCCCTTACAGGGTGGATTGCAACAGTGGTTCATTATATCTGTCTGAGTACCAACTGGAAAACCTTAATGATGTCATGCTGGTATTGGGGTTGGTAAATGGCCTGGAACCATGGTTTGCAGACAAAAACTGGAGTCAGAATCTCCAGGGTGTGTGTGTGTAAAACTGCCTTGTCTGGCTGGGCATGGTGGTGCAAGCCTTTAATCCCAGCACCCAGGGAGGCAGAGGTAGGAGGATTGCCCTGAGTTCGAGGCCATCCTGAGACTTCATGGTGAATTCCAGGTCATCCTGGGCTACAGTGAGACCCTACCTCAAAAAAAAAAAAAAAAAAGAAGCTTTGTCTGTCCCCTTAGGGTTTGTGATTCTGCAAGGGGATGGAGCCCACCTCCTTTTGTCCTTCCCAAGTTGTGCAATGCACATGCACAGCAGTGATAACCAAGCAGGTGGACCCTAGTGCACAGTCACATGTGCAGCGTTGATTTTAATCGTCTTTATTATCTGCCTGTCCTTATAGAATAGGTCCCTCATTAAATACGTCCAAGGTCTCAGCAACTCTGCTAGCATACCTGCATATCTAGTGACATTTAGGGTCACTCCCTACAAGGCTTCTTGGTTTATACCAGGAATAGAGAGAGATAGTCTAAAAAGAAGACATATGGAAGCTTAGGGTGGAGGAAGCTGGTAGCCTTGCTTCCCACCTACCTCCCTATCATCAATATAATGCTAAGTTGGTATTAAAGTTAAATGTTTTTAATTAATTATTTTATTTATGTATTTGTTTTTGGTCTTTCGAGGTAGGGTCTTACTCTAGCCCAGGCTGACCTGGAATTCACTATGTAGTCTCAGGGTGGCCTCGAATTCACGGAGGTCCTCCTACCTCTGCCTTCCCGAGTGTTAGGATTAAAGGTGTGTACTACCACGCCTGGCTTTAAAGTTAAATTTTAAGCAAAATGGATTTGGAGTTTTGACAGCTGAGAAAGGCTGTTTTCACTCCTCTGTGTCGCTTAGGCTCATTGGCTCGCACTGTAAACGGTGGTTGACTTCGGTTGGGTTTTGTTAGCACTTCCTGGTTTTGAGGGGGACTAATGATATGTTTTAATTGGAGCAGTTCTGGAGCATCCCAGGAAGGACAGGATGATCTCGACCTTGGTCTTGGTGACCTGCCCTCTGATGAGGAGGAAGTTATCAACAGTTCCGATGAAGACGACATCAGCTCGGGGTCCAGTAAAGGCGATCCTGACCTGCTGGAGGACAAACAGGTAGGTTTTGGTGATTCATTAGTTCTGCTTTGGTGTCCTTTGGCTTGCCACCATGTGTGGGAATAATATTCATCAGCAATACAGACAAAATAAAATAAAATAAAACAGAACAAAAACTGGTGCGTTTCCTTAAGTCACAGAACATTGATCCAGTTGACATTTAATTCTTGCTGTAAGATAACATCTAAAGAGTTATTGTGATTCCAAGAACATACCACCTAGGGATTATGTAGTGATTTTTAAAATATTTTTATTTAAAAAGAAAAAAATATTTTTATTTAATTATTTGAGAGAGAGAGAATGGGTGCACCAGGGCCTCCAGTCGCTGCAGACAAACTGCAGACGCATGCGCCACCTTGTGCATCTGTCTTACAAGGGTCCTAGGGAATCAAGCCTGGATCCTTTGGCTTTGCCAGCGAGCACCTTAACCTCTGAGCCATCTCTCCAGCCCCATTTAGTGATTTTTATTAATGTATTAATTATTCACATTAATGAGTTTATACATGTGTATAGTGTATTTTAAAACATTTTAAAATGAGCATTTCCTATGTGAACATATTGTGTAATTTGATTGGATTTCCTCCCTATTACCCTTTTTTGTCCCGCTCTTCCACTGTCATTCTGTTCAGCACCCTCCTCTTTCCAATTCGTCCTTCTGTTTCGATGGCTCAAACTGTCCTTTACTCCAGAATGTTCATGAGCATGCTGTTGTGCAGGTCTTGTGGAGGTACCCTCTCTTGTCACCCTCAGACACTGTTGAGTCCCTTTACAGCTACTCCCCCTTTTACTTTCTAAAAAATTATTTATTGGGAAAAAAATTACATATTTGGGAAAAAGAGAAGAGAATGGGTACCTTAGAGCCTCTTGTCACGGCAAAGGAACTCCAGATGCATGTGCCACTTTGGGTACTGGGAATGAAATGTGGGCTAGCAGGCTTTGCAAGCAAGTGCCTTTAACCGTTTTCCATCTCAGCCTCTTCCCTCTACTTTGTACTCATTCCCGTGTGTGTGTGTGTGTGTGTGTGTGTGTCAGTGAGTTTAATTAGGGTTTCTTGCGGGGGAGTGGTTGAGAGGTTATTTACAGAAACATGGGCAACTTACCAGTGGCTACAGCCCTGCGGAAAATGTCTTTTGCCAGGCGTGGTGGTGAACACCTTTAATCCCGGCACTCAGGAGGCTGAGATAGGTGAATCGCTGTGAGTTTGGGGCCATCCTGAGACTACATAGTGAATTCCAGGTCATCCTAGGCTAGAATGAGAGCCTACCTTGAACTCCCCCCAACCCCACCAAAAAAAAAAAAAAAAAAAAAAAAAGATACCAGGACTATGAAGGGGCTACCATAGAGCGCACTGTTGGCCTAGAATGGAAGTGTTTCCTGGCTACTCTGCCCAGCTGGAGGGGCAGAATTGGAAAATCTAGAGATTGTCAGTCTCTGGTTATATTGAACTTGAACTGCAAAAGTTTGATATTTGTTTGATTGTGGTTGAGTTTGCATTGTTTTAGTCTCTCCTTGCTATGCATTATACCAGTTGAAAATGTTAAAAAAAAAAAAAAAAGGCTGGAGAGATGGTTCAGCAGTTAAGGCACTTGCCTGCAAAGCCTAATGACTAAGGTTCAAATACCCAGTACCCACATAAAGCCAGATGCACAAAGTGGTGCATGCATCTTGGAGTTTGCAGTGGCAGGAGGCCCTCGTGTGCCCATTCTCTGTCTCTCTCTCTCAAATAAATAAATAAATAATTTTTTTAAAAGTGTCTTTCCCTTCCCTAGAAACCATTGACTGCCTGTAAATCTTCAGGGAAGAGTGGGGTCTCATGAACCTCGCCTCTATCCATGTCTTGTGTAAATAACTTGTATGTGCATTGAGTTCATGAATGCAAAGGCCACGTCATGCCCAGAACACAGCATTCTGCAACATTTACTCCTTTCTTCCAGCTCTTACATTCTTTCTGCCACCTCTTCCAAAATGTAGCAATTTTTGAGAAATTATTTTCACTTATGTCCACTGACTTTAAGTTTTTTTTTTCCTTTTCAATTTTTTTTATTAACCACTTCCATGATTATAAAAAATATCCCATGGTTATGCCCTCCCTGCCCTCACTTTCCCCTTTGAAACTCCATTCTCCATCATATCCCCTCCCCCTCTCAATCAGTCTCTCTTTTATTTTGATGTCATGATTTTTTCCTCCTCTTGTGATGGTCTTGTGTAGGTAGTGAGCACTGTGAGGTCATGGACATCCAGGCAGGCCATCCAGGAGCACATTGTAAGGAGTCCTACCCTTCCTTTGGCTGTTCCATTCTTTCCGCCACCTCTTCCGCAATAGACCCTGAGCCTTGGAAGGTGTGATAGAGATATTTCAGTGCTGAGCACTTTTGTCACTTCTTTCCAGCACCATGATGCCTTCTGAGTCATCCCAAGGTCACTGATATCCGAAAAGAGAAGATTCTCTACCAAAAGTGAGAGTAGCATTAATATAAGGGTACGAACACTAAGAGAAGTGCTTACTGGGCAGTTTGATAAGCATAGTATTTACATTTATCCAGACAGCAGCAGACGTTACACCCCTAAGGCTCAATTTTAATTTATAATTATTTTCACTAATGTCCACTGACTTCAAATTTTTTTAAAATTTTATTTAAGAGCTGGAGAGATGGCTTAGCAGTTAAGGCACTTGTCTACAAAGCCAAAGAACCCAGGTTCAATTCCCCAGTACCCACATAAAGCTAGATGCACAAGGTGGCACATGCATCTGGAGTTTGTTTGCAGTGGCCAGAGGCCCTGGCCCATTCTCTCTTTCTATTTGTCTCTCTTCCCCTCTCTCTCAAATAAATGAAAATATTTTTTAATTAAAAATATAGGGCTGGAGAGATGGCTTAGTGGTTAAACTGTTTGCCTGCATAGCCAAAGGATCCTGGTTCAGTTCTCTAGGACCCACGTAAGCCAGATACACAAGGGGGCTCGTGCATCTGGAATTTGTTTGCAGTGGCTGGAGGCCCTGGAGCACCTATTCACGCACATACACACACATGCTCTCTTTGAAATGAATAAATAAATATTAAAAGATTTTTTAAAAATATTTGAGCAGACAGGAAGATTGTCCAAGTGAATGTATGATGGGGGAATTCATTATGCTCCTTCTAGTTTGCCATCAATATTTATATGTCATTTGATGAGCACAGCAGCCATGTCCCCACACTGTGTTGGATTGCTAAAGATAGAATTTGAAAGGATATCAAGCCGTGGATTAAAAAAATATCCATGTCACTTAACTATTTGTCATAATTTGCCAATACATTATGCTTCTGGGTTAACATTTTTGCTTTATTTAAGTGAAGGATACAAATGCAGTTTTCTAAAGTTCACTCCTAGCTCTACCAGCTATGATTTGTGCAACCTGAGGCTACTTAACCACTTTGGCTTAAAGAGTGCCACTTTGTAAATGAAAATAGAACATTATGTATGAAGTTGTGAGGATTAAATGGATTTCACTCGTGGAAAACCTTGGAACACTTCTCAGTGCACAGTGTGAGCTCACTGATTTCGTGCGTGCGTGCGTGCATGTGTGTGTGTGTGTGTGTGTCTGTTTGCTAAGAGGCTTGATTTCTGAGCTGGATGTGGTCACACACATCTGTAATTCCAGCACTTGAGAAGGAGGATTGCCATGAGTTTGAGGCCAGCGTAGGCTATATAATAGTTCTGAGCCATTGTAGACTACAGAATGCGGAGGGGGTAAGGGAAGGAGAGAGAGAGATTGAGGTCGATTTCACTTCTTTCTGTGTGACAGAGAATCCGATCATGGAAGTAACCCCTAGATTTTATGTGGGCAGGTAGAGGATTGCTGGGAGTTCAAGATCAGACTGGACTACAGAGTGAAACCTATCTTAAAAATTTACAGCACATTGTAGCAGCGGTCTGCAAGCTTATTTGTTAAGGAATGTGTTTGCACACATGCATGTGTGGGTGTGTGGGCACTTGTATGTGCTTGCATATGTAGGAAAGACCTTGGTTGATGTCAGGTGTCTTCCTTGATCCCTCTCCGCCTTTATTTGTAGACAAGGGCTCTCACTTGATCCAGAGCTCGCTGGTTTGAGTAGCGCAGCTAGCCAGCTTGCTCCAGGGTCCCCGTCTCTGTCTCCCAAGCACTCAGATTACACCATTCCGTAGCACTTGAGGCAGCATTTGTGTGGGTGCTGATGACACAAATTCAGGTCCTCCTCACACTTGGCATGGTGGAGCGCTTTTCCACTGAGCCATCTCCCAAGCCCCTGCCTGATCGGTATCTTTCATGTTCTAGTTTGTTTTGTTTTGTTTTGTTTTGTTGTTTTCTCGAGTAGGGTCTCACTCTAGCTCAGGCTGACCTGGAACTCACTATGTAGTCTCAGAGTGGCCTTGAACTCACGGTAATCCTCCTATCTCTGCCTCCCGAGTGCTGGGATTAAAGGCTCATGCTCTAGTTTGAAAGCTGTTTTTCCATGTTGCTTCATGGACATAGATTCTATAGATGTATAGAATACCCACCATGTCCCAGGTATCAATGGTACCAGAAGCAAGCAGTGATACTGTGGTTCCAACATCCTAACGGGGCAAGAGGGAGGGATCATCAATGCATAAACAGGAAGAGCCTTAGTGTTTCAGAGCTGTGAAGGGAACAAAGCAGTCATGTGCTAGAAACCGGGGTGGTTGCTTTGGATGAAAGCCTCTGAGAAAGTGATATTGGACCAGAATTTCAATGACTGGAGAGAGCCAAAGCCTGGAAAAGGTTGAGAAAGAGTATTCATACGGTCTTGTCTAAGGGCCATGATTAAACCAACCTTTACTTTTGATCAGTGACCCACGTTTTTTCTCTTCCTAATTGATACTGTTGTTTTGGTCTTTTTCTGAAACTTCTTTCCATTGCCTCCCCCCCCCCGCCCCCGCCCAATGCTTGAAGTGATGAGCAAAACTAATTTCCACGTTCTCTTGGTGATCCTGCTGATGGATGGTGCAAAGGAAATACGAGTCTCTGACCGTGCTGGGCTGAGCCCTTCCCGACATGAAGCTCTAACATGGGCTGACTCATCCGTGCTGTGCTCAGTGGAGACTCTCGAGGTTCCTTTCTTTATATCTGTGCCTGCCTTTCCTTTCCCTTCCTACCTTTACTTCATTGTTTTATGTCCTTAGTTGTGCTACATTGAGATATTCTTGACAAATGTTTCTTTTTAAAAAATATTTAGGGGGCCGGGTGTGGTGGTGCACACCTTTGATCCCAGCACTCAGTAGGAGGATTGCCGTGAGTTTGAGGTCACAGTTTGAGAATACAAAGTGAATTCCAGGTTAGCCTGAGATAGAGTGAGACCCTACCTCGGAAAAGAAAAAAAAAAAAAAATTAGGGGGCTGGAGAGATGTTTTAGTAGTTAAGGCATTTGCCTGTAAAGCCAAAGGACCCAAGTTCCATTCCCCAGTACCCATGTAAAGCCAGATGCACAAGGGTGGTGTATGTGTCTGGAGTTCGTTTGCAGTGGCTATAGGACCTGACACATCCATTTTCTCTCTCTCTCTGTCTGCCTCTCAAATAAATAAAAATAATGTTTAGGGATGGAGAGATGGCTTAGTGGTTAAGGCATTTGTCTACAAAGCTTAAGGACCCAGGTTCGATTCCCCAGTACCCACATAAGCCAGATGCACAAGGTGGTACATGCGTCTGGAGTTCATTTGCAGTGGCTAGAGGCCCTCATGTGCTCTCTCTTTCTCTCTCCCTCTCTCTTTCTCAAATAAGTAAAAAAAAAAAAATGAAATATTGAAAAAATATGTATACATTTATTTATTTATTTGCAAGGAGATGGGAGGGAGAGGGTAAGAGAGAGGAAGAGAATGGGCACATCAGGGCCTCTAGCCACTGCAAGTGAACTTTAGATGCATGCAACCACCTTGTGCATCTGGCTTTATGTGGTGTGGGTGTTGGGGAATACAGCCTGAGACGTCAGGCTTTGCAAGCAATTGCCTTTAACTAATGAGCCATCTCTCCAGCCCGTTCTTTTTTTTTTTTTTTTTTTCTTTTTTGGTTTTTCAAGGTAGGGTTTCACTCTAGCCCAGGCTGACCTGGAATTCACTATATAGTCTCTCAGGGTGGCCTCGAACTCACGGCGATCCTCCTACCTCTGCCTCCTGAGTGCTGGGATTAAAGGCGTGCGCCACCACGCCCGGCTCTTTTTTTCTTTTTTTGAGGTAGGGTCTCACTCTAGCTAGCCTAGGCTCATCTGGAATCTACTATGTAGTCTCAGGCTGGCCTTAAACTTACATGGATCCTCCTGCCTTGGCCTCCTAAGTGCTGGAATTAAAGGCATGCACTATCATGTAACATTTTCTTCCCAGTACCAGCATCAATAATAATTTTCCTCTGTTAGATCCTTAGCCACGCTGTTGAACTTACTCTCTTTCTCTTCATCTAAGACAATAGCAGCAATGGTAGGATTATTAATTCTGTCTTTCTAGACAGTTCTTAATTCTTTTAAGCATAGCCTAGTGAGTGCTTTTCTCTTAAGTAATCTTCTTTCATAGTGGTAAGAACTGTCTTTGGAGCCAGGATGTTTGGGTTCCCATCACTTACCAGCTCTGTGATTTTGAAGAACTTAATTTCCTTTTGCTTTGGTTTTCCCATCTGTTATTATTTTTTTTTTTAAGAAAAAAAAGGTTGGAGAGGGAGTATAGTGCAGTAGACTCTTGTCCTTCTTTTCTTTTCTTTTTCTTTTTTTCTTTTTTTTTTTTTTTGCGAGGTAAAGTTTCACTCTAACTCAGGCTGACCTGGAACTCACAGTGATTCTCCTACTTCTGCCTCCCGAGTGTTGGGATTAAAGGCATGTGCCACCACGCCTGGCTGGTCCTTCTTTTCTTTTTTCTTTTTATTTATTTATTTATTTATTTATTTATTTATTTTAGACAAGGAGAGAGAAAGAGAGAGAGAGAATGGGCACGCTAGAGCCTCTAGCCACTGCAAATGAATTCCAGATGCATTCACCACCTTGTGCATCTGGCTTACATGGGACCTGGAGAATCAAACCTGGGTCCTCGGTCCTCGCAGGCAAGTGTGTTAACCTTTAAGCCATGTCTCCAGCCCCTTATTTTCTTTTTAAAAATATTTTATTTTTATTTATTTATTTATTTGAGAGAAAGAGAGAATGAATGGACATGCCAGGGCCTCCAGCCATTGCAAATGAACTCCAGACACATGTGCCACCGTGTGCGTCTGGCTTACGTGTGTCCTGGGGAATTGAGCCAAGGTCCTTTGGCTTTATAGGCAAACACCTTAACCGCTAAGCCAACTCTCCAGCCCTTGTCCTAATTTTCATAGATTGTTGTGATAAACAAATGGTTTCATACTGTTTAGAATAATGTGTTAAGTATGCAGTTTATTTGTATGTAAAGTACTATTGTGTTTTAGTGGACATTTTTGAAAGTTGGTATCCTAAGACCCATGTTTCAATCTTAGCTCTGCAATTAGCTGTATGACCTTGGAAAAGTAATTTTTAAAAGTCACTTTGGGGCTGGAGAGATGGGTCATTAGTTAAGGTGCTTGCCTGCAAAGACTAACAACCTGGGTTCGATTCCCCAGTACCCACATAAAGGTGGCGCATGTGTCTGGAGTTCGTTTGCAGTGGCTAGAGGCCCTACTGCACCCATTCTCTCTCTGTGTCTCTCTGTCTGCATCTTTCTCTCTCAAATAAAATAAAATAAAATAAATTTAAAAAAAATTTTGAAGTCACTTTGTCCAGGCATGGTGGCACATGCCTTTAATCCGAGCACTTGGGAAGCTGAGGTAGGAGGCCAGCCTGAGACTACCTAGTGAATTCTAGGTTAGCCTGAGCTAGAGCAAGACCCTATATTAAAAAAAAAAAAAAAGAGCCCGGTGTGGTGACACACGCCTTTAATCCCAGCACTAGGGAGGCAGAGGTAGGAGGATCACTGTGTGTTAGAGGCCATCCTGAGACTACATAGTGAATTGCAGGTCAGCCTGGATTAGAGTGAGACCCTACCTCAAAAAGAAAAAAAAGACAAAAAAGTCACTTTGACCTGAGTATAGCGACACACGTCTGTAATCGTACTACTCAGAAGGCAAGAACAGGGAATTGCCATAAATTTGAGGCCAAACTGGTCTACATAATGAGTTCCAAGCTATATAGAGCGACATCATAAGACTCTGTTGCAAAAAAAAATAAAAATAAAACTGACAAAAGGGGACTAGAGAGATGGCTCAGTGCTTAAGATGCTTGCCTGAGAAGCCTCAGGACCCAGGTTTAATACTCCAGGTCCCATGTAAGCCAGATGTGCATGCATCTGGAGGTTTTTGCAGAGGCTAGAGGCCCTGACGCGTCCATTCTCACTCTCTATCTCTAATAAATAAAAATTAATAAATCTTTAAAAAATGTTTAAAAAACTAACCAAAGGATGAACAATAGCAAGTGTTGGTGACTATTAGAAACGCTATACACTGTTATGAGAAAGTAGAATGGTTCTGCTACTGTGGAAAATAAACTGAGATTCTTCAAAAGTTTAAGTATAGAGTTATCTAGCATGTGGTCCAGCAGTTCTATTCTTAGTATCGATTTATTCAAGAGCAGTGGTTAAAGGCACTTGCTTACAAAGCCTGATGTCTTTGGTTTGATTCCCCAGCATCTATGTAAAGCTAGGTGCACCAAAGTGGCACATGCATCTGGCATTCCTTTGCAGTGATGAGAGACCCTGGTGAGCTCATGCACACACATTCACATGCATCTAAGTAAATTAAAAAAATTTTTTTTGTTGTTGTTGTTGGTTTTTCGAGGTAGGGTTTCATTCTAGCCTAGGCTGACCTGTAATTCACTGTGTAGTCTCAGGGTGGCCTCAAACTCATGGCGATCCTCCTACCTCTGCCTCCCAGTGCTCGAATTAAAGGCATGCACCACCACACCCGGCATAAATACATAAAAATTTTAAAAAGAGCCAAGTGTGGTAACACATGCCTCTAATTCCAGCACTCAGGAGGCCAAGGTAGGAGGATTGCTCCGAATTGGAAGGCCGGCTTTAGACTACATAGTAAAGTCCAGGTCAGCCTGGGCTAGAGCCAGACCGAACATCGAAAAAAAAATTTTTTTTAAAGAAGTAAGTTACATTTATTTATTTACGTATTCATTCTTGAGGTAGGGTCTCATTCTAGCCCAGGGTAACCTGGAGCTCACTCTGCAATCCCAGATTGGCCTGGAACTCAGCAATTCGCCCAACTCTGCTGGGATTAAAGGTGTGCGCCACCATATCCAGCCTAAGTTACTTCTATGATTGCATTTGTGCTAGGTTGCCCTGCCTACTTTAATATTTTATTTATTTATTTATTCATGTATTTGACAGAGAAAGAGAGGGAGAGAATGAATGGGCACGCCAGGGCCTCCAGCCACTGCAAATGAATTCCAGACACGTGCACCCCCTTGTGCATCTGGCTAACATGGGTCCTGGGGAATCGAACCTGGGCCCTTTGGCTTTGCAAGCAAATGCCTTAACCATTAAGCCATCCCTCTAGCCCTGTCCTGCCTACTTTTAATAAAGTGACACAAACCATGTGGCTTAAAACAACAAATTTATCATCTCACAGTTCTGAAGGCCAACCAGCAGAAATCAAGATGTGATCTGGGCCATACTTTATCTAAAACTGTCAGGGGAGGAGCTTTCTTTGTCTTTTCCTAGTTTCTCAATTCTTGGAATTCCTTTTCCTGCAGCCCTGGCAGTTCCTTCTCTGAATCATCCTTGGTGCTGCCCATTCATGTGCCTGGGTCTGAGTCTCTCAGAAGGAGTTGGCTCCTATTGGACTCTACTATGACTTGATTTACAATCGTCCTATTTCCAAATACCATCAGTTCTGACATCCCAAAGATTAGGACCCTGTTTATCCGGGAGGAGATGAAGGGATACAATTCAGTCTATTCCAAGTACCATCTGTAATGGACGTATAATGGGCACATCTCAGATGTGTGTCTAGATGCCAATGATATTTTCTTGTGGAAGTAGACAGCTCAGTAAGAGGAGGAATACCACCCCCCCACCTCGCTTAACCCTGTTTTGTGAAGGAGAAGTAGTCAGGAATTCAAAAAGTTATTCCTGCCTTGTATTGTGGTACTCACCTGTAATCCCCATGTTCTGGAGACTAATTCAGGAAGATGCTCTTTAAGGTCAGCTTGGACTATATAGCGAGACCCTGTCTCAGAAGGCAAACAGGATCAGCCAGGGTGGCAGTCCTCCTACCTCTGCCTTCCCAGGATTAAAGGTGTATACCACCACACCTGTCTAGACATATTTATTTAATTGCAAGGAGAGAGGAGGGGGAATGGCCACTTGCCTCTGCAAAGGAACTCCAGATGCTTTCGGCACTTTGTATATCTGGCTTTATGTGTGTATTAGGGAACAGAACCCAGGCTGTCAGGCTTTGCAAGCAAGAACCTTTAACCACTAAGCCATCTCTCTAGTCCCGTGTTTTTAAAAATATTTTATTTATTTATTTAAGAGAAAGAGAGAGAGAGAATGGGCACGCTAGAGCCTCTAGCCACTGCAAGTGAACTTTAGATGCATGCAACCACCTTGTGCATCTGGCTTACATGGGACCTGGAGAATCAAACCTGGGTCCTCGGTCCTCGCAGGCAAGTGTGTTAACCTTTAAGCCATGCTCCAGCCCCTTATTTTCTTTTAAAAATATTTTATTTATTTATTTTAGACAAGGAGAGAGAAAGAGAGAGAGAGAATGGGCACGCTAGAGCCTCTAGCCACTGCAAGTGAACTTTAGATGCATGCAACCACCTTGTGCATCTGGCTTACATGGGACCTGGAGAATCAAACCTGGGTCCTCGGTCCTCGCAGGCAAGTGTGTTAACCTTTAAGCCATGTACTCCAGCCCCTTATTTTCTTTTAAAAATATTTTATTTATTTAAGAGAAAGAGAGAGAGAGAATGGGCACGCTAGAGCCTCTAGCCACTGCAAGTGAACTTTAGATGCATGCAACCACCTTGTGCATCTGGCTTACATGGGACCTGGAGAATCAAACCTGGGTCCTCGGTCCTCGCAGGCAAGTGTGTTAACCTTTAAGCCATGCTCCAGCCCCTTATTTTCTTTTAAAAATATTTTATTTATTTATTTATTTATTTATTTAAGAGAAAGAGAGAGAGAGAATGGGCACGCTAGAGCCTCTAGCCACTGCAAGTGAACTTTAGATGCATGCAACCACCTTGTGCATCTGGCTTTATGTGTGTATTAGGGAACAGAACCCAGGCTGTCAGGCTTTGCAAGCAAGAACCTTTAACCACTAAGCCATCTCTCCAGCTCCTTTTTTTTTTTTTTTGCGAGGTAAAGTTTCACTCTAACTCAGGCTGACCTGGAACTCACAGTGATTCTCCTACTTCTGCCTCCCGAGTGTTGGGATTAAAGGCATGTGCCACCACGCCTGGCTGTGTCCTTCTTTTCTTTTTTGGAATTTGCTTGACTTATTTTATGACCTAGACAACGTATTTTCATTTGATTGTGGTTCAACTTCCACAGCAATGCGCCCTAGGGAGATGCTGCTACTTAACAGGCAACCTGCTTTGAAATGTGATATCACTTAAGTGAGGAATCTCATTTACTAAGATGCTAAGATGCCAAAATAGAGCCTCCTGAGGTTTTAGTAAGATGTGCTTTCCCATCATTGTTTGACAGGCTCAGAATCAGCCACTGTTCCTACCAGTTAGAGATAATATAGAACTTCAGTGTTATTTTTGCCTTCTATCTACTTGGAGAATGATTGTAATCTATTGATTATTTTTAAAATAATGACCCTTTATTTAGCTCTGCAGTTTCCTCAACTTAAAAGGCAAAAAAGTAAGCATGGACTGCTAGAGTTTTCCTCCTTTGTTTCCTTCTTTCTTCCTTCCTTTCATTATAGCCAGTCTCTGGTGTGAAGCCATATGTGCTTGTGGTTTTGATTTGCATTTTCCTAATAACTCACTGTTGCAGTCAGGTTCGCATTGCTGGCAGAAATCACCCGACCAAAAGCAGCTTTTGGGGAAAAAAAAAATGTTTATTTTGGCTTACAGACTCAAGGGGACACTCCATGATAGCAGGGGGAAATGATGGCATGAGCAGAGGGTGGACATCACCCCCTGGCCAACATCAGGTGGACAACAGGAACAGGAGAGTGTGCCAAACACTGGCATGGGGAAACTGGCTATAAGACCAATTAGCCCACCCCCAACAATACACTGCCTCCAGGAGATGTTAATTCCCAAATATCCATCAGCTGGGAACATAACATTCAAACACCTAAGTTTATGGGGGACACCTGAATCAAACCACCACATTCTGCCCCTCACCCCCATAAACTGATAACTATGCATGATTTAAAATACAGTGCATTCAGTACAACTTTAAAAGTTCCCATAGTTTTTGTCAATCCTAATGATATTCAAATATGCCCATAATCCAAGGTCTTTTAAGTGAGCCATAATAGAAAAAAAAAATTCCCCCCAAGTCCCATAATGGCACAGAATAAACACTCACATTGCAAAAGATGGCACTGGGCATAGCAAAGAAATATTCATCCAATACAAGATTTAAAACAACCAGGGCAAACATCAAACTCCAGGTCCAAGTCCAACAACTCTAGTCAGTGACAAATCTCTAAGTCTGATAATTCTAACCAACAATAAGTCTCTGGAGTTCCAATTTCGCCCCTCCAGCTAGGCTACTCACAGTCCAGGAAAACTTCATCGGGCCTGGCAGCTTTCCTTAGCAGCCATCTCATGGTCCCAGCATCTCCACTGCAAGCCCACGGTCCATCCTCATGGCTCCATCAGGTCTCCATGCAGGCATCCAGCAAGCCTGCTTCACACTGCCCATGGCCATTTCCAGAACACAAGACTGCATTGCAATTCAATGACCCTCTCTTTCCTGCATTTCTTATACTCTACAATACCAGGTAGGGTGCCAATTTGTTAATCCAGGGGGGAATAAAGCAGACTTTTTTTTACTTTGGTGACTTTGGATAAGGACTCAGCTACCCTCTCAGCCTCATAATGAATTTCTAATTTTAAAAATTCACACACTTGCCGAGTGTGGTGGCGCACGCCTTTAATCCCAGCACTCGGGAGGCAGAGGTGCAATTGTAGTTGTGTATACAAACATGTACACATTCATGGTCAAAGATCAGATTGTGTTCCTGAGGAATGTTAGCCATGGGTCTTGTTTCTGGTTTAAAAGCACACTTAAAGGTGAGTGGATGGAGTTGAGCAGAACAAAATTTAGGTGATCTGTTAGTCTCATTTTTCCAACAGTCTTCTTTTGAAAACTGGAATAATCACGTGCCTAGGAGTCAAATTCATATAACAGAATTTGAGATCTAAGGAAGAAGAGTAATGTAAAACATGTCAGGCTAATTCTAGACTTAATTCTTATTTTTGGTAGAAGGATTTCTTGGTATTGCGTGTAAACTCTTTTGTAATAAAGTCAGAAACACAGAAAGGATGAATACACAAAACCAGCAAGTAATTTTAAAAAATGAATCTACATGGCTAGAGAGATGGTTTCATGGCTAAGGTGCTTGCTTGCAAAGCCTAAGGAACCAGGTTTGATTCCCCAGGGCCCACATGAAGCCAGATGCACAAAGTGGCGCATGTATCTGGATTTTGTTTGCAGTGGCTAGAGGCCCTGGCATGCCCATTCTCTTTCTCCCTCTCAAATGAGAAAATAAGTAAAATATTTTTAAATGAATCTACAAATAAAGACCTCCCCTATATCTTTGATTTATGAGCATAGAAGTGGCTACAGTTCTTAAAAAACCCAAATTTGAGGGCTGGGATGTAGCTCAGTGGTATAGTACTTACCTAGCATGTGCAAGACCCTGAGTTCAATCCCCAGTGCTGCAAGAAGCAAGTAAGCAAGCAAAAGTCCAATTAAAACATATTTAAAAACCTTCAGGTTTGGAGAGATGGCTTTGTGTTAAGGTGCTTGCCTGCAAAACCTAAAGACCCAGGTTCAATTCCCCAGTGCCCATGTAAGCCAGATGCATAAGGTTGTTCATGCATCTGGAGTTTGTTGACAGTGGCTGGAGGCCCTGGAATGCCCATTCTCTCTCTCTCTCTTTCACTCTCACTCACTCGCAGTCTCTCTGTCATAAATAAATAAAATAGCCAGGCGAATCCCAGCAGAGGTAGGAGGATCACCATGAGTTCAAGGCCACCCTGAGACTACATAGTGAATTCCAAGTCAGCCTGAGCTAGAATGAGACCCTACCTCGCAAAACCAAAATAAATAAATAAATAAATAAAATATTAAAAACCCTCAGGACCAGGCATGGTGGTACACACCTGTAATCCCAGCAACAGGAGGTAGAAGCAGGATTGTGAGTTGAAGCCAGCCTGGGCTATAATAGTGAGGCCTTGTTTCAAAAATGAAACAACAGTCAGTAATCTTTTTTAAACTTACTCTTTTGGACATTATCAATACTTTTAAGTAAAGGAATTAAAAGGCATTAGTGTGTGCAGAAAAACATGTAAGGAGGAACACAGTTTAAATACTACTAAAATGTAGTTTTCAGAAAGTTGCATTCATTGTTAAATGGAAATTTTCTTTTATTTACTTTGTTTTTTAATATATTTTATTTTTATTTATTTATTTGACAGAAAGAGAGAGAGAGGGCATGCCAGGGCCTCCAGCCCCTGCAAATGAACTCCAGACACATGCGCCACATTGTGCATCTGGCTTATGTGGGTCCTGGGGAATTGGACCTGTGTCCTTTGGCTTTGCAGGCAAGTGCCTTAACCACTAAGCCATCCCTCCATTCCAGTTTTGGTGGTTTTTTTAAAAAAATGTTTGTTTTTACCTTTTCTTTTTTAATTTATTATTTATTTATTTATTTTGGTTTTTCAAGGTAGGGTCTCTCTCTATCCCAAGCTGACCTGGAATTCACTATGTAGTCTCAGGGTAGCTTTGAACTCAAGGCAATCCTCCTACCTCTGCCTCCCAAGTGCTGGGATTAAAGGCATGTACCACCATGCATGGCCCTTTTCTTTTAATTAAATTTTATTTATTTATTTGCAAGCAGAGAGAGATAGACAGAGAGAACGGTCATGCTAGGGCCTCCAGCTTCTGCAAATGAACTCCAGATACATGTGCCACCTTGTGCATCTAGCTTTAGGTGGGCACTGGGGAATTGAATGTGGGTCGTTAGGCTTTGCAGGCAAGTGCCTTAACTGCTAAGACATCTCTCCAGCCCTTATTTTGTTTTTTTGAGGAAGAGTCTCACTCTATCTGGAATTCACCATGTACTCTCAGGTTGGCCTCGAACTCACAGCAATCCTCTTATGTCTGCCCTCCAAGTGCTGGCATTAAAGGTGTGCACCACTATGCCAGGCATTGTTATTTTATTTTTTTTAAGTATTTATTTATTTGAGAGAGAATAGGTATGCCAGGGCCTCCTGCCACTTCAAACGAATGCCACTTTGTGCATCTGGCTTTCCAAGGATCTGGGGAATCGTACCCAGGCCATAAAGCTTTACAAGAAGCACCTTTAACTGCTGAGCCACTCTGGAATTCATTTTTATATCTGATACTGAAAGTCTGGGACCAGGCTACTAAAAAATCACCTTTTCTAATTAAAGAGGTAAGAAAAGGGCTTGGGTGTAGTTGTTCCATTGTAGAGCTCTTGCCTAGAGGTCCAAGGGCCTGGGTTTGATCTCCAACACTATAAGACATAAAATAATAAAGAACTAAGATTATATTCTAAGCTAACATGGTGTATTGTAGTTACCTTCTCGTTGCTGGGATAAAGCACCCTGAGCAAAAGCAGCTGATGAAAGTATTTTTTTAACTTTATTTTTATTTTATTTATTTGAGAGCGGGAGAGAGAGAGAAAGAGGCAGAGAGAAGGAGGGAGAATGGGTGTGCCAGGGCCTTCAGTCACTGCAAACGAACTCCAGACGCTGTGCACCCCCTTGTGCATCTGGCTTACGTGGGTCCTGGAGAGTTGAACTGGGATCCTTTGGCTTTGCTGGCAAATGCCTTAACTGCTAAGCCATCTCTCCAGCCTAGGAAAGTTTTTTTTTTTTTTTTTTTAGCTTACAGTCTCAAGGGGAAGCTCCATGCTGGCAGGGGAAAGCATGGCATGAGCAGAGGCTGGACACCACCACGTGGCGGACATCAGATGGGAAACAATAGCACGGGGAGTGAGCTGAGTTCTGGCAAGGGGAAGCTGGCTGTAATATCCCTAAGCCCGCCCCCAACAGCAGGCTTCCTCCAGCAAAGGCTGTACCTCCCAAATTAGCATCAGCTGGTGTTCAAGCATTCAGAGCACATGAGTTTATGGGGGACATCTGGTTCAAATTCCACAGAGTGTTAAACAGATCTGCCAGGATGAGGCGTGATTTTACTCTACTTTTGAAAAACATTATTACCATTAGTTTTTCCCTATAGCATTTTATTAATGAGTGACCACTGGGTTGCCATGGTGGCTTTTTTGTTTGTTTGTTTGTTTTTGTTTTTTTTGAGGTAGGGTCTCACTCTGGCCCACGCTGACCTGGAATTCATTATGTAGTCTCAGGGTGGCCTCGAACTCACAGCCATCCTCCTACCTCTGCCTCCCGAGTGCTGGGATTAAAGGCGTGCGCCACCATGCCCGGCTACCATGGTGACTTTTTATGCATTTCCTTCCCCAACTATGACTGGAGCAGCACAACATAACAGGCAAGCATGCAATAAAGAAAAACCGCAGGCTGGTGAGGTGCTAAGTGGTTACAGGGATTTGCTTATAAAGCCCGACGGGCCAGCTGCAGCTCCCAAGCACCCATGTAAAGCTGTATACACAAAATGCTGCATGTGCCTGCCGTTTGTTTGCAGTGGCAGGAGGCCATTAAGCGCCCATTCTCTCTCTGTGGCCTCTTTCTGTATCTCTTTAATAAATGAATAAAGAAATCTTAAAAGAAAAAAATTTGTAAACCTACATTTGATGATTATTCTGCAGGAGCATCCTAATATTTTCTTTTTGAAAATATTTTATATATTTATTTAAGAGAGACAGACAGACAGAGTCATAGAGAAGAGGGGGCAGAGATAGTATGGGCATGCCAGGGCTTCCTGCCATTGCAAACTCTAGATGCATGCACTACTTGGTGCATCTGGCTTTACATGGGTACTAGGGAATCAAACCTGGGACATTAGGCTTTGCAAGCAAGTGCCTTTAACTGCTGAACCATTTCTCCAGTCCCAGAACATTTTCTGTTTTAAAAATATTTTTTTAATTTTGTTTATTTGTTTATTTCAGAGAGAGAGAAAGGGGGGGAGAGAGAAAAGAGAGAGAGAGAGAGAATGGGCATACCAGGGCCTCTAGCCACTGCAGATGAACTCCAGATGCATGTACCACCCTGTGCATCTGGCTTACATGGGTCCTGGGGAATCAAGCCTCAAACCTGGGTCCTTAGGCTTCACAGGGAAGTGCTTATCCACTAAGCCATCTCTCCAACCCTAAAAATATTTATTTTTGAGAGAGAACAGAAGAGAAAGAGCGAGAGAGAGAGTGAGAGAGAATGGGCATGCCGGGGCCTCCAGCTACTGCAAACAAACTCCAGGTGCGTGTGCCCCCTTGTGCATCTGGTTTACCTGGGTCCTGGGGTATCAAACCCAGGTCCTTCAGCTTTGTAGGCAAATCCCCTAACAGCTAAGCCATCTCTCCAGCCCCACCTTTTCTTTTTAATCATAACATAAACTTTTTTAGTGTGTACACGTGTGCATCTATGTGGATGAGTGTGGGTACACACGTGCCATGACACGTATGTGGAGGTGAGGGGACAACTTCAGGTGCTGGTCCTCACCTTTCAGCTTGTTTGAGTCAGGGTCTCTTGTTGACCGATTTGCTCACCAGGCTAGCTAGCTAGCAAGCTTCCCAGTGACGCCCCTGTCTCCTCCCACCTTGCCATAGACACAGTTGGGTTATAGATGCTTATACTTCTGTATCTGGCTTTGTGTGGGTTCTGGGGATTTGGACTCAGCTCCTCACTCTGAACTCAGCAAGCACTTTATCCATCTCACGGCCCTCGATTGTAATTCTTTTGTTGGTGGATGCATGTAATTCTGGGGATTAAATCCAGGGTCCTCTGTATGCTGAGCAAGTGCTCCACCACCAAGCTACTACACACATCACCAGCCTGGTAAGTGTCATTACTTTTCATCTTAGGTGAAATATCTTTAGATATTTTACATACTCCTTACTGTTTTTGTCAAGGTAGGGTCTCACTCTAGTCCAGGCTGACCTGGAATTCACTATGGAGTCTCAGGCTGGCCTCGAACTCACAGCATTCCTCCTACCTCTGTCTCCTGAGTGCTGGGATTAAAGGTGTGCACCACCGCCCAGCACTTACTGTTTTCTTTTGTCTTTTGTTTTTTCTGCTCTCACTGAGAACTTGTGTGTCAGATCTTTCAGAGAAACAGAAAAATGAAGTCCTTTCATCTAGTCCTTTGGAACCAAAGGTAGCTGTCTTCATATTTAACTGGAAATAACAACAATCTCACCTAAATAGTGAAGCTCTTTTCATTTTTTTAAAAACATACACCTTTTTTTTTGATCCTGCTACTGTTTAATGTTCAAACTAAGAAGTAAATAAAATTTCACTGGGAGGCCAGTCATGGTTGCACACTCCTTTAATCAAGCATTCAGGAGGCTGAGGTAGGAAGATTATTCCAAGTTCAAGGCACCACCTTGTACATCTGGCTTACGTGGGTCTTGGGGAATCGAACCTGCGTCCTTTGGCTATGCAGGCAAGTACCTTAACCATTAAGCCACCTCTCCCACCCTAACTCAGCCTCTTGAATGCTGGGACTAGAGGTGTGCACCACCATGCCTTGCTAAAGACAGCATTTTGTTTTGTTTTGGTTTTTTGAGACATGGTCTTGCTATGTAGGCCAGGTTGGCCTTGAATTCCCATCCTCCTACTTTAAATCTTTCAAGTGCTAGGATTACAGATCATCCACCACCATGCTCAGCTTCCTGTGATATCCACAGGGAATGTCCCTTGTGGTTTATCTCTTATCTATTTCTTTTTTTTTTTTTTTTTTGGTTTTTCGATTTTTTGAGGTAGGTTCTCACTCTAGCCCAGGCTGACCTGGAATTCACTATGTAGTCTCAGGGTGGCCTTGAACTCATGGTGATCCTCCTACCTCTGCCTCCTGAGTGCTGGGATTAAAGGCGTGTGCCACTTACCTATTTCTCTGTTTGTCCTTGAGGCATTATAGAGTATGAATTGTGTGCTAACAAGAAGCATACAGATCATGAACTGGAGAGATGACTCAGCAGTTAAAGGTGCTTGCTTGCAAAGCCTATTAGCCCGGGTTCAATTCCCCAATACCCGTGTGAAGCCAGACACACAAAACACCATACATCTGATGTGCCCATACCTCCTCTCGTCTCTAACTCTTTGTCTACATCTGTGTGTGTGTGTGTGTATGCGTGCACACATATGTGGTATCCCCTTGCAAATAAATAAAAAATAATATAAAACCAAAACGCACAGATCAGAGCTGACATGCATGTCTGACAAGCTCATAGCTCATTTCCGTGACCCGTTTGTGAGTTCAGGCGTTCTCAATGTGCTCTTCTCTGCAGGACGAAGATGCTGGAATGAAAAGCAAAGTTCATCATATCGCCAAGGAGATCACGAGCTCAGAGAAAGTGTAGGTATTAAGTTTAGAAGTCAGAACACTATTTTTTTTTCCTCCAGTTGGTTTATTTAAAACATTTTTTTCATTGCTGTTTTTTACAGGTTTGTGGATGTGTTAAAACTATTGCATATTGTAAGTATCTGCTAATATTTTCTTCAAGTCTATGACTATCACTTTCTGTTCTTTTTCTACTCCAAAGTTTAGCATAACTAACTTAACTGACATTCACATGCTTTCAAACACTTGATTATATTTTTAGAATTTACATATATATAAATATAGGCATTTTCCAAAATGCCTATATGTCTTGTATTTCTAAATATATCTAGATAATTTCTGATGTGTGAAAAATAGAGCCACTCCATCTATATCTCCAAAGTCTTATAATTGTCAACTTGAACAGAAACAAGTCATGTGTCTGACTACATACTCATTTCTCTCATGCACGCTTTTGCACTCACAAGATTTACAAGTTTCAGTATGTACTGGCAGTTAATGTGTTTTTAAAGTGTTACTTTAGGACAATTATATTCTGGCAAGATATTGAGACTTAACAAAAGAAAGCAGTAAAATAGCAAACAATAAAGAGAGACTGAAGTGAAATTTACCTAGGTGGCGTAATTATTAGCATCATAAATTAACCTTTATTGCCAAGAAAGTTCACATAATGTGCAACCATGATGTCTCTACAAGAGTATGATCATTTTCATTTTCCCTTTTAAGAAACGCATACGACCATGAAAGCTGAGTTACATTTATGGCTGATTCATGATTCCCTGTGCTTTCTGCTTGGTCCAGGAGGAAATGGGGAGGCCTAATTTCTAAGTAAAAACATCTCTGGCTTTAGGAGTTTTCTAAAACTTTCTTTCCCATTGTTAATTTGTTTTGAAAAACTACTACCCCATGAATAGCTTCTCACATTAACTCATGGTTATATTAGTACAATGTTCTTTGTAATTAAAAAAAATTCCAGGGGACTGAGGAAGATGGCTCATATTTTATGGTGCTTGCTTGCAAAACCTACCCACCTGGGTTCAGTTTCCCACCCACTCACATAAAGCTGGATGGACAGACAATTGCAGTAATAAGAAACCCTACTGCATTCCTCCTCCTCTCACGTACGTGTAAATAGATAGATAAAACTTTTTTAAATAATAAAAGAAATGAGACCACAATATGTGGTATACTAGCACACATACTTTATTTTTCTAAGTCAAAATAGTCCAATATGCACTAACGAATTTTCAGAATTAAATCTTTAAAAAAAACATTATTTATTTACTTGTGAGAGAGAAAGAGGCAGATAGGAAGAGAGTGAGTATAGGTGCACCAAGGCCTCTAGCCACTGCAAGCAAACTCCAGATGCATGTACCACTTTGTGCATCTGGCATTGCATGGATACTGCAGAATTGAACCTGGGTCATTAGGTTTTGCAGGCAAGTGCCTTAACCACTTACCTGACTCTCCAACCTAATTCTTTATATTTTGAGACAGGGTCTCACTCTATAGTCCAGACTCAGTAATCCTCCTGCCTCAGCCTCCTGGGTGCTGATATTACAGATATAAGCCATCACACCAATGAAAATGTGATAGACTATTAGGAAAATCCATAATGCTAGAGGGAAGGCCACCCGGACATACAGATGTCTAACACAAAATTGAATGACTCTTATTCTGCTAAATTCATTATAAAATTAATAGGTTTCTCCATTTCTCCTGTTTTTCCCATCTAAACATTTTCATCCTGTTCTTCTGAAACACCCTATCCTTTTTTTTAAAAAAAATTATTCATCCATCTACTTAGAGAGAGGCAGATACAGATAGAATGGGCATGCCAAGGCCTCCAGCCACTACAAACGAATGAACTCCAGATGCATGGGCCACCTTGTGCATCTGGCTTTACATGGGTACTGAGGAAGTGAACCTGAGTCCTTTGGCTTTGCAGGCAAATGCCTTCACTGCTAAGCCATCTCTCCAGCCGCACCCCTGTTTTAGTACATGTGTGTGATATGAATGTGTGTGTGCCATGAGATGGCCGCAGGGAGCCTCAGGTGTCCCTTTCCATCACACGTCCACCCATTCTTACTTGAACCAGAGTCTCTTACTGTTTCCAGCATCTGCCTTTTTAAAAAAATTTTGTTTGTTCACTTTTATTTATTTATTTGAAAGAGACAGACAGAGAGAGAAAGAGGCAGATAGAGAGAATGGGCGCGCCAGGGCATCCAGCCACTGCAAACGAACTCCAGAGGCATGCACCCCCTTGTGCATCTGGCTAACGTGGGTCCTGGGGAATCGAGCCTCAAACCACGGTCCTTAGGCTTCACAGGCAAGCACTTAACTGCTAAGCTATCGCTCCAGCCCCAGGATTTCTTTTTAACTTTTTTGTGGTGGTTGTTGTTTTTCAAGGTACGGTCTCACTCTAGCCCAGGCTAACCTGGAATTCACTGTGGAGCCTCAGGATGACCTTGAACTCATGGTGATCCTCCTACCTCTGCCTCCCGAGTGCTGGTATTAAAGGCGTGCGCCACCATACCTGGTTAAAGTTTTTTTTTAATTGACAGCTTCTATACTTATAGACAGTAAACCATGATAAGTCCCTCTCCTCCCCCACTTTCCCCTTCACAAATCCACACTTCATCATATCCCCTCCCTCTCTCCATTAGTCGCTCTTTTATTTTGATGTCACCATCTTTTCCTCCTACTATGGGGGTCTTGTAAAGGTAGTTCTAGGCGCTTCGAGATTGTGGATATCCAGGCCAGTTTCTGTCTGGACAGTTGCACTGTGAGCAGTCCTACCCTTCCTTTGGCTCTTAAATTCTTTCTACCACCTCTTCCACAATGGACCTTGAGCCTTGGAAGGTGTGAGAGATGTTTCATTGCTGAACACAGGCAAATTCTAAAATTCACTTGAACAATATACACATTCAGTCAAAACCAGCACAGAGTATTTATGTAAGAGTGGGTATTAGAACAAACAGATCATCTAACAAAGTCAGAGTCCCTAAGGATGTGTGTTGCCCCACACCCTTAATCCTGTCAACTGGGAGGCTGAGATTTCTGGTCTGTAGAGAGTTCCAAGGTCAGCTTGTGACCAAGTGAGGCCCTTCCCCAGTGAACGACAGAAGAGGAGACAAAGGCACTATAAATCAGGAAGCAAGAAATGACAAGCCCAAAATAGAGCTTATTTAAGAATGGCAAATCTGACCGTCCATCAGATTTAACACATAACTTGCTCTAACATGGAAAGTGCGATTAGCACTTACAATGCAGTCATATATATATATACACACACACCAGGCTTTTTTGGTGGGTACTAACCTGGTGTAAGTAGGCCCTGCTACCTTTTGGGATGGCTTTGGTCTCAGCTCTGTGGCATGTCCACTTGTGAGCCCTCTTTGCAGTGCTGTGGGCTCAGGTAGGCTGGCAGGATTGCTGGCTGCTCTGATCTCCTGTGCGGGGTCTGTGTAGCTGAGTTCCCTTCCCCAGGTCTCTGGTGGTTGCGGGTGCCTGAAGTTGTATTGGAGCTGTGTGGTTGATCCCCCTCGATCTTCTTCCTCACGAGCCGTTTAGCTGATCCCTGCTGTCTTCCCCTTCAGGTTTCTCGAGTTTGCAAGGAGGCTGGTGTGAGTGGAAAATCCCTTCACCTGGCTTCTCCTGAGGCTCTGGCAGAGCCTGGCGGCCACACAGGCCCACATAGCTGCTTCTGCCCGCTTCTGTGGTCTCTCCTACTTCTCTGCTGTGGTTGATAATTTCTTATGCACCTTCACTTTTTGGTAGAAGACTGTATTTTGTTGCTTTTCTGCTTATTTTCCCCCTAGGCTGCTTGGGTGTGGTTTCTATGCTGCCATCCTCTTTTTTTTTAAGAACTTTTGAAAATGTATTTATTTATTTGCAAGGAGAGAGAGAGAGAAATGAGAGACAGGCAGAATGGGTGCACCAGGGCCTCCAGCCTCTGTAAACAAACTCCAGATGCATGTGCCACCTTGCGCATCTGGCTTTATGTGGGCTCTGGGGAATCAAACTCGGGTTGTTAGACTTTTCAGGCGAGTGCCTTAACCACTAAGCCATCTCTCCAGCCTGTGTGCTGTTTTATGATTCCTGACCATTTCGCCAGTCTCTACTCCCCAAGGGGCTGGAGTTACAGATGTGTGTGTGGCAATGTTAGATGCTTATATGGGTCGTGGGGTCCGACTTCAGGTGTTCTGTCAGGTCTCCTCAAGGCCTTACAAATGCCCTTAACTGCTGAGTCTTCTCTGCAGTCCAACACCCAGACTTTTCTTTTTCTTTTTCTTTTTTTTTCAAGGTAAAGTCTCACTCTAGCCCAGGCTGACCTGGAATTCACTGTGTAATCTCAGGGTGGCCTCGAACTCAGGACAATCCTCCTACCTCTGCCTCCCGAGTGCTAGGATTAAAGGTGTGCACCACCATGCCCAGTCAACACCCTGACTTTTGAAGCTTATAAACACTTTACAGCTGTAAAGAATTGACACATTTACCACCCTCGCTTTCCAGCAGCTTCATTCAGTGGAGGACTTCTGGTTGAAGTTCATTATTAAGAGCCCCTTTGTCTTGCTGCTAAGATGATTTGTCTGCATTAGTTTAGTGTTTCCTTCTGTCTATTGTTCTGTTTTCAGAGCTTTCCTTACTTCCAACTGCAAGGATTTGTGGATCTTAAATCATGTTCATGTGTGTGGTGGTTTGTATTAGGTGTCCGTGTCCCCTGTATACATGTGTTCTGGTGTCACAGCCAGTTTCCCCTCCCACCTGCTGTGGCAGAGGTGATGTCCAGCCTCTGCTCATGCCTTGCTTTCCCCTGCCATCATGGAGCTTCCCCTCAAGACTAAAACCAAAATAAAAACTTCCCTCCTATAAGATGCTTTTGGTTTGGTGGTTTAATCCCAGCAATAAGAAGGCAACTACAAAAATGTGATTAAATTCCCAAGTCTCTTTAACTAAATGGCTTTCTAGTGAGTTCTTTCTCTGTACCTTACACTATATTGTATATTACTAGGAATAGATGATTTCTGGACTGAGAAATCATGGCTCAGTTGGTGAACTGCTTACCACATAAACATGAAGATCTGCGTTCAGATCCCCAGAGCCCATGTAAGAGAACATGTGTGGGCTGGAGAGATGGCTTAGTGGTTAAGCACTTGCCTGTGAAGCCTAAGGACCCCAGTTCGAGGCTCAATTCCCCAGGACCCACATTAGCCAGATGCACAAGGGGGCACACGTGTCTGGAGTTTGTTTGCATTGGCTAGAGGCCCTTGCATGCCCATTCTCTCTCTCTCTCTCTCTCTCTCTCTCTCTCTGTGCCTCTTTCTCTCTCTGTCGCTCTCAAATAAATAAATAAATAATTTTTTAAAATTTAATTAAAAAAAAGAACATGTGTAATGACAAGTACTGATAATACCTCTCTGCAAAGATGAAGATAGGAGGCTCCATGGTGCTAGCTAGCCAGCTAGTCTTGTTGAATTGGTGAGCTGTAGGGTCAGTGAGCTACCCTGCACCCAAAATTAAACCAAGCCGGGCATGGTGGTGCATGCCTTTAATCCCAGCACTTGGGAGGCAGAGGTAGGGGGATCGCCATGAGTTCAAGTCCACTCTGAGACTACATAGTGAATTCCAGTTCAGCCTGAGCTAGAGTGAGGCCCTACCTTGAAAAAAATAAATAAAATAAAATAATAAACTAGGGAGGGGCTGGAGAGATGGCTTAGTGGTTAAACGCTTGCCTGAGAAGCCTAAGGACCCCGGTTCGAGGCTCGATTCTCCAGGACCCACGTTAGCCAGATGCACAAGGGGGCGCATGCGTCTGGAGTTCGTTTGCAGTGGCCAGAGGCCCTGGCACGCCCATTCTCTCTCTCTCTCTCTCTCTATCTGCCCATCGCTTTCAAATAAATAAATAAAAATAAAAAAAAAATTTAAAAAAATAAAAAATAAATAAAAAATAAACTAGGGAGAGATTGGGAATGGAACCTGACATTTGACCTCTGGCCTCTGCATCACGCACACACACATGTATGTGCCCCCTCTAAGGAACAAATACGTTTGTTTTTTGTTGTTGTTGTTCTGTCTTTATTTTTGTTTAAATGAAGAAAGTAAGATAGCCGTCAAAAGTTACCTGCTAAAACCAGACTTTGAAATCTGGTCTGCCTAAGCTCTTGGACCTAGTGATTGTGTAGAAATTACTTAAAATGATTGCTTGGGGCTAGGGAGATGGTTTAATGCTTAACTATGCTTGCTGTACAAGCCTGATAACTGGAGTTCAGATCCCCAGAGCCCACGTAAACCAGACTCAGGTAGCACGTGCATCTGTAATCCCAGTGTATCTGCAGCAATGGGCGGCAGAGTCAGAAGAATTGGTAGCTCATGAGCCGACTAGTCTGGCATTAACAGAGGCAAAAAACAAGAGAGGCATGCTACTTCACACAAGGTAGAAGGCAAGACCCAACACCCTGAGGTTGTCCTCTGGCCTTCACGTGCACACTGTGGTATACATGCATCCATACACACTCACACACATGTGCATAATATACACACTCAAAAATAGTTAATTGAGCCGGGGGGGCGGGTGGTGGAACACGCCTTTAATCCCAGCACTCAGGAGGTAGAGGTAGGAGGATTGATGTGAGTTTGAGTTTGAGGCCACCCTGAGACTACATAGTGAATTCTAGGCAGCCTGGGCTATTTTTTTTTCTTTTGATTTTTCGAGGTAGGGTCTCAGTCTAACTCAGACTGACCTGGAATTCACTATTTAGTCTCAGGGTGGCCTTGAACTCATGGCAATCCTCCTACCTCTGCCTCCCGAGTGCTGGGATTAAAGGCATGCACCACCACACCTGGCTGATTTTGTTTTTTATTAGAGAAATAATGAGAATGGATGCACCAGAGCCTCTAGCCACGACAAATGAATTTCACCCCATATGCATGCTCCATCTTGTGCCTCTGGCTTATGTGGGTACTGGGGAATTGAACTTGGGTTCTTTGGCTTTGTAGGCAAGCACCTTAACTGCTAAGCCATCTTTCTAACCCTGCATTGATTTTTGATTAGGTCTTGCCCTCATGCCCCAGGCTGGCAAAGCTGCTTTGTTAAAAACCGTAAAGAAATCTAAGAGCCTTTTAAAGTTGTTCTAGTTCTTATTTAGAGGTATTTGGGGAACTGTTAGTAATATGATGCTACTTACACAAGACCTGCATAATAGGAGGGAAAAAAATGATGACATCAAGTTAGGAAAGAAACTAGTTGGGCTGGGTGTGGTGGCCCACAACTCTAATCCCAGGACTAGGGAGGCAGAGGTAGGAGGATTGCTGTAAATTCATGGGCACCCTGAGTCTACGTAGTGAATTCCAGGTCAGCCTGGACTAGAGGAAGACTACTGGAAAAACCAAAAAAAAAAAAAAAAAAGAAAGAAAGAAAGAAAGAAAGAAAAAGAAAGAAAGAAAAGAAAAGAAAGGAAGAAAGAAAAAGAAACTAACTGGAAAGAAGGGATTCACTGGAGGAGAATTCTGAAGGGGAAAGAGAGGGTGTTTAGAGGGTACTATGATCATGATATATCTGTATTGTCTAAATGTATGGAAGTTGTCAATAAAAAGTAAAAAAAATGAATAATATTATTATATACTTTATTATTCAGAGGTCCATTTCTATCTCTAAAAATTCCAACCAGTATGCACTTACTTAATGTGACCAGATAGTAGAGCACGGGTGGTTTGATTTTGCATGAAGAATCTTTGGTGGATTTTCTTGTTAGAAATACTGTAGCAGGGCTGGAGAGATGGCTTAGTGGTTAAGCGCTTGCCTGTGAAGCCTAAGGACCCCGGTTCGAGGCTTGATTCCCCAGGACCCACGTTAGCCAGATGCACAAGGGGGCACACGTGTCTGGAGTTCGTTTGCAGTGGCTGGAAGCCCTGGCGTGCCCATTCTCTCTCTCTCTCTCTCCCTCTCTCTTTCTCTGCCTCTTTCTTTCTCTGTCTGTCGCTCTCAAATAAATAAATAAAAATAAACCAAAAATAAGAAATACTGAAGTATATGTAGTTAATACCAGTAATATCTGTAGTTTGCCTATCATTTTCATACTTTGTCGTTCCCTTCTATACTTTTAAATTTTGTTTTGTTTTTGTTTTTCAAGGTAGGGTTTCACTCTAGTCCAGTCTGACCTGGAATTCACTATGTAGTCTCAGAGTGGCCTTGAATTTACGATGATCCTCCTACCCCTGCCTCCCTAGTGCTGTGATTTAAAGGTGTGCGCCACCACGCCCAGCTCCTAAAATTATTTTTGCTTGTTTGAGAGAGAGACAGAGACAGAGACAGAGACAGAGAATGAGTATGGGTGCACCAGGGCCTCCTGCTACTGCAAATGAACTCTGCATGCATGTGCCACTTTGTGCATCTGGCTCTACATGGGTACTGGTACTGGGGAATCAAACCTGGCCTGTCAGACTTTGCAAGCATGTGTCTTTAACCACTGAGCCATCTCTCTAGCTCCCAATCTACTTATACTCTTTTTAAAAAAATTTTTTAACTGTATTTATTTATTTGAGGGAGAACAAGACAGAGAAAAGCAGGCAGAGAGAAAGAAAGAGAATGAGAGATGAAAAAGAGACAAAGAATGGGCACACCAGGGCCTCATGCCACCAAAAACAAACTCCAGACCCATGCGCCACTCTGTGCATCTGGCTTTGTGTGGATAGTGGAAAATTGAACCCAGGCTGTCAAGCTTTGCAAGCAAGTACCTTTAGCTGCTGTGCCCTCTCTTCAGTTCCCCTCCTATACTTTAAATTCCCTCACTCCCACCCCTTTTCTCCCTCACTATTTTTTCGAGGTAGAGTCTTACTCTAGCTCAGGCTAACCTGGAATTCACTATGTAGTCTCAGGATGGCCTCAAATTTACAGCTACCCTCCTACCTCTGCGTCCCGAGTGCTGGGATTAAAGATGTGCGCCACCATGCCCGGTTTTTCTTTCTTTTTATTCATTAGTTATTAGTTATTAAGCCCAGGCCCTTGTCCATGGTAGACTAGCGCTCTTCAACCAAGCCCCACCCCCAGGTCTGTTAAACAGCTTTTCTGGATTAGAAAGTTGACTCTGGATCTCATTTCTGAAGTGCTAGTCCTGTGTCTTGCGTCCTTACTGATGTGGTTAAGGAAGTGTTAGTGAATTTAGATGCTTTTGCCCAAAAATAGTTTTGTGTCTGGCTCTTGAGTATCATCGTGCCTTCTCAAATTATCCTGGCTCTTAGGAGGAAATAACTGGGAACATGTTGCAATCATCTGCTTTGTATAGTGTTTTTTTGGTTTTATTTTTTTTTAAGATGTTACCTCCTCCCAGTGGTACCACTTTTGGCAATCGCTGAAGTTCATAAAGAGCTGAGAAGTTACAGATTCTGTGTGTAGCCCCAGTGGAATTAGTTAGCTCTGAAAGCAGGGTCAGAGTGCATTGCTGTCAGGGGACAGTGACCAAAGAAGTGTGGCCAGTTCCAGGACCAGTTATGAAGGCTGTGTGTTGCTAGTGGGGCCCTTGACCTTCTTTGGCCTAGAAGCATGAATGCCTTTTTTTTTTTTTTTGGACCTGGAGTTCATGCGCTCTTCTTCTGAGCTATACCCCCAAGATAGGGTTATCTTTTATATTAGAAAAAAAATAAAACACTACAAAACTAGGGAGTCTCTGTCCATTTATAAAGTATGGTAAGGCTGGAGTGATGGCTTAGTGGTTAAGGCACTTGCCAACACAGCCAAAGGACCCAGGTTTGATTCCCTAGGACCTACGTAAGCCAGATGCACGAGGTGGTACATGCGTCTGGAGTTCATTAGCAGCAGCTGAAGGCCCTGGCACACCCATTCTGTCTGTCTGCCCCCCCCCCCAAATAAATAAATAAATACTTTTAAAAGTATGGCAAGGCAGATTATAGTCAGTAGCAGTCCCGTGGGCACAAGGAACCCCTGGGGGAGGCATATTGCTAGGGCAAAGAGAGATTAACTCTGAACCAAGCATGGGCATGAGAACTCATAGGTAAGAGTAGATGGAAGGCGTGTAAGTAGCAAAACGGCATATAAGTAGCAAGAGGGGATTTTGCTGAAGACAGGCCAGTTTGCTCAGCCACCACCTAGGGGTTAGCAGATGAACAACATGGTCACATAGCAAGATTGGGAGGTTCTTACCCACCTGGGCTGTACAAGGAAGGACACAGTGCCTGGGGAGAGTATACTGCTTTGGGGGTCTTACGGATATAAATCGTCGAAGTTCCTCTAGTCTTTATTAAATGTTATTTCTTTGATTTTGGAGACAGGGTCTTGCTATGCAGTCCTGCCTAGCCTGGTACTTGTTGTGTATCCCAGGCTGGCCTCCAGCACACAGCCATCTTCCCACCTTAGCCACTCCCACCTTGAGTGCTGGGACTGCAAGCCTGTTCTCTGTTCCACCATACCCAGCTTCCTTTGGCTCTTTTAAGTATTACAATCCTTTTTTTTTTTTTTCTTAATCCTGACTTTTAAAGACAACATCCTGGAGCCTCAGTTCACTCGGAAGCTGCCAACAAACATCCAGTTCTTCCAGAAGAAAAGCTTTGCCTGGTATGTGGCAAGGGCCTCCATGCGGAGGCAGCCATGTGGCTGGTCAGCCCACGATCTCCGGGTGGGCAGAGGTGAAAACATGGAAGGCAGAGTCTGGCAGAAGCTGTGTCGGGCGGTCCTTCAGTTACTTAGCTGCTAGCGTCTCCTGTCATTGTCTGCGGGCGGAGGAGATACCTTCCACTTGGGAAACAAAAACTTCTTCTGCTGCCAAGGGATAAGCATAGCATCTCTGTGAGAATGGGCCGTGCTCATTCATTGTTTCTGCTAGGCAAGGCATTCTTGTTTCTAACTTGTAGTACTCACTAAACTGATAAAATTGTGGATTGTTAAACTGGGCGTGGTGGCGCATGCCTTTAAACCCAGCACTCAGGGAGGCAGAGGTAGGAGGGGATCACCATGAGTTCGAGGCCACCCTGAGACTACGTAGTGAATTCCAGGTCAGCCTGGGCAAGAGTGAAACCCTACCTCAAAAAATAAAATAAAATAAATAAATAAATAAATAAAATGTGGATTGTTTAACTGTTGTGCTTGGAATATATTTGCAATTTAGGGTGTGACTTAACAGTGTGTCTGTCTATAGCTCAGCTTGATAGGAGACACTCTTAGGGCTCTCGCTGTGCTGAGTGTCTCTGTTTTCTCTTAGTAAGTCTGAGTGCTGATTGATGCAAGCTGTTGGGGGGATGGAATTTGGCTGCTACACATTTAGTTCTGGGGATATTTTGTGTGGTTTTCTGGATTGGAGTTTATACAAGTTAAATTCTTTTTATATTCTGCTAATTACTTACACAAGTTAGTTCTTTACAAGTGTAGACAGGCTGATCCTTTAGATTAATGTGACTGATGGGCCAACAAAGTTGATCCCAGGTACTGATTCCATGTGAAAGTTTTTAACATCTATTAAGAATACTTGAGCCAAGCATGGTGGCTCACGCCTTTAATCCCAACACTAGGGAGGCGGAGGTAGGAGGATCACCATGAGTTCGAGGCCACCCTGAGACTACATAGTGAATTCCAGGTCAGTGCGAGCTAGAGTGAGACCCTACCTAGAGAGAAACAAAACAACAACATAAAAAAAGAATACTTGAAGCCGCTTTAATCCCAGCACTTGGGAGGCAGAGGTAGGAGGATCGGCGTGAGTTCGAGGTCACCCTGAGATGACCCAGTGAATTCCAGGTCAGCCTGGACTAGAGTGAGATCTACCTCAAAAAAACAAAAAACAAAAAAAGAATACTTGAGCCCATCTCTGTCACACCCCACAAGGCTCAGAGACGATTGCAGAAAGAATACAAGAATGTAAGAGTCAAATAAGAGGAGGAGTGCTTTCTTCCAGACACAAAGTGATCACAGCCTTCATGACCTCACAGTGGCCAATGCTGCCTATGCAAGACTTGCCCAACAGGGCAGGGGGGAAATGATGACATTAAAATAGAACATGCACTAATTAGAAAAAAGAAGGGATTTGGAAAGAATACTTAAATCATGTGTATTGATGCAGTCCTGTAATCCAGTAATGCAGAGACCAAGGCAGGAGGGTTGTGACTTCCTAAAGTCGTTCTAGGCTCAGTAAGACTTATGGAGTAATACATAATATATATTATGTAATATTAAGAATGGTATGTGCCTGCTTATATGTGTAGGCTAATTAATGTACAATCATATATATGTATTGTGTACATCTGATAATATATTGGAAGCTCATAATTAATGGGTGTCTTCAAAAGCAAACAACCTTGGCTTCTATTCCCAGAAGTGCAATAGAAAGAAAATGAACTGAGTTGGAGAGATGGCTTAGCAGTTAAGCACTTGCCTGTGAAGCCTAAGGGACCCCCATTCGAGGCTTGATTCTCCAGGACCCATGTAAGCCAGATGCACAAGGTGGTACATGCATCTGGTGTTTGTCTGCAGTGGCTGGAGGCCCTGGTGTGCCCATTCTCTCTCTCTTTCTCTCTCTCTCTCTCTCTCTGCCTCTTTCTCTGTTTTTGTCTCAAATAAATAAAGAAAAATAAACAATTTTTTTTTAAAAAGGAACTAAGAGATGTGGAAGGACTTGAGGGTGTATTTTGGGAGATATGCTTGTTTTGTTTTTTGTTTTCAGCTTTTGGTCCAGGATATGTAAGAAACATTCAGACTTTACATATTTTGGGCCATATGTTAAAAGGATCAAGGCAGGAAATGCTTTTTGTTGTTATTGTTGCTGTTGCTTTACTTAATTTGCACAGAGAATCTCTGAAGGACAATCAGTTAGAAGTAAATGCAGCCCTAGAGCATTTTCAGAATGTGTAGTGAAGACTGTCAGTGAGGAGGAACAGACTGTGTGTTCCAGTCTGGGAGTGCAGCAGAGTCCACTTTTTTTATTTTTATTTTTATTTTTTGGTTTTGTTTTTGGAGGTATGGTCTTGCTCTGGCCCAGGCTGACCTGGAATTCACTATGTAGTCTCAGGCTGGCTTCGAACTCACAGCAATCCTCCTACCTCTGCCTCTGCAGGGATCAAAGGCATGCACCACCACGCCTGGCTGTTTTACTTATATCTTGAGGCCCACCCTCAGGGACAATGACATCTAGGCAGAAACTTATCTCCTGCCCCACCCTTTGCAGTTCCCTGGAGTGCTGGGGTGCGGTGGTATTGGCCTATATTAAAACATGGCACTGGTATAATTTCACAGAGAACAGAAAATGAAAAATAATAAGTGAAAAGTATGTTTTTTTTTTTTTTTTTTAATTTGTGAAAAGTATAAATCCAGTGAGTTGATTGGGAGTTTGGCTAGAGGAGGGGAGAATTTTTGATCCGGAGTTGAAATGCAATGTTGACTGTACCAAATATATTGCAGAAAGCTTTTTGTGCAATGTCTAATTAAATGCTATTCCTAGTTACATAACAATTGCACCCATTTGACAAATGAAGGAAGAGAGGCCAACCCAAGGAAACAGTCACCAAAAGCAAGAGCTTCAGTCCAGGATTCTCATTACTGAGCACTTGCCTCTTTCCTTATGCCTCAACTAAAGGCTCTAGTTGTTGGAGAATGACTACTGAAAGTGGATGAAGGGACTCGTAAATCCAGAATAAAATTAATTAAGAGCTCCTGAGAACTTTGAAGAATTAGGTCGTATTTATGTAACATCAGAGTAACTTTAATGTCTAGGGGTGTAGTATAATTTCCAGGTGCCATTTATTTATGAGTGAGTGAGAGGGAGAGAGAGAATGGGCGAACCAGAGCCTCTAGCCACTGTAGACAAACTCCAGACACATGCGCCACCATGTGCATCTGGCTTACCTGGGTACTGGGGAATCAGACCTAGGTCCTTAGGCTTCGCAACCAAATGCCCTGACTGCTAAGCTATCTCTCCAGCCCCAATTTCCAGGTACCTTCTTTGGATAATTGTTAAATTTGGAAATCAGGCTAAAAGATTAAAGAGAAATATAGTTCATTTAAAAATTATATGTCCTACCTAACCATTCTAGAATTGTTTTGTTTTTTGAGGTAGGGTCTCACTCTAGCCCAGGGTGGCCTTGAACTCACAGAGATCCTCCTACCTCTGCCTCCCGAGTGCTGGGATTAAAGGCATGCCCCGTCACACCCAGCTCATTCTAGAATTTTAAAACCTTTTTCTGGGCTGGAGAGATGGCTTAGCAGTCAGGGCACTTCCCTGTGAAGCCTAAGGACCCAGGTTCAATTCCCCAGTTCCCAGGGACACATGCATCTGGAGTTCATTTGCAGTGGCTCGAGGCCCTGGTGCACCCATATTCATTCTCTCTTGTCATAAATAAATAGTAACATTAAAACAAACTTTTTCTTAAGGTGAATGAAGTAGGAATCAGTGGGTCCTTTCAATCTGCCATTTTGCACAGATCATACGACTTGTAATTTATATCCTCTTAGGAAAGTGGGTGACTGAGGAAGAAGAGGTTCGTCGAGTTAAATGTGATGTGCTGTTTTCCTTCTCTGGATTGTAATAGGACTTCCGGGACGCTGTAGCCCATGCTTCCCGGCAACTTGGAAAACCAGTGGTTGAGGACCGGATCCTAAATCAGATCTTGTACTACTTGCCTCAGCTGTATGAACTCAACCGGGATCTCCTGAAGGAACTGGAGGAAAGAATGTTGAACTGGTAATAAATAAATAAATAAATAAAGGACTAAGTTTCAGACTTTCCACAAGTTTCTAATTTTAGATGAAACCATAGAGGCCTTACCTGGGACAGGGCAGTGGTGTCCCTTTATGGAATTCTTTCAGTCTATCAAATTCCTTGGCAGTTACTTATAGATTAATTATTTTGGTTAGCCAAGTCTTGGCACACTGAGCTTTATACAGATCATTTAAAAAAATTCTAGGGAGCCGGGCGTGGTGGCACACGCCTTTAGTCCCAGCACTCAGGAGGCAAAGGCAGGAGGATCGCTGTGAGTTCGAGGCCACCCTGAGACTCCATAGTGAATTCCAGGTCAGCCTGGGCTAGAGTGAGACCCTACCTCGAAAAACCAAAAAAAAAAAAAAAAAAATCTAGGGAGATCACCATGAGTTCAAGGCCACTGTAAGACTACATAGTAAATTCCAGGTTAGCCTGGGCTAGAGTGAAAGACCAAAAAATAAAAATAAGGTGGAGGCCGGGCATGGTGGCACACACTGTTAATCCCAGCTCTTGGGAGGCAGAGGTAGGAGGATCACCTTTTTTTTTTTCATGTGTTAATTTTTTTTTAATTTTATTCTCTCTAGAGAGAGAGAAAGAGAGAATTCACACTCCAGGGCCTCAGTCACTGAAATCAAACTCCAGGTGCTTGTGCCACCTAGTGGGCATGTGAGACCTTGTGCTTGCCTCACCTTTATGTGTCTGGCTTCCGTGGGATCTGGAGAGTCAGACATGGGTCCTTAGGCTTCGCAGGCAAGCGCCTTAACCGCTAAGCCACGAGATTCCATTTTTATTTATTTTTATTTATTTATTTTGGCTTTTGAAGGTAGGGTCTTGCTCTAGCCCAGGCTGACCTGAAATTCACTATGTAATCCCAGGGTGGCCTCGAATTTACGGCGATCCTCCTACCTCTGCCTCCTGAGTGCTGGGATTAAAGGCATGCGCCACCACACCTGGCTCTAATTTTTACAGTATTTTCCCATTGACCTTTTTTTTTTTTTTTTTTTTTGACATAGGGTCTCATGTATCCCAGATTGGCTTTCAGATCTCCCTGCTTCTACCTTCCAGGAATGCCCAACACCCCTCTTCCCCTAACCTTATGTATTTCTTTTCCTTTGGAGCTATGGCCTCACTCTGCAGACTGTGTTGGCCTGACCACTTAAGTTGGTCTTGAACTCACTGCAGTCTTTCTACCTCAGCCTCCCAAGTGCCGGAATTCCATGTATGCTCCACCATACCCAGCGAATATTTAGCTTTTCAGGTACTATGCTAGTTGGTGATGTACTTATGGAGAGCATAACATGGTGTGTGAAATAAGCAAAGCTCTTGCTGTCGTGGAACAGGTATTTTCATGGGGAAGGGCCAAATAAATAGAAAAGCCTGGGCTTGGTGGTGCACACCGTTAATCCCAGCACTCGGGAGGCAGAGGTAGGAGGATTGCTGTAACTGTGAGGCCCACCTGAGACTATATAATGAATTCCAGGTCAGCCTGGGCTAGAACAAGATTCTGCCTCAAAAAAATTTAAAAAAAAATAAGAAAAATCTAAAACAATTTCTGATCTTCAGAGACCTAGAAGATGCTGGGGCCCCTAGTGTAGACCTGAAGGGGTGGCTGTAAGGAAGGGCCTGCACGAAGCTAGAGCATGTGCAGTGATACCTGAATAATGGTGGAGGGCCACAGGCTCTGTAGTTCCAGGCATGTGCGACCATTAGTAAAAGGCTGTAGTGATGAACTGAGACTGCATAGTGAATTCCAGGTCAGCCTGGGCCAGGGCGAGACCCTACTTCAAAACAACAACAACAAAATAGGTGCCATTGGAAATCACATAACAGGATGTTCATGTTTTTAGACTCTAGCTCAACTGAGGAATGGAATAGAGGGGATAGGCTTGGAAGCAGGTTGTCAGGAAAGCTGACAGAGTCCAGACATGATACATTCATGGCAGGGGAAATGGCGAAGAGTAAGTGCTTTGGAATATATCTTTGAAGAGGAGAGAAAAGGAGATAAGCTGAAGGCTTAAATGTTCATTGGACAAATTTTGCTTTTTTTTTTTTAATATTTTATTTATTTATTTATTTATTTATTTATTTATTTATTTATTTGAGAGCGACAGACAGAGTGAGAAAGAGGCAGAGAGAGAGAGACACAGAGAGAATGGGCGCGCCAGGGCCTCCAGCCACTGCAAACAAACTCCAGACGCGTGCGCCCCCTTGTGCATCTGGCTAACGTGGGTCCTGGGGAGTTGAGCCTCGAACCGGGGTCCTTAGGCTTCACAGGCAAGGGCTTAACCGCTAAGCCATCTCTCCAGCCCAAATTTTGCTTTTTTAAATGTATTTTTTTTATTCATTTATTTGGGAGAGAGAGAGAGAATGGGCACTCAGGACCTCTAGCCCTGCAGACAAACGCTAGATGCATGAGCCACCTTGTGGCTTATGTAGGTCCTGGGGAATCGAACCTGGGTCCTTTGGCTTTGCAGGGAAGTGCCTTAAGGTCTAAGCCATCTCTCCAGCCCGTCTTGGACAAATTAATGATTCTCTTTTTATGTGTCCTTCATTCACAGGACGGAACAACAGAGAATTGCTGATATCTTTGTGAAGAAGGGACCCTATTTAAAAATGTATTCTACATACATCAAAGAATTTGATAAGAACATTGCCTTGCTTGATGAGCAGTGCAAGAAAAATCCAGGTTTTGCCACTGTTGTTAGAGAATTTGAGGTATCTGCCAAAATCTAATGTTGAACAGTTCTTTCTCTTCCATGTTTCTAAGCCTTAATAATCATTTGCAGTCATTGAAAACAAAACTTGCAAACAAAGATGTATTGAAATATAATCCCTTCTAAATCAAAGGAGGTATTGAAGGTATGAAACAGTGAAAATACAGTGACTGAGATTTAATTCTGGGGCTGCAAAAATGGCTCAGTGGTTAAAGGCATTTGCTTGCAAAGCCTGACTGCCCAGGTTTGATTTCCCAGTACCCACATAATCCCAGATGCACAAAGTGGCACATGCATCTGGACTTTGTTTGCAGTGTTAGGAGGCCCTGGCATGCCTATACTCTATACTCACTTTCTTTCTGTCAGCCTCTTTCTGTCTCTCTTCCAAATAAATAAGTAAATAATGTTTAAAAAAAAAAAAAAAAAACAAGGGCTGGAGAGATGGCTTAGTGGTTCAGGCGCTTGCCTGCATAGCCAACGGACCCAGGCTTGATTCCCCAGGACCCATGTAAGCCAGATGCACAAGGTGCATGTGTTCGGAGTTGGTTTGCAGTGGCTGAAGGCCCTGGTGCGCCCAATCTCTTGTTTTCTCTGGCTGTCTGTCTCTCTCAAGTAAGTAAATTAAAAAAAAAAAAAAAAAAAAAAAAACTTTTATGTGGTAAAATACACATAAAACCAACTTACTATCTGAGCCATTTAAAAATATTTTTTATTCATTTTTATTTATTTATTTATTTGAGAGTGACAGAGAGAGAAAGAGGCAGAGAGAGAGAGAATGGGCGCGCCAGGGCCTCCAGCCACTGCAAACAAACTCCAGATGCGTGCGCCCCCTTGTGCATCTGGCTAACGTGGGTCCTGGGGAATCGAGCCTCGAACCAGGGTCCTTAGGCTTCACAGGCAAGCGCTTAACTGCTAAGCCATCTCTCCAGCCCTGTCTTAGCCATTTTAAGTGTTCAGTTCTGTAATATGAAGTATCTGGACACTGTTGTGTAACTGTGCCTTCAAAACATATTTCATCATGCAAAATTGAGGCTGGATAACCATTAAATACTAACTTGCCCTTTGCTCCTCCCTGAAAGCAGCATTCTGCCTGCTGCCCCAGTGAATTTGATTACTCTAGGGAACAGTGTTTAGTTGTTTTTGTTTTTGTTTTTTTTTTTGAGATCAAGTCTCACGATAGCCCAAGCTGACCTGAACTAACAATATACTTCCAGGCTGGCCTCGAACTTATAGCAGTCCTTCTACCTCTGCCTCTCGAGTGGTCGATTTAAAGGCCTGCACCACCATGCCTGACTACATTTGTAAATATTTTTCTTTATTGATTTGAGAGAGAGCGAATAGGCATGCTAGGACCTTTAGTCATTGCAACAAACTCCAGACGCATGCACTACCATGTGCTTACATGGGTTCTGGAGAATTCAACCTGGGTCCTTAAGCTTTGAAGGCAAATACCTTAACCACTAAGCCATCTCTCCAGCACTACATTTCTTATTTTTAACTTAACTTTTTACTTTTATTTGACAGCTAACCCATAGTGATGGAGTGGAACACAGTTTGTTTTACTGTAGATGAATAAATAACACCGTATTTTAGTGTCAACATTGAGAAATTCCTCATATGTCTGTGGCATGTGTCAGCTAAAGCCCTGTGCTTTTACTCAAAGCTATGAAGGTATAAGATTGATTGCACTAAGGATTAAATGATATTGGTACAAGCCCAGTGTGGCTCAAACTTGCCATGTGCCATGGCTAGCCTTGAACTCCCAGTCCTCTTGCCTCGATCTCTTACATAATGATACTGTATATTCTTTTTAAATATTTTATGTATTTATTTATTTGCAAACAGAAAGAAAGAGTGGGCATACCAGGATCTTTAGCCTCTACAAAAACAAAAACAAAACCAAAATACAAAAAACTCTGGACACATGCACCACTTTATGCATCTGGCTTTATGTGGGCACTGGGGAATTGAACCCGGGTCCTTAGGCTATGCAGGCAGTTGCCTTAACTGCTGTGCCATCTTTCCAACTCCTGATACTGCACATTTGAAGAAAAAAGGGATGCTGGTACATGCCTTTAAGACCAGCACTTAGGAGGTGTGGGGGAGGAGGAGCACTCTGTATTCAAGGACAGCCTAGGATCTAAAGTGAGTTTCAGGTCAGCCTGGACTAGAGAGAGAGTCTGCTTCAAAAAAAAGAAAGAAAAGAAAAAGCCAAAAGTGCTGGCACATGCCTTTATTCTGAGCACTTAGGAGGCAGAGGTACGGAAGATCACTGTGAGTCTTAAGGCTACTGTGAGACTACATAGTGAATTATGAATTCCAGGCCAGCCTGGGTTAGAGTGAGACCTTATCTCAAAACAAAAAAAATTTTTTTATTCTACTCTATCATTTCAGGTTACTGTATTTTAGCATTTATTTCTCTCTTTTAAAATATTTATAGCCAGGTGTGTTGGCACACACCTTTAATCTCAGCACTTGGGAGGCAGAGGTAGGAGGATCACCATGAGTTTGAGGACATCCTGAGACTACATAGTGAATTCCAGGTCAGCCTGGTAGAATGAAACTCTACCTCAAAAAACAAAATAAATAAAAATTATTTATTTAGTTAGTTGAGAGAGTGGGGAGGGGCATGCCAGGTCCTCCAGACACATGTGCCCCCTTGTGCATCTGGCTTACATGGGTCCTGGGGAATCTAAAAAGATCAGTAAGTTTAGTTACACACAACTAGAAAGAAAGAGCTTCAAAAATGCTCCATATCAGGTCAGGCGTGGTGGCACACGCCTTTAATCCCAGCTCTTGGGAGGCAGAGGTAGGAGGATTGCCATGGGTTTGAGGCTACCCTGAGACTACATAGTGAATTCCAGGTCAGCCTCGGCTTGAGCAAGACCCTACCTTAAAAAAAAAAAAAAAACCTCCATATCATATTGCTGACTTCTACTTTGTACAATAGACAAATAGGTGGACTCCAAAGTTATTTGTAGTCTTTTCTACTTTTTTTAAGTTTATTTATTTATTAGAGAGAGAGAGGGAAAGGCAGAGAGAGGGAGAGTAAGAGTGGGTGCGCCAGGGCTTCCAGCCACTGTAAATGAACTCCAGACACATGCGCCCCCTTGTGCATCTGGCTTACGTGGGTCCTGGGGAATTGAACCAGGGTCCTTTGGCTTTGCAGGTAAGTGCCTTAACTGCTAAGCCATCTCTCCTGCCTCTCTTTTCAACTTTTTATCTCTTCTAGTCTCTTTATGATATCCAAAAAAAGTTGGTGAGTTAAAGGCCAGCTTGTTCTGTGTAGAGATACAGAGGAAAGCAAGGGCATATTTACTTGGTCTCTTTTTTTTTTTTTTTTTTTGTGGAAGCAGAGTCTCACTGTAGCATAGGCTGACCTGGAACTCACTCTGTAACCTAGGGTGGCCTTCAACTCATAGCAGTCTTCCTACCTCAGCCTCCTTAGTGCTGAAATTTACGGCATGAGCAATAGGCCTGGCTTTGACTCAGTCATTTTGATCCCACCACACAGTAAGTTCTGGCTAGAGAACACGATGGTGTTCAGAAACGGCCCGAGATGTCTGCTCAGTGCACTAAGGGGAAGTTTCCAAGCTCAGGGGCGTTCCTTTACGGTCAAGTGGCAATGTTCTAGAACGGGTGATTGGGCTCAGTAGCAGTGCCCATGCTTAGCCTTTGCAAGGCTGAGTTCTATTCCCAGCACCTCCTAAAAATGGGGGGTGTGCAAGAAAAGGTGGTCCATTAATCAAATGTTCCCATAAACACTATGATTTGGCTGTCTTTTGTATTTTGTTTGTTTGGTTGTTTTGTTTTGTTTTGTTTTTTCAAGGTAGGGTCTCACTCTAGCCCAGGCGGACCTGGAATTCACTGTGTGGTCTCAGGGTGGCCTTGAACTCACAGCGGTCCTCCTGCCTCTACCACTCGAGTACTGGGATTAAAGGTGTGCACCACCATGCCCGGCTTTTTGCTGTCTTTTTGTAGGGCTATCCATGTAAGAAAGATTTTTACCTCCTTCAGTCCTTAAGAGAAGGGATGCTTAGCAAAGTTGCTCTCCTCTCTGCCTTCTGCAAGTGTTTCCACAGCCTTGTCCTTGCTCTGAATGTGTCGACCACAAGGCTGATGATGGTCTGAACCCATCTGCCAACAGATTTTTGTTTGTTCTTTTTCTTCTTCTTCTTCTTCTTCTTCTTCTTTCTTTCTTCTTCTTTCTTCTTCTTTCTTCCTCCTCCTCCTCCTCCTCCTCCTCCTCCTCCTCCTCCTCCTCCTCCTCCTCCTTCTTCTTCTTCTTCTTCTTCTTCCCTATTTTGGAGGCCATGCATTGCCTTCTGGATCCCTAAGGTTTTGCAGTTGGGACTGCACTGGCAGATGCTCCTCCAAGTGAGGCTGTGGTCACCACGCTTTGTGACGGGCTACGGGCTACGGGCTATGGGCTGGGAACCAGTGCTCTTCAGGAGCAGGTGGCTTGACATACAGAAGTGGTGGGCTCAATGTTGACCATGGTCTGCTTTCCTTGAGAAGCAATAGCTGTATCTGAGGGTAAAAAGAAGTATCAAGCCAGATGTGGTGGTACACACCTTTAATCCCAGCACTCGGGAGGCAGAGTAGGAGGATCGCCGTGAGTTCAAGGCCATGCTGAGACTACATAGTGAATTCCAGGTCAGCCCAGGCTAGAGCAAGACCTACCTCGAAAAACAAAGTAAATAAATAAATAAAAAATAAAAGGAAGTATCTTTTTGAATTCCCTATAGAGTTGCTCTCTGTTTAAAGTTTGCCTTCTCAAGCTCTTTAACCTGAATCCCTTGATTCTGGGAGAACCCCGGTTTACGTTGTATGCTATTCCCTTTCAGATGAGCCCTCGCTGTGCCAACCTGGCGCTGAAACACTACCTGCTCAAGCCGGTTCAGAGGATCCCCCAGTACAGGCTGCTGCTCACAGGTGGGCTTTCCCTCTTCTCTCCCTGCCAACCAACCCACCTACCCTCAACGGGCTCTGCCTTTGCTAAGCATGCCTCTCGCCCTCTAACCACCCTTCCTGGTAGATTGACTTACAGATTACTTGCATTCTTCATACATATATCACCTGAAATGGAACTGTTTTCATTTCTTTAAAAAAAAAAATAGGGCTGGAGAGATTGCTTAATGGTTAAGACACTTGGCTTGCAAAGTCAAAGGACCCAGGTTTGATTCCCCAGCGCCCATGTAAGCCAGATGCACAAGGTGGTACACGTGTCTGGAGTTTGTTTGCAGTGGCTGGAGGCCTCTCTCTCTCTCTCTCAATCTCTATCTATCTCTCCCTCACTCTCTCTCAAATAAATAAAAATAAATATTTAAATATTTTATTTTACTTATTTATTAGAGAGAAGAAAAGGCAAATAGAGAATGGGTGCACCAGGGCCTCTAGCCACTCCAGACACATGTGCCGCCTTGTGCATCTGGCTTACGTGGATCCTGGGAGATTGAACCTGGATCCTTAGACTTCCCAGGCAGATACCTTGACTGCTAAGCCATCTCTCCAGCCCATGTTTTCAGTTCTTTAATTATCCATTCCTAGTTCTCATCTCTGGGTACTCATAATGTATAATGCCTTTGCTCTGACCATCTTGCATTCATCCCAGCCTTGTGTCATGTGCCTCATTATTTATCCCAAGAAGGTATTTTCCCAACTCCTCTCAGGTCTAGAGAGTCGCTTCCACATGTCTACACAACATTACCATGGCCCCTGGTTACTTTTTTTGGCATGAAAGTAGAGCCAGATCCTGTGCACACTGCTTAGGCCCATGCCTCGGACAAGGAAGTTCTGAACAAGGGTTAGTTGCCAGTAACTTACTGACTTTAGTTATTTTGGTGTCCTGGTCATCATTTGTAAGATTTTGGGCTTCTCTGTCTAGTTTTACTCCTGTAATAGTTTTACAAAAAGAAAAGCAAGTCAAGCATGGTAGGGCATACCTCTGATCCCAAAGTTTGGGAGGTCAAGGCAGGAAGGTCAGGAGTTTAAAGTTATCCATGGCTATATTGTGAGTATGGGCTAGATAAAACCTTGCCTAAAAAAAAAAAGGAAACAGAAAAGAGAATAAAGGCTATGATTTAGATGAAGGCCCAAGGTGTGCTTACAAATTATATTTCTGAAATGTTTGCTGATGTGATTGAGTATCCAGTGCTGTAATAAGCGTGTATAATTGCATTGAACTTCATATTAAAATGGATAAGAACACTAACAACTTTACAGTGAATTTATGTAATTTGATGTAAAAAGATTTTTGTTGTTTTCAAGGTCTCACTCTAGCCCAGGCTGACCTAGAATTCACTATGTAGTCCAAGGCTGGCCTTGAACTCACGCTGATCCTCCTACCTCTGCCTCCGGAGTGCTGGGATGAAAGGTGTGCGCCACCATGCCCAGTGATGTAAACAGATTTTGAGGCACTTGTTTCTAACTAGTTTCCTTAGCTGTGATGGTCATGTTTTCTACTGAAGAACTTTCTCTTAAACCATAATCAGTAGAGGAGGTGGTGAGTGCATTATGGGAAAGCAGGGTTTCCCGTTACAAAGAGGCTTCCGGCCTTCCCAGCTTGCCACAGGCTGCAGTGGAGAAGGCTTTCTCAAGGTGTGTCATGTGCTTTGAAGCGGGACACTAGATTTCCCTGTGGAATGACATAAAGCAAAGCAAATAATCTGAGGCTGTCCTCCCCATCTGCACCTGCTGTCCTGTGTGTTTGGCTGAGGTTGGGGATGACAGAACAAACGGAAGTCCTGGCATGCGTGTAGTGTTTTTACTAGAGAAATCCAGTGTTCCATCACACACCAGCTGCCCAGTCGTGTAGCTGTTGCCCAGCTGTTGAATGAGACTGCAGCTGACAACTGCGGCTTCAGATGCAGGAGGATCAGAACACTGGAACTGTGATGTAAAAATGTCTTTGCTCCTACACTGTGGCTGATCTACATGGTTAAAAAATAAAAAAAAAGTTACCTGTGTTTAATTTAGATTGCATGCTGGGTTTTTTGTTTTGTTTTGTTTTGTTTGTTTGTTTCTCTGGGTAGGGTCTCACTCTAGCCCAAGCTGGCCTGGTATTCATGCTGTAGTCCCAGGCTCCTAAAGAGGTGGGGGGGGGAACCTATTACAATTTTAGATTCTGTGAAGCTGTCTAGGATATAATTTTATTTATTTATTCATTTGAGAGAGAGAATAGGCATGCCAGAGCCTCTAGCCACTGCAAATCAACTTTAGACACATGTGCCACCTTGTGCATCTGCCTTACATGGGTATTGGGGAATCCAATGTGGGTCCTTAGGCTTCGCAGGCAAGCGCCTTAAACGGCTAAGCCATCTGTCCAGCCCTAGACTGGTTTTCAAACATCCAGTAACCGAAAGCTATTTATTTATTTGCAAGCCGAAAGAGAATGGGTGTGCCTGGGCCTCTTTTTTTCTGCAAATGAACCCCAGACACGTGTGCCACTTTGTGCATCTGGTTTTATGTGTTTGGATATGGAATTAAACCACAACTGGTCGGCTTTGCAAGCCAGTGCCTTTAACTGCCGAGCCTTCTCCCCAGCCTCCTTTAGCCCAAAGTTTTAAAATTTTAGAGATATAAGGTACACTAGAGATGGTGTCGCCTCTTAGGAGGAAAACACATGTGGCAGGTGACATGCCCTGCCCGAGGCTGCACAAATAGTTAGGGCCTCAATGGTACTGTGATTCTAACTCATAAGGGAATGAATATTAAAGCATTTCCTCTCTCTCTCTTTCTCTCTCTGTCAATCTCTGTGTGTGTGTGTGTGTGAATTTGTGTTTTTTAAATATTTTTATTTTTTTTTATTTTTATTTTTATTTTTTTGTTTTTGGTTTTCCGAGGTAGGGTCTCACTCTAGCTCAGGCTGACCTGGAATTCACTCTGCATTCTCAGGGTGGCCTCGAACTCACGGCGATCCTCCTACCTCTGCCTCCCGAGTGCTGGGATTAAAGGCGTGCGCCACCACGCCCAGCTTATTTTTTATTTTTTATTTATTTATTGCTTTGAGAGAGAGAGAGAGAGAATGGGCATGCCAGGCCTCCAGTTGCTGCAAACGAACTCCAGACGCATGTGCCACCTTGTGCATCTTATGTGGATTCTGGGAAATTGAACCTGGGTCCTTTGGCTTTGCAGGCAAGTGCCTTAACTGCTAAGCCATCTCCCTAGCCCACCCTTTTTTCCCCTGGTTTTTCGAGGTAGGATCTCACTCTAACCTAGGCTTCGAACTCACAGAGATCCTCCTACCTCAGCCTTTTGCGTTCTAGGACTAAAGGCATGAACCACAGCATCCGACTTTTTTTTTTTTTATGTTTTGACTATTCCAACTGTACGATTTTTTTCTACTGCTGCCACCAAAGTGCCCTGTTTATGCACTTAGATTAAAAAAAAAATACATATATTCTGTTTATTTGAAAGCAGAGAGAGACTCAGAGAGAGAATGGGCACACCAGGTTCTCTAGTGGCCACCTTGTGCATCTGGCTTTACGTGGGTACTGGGGAATTGAACACAGGTCCTTAGGCTTTGCATGCAAGCACCTTAACCACTGAGCCATCTCTCCAGCCCATGAGCGTAGATTTTTTGTTGTTGTTGTTTTTGGTTTGGTTTTGAAACTGGGTCTCTTGTAGCCTAGGCTAGTCTTCAGCTTTATGTAGTTCAGCCAGGCCTTAAACTGTGCCTATACCCCACTTTTTTGAAGTTGGATTTGAGGCTTTAGGTTGCATTTCTCCAACTATGTTAATTAACCGGGACCTTCTGTTTGGATAAAAAAAGGTCAAATGATTTCCCAATAACTTTGTGAGGTAGTACTTTTATGTCCAGTTTAGAATTCAAAGTGACTCCAAATGCACAAAATGTGTGGGAGAGGAAGGGGGAGCCTTTGTTGGAGTCATTATTCCCATCACTGATTTATTATATGAATTTTTGGCAGAGCAAGAGAGGGATTCCTGCCTGACTCATTGTTAAATAAATTTGCACCTGTTTTGGTTTCTTGGGAGGGAAAAAATTGAGAAATGCAAGGATGAAGAACTGATAAGACAGGGTATTCTATTTTAGTGCTTTTTTAGAGAAAGGTGAGTGGAAATCCCCAGGTGTAGCAGTCTTAGCTGCTTCTCAGTCATCCTGTTGTTTTGTATTTTTTTTTTTTTTTTTTTTAGTTTTTCAAGGTAGAGTTTCATTCTAGTCCAGGCCACTCTGAGACTACACAGTGAATTCCAGGTCAGCCTTAGAGCGAGACCCTACCTTGAAAAACTAGAAAAAAATAAAATAAAACTGCTTTAATAGGAGCTGGAGAGATGGCTTATAAGGTAAGGCTCTTGCCTGCAAAGCCAAAGGACCCAGGTTCGATTTTCCAGCACCCACATAAAGCCAGATGCACAAGGTAACTCATGCATCTGGAGTTTGTTTGCACTGGCTAGAGGCCCTAGCCCAGGCTGATCTGGAATTCACTATGTAGTCTCAGAGTGACCTCAAACTCACAGTGATCCTCCTACCTCTGCCTCCTGAGTGCTGGGATTAAAGGCATGTGCCACCACACCCTGCTTGTAATGGTTTTGTTTGTTTGTTGTTTTCCTAGAAATCTTTGCTTCCTTTTCTTTTTATTTTATTAATTAATTTTTTGTTTTGTTTTGTTTTTCAAGGTAGGGTCTCACTCTAGCTCAGGCTGACCTGAAATTCACTCTGTAGTCTCAGGGTGGCCTCGAACTCACAGCAATCCTCCTACCTCTGTTTCCCAAGTGCTGGGATTAAAGGCGTGTGCCATCACGCCCGCCTTCCTTTTCTTTATAAATATTTTCTTTTTATTTGAGAGAGAGGGCTAGAGAGAATGGTCACATCAGGGCCTCTTGCTGCTGCAAACAAACTCCAGATTCATGTGCTGCTTTGTGTATCTGGTTTTATGTAGGCACTGGGGAATCAAATCTGGCCCATAAGGATTGGCAAGCAAGCACCATTCACTACTGAGCCTTCTCCCCAGCCCAAGAGCTTCACTTTGTAGTAAGCCTATCTCTCCTTGCCTTCATTGTAGTAAAAACTTCCAACTAACTTCTTGGAAGGAGGTCCCCAAGTTATAGCACTTACCTATGATGTATGTGGCCATGAAGTGGACCTCCTACCCAGAGCACCACTAAAATTAATTAATTAATTCTTGGTAGCAAGTTTTTAAAGACAACTCAAAATAGGGTCTAAGAGAATACCTACATGTGTCGTGAAATGTTGAAGGAAAAGCAAACTGAATTATTTGCTGAATTTCAGGTGGGACGCTTGTAAATGTCACTTTTGAGTTAGTCAGGTCCAGCGTATCAGGCCAGATCTGTAGGTACAAGGAGGGCTGTGACTCTGAAGTTGGGAGAAGCAGAGACCTGTGAAACACAGGGAAGAAGAAAGCAGGCACCACAGTGGCAGCAGCGTCAATCCACCGCCTTGTTCCTTAGCCCTCCTCAGCGTATTGCCTACGTCCTGACACACGTCGGGGTCAGTCAGGCTTAGGGAAGTGAAAAGTTGCTCCTTTCTGGAAGGTTCATGCAGTAGCCGCATGATTGTTTGCTGGACGGGTGGATCGCTAAATTGAAAGCATGCTGCGAGTTTCTCAGGCATGTGTAGAAGGGACTTAAGTCCTTCTTCCTCCTCACCTGTCACTGCTGGTAGGATCGGCCACATTTCCTGTACCTCTGGTTCCCTGGATGGTCCATGCCAGGCTTTTCTACACCCATGGCACGTTGCAGCAATGTCTTTTTTTTTTTCTTTTGCTTGTTTATTTATTTATTTGAGAGCGACAGAGAGAAGGAGGGAGAGAGAGAGAGAGAGAATGGGCACGCCAGAGCTTCCAGCCTCTGTAAACGAACTCCAGATGCGTGCGCCCCCTTGTGCATCTGGCTAACGTGGGTCCTGGGGAATTGAACCTCGAACCAGGGTCCTTAGGCTTCACAGGCAAGCACTTAACCGCTAAGCCATCTCTCCAGCCCAGCAATGTCTTTCATACTGGTCATGCCACCTCTTAGCACGCCCTCATTTCCTCTGCCAAGAACACACTTTTATTCTGCCTGTTAGATTCTGATTTGAATTTTGGACGTAGGATCGCACTCTAGTCCAGGCTCACCTGGAATTCACTACGTAGTCTCAGGGTGACCTCGGACTCACAGCAGTCCTCCTATCTGTGCCTCCCCGCATGCTGGGATTAAAGGCGTGCGCCACCTCACCCGGCTATAGTATTTTTATTCATTTATTTATTTATTTGCAAGCAGAGAAAGATAGATAAAAAGAAAGGGAGAGAGAAAGAGTGGGTGTGCCAGGGCTTCTTGCCACTACAAACACTCCAGATGCATGTACCACTTTGTGCATCTGACTTTATGTGGCTACTGGGGAATTGAACCTGGACTATCAGGCTTTGGAGACAAGCGCCTTTAATCCCTGAGCCATCTGTCCAGTCAAGATTCTGATTTTATTTTTAGCGCTGAGGATTGAATTCATAGTGTCACGCATACTATACCAATACTCTACCACTGCACTGTGTCATCAGCTCTAGTCCTGCTTCTTAGAAAGATTAAAAATGGGGCTGGAGACATGGCTTAGCGGTTAATGTGTTTGCCTGCAAAGCCAAAGGACCCTGGTTCGATTCCCCAGGACCCACGTAAGCCAGATGCACAAGAGAGTGCAAGGGTCTGGAGTTCGTTTGCAGTGGCTGGAGGCCCTGGCGTGCCCATTCTCTTTCTATCTGCCTCTTCCTCTTGCTCTCTCTCTAATAAGTAAATGAATAAAATGTTTTTTAAAAAGATTGAAAATGTTCTTACCTACAAGATAGAGACTATACTTTATAACCCAGGATTATCAAAACTTTGTTTTCTTTTGCCCCACTTAGTTTCTCCCTGTCTCCTGAAATATATCCTTCCAGGCCACATTCGCTCTCTCATTAATCACTCACGATTAATATTCATTTTTCTATTTGAGAGAGAAAGAGAAAGAGGCAGATAGAAAGAGAAAATGGGGGGAGGGGCTGGAAAGATGGCTTAACAGTTAAAGTGCTTGCCTGCAAAGCCAAAGAACCCAGGTTCAATTCTCCAGGACCCACATAAACCAGATGCACAAGGTGGTACATGTGTCTGGAATTCGTTTGCAGTAGCTGGATGCCCTGGCATGTCCATTCTTTCTCTCTCTTACTCTTTCTCTCTCTCTCTCTCTCAAATAAATAAAAATATTTTTTAATTTTTTGTTTATTTATTTATTTGAGAGCAACAGAGAGAAGAGGAGAGAGAAAAGAATGGCGCAGAGCTCACCCTGTAAGAATCCAATGTGGCCCTGGCATCTGGTAATGTGGGTCCTGGAATTGACCTGAGGTTCTTACAGCTGCTTAACCATAAGCATCCCCCAGCCCTAATAAAAATATTTAGAAGAAAAGAAAAAACGACATGCTGGCCTGGGTATGCAAAGAACTCGATACGAACACCTTTGAGTGCTTTGGGTACTGGGGAATTGAACCCGGATCCTTAGGCTTCGCAGGCAAATGCCTTAAACTGCTAATCTATCTCTCCAGCCCTCATTCAGTAATATTCATATAGGCCTGCCCCAACCTGGACACGTGCCTGCTAGCAAACAGCACAGCGATGGCTGCTGGTCTTCTAGTTCTCTTCTTTGAGGCTCTACCCATCTGCTTGGGTTCCCACTTAGCCCTTCCTCTCTCAATTCCTAAAAATTATATAGATTTTGCCACTTGCTTGGTATTTTTGTAAGTCATTTTTTCTTTGAAGGGATCTTTTATGCATATAAAATATGCAAATAACATAAAAATCAAAATCCCTTTTCCTCTCCTATCATCTAGAAATGACTCATAGATTCTTTTTTAGTTTTTGCCTCTAACCTATGTTATATGTTATATAATCTTTCTCAGTAACAGCCTTTCTTTTGTGGAAAGTTATTACATTGGTGTTGAAAGAATCACAGGGTAGAAGATATAATGAAAAATACAATTTAAAAATTCTTCTGAAGTCTTTTCTACCTCTCCATTTAGGGGGAAAGAGCAGTCCTTTGAACTTTGATTCAGTGTGGATCAGGCCATTTCTTTGATCTTGTTCAAAATATTTATGTTATACGAAGAATTGCTTTAATATATTATATTACGTTTTCCTGTCGTCTTTGCCATTTGTCTGAAATGACATTAACTCCCTCTAGGCTTCAGGAAGATTTCCCGTGTTGGTAGGAAATGAGATATTAAAAACATCTGTTGCAGTATTCTGACGTTAGAAATTTGAGCCAGGAGCCCCTAATAAGCAGATTCAGAATATTAAATTAATGGATAGTAATCCATTGATTAAAATATCCTTACTGAAAAACCCCTGCTTAGCAAGTATGTTTTTAAACCTAGGGTTAGTTGTGTACCTTAGAAATCATTCTAACGCTTTCCTCAAGGCAGAACTTAATAAAAAGTGGGGCTGTCCTGGACTGTAGCCAAGGAATTTAGTTTCTGATGAACCCAAAGGCCCTCAGGTGAGGCATTTCCATCCACATGAACTGGGAGGAGGATGGCATGCTTGTGTTGGTGCAGTTTTGTTTGTTTTTTTTTTCCCCCTTCTTCCTTTTTAAAGAAAAGACCTCTTGTAGCCCAATCTTGCCTTACACTCCTAAGGATGACCTTGAATTTCTGATCCTCAGGCCTCTGCCTCCTGAGTGCTACAATTACAGGTGTGTGCCATTACATCTGGTTTTATATAATTTATATTTAATCGTAGTTATGAAGGAGGTATTTATAGACATACTATTAAATAAATTCTGTCTGGCAAATATTTTGATGCTATGAAAAGACTAGGACCTAAGAGGTAAGCACATTTATTGATTTATTTATTTAGGGCTTTTTTGTTTTCTAATTTTTTAAAGATTTATATATATATATATATATATATATATATTTTTTTTTTTTTTTTTTTACTTATTTGAGAGAGATAGGAAAAGAGGCAGATAGAAAGAGAGAATGGGCATGCCAGGGCCTCGAACTGCTTTAAACAAACTCCAGATGCATGCGCCATCTTGTGCATCTGGCTTGTGGGTACTGGAGAATCGAACCTAGGTCCTATGCAGGTTTTTAGGCTGTGCAAACAAGTGCCTTAACCACTAAGCAACCTCTCCAGCCCACTTGCTTTAGGTTTTTGAGGCAGGTTCTCACTCTAGCCCAGGCTGATCTAGAACTCACACCATAGCCCAGCCTGGCTTTCCTTATCTACCTCCTTCACTCTCTCAAATAAATAAATAAAATAAAAAGAAATGTGTATATGGAGATATAGATATTTTGGTTTTCTGAAGTAGAGTCTTGTTCTATCCCAGGCTGACCTGGATTTCACTATGTAGTCTCAAAGCAATCCTCCTACCTCTGCCTCCCAAGTGCTGGGATGTGAGCTGCCACACCCAGCTTATTTATTTTTAGGTTTAGAAAGATTTAATCATAGTGTCTTACAGAGCTTTAAAGAAGGAAAGAAGGCAAAGCTCCTGTCAAGTCCCAGTTGGGTAATTTATATCTTCTTTTTTTGTCTTTTTAGAAGAATCTCGTGTAGTAGAGGCTAGTCTAGAACTCATGGCCAAGAATGACCTTTAATATCTGATCCTCCTGCAGCCACCTCTCAGAGTCTGGGATGACAGGTGTATGCCGCCCCATTTGACAGCATATGCTTCTTGACTACTGGATAAAATAAATAAGCAGACCTAGTGGCGGATCTAATAATTCCCATAACTTTGAAGCATATGTGCCACTTTGTGTATCTGGCTTATGAGGGTACTGGGGAATAGAACCTGCGTCCTTAGGCTTCATAGGCAAGCGCCTTAACCGCTAAGCCATCTCTTCAGCCCCAAGCCCATCTATAACTTTCTATAACAATGGCTGTGATCTCCATGGTGCTAGTGTCACAAATACACAGGGATTGTTAGTACTTATAGGGTTTTCTGCCAATGATCATGGCACAGTTTTGCTTTTCACATAAGGTTAGTGAAATGGGGCTTATTTGGTGGTTTGCTTGTTTTTGTCCCTCCAAGGCAGCAGATACTCTGAATTCTACCCGGGGACATTGCTAAGAGCTATTCTTTCCCCAATTCTGAGTGCAGTTTTTGACCCAGATTCCCAGCAAATAGCCAAATGCTTCTATTGCTGGGACTTGTCTTGGCAAAGATCTAATGGGCAGAATTCGTTGCTAGAGTTTCTTTCACAGTTTTTGACAGGATCCGGAGCTCTTCCAGTTGGAGAGCAAGACACACCCATTTCCGTAAGCCTAGATGTGCTCTTTGTTGAGAGAGTGGGGACAAGTGTGGGTAGCAGTTTCTGTACACTGAAGTGTGAGTTAACTGTGCCAAGGCCATTTCTGTACACTTAAGAGTCTCACTTGATACTTGATAAACTGGCAGCTTTAACGATTAGAAAATGTGTCCACTAAGAAAAGGAGGCTTGACTGAGTCAACATAATGGATGTTTATTTTTGTTGGGAGACTTCCTGTGGGTCTGACTTATCTGAGGGCATTCTGGATATGCCTCGCCACTCTAAAAAAAAGTCCCAGGGAAGCCGGGCGTGGTGGCGCACGCCTTTAATCCCAGCACTCGGGAGGCAGAGGTAGGAGGATCATTGAGAGTTCGAGGCCACCCTGAGACTACATAGTGAATTCCAGGTCAGCCTGAGCCAGAGTGAGACCCTACCTCAAAAAACCGAAAAAAAAAAAAAAAAAAGCCCCAGGGAAGGTTCTGTCCTTTGTAAAACGGGCTATAAACTTTTATCAAAGGAGCCTGGCGTGCTGGCCCAGGCCTTTAATCCCAGCACTCAGGAGGCAGAGGTAGGAGGATTGCTGCGAGTCCAAAGCCAACCTGAGACTACATAGTGAATTTCAGGTCTTCTTGGGCTAGAGCGAGACCCTACCTTGTAAAAGCACACAAACAAACAAAATTATCAAAGGCTAAGTGTAGAGTCAGGTTTGGCTCATGAGTCCTCTTAGGCTGCCACCTCAATACTAGGTCCAAGTTAAACCGGACCTCTGTGACCATATTTTATGTCCTGGTAAGAGGTCCCATTAGCCACAGGAAGGAGCCGTTTATAATTCACAGAACAGCATTGCTTGCTTTCTAAGCCGTGGGTCTACACACTGAGAGCCCAGAGAGGTCCCTTTTTCTAATTTAAACAAGCATCACATACGAGGAAACCCTGGGCCTGGGCTACATCTTTAGGGACTAGAATTGAACTGGTATTTGAAAAGAGAGGCCACAACACTTTTCAATAGTAATGAAACCTTCCATACCTCATCTCTACTGCTTAGTGAAATCTGAAGCAAGAAGTTGTAACTGTGGAGTATCATTTAATCCACCATAAATTCAGCAAACAAGCCAGATGTGGTAGCCCACTCCTCCAATCCCAGCACTCAGGAAGCCAGGAATATGGGCGGTGGAGGCAGGAGGATCAGGAGTTCAAAGTCTTTTGAATCTTAGGCCAATCTTTTGAGACTCTGCCCCCAAACAAATATCAATGAAAGTAAAAAATGAAGTACATTTTTTAGTGACCTCAGGGAAATAATTTGGTTGATGCAAAAGACACAGCTCTTACCTCAAAGGGGATAAGATATGGTTTATTCTGGAGCTAAATGTAAGTGACCATGGTCTGGGAAGACAGATTTAGGTTGCCTCGACTCCATGTTCCAGTGTGCTAACAATTACACGAAGGTTTTTTGTTTTATTTATTTATTTATTTTTGCTTATTTTTATTTATTTGAGAGCGACAGGACAGAGAGAGAAACAGGCAGATAGATAGAGAGAGAATGGGCACGCCAGGGCCTCCAGCCAGTGCAAACAAACTCCATATGCATGCACCTCCTTGTGCATCTGGCTAATGTGGGTCCTGGGGAATCGAGCCTCGAACTGGGGTCCTTAGGCTTCACAGGCAAGTGCTTAACTGCTAAGCCATCTCTCCAGCCCCTGCGAAGGTTTTATAGTTACAGGACAAAGGAAAATCATAAATCAAGGCCCTTTTCAAATACACTGGCTGACCATCAGGTGGGTGGGTGACCACAACGCAGGGAAATCTCCCCCACAGGCCCCAGAGGCTGTCTGCTGACATTCTTAGCCTTTGGGTTGGTGGAAGCTGGGGGTCTGTTTGCACATTCCTGATCAACTGATAGTCACCAGGATGTTAGGTCAGACACAGAGGTGGGCAGTAAGTGTCTTTTAAAGGGCTAAAGGCAGCCCAGGGTGGTTTGGCTGTAATTCTGCAGCATGCCTTCTCTCTGCCATCACAGGCGTATTACCGACATGTCCATCCAGCCTTGTTCCAAGTAGATGCAGCAGATGCAATGCTTTTGTGGGAATTTCAGTTCTTATTTTGAGAATGGACAAATAGCCAGTATAACAGGAGGAAAAGATGATGACATCAAAATAAAAGAGAAGCCAGGTGTGGCGGCGCACGCCTTTAATCCCAGCACTTGGTAGGCAGAGGTAGGAGGATTGACGTGAGTGTGAGGCCACCCTGAGACTCCATAGTGAATTCCAGGTCAGCCTGAGCTAGAGTGAGGCCCTACCTCAGAAAACCAAAAAGAAAAAAATAAATAAATAAATAGAGAGAGAGAGAGACTGATTAAGAGGAGGAGGGAAAGCCAGATGTGGTGGTGCATGCCTTTAATCCCAGCACTCGGGAGGCAGAGGTAGGAGGATCGCCATGAGTTCAAGGCCACCCTGAGAGTACACAGTGAATTCAAGGTCAGCCTGGGCTAGAGCGAGAACCTGCCTCAGAAAAAAAAAAAAAAAAAAAAAGAGGAGGGGATATGATGGAGAGTAGAGTTCTGAAGGGGAAAATAAATGGGGGAAGGGAGAGAATTATCATGATTTATTGTGTATAATTATGGAAGTTGTCAATAAGAAAAAGAATTTAAAAAAAGATGTCAAGATAGTGATGATTGTGCTTATAATTAAAATGATTACACCATTTATGCAAATCTGTTAACTTTCAGGAGCTAGGATGTTTTTTATAACATAGGATCTGTGGTATCTGGTCGGCACACAGACCCAGCATCCGGAGATAAGGGGACATAAGAAACCCTCCACATTACAAAGTGAAATCAAGCATTTAGAAAAAAGAAGGAAATTATTTGTTTGGTTTGTGTAAATAATGAGTCTATTAGGGTTTGCTTAAGGGGAAACTGGGTGAGGGGTTTATTCGTCAGAGCATGAGCAACTTGTTAGTGGCTAGACCACTGAAGAAAATGTCTCTTTGGAGCTGAAAAGAAGCCTAAGGACCCAGGTTCAATTCCCCAGTACTCACTTAAGTCAGATGCACAAGGTGGCGCATGTGTCTGGAGTTCATCTGTAGTGACTGGAGGTCTTAGCATATCCATTCTCTCTCTCTCTCTTTCTCATAAATGAATGAATGAATGAATGAAGAAATAAATAAATAAAATATTTTTTAAATATCTCTGTCCCCCAGTGTTGCAGTCAGGTTTGCGTTGCTGGCAGAAAACACCTGACCAAGAAGTTTGAGGGGAAAAAAAGAGTTTACTTTGGCTTACAGACTTGAAGGGAAGCTCCATGATGGCAAGGGAAAACGATGGCATGAGCAGAAGGTGGGCAAATAGCAACAGGAGAGTGTGCCAGACACTGGCAAGAGGAAGCTGCTATAAGCCCGCCCCCAACAATACTCTGTTTCCAGGAGGTGTTAATTCCCAATCTCCATCAGCTGAGAACCTTGCATTCAGAACACCTGAGTTTATGGGGGACACCTGAGTCAAACCACCATACCTAGCAACTATTAACTGCCAAGAAATAGCTCTTCAGGAAGTGATGTGGCCTTATCATCCTCTCCTCTTTAGCAGCTGTTAACTGCCTGTTAATCTTCAGGAGGGGTGAGGGCTCATGATCCTCTTCCCCATCCATGACTGTACGCTGATGGGCCCACCTGGTACAGGTAACCTCAGCTGCATGGTGGTGCACGCCTTTAATACTAGCACTCCGGAAGCTGAGGTAGGAGGATCACTGAGTTCAAGGCCACCCTGAGGCTACATAGTGAATTCCAGGTCGGCCTGGGCTAGAGTGAAACCCTACCTCAAAAAAAAAAAAAAAAAAAAAAAAAAAGCTAGCCCAGTGCAGTGGCATATGTCTTTAATTTCAGCACTCAGAGGTAGGAAGGATCACTGTGAGTCTGAGGCCGGTCTGGGACCACAGGACAGCTTGGGGTAGAGTGAGACAAAACCAAAAAGCAAAACAACAACAACAACAACAACAAAAATTGCCATATTAGCCAGGCGTCTTTAATTCCAGCACTTGGGAGACAGAGGTAGAAGGATCTCCATGAGTTCGAGGCCACCCTGAGACTACATAGTGAATTCCAGGTTAGTCTAGGCTAGCATGAGACCCTACCTTGAAAAACAAAACCAAAGTTATATGGCTAGAGAGATGGCTCAGTGTTTAAGGCCCTTGCTTGCAGAGTCTGATGGCCTGGGTTCCATTCCCCAGTACTCACATAAAGCCAGATGCACAAAGTAGCACATGCATCTGGAGTTCATTTGCAGTGGCAGGAGGCCCTGCCTGGTATGCCCCTCTCCTTGCCCCCCTACCCCCCGTCATTTCTTATCTCTATGTCTTCTCTCTCTGTGCTTGCAAATAAATATATAAAAATACTGGGGGCTACAGGCCCTGATGGATTCACTGCTGAATTTTACCAGACCTTCAGGGAAGAGCTAACACCATTGCTTCTTAAGCTTTTCCATGAAATAGAAAAAGAAGGAATTCTACCAAACTCCTTCTATGAAGCCAGCATCACTCTGATACCAAAACCAGGCAAAGATAGAACAAAAAAGGAAAATTACAGACCAATCTCCCTCATGAACATAGATGCAAAAATTCTCAACAAAATATTGGCAAACAGAATACAAGAATACATTAGAAAGATCATCCACCCTGACCAAGTAGGCTTTATCCCAGAGATGCAGGGATGGTTCAACATACGCAAATCTATAAATGTTATACATTATATAAATGGGTTGAAGGACAAAAATCACATGATCATCTCATTAGATGCAGAGAAAGCATTCGACAAAATCCAACATCCCTTCATGATAAAAGTCCTACAGAGACTGGGAATAGAAGGAACATATCTCAATATAATAAAGGCTATTTATGATAAGCCTACAGCCAACATATTACTAAATGGGGAAAAACTGGATGCTTTTCCACTAAAATCAGGAACAAGACAAGGGTGTCCACTGTCCCCACTTTTATTTAATATAGTTCTGGAAGTCTTAGCCATAGCAATAAGGCAAGAGACATGCATAAAAGGGATACAAATCGGAAAGGAAGAGGTCAAGTTATCATTATTTGCAGATGACATGATTCTATATATAAAGGACCCTAAAGACTCTACTAGCAAACTGTTAGAGCTGATAAAAACCTACAGTCATGTAGCAGGATACAAAATAAATACACAGAAATCAGTAGCCTTCATATATGCTAACAACAAACACACAGAGGATGAGATCAGAGAATCACTCCCATTCACAATTGCATCAAAAAAAATAAAGTACCTTGGAATAAACCTTACTAAGGAAGTAAAGAATCTATACAATGAGAACTTTAAAACACTCAAGCGAGAAATTGCAGAAGACACTAGGAAGTGGAAAAACATCCCTTGTTCCTGGATTGGAAGAATCAATATTGTGAAAATGGCAATCTTACCAAAAGCAATCTACACATTTAACGCAATCCCCATCAAAATTACAAAGGCATTCTTCACAGAAATAGAAAAAACAATCCAAAAATTCATTTGGAATCACAAAAAACCTCGAATATCTAAAATAATACTGAGCAACAAAAATAAGGCTGGTGGTATCACCATACCTGATTTTAACCTATACTACAGAGCCATAGTAACAAAAACAGCATGGTACTGGCACAAAAGCAGACTCGTAGATCAATGGAACAGAATAGAGGACCCAAATGTAACCCCATGTAGTTATAGCCACCTGATATTTGATAAAAATGCCAAAAATATTCATTGGAGAAAAGACAGCCTCTTCAGCAAATGGTGTTGGGAAAACTGGATATATATCTGTAGAAGGATGAAAATAGATTCTTCTCTTTCTCCGTGCACAAGAATTAAGTCCAAATGGATTAAGGACCTTAACATCAGACCTGAAACTCTGAAACTGCTAGAGGAAAAAGTAGGGGAAACCCTTCAACATATTGGTCTTGGCAAAGACTTTCTGAATACAACCCCAATTGCTCAGGCAATAAAACCACAGATTAACCACTGGGACCTCATGAAAATACAAAGATTTTGCACTGCAAAGGACACGGTGAAGAAAGCAAAGAGGCAACCTACAGAATGGGAAAAAATCTTCACCAGCTATATATCTGATAGAGGATTAATATCTAAGATATACAAAGAACTCAAGAAGTTAAATAATAAGGAATCAAACAAACCAATCAAAAAATGGGAAATGGAGCTAAATAGAGAATTCTCAAAGGAAGAAATACGAATGGCATATACGCATCTAAAAAAATGTTCTACATCCCTAGTCATCAGGGAAATGCAGATTAAGACTACATTGAGATTCCATCTCACTCCTGTCAGATTCGCTACCATCATGAAAACAAATGATCATAAATGTTGGCGGGGATGTGGAAAAAGAGGAACCCTTCTACATTGTTGGTGGGAATGCAATCTGGTCCAGCCATTGTGGAAATCAGTGTGGAGGTTCCTAAAACAGCTAAAGATTGATCTACCATATGACCCAGCTATAGCTCTCCTAGGCATATATCCTAAGGACTCATCTCATTTCCTTAGAGATACTTGCTCAACCATGTTTATTGCTGCTCAATTTATAATAGCTGGGAAATGGAACCAGCCTAGATGTCCCTCAACTGATGAGTGGATAATGAAGATATGGCACATTTATACAATGGAGTTTTACTCAGCAGTAAAGAGAAATGAAGTTATGAAATTTGCAGAAAAGTGGATGGATCTGGAAAGAATTATACTAAGTGAGGTAACCCAGGCCCAGAAAGCCAAGCGCCACATGTTCTCCCTCATATGTGGATCTTAGCTAGAGATGATTGGGCTTATGTGTGAGAAGGAAAAAACTCAGTAGCAGAGGCCAGTAAGTTAAAAAAGGAGATAGAAAGGGAAGAGAAAGAAAGGGAGGAGGGCTTTTATTAGGTTGGTATTGTATATATGTAAGTAGAAAGATTGAGATGGGGAGGGGATATGATGGAGAATGGAATTTCAAAGGGGAAAGGGGGGAGGGTAATACCATGGGATTTTTTTTTGTTATCATGGAAAATATTAATAAAAATGGAGAAAAAAAATAAAAAAAATTTAAAAAAAAATACTGGGGGCTGGAGAGATGGCTTAGCGGTTAAAGCGTTTGCTTGCAAAGCCAAAGGACCTCAGTTCAGTTCCCCAGGACCCATGTAAGCCAGATGCACAAGGTGGCACATGCGTCTGGAGTTTGTTTGCAGTGGCTGAAGGCTCTGGTGTGCCCATTCTCATTCTTTCTCTCTCTCTCTCCTTGTGTCTCTCTCTCAAATAAATAAATAATAAAATATTTTTAAAATACTAAAAAAAAAAAAAAAAAAAGAGCGAGAGAAAGGGCATGTTTCAAAATTTGAAACTTTATAGGAATAGGCTTAATGCTTAGACAGATTGTTTTTTTCAGCCTCCCATAATTCTTTGTGTCTTGCTAAGCTCACTACATGTTTCTGGAAGAAAGAAGAAACCTGAATAATTCATACAAAGCAAGACATGTCCCACTGTTCCAAACACTTTTCTCTGGAATGTCACTCCTCCTTTATGCTCATTTCCTCTGTGCTCCGTCACCAGCTGTTCCCAGCACACAGTCTAGGAATCTGGTTGTTGAAGGCAGAAAGTCCCAGACACCCTGTCATGACTAAGGTTCAGTAGGGGTTAGCTGTGCACTTCTGAGTAGTTTCTGTTTTGAGTTGGTCATTGTTGATTATGCAACCAAGGAGTGGGGAGGTGTACCCGGAGTTCTCATGCGGAAAACAGACCTCTAACGAGGCGCAGTACTTTGAGGGACCCCGTCCTTTCATCCCATGCAGGTCATCTGCGTATTTCCAGGGGTTGCACATGGTGCATTTCAGTTAGTTTTGTGTTACCAGATAATGTTTGGGGATCATAATGATTAGGAGTTAATTAACTTTTATTATTCAATGATGCCACCTGGTGGTCCAAGCATGCATTTATTTTATTTTATTTTATTTTTTTTATTTATTTTATTTTTGGTTTTTCAAGGTAGGATCTCACTCTAGCTCAGGCTGACCTGGAATTCACTATGGAGTCTCAAGGTGGCCTCGAACTCATGGTGATCCTCCTACCTCTGCCTCCCGAGTGCTGAGATTAAAGGCATGTACCACCATGCCTGGATCCAAGCATGTATTTTTGTGGTATCCACACACTATTCTTTTCCTTTCCATGTATTTATTTATTTATCTATTTCCGTTTTTTGGTTTTTTTTCAAAGTAGGGAGTTACTTTAGCCCTGGCTGACCTGGAACTCACTCTGTAATCCCAGGCTGGCCTTGAACTCACAGTGAACCTTCTACCTCTGCCTCCCTAGTGCTGGGATTAAAGGCGTGTACTACGAGGCCTGGCTTCTTTTCCCTTTTGATTTGATTTTATTTATATTCATTTATTTATTCTTGTTTTTCTCAGTAGGGTCTCTCTGTAGCCCAGGATCACCTGGAAATCATTCTATAGTTCCAGGCTGGCCTCGAACTGACAGCGATCCTGTTACCTCTGCCTCCCAAGGGCTAGAATGAAAGGCATATGCCACCATTCCTGGTTTTATTTTTTTGGTACGGAATCTCATATGCCCCAGGTTGGCCTCAAACTCCTGCTTCTATCCCACAAGTTCTGGGATTACAAGAGTGTGTCACCACACCTGGTTCTTTTCTTCTTTCTTGCATTAGCAAAGTAATCTCAGTGACATTGAGACATTTGTAGACGTGATGTTTCAGACAATTTATGTGTTTAGACAGAGGTAGAGAATCCTGGTGCTACAAGTCTAATGTGGCGAACTGGAATAACTGTTTCCCCCGTCCTCACCATGAAAGCTTGCACAGAGGCCCGGTCCTAAGCCGTAGGTGGGAATGCCCGAGCGTGCAGGCATGTCTGTCTGGTTTCCCTTCCTGGTTTCACCCTGGGCTGAGCCAGTCACTGGGCAGCTGGTGGTTTCAGTGCCCCTCCCACCTGACTCAGGCTCAGCCAGTCACCCCCTCACGCAGCCCTGAGGCTCTGGCTGACTCCCAGCCTGAGCCAGTCACGGTCTGGTCTTCCTTGAAAAGGTAAAGGTTCTCACAAGGATATGCTGTAAGCACATGTCCTGAAGAGAGAGGCCCACCTTAACTCCACCTCTTCCTTGGTTAATACCAGCTTCTTTTCTGCTCGGTGTATTCAAACCCATTCCTAAAAGTTCAGGTCGGCAGGCCAGCAGCCTAGTGTGAACACAAGCCAAAACCAACAAACTAACCAAGTAAGAATGCAATTTAGGGGCTTTGCCTGGCTCTTGCCTTCAGGGGCAGGAGCTGTCTGCACTCTGGGCCTTACGTTATTCCTGCCTTCTCATGTGCAGAGATTATATTCTCTCTTCTTTCCTTGGCTTGAGTTCTGGGCTTCCTCGTTTCTGGGAAACCCACTCAAGCTTCTTAGGCATGAGCTTTGTATTTCTTCCTTCTCTTAAGTTTTATCTATAATCTAATAAAACTTGTAAACCTTTTTTGTTTTGTTTTGTTTATTAACAGAGAGTCTCTCTGTAATCCATGCTGACCTGAAATTCACTATGTAGTCTCAGGGTGGCCTCGAACTCATGGTGATCTTTCTACCTCTGTCTCCCAAATTCTGCCGCCACACTCAGATTTTTTTTTTCTAGGTAGGGTCTTACTAGCTCAGGCTGACCTGGAATTCATTATGTAGTGTCAGGGTGGCCTCGATCCTCCTACCTCTGTCTCCCGAGTGCTGGGATTAAACGCATGCGCCACCATACCCGGCTCACACCCAGCTTATTTATTTATTTATTTTTATTTATTTGAGAGAGGGAAAGAAAGAGAGAGAGAGAGAATGGTCATGCCAGGGCTTCCAGCCACTGTAAACGAACTCCAGATGCATGCACCACCTTGTGCATCCAGCTTATGTGGGTTCTGGGGAATTGAACCGAAGTCCTTTGGCTTCGCAGGCAAGCACCTTAATAGCTAAGCCATCTCTCCAGCCCACACCCAGGATTTTTAAAGAAATATTTTATTGTTATTTATCAGAGAGAGAGAAGAGAGCACAGACAGACCAGTGCCTCTAACCATGACAAGCTTGAGATGCATGTGCTGCCATGTTCATCTGGCTTACATGGGTTCTGGGGAATCGAACCTGGGTCCTTAGGCTTTGCAGGCAAGCACTTTAACCACTAAGCCATGTCTCCAGCCCCTAAATTGAATTTTTAAGGGTTTATAAGGGGCTGGAGAGATGGCTTAGCAGTTAAGGCACTTGCCTTCAAAGCCTAAGGACCCATGGTTGACTCCCCAGATCCCACGTAAGCCAGATGCACAAGGTGACACATGAGCAAGGTTGCGCATGCACACAAGGTGGCACGCATCTGGAGTTAGATTACAGTGGCTGGAGGCCCTGACGCACCAGTTCCCTCTCACTCTTACTCTCTCTCATAAGAAAAGGCCAGTCTGTTCGGCTTGCCTCAAAAAAAAATAAATAAATAAATGATGACGATGATGATATAATTTAGAAGCTTATCAGAGTCAGCCAAATGATTCTAAGGTCAGGATTTCCTACTATGGACATCTTCTAGGGAGCTCTTTTGGGAGTATTGAAATGTCTCTATTTGCATAAATACACTCCTGTATAAAACTACGAGAGTTGAAACAAAAGGAACTTGCCATGAATCTCATAGTTAAGTAAACCTGGTTTCTGTCCGTTCTTCTAGTGAACTGAAAGCTTAAGGAAAATCGTTTTTGACTTATGATAACTTAGGCGTTTGGAACATCTTTAAGAAGGATAATTTGAGGCTAGAGAGATGGCTTAGTGGTTAAGATACTTGCATGCGAAACTGAAGGACCCAGGTTCAATTCCCCAGGACCCACGTAAGCCAGATGCCCAAGGTGGTGCGTGCATCTGGAGTTTGTTTGCAGCGGCTGAAGGCCCTGGCATGCACATTCCCTCTTTCTTTCTCTCTCTCTCTCAAATAAATAAATAAAAAAATTTTTTAAAAGAAGAAAAAGGGTAATTTGGGGCTGGGAAAATGTTTCTATAGATAAAACACTTGCTATGCAACTCTGAGTACCACAGTTCTGATCTCCAGACACCATGTGAAATCCAAAAACTATGGCAAACTTCTGTAATCCCCATGTGCCTCCAGCCAGAACAGAGAGGCTGAGTCAGGAGACTTCTGGAAGGAGTGGTGTGGTGATGACAATAAGAGACCCTGCCTCAAATCAGGTGGGAAGTGAGGTTGTTCTCTAATCTTCACACCGGCATCGCCATTCCATGGGCTGGGGTCCTGGACTGTGTACAGCTGGGGGCTGGAGGGATGGCTTAGCGGTTAAGGAGTTTGCCTGCAAAGCCAAAGGACCCAGGTTCAATTCCCCAGGACCCATGTAAGCCAGATGCACAAGGTGGCGCACGCATCTGGAGTTTGTTTGCAGTGGCTGGAGGCCCTGGCACATCCATTCTCTTTATCTATCTGCTTCTCTCAAATAAATGAATAACTAAATATTTTTTAAAAAAACAAATACAAGATTCATTATTTATTAAATAGAACCCTTTTCCATATTCTAAGAAGTTCAGTATATATACCACATTGTTTCTCTGTGGACAAGCTTCTGTATTCCTACATTTCTCAACCTTAGCCATGTTGATGTTTTGTGTCAGAAAATTACTTTTTTTTTTTTTTTTTTGCTTGGTTTTTTGAGGTAGGGTCTCACTGTAGCCCAAGCTGACCTGAAATCCACTAGGTAGTTTCAGGGTGGCCTCAAACTCATGGAAGTCCTCCTACTTCTGCCTCCCAAGTGCTGGGATTAAAGGTGTGCGCCACTCATTTTTTTAATATATTTATTTATTGAAGAGAGAGAGAATGGGCTTGTCAAGGCCTCTAGACACTGCAAATGAACTCCAAATGCACACTTTCTGCATCTGGGTTTACATGGATAGTGGGGAGTTGAACCTCGGTCCTTAGGCTTTGCAGACAAGTGCCTTAACCACTGGGACATCTTTCCAGCCCCAGAAAATTGTGTGTTGTGAGGCTGTATCCTAGGATTTTAGCATAACCCCTACCCTTTAACCACTAGATGCCAATAGTATCCCTTTCCCCTAGTAGTGACAACCAAAAATATCTTGACATTGCTGAATGTCCCCTTGGGAGATATTTGTCCCTATTTGGAAACCACTGACTAGGAACACAGTTAATTTGGTGTCATGAGTATTGATAGGTACTCACACTGACAAATCTGTCTCTTGGGCATTCGCTATATTAATGCCTTCAAATTTTGTTCTAGATCTTGAGATTAAGATGTTTCATGAATTTTAGGGTAAACATTCTGACTTGGACATTTGGAGACCTGGATTCCAGTTCTGGCACAAAGAAATTGTGTTACTTGAGTAAGATCATGTACTCAATCATACCATTCCTTGTCCTTGTTTTCTTTCTCCCGTGTGTGTGTGTGTGTGTGTGTGTGTGTGTGTGTGTGTTCATGCCCTGTGTGCACACAAGCGGAGGCCAGAGGAAGATGTTGAGTATACTCCTCTGTTGCTCTTCTGCCTTATGTCCCTGAAACAGAATCTCTCACTGAACCTGTAGCTCCCCACTTTTTGGCTAGGTTAGAGGACAAGAGACCTCCAGAAATCCTCTACTCTCTGTGTCTTCATAGCTGGGGTTACAGGTGTTATGTCTGACTTGTTGCCTGGATGCTGGGGTTCAAGCTTACGTAATTTTACCTACTGAACTCTCTCTCCAGATTTTATATATATATAATTTTTTTGAGGTAGGGTCTCACTCTGGCCCAGGATGACCTTGAATTCACTATGTAATCTCAAGGTGGCCTCAGACTCACAGTGATCCTCACTTCCCAGGTGCTGGGATTAAAGGTGTGCGCCACCACGCCCGGCTTATTAATTTTTTTTCTTTTTCTTCTTTTTTTTTTTCCGAGGTAGGGTCTCACTCTAGCTCAGGCTGACCTGGAATTCACTCTGTAGTCTCAGGGTGGCCTTGAACTCTCTACAATCCTCCTACCTCTGCCTCCCGAGTGCTGGGTTTAAAGGCATGTGCCATCATGCCTGGCTTTAATTTTTTTTTTAATATTTCCTTTATTGATTTATTTGAGAGAAACAAAGAGGCAGATAGTGAGAGAGAGGGAGGGAGAGAGACTGGGTGTGCCAGGGCGTCTAGCTACTGCTTATGAACCCCAGATGTGTGTACCACCTTGTGCATCTGGCTTATATGGGTCCTAGGGAATCGAACCTGGGTCATTTGTCTTTGCAGGCAAGTGCCTTAACAGCTAAGCAATATTTCCAGCCCTTATTAAATTTTTAAATTATTTATTTATTTATTTATTTATTTGAGAGAGAGAGGGAGAGAATGAGCACACCAGGGCCTCCATCTGGCTTATGTGTGTCCTGGGGAATTGAACCTGGGTCCTTTGGCTTTGCAGGCAAACGCTTTAACCGCTAAGCCATCCCTCCAGCCCTATTAATATTTTTTTAAAGCAGAGTCTCACTGTATCTCTCAGGCTGGCCTCTTAACGCTCAATTCTCCTGCCTCCCCACTATTCCCCCTGTTGCTGAGGTGTCTGGCATCATGCTCTGAAGACCTGTTATCTTTAAAATGACCAAGGTGATGTGACTGGGAAGATGGCTCAGCAGTTAGAGGTGGTTGCTTGCAAAACTTGCCAGCCTGGGTTCATCGCAGTGGCAAGAAACCCTGGCACACATGCAACATATACATGCAAATAAATAAATAATAATTTTTTAAACTATCAAGATGGGGCTGGAGGGATGGCTTAGTGGATAAGGTATTTGCCTGCAAGGCCAGAGGACCCAGGTTTGATTCCGCAGGACCCACATTAGCCAGATTCACAAGGGGGTGCACGCATCTGGAGTTCGTTTGCAGTGGCTGGAGGCCCTGGCGCATCCATTCTTCCTCCCTCCCTCTCTTCTTTCTCAAATAAATAAATAAAAATTTTAAAAAATTAAAAAAAATCAAGATGACCTCTTGGAGTCTTTGCAGTTTTGAGTCTGTGTCCTGGTTTAAAATTGATCTCAGGGCTTTGCTCTTTCACATTTTTAGAAAGTTAGCGCAAGTAGAACTAAAAAGAAAACTGAATAAAAACTGTTTGGGGTGGGAATCAGTGTTTAATCTTCTGAATACTACAATTTGTTTCTTTTCTAGATTATCTAAAGAATCTCTTAGAAGACTCTGGAGATTACAGAGACACTCAGGGTAAGTATGTTTTGCAGACTCATATGTTATAGAAGATTTTTTAAATTATTTTTATTTATTTATTTATTTTCAAGCAGAGAGATAAAAGGAGACAGAGAGAGAATGAGAATATAGGCATGCCAGGGCCTCCAGCTGCTGCAACTGAACTCTAGATGCATGCGCCACTTTTTACATCTGGCTTTAGGTGGGTACTGGGGAATTGAACCCTGATCATTATGCTTTGTAGGCAAATGCCTCAACCACTGAGCCATCTCTCCAGCTGAGGTTTTTTTTTCTAATTTTATTTATTAGAGAGAGAGACGGATAGAAAGAAAGAGAATGAGCATGCCAGGGCCTTCAGCCACTGCAAACAAACTAGATGCATGCTCCACCTTGTACATACGGCTTACGTGGGTACTGGGAAATCCAAACTGGGTCTTTTGGCTTTGCCAGCAAGTGCCTTAACCTCTGCCTCCCAAGTGGTGGGATTAAAGGTGTGTGCCACCATGCCCAGCCAAGAAGTCTTTATATTATGTTTACTTGGGCCAGGGAAGTAAAAATATCCAATAACCAAACTTACATATAAAATTCCATTTTAGGGGAGAGATGGCTTAGCAGTGAAGGTGCTTGCCTGGGAAGCCTAAGGACCCAGGTTCAATTCCCCAATACTCTCATAAGCCGGTTGCAAAAGGTGGCATGTGTGTCTGGAGTTCATTTGCAGTGGCTAGAGGCCGTGGAGCACCCATGCTTTCTCTATTTGCCTCTTTCTCTGTGTCTCTCTCTCCCAAATAAATAAAATAATTTTTAAGATAAAATAAAATTCCACTTTATTCATAGGAAGATGTAAAAAATTTATCTTTGACAGTTTTATACTTGTTTATAATGTATTTTGATCATCTTTGTCCCCATTACCCTCTGTTACCCTTTCCCATTCCCACTGAAACCCTATATGAAGACTTTTTCAAAGCCTTTTCAGACAGACGAAAGTAGAACTAAGTGAATGGTAAGGTAATGCTGGAGGCAGGAGAGCCTGCAGTGTCATGCAAGGCCATGGTTCCATCCAGAAGAGCCAGACTCCTGCATGGGCCTGGCCTGACCTGGCTGGGAAGCCTCTTCCTGTGTGCTTGATCCCATGGCATATGCATATTCTGTGGCGATCCATCTCTTCATCTTCCAGAAACATGGATCAAAGCAGATGATCTGTGAGGTCCTTTGAAGATTGAAAGTCCTGAGTCCATGAAGTGACTAAGTTATGCAAGTCAGGCATAAAGTTTAAGCCACATCTAGAGAAACACACCTGCATTCCTAGTACTTGACAATTGGAGACAGGAGAACTGCCTGGAATTATAGGCCAACCTCGGCCTCATAGTGAGTTCCCCACCATCCTGGACTACAGAATGAGACCCTCTCATAAAAGGAAACTAGGGGGCTGGAGGGATGGCTTAGTGGTTAAGGCGTTTGCCTGTAAAGCCAAAGGACCCAAGTTTAATTCCCCAGGACCCACGTTAGCCAGATGTACAAGGGGGAGCATGTGACTGGAGTTCATTTGCAGTGGCTGGAGGCCCTGGCGCACCCATTCTCTCATTCTCTCTCCCTCTTTCTCTGTCAAATAAATAAATGAATAATAAATAAAATAAAATATATTTAAAAAAAGAAAGAAAGCTAAAACAAAACCAAAAGGGTAATGTCTAAAATAATATATTATTTTTTGGGACTGTTTAATAGTGGAACATTATCCTTACTATCTGTTCACCCCTTATTGCCAACCTGCTTTTTTTTTAAAAAAAATTATTTTTTGAGTATTTTAATTTATTTTCAAGGAGAGAGAGAACCGGCTCACCAGGGCCTCTTGCTAATACCAACAAACTCAAGACACGGGCACCACTTTGTGCATTTGTCTTTACGTGGGTAGTAAGGGATCAAACACAGGCTGTCAGGCTTTGCAAGAAAGCTCCTTAAACCAGGCGTGGTGGCGCACGCCTTTAATCCCAGCACTCGGGAGGCAGAGGTAGGAGGATTGCCATGAGTTTGAGGCCACCCTGAGACTCCATAGTGAATTCCAGGTCAGCCTGGGCTAGAGTAAGACCCTACCTCGAAGAACCAAAAAAAAAAAAAAAAGAAAGCTCCTTAACTCCTGACCCATCTCTCCAGCCCTCCAGCCTGCTTTTTGGAGACAGTTTCACCATGTAGTACAGGTGAGCTATAAAACCGAACAGAAAAATAATAAAAACAAAGCAGATGGCTTTAGGGTAAGGATGCCAGCTCCCACATAGGCCAGATGCACATTGTGGTATATGTGTCTGGAGTTCGTTTGCAGTGGCTGGAGGCCCTGGTACACCCGTTCATAGTCTCTCTCTCTGTGTCTCAGTTAAGGTATTTGCCTGAAAAGCCAAAGGACCCAGGTTCGATTCCCCAGGACCCACATTAGCCAGATGCACAAGGGGGAGCATGTGACTGGAGTTTGTTTACAGTGGCTGGAGGCCCTGGTGTGCCCATTCTCTCTCTCCCTCTTTCTCTGTCAAACAAATAAATAAAAATAAAATATTAAAAAATACTTTAAAAACTATGAAAAAAAAGAAATTGGTCTTTTTGAATTTTTATTTATTTTCGGTTTATTTTTATTTATGAGAAAGAGAATTGGATGTGCCAGGGCCTCTATCCACTGCAAACGAACTCCAGATGCATGTGCCACCATGTGCATCTGGCCTATGTGGGTACTAGAGAACTGAATCTGTGTCCTTGGGCTTCACAGGCATGTACCTTATCTGCTAAGCCATCTCTCCAGCCCTTTTTTAAAATTTTTATTTTTTTATTTATTTAAGGAAGAGAGAGAGAGAGAGAGAGGCAGATAGAAAGAGAATGGGCAGGGCATGGTGGATACCTTTAATCCCAGCACTAGGGAAGCAGAGCTAGGAAGATTGCCATGTGTTCGAGTCTACCATGAGACTACATAGTGAATTCCAGGTCAGCTTGGGCTAGAGTAAGACCCAACCTCAAAAAAAAAAAGAAGAAGAAGAAGAGAGAGGAAGGAAGGAAGAAAGAAAGAAAGAAATGGCATGCCAGGACTTTCAGCCACTGCAAACGAACTTGAACTCTAGACGCATGTGCCACTATGTGCATCTGGCTTTATATGGGTACTGAGGAATTGAATTTAGGTCCCCAGGCTTTGCAGATAAGCCCGTTAACCACTGGGCCATCTTTCCAGCCCCCTTTTGTTTTTATTTGTTAATAGTAAATTCACTGCTGAACACTGTTATTTCCAAAAGGTCTGGGAGGGCATGTTTTCTCCTTTAAAATTCTTCCCGTTTGCCTGAGTGCCACTGTCTAGGCTTGTGGATATTGCAAACTACTTAACTTCCTGCCTTCTCGCCACTGAAAGCTAGTGGACCTTGTCAGTGGTCGTTGTCTTTACATGTGTCCACGAGTCCCTCAGAAGCAGTACCACCTCCGACAGAGCATGGTCACGTTCCACAGGCAGACAAAAGGCAGACCGCCAGGTGTGGTGGCACGTGCCTCAAATCCCAGCACTGTCCAAGCCAAGACAGGAGGATTGAACTCTTGAAGTCAGCTGGTCTACACAGCAAAGGAGTCCCAAAAACAACACTTTTATCAAGTTGCAGACACCATTTAGCTACAATATTTTAAAACATTTATTGCCAGGGCGTGGTGGCGCACGCCTTTAATCCAAGCACTCGGGAGGCAGAGATAGGAGGATCGCCTATGAATTCGAGGCCACCCTGAGACTACATAGTGAATTCCAGGTCAGCCTGGACCAGAGTGAGACCCTACCTGAAAAAAAAAAATTATTAAAAGGAAGGAAACTAGCTGGGTGTGGTAGCGCATGCCTTTACTCTCAGCACTTGGGAGGCAGAGGTAGGAGGATTGCTGTGAATTCAAGGCCACCCTGAGTCTACATAGTGAAATCCAGGTTAGACTGGGCTAGAGCAAGACCCTACCTCGAAAAAAAAGAAAGAAAGAAAGAAGTGTAATTAGAAGCTAGAGAAATATGAAGCCCTGGGTTCTGTCCCAATAGGGAGGCAGGCAAAGAGGGAGGGAGTTCAGATTTGGCACAGGGAAGGACAGCAGACCTTAGCATGGAAATTACAGGCAGTATTTTATAAGCTGGGTTATTACCTTCGGGGACAATCTGTCTTACCATTTATGTTAGTGTCCTACCTTTTCTTTTCTTTATTCCTTTTTTTTTTTTTTTTTTGGTGGCCTTGAATTCTTGGTGATCCTCCTGCCTCTGCCTCTGCCTCTTCCTCCCAGGTGCTGGGATTAAAGGTGTGCGCCACCATGCCTAGCTAGTTCCACTTCTTGAAACAGACTGAGAAGAAGAAAAAAATGCCTCAACCACTAAGCCATCCCTGCAGCCCCAAATAATTACTTTAAAAAATATATTTTGATTGGGGCTACAGAGATGGCTCAGCAGCTAAGGCACTGCCTGCAAAGCCTAACTATCCAAGTTCGAGTCCCCAGTACCCATGTAAAGCCAGATGCACCAGGTGGCACATGCATCTGAAGTTCATTTGCAGTGGCTAAAGGTCCTGGCGTGCCCTTTCTCTGTACCTCTGTCTCTCTCTCTGCTTGCAAATAAATAAATAAAAATTTATTTTTTTTATTTGTTTGAGAGAGGGAATGAATGGATGTGCCAGGACCTCTGGCCACTGCAAACAAACTCCAGATGCATGTGCCCTCCACTTTGTGCATCTGGCTTTACGTGGGTACTGGGCAATCGAACCTGGGCCAGCAGGCTTTGCAAGCAGGTGCCTTTAACCACTGAGCCATCTCGTCAGCCCCCAATAATTACTTCTTAAAATTCCTGTTTGCTATATCAGAATGATTTTCCATCATCATCCTTCTTTCTCAAGACAGTTTATGCTAGGAAGGCCCTTAGCTTCCAGTTAAAAAATCTTATTCTAGGGCTGGAGAGATGGCTTAGTGGCTAAGTCTCATGCCTGTGAAGCCTAAGGACCCAGGTTCGATTCTCCAGGTCCCACATAAACCAAATGCACATGGTGGTGCATGCATCTGGAGTTTGTTTGCAGTGCCTAAAGGCCCTAGAGCCCCCATCCTCCTCTCTCTCTCTCTCCCCCTCTCTCTCTCTCTCGCAAATAAATAAATAAAAATATTTTAAAAAAATCTTTAAAAAGGTCTTCCTTTCTAAAAAAAAAAAAAATCTTATTCTAGGGTTGGAGAGATGGCTTGGTGGTTAAGGTATTTGTCTGCAAAGCCTAAGGACCCAGGTTCAATTCTCCAGGCCCCATGTAAGCCAGATGCACATGATGGCGCATGCATCTGGAGATTGTTTGCAGTGGCTAGAAGCCCTGGCATGCCCATTCTCTCCCTCCCTCTCTCTCTCTCTCTCTCTGTCTTTCCCCCTTGTGTCTCTAATAAATGAATAAAAATAAATCTTTTGCCCAGCGTGCTGGCACATGCTTTAATCCCAGCACTCAGGAGGCAGAGGTAGGAGGGGTGCCTAAGTTTCAAGGCCACCCTGAGACTACATAGTAAATTCTAGGTCAGCCCGAAGTACAGTGAGACCCTACCTTGAAAAACCACAAAAATAAAAATAATAAATAAAAATAAATCTTTTAGGGCTGGGCGTGGTAGCACATGCCTTTAATCCCAGCACTCAGGAGGCAGAGGTAGGAGAATTGCTATGGGTTCAAGGCCACCCTGAGACTATGTAGTGAATTTCAGGTCAGCCTGAGCTAGAATGAGACTCTACCTCAAAACAACCCCCCCAAAAAATAAATCTTTTAAAAAATCTTATGCTAGAGCTGAAGGAATGGTTTAATGGTTAAAGTATTTGCCTGTGAAGCCTAAGGACCTAGATTTGACTCCCCAGAACCCACGTAAGCCAGATGCACATGGTGGCACATGCATCTGGAGTTCATTTGCAGTAACTAGAGGCCCTGGCGCACCCATTCTCTCCCTCCCTCCCTCTCTCTCTCTCTCTCACACACACACACACACGCACACAAATAAATAAATAAAAATATTTAAAAATAAATAAATAATCTTATTCTTGCTGGGTGTGGTGGCACATGCCTTTAATCCCTGTACTTGTGAGGCAGGGGTAGAGGATCATCATGAGTTCAAGGCCACTCTGAAACTATATAGTGAATTCCAAGTCAGCCTGGGCTAGAGTGAGACCCTACCTCAAAAAAAAAAAAAAAAATCAAGGGACCAGAGGGGTGGCTTAGCAATTAAGGCACTTGCCTACAAAGCCAAAGGACCCTTGTTCAATTCCCCAGGGCCCGCATAAGCCAGATGCACACGAGGGCACATCCATCTAGAGTTCATTTGCAGTGGCTGGAGGCCCTGGCATGCCCATTCTCTCACTCTCTCTCCCTCTTTCTCTGTCAAATAAATAAATAAAAATATATTTTTTTGCGTTTTTCGAGGTAGGGTCTCACTCTGGCCCAGGCTGACCTGGAATTCACTATGTAGTCTCAGGATGGCCTCGAACTCATGGCGATCCTCCTACCTCTGCCTCCCGAGTGTTGGGATTAAAGGCGTGTGCCACCATGCCCGGTTTAAAAAAAATATTTTTAAATCATATTTTTATCCTTGTAAACTTTATCAGAATAATCACACCTCAGAATAAAACATCCCTTATACTCATGCTGTTGGTAGGTAAGACCTATGATGTCCCTTTTTTGTGGCTCAGTTTCATTCACAGATGTTGTTATTGCTTTCCTGTCCTTGGTGTCACCCTCAGTGAATGTCATTGTCTATAATTCTGCCCATTCACAGTCACCCAAGCTGTATCAGAGTTCGGTTGGTACGCAGCAGGTGTTTTGTTATCCTGAACTGTTCAATGTTAGAAACTATTTGTTTCTATTCCCGCACATTTTAGGCGCCCTGGCTATTGTTATCGAAGTGGCCAACCATGCCAACGACACCATGAAGCAAGGAGTAAGTATCTTGACAGCGGTGGCCGGGGCCGTGGAAGTTGGAAGCTCAGCCTCACGTGCTCTACGACTGTCTTTCCACAGGACAACTTTCAGAAGCTCATGCAGATTCAGTACAGCCTAAATGGACACCATGAAATAGTGCAGCCTGGACGGGTAAGTGCTGTCGACTACCTGTGGTAAATGTAACACAATGTGTTTTGGTATCATTTGTAGCTTTTTTTTTTTTTAATTTTAGTTTTGAAAATAGGTTATGTTACACTTCATTGACCTAGTGAGGATCCCCCTTGAGAACATTCACGGTGATGTGACGGGAAGTGCAATTCAATGGGGAGAAAGGCAGAGGACCCCCCAGGGAGTCCCAATAAAATGATTTAGTGGGGTCATTTTGTTGTGTAGTTCCAGCTGACGTCACACAGCTTTGGAGACAATTTCATTTCAATTCTTTAATGTGCAATAAGAAATTATGAAAGGATTCAACATATTGGTCTTGGCAAAGACTTTCTGAATACAACCCCAATTGCTCAGGCAATAAAACCACAGATTAACCACTGGGACCTCATGAAAATACAAAGATTTTGCACTGCAAAGGACACGGTGAAGAAAGCAAAGAGGCAACCTACAGAATGGGAAAAAATCTTCACCAGCTATATATCTGATAGAGGATTAATATCTAAGATATACAAAGAACTCAAGAAGTTAAATAATAAGGAATCAAACAAACCAATCAAAAAATGGGAAATGGAGCTAAATAGAGAATTCTCAAAGGAAGAAATACGAATGGCATATACGCATCTAAAAAAATGTTCTACATCCCTAGTCATCAGGGAAATGCAGATTAAGACTACATTGAGATTCCATCTCACTCCTGTCAGATTGGCTACCATCATGAAAACAAATGATCATAAATGTTGGCAGGGATGTGGAAAAAGAGGAACCCTTCTACATTGTTGGTGGGAATGCAATCTGGTCCAGCCATTGTGGAAATCAGTGTGGAGGTTCCTAAAACAGCTAAAGATTGATCTACCATATGACCCAGCTATAGCTCTCCTAGGCATATATCCTAAGGACTCATCTCATTACCTTAGAGATACTTGCTCAACCATGTTTATTGCTGCTCAATTTATAATAGCTGGGAAATGGAACCAGCCTAGATGTCCCTCAACTGATGAGTGGATAATGAAGATATGGCACATTTATACAATGGAGTTTTACTCAGCAGTAAAGAGAAATGAAGTTATGAAATTTGCAGAAAAGTGGATGGATCTGGAAAGAATTATACTAAGTGAGGTAACCCAGGCCCAGAAAGCCAAGCGCCACATGTTCTCCCTCATATGTGGATCTTAGCTAGAGATGATTGGGCTTCTGTGTGAGAAGGAAAAAACTCAGTAGCAGAGGCCAGTAAGTTAAAAAAGGAGATAGAAAGGGAAGAGAAAGAAAGGGAGGAGGGCTTTTATTAGGTTGGTATTGTATATATGTAAGTAGAAAGATTGAGATGGGGAGGGGATATGATGGAGAATGGAATTTCAAAGGGGAAAGGGGGGAGGGTAATACCATGGGATTTTTTTTGTTATCATGGAAAATATTAATAAAAATGGAGAAAAAATAATAATAATAATAACTGAGACCCAGCAATGTGAAATAGGACCATAGACTCTGCAAGGAGGCTTTAGGAGGCCATGTCATTGGAGATGTGAAGTTGAACTGTGGGTGGCAGTGGTAAGCACAAGGTTTTGGAGCTACCAGGACTATGGGATAGCCTCCAAGGAAAGCTGCTGGCTCAGATGGATTCTACTCAGATGGGGCTGCCAGAATCACAGCTAGAGGGGTGGAGCTAGCCAAGCCTTTTAGAGTCCAGAAGATTAAATCACAATGATGAAATGGAGCTCCAGGATATGACATTTGCCCTCCTGGTTTTCAACCTTGCATTGATCCAATATTTGCTTATCATGGACCCATTTTTGTCTTTTGGAATGGAAATGTGTACCCCCTGCCATTTTGTGTTGTAAGTGTATAACTTGTGTTGTAATTTTATAGGACTGGCTCACAGTTAAGAGACTGCCTTGAGTCTTAGATGAGACTTTGAACTTTTGAACAGTGTTTTGACTAGTAAAAACTATGGAGACCTTTAAAAAAAAAAAAAAAAAAAAAAACCAACCAAACAAACAAAAACAGTTTTGGGAGAAGAAAATTGCAAGTTCTGGGCTGGAAAAGTAGCTTAGCAGTTAAGGCACTTGTTTGCAAAGCCTGACAGCCTGGGTTCCATTCCCCAGTATGCATGTAAAGGCAGATGCACAAAGTGGTGCATGTGTCTGGAGTTCATTTGCAGCGGCAAGAGGCCCTGGCGCACCCATTCTCTCTCTCTCCTTGCAAGTAAATAAATAAAAGTATTTTTTAAATGTTTTTATATTTATTTATTTATTTATTTATGTGAGAGAGAAAGGCAGAGAGAGAGATTGAGAGAGAATGGGCGCACCAGGGCCTCCAGCCACTGCAAACGAATTCCAGACGTGTGCGCCCCCTTGTGTATCTGGGTCCTGGAGAATCAAAGCAGGATCCTTTGGCTTTGTAGGCAAACACCTTAACTTCTAAGCCATCTCTCCAGCCCAGTAAAAGTATGCTTAACAAGCAAGTGCTGTTGTATATTGTAGTTTTCTCACCATGGTAGGACTAACTGGCTGTTTGCTTGGATGATTCAGGTTTTTCTCAAAGAAGGAACTCTAATGAAGCTGTCTCGGAAAGTCATGCAACCCCGAATGTTTTTCCTGGTAAGAGGCTGTGTGCAGGTTTGATGTGTCCAGGGCACTGCTTAGTGGAAGGAGACGCTTCTTTACGGCAGACGAGCTTCACACGTTCAGTGTCAGCTTCAGTAGCATCTTTGTCTGGCCATATTGTGTTTCCATTTCAGGTACAAGAAATGAGGCCTGTTGTAATGCATGATGGAAAAATTGTTCCCTTTTAGAATCTATTTTATTTTAAACTTGAAATGATTGTTTTTTTAATTTAATTTTTTATTAACAGCTTCTATGATTGTAGACAATATCCAATGGTAATGCCTTCCCTCCCCTCACTTTCCCCTTTGAAACTCAACTCTCCATCATAGTCCCTCCCCCTCTCAATCAGTCTCTTTTATTTTGATGTCATGATCTTTTCTTCCTATTATGATGGTCTTGTGTAGGTGGTGTCAGGCACTATGAGGTCATGGATATCCAGGCCATTTTGTGTCTGGAGGGAACACGTTGTAAGGAGTCCTACCCTTCCTTTGGCTCTTACATTCTTTCTGCCACCTCTTCCACAATAGACCCTGAGCCTTGGAAGGTGTGATAGAGATATTGCAGTACTGAGCACTCCTGTCACTTCTTTCCAGTACCATGATGCCTTCTGAGTCATCCCAAGGTCACTGCCATCTGAAGAGAGAAGGTTCTCTACCAAAAATGAGAGTAGCATTAATATATGGGTATGAACATTGAAATAATTGTTTTAATCAGTTATTTATTCAGGCCTGGAGAGATGGCTTAGCAGTTACGGCACTTGCCTGCAAAGCCAAAGGACCAAGGTTCAATTTCCCAGGACCCACATAAACCAGATGTACAAGGTGGCACATGCATCTGAAATTCATTATCAGGAGCTGGAGGCCTTGGCATGCCCATTCTCTCTCTCTCTCATAAATAAATAAAAATAAAACATTTTCAAAAATTATTTATTCAGATAGATTGTAATACCACAGTGGAATTTAGAATTCATAAAACATTAAATATGTTATAGAAGTTAGGGATGCAGCACATTTCTTTTGATAATTTCTATTAAATAATATCCTAACAAAACATTCTAGGTGATTCTAGTATAAATAAGCAGAATATAAGTATTTTATTGAGAGAGCTGTTGACAGAAGTAGTATATTTCCTTTATTTCTTTATTTGTGTCTTACCAGTTGATATCTTAGTGTTAGAAATTAGTTTTTGGTAGTTTGCAATTTTCCCTGTGATTTTTTTTTCCTTTCCAGTTTAATGATGCTTTGCTGTATACCACACCTGTGCAATCTGGGATGTACAAACTGAACAACATGCTCTCGTTGGCTGGGATGAAGGTCTGTGTGCCTACTAGGCTGTTTTTTTTTGTTTTTTTTTTTTGTTGTTTTTGGTTTTCTTCAATTTTTTTTATTAACAACTTCTATGATTATAAAAAATATCCCATGGTAATGCTCTCCCTCCCCCCGCTTTTCCCTTTGAAACTCCATTCTCCATCATAGTCCCTCCTTCTCTCAATCAGTCTCTCTTTTATTTTGATGTCATCATCTTTTCTTCCTATTATGATGGTCTTGTGTAAGTAGTGTCAGGCACTGTCAGGTCGTGGATATCCAGGCCATTTTGTTTCTGGGGGAGCACGTTGTAAGGAGTCCTACCCTTCCTTTGGCTCTTACATTCTTTCCGCCACCTCTTCTGCAATGGACCCTGAACCTTGGAAGGTGTGATAGAGATACTGCAGTGCTGAGCACTCTGGTCACTTCTTTCCAGCACCATGATGCCTTCTGAGTCATCTCAAGGTCACTGCCATCTGAAAAGAGAAGATTCTCTACCAAAAGTGAGAGTAGCATTAATATAAGGGTATGAACATTAAGAGAAGTGCTTACTGGGCAGTTTGATGAGCATAGTATATACACTTAGCCAGACAGCAGCAGACGTTACACCCGTAGGGCTCATGACTACCTCTGTTTTAAGTTTTCAGTATCAGGGATGTATTCCTTCCCATGGAGCAGGCCTCTAGTCCAATTAGAGGGTAGTTGGTTTCCACCATGACAGATGTGCCACTATTGTACCCGTTGGCTCATTTGGCCTGGCTAGTCAATTATAAGGCTTGCAGTATCCACTGTTGAGTACCTTCACTGGTGATTTAGGATTTTTTTTTTCAAGGTAAGGTCTCACTCTATCTCAGGCTGACCTGGAATTCATCATGGAGTCTCAGGATGGCCTCGAACTCATGGTGGTCCTCCTACCTCTGCCTCCCAAGTGCTGGGATTAAAGGCGTGCACCACCACGCCCAGCTTTAGGGTGGTTTTTTTTTTTAACCCAAACATATTTATATATGCAGAGAAGAACTCCCTAATCATCTTTCTCACATTCATACCTTTCTCAGTTTATATGTTACGCTTATGTGTTCATTTATTCTTGTCACTTGTCCACTCATACATTAATTTACTCAAAGCATATTTATTGAGAACCACTATACACAAAATACTAAGAGTTTTGTAGAAATTATGAGGATGAGTTGAAGATTGTTTCTTTTTGTCTCTACCTAGCCCAAACCTCCCTGCATCCCAAGACTTCACAGAAGTTAATTGGGAGTATGATATGCTACACATAAATCCTATAAAATAGAAGTAATAAATACTACTATCAAGGCATAGGTAAAGTTTTTAGGACTTCAAACAGGTGCTGCATGTGATCCTAGCGCTTCAGGAATAGAGGCAGGAAGATCAGGAGTTCAAGATCATCTTAACTACATAGTGAATTTAAGCCAGCCTGCGCTACACTGAGATCCTATCTCAGAGAAACAGCAAACTAGTTTTAGGGGCTGGAGAGATGGCTTAGTGGTTAAGGTGCTTGCCTGCAAAGTCAAAGGACCCAGGTTCAGTTCCCCAGGACCCCCATAAGCCAGATGCACAAGGTGGCACATGCGTCTGGAGTTCGTTTGCAGCAGCTAAAGGCCCTGTCACACTCATTCTCTCTATATATACCTGCCTCTTTCTATCTCTGTCAAATAAATAAAAATAAAATAAATTTAAAAAAATTTTGGAGTCCAGAGCCAAGGACTGATAGCATATGACTTTAATCCCAGCTATACAGAAGGCTGAAGGAGGAGGCATATTGGGGGCCTGGAGCTCAAGACCAGCTTGGACAACATAATAGGACCATCATCTCAAAAGAAAGGTCTTTTGGGCTTGGTTGAGGGTTATGATTTTGTTTTATTTTAATTTTTTGAAACATTTTTTTGAGATGAGGTCTCATGTAGTCTAGGCTGGCCTTGAGTTTGCTAAGCAAGATAAAGTTGTCCTTGGGTTCCTAATCCTCCTACTCAGGCTTCCCAAGTGCTAAGGTTACAGATATGAATCACCCATATTTGTTTTCCTGTTTTGTTTGTTTGTTTGTTTGTTTGGGGGGGTACTGGATATTACTGTGTAGTTCAAGATGGCTTGGAAGCTGGGCGTGGTGGTGCGTGCCTTTAATCCCAACATTTGGGAGGCAGAAGTAGGAGGATTGCCATGAGTTCAAGGCCACCTTGAGATAGTGAATTCCAGGTCAGCCCCTACCTCAAAAAACAAAACAAAAAAAGATGGCTAGGAATTTACTGTGTAGATCAAATTGACCTTGAAGACAAAGAGATATTCCTGTCTGGGGCTGGAGAGGTGGCTTAGCGGTTAAGGCTCATGCCTGCAAAGCTTAAGGACCCAAGTTCAAGTCTCCAGGTCCCACGTAAGCCAGATGCACATGGTGGCGCATGTGTTTGGAGTTCGTTTGCAGTGGCTACAGTGCCCATTCACTCTCTCTCAATCTCTCTCTCTCCCTTTCTCTCTGTCTCTAATGAGTCAATCAATAAATAAAAAGAGATATTCCTGTCTCAGCCTTCTGAGTGCTGAATTATAAGGGTGAGCCACTATATCAGCCTCTTTGTAATTTAAAAATTTTTTCCCATTCTCTCTACCTCTTTCCTCTCTCTATCTCAAATAAATAAATAAATAAAAGATAAATTTTGAAAAAAAGTGGGCTGGAGAAGATGGCTTAGCGGTTAAGGTGGTTTGATTCCCCAGGTCCCACATAAGCCAGATGCACAAGTTGGCACATACATCTGGAGTTTGTTTGTAGTGGCTGGAGGCCCAGGAATGCCCATTTTCTCTCTCTCTCTCTCTCTACCTCTTTCTCTCTGTCTCAAATAAATAAATGAAATATATTTAAATTTTTAAAATTTTATTTATTTATTCATTTATTTGAAATAGAAGGGAGGGGAGAGAGAGAATGGGTGTTCCAGGGCCTCCAGCCATTGCAAACAAACTCTAGACACATACATTACTTTGTGCATCTGGCTTATTTCGGTACTAGGGAATCAAATCCTGGTCCTTATGCTTCGCAGGCAAGCACCTTAACTGCTAAGCCATCTCTCCAGCCCCTAGAATGCCTTCAGAGTTGAGATTCTCCTGATCTGCCTGTGCCTCCCTAGTGTTGGAATTATGGTCAGCCAACAAAAAGTTTAAGAGTTCAGAACATTAAAAAACATGTAGCTTTTGGTGGATGGTGTGGAGGGATTAGCATAGCTATATTTTTTTAATTTTTAAAAAATATTTAGCCAGGCGTGGTGGTGCATGCCTTTAATCCTAGCACTCGGGAGGATCGCCGTGAGTTCAAGGCCACCCTGAGACTACATAGTGAATTCCAGGTCAGCCTGGACTAGAGTGAAACTCTACCTCATCTCCCCCCCTAAAAAAACCTATTTATTTATTTATTTGAGAGAGAAAGAGGCAGAGAGAGAAGGAGAGATAATGGGAATGCCAGGGCCTCTAGTCTCTGCAAATGAACTTCAGATGCATTGCTACCTTGTGTATCTGGCTTTACATGAGTACTAGGGAATCAAACCCAGGTCCTTAAGGCTTTAAAGGCAAGTGCCTTAACCACTAAGCCATCTCTCTAGCCCTTGGTGATGCAAGGTTTCGAGTCTAGAGGGTTTTGGATTCTGTCCTACTTTTAACAAAGAATTTATAAAGATGGACTCTTTTTTTTTTCAAATTTTTATTAACAACTTCCATGATTATAAAAAATGTCCCATGGTAATACCCTACTCTCCCCCCACTTTCCCCTTTGAAACTCCATTCTCCATCATATCCCTCCCCATCTCAATCAGTCACTCTTTTATTTTGATAAAGATGGACTCTTAAGAAGAATGACTTATGAATTAAGTTTACTTAGAAGAAATCACAAACTGTGGAGTTTATTTAAGGGAGATTGGATCTAGGAAGGCTAGAGCAGAGTCATAAACACATGGGAAGTAGGATACACACTCTCATATGGAAACACTGCATAGTTTATAAGGTTCATTTATGAGACATTGAGGCAGAGTGTGGTGGCACACTCCTTTAATCCCAGCACTCGGGAGGCAGAGGTAGGAGGATCGCTATAAGTTCAAGGTCACCCTGAGATTCCATACTGAATTCCAGGTCAGCCTGGGTTAGAGTGAGACCCTACCTTGAATAAACAAAAACAAAAACAAAAAGAGAGAGAGAGAGAAATTGAGAGAACTGGCCATGGTGGTGCATGCCTTTAATCCTAGCACTTGTAGGCAGAGGTAGGATGATGGCTGTGAGTTCAAGCCACCCTGAGACTACATAGTGAATTCCAGGACAGCCTGGACAAGAGAAAGACCCTACCTTGAAAAACCAAAAAAAAAAAAAAAAAAAGGAAAGAAAGAAAGAAATTGAGAAACATGTGGAAGAGAGTTAAAAGGGTAAATGGTGAGGCTCAAAGAAAAATAAGAGGAAAAATAGAAGAAATTCACCAGAGAAATGAGTGATGAAGAGAGTTACACTCATGGTAATCCCGAGTTTAAAGAAATTACACACAGGCAGCAGGCCTGAGTTCGTGAGAGCACGCACATGGTAGATCTAGAGTGTAAGGAAATATGCAGAGTCCAGAAGAAATCATGCATGTAACCAAAGTGAGAACGTTACCCCAGCGTGGAAAGCAGAGGCAACCAGAAGAGCTCCCCAGGTCAAGAAACAGTGTTATATTCCCCACACTCCAGCTAGCCTGGGTGAGGGGGAAGCCAGACTCACATGTATCCAAGGGGCACAGGGGTAAGTCCAGGAGAATCCCACAGAGGGGAAAAAGCAAGATAGGAAGAAGATGAGAGCCTTTAAATGCAAGAGGAAGACACAATTGGTTTGTAGATTTGGAGGGTGGACAGACCCCAGAGATAGTCCACCTGGGCCATCTATCTAAGAGGTAGCACACTAGACTGTGGGCAGCAGGGGGCGCTATAGATCAGTCTCGGTCAGACACAAGTTCCATTTCTGGCAAGAATTCCATTGTGCTGTTGAGATGTGGGCTTGCAGCACGGTGAGTTTGTTGTGTCTTCTTCCAGGTTAGAAAACCCACCCAAGAAGCATATCAGAATGAGCTAAACATCGAAAGTGTTGAACGTTCTTTCATCCTCTCAGCCAGGTAAGTTTAAAGAGAGAGAGAGAGAGAGTTGTGTGTGTGTGTGAAAATTTTGCCAGTATAACAAGTTCAGATATCTCAACATTTTTTACATTTAGGTTAACTGCTAGATGCCACCCTCTTCACCCTAGGGTCTCTTTTTAGCCCAGGCTGACCTGGAATTCACTTTGTAGTCCTAGGCTGGCCTCCAACTCATGGAGATCCTTCCACTCTGGTACTGAGGTTAAAGACATGTGCCACCATGCCCTGCAAGGTTTGTTTTTTTTAATTTTTTTGTTTATTTTTATTTATTTATTTATTTTTATTTGAGAGCGACAGGCATAGAGAGAAAGAGGCAGATGGAGAGAGAAAATGGGCGTGCCAGGCCCTCCAGGCTCTGCAAACGAACTCCAGACGCATGTGCCACCTTTGCATCTGACTAACGTGGGTTCTAGGGAACTGAGCCTCGAACTGGGGTCCTTAGGCTTCACAGGCAAGCGCTTAACTGCTAAGCCATCTCTCTAGTCCCCTGCAGGGTTTTTTTTATTTTGAAGTCTATTGTATGTGATAACAAATTACCTCAAACTGAAAGTGACTTGAGTCAATGAAAAGATGTTGAGGGCTGGGTGTGGTGGCACGCTGTGACCCCAGCACTTGGGAGGTGATGAGGTAGAGCCTGGAGGATCAGTATTACAAGGTCAGCCTCAGCTACATAACAAGTTTGAGGCCAGCCTTGGCTATGTGAAACCCGGTTTCAAAACAACCACACAATGTTACAAATCAAACATGAAGGAAATATATTTAAATCATATACAAGCATGTCTTGCTTTACTTTATTTTATTGCATTTTGAAGATACTGCATATGTTTGTTTGCTTGCTTGTTTTGAGACTGGGTCTCGGTATGTAGCTGAGGCTGGCTTCAAACTCATGGTAATTCTCCTGCCTCCACCTTCTGTATGCTGGGATTACAGGTGTGCCACTATCCCCAGCTTCAAGACTGCATGTGTGTAAGTCAAAGGTTTGTGGCAACCCTACAATGATAGTCTTTTGGTGTTTGTTTTCTGACAGTATATGCTCACTTGAGTGTCTCTGTGTCACATTTCCCTCATTCTCACAATCTTTTAAATTTCTTCATTGTTACATCTGTTACAATGATCTGCAATGAGTGATCGTTGATATTAACATTGGATTGCTTTTGAACACCTTTGAACATGCCTGTATGATGGTGAACTTAATAAATGCACATTTCCTCACTATTAACTGGCTGATCCCTGTGTCTCACACTCTTCCCCACTCTCCATTCCCTCCTATTCCCTGAGACACAGCAGTAATAAACTCTGTAATGACCTGTAAGTGCTCAAGTAAAAGGAAGAGTTGTCTATCTCTCGCTTTAAGTTGAAGGCTGGAAGTGATCAAGTTTAATGAGGAAACATGTCAAAAGCCAAGTTAGGGGCTGGAGAGATGGCTCAGCACTTAAGGCATTTGTCTGAAAGCCTAGCAACCTGGGTTCGATCCCACAGTATCCATATAAAGCCAGATGCACAAAGTGGCACATGTATCTGGAGTTTGTTTGCAGTGGCTAGAGGCCCTGGCATGCCTATTCTCTCCCTCCCTCTCTCTCTTTTTCTCTCTTTATTTACAAATGAATAATTTTTTAAAAAAAAGCCAGGTCAGGCTGGAAACTCACCCTGTGTGAATGGAGAGAACAGGTTTGTACTCCAGTGAACACACGCGTGAAGGAAGCCTTACTCTTGTTCTGGAGGAAATGAGAGTGGTGTAGGTAGAAAGGTCGAGTCAGTTCCAGCATTCCCTTAGGCCAAAGCCTAATCCACAGTAGGGTCGTAATCCCCCTTGATTCTGTGAAAGTCCACAGAGGCAAAGGCACTGCAGCAGGAGAGCTTGAAGCTAGCAGATGTTGGTTCATGAGGTATAAGGAGAGAATCCGTCTCCGTAACATGTAAGTGCCAGGTGCAGGGCTCAGGTGACCGTGGAACACACCTAACCAGCAGATGTTCACATAATCAAAACAGCCTGCTTGTCCTAACAGCTGCCACCTACGACCTTCATAGCTAGAGCAGAAGTCAGTGCCTGGCTTTGAAGCTCATGATTCCGTGTGTGCTATCTTCTTCCTGTCCACCTTTCTGCCTTGTGCAGGTGGCTCGCTACTCTACCTGCGCCGCACTCCTTCATTCAGTAAGTAATACAGAGCCTCTCCTTCATTGAGCTGACATTTCCATATGGAAGATGTGCACTTGGCAAGTCTCACACCAGTTCAGGATCATTGTGATCAGTAGTACACTGGAGGGCCAGTTACTAGGAGTCTATAAAACTAGGACCTGGAAGCCAGGCATGGCGGGGTGCACACCTTTAATCCCAGCATTTGGGAGGCAGAGGTAGGAAGATCACCGTGAGTTCAAGGCCACCCTGAGACTATATAGTGAATTCCAGGTCAGCCTGGGCTAGAGTGAGACCCTACCAGGGAAAAACCAACCAACCAAACAAACAAACAAAAAAAAAATACCCAAAAACTAGGACCCTGAAATCCCAGGGAGGAAGGGTATAAAGATGATCCCTGAAAGCTTGCTGTGTGCACAGACTTAGGAAGGGCAAGAGCCTCCTGGTCACCAGGAATAGTAAGTACAGAGTCTGGGGGTGGAAAAGGACATGACATATGCAAAGAACTGAAAAGCTATCTTCAAAAGAACTAGAAATGACAAAGAGAGAAGACGTAGAGGGAGATGAGACAGTGGACAGATTGCCCTATGGGTTTTGTCTTTAGCATAAGAACCACAAGAAAGCACTCGCTGGTTTGCCCCAGAGATGATATGATCAGAGTATCTCACTCTTGTGTGGAATATAGTTTGGGAAGCAGCTGATTAGTTGGACACAGGCAATGACAGAAAGGGACGCTCATCGGGAGTCTCTAACCTCTGCAATGTATTGGGTGGTCGTGCCGATCACTGTGGTAAGGAGGGTGCACCTTGGCAGGGTGGCTTGAGGAAGAAGATGGGTTGGCGTGCGTGTTGACAACGTGAGATGTCAACGTGGAGCCACCGGAGTAGCTTGTGCAAGCATCGGGTGTCAGAAGGAAGCTGGTTGGAGGCATATGCGTCGGCCTGAAGGTGACCACAGCTAGGAGGAGGAACGAGGGCGCAGAGATGTGCAGTCCTCCGAGTCTCCCGCCAGGCTCCAAGTCCAGGCTTTGTCAGCACTGCTGCAGGCCTGTGCTGCCCTTCTGAACATTTGTTATATCTTAGTTACTTTGTCATCTCAGTCAGGTGTGAGCCCATATAAGTGAAGTGTGTTGTCCATAACTTAATCCCTAACCCTTAGCAATCTTCAAGTAAATGTTACTCAGTAGAGTTAAAGTAATGTGACCTTTGAGTGACAAAGTAGCATTCCACAGTCAACACCAGCAGGCTTGTGGTGCGCCCTGACACACCAGAGATTCCTTTGATTGGATGGATTTTGTTTGTTTTGTTTTGTTTTGTTGGGGAGGTAGGGTCTCACTCTAGCCTGTACAGACCTGCAATTCACTGTGAAGTCCCAGGCTGGCCTAAAACTCATGGCAGTCCTCTTACCTCTGCCTCCCAAGTGCTGGGATTAAAGGCGTGCATCCCTATGCTGGGGGTCTGGATAGTTTTTCTTCTCAGTAATTCACTCTAGTCAACAGGAAAATGGTAGTTACTTGACGCAAATGAGTTCTGATAATGCTGGCTTATTTTTCAACTTTTTTGGATTCTTTTGCTAGTTGCGGTATAAAAGGAGACCTTAGAGTGTCCCCACCCGACGCTGCGCACACGTGTGTGTGGTCTGTGAGAAATGTGTTATCAAGAGCTGGGAAACATTGTCTTGGCAGAACCCCATACAAGAGAGAGCCAGGAATGAGTAAACGAAAAAAACAGCATATGTGACATGATTTACACAGTCAAATCACATTCCACATGCTTCCAAGGCTCCAAAAAAAAAAAAAAAAAAATCCAATAGCAATTCTCAAATTAGCCATCTGCTTCTTCCGCTTTCAGTCACTTTTGGTAAAAAGCAGGGGATGGAGGGAGAGCTGGTCATGCTTGGTGAGTGCTTGCTTGCCTGGAAGCCCCAGTGTGTTCTCTTAGTGTAGCTCCTCAGAGACCATGAACCAGATGGCAGTGGCCTGGTGGTGCAGGGTTTGGTCCCTTACCACACTTGGGCCTCAGACCACTCATGCTATACCTTGACTGTATAGCCAGTTGTCTAGCACTGCTATTCCCTGCTTCCTTATTTGCACTTGCTGGTGATGTTGCTGCGGGTGTGGAGGGAAGATCCAAGGTGTATTCCAGGAGTAGCTTTGACGATGAGACACCATGACTTTTAGAAGCGTTTGGTGTGCTTCCCGAGTGCTGGGATTAAAGGCGTGCGCCACCACACCCGGCTCACATTAATATTCTGTACTGTACTTAGTAGGGATGTACATTTCTGAGATTGTTATGGGGAAGGTGAGTGATTTCTAGTATCTCTTTTATATAAAGTATTTTTATTTTATTTACTTTTTTTTTGTTTGTTTGTTTGTTTTGAGGTAGGGTCTTACTCTGGTCCAGGCTGACCTGGAATTAACTATGTAAGTCTCAGGGTGGCCTCAAACTCTCGGCGATCCTCCTACCTCTGCCTCCCAAGTGCTGGGATTAAAGGCATGCGCCACCATGCCCGGCTTTATTTACTTATTAAAGAGAGGGAGGGAATGAGCATGCCAGAGCTTCTAGCCACTGCAAATGAACAGGCACATGCACCACCTTGTACATCTGGCTTCCATGGGTAGTGGGGAGTCAAACGTGGGTCCTTAGGCTTCATAGGCAAGCACCTTAACTGCTAAGCCATCTCTCCAGCCCTCTGGTATCTTCTTGACATGCTCTGGGCTGTTCAAAGTATAGCAACAGGGATTGACGGGGATGTGGTAGTTCAGCGGAAGAGCACTTGTCTTCCTGTGAGAAGTGCTCAAGGAGGTACTTGTTACTAAGTTTGAGGTACTACGTTTGATTTCCAGTCCTGTGGAGGGGCCGTTGGGAGGTGGCACGAACCTGTGCCTATATGTACCATTATTCATTATGGAATTTTATTTGTTTGTTTCTCCTTACTTTATTCTTCTCTGATGGAAAATTTTATTTTTATTATTTATTTATTTATTTATTTGAGAGTGACAGACAGAGAGAGAAAGGGGCAGATAGAGAGAGAGGGAGAATGGGCACGCCAGGGCCTCCAGCCACTGCAAACGAACTCCAGACGAGTGCGCCCCCTTGTGCATCTGGCTAACGTGGGTCCTGGAGAATCGAGCCTTGAACCAGGGTCCTTAGGCTTCACAGGCAAGCGCTTAACCGCTAAGCCATCTCTGAAAATTTTATTTTTAAAATTAGAATGAATAATACAATGAACTCCATACTAAGCCATCCAAATGCAAAGACCTCAGTACAGTTTTCTTGTTTTACTATTTTCTAGGGTATTTCAAAATAAATTATAGCTATAAGATTATTTTACATACTTGAGTACGCCTCTCTAAAAATACATTTTCTTACAGTTATAAGCCTTTTATGATAATTTAAAGTTGATTATTAAAGTCTCACTTTTCTCCCACTCTCTGTCCTCTCTATATATGTATAGATTTATAAATTTATATATGTTAACTAAATGTGCCTCTCTGCTTACCTGCAAAGCCAAAGGACCCAGGTTTGATTCTCCAGTACCCATGTAAAGCTAGGTGCATAAGGTAGTGCATGCACCTGGAGTTTGTTTGCAGTGGCTGGAGGCCCTGGTGCACCCATTCTCTCTATCTGCCTCTATTCTCTCTCAAATAAATAAATAAAATATTTTAAAATGTGCCTCTCTCTTTTTTTTACAAGGTAGGTTCTTACTGTACCCCAGGCCAACCTAGAACTTACTCTGTAGTCCTACGCTGGCCTTGAACTCACAGTTATCTTCCTACCTCTGCCTCCCAAGTGCCGGGGCTAAGTGTGTCAACACACCTGGCTTGCCTCTTATTTTTGAATTTGTGAGACATTTTTAAAAACTGCTTTAGAGCCAGGAATGGTGGCGCACACCTTTAATCCCACCCCTTAGGAAGCAGAGGTAGGAGGATCACTGTGAGTTCGAGGCCAGCCTGAGACTACAGAGTGAATTCCAGGTCAGCCTGAGCTAGAGTGAGACCCTACGTTAAAAAACAGAAAACAAAAAAACAAAAACAAAAAAAAAAAAAAAAAAGTTAAGGCTCTTGCCTGCAAAGCCAAAGGACCCAGGTTCAACTCTCTAGCAGCCGCTTACAGCCAGATGCACAAGGTAACTCATGTGTCTGGAGTTTGTTTGCAATGGCTACAGGCCCTGTCGCACTCATCTCTCTTTCTGTGCCTCTCTCTCAAATAAATAAACAAACAAACTGTTTTAATAGGGCTGGAGAGATGGCTCAGCAGCTAAGGTACTTGCCTGCGGAGCCTAATAACGTGAGTTCGATTCCCTAGTACCCACGTAAAGTCAGCTTTACAGTGGCTGGAGGAGGTCCTGGTGCACCCATTCTCTCTGTCTCTCTTCTATCTCTCTCTCTCTCTGCTTACAAATAAATGAATTTTTTAAAACTGCTCTAATAAATGTCCTAGTGCCGGTGATTACTGGTAGTTACCTTCGGTTGGGGAGACTCATGGCTGCAGAAATATAGAACAAGAATGTTCTTTTCTGCATGGGTTTCTCCTCTGGCCCATTCCCAGGAGAGTTGGTTAACGGATAACTCCTGGTAGCCGGGTGTGGTGGCGCACGTCTTTAATCCCAGCACTCGGGAAGCAGTGGTAGGAGGACTGCCAAGAGTTCAAGGCCACCCTGAGACTACATAGTGAATTCTAGGTCAGCCAGAGCTAGAGTGAGATCCTATCTCAAAAAAATAAATAGCTAAGTAAAAACAAACAAAAAACAAAACAAAAAAAACCAAAAAACAAAAAAGATAACTCCTGGTGAGGTAGGAGTTGGGCAAAAAAACAAAAAACAAAACAAACAAACAAAAAAAAAAGCCCTGATGGGCCAAATAGGTAGAGGAGCTCCCACAGCTGCTGGCAATTTCCTTAATTAGGTACTCCTTCAGCATCTGGTTTATGGTGCTAAAAATTTAGAGTTTAGGGTCTTGCTGTGTGGCCCAGGGTGGCTTTAGCCTTCTAAATACTGGGAATCTAGGGTCTTGCTGTGTGGCCCAGGGTGGCCTAGGCCTTCTAAATATTGGAAGAACAGTTGTGTATCACCACGCCTGGCTCTAGAAACTTCTTTTGTTGTTGTTGTTTTTGGCAGGGACTTGCTCTATCTCACACTGACCTGGAATTCACTATGCAGTCTCAGGGTGGCCTCAAACTCATGGTGATCCTCCTACCTCTGCCTCCCAAGTGCTGGGATTAAAGGCATATGCCACCACACGCGGCTCTAGCAATTTTTAATAATGTTAATAAATAATAATATTTAGTACTGTAAAGCTGTTTAGTAACTATACTATGCTTTATGTTGGTTTTTGAAACTTGATTCCTGGAATGGTTTTTAAATTCTAGGATTCTGTTGTAGGAAACCCCTTTGGTGATATAAATTCATTGTACAAATAGCCCTCATTAACAAAACGAAACAAACAACAACAACAACAAAAAAAAACAGGGCTGGAGAGATGGCTTAGTGGTTAAGGTGCTTGCTTGCAAAGCCAAAGGAACCATGTTTGATTCCCCAGGACCCACATAAGCCAGATGCAGAAAGTGGCTCATGGGTCTGGAGTTTGTCTGCAATGGCTGGAGGCCCTGGAGCATCCATTCTCATTATCTCTCTCTCTCTCTCTCTAATAAATAAAAATAAATATATATTTTAAAACTTTAAAGTTTAGTAGACTTAGCACTATTTAGTGTAAAACAACACATAATTTGTTCATACAAAGTATATTCATAATTAAAAAAATGATTTAGAATTTTTTAAAGAGAAAAAATGTAAAGCAATATCTTTAGAAAGGAAAAAGACATTTTTGTGCAAATGCCATGGTTTCCCTGGCTGTCTGTCCCCCACCCCCCATGATTTGTTGGAGGTTGGTGGGATTGGTTGCCATGGGAGAAGTAAAAGAAGGGAGAAAAAGGCAGAGAGTCAAAGCTGACATCTGGTTGATGGAACCTTCTTTTGTCCCCGACAGTTCTGCCACAGAAAGGGATGAATGGCTAGAGGCAATTTCCAGGTCCATAGAAGAGCACGCCAAGAAAAGAATCACCTTCTGTCCTAGTAGGAGTCTTGATGAGGTATTGCCTTCTCAGTCTTTCTCTTTTTAGTGCCTGGTTTCAGCTTTTCTTTTTAACCCTTAAAGAACCATTGTACATGGGTTTAGAAAAGCCATATATGTTTCAGATATGAATTGGATGGGGGTGTGTGCATACGCGCGCGCACACACACACACACACACACACACACACACATTCATAGTTTTTCCTAGTTATAACAATTCTTAGAAGGAAATTTTATTGTGTGTGTGTGTGTGTGTTTGTGTAGTTGTAGGGATGGAACCCTAGGAAATTTTATTGTGTGTGTGTCTGTGTGTGTGTGTGTGTGTGTAGTGCTAGGGATGGAACCCAGGGCCTTACTCGTGCTAAGCATGTGCCTTACCATCAGACTGCATTCTCTAGCCTTTGTTATAGGACAGTTAAAAGTATGAAATATTCAGCCAGGCATGGTGGAACACACCTTTAATCCCTCCTAAGGTAGGAGGATCGCCATGAGTTCGAGGCCACCCTGAGACTCCATAGTGAATTCCAGGTCAGCCTGGGCTAGAGTGAGACCCTACCTCGAAAAACCAAAAAGGAAAAAAAAAAAGTTATAAACTACTTTTAAGGAAGCAGCTAATCAGCTGTCATCATACCACCAGACATCTTTGGAGATAATTTTGCAACAGAGGATTTTTCAAATGGATCGAATCTTAATATCCCGAGAACACCAAATATTAGAACCCACTTTTCCTCCCATATCCATTTGCACTGCGAGACTCCACTGCCAACCAACAGGGCTGATTGTCACGGGAAGTATGCCCGGGAGGAAATCACAAGTCTTTCTTCTCCTGCAGACAGACCCAGAAGATAAAGAGGAAGCTAGTCCCCTTGGGTCAAAGGCTCCCATCTGGATCCCTGATACCAGAGCCACCATGTGTATGATCTGCACGAGTGAATTTACTCTGACGTGGAGACGACACCATTGCCGAGCCTGCGGAAAGGTTAGAGAGACAGCGCCCAGCTCCATTGTGATGTCTCACCTGTCTAGGCTGTATAGTAAGGAGCGCATTCCCTCAGCAGAAATCACTGTGATAAACAAAACATTGTGGTGATAGGAAAACATGGATATTGCCTTTTCTAAATCTATGGGGATAGGGAAGAGGTGTATCTTGTTAGAGGATTTCCATCCTCCTATCCTGGAGTTACTTTATTATGACATAATAATTTCACTCAAAGCCAAGAAGGAAGCCAGGCGTGGTGGTGCCGGTCTGTAATCTCAGCTCTCAGGAGGTTGAAGCGGGAGGAATGGAGGGAGTTTGAAGCCAACTTGGTGAGATCCTGTCTCAAAAAAAAAAAACAACCCCCTCCCCAAACAATTACAGATGCCCTTACAGCTAATTATTTAAGCTGCCTCTATGAGATAATACTTAGTAGAGGAACGTCTAGTGTTTAGATTATCCCCGGTGACATTTCGAAGATCTGTTGTCAGTTTTCCATTGCTATAACAAGTACCTGGCATAAATGATCAACTCCCCCTCTGTGTCCCCCCCTCCCCCATGACAAGATCTCACTACGCTGGAGCCCCAGCTGCCCGGAAACTCATTATCCTCTTGCCCTGGCTTCCTGGGTGCTGATTACAAGCATGCAGCACCTCTCTGGGGAATAAATCAACTCACAAAAAGAAAAGTTTCGCTTTGGCTCACAGTTTTGGAACTTCCAATCCATGCGTGACCCGTTGGCACATGGAGTTGGCACATCATGGTGAGCATATGTAGAGGGCAAAGCCATTAACCTCATGGACGAGAAAGAAAATAAGAGAGGAAGAGTCTGGCTCCCTCATCCTCTGTGAGAGTACTCCCCCAGAGACCTCAAATCACTTGGGCATCACTTTTTTAAAATTTCTTTTTAGGGGATATTCCAGATCCAAACTGAAGTATAGATTTTGATGATCTCTCTGTCTCTTTTTTTATTTTATTTTATTTTATTTTTTGCATATGTGTGTGAACATACTCGTATGTATGTGGGCACATATATACATAGGTGTACCTGCATGTTTGTGTATGGCCAGTGGGCATCCTTGGGCACCTGCCTCAGGTTTGCAGTCTGTCTCCTTTGAGATAGGATCTCTCAATGGCCCGAAGTTCACCAGTTAGCTAGACTAGCCAGCTCCTAAGCCCCGGGGATCTTCCTGTCTCGGCCTCCTCACCGTACCCAGGACTTCCGTGGGGACGGGGAATTGAAAGCAAGACAAGCACTTGACCCACTGAGCTGCTTCCCCAGCAATTTTCATGATCTCTGTGGGTCAACAGAGCATAGTGACAGAGAGAACTACTTCAGATTTTAATTTAGAACCAACCCAGAAACATGGTAGAAGAGCAGAGAAGCGGTCATAGCTATGCAGTGGTGATGGTGGTAATGGGGGTCACTGTGTCAGTATGGCTAGTAGAACTTACGGCATGCTGGGCACTGTTCTAAGGACTTCATGTGTTAACTCTCTTAGTGCATTATTTTATGAAGTAATCAGTGATTGTCTGTGGCCTCTATTTCCAAATGTGGTCATGTGTGTTGGTCTACTACATGCCTGAGCTCCATGAGACAAATGAAATCCAGTGATTATGAAACTTTGCAAAGTGGACAGAGGTTTGGAAACAAGGTTTTTCTAAATAAAATAATTGCAATGTGCTTTCAGATCGTATGTCAAGCTTGTTCATCAAATAAATATGGCTTAGATTACCTGAAAAAGCAGCCAGCAAGAGTATGTGAACATTGTTTCCAAGAACTGCAGAAATTAGGTAATATTAAAAATAAAGACTTAACCAGAAATTTCTTGCTTCCCTACAGGCTTTCAAACAGCCTTCTAAGAGAATCAACCTTGGTACAATAGCAATAATTGTAGTTGACTCTTGTCTTAAAATTAATCATAAGCTTTCTCCACTCACATTTTGTGGTAATTCCAAAAGAAATTGGACTGAAATTTGTTTTTACTATGTGAAAAGTTTTACCAAGAAAGTTAATGGTAAGAATGCTATTACAGAATGAAATGCTTAAAACAATTAAAAGGGGACTTTAACTCTTATTCTGATGTTTCTAGTTTCCCATGACAGTGTGCACATTGCAAAGATTTTTACTTGGTTTTTCTTCTCCTTCTCCTTCTTCTTCTCCCCACCCCCCTCCAATTTTTCAAGGTAGGGTTTTTCTCTAGCCAAGGCTGACCTGGAATTGACTATGTCATCTCAGGCTGGCTTCAAACTCACAGCAATCCTCCTACCTTATTTTTTATTTCTAAGATTGTCTTTGGTTTTCATTTTTTCCTTGGAGGTGCTCAAGGCCAAGCCCAGGACTTTCTACATGCTAGGCAGGTGCTCTACCACTAAGTCACATCTCCAGCTGCAAAATTACTTTTTTTTTTTTTTTTTTTTTTTTTTTTTTGGTTTGTCAAGGTAGGGTCTCACTCTAGCTCAGGCTGACCTGGAATTCACTATGTAGTCTCAGGGTAGCCTCGAACTCGTGGTGATCCTCCTACCTCTGCCTCCCAAGTGCTGGGATTAAAGGCGTGCGCCACCATGCCCGGCTCAAAACTACTTCTATCTGTAAAGTGATATTGCATGGAAACATACTAGCTGGTACTTTGTTAGCCTAAATCTGCTCCTGTGGATGACTGATTTAGTAAGATCTTACTGTACACCTAAAGGGGCAGCTTTATTTTATTTATTTATTATTTTTTGAGGCAGAGTCTCAATGTAGTCCAGGCTGACATGGAACTTTCAGTCCTCCTCTCAGCCTCCCAGTGGTTGACATTGCAAGCATGTGCCACCACTCTTGGCAGGTGCAGCATTTTGAACAAATACAAAGTGATACAGTGATACTTTGTAACCGCCTTCTCAGCATCTGCAAGCATTATTCGCCTGCAGGTAAAATAAATGCAGCTAGGAGGACTACTCAAATCTGTATTTCAGAAAGAAATCTTTAGTTAGATTTTTTAAAATTTTTATTCATTTATTTATTTACTTGACAGAGAAAGAGGGAGAGAGACAGAATGGGTGTGCCAGGGTCTCCAGCCACTGCAAACGAACTCCAGACGCATGCGCCCCTTTATGCATCTGGCTAACGTGGGTTCTGGGGAATTGAACCTGGGTCCTTTGGCTTTGCAGGCAAATGCCTTAACTGAAGCTAAGCTATCCCTCCAGCCCTTTTGCTAAATTTTGTTTTGTTTTGTTTTTCAAGGCAGGGTGTCACTTTAGCCCAGGCCGACCTGAAATTCACTAGGTAGTCTCAGGTTAGCCTTGAAATCAAGGAAATTCTCCTACCTCTGCCTCCCAAGTGCTGGGATTAAAGGCATGTGCCACCACACCCAGCTCTTTAGTTAAATTTTTGAAGCCTAGAAGATCTGAATTCTGAAAGGATTGTTCTCTGTGACAAAATAGCTTCTTATTAGTAAATAGGAATATCTATGTGAAAAAGGTAGATGACGTGATATTTCAGAATCCATGGTTTTATAGATTCATAATTTGTTACCATTTATGTACATTTTTGTGAGCTGACCTGAAACTCACTCTGTAGCTTAGACTACCCTCAAGTTCACAGCAATCCTGCCTACCTCAGCTTTCTGAATGCTGGGATAATAGGCATGAGACGCCACATTCAACTTTGTGTTCATTTTCAAAAGTATATCCAACTGTTCCTTTACCAGTCTTTCTGTTCCTCCCTTTGTTATCCAGGCATAGCCAATGTGAGCATTCTGTTGGCATTCAGAATTTATCTCTGAATCTTTCTCCTTCACTGCTTACATCTATTTGGTCAGTAGATGCTATCTATCTATATATGCTTGTTTTTTTATTTTTTTGTTTATTTTTATTTACTTATTTGAGAGCAACAGACAGAGAGAGAAAGAGGCAGATAGAGAGAGAATGGGCATGCCAGGGCCTCCAGCCACTGCAAACAAACTCCAGATGCATGCGCCACCTTGTGCATCTGGCTTACATGGGTCCTGGGGAATCGAGCCTCCAACCAGGGTCCTTAGGCTTCACAGGCAAGCGCTTAATCGCTAAACTATCTCTCCAGCCCATGTACTTGTTTTTTTGAGGTAGGGTCTCACTCTAGCCCAGGCTGACCTGGAATTCACTATGGAGTCGTCTCAGGGTGGCCTCAAATTCATGGCAATCCTCCTACCTCTGCCTCCCGAGTGCTGAGATTAAAGGCGTGCACCACCATACCTGGCTAGATGCTATCAATTTTGTCTCAGTCTGTCTTACTTTCTTTTCTTTTCTTTCTTCTTTTTTTCCAGGTAGGATTTCACTCTAGCCCAGGCTGACCTGGAATTCCCTATGTAGTCTCAGGTGGCCTCAAATTCACAGTGATCCACCTACCTCTGCCTCCTGAGTGCTGGGATTAAAGGCTTGCGCCACCACGCCCAGCTGTCTTTTTCTTGATCTCCTCGTGTCAATGCAAATAAGGTCTACATTAATGTAGTAATTTCCTAAGGGGTTTTCCTGCCTCTTCCTGGCTACTGCTACATTAATTTTTTTAAACTCAGCCTGGGGCTAGGATGTGGCTTACTGGTCCACTGTTTAGCATGATCACAGCCCTGAATTTTATCATCAGCACCATATAAACTGTGAAATAGAAAATGATCAATATGAAACCAGGTGTGGCTGTTCACACTTGTAATCCCAGTACTGGGTGGCTGAGGCAGGGGGATTTCCATGAGTTCAATGAGGCTATCCTGAGCCTGGACAACAGAGTGAAACTCTGTCTCAAAAAGTAAAAATAGCCAGGCGTGGTAGTGCACACCTTTAATCACAGCATTCAGGGGGCAAAGGTAGGAGGATCACCATGAGGTCAAGGCCACCCTGAGACTACTGAGTGAATTCCAGGTCAGCCTGAGCTAGAGTGAGACCCTGTCTCAAAAAACCAAAAAAAAAATATATATATATATAAATAAATAAAAATTATTTTTTGCTTATCACTCCTAGCCTAAGGATCCTAAACTATACCACCATCATTACTCACACCTAGCTTTGTTAGTCTATAAACAAATGTTCTTTTTTATTTTTTTAATAATTTTTATTTTTAAAATTTTTACTTAGGAGAGAGAGAGAGAGAGAGAATGGATGCACCAGGGCCTCCAGCCACTGCAAACGAACTCCAGACACATGCGCCCCCCTGTGCATCTGGCTTAGGTTGGTCCTGGGGACTTGAACCAGGGTTCTTTGGCTTTGTAGGCAAATGCCTTGACCACTAAGCCATCCCTCCAGCACATAAATGTTCTTTTTTAATATTTTTTGTTTATATTTATTTATTTGAGAGAGAGAGGCAGATAGAGAAAATGGGCGTGCCAGGACCTGTAGCCACTGCAAACAAATTCCAGATGCATATGCCACCTTGTGCATCTGACATGGATCCTGGGGAATGTAACCTGGGTCATTTGACTTTGCAGGCAAGTGCCTTAAATGCTAAGCCATCTCTCCAGCACCCCCCACACATTTTTTTTTTCTTTTTTTCAAGGTAGAGTCTTACTCTAGCCCAAGCTGACCTGGAATTCTCTATGTAGTCTCAGGGTGGCCTCAAACTCATTGCGATCCTCCTACCTCTGCCTCCCAAGTGCTGGGATTAAAGGCGTGTGCCACCCCACCTGGCTTTTTCTCAGAATTCTTTGTGGTGGTTTTACTTTTTTTTTTTTTTAAAGACAGGATCTCATGTAACCCAAGCTGACCTTGTACTTGCTGTGTAGCCAAGGATAGATCTTGAACTCTTGATCTTCCTGCCTCTACCTCCCAAGTGCTGGGTGACAACCATGGGGCACTATGCCCAATTCAGTAATTTTTTTTTTTTTTTTTGTATTGGGGATCGATACCAGGCTAATTCTTAGCTGCTTCAGAATACTAGCAACACAAAAGGGTAATCTTTTCACAAGGCTTGTAGTTCAAAACATAAAATCATAGATAGGGAAAGTTTTTTACCTGCTCAACTCTTGGCGATCCATCTTCATTTCTTGACTATCCTTTCGTGGGTATTTTGTGCCACAGTGGTCACTGGTTTAATTAAGTCGTGAGGCAGAGTGCTTGCCACTGGCTACATGAGCGTACCTGCTTCCTTTTAGATCACCAGCTCTCCCCAAGGATTGGATCTCCTGGAAGTCACAAATCTCCTTCAAGTGCCTTATCGTCAGTCTTACATAGCATCCCGTCAGGGAGGAAACAGAAAAAGATCCCAGCTGCACTCAAGGAAGTAAGTGTTTCCATTAAACCTGAAGATGCCAAATTATTCATGTGCTCGTAATGCACTGCTTCCCTTCACAAAGGACGTCGTTTCCCACTCCTCTCATGGCGTGAACTTGACCGCTGCGGTGCAGATTGGCTGCTGCTTTGCAGTCTTGGCTTCCTGTCCCTGGCGACCTGACTCACTTAGAAAATGGCTGCTGAAAGGTTTGGAGAATGTTTTAGAGTAGTGAGAGAAAGTAAAGTTAGACACACACGGATTTTTTTTTTCGTTTATTTATTTAAGTTTTTTGGTTTTTTTGAGGTAGGTTCTCGCTCTAGCCTAAACTGACCTGGAATTCATTATACAGTATCAGGGTGGCCTTGAACTCATGGTAATCCTACTTCGGCCTCCTGAGTGTTGTCCCCCCCCCCCCCGCAGTGTGGTCAGTAGAACCAGGGCTTTGCACCTGCTGAGCAGGAACTGTGCCAGCTCAGACCTTGTTTTTCTTCACTCTCCATTACATTTCTCGTATTATTTGTACTATCTACAGTGAGCACATTTTGCTTTTGTAAACAACAAAAGAGCTCTTATTTTAAAAAATATAAACACCCTGCACTGTTATCTCCACAACCAGCACAGGAGGAAGGAATGAGTAGACAAATCATAATGGAAGTGTACAGAATGCGAGGAACGTGGATTATGTCACTGGCACAAGCAGTAGGCTATGACCACTTTACCATTTTAAATCTCAAGGAAAGATGCCCACTCTGTATAACCAACCAATGCCCACAAATGCCCCCAAACAAATGACCCTCCCGCCTTTTTTCTTCTAGTAAAGAGCCATCTCAAAGTAAATTTAAAAAATTCATAGCCAAGCATAGTGGCTTATGCCTTTAAATCCCAGCACTCAAGAGACAGAGGTAGGAGGACCACCGTGAGTTCAATGTCAGCCTGAGACCACATAGTACTTGCTTTCATGACTTGGAACTCTTTTCTATAGTCAATGGAAATCTACCTCTGTTTTATGTCATAGAATATTCCACAATATAAGTGTGTCATAATTCACTTAGTCTTCCTTAATTGAGGGCTATTTCTTTCCCTTTTTGTTCTTAGAAATAAAGCCACAGTGACCACTTATATTCATTTACTTTATGAATAAGTATGAATGTTTCAGAAGTATAGCTTCTTAGAAATGGCATCAGGATCCTCAAAGGTATGGACTGGGGATATAGCTCAGCAGTACTTGCATAGTATGCACAAGACCCTGAGTTTGATCAACAGTATTTTCAACATCCAAAATATTATTTCAGACAGATTTAAGTAATTTTCCCCATAATATCAAGAGATAACATATACAGTTTCCAAGTGCAGGTTGTTTTTTTTTTTTTTTTCGAGGTAGGGTCTCACTGTAGCCCAGGCTGACCTGGAATTCACTATGGAGTCTCAGGGTGGCCTCGAACTCATGGCGATCCTCCTACCTCTGCCTCCCGAGTGCTGGGATTCAAGGCGTGCGCCACCATGCCAAGCACAAAGTGCAGTTTTTGAAAAGCATTTGTAGGCTTTTGAACTATTTCTCTTCTACTAAGCCAAAAAAAAAAAAAAAAAAAAAAAAAGCTAGACCCACAAAGACACATGCACAAGCCCATCCCAGCAGTTACACCAGAATGAAATCTAGTATGGCTTCTAAAATAAAGACCTTTCATGCTCATATTCATAACAGCCTTCAAACTGTATCATAGCAGGCTTTGGAAATGTCTCACTTCATTCTGAACCCTTTACTGTTAATGTTATTGTTTTCAGTATCTAATGGCTGTAAGCACCTTTGTTATTACTTAAAATTCATCTGCAAATCATTAAACTATGTACTTGGGTTCTTTATCTAGGTATCAGCAAATACAGAAGATTCTACGATGAGTGGCTACTTGTACAGATCAAAGGGCAATAGAAAGCCCTGGAAGCACCTGTGGTTTGTCATAAAAAATAAAATACTGTACACATACGCTGCAAGTGAGGTGAGATGCAAACACCAAAGACTGTGGGGTCTTGCATCTGGGGTCTTGCTTTAGCTGTGCTTTTGCTTGCCTTGCTGGGGTGAACACAGGGTCCTGGCATTCGGAACAATTAAGTCCTCTACTACTGAGTAGAATTCCAAGCCCTTTGCTTGTGGCACGGGGAGGTGTTTTATTTTAATTTTTTTTTAATTTTTTTGTTTATTTTTATTTACTTATTTGAAAGTGATAGACATAGAGAGACAGAAAGAGGCAGATAGAGAGGGAGAGAATGGGCACGCCAGGGCCTCCAGCCACTGCAAATGAACTCCAGACGCGTGCGCCCCTTTGTGCATCTGGCTAACGTGGGTCCTGGGGAATTGAGCCTTGAACTGCGGTCCTTTGGCTTCACAGGCAAGCATTTAACCGCTAAGCCATCTCTCCAGCCCTTATTTAATTTTTTTAATTTATTTATTTTGTGGTTGGGAGGTGTTTATTGACACTGGGTTTCACCTATAGCCCAGACTGGCGTAGAATGTACTGTGCAACCCAAATTGGCCTTGAACTCAAGGTGATCTTCCTGCCGTAGCTTCCAAAGTGCTGAGATTACAAGTGTGAACCTTTATGCTTAGATCCTTGCTTCTGTTTTTAATGTGAAGTGTTCTGGCTTTGTTCCTAGAGAACGCTTACTCAGGCGTGCTAGGAATTTTCCATAGTTCTAAAATGCAAACTGTTTTGGTGTCATATGAATACTCACTACATTATTAAAGGCACAGTTTTTAATTAATTTATTATTTATTTATTTATTTGCAAGCAGACAGACAGACAGATTAGGCATGCTGGGGCCTCTTGCCGCTGCAAATGAACTTCAGGTGTATATGCCACTTTGTGCACCTGGCTTTATGTGGGTGCTGGGGATTCAAACCCGGGTCTTTTGCTTTGTAGGTAAGCGCCTTAACTTCTAAGCCATCTCTTCATCCCACAGTTTATTTTTCTTTTTAAATTTAGTACAAAATTAAAAAGCAAGTGTTTTAATTTTATTTAAAATATTTTTTCATTTACTTGAGAGAGTGTGAGTATGGGTATGCCACGGCCTTTTGCCACTGTAAATGAACTCCAAATACATGCACCACTTTGTATGTCTGACTTTATGTGGGTGTTGGCTTTGCAAGCAAGTGCCTCTCACTGCTGAGCCATCTTTGCAGCCCAAAGGCTCAGCTTCTTGTTCATTCAGAGAGCTTTGCTTGGGTATCCCTAGCTTATGGCATCAGCACAAACAAGACATGCTTTGTTAGACTGAAAAAAAAAAGTTTCTAGTAAGTCGTGGTGGCACACGCCTTTAATTCCAGCACTGGAGAGGCAGAGGTAGTAGGATCACCATGAGTTCGAGGCCACCCTGAGACTACATAGTGAATTCCAGGTCAGCCTGGACCACGGTGAAACCCTACCTCAAAAAAAATTAAAAGTTTCTAGCTATGGCTAGAATTCTTTTCTTTTCTTTTCTCACCTGATTCCCCGTGTTTCAGCAGCTTATGAAAATCTGTTGGGAAGCTGAGCCTGTGACCCCAGCAGTCAACAGGTAGAGAGGAGGCTCTGGAGTTCAAAAGCTAGCCTCAGCCCCATGAGACCCTGTCTCAAAATCAAGAGAGCAAAGAAAACCTCTAAGAAGCCAGGCGTGGTGGCACACACTTGTAATTCTAGCATTTCACAGGCTCAAATTGGAAGAGCACCTCAAGTTTGAGGCCAGCATGGGCTTATTTTTGTCTTAGAATACAAACAGAAACAAAATAAACAAAACTGGTTGAGTCCAGGCTGTCCCTTAGGATCTGGGTAAATCACCTTTCTCAGTGTTTTCCCCATCCATAACATTTAAGTAGTCCAATCACTTGCCTTCCTTGACTGTAGCAGTAATGATGTGAAATTCAGCCGTCATGGACATGTTGACACTGTCAGGTGGGAAGTGGGGGGCTCAGTGTTGAATAACTGAAAAATAAGTTGTTAGAATTATTGGTTTTGTATGTGCGTGGATGAAATTAAATTAGATCTATACAGATCAAGAGTTTTTAAACCTGAATTGTGTCTCAATTAGAATCCTGTCCTCATTTGTGGGTTTACTATTAGGACGTGGCAGCTCTGGAGAGTCAACCTTTGTTAGGATTCACTGTCGCTCAAGTCAGCGATGGAAATTCGGACTCGAAAGTGTTTCAGTTACTGCACAAAAACATGCTGTTCTATGTGTTCAAAGCCGATGACGCCCACTCAGCTCAAAAGTAAGTAATATAGACATGTTTTCCTTTTACATGTGGGCTCTTAGGTTACTTTAAATGACATTTTAAAAGCATAGAGGGGCTGGAGAGATGGCTTAGCAGTTAAGGCACTTGCCTGTAAAAGCCTAAGGACCCATGTTCCAGTCCCCAGGATCCACATAAGCCAGATGCCCATGGTGGTGCATGCGCCTGGAGTTTGTCTGCAGTGGCTGGAGTCCCTAGCATGCCCATTCTTCCTCTCTGTCATGTAAATAAATAAAATAATATTTAAAAGCAAAAGGGTCAACTCAGTTTAAGTGAGAGACTTAAATCAGAATGACTTAACATAATGCTTCGGAATTGTTTTAAGGCAAAAGCAAGGGTATCCGAAGAATTTTAGAAGGCAAAGTAGTCTTGTCTAGTGTTTGCTAACAACACATGGCTTCAGAGGAGACAACACGGTGCTCTGCTGCTGAAAGGAAGGGAAGCTGAGGCTTGTGACCTCTCCTTCAGCAAGGCTAAGAATCTTCCCCTGAAACATTCCAGAACTCTGGCAGTCCAGTGACTTCATTGTGCTGTGTACCAGCAGGAGTTGAAACTAGTGCTAGCTAGCTTCTTTCTTTTTCGGGGGGGGGTGGTGGTGTTGGGGGGGAGAGGAAGTCACACATTAGAAGACTCCTAGGCTATTCCTAGTGATTGAATAAAAGGAAATGAAGATCAGTTTAAGGCGGAAATGGTGTCTTCAAAATTCTAGCAAGAATCTTAATTTTGGGTATCATAAGCTTGCTTAACATACAGGTGCATATCCCTTCTTGACAAGGTAGTTTATTGTCTGCCTCTTTCTCATTTGGTGTTTACTTTGGCTGACAAAGTACATGTTGCTGTTTTCAGTAAGTGGTGCTCATGGTTTCTGTCAATGGAGAGAAATGAGAATGATTCGAGTGTGCGTGAAGCTAGCAGTATCTTAGGCAGAATATACTAGAATTCCTCCCGAATACCAACCAAGTACAGTGCTGTCCCCACTCTGTGAGACCATCCCCCTGCCTCTTTCTACTTGAGGATATTCAGCACTGTGTGGCTGTTTATCCAAATTATTCCTCCTACGTATTGGAGAATACTTTTGCTTTTTTGAGACAGTCTCACTTGTAGCCAGGGGTGGCCTCAAACTCAAAATCTTTCCACCTTAGTGTCTTAACTATTGCGGTTATAGGCATTTACCATCATGCCTGGCTCTGAAGAACATTTTAAAGTTATGTTTTTACGATTTTTTAAAAATATTTTTATTGACAACTTCCATAATTATAAACAATATCCCATGGTAATTCCCCCCCCACTTTCCCCTTTGAAACTCCACTCTCCATCATATCCCCTCCCCCTCTCAATCAGTCTCTCTTTTATTTTAATGTCATGATCTTTTCTTCCTATTATGATGGTCTTGTGTAGGTAGTGTCAGGCACTGTGAGGTCATGGATACCCAGGCCATTGTGTGTCTGGAGGAGCACATTGTAAGGAGTCCTGCCCTTCCTTTGGCTCTTACGTTCTTTCCACCACCTCTTCCGCAATGGACCCTGAGCCATGGAAGGTGTGATTGAGATATTTCAGTGCTGAGCACTCCTCTGGCACTTCTCAGCATCATGGTGCCTTCTGAGTCATCCCAAGGTCACTGCCATCTGAAAAGAGAAGGTTCTCTACCAAAAGTGAGAGTAACATTAATATATGGGCATGAACATTAAGAGGAGTGCTTACTGGGCAGTTTGGTGAGCATAGTATATACATTTAGCCAGACAGCAGCAGATGTTACACCCCTAGGGCTCATGACTACCCCTGTTGTAGATTTTCAGTATCAGGGATATATTCCCTCCCATGGGGCGGGCCTCCAGTCAAATTAGAGGGCAGTTGGTTTCCCCCATAACAGACGTGCCACTATTGCACCTATTGGCTCATTTGGCCTGGCTAGCCAAATCTAAGGCTTGCAGTGTCCACTGTTGAGTATCTTCACTGTTAATTTCTCTCTCTCCCATTGAACTGCATGCAGCATGGCTTTTTCCAGCTTTCTGTCAGCTGGTCTACATGGAGGAGGTTTTCAGCTCAGCTCCAGCAAGGTTTCTCAGTGACCTTGCAGCTCAAGTATGTGGAGTCTTCAGCAATAGGGTCTTACCGTTTATTCCTGGTGGAAAACCAAGGGCCTCGGCAATGGCCTATAAAGTTTGGGGGGGGGGGCATCAGGGATGTTTTTATGATTTTTTTAACATAGTTTTATTTATTTGAGAGAGAGAAAGAGAGAATGGGCACACCAGGGCATCCAGCCACTGCAGAAGAACTCCAGGTACATGTGCCCCCTTGTGCATCTGGGTCCTGGAGAATCAAACAGGGATCCTTTGGCTTTGCAGGCAAACGCCTTAACTGCTAAGCCATTTCTCCAGCCCTGTTTTTACAATTTTTTCTGCAAAAGTACTAGGACAAAAATAGTATTCATGCTGGGTGTGGTGGTGCACACCTTTAATCCCAGCACTTGGGAGAGACAGAGGTAGGGGGATCACTATGAGTTTGAGGCCAGCCTGAGACTACATAGTGAATTCCAGGTCAGCCTGGGCTGGAGTGAGACCCTGCCTGAAAAGAAAAGAAAAACCAGAGCTTGAGATTTAGCTCAGTAGTTAACGAGCTTGCCTGCAAAAGCCTAAGAACCTGGGTTCAATTTACCAGCACATAAAGCCTGATGCACAAGGTGGTGCATGTGTCTGGAGTTTGCAGTGGCTGGAGGCCCTGACGTGCCCATATTCTCTCTCTCTCTGAAATTATATATATATGTAAAAAATAGCAATTCCAGGTGTGGTGGCGCACATCTTTAATCCCAGCACTTGGGAGGCATAGGTAGGAGGATCGCCAAGAGTTTGAGGCCACCCTGAGACTACATAGTGAATTCCAGGTCAGCCTGAACTAGAGTGAGACTTTACCTTGAAAAACAAAACAAACAAAACAAACAAAACAAAAATCAGTCACTTTAAGATTGTCATATCATTAGCCTCATAATTATTGTCTGTATTTGTCCTCAAATTTGTAAAAATTAATTTTTAATATACATAATACCATTACACTGACAACATAAAAATTCTGTCAAGACAGAAATAAATGTAGTTGAATAAAGAAAATTAGCATGCTGGCTGGAGAGATGGCTTAGCGTTTAAGGCACTTGCCTGAGAAGACTAAGAACCCAGTTTCGATTTTCCAGGTCCCATGTAAGCCAGATGCACAAGGTGGCACATTCATCTGGAGTTTGTTTGTAGTGGCTAGAGGACGTAGTGTGCCCATTCTCTCCCCCTCCCTCTCTCTCTCTCTGTGTCTTTCTCCCTCTCTCTCTGTCTCAAATAAAAATAAAAATTCTTTCTTAAAAAAAAAGAAAGAAAATCAGCTTACCTATAATTTAGAATTGATTCAACCTAAGTTACATTTCTCTTTGGGCTTATTAATAGCATATGTATTCATTATACATGACCAAAAATATTAAAATGTGTTTAAGTGAAAGTTTGTGGGACTTTTTGAAGCTTTACTATTATTATACAAGCTGTTTCCAATAAACCTTGAAGTGTTGAAAATTCTGTCATTGACATTTGAGGTGAATCTGTTATGGGCTGTTCTTACTAATTAAATATAGTGATTTGAAATAGTCATAGTTCCATGAAATCTTTTCTTTACATGTGTATTACCATAAAGTTCTATTTCAGGAAAAATGGGGAAAATAGGTACAGTGAGAAGTAATTATATTAGTAGGGAGGAAAGATAACACTTTTGAGACTAAAGTATTTTGGAAGGACTTATATGAAATATTGAAAAGCTTTCGTACTGCATGCAACATTTTGATCTGGGAATAGACTAAATGCCAGATTGATTCCCTTTCTTTGAAAATTTTGGAGCAAGCTTGGATTAGGGGATATACAAAGGAATACTGGTTGGTAGAATTCAGGGAGGAGGAAACAAAACACCTAATTGTTTGCAAAAACCACTGAGTCAGAACACCAGGAAACAAGGTGGAATAAAGGCCTTTAATGACATGTTCATATCACGCTCAGGAATGGCAGATGACGTGGTTTTACAAATCTAACAGCTTTCTCTCACCAATAGGTGGATAGAAGCATTTCAGGAAGGCACAGTATTGTAGCAGTATTGCTTTCATTTCTTCTGGGATTCCAGCACGATGGAAGTTCAGCAGAATGGAAAAGCTGGTCAAAATTTGTGTAAAAATGAACACTGCCAAGACAAATCCAACCACGCTTTTCAGCAGATAAAGAAATTATTTTGTTAGGTGTATGTAGTTCTAAAAAAAATGTTTGTTTTTCATGTATGTTATTTATTAAGATTTTGATGTTTACTTAGAGGTCAGAATTGTTTCTGAAACTCACACCACTGAATTCTAAAGTACCATTTCTTTAGAGACCAGAAAACTCACTTTAATGCTGTATAAAGTATTTGATACCCAGTCTACACTGTTGTCTCTGCCTTACATTGTGGTATTTTCACTAGTGGTAAACCTTTTTAAACAAAAAGCACGAATCAAGGAGCAAATTCCCATGCAGTGCTTGGTTTAGGAACCTTGATGATTGCAAACTGCTGATGAATAATGCATGTTTTGAGTCAGTAAACAGGCGGAATTTTTATATCAGAACAGAAAAGAACATAGCCAGCTTCTACCTCAGTAACTGTGATGTGAAATTCCCGCAATTAGTCTAAAGTATTGCTACTTTTCAAGCTTGAGCATACCTTTAATCCCAGCACTCGGGAGGCAGAGGTAGGAGGATTGCCATGAGTTTGAGGCCACCCTGATAATACAGTGAATTCCAGGTCAGCCTGGGCTACAGTGAGACCCTACCTCAGAAGAAAACAAAAAACAAAACAAAACAAAACAACAGAAAGAAAGCTGAGCTAGAATCTGAGTTTAAACCATAAGACGGAGAGAGGTGTTCTCATTCACAGATGGACATACATGATCAGCTCTCTAGCTTTGCATTAACCCCCTTTTCCTCTCCTCTCCTCTCCAGCCCTGCCAGTACTGGGGATTGAACCCGGAGTATCACACATGCTAGCCATGTTCTACCCCTGACTTAGATCCGCAGCCTCTTTGTCTGTTTTCTATTTTTGTTTGTTTTCAAGGTAGAATTTTTTTTTTTTAACTCTAGCCCAGGCTGACCTGAAACTCCCTCTGTAGTCCCAGGCTGGCTTCAACTCAAAGCCTACCTCTGCCTCACGAGCACTGAGATTAAAGGCATGCGCCACCACATCTGGCTCAGATTTGTTTTCATTATTTTCTTTTACAAAAACTAGATCTTACTAAATTTCTCAAGCTAATCTCAGGCGACTTATGTAGCCCAGACAGACTTTAACTTCCAATCCTGCCTCAACCCTCTAAGCAGCTGGGATTACAGGCCTGGAACACCAGGCCTGGCAAGACTGGTTTAATTTGAAAAGCAATCAATTCAACCTGCACATAAATGGTCTCGCTGTATAACCCCAGATGGCCTGGAACGTGCTATGTGGCCCATGCTGGCCTTGAACTCGTGGCAATCCACCTGCTTCAGCATCCTGAGTGCTAGGATTACAGGTGTAAGCCACCTAGCTCAGCACAACTTTTAAAATAGGAAAATATGGCAAGTAATATACAATATTACCTGCTATTATAAGAGTTCTGAGCCCAAGTCAGTGGTGGTATTTATATCTAAAAAGAATTAAGTTTCTTGTAACATTGTGCTTTAATAAATGAACTGGAAGGCTGGGGACATGGCTCAGTGGATGAAATGCTTGCCACTCACGTGTGAGGACATGAGTTTGGATACCCAGCACCACATAACTGCCGGGCATGGTGGTGCATGCTAGTAATCCCAGAGCTGAGGAAGTAAAGACAGGCTGGATCCCCAGGGCTAGGTAGCCTCCTGGATGGGTGAGCTTGGGGTTCAGTGAGAGTCCCTGTATTTCAGTGAGTGAAGTGGAGAGTGCTAGAGGAAGGCCCCCAGTATCAACCTCTGACCTTCATATGAGCCCACACTTGCATGCACGCCACACATATTCACACCCAAAATGAACTGAAATTGCCGTCTGAGAAAAGCACCAATTCTAATCCAGTGTTCACTATGATTGTATGTTACTCTTTTTTAGAAAGAATTTTTTATACTACTTTGTAATATGTCCTACTTGATTATTTAAAATCTACCCTTATTCTCCTTCCCATTTTTTTTTTTTTTTCTGAAACACAGTCTCTCTATGTAGCCCAGACTGGCCTCAAATTTGTGAGCATCCTGCCTCAGCCTCCCAAGTGCTGGGATCACAGATGTGAGCTGCCAGCCAACCTCAGTGGAAAAGATTTATATTCCTAATTCTGGTGTATTTATTGTTTAACATATGAACTACCTTGTATATAAAATTATTGATCGGCTAAAGAAAAATGAAATTGTTATGATTAAAGTTGTTCCTAGTTTTAAAATACCCATTTTTGTTGACTGAGTTTAAATTTTCTTTTTCTTTTTTTGGCTTTCCGAGGTAGGGTTTCACTCTAGCTCAGGCTGACCTGGAATTCACTATGTAGTTTCAGGGTGGCCTCGAACTCATGGTGATCCTCCTACCTCTGCCTTCCAAGTGCTGGGACTAAAGGCTTGTGCCATCACACCCGGCCAACTGGGGCTTTTCTAGTCTGTTTCTTGCTCTGATGTCATTTTAAGTCCTGTGCAACTTCACACAACCCTCACATGCTGTCTCCCCAAGACTGTTTGTCACAGTAGGTAGATTAATACTTCTTTTTACTCAATTACAGATAGTTTTCACATTAAAATCCTTTGTAGTATTTGCAGTATTCTTTTGGAGACCAAGAGTGTTTATAACTTGGAAAATGTTTCCTTCTGTTGCATTCTCTGACATTTAGCAAGACAAGCTACTTGGAGTTCTTTATCCTTGTTGCACTTCAACTTCCATCTGTAAGATTTACCTTAGGCTTTAAAATCTGGGATGCCAGCCAGGTGGTCCTCTCTCTGTTACAGTCAGCTTTGTGTTGCTGGAACAAAGTATCCGACCAAAGGCAGCTTTTGGGAGGAAAGGTTTATTCCAACACCTGACAGAGTCCACAGGCATCTAAATTTAAGCACATATAAAGAGGAGAAAGCATAACAAGAATTCTCCTTCATTACAGATGAAACGAGATGTGTGATTATATTTGTTAATGGCTTAGCCCTGTGGAGTTTTGAAAAATAAACAAGTTATCAGATGATGTCTCCCTCATAAAATGTTTTAAATGTGGAATAGTATCACATTCTCTGTTCCTCCCTTCTCAGTCTTCATAACTTACTAAAGCCGATCAGTTAGTTTTATTTAACTTGGCTTATTCAGTGACAACCAAGAATGTAATTGTAATTATGTATAATTTGGTGTAAAAAAAAATCTCTTGATGGTTTTTTTGTTGTTGTTTTTTTGCCATGCTAGGGATTGAATCCAGTACCTTACACAAGCTAGGTAAACATTCTACCATTGAGCTACATGCGTAGCTAATATTTTAAAGGATTAATATAATGCACAGTCTGTGGATCCCAGGAACATTGTATTTTTAAGATATATGTACCTCCATCACACATTTTTATTTTTATTTATCTATTATGAGAGAGAGAGAGGGAGAGACAGAAAGATAACGAGTGCACCAGGGCCTTCACCCCCTGCAAACGAACTCCAGACGCATGCACCACTATGTGCATCTGGCTTACATGGGTTCTGGGGAATGGAACCTGGGTCCTTAGGCTTCGTAGTCAAGAGCCTTAACTGCTAAGCCATCTCTCCAGCCCACCAAACAGGTTTTATTTTTTTTAAAGAAACTTTTAATTGACATAGTTATAGACATTAAAACCATGATAATTCCCTCCCCATCCCCATCTTCCCCATCAGATCCACCCTCTGTTGAATCCCTTCTTCTTCCTTATTCCTATTTCAATGTCATCATTTTCCCTCCTATTATGATGGTCTTGTGTAGGTAGTGTCAGGTACTGCAAGGTCATGGATATCCAGGCCATTTTGTGTCTGGAAGATTGCATTGTAAGAAGTCCCACCCTTCTTCGGCTCTTACATTCTTTCCACCACCTCTTCTCCAATGGACCCTGAGCTTTGGAGGGTTTGATAGAGATGTCTCAGTGCTGAACACTCCCCTGTCACTATTCTCAACACTATGGTGACTTCTGAGTCACCCAAGTGGTCACCAGCATCTGAAAAGAGAAGTTTCTCTAATCAAAAGCGAGAGTAGGGCTGGAAAGATGGCTTAGTGCTTAAGGCAATACTGGTTCGGTTCTCCAGGACCCACGTAAACCAGATGCACAAGGGGATGTATGCATCTGGAGTTTGTTGAGTTTGTTTGCAGTGGCTGGAGGCTCTGGCCCCCTGGCATGCCCATTCTCTCTTTCTCTCAAATAAGTAAATAAATAAATAAATAAAATATTTAAATATATTTTTAAGTGAGAGTAGCATTTATAAATGGGCATAAACCTGAACATAAAAGTGCTTAGAAGGCAGTCTGGTGGGATATGGATATGGAACATATATATATATTCTCCAGACAACAGTAAGCATTACTTTCCTGGGGTTTATAACCTCCCTAGCCACAGGCTTTTGATTAGGATGTCAGTACCAGGCATCTATTCCCTCCTGTGGAGTGGGCCTCCAATCCAATCAGAGAGTAGTTGGTTTCTCCCATAACAGACATACCACTATTGCACTAGCTGACACATTTGGCCTGGCTGGCCAATCTTAAGGCTTGTAGGGTCCACTGCTGTTTAACACTATTGATGACTTCTCCCTCCCAAAGGGTTGCATGCAACGTAGCTCTTTCAAGATTTCTGACAGTCAACAGGGAGGAAGTTTCTAGCTCAGCTCCAGCTTGATTTCTCAGTGACCTGTATACCAAGCAAGTAGAATCTTCAGCCATAGGGTCTATGTAGTTCTGGTGGACAACCCAAGAGTCTTGGTAGTGGCCTGTAATGTTCTATCACTTTTTCAGTTGTCTCCTTTCATTCATAAGGAGAGAGGCCAGTTACAAAGCTAAAAGCACACAAAGTAACTCTTCTCTCTCTCTCTCTCTCTCTCTTTGGTTTTTCAGAGTCTCTATCCCAGGCTGACCTGGAATTCACTATGTAGTTTAGGGTGGCCTAAAAATCATGGTAGTCCTACCTCTGCCTCCCAAGCGCTGACCTTAAAGACGTGCACCACCACACCTGGCACCATCTGCAGAATCCCTTAAGCACAGAGAACACCTCTTGAATCTCCAAAGAAAATGAGAAAGATTCTTTTTTCCATCATCTCATATTGTTAAACCTCTTTTCAACCTGTTTTCCCATTTTCTAATATAACAGTATCCTTCTGTTGTCCTTGGGTTGCCCTGAATATTTTCCTCCAACCACAATCTTGAGTATTTACCAGCATTTTTAAAAATGAAATTATCAGACCACTCGTGATTTATAAAAAGCTATAATCACACTACTAAGTGAGGAAGACAACATGCAGTAAGATTGCATTAGCCTAATTAGCTGGCCTCCGACTCACAGACATCCTGCTACCTCTGCCTCCTGAGTGCTGGGATTAAAGGTGTGTGCTACCGTGCCTGGCTTCCCTAGATCTTTTACAGAGAAAATGTTTGGTCATTTCAGTTGAATATAGTAAGGGCGGGATTCTCAGGCTTATTTTGAGACAGGGTCCTTACATTTTGCCCATCCTGGCCTTGAACTCAATCAAGATCCTTCAGCCTTAGCCTGAGTGCTAGGATTATAGGTATGCATTACCACACCTACCTCAGTAACAGGACTCTTGTCATCTACAACTCAAACAGTCCCCAAAAGCCCTCATTCTCAGATCTATTCTCTTCACCATCCTTCAAGGCTGTATTTGCCATTGCCTGTTGGCTATCTGCATGAGTTCTCAAGCAATTTAAACTGCCTAACATTCCACTCACTTTCTCCCTATTTTATTTTTTTTTTTTTTTTTTTTTTGAGGTAGGATCTCACTCTAGCTCAGACTGACCTGGAATTCACTATGTAGTCTTAGGGTGGTCTTAAACTCATGATCCTCCTGTTTACTTCTGTAAGAAAGCTAACACACAAGGCTCCAGGGTCTACCTCTGAGACTCAACAAGACGCTGCAATTGCTTGTGGCCTTTCCATCCTCATGGCCCTACTAGTTTAGTTAACTGCATAGTCTCCTGCCCGTGTTCTTGTTAAATACTACCAGAGCCATCCACTCAAAACATACTCTTACACTTCAGTGGCATTCCCAGCAGGTTAGCATGGAACAGTTCCCCTGGGGTCATCCTTGTGCTCCTGCTAGCCCTCCCTTAACCTTTCTCTCTTCATATTATTTCCTTTTCCCCCCTCTCATCTACCCATAGCCCCATCTCTATCTCCTTATCTAGTACTTCTCAATGATAGGGGACCCTCATCTTCCTCTGTCTCCTGTTCCTTCATACTAGATCTAGTCTGTCCCATATTCCTACTGTTTTCTGTTCATAAACTTTCATATGATTGTTACCATACCTGGTCCTTAAGAATACTCTGTCTTGTTCGTGTGCCCATCACACCAGGCAAAAGTGCTGTATACAGTGAATATTCAGTATTTGTTTGTTGAACTAAATATCTTCATACTGATCCTTTAAAATCTGTATGCATACCATTCTGGAACCTGTGCCACTTCTCATGTTATTTTCTAAAGGAAAAATCTATGATTTTTCTCCTAGAAAAAACGAGATAGGCTGGGTGTGGTGGTGCATGCCTTTAATCTCAGCACTCGGGAGGCAGAGGTAGGAGGATTGCTGGGAGTTCAAGGCCACCATGAGACTCCATAGTGAAATCCAGGTCAGCCTGGGCTAGAGTGAGACCCTACCTCGAAAAGCCAAAAAAAAAAAAAAAAGATAGTTTTTATTAGAAAAAAAGAAGTTTATTTAGTATACTGTAAGGAGAACAGTGGGCAATGGTAGAACCACCACCTGCCTACTAAAGATTTCTGTAAAGGTAGGAGATTTTCAAAAACCCTAGACATCAAACTCTTTTTCCTTTGGGGTGAAAGAGGAGGAGACAGCCTTCCCTTTCATTGGAGTTATCACAGTATCTAAGAACCATCAAAGTACTATTTTTGTTTGTTTCTTTTTCTGAGGTAGGGTCTTACTCTAGCCTAGGCTGACCTGGAACTCACTCTGAAGTTTCAGACTGGCTTGAACTCACAGTGATCTTCATACTTTGCCTCCCCAGTGCTGGGAGTGAAGGAGTGTGCTACCACGCCCAGCTACAAAGAACTATTTTTTTAAATGACTTATAATGTATTTCTCAAAACACTTTTTGTTTTACATAAAGTGATAAGTTTGTATTTTACTGTTTATATAGATCATTTATAAATAAAAATTAGCATTGTAAATAATGTTAATATGTATTATTTTTACAAAATAAATTTATTATACCTAGTCTGATGTGGAGTCTTTATTTTATGAGTTATAAAACCTATTTATTTTGACATAGGGTCATTTTGTAGCCCCAGCTGGTCTCCAGTTCTCAGCTCTCCCACTTCCACCTCCATAGTAGCTCAGGTTATAGACATGTGCATCAAGCCTGGCTTTGATTAAGTCATTTAAACCATATCTTCAAAGATAAAGTTCACTAGCCCCTTTTCCTACAGTATCTTTTACTTCCAAGATTCATTTACTTTAGAGACAGACTCCGTAGCCCAGGCTGGCCTTGAATTCACTGCCGTCCCATCCCAGCCTAACAAATATTGGGATTACAGGCCTGAGCCACCACATCTGATAGAGGGTAGCGACAGTATCCGCTTGGGCATGTGTATAACCATGAAGAATGCAGCAAACAGCTCCTTTGGCTGTTCATCTCTCCTGAACCTCCAAGACCCCCTCTGGTAAGCCACCCTCATCAGCCTGTCTGGGCTAAGATGGGGTTGGGATCCCTACGTGAGCCCTCCATAAGGCAGGAGCTCTCTGCATTTTCTTCTGTTTCCTCTCTGAATGTAACAAAGTTTCCCTAAGTCTTTGAAAAAAAATACAGAAAACATTTCAGTTTACCTTTTCCCCTCGAAGCCACAATGTAGCTTTCACCTATGGGACCAGCTTAGTTAGAGCTGCTTTTTAGCTAAACCAAAACACATCAACAGATGGTGCTAACAGGTAGAAGTGGACTTGCGGAGGATGAAGGCGGAAACATTTCTAATTGCTAGGGAATGTTGAATGCCATTTTACTGTGTCTAACCACTTAGTTCCAGAGGAAAATGGCAATGACAGTGATTATGTATAATTTTCTCTCTCATTTTTTTTCAAGGTAGGGTCCCATTCCAGTCCAGACTGACCTTGAACTCACAGTGATCTTCCTACCTCTGCCTCTTGAGATTAAAGCCCTGCATCACTAGTTTTTGTTGTAGTTATTTTTTGCTTGTTTATCAGGATCTCATGTATCCCTGGTTGGTTTCAATCTTGCTATGGAGTCAAGGATGACCTTGAACTCCTGCTTCTGCCTCTATCTCCCAAGTGCTGGGATTACAGATATGTACCACCTAGTACTTCCATACAACCAGTATTCTAACCAGCAGGTGTTTTTCCTAATACTGATATGCTCTAAATCTGTGGCTGCTTTTCTACAGGACTAACTGAAATACAAAGGAAATTTACTTGTCACTTTTTTGGGGGAACGGGGGGAGTTGAGGCAGGGTCTCACTCTATCCCAGGTTGAGAATTCACTGTAGTCTCAGGCTGACCTCAAACTCACAGGGATCCTCCTACCTTTGCCTCCTGAGTATTGGAATTAAAGGCGTGTGCCACTATGCCTGGCTTTTATGCAAATCTTTATTGACCAGTATGCACTTTTATGTGCTTGGGAATACACTGTCTAGCAAAAGGAACAAAAGCAGCCCTTGAGAACTTACATCATAATTGATGGAGTTGAAGACAAGAGAGCTCTCAAACAAAACTGTCTTTGAGTTGCCTGGCAGGATGGAAACTCCAGACTGAGAATCACACAGCCCAGAGGAACACTCTTTCTGTTGTTGCTTTTTTTTTTTTTTTTTTTTTTTTTTTTTTTTTGTTGCTTTGCTTTTGTCTTTTTTTTTTTTTTTTTTTTCTCTAGAGGTAGGGTCTCACTCTAGCCCAAGCTGACCTGGAACTCACTCTATAGCTGGAACTCACTCTATAGCTGCTAGGCTACCTCAAACTCACAGTGATCTTCCAACCTCTGCCTCTCAAGTGCTGGGATTAAAGGCATGCACCACCACGCCTCGCTCATGCTTGTCTTTTTTTAAATTTTTGTTTATTTTTATTTATTTGAGAGCAACAGAGAGAGAAAAAGGCAGAGAGAGAGAGAGAGAATGAATGGGCGAACCAGGGCCTCCAGCCACTGCAAATGAACTCCAGATGCATGCGCTTCCTTGTGCATCTGGCTTACATGGGTACTGGGGAATCGAGCCTCGAACCGGGGTCCTTAGACTTCACAGGCAAGTGTTTAACCACTAAGACATCTCTCCAGCCCCACGCTTGTCTTTTTTATTAGGCAAAGCACATCTTTTTTATTTTAAAGGTTATAAGTGAAAGTTCAAATAGCAGCAGTTAATTAAGGAACTTAAAAGTGAGTGCAAATTTAGGCGTGGTGGCCATGCCTTTAATCCCAGCACTTGGGAGGATCACCATGAGTTCGAGGCCACCCTTGAGAATACATAGTGAATTCCAGGTCAGCCTGGGCTAGAGCGAGACCCTCGCTAGAACACCCCGCCCCCCCCAAAAAAGTAAGTACTTCCCAGGGAGCTTAAAGAAAATATTCCTGGGGATTGTTTCCAAAAGCTAATCATCAAAGGAGTTTATACTTGAAAGAATATGGATTTATCCTATGTAAAGAGAAGACAGGGAGGAGTTAGAGTGTTGATCACCAAAAGTTCGAGGGCACCCTGAGCTAGAGTGAGACCCTACCTCGAAAAACCAAAATAAATAAATAAATAAATAAACAACAAACATAAAATTTAAACAAATCTTTCTTTAATACCATCTTTGGCAAACATGATGCTAAACTCACGTGACTTCAAAAGTGGCTTAAAGGGCGCGCGGCTCCGGGACAGTCTCCCTCCACACCTACAGGGGGCGATCGACCTGCAGAGCCGCCGCCGGGCGCCCGGGTGCTCCCCTCCTCCCGGGAACGTCACCACCACCTCCACCGGCCGCTCCTCCAGCGCGCCAGTGCGCAGGCGTCAAGCGCACGGCGCAGCGCCGAGCTGAGCGAGGGGTCACGAACTCTGACCTCCCCCCAAATACACAAACCCCAGGAAGCTCCCGTTCTCACCCTCACCCCACCCCCACACACCCTTGCTCTCCGTTCCGCCGCTGTCATTTGTCATCATCCCGGAGGGTCCGTTCCCGGCGCGGCGGCGGGACTGTCGGCTCCGGAGGCAGCGCGGCCGGATAGGCCGCGGGTAAGTGGTCGGTTCCCGGGCGGAGGGGGGGGTAAGAACCACCGGTGACCGGAGCGGAGCTCGGGGTGTCGCTTCGGCCCAGTCGCCCCGGCATGCAGCCCGGCCCGCTCGTACGAGCGCGCGTCCCCGGCGGCTGTCGGGGACGCGCGGCGGGAGAGGCCGCTGCGGGGAAGGCCGGGCACCGGGGCGAGGCCGCCGCCTTCCGCGCAGCATCCCGCGGGCCTCTGACCTTTCACCCGCGGGGAAAGCTTCCGCCGGGCGCCGCCCCGCCCCGTCCCCGCCCCGGGCGCATGGCGGAGACGGGAGTCCTCCCCGGGCCGCTCACCGCATGCCGCCGGCCGCCGGGATGACGCCCCCGCACCCGCTCTTCCTCTCCGCCGCCGCCACCCCGCGCCCTCCGTCCCTTAGGTTCCGCGGTCCAAACTTCCGGTAGCGCTTTCATGAAGGCCGCGGCCTCCAGCTCGGTGCACTAGCGTTTTGGGAAATGCACGGGTTGCCTGGTTGCCCCATAACCAGCCTTCTGTATAGGTAGGTCAGCCTGCTGTCAAGTAAGCGAGTCCTCCTGCGGCCCTTAACGCTTCTGGAAGTTGCAAGCATGCCTTCGACTCGGGGGTGAGGATTTGGCACCCTGTGTGATTGGGTGATAGGCGCGGTGATGGACTGAAACCTTGATGTGTCTGATGAGTGCTTCGCAGTGGTGGTTGACCCCTTTCAGCTCAAAACTGCCAAGGTGAAAATAATGTTTTTAGCCGGGTCTGGTGGCCCGCGTCTTTAATCCCAGCCCTTGGGAGGCAGAGGTAGGAGGATTGTCACGAGTTCCAGGCCACCCTGAGACTACATAGCTCCAAGTCAGCCTGAGCTAGAGTGAGACCCTACCTTGAAAAAAAACAAATTTTTTTTTTTTGTGAGGGGGCAGAAGGTATGGCGGAATCTTGGGAATTGCAGTTTGGCCACACCGACTAATGGCTCAAAGACTCAAGGAAGGCAAAGTAGGAATTTATTGTGAACGGATAGAGCATAGGCTAAATGACTTGTAATAGCCAGTCCTGGTGGTACGTGAGGGTACTTCCTCAAGGAGGCCGAAATACAAGGGTCCAGGCCAACCTGAGCTGCATAGCGAAACCAGGTATCACATATTAAGGGAATATTGCATATTAAGGGGAAAAACCATACAGGAGCTGAAGGAAATAATGTATATATATATAGTAAGAAAGTATGTAGCCGGCCGTGGCACGCCTTTAATCCCAGCACTCGGGAGGCAGAGGTAGGAGGATCCCATGAGTTCGAGGCTACCCTGAGATTGCATAGTGAATTCCAGGTCAGCCTGGGCTAGAGTGAGACCCTATCTAGAAAAACAAAAACAACAAAAAAAGTAAGTATGTAGAACAAGAGTTCAGTAACCTTTTGATACATATGTTGAACCTGTGGATACAGTGTAAATTTTCCCATTGTTCTGGTTGGTCCAGAGGCCTGTGGTCACAGGGTGGAGGTAACCAAAGTTCATGCTTGTAGGCCACAGCTTCTGTACTGCTGATTTGAGGGGTTTTTTTCTTGAGTTTTTTTTTTTTTTAATATATTTATTTATTTGAGAGAGAGAAAGAGGCAGAGAGTGAGAAAGAATGGGCGCTCCAGGTCCTCCAGCCAATGCAAACAAACTCCAGATGCTTGCACCTCCTTGTGCATCTGGCGTATGTGGATGCTGCTGAATCGAACCGAGATCCTTTAGCTTTGCAGGCAAAGGCCTTAACAACTAAGCCATCTGTCCAGCCCCGTTTTGTTTTGTTTTTGTTTTTAATTTGCAAGCAGAGAGAGAAGAGAGACAGACAGAATGGGGTCCCCTGGAGCCTTCAGCTGCTGCAAATGAACTCCAGATGCATGCACCACTTTGTGCATCTGGCCTTTACGTGGATACTGGGGAATTGAACCCAGGTCATTTAGGCTTTGCAGACAAGCTCCTCAACCACTGAGTCATCTCTCCAGTCCTATTAACTGATTTTTTTTTTTTTTCAGGCTGACCTGGAATTCGCTATGTAGTCTCAGGGTGGCCTTGAACTCACGGTGACCACACCCGGCTCTATTAACTGATTTTTAAAGCTGTTTAGCCAGGCATGGTAGTGAACCCCTTTAAACCCAGCACTTCATAGGCAGAGGTATGGGGATCACTGTGAGTTTGAGGCCAGCCTGAGACTACATAGTGAAACCCTACCTCATGAAAACAAAAGCGTCTATTTTGAATCTTAATCTAACTGTACAGAATATATGATGGACCCGTTTAAGAAATATGAACCAAGTCTCAAAGATGAGATAAAATTTAAATGAGGGAAGAAGCAGTTGGAAAGGTACATTAATGTAGTGATGCCCCTTATATGAGATCTTGCTTTCGGTGGTTTCAGTTCTGTACAGTCAGCTGCTGAAAATTTACCTCAAGGATTCTTAAGGTGGGGTCCCTGGACTCCATGCACCCTTTGTGAACCTCTTGAAGTTTTGGCAAACAACATTGTAGTGTGAAGGAATAGGAACTTGGATTTTTCTGGAGAAAAAATTCTCAACTTCTATCAGATCAGATTTTCAAAGGGATTCGTTCACCTTACTCCTGATTGAGAATGAGGGTGAAGGGGAGGGAGGAGGGAGACTGGCTTCCTGTTCTGTAGCACACTTTCACACTTGCTGACTGTGCCACAGAGATTTTTTTGCATAGTGACCCTGCATACACATACTACTGGGTGTGGTGGCATATGTCTTTGATCCCAACACTCAGGAGGCGGAGGTAGGAGGATCTGAGTTCAAGGCCACTCTGAGACTACATAGTGAATTCCAGGTAAGCCAGGACTAGAGTAAGACCCTGCCTCGAAAAAAACAACAACAAAAAAAATTGAAATAGTCTTTAGCAGACTATTCTTGTGCTTGCTGTCCCTCCTGTGCGGGTATTTCCTGTAATTTCTTCCTATGCTCCTTCTTTTCCAGTTCTGTTCGCAGTCTACAGAGTTAATTTCCCCATCCATTAGCTATTCACAACACAGCATTTGCACAATACGGCTTTGCATGACAACTGGCTAGATTAATTGTGAGAGTACACCTAGATGGGAAAGAAGAGTAATTATTAGGAAAATCAAACGAATTGTACCTGATACAGAAAGTGAGTCCAAGGGCTGGAGAGATAGCTTAGCGGTTAACGAGCTAAGGACCCAGGTTCAATTACCCTGTATCCGTGTAAAGCCGGATGCACGCGTCAGGAGTTCCTTCACAATGGCTAAAGGCCCTGGCACGCCCATTTTCTCTTGTCTATGCCCTCCACAAAATAAATAAAATATTTTAAAAAAAAAACTAAAAGTGAGTCCAAAAGCAATCTTTGCGCTGGCGAGATGGCTCAGCAATTACAGGCACTTGTTTACAAAGCCTGCCAGCTTAGGTTTTATCTGCCAGGAAGCAGCGGCACTTCTGGAGTTCATTTGCAGCTATTAAGAGGTTTTTTAAAAATATTTTAAAAATGTATTTATTTGAGAGAAAGAAAGGCTGGTAGAGAGAGAATGGGTGCACCAGCCTCTGGCCACTGCAAATGAACTCCAAATGCCTGCACCCCTTGTGCATGTGGCTTATGTGGGTCCTGGGGTATCAAACTGAGTCTTTTGGCTTTGCAGGCAAACACCTTATCTGCTAAGCCATCTCTCCAGCCCCTACAACAGGTTTTGATGACCCCATACATACCCACACAAATAAATGAATAAATATTTTTGGTAGGGTCTCACTTTACCCCTAACTGACCTGGAATTCACTGTGTAGTCTCAGGGTGGCCTCAAACTCATGGTGATCCTCTTACCTCTACCTCCTGAGTGCTGGGGTAAAAGGCATGTACCTCCATGCCCTGCTAAATTTTTTTTTTTTTCAAGGTAGGGTCTCACTCTAGCTCTGGCTGACCTAGAATTAATTCTGTATTCTCAGGGTGGCCTGGAACTCACAGCAATCCTCCTACCTCTGCCTCCCGAGTGCTGGGATTAAAGGCGTGTGCCACCATGCCCGGCTTAAATGAAGTTTTTTAAGGCAGGTATGGATGCACACATCTTTTTTTTTAAAAAAAAAAAACTGTATATATATATATATTTATTTATTTATTTAAGAGAGAGAGAATGGGGACGCCAGGGCCTTCAGCCACTGCAAATGCTTGCGCCCCCTTGTGCTTCTGGCTAATGTGGGTTCTGGGGAATCAAAACTGGGTCCTTTGACTTTGCAGGCAAACGCCTTAACCACTAAGCCATCCCTGCAGTCCCTAAACGAATTTTTTTAAAAATCTGAATCCAAGAAGCATGGCACTATCTGTACCACACATGTATGTGCGGTGTATGCATGCAGTAACCTGCAGTTTACACCTGCAGTAGAATGCACTCACCTGTGGGAGTCGGAAGGGAGCATTGGTCATCCCACACTCCTGCTTTTCATTGTTTTTACTTAATAAGCCAGAGTCTCTTTCTGATCCTGGTGCTTACTGTCCTGCCAGTCCTCCCTCCACTCCCAGCAATTTTCCATCTCTGCTCCCCATGGGTAGGATTACAGATGTGCATGGTCATGCCCAGCTGCTTATGTGGTTCCTGGGGAATCAAACTAGAGGACTTCTTGCTTACACAGGAAGTGCTCTTAACTGCAGAACAAGCTCTCCAGCCCCAGGACTTACTAAGCTTTTTTCCACTAGAGAAATTTTTATATGATCGAGGTATCTAAGTACATAAAATAGGATTAAAAAAATCACACATTCAGACTGGAGGATGGCTTGATGGTTAACTTGCTTTCCTGTGAAGCCTAAGGACCCAGGTTCAGTTCCCTAGTACCCACATAAGCCAGATGCATATAGTGGGCATGCGTCTGGAGTTCATTTGCAGTGGCTGGATACCCTGGCCCACCCATTCTCTCTCTCTCTACCTCTCTCTCTCTCACACACACACGCACATTTTCTCTCTCAAAATAGATAAATAATTTTTTTAAAAAAATCACATTCATTGGTAGTAAATCACAAGTAAACTTATTATAAAACAATCCTGTTATACATCTAATTTTACCATTATTAAATGATGTACAAATAAACATCTTTTGCTGAATATTTGATACAGCAGGATGTAAAACATCTTTAACATTTAAAAAAATTTATTATTTATTTGAGAGAGATAGAAAGAGGCATGCACAAAGAATGAGTGTGGGTGCTCCAGGGCCTCTAGCTACTGCAAACGAACTCCAGATGCATGTGCCACTTTGTGCATCTGCCTTTATATGGGTACTGGGGAATAGAACTCAGGTCCTTGGGCTTTATAGGCAAGTACCTTAATCGCTAAACCATCTCTCTAGCCCCATCTTTGCCATTTTTCAGAATTAATACTTTGATTGTATAAATATCAGTGCTGAAAATGCTGCTTTGCATAAATACATGTAACACTACAAATTATGTTTAAAGCCATTGAGAAATTGAAATTTTTTCCTAACCCAAAGCCAAAATGTACTCAATAATTTTTTTTCATGAAACTCAAATTTTAAACCAGTGTTGCTTGATCTTTCCCCTGCCTCTGAGGTAGGAGAATCACCCTGAGTTTGAAGCCAACCTTTGGCTGCTGAGTGAATTTGTGATCACCGTGGGCTAGATTGAAACCCTGCCTCAGAAAAAAACAAAAACAATCTGTGCATGTTGCCTCACGCCTTAAATCACAGCATTTGAGAGACCGGGCTAAGAGAATTACCTTGAGTTCAAGGCCAGCCTGAGAGCTTTAGGGTGAGTTCCAGGTAAGCATGGGCTAGAGTGAGATCCTGCTTCATAAATAAAAACAGTTTTTGTTTATTTTGTTTTATTCTATTTTATTTATTTGAGAGCGACAGACAGAGAAAGAGGGAGAGAGAGAGAGAGCGGGTGTGCCAGGGCTTCCCGCCACTGCAAACGATCTCCAGATGTGTGCGCCCCCTTGTGCGTCTGGCTAACGTGGGTCCTGGGGAATCGAGCCTCGAACCAGGGTCCTTAGGCTTCACAGGCAAGCGCTTAACCACTAAGCCATCGCTCCAGCCCACAAAAACAGTTTTTAAAAATCCCCATAGTTAAATCTTTGAGAAGGTTGTTTTCAAGTGTAAAGTTATTTGTAGTTGTAAAAATTTCTGAAGAACCATTTTCCACTTTATTCTTGTGTATGCTAACTTTTCAAGTAAATTTTCAAGTCTATCTTTTAGTATAAATATATCACAATTACTTCCTTGAAGGGACATATTTAATCATTTTCTAACATATCCAACAAAGGTCAGTTTTGAAAGCTATGAATCACAAAAACTATTAATAAAGTCTGATTTCTGCTCCATCAGAAGTACAGTTTCATGTTTGTTTCAACAGCCTGTTTAAACTTTAACCTTTTGAGAGTCACCTGACCTCTTCGTGTATGGTAATTGGAGTCCCTGTCTTGGCAAAGGCTTGAAAACAAATGGCTGTTAAGGACATGACTTTTAGAAGTTAACAGTGTATTGCACAACATCCAACTCTGATTTTGACTACATGCATCTCTTGATGAGTCAAGTGTAAGATCATTGCCATCAACTTTGTTTTCTTTTTTTGTTTTTTCAAGGTAGGGTCTCATTCTGGCCCAGGCTGACCTGGAATTAACTGTGTAGTCTCAGGGTGGCCTCAAACTCAATCTGATCCTACTACCTCTGCCTCCTGAGTGCTGGGATTAAAGGTGTGTGCCATTACACCCTGCTGCCATCAACTTTTTTTTTTGGTTTTCGAGGTAGGGTCTCACTCTGGCCCAGGCTCACCTGGAATTCACTATGTAGTCTCAGGCTGGCCTCGAACTCACGGCAATTCTTCTACCTCTGCCTCCTGAGTGCTGGGATTAAAGGCGTGCACCACCACACCCAGCAACTTTTTTTTTACTTAATATTTTTTCTGAAAAATTTCTTTTTTGTTGTTGTTTATTTTTATTTATTTATTTGAGAGTGCCAGGGCCTCCAGACACGTGTGCCTCCTTGTGCATCTGGCTTACATGGGTCCTGGGGAATCAAGCCTCGAACTGAGGTCCTTAGGCTTCGCAGGCAAGCGTTTAACCACTAAGCCATCTCTCCAGCTCCATCAACTTTTAAGTTTGCTAGAAATCCAGCATTCTCGTCAGTCGTTGCTTCTGTGCCATCTGTACAGAAACCAGTGCGGTCTCTCCACTGTAAACACTCATTCGTGGAAAACTCATCATCAACTTGAAGATAGTAGCCCCTGCCCTTTCTTTTTTTTTTTTAATTTTTTTGTTTATTTATTTATTTGAGAGTGACAGAGAGAAGAAGGCAGAAAGAGAGAGAGAGAGAGAATGGGCGCGCCAGAGCTTCCAGCCTCTGTAAACGAACTCCAGATGCGTGCGCCCCCTTGTGCATCTGGCTAACGTGGGTCCTGGGGAATTGAGCCTCGAGCCGGGGTCCTTAGGCTTCACAGGCAAGCGCTTAACCGCTAGCCTATCTCTCCAGTCCCCCTGCCCTTTCTGTGCCCTGCCAAAATGCAATGAAACAAAACTTCTTGTATCTACCATCATAAACATGTCTCTCTAGCCCAGGATGACCTGGAACTCACTCTGTAGTCCCACACTGACCTTGAACTCACATTGATCCTCCTACTTCTGTCACCTAAATGCTGGGATTAAAGGCATGTGCCACCATGGCATCTCCCTCTCCTATTTTTTTTAATTTTATTTATTTATTTTGGTTTTTTCAAGGTAGGTCTTGCTCTAGCCCAGACTGACATGGAATTCACTGTGTATGTAGTCTCAGGGTGGCCTCAAATTCACGTTGATCCACCTATCTCTGCCTCCCAAGTGATGGGATTAAAAGCACGTGTCACTGTGTCTGGCTCCTATTTTTATAAGTATTTATTTATTGGGAGGGCAGATAGAGAAAGAGCGAATAGGTGCATCAGAGCCTCCAGCTGCTGCAAGCGAGCTCTAAACATGTGCCATCTTGCGCATCTGGCTTCCATGGGTTCTGGAGAATAGAACCTGGGTCTTTGGCTTTGCAGGCAAGCCTTAACTGCTAAGCCATCTTTCTAGCCTTCCCTCTCCGGTTTTTATTATTTATTTTTAAATTTTTTAAAAAATATTTTTTCTGGGCTGTGGTAGCACATGCCTTTAATCTCAGCACTCAAGAGGCAGAGGTATGAGGATTAGCATGAGTTCAAGGTCACCCTGAGACTACATAGTGAATTCCAGATCAACTTGGGCTAGAGTGAGACCCTACCTCAAACAAACAAACCAAAAAAAATTTATTTGAGAGAAAGACAGTGAGCATGGGCACATCAGGGCCTTTTGCCACTGCAGATAAGCTCTAGATGCATATTCCGCTTTGTGTATCTGGTTTTGTGTGGGAACTGGGTACTTGAACCTGGGCCATCAGGTTTTAAGCAAGTGCCTTTAACCACTGAGCCATCTCTCCAGCCCTAAGTTATAGTCTTATATCCCCTCTCCCCATTAGCTGTTACTGTTCACTGTGAGGTAAGTAGGGCCTCAGTCAGTAAGGGAGAGGTTGTACATTAAGGTATTCTGTCTGCCCTATGGCTCTTAGAATCTTCCCACCTCCTCTTCCTCAACAAGCCCTGAGCCGGGACAGGTGTGTTACAGTATGCAGTTCTCTGTAGTCTCTTTATTCCTTCTGTGATGTGTTTCAGTCCGCTACAGTGTTTGTTGCTGTTTCCCTAGAGGTGGTTGCCGGGCTTGCACTGGGAGCAATATTCATGCTGCTGCCTCCTTTACAATTTTCTCCTGGACTCCAATAAATGCGGTAGAGGTGGCACATCTTGTGATGAGCAAGTGGCTGTCTTGTCTTATTGATGGGTCTTGGATCTCCCCAGCATTCTCTGCATCTGTAAAATAAAACCAACCAAGAGTGAGAGCACCTTTGATTAAGGGGGATATGCATGTGAGTTTGAGAGACATTTTGATGTGGATGCCCACTATAGTTGTCCAGATAGCAATAGGAGCTTCTCTCTGAGGGGGGTGAGTTTCCTGGCCATGGGGTTCTAACTTGGTTCCCAGTACCAGTTGTGAACTCTCTCCCACTGAGTGGGCCTCATGTCCAATCAGAGGGCAGTTGGTTACCCACAAAGGCTGTGTCCCACTGTTGCCCAGGTATATACGTCTTGTCTAGCTGGTTGATTGTGTAGTAGCTTGCAGGGTCTTCCTCTTATTTATGCTGTTGGTGGCCATTATCACACAGTAGTTCCCTTAGCACTTCCCAGGCTTTCCTCTCTGTTCCTTCGTGTCTCTTGGTGTCCTAAAACAGCAGTTTGTGGTGTCTCCAGCAATGATCATATGTGGTGTCTCCAGCAACATGATCTTATCTTTTAGCTCTCTCAGGTAACCAAGTGCTTGGCCATTGCCTCTCTTATTTTGATGTTTTTGGGTGCCAGTGTTGGATTTTGAGGTAGGGTCTTGCTCTAGCATATGCTGACCTGGAATTCACTGTATAGTCTCAGGCAGACCTTAAATACCACAATCCTCCTGCCTTGTTCTCCAGAGTGTTAGAATTAAAGACGTGTACCATCACTCCCTGTTCAATGTATTTTTTTCCTTCTTTGTCCTCCTCCATCATCTATGACAACATATTGATTGGCCCAATGTTATGCAGGTTTTGTGCGGGTAATTAGAGTTGCTATGAGGTCATGAATGCAACAACCACTGTATATCTGGAAGGCAGCATTCCAAAGCACTCCTCCCTGTCCTTTGGCACTTACATTCTTGCCACTACCTCTTCTACAATGGGCCCTGAACCTTGAAGGGTGTGATTGAGATGTCCTATTTAGTATTGAACTGTCAGTCAACTCTCACTTCTCAGCAGTGTGATGAGTTTTGAGTCTTCCCAGCCGTCACTGCCATCTGTGAAGAGCAGCTTCTCCACCAAAAGTGAGCGCAGCACTAATGCACGGGTGTGGACATAAATATCAAGAGGACAGTCTGGTGGCATCCTAGATCCATTCAGCCAAACAGCAGCAGTAGCTTTCCCCGAGGCTTTGTGACCTGCCCAGTCATAGGGTTTTGACTAGATTTTCAGTACCGTGATGCATTTGCTTTTGTGAAGTGGACCTCCACTCCAGTCTCAGAGCAGTTGATTACCCCATAATGGACATGCTACTACTGCAGTGGTGGACACATCTTGCCTGGCAGGCCAGTTGTGTTGCTTGCAGGATCCTCTGCTGGTTAAGGCTGTTGATGAGTTTTCTCCCCCAGCAGGCTTTATAGAATTTTCCAGGAATGTGATGGCTATTCACCAGGGAGGAGACTTTTAGTTTTGCTTTTTGTTTTTTTATTTGCAAGGAGGGAGAATGGGTCTGCCAAGACCTCTTGTGACTGCATACAAGCTACAGATGCATGTGCCCCTTTGTGCATCTGGCTTTAAGTGGGTATGGGGCAATCAAACCCAGGTGGTCAGGCTTTGCAAGCAAGCACCTCATCTGCTGAGTTATCTCTCTGGACCGTCTTTTAGTTTTTTTAATAGACATGTCAGAGTATACAAATGCAGACAGAATAGTTTCATAAATCCCACAGTACGAATTCTATTAGCTGACAGTGTGTTGTACATCACTAATAATGTGACCAATCTTGTTTTGCCTATTATTTCTTAGGCCAACCCACCCCATCTGGCTGTTTTGAAACAAGTCTTAAATAGCATATAATTTTACTCACAAAGACTTGAATAAGCTTGTTTTTATGTGCACAGTAATAAAAAAGGATGTTCTTTTTATCTTTGTCAGGACATTCTAATTCGATCATGGCAACCATAGAAGAAATTGCACATCAAATTATTGAGCAACAGATGGCTGAGGTATGTCTCATTCACTGTTCCTTTGTTGACCTACCAAACTCATTCACACTAAAGGCTTGGGAAGTATAGAGGTAACAATGCCCCTGACTTTTAGATAGCTCTTCCAACTACTGGGAGACAGTTAACTAATAGGATAAAGTGTGTACTGTGATATTTACTTGCATATGGTGCTAGGGAGCGTCTAATGAAGTTGTATAGTAGCAGGGATCTGATCAGAGAATGTTATTTGGAGAGAGTGAAATCTGAAGTTAGTCTTGATGCTACATGTCAGTATAAATTTTCATGTATTATTTTGCTACTGTTGTTTTCAAGGTGAGGTCTCAATCTAGCCCAGGCTGGCCTTAAACTCACAGCAATCCTCTTAAATCTGCCTTCCGAGTGCACTACCACAGCCAACAACATATGGTGATATTGATCCTTTTTTTTTTTTTTTAGAAAAATAACCTGTGGTGTATGGTTCTATTTTATTTTGTTTATTTATTTATTTATTTATTTATTTTTGTTTGGTTGTTTTTTTTTTTTTTTTGACATAAGGTTTGGCTCTAGCCCAGGCTGACCTGGGATTCACTATGTAGTCTCAGGCTGGCCTCGAACTCTGTGCCTCATGAGTGTTGGGATTAAAGGTGTGCACCACAGTGCCCGGCTTCCATTGTTACTTCTTTTGTGGGGTGGGGGATGGTTCAAGGTGGACTTCATTCTGTAGTCTCAGAGTAGCCTCAAATTCACCAGATCTTCCTGTCTGCCTCTGGCACCACAGCCCAGCTTCATTATTACTTTTTAATTTTTTTTTTAATGAAAGAAAGAGAGAATTGGTACAGCGGGGTCTCTGGCCATTGCATTCGAACTCCAGATGTGTGCACCACCTTGTGTGTCTGGCTTACAGGTGTCTGGGGAGTCAAATGTGGGTCCTTAGGCTTCGCAGGCAAGTGCCTTAACTGCCAAGCCATCTCTCCAGCCCTTAAAAAAGTATTTTTATTTATTTATTTATTTGAGAGAGCAGAGGAAGGGAGAGAGTATGGGCATGCCAGGGCCTCCTGCCACTGCAAACAAGCTCCAGGTGGATGTACCACTTTGTGTCTGGCTTTACATGCATACCGGGGAGACTAAACCCAGGCATAACAAAGTACCCTAGCCACTGAGCCATATTTCCAGTCCCCATTTTTACTTTTAAGTGGTTATAATAATGTTGGGCATGTTATGCCCTAGAAAGCAAAGCCTCTCTTCTTAGTGACCCTCTCCTGTCCTCCCTTTACTACTCATCTCTCTGAAGGAGAGAGGAAATGAGCCCTACAAATACATTGTGAGCTAAGTAGAAAGTAGAGAAGAAGGAAATCAAAATAGTGAGGTACAATAATCTTACTGTTACACTTTTATTTCACGTGTGCTATTTTTGTCAGAATTTCATTGAAAGTAGACTTACCTGTTTAAAAGCCATATAATTTTTAAAAAATTTTAATTATATGGCTTTTCTTCCTTTGTCTGAAATACAGAAAGTTGCTTCATTACAGGAAAACAAAAGCAAGGCATGGTGGTATATACATATAATCATTTAGGAGGCTGAGATAGAAGGATCACCATGAGTTCAAGATCAGCCTGAGCTACAGAATGAGTTCTAGGTCAGCTTGGGCTAGAGTGAGACCAAAAGAAAACACAAAAAAGATAGCATTGAATTGATTATTAATTGGACATAGTTGTGTTAAGATTGTTACAGATCAGCAGAGTGAACAGAAAATCCAGATTGTGACAGCACTTGATCACCATACCCAAGGCAAGTTCATTCTGACCAATCACGATGGCTCTACTCCTGGCAAGGTCTTTTTGGCCAGACAAGATTCAACTCCAGGAAAAGTTTTCCTCACCACTCCAGATGCAGCAGGGGTCAACCAGTTATTTTTTACAGCTCCTGATCTGTCTGTACCACACTTCCAGGTAAATAACTATGGAATTTTCTTTTCCTGCTACAGTTGTAAAAATTAAAAAGCATGACATATCCTGTCACTAAGACTTAAGTAGAGCCAGGCGTGGTGGCACATGCCTTTAATCCCAGCACTTGGAGGCAGAGACAGGAGGATCTCTGTGAGTTTGAGGACAGCCTGTGACTACAGAGTGAATTCCAGGCCATCCTAGGCTAGAGAGAGACGCTACCTCAAAAATAAATAAATAAATAAATAAATAAATAAATAAAATAAATGAAAGACCTGCATTAGCTTAAGGACCTAGGTTTGATTCCCCAGTACCCATGTAAGCCAGGTGTACATGGTCTAAAGTTTCTTTGGACCCTGATATGGCCATTCTCTCTCTCTCTCTCTCTCTCTCTCTCTCTCTCTCTCTCCCCTCCCTCTCCCTCTCCCTCTCCCTCTCCTCCTCCCTCTCCTCCTCCCTCTCCTCCTCCCTCCCTCTATTCTCTAATAAATAAATAAAATATTTTAAAAGAAAAGACTTACATTAAAAAAAAGATCTTGTGTAAGTAGGTTTAGTGCAAGATGGCATAGTGGCTGTCCTCTGCTGGGGGCTGTTGGGCTTTTCCTGTTAGTCTTCCTGTGCATGTGTTTACCGTTCTTCATTGCACACACAGAGTCCCTTTGGCCAGTTTATATGTATTTCATGAAGGCTATGGAAATCTCACAGAATGGTTGGAAAGGCTAAAGAAACTTTCCTAGAGCAAGTTTCATTATGGGAGCATGCTGGAAAGTTGATCTCTAAGAGGCCTGCCCTGCCTCACAGTGAGCAGCACTCCTGTAGCTGAAGAGGCCTGCACTGCCTCATAGTGGGCAGCGTTCTTGTAGCTGAGGTTTCTTCCACCAGCACAGAGGAAGCTCCGCGTCCAGGCCCGGGAGCTCGTCCGACTTCAGCATGGGGATCAGAATGTCATATTTACCTGCTTCGGCAGTCAGCCTGCTTGTGGTTGGCTTTACACTGTAATTCAGCAATATTTGCACCATTTTTGCTAGAATATAAAATTGTACTTTTTTTTTTTTTCTTTTTCTGTTTTTGTTTTTTCAAGGTAGGGTTTCACTGTAGCTCAGGTTGCCTGGAATTCACTGTATATTCTCAGGGTGGCCTTGAACTCATAGTGATCCTCCTACCTCTGCCTCCTGAGGGTTGGGAATAAAGGCGTACACTACCAAACCAGCCCAAATTTTACATTCTTTTTTTTGTTTGTTTGCTTGGGTTTTCAAGGTAGGGCCTCACTCTGGTCCAGGCTGACCTGGAATTAACTCTGTAGTCTCAGGGTGACCTTCAACTCATGGCAATCCTCCTACCTCTGCCTCCCGAGTGCTGGGGTTGAAGGTGTGCACCACCACACCCGGCTCAAATTTTACATTCTTTTTCAGAAGGCCAGTTAGGATTTTTTATACCAGATACCTGTGGTTATGCACATTTTTGCTGTGATTGAATCCAAATATACTATGTCCTTTTTTTAAAAAAAAAAAAAGTTATTTATTTGCACACAGAAAGACAAAGAGAAACAGAGAGAGAATGGGTGCCCCAAGGCCTCTAGCCCACCGTGAATTCCAGATACATGTGTTAACCACTTTGTGCATCTGGTTTTACATAGGTATTGGGGAATCTGACCCACATGACTAGGCTTTTCAAGCCAGTGCCTTAACCACTGAGCAATCTTTCCAGCCCAAAACTTTTTTTTTACATAATTTTTTATTTGCTTATTGCAAGCAGAGACAGACAGACAGAATGGGTACCCCAGAGCCTCTTGCTACTACAGACAAACTCCAGGTACATGTTCCAGTTTGTGCAAAGAGCTTTATGTGGGTACTGTAGAACAGAGCACGGATGTTAGGCTTTGCAGGAAAATGCCTTTAACTGCTCAGCCATCTCCCTAGCCCCCACCCTTAAATCTTTTTACAAAAATTTAAAAATTTTATTCATTTGAGAGAGATAGGAAGATGGGAGAGGGCAGAGAATGGGCATGCTAGGGCCTCCTGCCACTACAAACAAACATCAGACCCATGCGCCATTTCGTGTGTCTGGCTTTACATGATTACTGGGAAATCAAATTCAAGCAGTCTGGCTTTACAAGCAAGCACCTTTAGCCACTGAGCCATCTCCAGTCTTTCCAGCCCTTAAGTCTTTTTTGAGACCAAATCTTCCTATATATCCTCAGGCTAGCATGAACTTACTATATAGACTAAGACTGGCCTCAAATTTAGGATCCCCCCACTTTCAGCTTCATTCCCACCCCTCCAGTGCTAGGATTTCAGGCATGTTCCACTACATCTGTGTAGGACAGTTTTCTTTACAGAGGAACTTAGAAGATAAGACAAAATTCCATAATAGCCACTCAAAATTTTTCCTGTTAACAATAGGAAGCCAAACTACTCAACACACAAATACATGAGTATTTTTAATGTAAATTATGTATACACACTATTTTTTGTAGAGACTGTGAAGTCCTTTTATGATATTTGCATTTGAAAATCTCAGTCTTTCCATAAGGAATGGCATTAAAAGCATATAATAGGGGGTGGAGAGATGGCTTAGCAATTAAAACACTTACCTGCAAAGCCAAAGGACCCAGGTTTGATTCCCTAGGACCCATAGGTTGTGCATGTGTCTGGAGTTTGTTTGTGTTGGCTGCTCTCTCTCTCATACTTTTTGTTTTCTTGAGGTAGGGCCTCACTCTACTCTAGTCCAGGCTGACCTGGAATTCACTGAGTGGTTTCACGGTGGCCTTAAAAGCATAGCAATCCTTCTACCTCTGTCTCCTGAGTGCTAGGATTAAAGGTGTTCACCACCAGGCCCAGCTTTCTCACTCTATCTGGCCCCCTTCAAATAAATATATATATATATATATATTTGTTGTTTTTGTGTTTTGTTTTGTTTTTTGTTTTTCAAGGTAGGGTCTCACTCTGGTCCAGGCTCACCTGGAATTCACTATGTAGTAGGAGGGTGGCCACAAACTCACAGCCATCCTCCTACCTTTGCCTCCTGAGTGCTGGGATTAAAGGCATGCCCCACCACACCTGCCTTGAATATATTTTAAGAAGCATATAATAGAGCTAGAGAGATAGCTTAGTGTTAAGGCACATGCCTATGAAGCCCAAGGACCCAGGTTCCATTCTCTAGGTCCCATGTAAGCCATATGCACAAGGTGGTGCATGCTTCTGGAATTTGTTTAGTAGAAGCCCTGGCACACCCATTCTCCCTTCTTCCCTCCCTCCCCTCCCCCCTTGTCTCTAACTGCTTTCAATATATTTTCCTTGGTTTGTATGTTTGGTAGCTTAACTATAATATGGTGAGAAGAGGTTCTTTTCAGGTTTTGTCTGTTTGGTGTTCTAAAGGCTTCCTGTTTCTGCATTAGCATCTCTTTCCCAATTTGGGGAAGTTTTCTTCTATGATTTTATTGAAAACACCCACTTTGCCTTTGGAGTGAAATTCTTCTCCTACTACTATACCCTGAATTCTTGTTTGATCTTTTCTTTTCTTTCTTTTTTTTTTTTTTTTTGGTTTTTTTGAGGTAGGGTCAGGCTGACCTGGAATTCACTATGGAGTTTCAGGGTGGCCTGGAACTCACGGCGATCTTCCTACCTCTGCCTCCCGAGTGCTGGTATTAAAGGCGTGTGCCACCACGCCCGGCATTGTTTGATCTTTTCATATTGTTCCAAATATCTTGAAATTCCCATTCATACTTTCTTATTGGTTTGCCTTTCTCTTTGTTGGACCACCTGGTCTTCTAGTTTAGATATTCTGTCCTCTCCTTCTGCCTTTCTACTGGTGACATTTTCTACAGTTTTTTATTTCATTGACTGTGTTCTTCATTGCTAGTAATTCTGACTGGTTTTTCTTTATTATTTCCATTTCCTTACTTATGTCTTATATTGACATTCTCATTTCATTAAATTGGTTTCATGTGTCTTTCATTCCTTTGATTTCCTCCCTGATTTCTCTGAACATATTTATAATCATTCTTTTGAATCTTTCTCAGGCATTTCTTCTAAATCATTCTCACTGGTCATTTCTGATGCATTAATACTTTTTGGTGGATTTATATTGTCTTGATTTTTTTTGTGTTTCTTGTGTTAATAATGTACATATTTTTGCATCTTGGATTAATTTAATGCTTGGATATTCTAGTTAGCTGCAGTATCATTAGATGTATCAATCAGTCTAATGTTACATATCTTCAGGTAGGCAGGTGTGGCTCCTAAGACTCTCAGAGTAACTACAAAAGTGACACTAGATGTTGGGTTTGCCTATTATGAGAGTATTCAAGTAGGCTGAGTAGAACAAAACAGACAGATTCTAAAATTTAACTAAACAATGTACACATTCAATGAAAAACAGCACAGAGTATTTATGCAGGAATAGGTATTATGACATCCAGGTTCTCTAACAAAGTCACAGTCCCTTATGGTGTGAGTTGCCCTACACCCTTAATCCTGTCAACTGTGATGCTAAGATTTCTGGTCTGTTGAGGGTTCCAAGTCAGCTTGTGACCAAGTGAGACCCTTCCCTAACTAATGACAGAAGAGGAAACAAAGGCACTATAAATCAGGAAGCAACACATGACAAGCCCAAAATATAGCTTATTTAAGAATGGCAAATCCGCCGGGCGTGGTGGCGCACGCCTTTAATCCCAGCACTCGGGAGGCAGAGGTAGGAGGATCGCCGTGAGTTCAAGGCCACCCTGAGACGACAGAGTGAATTCCAGGCCAGCCTGGACTAGTGTGAGACCCTACCTCAAAAAAACAAAAAATAAAAAAAAATTTCTAAAAAAAAGAATGGCAAATCCAACCATCCATCAGATTTAACATAATTTATCCTGACATGGAAGGTGCAATTAGCACTTCCAGTTCAAGCCTATATACCAGGCTTATTTGGCCGGTACAGCTGTGGTGTAATCCCAGTTACCTTTTGAAATGGTTTTGGTCTCAGTTATGCTGCGCTCCTGCTTGGGTCCCGTTTTGCTGAGCTGTGGGCTCAGGTAGGCTGGCTGGGTGGCTGCTCTGATCACCTGTGCCAGGTGCTGTGGATGGTGGCTGAAGTTCTGCTGGTCCTTGTGATCCTCTTCCTCACAAGGTGCTCCCCTGTTCTTCCCTGCTGTCCTCCCTTCATGTTTCTTGAGTTTGCAAGCAGGCTGGCTTGAGTGGAGAATCCCCTCACCTGGTTTTTCCTGTGGCTCAAGCCAAGCTTTGCAGCTGTGGCCCTGCGGACCTGGTGCCACCTCTGCTGGAGCCGCTTCTGCCTGCCTGTGTGGGCTCTGGATGCTCTGGATCTCTCCTGCTTCTCTCCTGCAGTTGGTAATTTCTTATACACCACACTTTTTAGTAGAAGAGTGTATTTTGCTGTGGTTTTTTTGTTTTGTTTTGTTTTGTTTTGGTTTTTGGCTTTTTCTCCCCTAGGCTGCTTTGGCGTGGTTCCTACGCTGCCACCTTAAAATGAAGTCTCCCTCTGTCTCTGTCTCTGTCTTCAATAAATAAATAAATCTTTTTTTAAAAGCATATAATAAAGTCAGGTATGATGTTGAATGCTATAATCCTAGCACCTGGTGAGTGAGTGTTGTACACAGCTCCACATTGCTGAGGTGAACAAACATTGAAACCAGACGCAGTTTATGGGAGGAAGGGATTTATTTCAATCTTACATATCTAGCAAAATTCTATCAGATGGCAGAAGAAGCTGACTCATTCATAAATCCAAGCAGAGAGACACCACCCAACAGCCAGTACCACAAGCCAGCACAGCCAGAGCTCAAAACCTTTCTGTTCACCTTTAGGCTGGAATTCAGATTCACCCTAGTGACACCCTCCCCCTCCCCCCCCCCCCCCCCCCCCCCCCGTAGCAGGAGTCAGCCTGCTATGGGCTGAAGCTGCAGATTCAATTTTAGTAACACACCTGAGACTATGGGGGCATACATTCAAACTGCCACAAGAGGTAAGAGGATTTTCAAGTTCCAGACTGTATATAATGAGATCCTGTGTCAAACAAATCTATCCCTCACAACACCCCAAAAGTAATAACATATAAAGATAGCCTTGCACTTTTCAAATGGAAAAGGAGTTATAAAGAAATAAATTTTGGCTAGGTATGGTGGTATATGCCTTTAATCCCAGCTCTCAGAAGGCAGAGGTTAGAGGATCGCTGTGAGTTCTAGGCCAGCCTGGGAGTACAAATTGAGTACCATATCAACCTGGGCTAGAGTGAGACTGTACCTTAAAGAAACAAAAGCAAAAAAAAGAAGAAGAAGAGGAAAGAAAGAAATTTTGTATTGGACCTGGTGGCTCACACTTATAATCCTAGTACTTGGGAGACTGAGGTAGGAGGATCACTGAGTTTGAAGCCTGCATGGATTATATAGTGAGTTCTAGGTCAGCCTGGGCTACATGAGACCATGCCTCAAAAAACCAGAAAGAAAGAATCTGTTGATATGAAATTGTAATTATGCAAATACAGTGTACAAATTGAGCTATACAAAGGTAGGGTAAGCCAGCTACCCCGTAGGTACTGACTGAGGCCTTCATGTGCCACAGGGAAAACCATAACCACACTGAAGAGGGCCCCAGGGAAATGACAGCAGGGGCAAGGGGATAAAAGAGTATAACCTGTTATAATATGTGTAAAATAAGTAAAAATTTTAAAAGGGGGGGGGCTGGAGAGATGGATGAGCAGTTAAGTCACTTGGCTGCAAAGCTTAATGACCCTGGTTCGATTCCCCTTACCCACATAAAGCCATGTGCACAAAGTGGCACTTGCAACTGGAGTTCATTTGCAGCAGCTGGAGGCCCTTTCACACCCATTCTCTGTCTGCCTGTATTCTTCTCGTTACCTTTCTCCCTGCTTACAATTAAATAAAAATAAAATAAATATTTTTTTAAGAGGTATAAGTTTTTCACTAGTGGGTTAAGACCGAGGTTAGATACGTGTTGAGAACATAGACTGTACAATTTGAGAAAAACTGTAGCATATAGTCAAATGAAAATATTGCTAAGTAATAACTAGTGTCTTTTTTCTTTTTAAAGCTCTTGACAGATAATTCTCCGGACCAGGGATCAAATAAGGTTTTTGATCTTTGTGTAGTATGTGGAGACAAAGCATCAGGTAACATTAAAAATAACATCTCTGAAAAAAATTGAAAGGAAAAATAGCATCTCTGTTGTTAAAGTAACTACGTGTATGTTCCTTCTAAGATTGAAAGGGAAAAGAAAGGAATGAATATGTTATTTAAATGGTTCATATTTATGACCCATAAATTAAATGTTTGTACCAAGGTTCTTTTTTTATTTTACTTAAATGTAATTTGATTTATTAAAATTTTATTATTATTATTGGAGGGGGGTGCTTGAGGTAGGGTTTCGCTCTAGCCCAGGCTGACCTGGAATTGACTACGAAGTCTCAGGGTGGCCTTGAACTCACGGCGATCCTCCTACCTCTGCCTCCCAAGTCCTGGGATTAAAGGCGTGTGCTACCACACCTGGCGTAATTTGATTTTTAATGGCATAAAATGTGTTTTTTTGTTTGTTTTTTGTATTTTTGAGGTAAGCTCTTACTATTTAGTCCAGGCTGATTTGGAACTCACATTGTAGTTCCTGGCTGGCCTTAAACTGAGGGCGACCCTCCTACCTCTACCTCCCTAGTGATGGCATCAAAGGCATGCGCCACCATGCCTGGTGATACAATATATATTTTGAAGAGTTAGGAAACATTTCACTTCTGGAAAGTAAACACACACACACACACACAATTAAAAGTGAAGATAAGATTTGTCAGCAGAATAATTTAAAAGTGAGTTGTGGGGCTAGAGAGATGGCTCAGCAGTTAAAGCGTATGCCTGCAAAGCCAAAGGACCTTAGTTCTATTCCCCAGGAACCACATAAGCCAGATGCACAAGGTGGTGCATGCATCTGGAACTCTCTCCCTACCCCTTCTCCCTTTGTCTCTCAAGTAAAATTAAAAGTGAGTTGTGTTTCTTCATAGTATATTAAATTGTTAATGTACTATCTGAGTCCTGTTTCAGGAATGTGGAGTTAATTGAATTACTAAAGTAAGAAAAGCTTGTACTAACCTCCATTCAGACTTAGGCATAGCTGATCAAGCTATTCTTCTCTAAGTACTAACAAAGCCTGACCCTGCCTAGCTTCTAAGTTAGGTGGGATCTGGCCAGGATAGTATGGGTATAAACCTGAGTGAGCTGTGACAAAGGTTCAAAGTTAAGTCACTTTCCTTGGTACCAGGACTCCATGCTGGTATCTGCTCTTATATATCCACAAATATTATTGAGATAGAGTTTAATGGTTCAGTTTGTTTTTATTAACTTTCCTAAGTTTCATTACAAAGACCATTAGAGCTTTAGCTAGAGTAGGTTTAAGGTGTTAATGGTATGCAAAAGAAATGGTCTATAAAGGAACAAATTAATCAAAATGTAATACCTTACTAAGTTTCAAAAGTGGAACTTGTAAAGAGAGATTATTATATTACTAACATGAGCTAGCATTTTTTTCTTTTTTTCTATAGCATATTGTATTAAAATTAAAATATCTATTATAGGTAGAGAGGGAGCTCAGTGGTAGAGTGCTTGCCTAGCATGTGTAGGCTCCTAAATTCAATCCCCAGCTCTGCAGAAGAAAAAAATCTGTCATGTAACATGACAAAATGGAAATTTGTAAGTGGTCTCAGGATTAAAAAAAAATCTGGGGGCTGGAGAGATGGCTTAGCAGTTAAGGCATTTGCCTGCAAAGCCAAAGGATCCCGGTTCAACTCTCCAGGATCCACATAAGCCAGATGCACAAGATGGCGCATGCATCTGGGGTTTGTCTGCAGTGGCTGGAGGCCCTGGCACGCCCATTCTCTCCCTCCTTTCCCCTCCCCTCCTCATTCCCTTTTTCTCTCAAATAAATAAAGAAAATATATTTTTTTTTTTAAAAATCTGTGTCAGGGCTAAAGAGATGGCTTAGTGGTTAAGACACTTGCCTGCAAAGCCTAAAGACCCATGCTCAACTCTCCAGATACCTCACAAGCCAGGGGCACAAAGGCAAGGCAAGTGCAAGGTCGCACATGCCCACAAGGTGGCATAAGCATCTGGAGTTCAGTTGTAGCTCAGGCCCTGGCACACCAGTTCTCTCTCTCTCTCTCATTCACTCTCTCTAAAAATAAAAAGAAAAGAAAAAGAACTAAAGAGTTTTAAAAACTTTTTGTTATCAAGCTAGCCGTGGTGGCACATGCCTTTAATCCCAGCACTCAGGAGGGCAGAGGTAGGAGGGTCACCATGAGTTCAAGGCCACCTTGAGAATACAGAGTGACTTCCAGGAGCCCAGGGTTGAGTGAGACCCTACCTCAAAAAAATCTATATCAGTAATGGAGTTTTAGGTAATTTTGCCCTGTTTCTTGTCCTTTTTTTTTTTTTTAAGTCAAAATTTGTAGAGCTGAAAAAAAAGAGTTGGAGAGATGGCTTAGCAGTTAAGTGCTTGCCTAACCCTAAGGATCCCAGTTCGAGGCTATTCCCCAGTACCCACATAAACCAGATGCACAAGATGTCACATGCATTTTGGAGTTCTTTTACAGTGGCTGGAGGTCCTTGTGCACCCATTCTTCCCCCCCCTCCCCCTCCCTCCCTCCCTCCCTCCCTCCTGTCTGTCTCTCTCAAATAAATAAAAATAAACAGAAAAAGTTGTAGATTTGGCGAGAAATCAGAGCTCCTATAAAATATGAGATTACTTTATTGTTAATGTTGCATTATAAAATTTAAAACTGTATTGTTCAATTTGTCACAGAATATAGTTGTTTCATTCTTTAATAACTCCTAAAAAATTTTTCTTGTCAGAATCTCAAAAAGTTCCAGTTTTCTCTCACATATAAAAGTTCGTTTCATTTCTGATCTATAACATGTCTTACACTTTCTTAAACATTTTCTCTTTAGGGCGTCATTATGGAGCAATAACTTGTGAAGGCTGCAAAGGGTTTTTTAAAAGAAGCATCCGAAAAAATTTAGTGTATTCCTGTCGAGGATCAAAAGACTGCATTATCAACAAGCACCATCGAAACCGCTGCCAGTACTGCAGGCTGCAGCGCTGCATTGCCTTTGGGATGAAGCAGGACTGTATGTATGGGCAGCCGTGGCTGCGTGTAAATTAGCGCACCCAAACATGTTTAAACATGTTCTTTCCCTCAGTAAGCATTTTATTGAGATAAAAGCATAAAATGGGCTAACAAAGTAGAAAACAATATCCAAGGTGAGAGGTGGTAACATAGGAGGAGTGGGAACATAAATGCTGATGTAGGTGGGACTCACACTGGCCATTAAGGCACTGTGGAGTGTCAAGAAATGCTATCAAGTAAAAGAATGGGACTCAAGATGTTCCTCACTTCGTGATACGTGCCTTTTAATATACAGTTTTCCAAATATAAGAATATGTATTTACTATCCTACAAATATTTTGAACACCTGTGTAACAAGCATGTACTTATAGTCAGAACTTAACACCCCAAAGAGCGTAACCAATAATATACTAGTATGCTTTGTGATTAAATTGCTAAAACTTGAGTAATATTGATTGAGCGAACTCTTGGGGTGCCAGGACGTATACTTGGCATATGCATTGTCTTATTCTTGTGACATGTCTCTGTAGTAAGTACTGTTATTATACATTTTACAGTCATCTTAATGTTCAAAGCTCGCTAAAGGACATAGAAGTAATAAGTGGCAGAATTTAGATTTGAGTCCTGGCAGCTATTTTTTTCCTTCCACCCCAAAAGAAAATGTACATTTAATGCTCATATTGGCTTCTTTTTTTTTTAAGTATTATAAAATTCCTATAGTTATTGCATATTATGTGGAAAAAATTACACACAAACACACACCATGCAGTATAATTACTTACAAAAAAGAAAATCTCACCAGGTGTGGTGCCACACACCTTTAGTCCCAGCACTTGGGAGGCAGAGGTAGGAGGGTCACTGTGAGTTCAAGGCTACCCTGAGACTACATAGTGAGTTCTAGGTCAGCCTGGGCTAGAGTGAGACCCTACCTCATAAAAGCAAAAAATTAAATAAAATAAAACCCACCTCTGGTGGCTGGGGAGATGGCTCCACATGTAAAGTGTTTGCCATGCAAGCATGAATATCTGAGTTTGGATAGCTGGCACTCACAAAAATGCCAGGTGGTACACACCTCTAATCCCAGCACTTAGCAGGCAGGGGCAGCTGGTCTCTGGAGCAAGCTGACCAGCTAGACTACCCAATCAGTGATCTCTGGGTTCAGTGAGAGACCCTGTCTCAGTAAATAAGGTGGAGAGTGATGGAGGTAGACATTGGACATCGACCTTTGGCTTCCACTTACACGTGCACGTGTGCGCCACACACATATACATGTAAACACAAACAAAAGCCTCCCTCCCTAGAAAAGATCTTAGGTCATATTTTATTATTATTTTCAACTAATTAAATTTCATTTTATGGTTTTAAAGCTCTGGTATAGATGAAGATATCTACTTCATTTCTTCTTTCTTGACTAAGCTTTTATTTTTATTTTTTTAACTTTATTTTTATTTATTTATTTGAGAGAGAGAGAGAAAGAATGGGTGTGCCAGGGCCTCCAGCCACTGCAAATGAAATCCAGACACATGTGCCCCCTTGTGCATCTATCTGGCTCACGTGGGTCCTGGAGAATTGAACCGGGTCCTTTACTTTGCACAAATGCCTTTACCACTAAGCCATCTCCCTAGCTTTTAGAAAAGCTCCTCTGTATCTCTAGCACAGAGTAGGGAATTAGGTAGAAACAAAAATATAAGCTGTAGATTGACCAGTTTTACAAATATGGAGCAACTCCACTGAGCCTGCGTATAATGTGTAAAGATTGGTTATCTTTGGGATTCAGTGTGGTAGCAGTGTCTCCCACTAGCCATATTGATAACATAGAACTTAGACTTGTAATTGTCTGTGGATGCAGTACTATGGTATGACCATTTAGCATACCTTCTTCATAGCTGTTCAGTGTGAAAGAAAACCTATTGAAGTGTCACGAGAAAAGTCTTCCAATTGTGCAGCCTCAACAGAAAAGATCTACATCCGGAAAGACCTAAGAAGCCCACTGGCTGCAACTCCAACATTTGTAACAGACAGTGAAACTGCAAGGTATAGTATGGCTGATTACGTAGCTGGTCATGTATTTCTTTTCCAAGTTGGAAGTTAGACTGAAGTTTGTATTTTTTTGTTCCAGGTCAACAGGACTGTTGGATTCAGGAATGTTTGTGAACATTCATCCATCTGGAATAAAAACAGAGTCAGCTGTACTAATGACACCAGATAAGGTGTGTTTCGAGCCATTTAGAGACTCTAGTGGTAGTGCACATTGAACCCCTGGCTCCATGCTCTTCTACAGGGCAGTAATCTCTGTCCCTGAAGCTAAAAACTGTTAAAACTAAAGCAAAAAGTATGTTTTAAAATCTCTTCCATCACTTTTGTCAATTGATTTGATTTTTGTTTCTGTTTTTTGTTTTTTGTTTTTTGTTTTTCTAGGTAGGGTCTCACTTTAGCCAAAGCTGACCTGGAATTCATGTATTCTCAGGTGGCCTTGAACTCACGGTGATCCCACCTTTGCCTCCCGAGTGCTGGGATTAAAGGCGTGTGCCACCACACCCAGCAATTGATTTGATTTTAAATGTTCTCCATTACATGTGGTTGTTTTAAGTACAGATTAGCAGTCATTTGATTAATTTTTTATTATTCCACTAGAATTGTTTATGTGCATGTGTGCACATGTCACAGCACATGTGTGAGGAGTCTGAGGACAACCTCCTATTTTTGCCACTGCTTTTGTGACCATCTGCCCCCCTCCCCATGAGCTTCCAGATTATTCCATCTCCTTATTAGAACAGGTCATTGGCATTACAGGGGGATGCACTGCATTCCATCTAGCTTTATGTGCTGAGGAATGGAACTTTGGCCAGCAAGCAAGTACCTTCAGCTGCTGAGCCATCTTTATAGTCCCTAGAATTTGATCTTCAACATAAAAACAGCATGGTTTGAGAATTCTTCCCAATTTCTTTTTTCTTGAAGTAGTTATCAGAAAATTAGCTTATAGTAAATAACCTTGGCATGCCTCTAATTCCAGCAATTTAGGAGGCTGAGTGAAGTATGACAGTTGCTACAAGTTGAGGCCAGTCTGGTCTGCATAGTGATGACAAGACCACCTCAGGACACATAGTGAAACCCTGCCTGAACAGAAACACACCAATAATAAATACACAGTTCTTACCCTTATTTCTTTTGTTTTCCTTGGTAAATTCATTAGTGTCAAGGTACTTAATACCAAAAGTAAAGAGAAATCCTTAACATACTTCAGTCAGAATACTCACTTGTGTCAAATAGGAATCAGATGGTAAAAACCTGTCTGGAGAGATGGCTTAGCAGTTAAGGCAAAGCCAAATGACCCAGGTTTGATTCCCCAGGACACACTTAAGCCAGATGCAGTAGGTGGCTCATGCCTCTGGAGTTCACTGGCAACAGCTGGAGGCCCTGGTGCATGCACTTTCTCTCTCGATAAATAAAATAAATTTTAAAAAAAGATGGTAAGAATCCTCTGATTATACATCCTAGTCATCCAAATTCTCCTGAAGATTAGAGCAGTTTTTTATTCAACATGGGTTCTACACGAAAAAGGTTTCTTTTTAGATAAAGCATGTAAACTTTGTCATTTTTGAAAACCCCTTATGAGAACAAGAACTAAAAATATCTCCTGGGCTGGAGAGATGGCTTAGTGGTTAAGGCACTTGCCTCTGAAGCCTAAGGTTCAATTCCCCAGTACCTACATAAGCCAGATGAACAAGGTAGCACATGTGTCGGGAGTTTGTTTGCAGTGACTGGAGTCCTGGTGCACCCATTCTCTTTCTCTCTCTCTCTCTCTCTCTCTTTATTTGTTTGGTCAAGACAGAGTCACATTCTAGTCCAAGCTGACATGGAATTCACTATGTAGTCTTAGGCTGGCCTTGAACTCACAGTAATCCTCCTACCTCTGCCTCCCTAGTGCTGGGATTAAAGGTGTGTGCCACCACGCCCAGCTTGTTATTCTCATTCTCTCTAATAAATAAAAATAAAATATATATATTTTAAATTTCTCCTAAAAAGATTTTAGAGAGTCTGAAATGAACCTGTCTCAGTGTTTAATGGGATCTGGCTTTATAATGAACCTCTGTCTGCATGTGTAACGGGATCTGGCTTTATAATGAACCTGTGTCCGTGTGTAACGGGATCTGGCTTTATAATGAACCTCTGTCTGCGTGTGTAACGGGATCTGGCTTTATAATGAACCTGTGTCCGTGTGTAACGGGATCTGGCTTTATAATGAACCTCTGTCTCCTGTGTACCAGGATCTGGCTTTATAATGAACCTGTTTCTGTGTGTAACGGGATCCAGCTTTATAATGAACCTATCTCCGTGTGTAACGGGATCTGGCTTTATAATGAACCTGTGTCCGTGTGTAACGGGATCTGGCTTTATAATGAACCTGTGTCCGTGTGTAACGGGATCTGGCTTTATAATGAACCTGTTTCCATGTGTAACGGGATCTGGCTTTATAATGAATCTGTCTCCGTGTATACCGGGATCTGGCTTTATAATGAATCTGTCTCCGTGTGTAACGGGATCTGGCTTTATAATGAATCTGTCTCCGTGTGTAACGGGATCTGGCTTTATAGAACTTAGATTTGCCAGAGTTACTTTGTGTTTGTCACATAATATTTCGGGCAAGGATTCTTGGACTTCCCACTTGCAACCACTTTTTGCCTGAGAGATTTTTGTTGTTTTGTTTTTCGAGGTAGAGTCTTGATCTAGCCCAGACTGACTTGGAATTCACTCTGTAGTCTCAGGCTGGTCTTGAATTCACAGCAATTCTCCTACCTCTGCCTCCCTAGTGCTGGGATTAAAGGCTTGTGCCACCACGTCCGGCTACCTGAGAGATTTTTTTTGAGGGTGGGGGTTTCAAGGTAGGGTCTCACTCTAGCGCAAGCTGACCTGGAATTCACTGTGGAGTTTCAGGGTGGCCTCGAACTCACAGAGATCCTCCTACCTCTGCCTCCTAAGTGCTGGGATTAAAGGCGTGCACCACTACACCTGGCTTACTTGAGAGATTTTTATGTGACCCTATGTATAGAGGTGTATTAGATAGGTATCCAAATAAGGTATTTATTTTGATAATAAACAAAAAAAGAAATTTACATTAATAGTTAATCATTTACTATAATTATTTTATTAGTTTTATATATAATTTTACCACTTGTTAAAGATGAAAGCAAATTTGCATACTATTGAGATGGATATGTTTGTTTTATTTTTTTTTAACTATTTATGTATTTATTTGAAAGAGAGGCAGATGGAGAATGGGCATGCCAGAACCTCTAGTCACAGCAAGCAAAGTCCAGACACATGTGCCACCTTGTGCATCTGGCTTTTGTGGGTACTGGGGGATCACACCTGGGTCCTTAGGCTTCCAGGCAAGCATCTTAACCGCTAAGCCATCTCTCCAGCCCTGTGTGTGTGTGTGTATTTTTTTTTTAATTTGCAAGTAGAGAGAAGATACAGAGGAGGATAGAAAGAATGGGTACACCAGGGCCTCCAGCTGCTGCAAACTACAGATGCAGGTGCCAGCTGTGCATCTGGCTTTACGTGGGTACTGGGGAATCGAACTCAGATCATTAGGCTTTGTAGGCAAGAGCCTAAGCTGCTGAGTCATCTTTCCAGTCCCTGTTTGTTTTTAAATAAAAATTAAATCTTGGGACGGGCATGGTGGCACACGCCTTTCATCCCAGCACTTGGGAGGCAGACGTAGGAGGATCGCTGAGAGTTCAAGGCCAGCCTGAGACTCCATAGTGAATTCCAGAGCGAGACCCTACCTTCAAAAAACTAAAAAGAAAATTAAATCTTGGGAGCTGGGGTGATGGCTCAATGGATAAAGCACTTGCAACACAATCGTGAGTACGGTAGTTGAGCACCTCAGCATCCACATAAAAAGCTGGACACAAGCCGGGCGTGGTGGCGCACGCCTTTAATCCCAGCACTTGGGAGGCAGAAGTAAGAGGATCGCCATGAGTTCAAGGCCACCCTGAGACCTCATAGTGAATTCCAGGTCAGCCTGGACTAGAGTGAGACCTTACCTCGAAAAACTTTAAAAAAAAAAAAAAAAGCTGGACACAAGACGAGTGTGGTGGCGCACGCCTATAATCCCAGCACTCGGGAGGCAGAGGTAGGTGGATCACCGTGAGTTCGAGGCTACCCTGAGAATACATAGTGAATTCCAGGTCAGCCTGAGCTAGAGTGAGAAAACAAACAAACAAACAAAAAAGCTGGACACAGCATGTCATAATCCAGGATGACTAGGGACAGTTGGGAGACAAGTATGGGCCAGGTGGGCAGACTGACACAGAAGTGAGGAAGAGTCCCTTCCTCAAACATAGTGGAAGGTGAGAGGACCAGTACCCTAGGTTGTCTTCTGACCTCCGCATGCATCCATGGCACACGGCTGCCCTCCACCACACGCACGCACGCACACACACAAAGGATTAAGTCTTGGCTGCACATTTGATGTTGCAGGATGTAGAGCACTTTCATTGTTTTTCAGAGTTGATTTTATAATCAGGTTGTTAAAGACACTTGTTTGCAAAGCCTATCAGTGCAAGCACGATTCTCCACCCATGTAAAGCCACAGGCACAAAGCGGCGCATGTGCCTATAGTTTATATGTAGTGGTGGGTGGCCCTGGCGCTCTTTTTCTCTCTCTCAAATGAATAAATATTTTTTAAAAATCAGGGTCTGGGGAGATTGCTTAATGGTTAAGGTGCTTGCTTGTGAAGTATAAGGGCCCAGGTTAGATTTCCAAGTACACACATAAGCCAGATGCACAGTGTAACACATGCATCTAGAGCTCATTTGCAGGGGCAAGAGGACTTTGCATACCCATTCTCTCTCTGTCTCTCTCTCTCTCTCTCTCCATAATGAATAAATAAAAGTATTTTAAAAAATCAGGCTGGAGAGATGGCTCAGCAGTTAAAGGCTCTTGCTAACAAAGCCTGATGGCCTGGGTTCAATTCCCCAATACCCATGTAAAGTCAGACACACAAAGTGATGCACGTGTCTGGAGTTTGTTTGCAGTGGCAGGAGGCACTGGTGTGCCCATTTTCTTCCCCACCCTGTCAAATAAGTTTTTTTTTTTTTTTAAATACAAAAGGAAAGCCGGGTGTGGTGGTGCATGCCTTTAATCCCAGCACTTGGGAGGCAGAGGTAGGAGGATTGTCATGCATTCGAGGCCAGCCTGAGACTACATAGTAAATTCCAGGTCAGCCTGGGCTAGAGTGAGACCCTACCACGAAAAACCAAAAAAAAAAAAAAAAAAAAAAAGGAAGTTACTCTGGTCTAGACAAAAGTAGCTTGACCACAGTACTGAGTGGTAGAAGAAGTGAGCAGTGACTTCACTGTGGAAATACGGGGACAGTAAAGCAGTATCCAGCATAACAAAATCTCTTCAGAGGTGTATGTTAACAAGGATATGATTGCAGTGTTTTGAGAAAGGAATTTAAAAGAATCAAGTTGGAATCTTACTACTGCTTTAAAACAAAAACAAAATAGGGCTGGCGAGATAGGTCAGCGGTTAAGGCACTTGCCTACAAAACCTGACAACCCAGGTTCAGTACCCCAGTGCCCACATAAAGTTAGATGTACAAAGTGATGCTTGCATCTGGAATTTGCAGCAGCCGGAGGCCCTGGCAAACCCGTTCTCCCTGTCTCCTATGTCTTTGCTTGCAAATAGATAAATAAAAATATATATAGGGCTGGAGAGATGGCTTAGCAGTTAAGGTGCGTGCGTGCAAAGCCATAGGACCCAGTTGAATTCCTCAAGACCCACATAAGTGAGATGTAGAAGGTGGTCCATATGTCTGGAGTTAATTAGCAGTGGCTGGAGGCCCGGGTGCTCCCATATATATATATAATTTATTGGGCTGAGGAGATGACTCAGAAGTTATGCTATTGCTTGTAAAGCCTGGTAGTCCTGTCTTGATTCCCAAGTACCCACATGCACCAAGTGGTGCTTGCATCTGTTTGGAGTTTGTAGCAGCAAGAAGCCCTGGCATGACCCATAGTCTGTCTGTCTCCTCCCTCACCATCTCTTCTCTCTCTCTCTCTCTCTCTGCTTGCAAATATAGTTTTTTTTCTTAATTTTTATTAACATTTTCCATGATTATAAAAAATATCCCATGGTACTACCCTCCCTCCCCCCACTTTCCCCTTTGAAATTCCATTCTCCATCATATCCCCTCCCCATCTCAATCAGTCTCCCTTTCATTTTGATGTCATGATCTTTTCCTCCTCTTATGAGGGTCTTGTGTAGGTAGTGTCAGGCACTCTGAGGTCATGGATATCCAGGCCATTTTATGTCTGGAGGGAGGACATTGTAAGGAGTCCTACCCTTCCTTTGGCTCTTACATTGCAAATATAATTTTTTAAAAATTAAAGAAACTTATTATCTAGCCTATAATTTTTTATCATTTTTTTAGTATTTTAAAAAATATTTTTGTTGTTTATTTTTATTTATTTAAGAGTGACAGAGAGAGAAAGAGGGAGAGAGAAAGAATGGGCGTGCCAGGGCCTCTAGCCACTGCAAACGAACTCCAGGCGCGTGTGCCCCCCTTGTGCATCTGGCTAACATGGGTCCTAGGGAACCGAGCCTCGAACCGGGCTCCTTAGGCTTCACAGGCAAGTGCTTAACCACTAAGCCATCTCTCCCGCCCTTATCATTGATTTTTTTAAAAAAAATATTAATTGGTTACAATTAAATCAAAGCTCAGCCAGGCATAGTGGTGCACACCTTTAATCTCAGCACTCAAGAGGCAAAGGTGGTAGGGTTGCTGTGAGATCAAGGCCACTCTGAGACTATATAGTGAATTCCAGGTCAGCCTAGGCTAGAGCGAGACCCTACTTTAAAAAAAAAAAAAATTGGAGCTCAGAAGGAGGTTGGTTTTTTTTTTTCCTTCTGTGCATAAAAGAAGTTGTTTTGGATAAGGGGATACCCAAAGATTATGGGCAAGTAAGAAATTTTGTTTGTTTTTGTGTGTGGTTTTTTTTTTTTTTTTTTTTTTTTTTTTTTTTTTGGTTTTTTTGAGGTAGAGTCTCACTCTAACTCGGGCTGACCTGGAATTCACTATGTAGTCTCAGGTGGCCTCGAACTCACGGTGATCCTCCTACCTCTGCCTCCCGAGTGCTGGGATTAAAGGCGTGCACCACCACACCCGGCTGTGTTTTGTTTTTTGAGGTAGGGTCTTACTCTAGCCCAGGCTGACATGGAATTCACTGTGTAGTCTCAGGGTGGCCTCGAACTCACAGCAATCCTCCTACCTCTGCCTCCTTTTGAGTGCTGGGATTAAAGGTGTGCACCACCACGCCCGGCAAAATATTTTGTTTATTTGTGAGGAGAGAGAGAATAGACATACCAGGGCCTTTGGTTGCTGCAAATGAACTCCTTATGCCACATTGTACATCTGGCTTTGTGTGATTACTGGGGAGCTGACCCCCTGCTGACCCAGAATTCACTTGTAGTCTCAGACTGGCTTCCAACTCACAGCTACCTCTGCTGGGATTAAAGGTGTATGCCACCACACCCAGGCTGAAAATGCAGCTTGTTTTGCTTTGTTTTGTTTTGTTTTGTTTTTCAAGGTAGGGTCTCACTCTAGCTCAGGGTGGCCTCGAACTCTAGACTCTAGGTGATCCTCCTACCTCTGCCTCCCCAGTGCTGGGATTAAAGTTGTGTCTACACCCAACTACTGTTTTTGTGGGTTATGTTTTTTAAATGCTGCTTTTTTAAAATTTATTTTTTATTGACAACTTCCATACTTACAGACAATAAACCATGGTAATTCCCTTTCCTCTCCCACTTTCCCCTTCACAAATCCATACTCCATTATATCCCCTCCATTAGTCTCTCTTTTAATTTGATGATATCATTGTTTCCTGTTATGAGAGTATTGTGAAGGTAGTGCTAGGCACTGCAGAGTCATGGATATTGAAGCCACTTTATGTCTGGGCGATTGCAGAAAATTCTTTTTGTTGTTGTTGTTGCTTTTTTGTTTTTTGAGGTAGGGTCTCACTCTAGCCCAGGCTTACCTGGAATTCACTGTGTAGTTCTCAGGCTGTAATCGAATCTAGGTCCTTTGGCTTCCCAGACAAACACCTTAACCACTAAGCCATCTCTCCAGCACCTAGCTCTAGAGTCTGTTTACTCACTGTATAGTCCATGCTGGCCCCAAATTTGTAGAACTCCTGCCCTAGCCTTTCAAATGCTAGGATTATAGGCATAACCACTATGTCCACAGTTGGTTTATTATTATTATTATTTAATTATTTATTTATTTATTTTGGTTTTTCGAGATAGGGTCTCACTCTAGCCCAGGCTGACCTGGAATTCACTATGTAGTGTCAGGGTGTCCTTGAACTCAAGGCGATCCTCCTACCTCTGCCTCCGAGTGCTGGGATTAAAGGCGTGCGCCACCACACCCGGCTTATTTTTTTTTAATACTTTATTTTTATTTATTTATTTGAGAGAGGGAAAGAGGCAGAGAGAGGGAGAAAAGAGAGAGAATGGGCATGGCAGGACTTCCAGCCACTGCAAATGAACTCCAAATGCATGCGCCACTTTGTGCTTCTGGCTTATGTGGATACTGGGGAAGCGAACCGAGGTCCTTTGGCTTTGCAGGCAAGCGCCTTAACTGCTAAGCCATCTCTCCAGCCCTTTTTTTTTTTTTTATTTTTTAAAGATATATTTTATTTATTTATTTGAGAGAGAGGAAGGGGGGGGAGAGAATGGGCACGCCAGGGCATCCAGCCACTGCAAATGAACTCCAGATGCATGCACCCCCTTGTGCATCTGGCTTATGTGGGTCCCGGGGAATCAAACCGGGGATCCTTTGGTTTTGCAGGCAAATGCCTTAACCGCTAAGCCATCTCTCCAGCCCCCTCCATAGTTTATTTTACTGTGCTTTTCTTTTGGCATTTCATGATCTAGAATTTAATAATTGAGATTTAAAAATAAACCCATACCACTTTGCAGAACTTTAGTACTTGTTTTTTTTCCCCCCCTTCCTAAAGGCTGACTCATGTCAGGGAGATTTAAGCACACTGGCCAGTGTGGTCACGTCCTTGGCAAATCTTGGAAAAGCTAAAGATCTTTCTCAAACTAGTAATGAAGTGCCTGTGATGGGAAGTTTAAACAATGGTGATACATCTTTTTCTGAATTTCATCAAGATATTCAGACCAATGGTGATGTTTCAAGGTAAGGTCTATTTGATCTTTGATCTTGTCATTTTTTAATACTTTATTTGAGAGAGAGAGAGTAGGCATGACCAGGGCCTCCTACTACTGCAAATGAACTCCAGCACACTACCCTTTGGGTACATCTGGCTTTGTCTGAGTCTTGGAGAATTGAACCTGAGCCAGCCAGCTCTACTACAGGCAAGTGCCTTTAGTCACTAGGCCATTTCTCCAGCCCCCTTTTTAAAAAATATATTTATTTGCAGTCAGAGAAACAGAGAGAGAGAGAGAGAGATACTGGGTTTGCCAGAGTATCCAGTGTCTGCAAAGAACTCCAGACACATGAGGCACTTTGTGCATCTGGCTTTACATGAGTACTAGGGAATGGAACTCGGGTCGATAGGTTTTGTAGGCAAGTATGTTAACCACTGACCCTACTCTCCAGCCCAATCTTTTAAAGTTTCTTTTAATATTTATTGAAATCTTTTTGACTTAAATACTATTTATAAAAGTTTCTAAAACCAAGTGTTTTTGTTATACTTAAAATTTTTAGGCATAGTAAGGTTTAACTCTAAAACTGTTGTTAGTGTAAAATGTCCATGTTCCATTCTAAATACCACAAGTAACAAGTGGTTGTCTTAAAATTAGAACTGTATTCAGACAGGTTAAGAATTCTGTTCCTCTGAGTTGATAATAGGGGTGACATTTTTCACTATGTACTGGTTTTATCTTCTGAGTCCATAGATTGGAACATTTTCTTCCTAGACAGTAATGCTGATTACCCAGTCACTCATTTCTAGTTGTAAAAGACCTAAATGAATTGACTTTTTATATTTTTAAGTTTGTTTATTTGTGTGTGTGTGCGCACGTGTGCATGCTTGCCTATGTCTGTGGTTGTACGTAGTACAAGTGTACGTGTGAAGGACAGAGGGCAACCACAAGGTTTCTCTGCTCCACTTTCTGTGAGACAGGGCCACTTGACACTGCAAATGAGTCTTCCATGGGAGTTAGATTCTCCAGGCTCTGACTCCCATGGGTTGCAGGCACACAGGGATCACAGATGCATACACCACCTTATGTCTGGCTTTACATAGGTGCAAATACTAAATATTGTGCCTCATATGTAACTTGAGTAGAGTGCATACCCTGGATTTGATTTCCAGCCCTGCAAAAATAAACTTAATAAACTGCATTTAAGAGTCATGTGTAGCTGGCCGTGGTGGTGCATGCCTTTAATTCTAGCACTCAAAAGACAGAAGTAGGAGGATCTCTGGCAATTCAAGGCCAGCTTGAGACTACATAGTGAATTCCAGGTTAGCCTGGGCTAGAGACCCTACCTCGAAAAAACAAAAGAATCATGATGGGAAATTCTTGAGCATGAGATTTTAAGAAACTCCAGAGGCATCTCATTGAAAACATGTGGAGCTATTTTGAACAACTACTAACTTTAGTTATCTCTCATCCTAATCTCAAATTCTTACAGTTTGCATTCAGCTAAATAACCTCAAGTTTAAAAAGATTCTCTGAGGCCAAGGCATGGTGGTGCATACCTTTAATCCCAGCACTTGGGACACAGAGGTAGGAGGATCACCATGAGTTTAAGGCCACCCTGAGACTACATAGTGAATTCCAGGTCAGCCTGGGCCAGAGTGAGACCCCTACTTCGAAAAAAAAAAAAATTCTCTGAGGTGTGCTCAGCACTGAAACATCTCTATCACACCTCCCAAGGCTCAGGGTCCATTGCAGAAGAGGTGGCGGAAAGAATGTAAGAGCCAAAGGAAGGGTAGGACTGCTTACCATGCAAGCTTCCAGATACAAAATGGCCTGGGTATCCATGACCTCACAGTGCCTGACCCTACCTACACAAGACCATAATAATAGGAGGAAAAATAAAAGGGAGAGTGATTGAGAGGGGGAAGGGGTATTATAGAGTGGAGTTGCAAAAGGGGAAAGTGGGGGAGGGAGGGAATTAACATGGGTTATTGTCTACAGTTATGGAAGTTGTCAATAATAAAAAAAAATTAAATGGTAAAAAAAATTCTCTGGAGCCAGGTGTGGTGGTGCATATCTTCAATCCCAGTACTCGGGAGGCAGAGGTAGGAGGATCATCGTGAGTTCAAGGCCATCTGAGACTGCATAGTGAGTTCCAGGTCAGCCTGAGCTAGAGTGAGACCCTACCTTGAAAAACCAAAAAAAAAAAAATTTTTTTTTTCTAAATTTTTTGTTAAAATGAATACCCATTCATGGTTTGTGTTTACTGTTTGATACAGTAAAGTCAGTATAGTTTCTATTTATAAAATCAAGTATGAGGATTTTCCCCTTAATTATATACAAGTTTGTTGGGTTTGGGGTGTTTTTTTTTTGTTTTGTTTTGTTTTTTTTTTTTTTGGTGTTTGGTTTTTGGTTTTTCCAGATAGGGTCATCTCACTCTAGCCCATGCTGACCTGGAATTCACTATGTATTCTCAGGGTAGCCCCAAACTCACAGCAATCCTACCTTTGCCTCCCAAAAGCTGGAATTGAAGGCACATGCCAACACACCCAGCTTCAATTAATTTTTTTTGTTTATTCTTATTTATTTGAGAGTGACAGAGAGAGAAAGAGGCAGAGCGAGAGAGAGAATGGACATGCCAGGGCCTTCAGCCACTGCAAACGAACTCCAGACGCATGCGCCCCCTTGTGCATCTGGCTAACATGGGTCCTGGGGAATGGAGCCTCGATCCAGGGTCCATAGGCTTCATAGGCAAGCGCTTAACCATGAAGCCATCTCTCCAGCCCCTCAATTAATTTTCTTATATTTATTTAGTTAGCTTTTTGAGGTAGGGTCTCACTCTAGCCCAGGCTGACCTGGAATTCACTATGTAGTCCCAGGGTGGCAATCCTCCTACCTCTGCCTTGAAGGTATACACTACCATGCCTGGCAAATACAATTTTAAGAAAGTTTAATTCCTCAGTAATACAGTAAAAGTTATTATTTTAAATTATGCTTAAGTTTAATTTGTTGATTTAAAAAATAACATCATTGAAATAGAGCACTGAGTCATATGTGAAAATTCTATTTCCTGAAGCTTAGGTGTTCTTTTGTTTGTTTGTTTTGCCCACACTCCCACTTCCCTGTGGTGCTAGGGATGGAACTGAGGGCTCAGGTAGGCCTTGTACCACTGAGCCACACCCTGAGCCCTATTTCTGAGAGAAATGTTTAGGCTTAAATCTTCATTTATTCATATAATTCATCACTGTTTTGGTTCTGGCTATTGAACCCGGGGCTGCAACACATGCTAGACAAGCATTCTGCCACTGAGCTATACCCTTAGCCCTTTAATTTAAACCTTAATTCTAGAATTTTTTTTCAAATTTTTATTAACAACTTCCATGATTATAAAAAGTATCCCATAGTAATACCCTCCCTCCCCCCACTTTTCCCCTTTGAAACTCCATTCTCCATCATATCCCCTCTCCATAACTCCAGAATTTTATGTACAATGTGCATCATATTGTTGGAGATTGACCAATATCGTTGCTTCTGATGTCTTCTTACAGGGCATTTGATACTCTTGCCAAAGCCTTGAATCCTGGAGAAAGCACGGCCTGTCAGAGCTCAGTGGAGGGCATGGAAGGAAGCTCACACCTTATTGCTGGAGACTCAGATATAAACTACATCGAAAAAGAGGGGCCGCTTCTCAGCGAGTCACATGTAGCTTTCCGGGTATTTCTGTTTTTAATATTTTTATGTTATGTTACTGTTTGATTTTGACCTTTTCAAAGGAGATGAATCTGACCTATTGAGTGGAGATAACTATCTATGTCAGTTTTAGCAATTAATGGGTTTGTTCGAGTTCAGAACTATTTAGATACAGTTTTGTTGCTGTTGTTTTCTTGACTTTAAGCATGGATGTCCACAATTAATTGAATATATTGCTCTTCTTAATGCCTGACTACTACATCTTTAGTGTAAAATAGTAGCTAAGACCCAACAACTTTTTTTTTTTTTTTTGGTTTTTTGAGGTTTTACCCTAGCCCAGGCTGATCTGGAATTCAATATGTATCTCAGGGTGGCCGTGAACTCACAGTAATCCTCCTACCTCTGCCTCTGGAGTTCTGGGATGAAAGGTGTGTGCCACCACGCCCAGCTCCTATATATTTTTGTTTGTAATAATAAAATATCCTTTATTTGAAATGAAATATCTTTAGAATTCAAAAATGAAAATCCTTTGTTTCAATTTATGTAGCTTAAATTAATATTTTTAAAATTTCCTACATTTGTTATAATGGAAACTGTACAGAGAGATACTAGAAACAATACATACAGAGGACTAACAAATAACTTTCTAGTATTTGACCTGTTTAATAAGCTTGCCACTGAAACCCTGGTCTCATGAAGACCATTCTGCTTGACTCCTCTTTGTTAAACACTCTGGGTCTTTGTTCTGCCAGCTATAGGTGCTGAGAGAAATCGCTTGAATGGACATAGATTTCACTTAACAATTCTGGAACATTTGAGGGCAATTAATTGCTTTAGATTAGAAATTTATGATAGATTATGAATCTTCATGCATTTTTTTTTTCTTTTTGGGGTTTTCCGGGGTAGAGTCTGACTCTAGTCCAAGCTGACCTGGAATTCACTGTGTAGTCTCAGGGTGCCTGCCCTCAAACTTACAGCAGTCCTCCTACTTCTGCCTCCCAAGTGCTGGGAATTAAAGCGTGCGCCACCACGCCCAGCTAGATATGGTTTATTTGCACTAGACAAATATTGGACAAATGTTCATGGCTGCGATAAGAAAAAGTTTTGAGGCCCGGAGTGGTGGCACACCTTTAATCCCAGAGGAAGGATTGCTATAAATTCAAGCCTGAGGCTACATAGTCAGTTAATTCTAAGTCAGCCTGGGCTAGAGTAAGAACCTATCTCAAACCCCCCCCCCAAAAAAAAAGAAAGAAAGAAAAGAAAGAAAGAAAGAGAGAGAGAGAGAAAGAGAGGGAGGGAGAGAGAGAAAGTCTTGCTTAAACCTGTGGTTGGGCTGGGCGAGGTGGTGCACGCCTTTAATTCCAGCTCGGGAGGCAGAGGCAGGAGGATCGCCATGAGTTCGCTGCCAGCCTGAGAGTACATAGTGAATTCCAGGTCAGCCTGGGCCAGAGTGAGACCCTACCTCGAAAAACCAAAACAAACAAACAAACAAAAAACTGTGGTAGGAGCTATACTCAGAGCAAAGCAAAGCTTATTTCCCATTGTTCTTTCTTATACTAAACAAGACATCCTTTTATGTACTCACTTTCACTTTCTGCTTTTAAATGGGAGGAAGGACAAAATAGCACAGTTGTAGGAAGAGAACCCAGTGCAAAGGAAAAGAACACAACACCTTTCAAAAGAAATTGTTGGGCTGGAGAGATGGCTCAGCAGTTAAGACTCTTGCCTGCATCCAAGTAAGGCAGATGCACAAGATGGCACATGCTTCTGGGGTTTATTTGCAGTGGCTAGAGATCCTGACATGCCTGCTCTCTCTCGGACACACTCTCTCAAATGAATAAATAAGTTTTTTTTTTAATTTTTTTAATTGTTGGAAGCCGGGCATGGTGGCGCATGCCTTTCATCCCAGCACTTGGGAGGAAGAGGTAGGTGGATCACCATGAGTTCAAGGCCACCCTGAGATTACATAGTGAATTCCAGGTCAGCCTGGGCTAGAGCAAGACCCTACCTTGAAAACCAAAAAAAAATTGTTGGGCTCTTTTTTACATTTTATTTTTTATTTATTTATTTGAGAGAGAACATGAGCCTCTAGCCACTGCAAACCAACTCCAGACGCATGCACTACTGTGTGCATCTGGCTTAAATGGGCACTGGAGAATCAAACCTTAGTCCTTAGGCTTTACAGGCATACACCTTAACCGCTAAGTCATCTCTCCACTCCAGCCCTTTGTTATTTTATTTTATTTTTGTTTTGTTCTGTTTTTTTGTTTTTTTTTTTTTTTTTTTTTTTCAAGGTAGGGTCTCACTCTAGCTCAGGCTGACCTGGAATTCACTATATAGTCTTAGGGTGGCCTCGAACTCATGGTGATCCTCCTATGTTTGTTTTTTTTCAAGGTAGGGTCTTGCTCTAGCCCAGACTGACCTGGAATTTACTATGTAGTCTCAGGCTGGCCTCAAACTCACAGTGATCCTCCTACCTCTGCCTCCCAAAAGCTCGCTTTTTGTTTTAATCATCAATGTTGGACCTCAACATTTTTTATTCCATGAAATAAATGATTGGACAGATGAATTGAATAAATTTGAGCTTGCTTCTTTTTCTGTAGTTGTTTCTTTTTTCTTTCTTTCCCCTTCCATCTTTGACTTCTTTTTTCCTTTTTCAAGGTAGGGTCTCACTCTATCTCGGGCTGACCTGGAATTTACTATGTAATCTCAGGGTAGCCTTGAACTCTCAGCGATCCTCCTACCTCTGCCTCCCGAGTGCTGGGATTAAAGGCGTGTGCCACCACACCCGGCTATCTTAGACTTCTTACATTCTGTCCTGAACATCAGCGCTGTGGGGTTCTTCTCTCTTCATGACAGCATCTTCAACTCTTGTTTATAGTCCAGGCAGAGTTTTCTTGTTCAATGATTTCAGGTTCCAGAGCTCAGTAATTCCATAGGTAGTTCTCTTCTTGAAGTTCTCTAGTCTTGTGTTTCAAGCCCTAACATCTTCATTCACATAGTTGAGTCCTCTTAATTACTGAGCAAAAAAAACGTTCTGTTCTTATATTGGATCTTTTTGTTTTTTTTCCAGGCAGAGTCTCACTCTAGCCCAGACTAGTGTAAAACCATGCTGACCTCACACGCCTCCTACCTCAGCCTCCCAAGGGCTGGGACTAACGATGTGTGCCATCACACCTGGCTCTCTATAGCATTTTTTTTAGTTTTAACTTTAATTTTTTTTATTTGCGAGAGAGAGAATGGGCAGAGAGAGATTTAGACATTTTAGTATCTTGTTTAAAGCTTATTAAGCTAGCCAGGCATGGTGGCTCATGCCTTTAATTCCAGCACTCTGAAGGCAGGGGTAGGTGGATCACCATGAGTTACAGGCCACCCTGAGGCTACATAGTGAATTCCAGGTCAGTCTGGGCTAGAGTGAGACCCCACCTCATAAAACCAACAAAAACAAACAAACAAAAAACATAAGCTAGTAAGGAGAAACAGCATTCTTAACAATATTTCTTTAATATTTCAATAATTCAATTCAATTCAATATTTCAATAATTCTTAACATTCTTTAACAATAATCTAGGACAATAGGGCTGAAGAGATGGTTTAGCGGCTAAGGCATTTATTTGCCTGCAAAGCCAAAGGATCAGATTCAGTTCCCCAGGACCCACATAAGCCAGGTGCACAAGGGGGCGCATGCGTCTGGAGTTTGTTGGTAGTGGCTGGAGGCCCTGGCGTACCCATTCTCTCTCTCCCTCTCTCTGCCTTTCTCTTTTTCTCTCTCTGAAATAAAAAATAATTTAAAAATCTGGAACAGTAGTAACATTTAATATTTTCATTAAATGAATGTGATTTGATTCTTACAATTTTCTTATCAAAATAATTAAGGTAAATAGTATTTTCATTTTTTAAGTAAATGCAAAATTGTTCAGTATTGGAATTGCAATCTTTTTAGACATCCACGGTTGTAGCTCCTTCAAAACTGAATTTTAACCATTCCATTACTTGTATTTGTCCCTTCGTATTTACTTCCATCACTATAATTCACAGCTTATTAAATTTCTAGCTTGAACTGTGACAGTAATATGTTTATGTCCCATCTGTCTTCTCCATATTGTCCTGTGCACTGGTTCTATCATGGTTGTTGTTAAGCATCTAACCATGTCACATGACTATTTGAATGCCTTCAGCTGAGGATATATTTAACTCAGTGATGGAATGCTTGCCTAGCACGTGCAAGGCCCTGGGTTTGATCTGCAGAACTGCCAAAAATGTAATAAATAAAGCGAAAAGTAGCAGAGCATACCTGTAATCTGAGGTACTCAGGAGGCCAAGGCAGAAGGATCACTTCAACCTTATAGTTTCAGGTCAGTTTGGGAAACAGCAAGACCCAATCTTATAAATAAATGGGGCTAGAGAGATGATGGATCAGTCATTAAGAGCATTTTGTGTACAATCATGAGGACCTGAAGAGGCCTGAGACTGCTCATGTGTGGTCCCCAGGACCCACATAAACTGCTGGATGTGGCCACATGTGCCCATAACCACAGTCCCGTAGAGGAGCAGAGACCTGAGCCTGAGCTTCCTGGGCTAGGAGGGACTCCAGCTCAAGTAAGAACAGATGGAAGGGGGATGGAGTAGGATACCCAAAGTTCTGTTTTGGCGAGGCAGGAGAGTTTACCCCTCTACCCCGCAGGGCGCTGCAGAGACACATACATATGGCCACCACACTATATATACAGGCAAGTACATACATATATAAGACATTTTGAAGCATACATTGCTTCTGTGGGATTAGTGTCAGACTCTGTAAGAAGACCTTTTAAGGCCCTTCACATTCTGCTCAACTGTCATTTCCCACACATGCCATAAAGCTCAATGTTGTTCCCCTACTTAGACCTCACTTAATACAGTGATATCTCAGTGAGTGCTTATTGTGTGAATGATCCAAGATTATACAGACTTACACCACAAAATAGAAACAAGGAAAAAGAATTTTGTAGTAGAGACTCATCTATTTATGGGTAAAAGAAAAAAAAATCCTGTCTTTTCAGTTAAAAGACTTGTTAAATGGATTGTTTCTTCAACCAGATTATCTGCTTCATAATACTAGTGATGAATTAAATATGCAAAGCAGACTAAAATACAAAATAGTCCCTTTGATAAAAGAACATGACTTGATAGTTTTTGTAAATAATCTTTTCCTTTAATGTTACATAAAGTCATTTCACTTTCATGATTAAAACAGTGAAAAGTTTTCATTTACCACTATTGTTGTAAGATGAAGTCCATTTTATCCAGTTTTTCATATTACAAGTGTTATATTTCTTGCAGGCAGTTTTAGGCTATTTGGCAGAGGGCTTTGACACTTTTTTGGGGGGAAAGGGATATTTTCTTTTGTGGATTTTTGGTGTTTTTTTATTTTTGAGACAGGGTCTTGCTATATAGCGCAGGCTGCCCTTTAACTCTAATCTTCCTGTCTCACCCTCCTAAGTGCTAGAATTACAGGCTTGGGCATCACACCCACCTCAAGGGGTATTCTTTATTATTGTTTTGCATAGTATCCCTTCCTTATAAAACTGGTCATTTTTGGTAATTCCCTTAATTTTTCAGGCTTTTTTCCCCTACTCACCTTGGGCAATTCTGAAAAGGTATGATAGTTCCCAAATTATATATATGTGTATATATATATTTGTGTAGAAACACTTATATCCTAATAGTTTAAGATACTTAATATTTGTTTGATTTTTCTTAAGAATTATTTGAATTGTGCTTTTTAAATTGCATTTTATGTTGCTACTTCAGTAAACATTTCTCAAACGTTTAGAACTTTTTCCTCTTGGAGCTGTAGGTATTGCTCTGTGGTAACTGCACTGTGTTTCTGCCCTTTTTATGTATGGGTATGCATACATAGACATGCTCTAACATAAACTAGATTATCTGGATTTTATTTTGAAATTTTTTTTCCACCTGGGTGCTTGTGTAATATTTTTGTTTGGTTGGTTTTTAGAGAGGAGCCTAGGCCTGCTTTAAACTTGATTTATAGAACAGACTGGCTTTAAGCTCATGATTCTCCTGCCTCGTCTTCCCAAGTGCTCAAACTGTGATATGTACCACCGTGCCTGGCAGATGTCTTTTTGCTACATAACCTCCATTTTGCTTACTAATTGTAGTAGCTGAAAGATACTCTCTAGTGTGCTGCTGTTCTTTTTGCTGTCCCCAGAAATGTGTGGTGTTGCCAGCATTTGGTTTCACTGTTAGAAGTAGAGCAATAATGGCCGTGTGTGTGTTTTCATGGTATAAATTTTGAAGTTATACTACAAATAATAAATCCAAAATGCTTGGAACCAGAAGTATTTCAGATTTTTACGATTTTTCAGATTTTGTAACATTTACAGGGACTTTACAGGTTGAACATTCCTAATCCAGAATGCAATGTCCAAAACATGAGTGCTGCTCCAAAATACTTCCAATTTTAGATTTTTGTTTTCTTGTTGTTGTTTGATATTTTTTGAGGTAGGGTCTCACTCTAGCGCAGGTTGACCTGGAATTCACTGTGTATGCTCAGTGTGGCCTCAGACTCATGGAGATCCTCCTACCTTTGCCTCTGAGTGCTGGAATTAAAGGCGTGCACCACCGTGCCCGGCCCAATTTCAGATTTTTAGTTGAAGGTTACTCAACATGTCCAAGCTACAGGATGGACATAGTTTTCCCATTTTGGTTAATAACAGCTAAAATGCTTCCAGCTTAGCCACCATCAATAGTGTGTGTACTGTATTTAATATTATTGATAGTTCACTAACTTCAAAATAGGAGGAAATGTCTTTTTTTTTAAAGAAGGAAGAGAGAAGAAGAAATACATAATGATAAAATAGTAAGAAATTTTAAAACACAACCACAGTTGATATTTACTGAGACTCTGTTTGAATATTACTTACTTTCATAGTAATTCTGATCTACTTTCTTCTAACCACTGTTGTTAGCTCCAAAATCGAATGACTGGAATTATTTTAGTATTGTACTTTTTTGATGAATATATGAGATTCTTATCTTATGTGTTATGTTTATATTCAATTTTTTCAAAGAAATTTGAATTTAGAGCATTCAGTCATAAGGTAACTTACTTAAATCCCTGTTCATACTAGCTCACCATGCCTTCTCCTATGCCTGAGTACCTGAACGTGCACTACATTGGGGAGTCGGCCTCCAGACTGCTGTTCTTATCAATGCACTGGGCATTTTCGATTCCTTCTTTCCAGGCACTAGGGTGAGTGCTTAGAAGCCCTTTATTATCAGTGTGATTCTGTGGCACAATGTGCTTTAAACAATAAATGTGTTTGGGAAAGATTTGTATTACTGGAGGAAAGGGTGTAGCATTGTGTTAACACAGTCAAACTACAAAACATGGGTACTCTCCCACACAAAAGTAATGCAGAAAAAATACAGAAAATACAAGTTAGCTGCCATGATTTGTCATATCAACACAATGCACTGGGCATGTTCGATTCCTTCTTTCCAGACACTAGGGTGAGTGCTGATTTTCTAATTAAGATTTGTAGCTTCACTGGGGAGGTGGCCAGCAATTAAAGGCACTTGCTTACAAAGCCTGCTGGCCTGGGTTCAATTCCCAGTACCCACTAAAGCCAGATGCACACAGTGGCACATGCATCTGGAGTTTGTTTGTAGTGGCAAAAGGCCCTCTAGCATGCCCATTCTCTCCCTCTTTGTTTCTCCTCACATAAATAAATTAAACAAGCAAACAAAAAAAGATTTGTAGGGCTGGAAAGATGGCTTAGTGGTTAAGGCACTTGCCTGCGAAACCTAAGGACCCAGGTTCAACTCCCCTGAACCCACATAAGCCAGATGTACATGCATCTGGAGTTTATTTGTAGTGGCACGCCCATTCTTTCTGTCTCTGTCTCTCTCCTTCTCTTTCAAATAACTAAAAATAAAATTTATTCTAAAAAAAGATTAATAGCTTCAATACCTAGAGGAATTCAGGGTTTTTTAGTATAATGTAGGTAAGTGACTCTATAGTTATAGATTCAGGGGCCATGGAAGGTATGATTTCGTTAGAGTATGTATGGTAGCTAGACCTTCCTCATGGGTGATTTTTTTTTTTTTTTTTTTTTTTAATTTCAGAGAGAGAAAAGAGGCAGATATATAGAGAGGGGATGAGTGCACCAGGGCCTTCAGCCTCTGTAAATGAACTCCAGATGCAGGCACCATCTTGTGCATCTGGCTTACGTGGGTCTTAGGGAATTGAACCAGGGTCCTTTGGCTTCACAGGCAAATGCCTTAACTACTAAGCCCTCTCTCCAGGCCTTTTGTTTGTTTGTTTTGAGGTAGGGTCTCCCTCTAGCCCTGGCTGGCCTTGATCTCATAGCAGTCTGCCTCCCACATGCTAAGATTAAAGACATACACCACCATACCCAGTGGTAGCTTCTTATTTTGGGTGTTTTTTTCCCCCCCAAGGTAAGATTTTGCTCTAGCCCAGGCTGACCTGGAATTCACTATGTAGTCCCAGGGTGTCCTCAGACTCACAGTAATCCTCTTATCTCTGCCTCCCAAGTGCTGGGATTAAAGGCATATGCCACCACACCAGGCCATTTTTTAAATTAATATTTTATTTATTTAAGAGAAAGAAAGGGGATAAACAGAGAATGGTGAGCCAGGGCCTCTAGCCACTGCAAACAATGTGCCACCTTGTACATCTGGCTTTTTTTTTTTTTTCAAGGTTGGATCTTGCTGTAGTCTAGGCTGACCTGGAATTCACTGTGTAGTCTCAGGGTGGCCTCGAACTCATGGCGATCCTCCTGCCTCTGCCTCCCAAGTGGTGGGATTAATACATCTGGCTTTCTGTTTTGAATAAAGTTGTAGGTAGATAAATCTTAGTGTAATTGACTTCTGTTAATTCTTTGGTGGTTTTTTCTTTTCCTTTGGAAATAAAATAATCTGGTAGCTTATTCCTCAGCTACTACTTTCAACTTTTTTCATTAGTAACAATTTACATGTTTCTCATCCTTTGCTTTCAAACTAGCCTTTTCTCTGAGCCTTCTCCATAATGTCAAAGTTCTATAAGCCAGGTTTAGTGGCACACGCCTTTAATCCCAGCACTCAGGAAGCAGAGGTAGGTGAGTTTGAGGCCACCTTGAGAATACATAGTGAATTCCAGGTGAGCCTGGGCTAGAGAGAAAGATGCTATCTCAAAAAACCAAAAATAAAAATATTTTTTTTTGCTGAACTCCTTCTATATGCCATATACTTTGCTCATTCACTGGGATCTAGAAATGTGTGAGAGCACTTGCCTTATGTTACTGTAGAAGACGGATCCTAAAATAATAAGTAAAGCCACAAAGTATGAATAGAGGGTAAATATATAGGTAGCACTGAAGTGGGGATGGTGAAATGAATGTTGTAAGAGAATGTTTTTTCAAGAAAGTGAGCTCTGGGGCTGGAGAGATTGCTCAGTGGTTAAGGCACTTTGCCTGCAAAGCCTAAGAGCTTATGTTTGAATCCCCAGGTCCCACATAGCCAGACACACAGTGACACAAGTGCACAATGTCACACATACGCACAAGGGGGGCATGTGTCTGGATTTCATTCGCAGAGGCTGACGGCCCTAGTACACCCATTCTTCTCTCTCTCTCTCTATCTATCTCTCTCTCTCTCTCTCAAAATAAATAATAAAAGGAAAAAAAAAGAACATGAGCTCTAGGGCTAGAGAGATGGCTCTGTGATTAAGGCACTTGCCTGCAAAGCCTAAGGTTAGATTCCCCAGTACCCACGTAAAGCAAGATGTACAAGATGGTGTAGTCATCTGGAGTTCATTTGCAGTGGCTAGAGGTCCTGGTGCAACCATTCGCTGTCTCTGTCTGCCTCTCCATCTCTCTCAACAGAATAAATAAATTTAATTTAAAAAAATTCCAGGGGCTACAGAGATGGCTTAGCGGTTAAGGTGCTTGCTTGCAAAGTCAAAGGACCCAGGTTTGATTCCTCAATACCCATGTAAGCCAGGTGCACAAAGTTCCTTTGCAGTGGCTAGAGGCCCTGGCACACCTATTTTCTCTGTCTCTCTCTTAAATAAATAAATAAAATAATTAAAAAATAATTAAAAAAAAGGGGGGCTGAAGAGATGGCTTAGCAGTTATTGTGCTTGCCTGCAAAACCAAAAGACCCAGGTTCACTTCCCCAGGACCTATGTAAACCAGATGCACAAGGTGGTGCACATGTCTAGAGTTTGTTTGCAGTGGCTAGAGGCCCTGGTGCACCCATTCTCTCTGTCTCTCTCAAATAAATAGAAATTAAATTAAATTAAGTAAAAATGAGAAAAAATTCTCTCCACTAGCTGTTTTTCAAACTGGTTACTTTCCACTAGTTCCTTATCCCTCTGTTCTGTAGAACATTAGAAGCAGCTTCTATGCAGCTGTACCCCTGAACCCATTACCCGTCCTCTGTCTGTCCTCGCCTCCCCTGGTGTTATCACAACTGTGGTCTGCGTCTTAGGAGTTAACGTTTTAACTTACACATGCAGGTGAGTGCATGCACATCTTGAAATTTTTAAGCAAGACACAGGTCGTAAAGTGTGCCTGCATTTTATTTAGGCTGGAGCCTGGGGCCTGGCGAGTATTCTAACCTAACTGCAGATGGATAGTGATTACTTTTGCTCCTCTTCTAAATACCTTTTCTATTTTCTTTTTAAAAATAGGTTATCTTGTTTTATTTATTTATTTTTATATTTTATTTATTACAGAGAGAGATAGAGAATGAGCATGCACCACCATGTTCATTTGGTTTACATGGGTTCTGGGGAATTGAACCTGGCTGCTTAGGCTTTGCAGGCAAGCACCTTAACCACTAAGCCATCTCTTCAGCCCATCTTTTCTATTTTCTTATGCTGCTGAGAATTCCTAGAAATTCAGGAAAGGACTTTGGACCTTTTTGTTGTTGTTATCTGTTTGTTCGAGGTAGGGTCTCCCTCTAGCCAAGGCTCACCTGGAATTCACTGTGTAGTCTCAGTGGCCTTGAACTCACAGTGATCCTCCCACCTCTTTTGAGTACTAGAATTAAAGGAATGCACCACCATTCCCAGTGATTTTGGACCTTTCTTTTTTGGGGGAGGTTTCTTGAGGTAGGGTCTTGCTCTAGCCCAAGCTGACCTGGAATTCACTCTGTAGTCTCAGGGTGGCTTCAAACTCATGGCAATCCTCCTACCTCTACCTCCCAAGTGATTGGTTTAAAGGCATGTGTCGTCACACCCAGCTAAAATATTATTCATTTATTTATTTACAAGAGAGAGAGACTCTACAGAGAATGGCACACCAGGACCTCTAGCCACTGCAAACGAACTCCAGAGGCATGCACCACTTTGTGCATCGGGCTTTATGTGTGTACTGCAGAATTGAACTCAGGTCATTAGGTTTTGCAGGCAAGCACCTTAATTTAACCACTGAATAATCTCTGCAGCCTGATTTTGGACCTTTTTTTATCCTTTGCTTATTTATGGTAAAATCCTGAGTGTCTTGTTAATGGGTTACTAATGACTCTTCTGAAAATGCAACAAACCATTTCTCTCTGAATTGATTTACATACTGCCAAATAGATTCTTTTGCTTTGTTCTTAATTTTTATGTCAACAAGTTCCATGAATTGGAAATTTAAAGTCTTAACTTAGTATAAGATGTAATTGCAATCGTTCTTACAAACTAGTGGGCTGACAGATAATGAGCTAGCCAATGATTACATTTCTTCTGCCAACTGCTCAAAACAAAATCAGGTATATGCCCATTTTATCCTCCTAGTGTAGTTTACTACTTTTAAGTGTATTGGTCAATTGCAGAGGTTATAACTTATTTTAATGTCTGATTTATGATTTTGCTTCTTTTTTCACTAGGCCAGAAAACAGCATCTCATTAGTAAAAGCTTATTGGAATGAACTGTTTACTCTTGGACTTGCCCAGTGCTGGCAAGTGATGAATGTAGCAACCATATTGGCAACATTTGTCAATTGTCTTCATAGTAGCCTTCAACAAGGTAAAAAGCAGGAGCCATCAGTTTTATAAAATACCATGACCAAAGTGAAGTAGCCTGATGATTGTAAATATTTTAGCCACCAAAATCCTGTTTTGTTTTATTTTCAAGGTAGGGTCTCTCTGTAACCTAGGCTGGCCTCAAAATCACAGTGATCCTCCTACCTCTGCCTCCCAAGTGCTGGGATTAAAGGTGTGTGCCACCATGCCAAGCAATATCCTTTTTACATTAGGTAATTAGTACATTTTGATAGATCTGTTATTCATCCAAAACATTTTAAATGAATGCAAACAAAATTAAAGTTGTTATATTAAAAGCTAGCACACTTCCATAGTCTGTTTTCTGTTCCTGAAAACAGAATAGGTAGACATACCTTTGAACCCAGCACTCGGGAGGTAGAAGTAGGCAGATCACTGTGAGTATGAGGCCAGCCTGGGACTATAGAGTGGAGTTCCAGGTCAGCCTGAGCTAGAAGGAGGCCCTACCAAAAAAGAAAAAAAAAGTTTTATTTTATTTGGGCTCATGGTTCTGGAGGTGGAAGAGCCTGGTGCCAGCATCTGCCCAGTCTCCAGTGACAAAGCAGAAAGGCAGGCAGGTGCCTGAAGAAGAGAGCGTAGAGGACACCTGGGGGTAGATCCAAGAAGCCCAAGCTTGCATTGTAATAAACACCCTGCTCTTCTAAGAACAGATCCAGTCCTGAGAGAAAGACATAGCACCCTTTCTCAGGGCTCACCTCCCAACACCACTACCTTGACCAGCAAATTTCATCATAAAATTTGGCAGAGACAAATCACAATCAAACCATAGCTCAGGTCTAGGCCTTATGAATTCTTGTACTTTTATGTGGAACATGAGAATCTAAGGTTATCATACATAAGTGCATGTAATCAAATGTTTAAAATACATACGCCTTTCCAATTTTAAAACTACCTTCTTCATTATAGCTCTTTGAGTCATGATTGGCTGGTTTTGAATTAATCTATGAGAATGTATTCCTTGGTTATGATGGCCCAAACCTGGAATCCAAGCACTAGGTACACAGTCGAGGAAGTCTGAGGCTGGCTTGGGCAGCACAGCCAGACACTGCCTCAAAAAAAAAAAAAAAAAAAAAAAAAATTGAAAAAGAAAGAGCAAAAGAGTCATGGAATAACCCTTACTTTCTTTTTCCTTTTCTAGATACCAAGGGGATTAGAACTCTCACTCATTTGAGGAGGCAGGCAATCACTAATTTAGAAATGTTAACCTTTAAAATGACTTGTGACTAAAAGGTTGTCGCCTTTGAGCTCAGGAATAATTTATAAATTAGGTATTCCTTTTTAGTTCCTTAGCACATTGTATTTTTGTTTGGCTTTTTGGTTGGTGTTTTTTCCTTCTGTTTGTTTGGTTTGATGTTTTTGTTTCAGTGCTTTTGTTTGAGATGGCATCTCACTGTGTACCTAGGCTGGCCTCTAACTTAATGTTCTCCTGCCTCCATCCCCCCTCTGCCCCAGGGATAGAAGGCATGTGACACTCATCACTCCACACACAGACATTTTCATTCTTTATTTCTGGTGAGGAGGTACATTCTTGACATGGGACAGAATCTCACTGTAGTCCCACCTGGTCTGCAACTCACTATGTAATCCAGGTTAACTTTGAACTTGTGGTGATTCTACCATCTTCACCTCCCAAATGCTGGGATTACTGCCACCACACCTGTTTGTTTGTTTTTCCCGTGATTTTTAAATCAACTGTTTCTTCACATTGAAAGGCAGAGAAATCACTTGAAAAATCTCATTTACAGCTGGGCGTGGTGGTACATGCCTTTACTGAGAACTCAGGAGGCAGAGGTAGGAGGATCACTAAATTGGAGGCCACCCTGAGACTACATAGTGAATTCCAGGTCAGCCTGGGTTAGAGTGAAACCCTACCTCAAAAAGAAAAAAAAAAAAAGAATCTTGGCCAGGCATGGTGGCACACACCTTTAATCTCATTGCTCAGGAAGCAGAGGTAGGAGGATTGCCATGAGTTCGAGGCCACCCTGATACTACATGGTGAATTCCCATAAGATTGAGAACCTACCTTGAAAAACCAAAAAAAAAAAAAAGAGAGAGAGAGAGAGAGAGCAAGAGAATCTCATCTTCAAAGGAACTAGTACTAGAAGTATATTCCCATCGTACATATAGTCTGATTTGGCCCTGATATGTTCATGTGCCCCACGGCCTGACCTTTTGGATGTGGGGTGGGTAGGTGTGTGTATGCTTGCGTGCATGTGTGCGTATGTGACCCTCTATAAGAAAATATTTATCAGAAAAACTGATTTTTCTCAGCTTGTCTTTGGTTTTGGCAGTGTGTTTTGTTAAATTTCTGTTTTATTATACTAGAGTTTCTCACTTTTAAAAATGAAAATGACTTTTGCTCGGTATTTTGCCAACCCTTAAATTTAAATAAAGTCCTATTATCAAAATTTGAGACTTTTTTGAAAAAGGGTCTCATGTTACCCAGGCTGGTCCCGAACTCCCTATAGCCAAGGAAGTTCATGAGCCTCGAATCCTCCTGCCTCTGCTTCCTAAGTGCTGGGATTACAGGCATGTACTACCACACCCACCTTTATGTGGTGCTGGGGATTGAACCCAGGGCCTCGTGCATTCTAGGCAAGAGCTCTGTTAACTGAGGTACATCCTCAACCCACTTTTATACTTCATTTAGCCAGTTAATCATGCAGTTACTTCTCTGTATCTTCTCAAAGGTGTGTCTTAAAAAGAAATATTACATTTGGGATTTCTCTACTGTTGTTGTTGATTTTTTTTTTTTTTTAATGAGCAATCAGGAGATTATGCACCTGCAGACATTTTGAATTGTAAATATTTGGAGATTGGTTGTATTCGGAGTTGCAGAATAGGGATATTCTGGATAAAAACAGTCAAACATTTTAGATGAAAATTAGAAGTCTTTTTTTTATTTTTTAAGATAAAATGTCACCAGAAAAGAGAAAATTATTGATGGAACACATCTTCAAACTACAAGAGTTTTGTAACAGCATGGTTAAACTCTGCATTGATGGATATGAATATGCCTATCTGAAGGCAATAGTACTCTTCAGTCCAGGTATGTAAAGACTTCTTTAAAGAAAGTAATAATTTGTTTATTGCTTCTTGGTGGGGGAGGGTTGAGGTAGGGTTTCTCTTTCTAGCCCAGGCTGACCTGAAATTAGTCTCAGGGTGGCCTTGAACTCACTGTGATCCTCCTATGTCTACTTCCCGAGTGCTGGGATTGAAGATGCCCACCACCACACCTAGTTTGTTTCTTGCTTTTTTTTTCTTTTTTTTGATTTTCAAGGTAGGGTCTCACTCTGGCCCAGGCTGACCTGGAATTCACTATGTAGTCTCAGGGTGGCCTTAAACTCATGGTGATCCTCCTATCTCTGCCTTGCCAGTGCTGGGATTAAAGGCATGTGCCACCACGCCTGGCTATGTTTCTTGCATTTTTGAGACAGAATAGTACTATATAGCCCTTACTGGGCTGATGCTCACTGCGTATTACAGCCCAGGCTGACCTTAAACTTTGAATAGTCCTACTTTAGATGCCCAAGTGTACATTTACTTAATAGTTAAAGTGCAGAGTTTGAGAATGTGGAGAAATTGGAGTCTCCACCCACTGTAGGTAGGAATGTAAAATGGTAAAATGCCTTGGAAGAGAGTGACAGAAAATGCAAAGAAGCATCAGAAGATAGTCAAAGCCAGGTGTGGTGGCGCTCGCCTTTGATCCCAGCATTCGGGAGGCAGAGGTAGGAGGATTGCCTTGAGTTCAAGGCCACCCTGAGACTACATAGTGAATTTCAGGTCAGCCTGAGCTAGAGCGAGACCCTACCTCAAAAAGACTACAAAAAGTGCTAAGTGAAAGATGCCTCACAGGCACATAGTTGTTTGATTCCATTTATATGAAATAGTGTTATGTAGGCAAACCTGTACAGATATCAAGTGTAGATTAATAGTTGCTAGAGATAGGGAGCGATTACTACTCGGTAGGGAGTTCCTTTGCAGTCATAAATTACGGAGTTGCAAGCAAATAGAAAGATGGGTCTTTTATTTTCCTGCTAATTTCTAGTTTTCACATTAAGATCTCAACAAATTTGTGAATAGGAGCAATTGACAGTTCTCTTAGGTTCTGTGTTTTTCGTCTTGATAGATATGTCCTTTCTGTGTATCATAATAAAAGTTGTCTGAAGACACCTGCTCCTTTCTCTCAGTAATACCAGTAAGATAACAAAACCTTCTTGCACGTTTTCTGTTCTGTTATATGAGGTTGACAACATTCTTCAGTGGCGGAGTGTTGGCCTAATTTTTCACAAGTTAATAGCAGCTGTCTCCATTTGTACACATTTAGTTTTTTTTTTTTGTTTTGTTTTGTTGTTGTTTTTTTTTTTTTCTGTTTTCGTTCTTTTTTGTGGCACCAAGAATTGAAACTAGGATCTTTTGCATGATAAGCAAGTATTCTACCACTGAGTCACATCCAGTCCACATAGGTCTCCACTGTATTACAACTAGTTTGCCACTGTTATTTTTTATATGAAAATTGAAAACTGAGACATAATCTTAATGAAATTCTTTCAGATTTTGTGAAATACGTCTCTTGAAATGCTTGTGTAGATTTATATTTCTGTTCCACTTTCATGTTGTATAATTTTGTAAGTGCTTTTTATTTAGCAGTATTGAGGGTGGGGTTATTTGTAAAAGTATTCTGTAGACTATTATTTACAAGTACTTCATGAACTAAAAATGCTCTTTTAGGGCTGGGGGGATGGCTTAGCAGTTAAGGCGTTTGCCTGTGAAACCTAAGGACCCAGGTTCAGTTCCCCACTACCCACGTAAGCCAGTTGCACAAGGGGGCGCATGCGTCTAGAGTTTATTTGCAGAGGCTGGATGCCCTGGTGTGCCCATTCTCTCTGTCTGCCTCTCTCTCAAAATGTATGAATAAATTTAAAAATAAATAAATGAAAATGCTTTTTTTAAGTTATCTGGGTCTTTTTGGTTGTTCCCTGTTAATAAGAATCATAAAATGTGGATGCGTGATGGGAGGGATTCCCTGAAGTTCTCCTGGGTCTCCCCATGCGTACACACAGTGAGTGCACATTTGCACACATGTATATACCACAGAAGTACCATAAAATGATCAAAATCCCATCCACTACTTTTGAGAGAAAAATATTTTGGTAACTCCTGGGGGTCTCACTTTTGATTAGATGTTAGAATATGCTTGTATGATGAAATAGTTACTGGTGCTTAAAGTACAGTGACTGGAGAGGTGGCTCAGCAGTTAAAGGCACTTTCTTTCAAAGCCTACCAGCCCAAGTTCAGTTTTCCATGTAAAGCCAGATGCACAAAATGGTGCATGTGTCTGGAGTTTGTTTGCAGCAGCAGGAGGCCCTGGTACACCCATTCTCTCTCTCCTCATAGAAAAATAAATAAAATATTTCACAATAAATAAATAAAGTACAGTGGGCCTGGAGAGATGGATTAGTGGTTAAGGCATTTGCCTGCAAAGCCAAAGGATCCCAGTTCATTTCTCCAGGACCCATGTAAGCCAGATGCACAAGGGGGCACATGCATTTGGAGTTCGTTTGCAGTGGCTAGAGGCCCCGGCATGCCCATTCTCTCCCCACCCCTCTCTTTCTCTCTCTCAAATAAATAAATAAATAAAATATATGTTAAAAAATAAAATAAAGTACAATGATTAGTGTACAGTAGTAGGCAGCCTCAATAAATACTGTTGAATAAAGGATTAAAACATTATATGGTAAGGCTTCTTTTTAAATTTAAGTTTTTTTTTTTTTTTTTTTTTTTTTGGTTTTTTGAGGTAGGGTCTCACTCTGGCTCAGGCTGACCTGGAATTCACTATGTAGTCTCAGGGTGGCCTCGAACTCTCGGCGATTCTCCTACCTCTGCCTCCCGAGTGCTGGGATTAAAGGCGTGCGCCACCACGCCCGGCTAAATTTAAGTTTTTTTGTTCTTAATTTTTATTAACATTTTCCATGATTATAAAAAATATCCCATGGTACTACCCTCCCTCCCCCCACTTTCCCCTTTGAAATTCCATTCTCCATCATATCCCTCCCCATCTCAATCAGTCTCTCTTTTATTTTCATGTCATCATCTTTTCCTCCTCTTATGACGGTCTTGTATAGGTAGTGTCAGGCACTGTGAGGTCATGGATATCCAGGCCATTTTATGTCTGGAGGGAGGACGTTGTAAGGAGTCCTACCCTTCCTTTGGCTCTTACATTATTTCCACCACCTCTTCCACATTAGACCCTGAGCCTTGGAAGGTGTGATCGAGATGTTACTCAGTACTCCAGTCACTTCTTTCCAGCACTATGATACCTTCTGAGTCATCCCAAGGTCACTGCCATCTGAAAAGAGAAGATTCTCTACCCAAAGTGAGAGTAGCATTGATATAAGTGTATAAATATTAAGAGAAGTGCTTACTGGGCAGTTTGATAAGCATAGTATATACATTTTTCCAGACATCAGCAGATGTTACACCCCTAGGGCTCACTATGTACATCCTCTTAGATTTTGATTAGCCCTCCCTCCACCTTTCCTTTACTCAATCTCTTCCCTGACCTCACTTTGGGCCTTTTCACCCCCATTAATCTATTCTTTTATTTACATATATACAATATCAACCTATTAAGTACCCTCCTCCCTTCCTTTCTCTTCCCTTTATATCTCCTTTTTAACTTACTGGCCTCTGCTACTGAGTTTTTTCCTTCTCACACAGAAACACTGTATGGTAAGGCTTCTTTTTAAATTTAATTTTAATTTTTAAAAAATATTTTTATTTATTTGCAGGTAGAGGGAGGGAAGGAGGGAGAAAAAGAATGGATACAGTAGGACCTCTTGCCGCCACAAACAAACTCTAGATGCATACACCACTTTGTGCATCTGACCCTACATGAGTACTGAGGAATTGAACTCCAGCCATCAGGCTTTGCAAGCAAAAGCAATCTCTCCTGCCAAATCTTTATTTTTTTATAATACACTCATTCATGTACATAATATATTTTGATCATATTCACCTCCATTACCCTCTCTTACCCCCTCTCACTCCTACTAAGCCTCTTCCTACTAGTTCACCTGCCTCATTTATTTACTGAAGCATGAGCAACTTACTAATGGCTAAAGCGCTAAAAACAATGACTCCCTGTCTCTCAACCACCACTGAGTGCAAATAGCTCCTCTGGGAGGGGCACAGCTTATGAGCCCCTCAGCCGTCCATGATAGGATGTTGATATGCTCCGTCTTCTGCAGCTGCAGTGAGTTTATGTCATGTCCAGAAGGTAGCCTTCTGTGGCTCTCTTCCCCATTCTGTGTGGTTCTGAGGGCCTTGGAGGGAGTGGTAAAGATGTCCCGTCTAGGGATGAGCACATGGTAGTCACTTATTCTTAGCACTTCCTCCAGCTAGGCATCTGTCTCTGCACTAGCCTCTGTCCAGTGCAGAAGTCCCCGACCCAGGCTGAGAGCACCGCTAATCTTCAGGTAGAGGCACAGGTACTTAGAAGATGGGGGATGCAGAGATGGCTCAGGGGTTAAAGGCGCTCACCCACAAAGCCTGCTGGTCCAGGTTTGATTCCCCAGTGCCCACATAAAGCCAGATGCACAAAGTGGCACATGCCTCTAGAAATTGAGGTGCCAAGCGGCCCAATGCACCCATCTTCTCTCTCTGATTGCAAATAAATAATAAATATAATTTTTAAAATATTTTTATTTATTTGAGAAAGAGGCAGAGAAAATGGGCATGCCATGGTCTCCAGCCACTGCAAACAAACTCCAGACACATGTGCCACTATGTACATCTGACTTATGTGAGTCCTGGGGAATTGAACCTGGATCTTAGGCTTTTCAGGCAAGTGCACAATAAATAAATTTATTTTTTAAACGAAGAAAGGGGACTGGAGAGATGGCTTAGCAACTTAGGCATTTACCTACAAAGCTTAAGCTCCCGGGTTTGATTCCCCAGAACCCATGTAAGCCAGATGCACAGGGTAGCACATATGTCTAGGGTTTGTTTGCAGTGGCTAGAGGCCCTAGTGTGCCCATTCTCTAAGTTAATTAATTTAATTTAATTAAAACTGAGTCAGGCACAATGGCATATGTCTTCAATCTCAGCACTCAGGAGAAAGAGGTAGGCTTGCTGTGGGTTTGAAGCCACCCTGAGACTATATACTGAATTCCAGGTTAGCTTGGGCTAGAGAACTAGACCCTATCTTGAAAAAAAGAAAGAAAGAAAGAAAGGGCTGGATAAATTGCTGAACAGTTAAGGTGCTTACCTGCAAAGCCTAAGGACCCAGGTTCAATTCTCCAGTACCCACATAAGCTAGATGCATACATCTGGAGTTGGTTTGCAGTGGCTAGAGGCCCTAGTGTGCTGATTCTCATTCTCTCTCACACTCTCTCTCTCAAATAAATAAAATATTTTTAAAAAAATTTTAAGAAAGGAAAAATACTTAAAAAAAAAAAAAAAAGAAAAGAAAAAGCCAGGCGTGGTGCACACCTTTAATCCCAGCACTCGGGAGGCAGAGGTAGGAGGATCACCGTGAGTTTGAGGCCACCCTGACACTACATAGTTAATTCCAGGTTAGCCTGGGCCAGAGTGAAACCCTACCCCTCCCCCCCAAAAAAGAAAGAAAACCAGGTATGGTGGTGCATGACTTTAATCCCAGCACTTGGGAGGCAGAAGAGGATTGCCATGAGTTTGAGGCCACCCTGAGACTCCATAGTGAATTCCAGGTCAGCCTGGGCTATAGAGTGAGACCCTATCTTGAAAAAAAAAAAAAAAAGAATAAATAGTTCAATCAATAAACAGTTTTTAAAAAGCTGTTGTTGTTTTGTTTTGTTTTGTTTTGTTTTTTGCTTGCTTTTTGGGTTTTTTCAAGGTAGGGTCTCAATCTAGCTCAGGTTGACCTGGAATTCCTTATGTATTCTCAGGGTGGCCTCAAACTCATGGCGATCCTCCTACCTCTGCCTTCTGAGTGCTGGGATTAAAGGCGTGTGCCACCATACCTGGCTGAACTATTTATTCTGTCTCCACATTCAGTGTATTACTACATGAGCACTCAGAATAAATTTACCAATATATACTTTAATGTTTCAGATCATCCAGGCCTAGAAAACATGGAACAGATTGAGAAGTTTCAGGAAAAGGCTTATGTGGAATTCCAAGACTATATAACCAGAACATACCCAGATGACACCTACAGGTATCTATAAGTTAAATATTTAATTCATTTAAAAATGTTTTGGGTCCTTGTGTTTTGCATGTGTGAGAGAGAGCGCGCACGCGAGAGAGTCTCTCATGTAACCCAGGCTGACCTTAAACTTGGCTTATCACGAGAAGAGAACTTTGTCAGAACTGCAATAAAGACAGTTTGTGAGAGAGACTTGCTGCTCTGCCTGTGTCCTGAAAATTTGAGCAGTTTTGAGTTTAGAAGTGAAATAGTGTGAACAGAAGGAAATGGTACAGAAAGAAATAAAAGTTTTGGGCCAGAGACTACAGTTTGGTTCAGCTACAATTGTGAGATTACCACCATTGAGGTTGGGGCCACCTGTTCTTCACTGGGACATTAGTAAGAATGCTGACTCTTGAAGGGAAGGAGCCTGAAGGAAGAATGCTGAAACTTTTCCTCCTCTTCAAAATCAGGTTTATTACCAGGCATGGTGGCACACCCCCTCAATCCCAGCACTCAGGAGGCAGAGGTAGGAGGATCACTGTGAGTTCGAGGTCACCCTGAGACTACATAGTGAATTCCAGGTCAGCCTGGGTTGAAGTGAGCCCGCCACCTCTAAACTCAAAAACAAAAAAAAGTCAGCTTTATTCCCCCCTTGGATTAACAAAATTGGTAGTGCACCTGGTACTATAAAGTATAGCAAATATTGGAAAGAACATTATTATTTATAGTGTGGGTTTTATGGAAATGGCCACTGGGCAGTGTGAGGCAGGGCTGTTGTCCCTGCATGGAGGCCCTGGAAGGTCATGGCATGGGTTCAAGTGGAGACCCCAAGGATGGCCTTGAAATCTTGCCTCTGCTTCTAGAGTGTTGGATTTAAGGTGTGTGTCAACACACCCATTATAAAAGATTTTTAGGGGCTGGAGAGATGGCTTAGCAGTTAAGGCGTTTGCCTGCAAAGCCAAAGGACCCTGGTTCAATTCCCCAGGACCCACGTTAACCAGATGCACAAGAGGGTACATGCCTCTGGAGTTCGTTTACAGTGGCTGGAGGCCCTGGCGCACCCAATCTCTCTCTCTTATCTCTCTCTCTCTTTCTCTCTCCCTCCCTTTCTCTCTCTCTCCCCCTCTCTGTCAAATAAATAAAAATAAAATAAAATAAAAAAGATTTTTAGTGAATCTATTGTTTAATTATTTTCTGCTCTAGGAATAATTAAATGGTTAATCAATCTTGACCTTTGAAATAGCTAATGCAAGCTGGGCATGGTGGTGCACACCTTTAATCCTAAGCATTCGGGAGGCAGAGGTAGGAGGATTGCTGAGAGTTCGAGGCCACCCTGAAACTACATAGTGAATTCCAGGTCAGCCTGGGCTAGAGTGAGACCCTACCTCGAAACCCCCTCAACCCCCCCCCCAAAAAAAAAACATTATTGGGTCCCTTTTCAGATCTATTCTGGAAACAATAACTTTGTCAAACTTTTATTTTTTTATTTGCAAGTGGAGGGGGAGAGAATTGGCACACCAGGGCTTCTAGCTGCTGCAAATGAACTCCACATGCATGCTCCACTTTGTGCACCTAGCTTTATATGAGTACTGGGGAATCGAACCTGTGTCATTAGGCTTTTGTAGGCAAAGCGCCTTAACCAATGAGCCAGCTCTCCAGCCCAAATTTGTCATTTTTGATACAGCTATTCCATTAGGTTATATGCAGGTGCTTGAGTTGATTCTGGAACTGTCTGAATTTTTCACATTCCTAGTTACTAGAATTATTGTTCTTGAGCAGCTATTGTCAATTTAAAGTATATTTGCGCACAAGACATGGGCCTGCCCTTTTATAAGCCTTACTACTACCTACCATAGCAATTGGCCAGTGTCATTTCATTTATCTTTACAATAGCACTGTGAGAGGAACATTGAGTTGAGTGCATTCACATAACTAGAGACCAGTTGAATCAAGATTTGAGCCCAGTGATCTTCATAATAACATCTGTTGTCTCTTATACTATTTCTAGTAGGGTTTTTTTTTTTTTTTCTCTCAGAGTAAAACAAAGAAAAGAGTTATTGAACCTCTTGTGTTCTGATAACAAAACATTGTTATCTTACCATCTGAAATGCGTTGGGAAACCACCTTAAATGTGTGATCTGACCAATGGCTTAATAATTTAGTTTCATGGTCCTTACAGCCAAGCAGAAGGAAAGAGTTTATTTTGGCTTAGTTTTGAGGGGAAGTGTCATAATGCTGTGAAAGCATGGCAGGAGCAGAAAGTTGACCTTCCAGCTTTATATCAGCATGGAGGAAAGAAAGTACAAGAGCACCAAGCAGGACCGGGCAGAAACACCTCAAGGCCCACCGCCAGTGACACGCTTCCTCAACAAGGCTCTACTTCTTAAAGGTTCCACAAAGTTCCCAAACAGCGCCATCTACAAGGATTAAGTATCCAAACACATATGAGACTTGGAGGCATTCCATATCCAACCTACCATACCAGGTGACTGTCAAGACCCTTGGTTTTGAAAATTTTAAAGTTTGATTTTAGGAGCCGGATAAGATTTTAGGTTTTGAAAATTAGATCTTATGAAGAAATTACAAATATTTTTCTGTTAAATCTGTTTTTATTTACAACCTTCTTTCTCTTTTTCTTTCAGGTTATCTAGACTCCTCCTCAGATTGCCAGCGTTGAGATTGATGAATGCTACCATCACAGAAGAATTGTTTTTCAAAGGTCTCATTGGGAATGTACGAATTGACAGTGTCATCCCACATATTTTAAAAATGGAGCCTGCAGATTACAACTCTCAAATAATTGGTCCTCAGCCTTTGAAAGCTGACATCTCATTTCTGTAAACTAAACTTGCTGTTCCTTTTTGGGACACCAGAAGACACCAAATTGGACTCACTGTTTCCAGGGCTTCTGGAAATGTCCTTTAAAAAATTACCAAAAGTCAAGGTGTTTTTCTTTTGGCTTCCTTAAGAAGAACATTCTAGGTGGCTGGGCAGACATTAGGAATTAGATTTCACTGTCTGTCTTATGTAAATGAGTATGAAGTGCTATGAATTTATTCTTGGTGAAGATGACACTTAAAACTGTCTCCTCTTGACCATCTCAACTAAGATTTCTCATTCTATTTTTTAAAACAAATAAATTAGTCCTTTTTGTTTCCCCTGAATTGTGTTCTATTTATATTTAATTTTATTTGAGCTAGTTCACTTCAGTGCCTAAAATATAGCTAAGTGAATTTGCGTTTTCTTTCATATTGTAATCATTTTAACTACCATGTTAAAGATTATTATTTTATGCTCAATGGTATAATGATATATTAATATTGCAGGAAGTAATAAATGGACATATATTTTTTGGCTTTTGTAACTATCAATGTATCCTTTAGCATTTACCACTGTCATTGCTGTCAATGAGAGCTAGTCCATTTGTGATTTCTAGTGTCACATATTATTAGGTGCAAGCACTTTTCATTTACGTGGAGGAAGATGATCTTTTTTTTACTCTAGCCCGGGCTGACCTGGAATTCACTTTATAGTCTCAAGGTGGCCTCGAACTCAACTGCAGTCCTCCTACCTCTGCCTCCCAAGTGCTGGGATTAAAGGCATGTGCCACCATGCCCAGGATGAGTTTTTTTTTTTTTTTAATATTGTTTTAATATTTTGACTTTACTGTGTTTAAACATAGTAGAGACTGAGCCCAGAATGCTTCAGTATTTCATAGTAGATTGTAAAACTGTTGCTCTTCCATTCCATGGAAGTCCCTGGAAAGACTCACCCAGCTTTCCCATTTCCTGGAACCCATCTCCTTCTTCCTCTTGGGCAGGATTTCCGTATTCTTTCCTCTTGCCTTCTCTTAAGCACTATAAACTCTATAATCCCTATAAGAAAATTGAAACTTAAAAAACTCACCCAGTTTATTAAGAAATGGATTTATGGGCTGTAGAGATGGCTTAGTGGTTAAGGCATATGCCTGTGAAGCCTAAGGACCTACATTTGATTCTCCAGGTCCCATGTAAGCCAGATGCACATGGCGATGCATGCGTCCTGGAGTTCATTTGCAGTAGCTGTAGGCCCTGGCACACCCATTCTCACTCTTTCTATCTCTCCCTCTCTCTGTGTCTCAAATAAATAAATATAAAATAGATAAATAAAATGTTTAAAAAAAGAAATGGGTTTATAACAAATCTGTTTTCAAGATGTGTTAAAATTTTTCAGGGCTGGAGAGATGGCTTAGCAGTTAAGGCGTTTGCCTGCGAAGCCTAAGGACTCCAGTTTGATTCTCCAGAACCTGCATAAGCCAGACGCACAAAGGAGCGCGTGCATCTGGAGTTCGTTTGCAGTGGCTGGAGGCCCTGGCACACCCATTCTCTCTCTCTCCCTCTCATTCTACCTCTTTCTCTTTCAAATAAATTTTTTTTGAGGTAGGGTTTCACTGTAGCCCAGGCTGACCTAGAATTTATTTTATAGTCTCAAGGTGGCCTTGAACTTGAGAAGATCCTTTTACCTCTGCCTTCTGAGTGCTGGGATTAAAGGCGTGCTCTGCCACACCCAGCTTATTTTTTAAAACTAGATAATCTGCAAAGATTAAAAAAAAAAACTGACTTATTTTTCCCTGCAAAGTGCAGGAGTGCTGCTGTAATAGGAGAGTGAGAATCGACCAGAAGCCTCATTATGGTTACAAGGAAAATACTTAGACTGTCTTCCACATTAATGTCACAAGCCAATTTATTACTGTTAAATAGTTCCTTGCTCTGCTTTCATAATGAATGATTTTGATATATTTGTTCCTTAGTTTTTCTTTGTCCCTTTTTTTGTTGTTTGTTTGTTTGTTTTACAGAGACAGGGTCTTGGTATGTAGCCCAGGCTACCCTGGAACTTGCTATGTATCCTAGGCATGCCTTGAACTTGGAACAGTATTCCCTCCTCGGCCTCCCAAATACTGGGATTACAGGTGTGCCTCATGCCCTGCTATTTGTTTTTAAAATACAGACATGAACATCTTATTAAATACAGACATGAACACCTTATTACAGTCACAGTATATTTTTTAAATAAAGATATTTGTAAAAGACAAGCTGAAGGTTTTCCATGGGATGGATTTTACTAATGTGGTACTTTATAATAAAAAGTTTAAAAGTATAATCTTGTGATCTTTACCAACTTCCTAAAAGAATTCTTTTTCTTATTTTAACTTGTCAGTAGCTTTGCAAAAAACTACATTGACTATAAAATACTCAAATGAAAAAAAAATTAGTAGATACATATGTATGTATGTGTGTGTGTATATGTATGTATGTGTATATATATATATATAATTTTTTTGAGGTAGGCTTTCACTCTAGCCCAGGCTGATCTGGAATTCACTATGTAGTCTCAGGGTGGCCTTGAACTCACCGGGATCCTCCTACCTCTTCCCTCCTGAGTGCTGAGAGCAGGGTGGTGGCACACACCCGGCTTGAAGTTATATTTTGAAGTGGTTTTAAAACTATTAAAATGTGACCTGAGGTTCAGATGTATTCCTGCTAACATAGTTCGTTTTGGTGCTCTCTCTGTTCAGTGTTGGATGTCCTTCATGTCACGGGGTCAGGCAAGCAACTCAGTGGAGAACGTGTGCTTAGCATTTACGAGTCCTGCAGTTCAGTCTCCAGCACCAAGAAGAAAAGAAATCATGTCAGCATTTTAAGAGCAAAACAAGTAAAAGTAGTCTGAGTGTCCATTGACAAGTACTTAAGTTGTGGCATAGACATGCCTGTCGCGTTACAGAAGCAGTCAAGTGTCGCAAATGGGTGACTCAAGAATATGGAATACGGGGGGCTGGAGAGGGCTTAGCAGCTAAAGCACTTACCTGTGAAGCCTAAGGACTCATTCAATTCCCCAGGACCCATGTAAGCCAGATGCACACAGTGGCACATGCATCTGGAGTTCGTTTGCAGTAGCTAGAGGCCCTGGCGAGCCCATTCTCTGTGTCTCTCTCCTCTCACTCTGTTTGCAAATAAGTAAATAAAATTTTAAAAAAATACAGGATTATGAGGGCTGGAGAAGATGGCTTAGCAGGTAAGGCATTTACCTGCAAAGCCAAAGGACTCCGGTTCGATTCCCCAAGACCCACATAAGCCAGATGCACAAGGTGGCGCACGCGTCTGGAGTTTGTTTGTAGTGGCTGGAGGCTGTGGTGTGCCCATTTTCTCTCAACCTCTTTCTCTCTCTCAAATAAACAAATTTTAAAACAAGAATATGGAATATGAAACAGCAAACCAAAATACACAAAGTATAATTTAACTAGTTTGTTGAGGAAAAGGTAAGTCTTGTTGAGGCATGGTTCGGTATGGGATAAAAACATGCTCAAGAAGCAAGAGTTAACAATGCAGATAATAGGCACTTCTGAACCGGTGGCTGGAGGATGTAGACAGGGAAGGATATACAGTAGGTAACAAAAATGTTGAGATTGTTCCAAGTGTCTTGTTTTTTTTGTTGTTGTTGTTGTTGTTTTGTTTTTTTTCCTTCTTTTTAAAGTATCTTGCTTTTCAACAAGCCACCCCAAACCTGGCTGAAACCATATGAGTTTTCCCATTGAAACTACAACATGGGCAGAACTTGGCAGAAATAGCTTCTTTCCATTGCATTCAGCCAGAGCGGGGTCAGCCCAGAAGGTGGGGATTGAAGCCTTTGGAGGTACTCCCATGCCGGGAAGTGGATAGTGGCTGTTTACTGGGGCTCAGAGGGACTGGAGCCAGAATGTCTACATAGTGCCCCTACTTTCCTCCTCACAACCTAATGGCTCAGTTCCAAGAGTAGGGGTTAATAGAGTCAAGGGGAATCCATACTGCTTTTGGGGGGGGGGGTGTTCAAGGTAGTGTCTTGCTCTAGCCCAGGCTGACCTGGAATTCACTGTAGTCTCTCAGACTGGCCTTTAACCCACCGTGATTCTCCTACCCCTGCCTCCCAAGTGCTGGAATTAAAGGCATGTGCCACCACGCTGGGTCATATTGCTTTTTCTTACCTGCCATGAGAATCTCCCAGTATCTCCACTGCATTCTAGTCATAAAAGCATACAGTTTCAAAGGGAGAAGAAATACTCTTACCTGTTTTTTAAAAACAAATTTCACGTATTTATTTATAGGGAGAGAGGATGGTCGGGCCAGGGCCTCTGGCCACTGCAAATGAATTCCAGATGCATGTGCCACTTTGTGTATTATTCTCCACATGGCCACTGGGGAATCAAACTCGGGTCCTTAGGCTACAAAGGCAAGCATCTTAATCACTGAGCCATCTCTCAGCATGAATACTCTACCTGTTGATGAAGTGACAAGCTATTGGAGTAATGTGTGCAACTGGAAATGTTCCACCTGTTTTGGAGAACAAATATGTCTCTCAAGATTTGGGCTGGGCACGGCTGTGTGCTTAGCCAGGTGGGGGAGTGCCTGATGAGGCCTTATTTGGAGCCAAGCTTAGGGAGGAGCCAACAACCCCAAGCTTGGAGACAACACACTAGACAAGGATAACCGCACCCACCAGCAAACCTGGAGCTGCAGTCCAAACGTCCACCCAGGTCTTGGGGCTAATTGCACAGCAAGGACCAGCTGTGGGGCCAGGAAAGAAAGTCATCCTCAGGTGAGCTTATTTCCCTGTAGCAGCTTTTAGCAGCCAGTATTATCAGTTTAGACCAACCTGCCTATCAGGCCTGGGCCATCAGCCCTGTTCCCTTCAGGACCCCAATGCGGATCACACTCCAAAGTCTTCAGGAATGAAATAACATGGGGAGAAACCAGTACTGCCTGGACTGCAAGCAAGCCAAGCAGACTAGGGGCACACCCTGACCCAGCAGTAGGCAACACACACAAGGAGGACTCTGCTTAGGCCCCACGTCACCCAGCCCAAACAGGCAGGCAGACAACCTCCTCACATTCCCCCCTTAACCAAAGCTGATCTGCGAATCTAAATCAGGGGCAACAAGAAGAGCAAGTACTACACACTCAACATAAGAGGTCATACTACAGATGGGCAAACCCCAACACAAAAACAATGAAAGACATCAAGTCAACAGATCCACACCAAGAATACTTAGCCCCTTAATGAAAGCCCCCAGTGAAAACAGAGGTTATTCCACATATAGACTCCCATAAAGTATCTGAAACAATAAAATTAATGAGACCATGAACAAACAGATGACGACAATGGAAGAAAATCATCAAAGAACCAATAATTGCATAAATGAAATGCAAGAAACCCATCAACAACAACACATAGCTCTAAAATTTCTTATCTCAACATAATAGAAGAAAATCAGAGAGACCTTAATAGCCAGATAAACTATTTGAAGGTGAATCAACAAATAGGTGACCTTAACAACCAGTGGATTAAGCTTAATGAGGAAATGATCAAATGCAGGTATGAATTCAAAAACAACAACAAAGAAGTCAAACCAGGAACTGAAAAGGGAACTCAATAAAGGGATGGAAATAATGCAGAAAAATGTAACAACCCTCTTTTATCAATTTATAAACAGAAGAGAAGGACAGATAATGGGTGTGCCAGGGCCTCCACTGCTGCAAATGAATTCCACATATATGTATCACTTTGTGCATTTAGCTTTACATGGGTACTGGGGAATTGAACCTGGTTGTTAGGCTTTTCAGGCAAGTGCCTTAACCAGTGAGCCATCTCTCCAGCCCCTAAATAGCACCCGTAAAAGCCTGCCTAAGAAGCCTCACAAATAGTAGATCATGTTGAAGACAAAACTTCAGAACTTGAAGACGTACAAGGCATAGTGGCTCATGCCTTTAATCCTGGCACTTGGGAGGCAGAGGCAAGTAGATTACCATGAGCTCAAGACCAGCACTGCATGCCTTTAATACCAGCACTCAGGAGGCAGAGGTAGGAGGATCACCATGAGTTACAGGCTACCTTGAGACTACATAGTGAATTCCAGGTTAGCCTGGGCTACAGTGAAACTCTACCTCAAAAAAAAAAAAAAAAAAAAAAAAAAGAACTTTACAAGATAGGGGAAATGGATGAGTCCAAAAGCTAATAAGTTAAAAAAAATTGGGCAAACAGAATATAAAATAATTGTGGGATACACTGAAGAGACCAAATATCCAGATTATGGGCATACAAGAAGTACAGGCCAAAGGCATAGAGAACGTCTTCAACAAAATTATTGAAGAAAAATTTCCTACCCTCACAAAAGTGAGACCCATCAAATACAAGAAGCTCAGAGAACCCCAAACAGGACCAAAGAATAAACTCTCCACATCATATCATAATTAAAATGCTAAGTAGCCAGGCGTGGTGGCACACGCCTTTGATCCTAGCATTTGGGAGGCAGAGGTAGGAGGATTGCCAAGAGTTCAAGGCCACTCTGAGACTACATAGTGAATTCCAGGTCAGCCTGAGCTAGAGTGAGACTTTACCTCAGGAAGAAAACACACACACACACACACACACACACACACACACACACACAAACAAACAGCAAAAACACTAAACAATGAAAACAGAGAGTGTTAAAAACAACAAGATAGGGCTGGGAAGATGGCTTAGCAGTTAAGGCACTTACCTGCAAAGCCAAAGGGCCCAGGTTCAATTTCCCAGGACACACATAAGTCAGATGCACAAGGTGGCACACATATCTGGATTTCGTTTGCAGCAGCTGGAAGCCCTGGCATATCCATTCTCTATCTCTGTCTCACTCTCTTTCTGTCCCTCTGCCTCTCTCATAAATAAATAAATGGAAAAATATTTTTTAAAAAATAGCAGGAGCTGGGTGTGGTGGCACACACCTTTAATCCCAGTGCTCAGGAGGCAGAGGTAGGAGGATCGCTGTGACTTTGAGGTCACCCTGAGACTACATAGTGAATTCCAAGTCAGTCTGGGCTAGAGTGAGACCCTTTCTCAAAAAAACAAAAACAAAAAAGCCCCCCCCCCACAAAAAAAGCAAGAGAAAAGCAGATAATTACATACAAAGGTCACCTCATCAGAATCACCTCTGATTTGTCAGTGTAAACTCTAAAAGCCAGAAGGGCTTGAAATAGAATTCCAAACATTGAGAGACTATGGCTGCTAACCCAAATTACTATACCCAGCAAAAGTATCCTACATAATAGAAGGTAAAAGGAAAACTTTCCATGATAAAAGCCAGCTTTATGAATATATGAACACACAGTCAACCCTGTAGAGAATAATTTAGGGAATAATCTATGCAGAAGATTCCAACAACCACCTCAAGATCCTACAAGAGGGAAAAGCAATAACCAAAACTGGAACAGATGTGAAAATGTATAAAACTCAACACAAGCTGAGTATGGTGGTAGACACCTTTAATCCCAGCACTTGGGAGGCAGAGGTAGGAGGATTGCAGTGACTTTGAAGCCACCCTGAGACTACAGGTCAGCCTGGGCTAGAGCAAAACCCTATCTCAAAAATCCAAAAAAGAAAAAAAAAAAAATCAACACAGCACCAAAACCCACAAACCCTTCACTAAGACAGGGATTAAATAAAACTTTATAGTTTTAACTCTAAATATCAATAGTCTCAATTCGCCCTTAAAAGACACAGGTTAACTGGCTAGATCAGAAAAATGGATCCATTTATCTCCTATCTACAAGAAACCGCCCTCATTGTAAAAGATGGGCACATCCTCAGGTTGAAAGGATGGAAAAATTCTTCCAAGCAAATGAAAAAAATAACAAACAAGCAGGTGTGGCTATACAAGTATCTAACAAAACATGGGCTGGAGAGATGGCTTAGTGGTTAAGGCATTTGCCTGCAAGGCCAAAGGACCTCGGTTCAACTCCCCAGGACCCACGTAAGCCAGATGTACAAGGTGGTGCATACATTTGGAGTTCGTTAGTAGTGTCTGTGTCTAGAGGCCCTGGCATGCCCATTCTCTGTCTTTCTCTGTGTGTGTGTGCGCGCGTGCGCGCACGCGTGTTTGCCTCTCTCACTCTCTCAAATAAATAAATAAATAAGTAAATATAACTTAAACATTAACAAAACAGACTTCAAACCAAAAGTAATTAAAAGAGACAAAGACCAGTTTTTATTCATCAAGGAAGCAATCCAACAAGATATCTTAATCATATACTTCAATGTACCAAACACAGGTGCTCTACATTTTATAAAGCGAATCTACTTAATAACAAATCAGAAATAAATCCCAATACCATCATAGGGGACTTCAATAAGCCACTATCATTAATAGATAGATCATCCAAGCAAAAAAATCAGCAGAAAAATAATGGAGCTTAACAGTTCTACAGACCAATTAGACCAGACATCTATAGAACATTCCACCCTACTTTTACAGAATACACATTCTTCTCAGCAGCTCATTGAACCATCTCTAAAACAGATCACATATTAGGCCATAAAGCATTCCTCTATAAATTGAGGAACACTGATATAGCTCCCTGTACTATATCTGACCACAATGCATTATAGCTAGAAATCAACAAGAGAAACAACAGAAACTACACCAACTCCTGGAGACTGTACAACTCACTGCAAACAATGAATGGGTCATGGAAGAAATTAAAAAAGGAAACTAAAATTTCTAGAACTGAATGATAATGAAAACATATCATACCAGAATTTATTGGACAAAATGAAGACAGTCCTAAGGGGAAAATTCATAGCACTATGTGAGGTTCCAAATTAATAACCATCCACCTAAAGATCATCCAAGCAGAATCCCAGTCCCCAGAATTCCAGGCAGAAAGAATTAATCAAGATCAGAGCAGAAATCAATGAATTGGAAATTAAGAAAACAGAAAGATTGATGAAATGAGGAATTGGTTCTTCCAAATAAATAAATAAACTAGATTGATAAACCCCTGGCCAATTTGATCAAAAGAGAAAAAGAGAAGTCTCAAATTCACAAGATCAGAAAGAGGGCTGGAGAGATGACTTAGCAGTTAAGGCATTTGCCTGCAAAGTCAAAGGACCCAGGTTCGATTCCCCAGGACCCACATAAGCCAGATAGATACACAGGGTGGCACATGCATCTGGAGTTCATTTGCAGTGGCTGGAGGCCCTGGCACACCCATTCCACGCATTCTCTTTCTGTCTGTCTCTCACTCACTCAAATAAATAAATAAAACAAGAATATATATTTAATTTTAAAAAATGATCAGAAATGATAATGGAAAGGTCACAATTGATGCCACTGAAATTAAAAGAATCATCAGGACATTTTCCCAAAACTTCTATTCCAATAAATTGGATAATCTGGAAGAAATGGATGAATTCCTAGGCACATACCACCTACCAAAACTAAACACAGAACAGATAAACTTCCTAAACAAACCTATTACATCCAATGAAACTGAACATGTACTTTAAAACCTCTCAACCAAACAGAGTCCAGGACCTGATGGATTCTCCCGTATAGAATTCTACTATACCTTCATCAAAGAATTAAAATGACTTTTTCTCAAGTTTTTTTTTAATACAGCTGGTAGTGAGGAAATACTCCTTACCTCCTTTTAAAAAGCCAGCATTACTCTGATGCCAAAAAAAAAAAAAAAAAAAAAAAAAAGGAGACATAACAAGGCATGGTGGTGCATGCCTTTAATCCCAGCACTTGGGAGGCAGAGGTAGGAGGAACACTGTGAGTTCAAGACCACCCTAAGACTACCTACCTAGTGAATTCCAGGTCAGCCTGGGCTAGAGTGAGATCTTTCCTCAAAAAAAAGAAAGAAAGAAAAGAAAGGAAAATTATAGACTGATATCCCTGATTAACCTAGATGTGAAACTTCTCAATAAAATCCTTGCTAACCAAATCAAGAACACATCAAAAGCATTATCCACCTTGATCAAGTAGGCTTCATTCCAGGGATGCAGAGATGGTTCAACATATGAAAATCGATATTGATAAGTATAATGCACCATATATATAAACACAAGAACCACATGATAATTTCAACAGATGCAGAGAAGGCCTTTGACAAAATATAGCATCACTTCATGACCAAAATGCTGGAAAGACTAGGAATGGAAAGATCATAGCTCAACATAATAAAGGCTATACATAAATACCTAAGGCCCAAACCATACTTAATGGGTAAAACTCAAAGAGTTCCCACTAAGATCTGGAACAAGATAGAGGTGCCCATTCCCAGTACTGCTCTTCAAAGTAGAACTAGAAGTGCTAGCCCAAGCAATAAGAGAAGGTAAAGGGGATGCAATTTGGAAAGGAGGAAATCTAATTAGCTGTTGCAGTTAAGTTCGCATTGCTGTTAGAAATCACCCAACCAAGAGCAGCTTCTGGGAAAAAGAGGTTTATTTTTGGCTTACAGGCTCGAGGGGAAGCCCCACAATGGCAGAGAAAACGACGGCATGAGCAGAGGGTGGACAACACTCTCTGGCCAATATAAGGTGGACAACAGGAACAAGAGAGTGTGCCAAACACTGGCAAGGGGAAACTGGCTATAACACCCGTAAGCCCTCCCCCAACAATACACGGCCTCCAGCACGTGTTAGTTCCCAAATCTCCATCAGCTGGGAACCTAGCATTCAGAACACCTAAGTTTATGAGGGACACCTGAATCAAACCACCACACTAGCCCTATTTGCAAATAACATGATTTTATATATGTGACCCAAGAACCTTCTAAAAGTGATACACTCTTTCAGCAAAGTGGCAGGATACAAAACCAACATGCAAAACTCTGTAGGCCTTCCTATAAGTTAAAGACAAACATGGAGAAAGAGATCAGCAAGGCTATCCTGTTTTCAATAGCCTCGAAAAAAAAAAAATAAAAATACCTTTGAATTTCACTAACTGAGGAAGTGAAAGACATGTACAATGAAAACATAAAAACACTGAAGAATTGAATATGAGAAGATGGAAAAGCCTCCCATGCTCATGAGTTGAAAGAATCAACACAATAAAAAAGGCCATTCTAAGTAGTGGAGACTTAAACATGGAAGGGCGGACTCTGGGACTGGGGAGTCTTCTCCGCTGGAAGCTCCCGGGTCCACGGACTACAGGCTTTTCCTGATTAAAAGTGGAATTTTCCTTGGTGTGTTGCCACCGCAGGGATGCTGGCTGGATTTGCTACAACACTGTCATTGGCTAAAAAGGAAAGCCCAGAATGGTTCAATAAGGGCACTATGGCCCCAGCTGCCTTACCGGAGAGTGGGTCTTCCCTTGCCCTGCGAGCCCTGGGTTGGGGCTCACTTTATGCCTGGTGTGGGGTTGGTGTGATCAGCTTTGCAGTCTGGAAAAGCTTTAGGAGTTCACAGTGTTCATTTTGAATAGAGAGAAGGCATTCACTATGTAGTCTCAGGGTGGCCTCGACAGTAATCTTCCCCATCTCAGTGCCGCCCTTAATATTTTTATTTAATTTAATTAGAAAAATAGCTGCAAGTGAACTCCAGATACATACACTACTTTTGTGCAGCTGGCTTACGTGGGTACTGGGAAAATCGAACCTAGGTCCTTACGCTTCGCAGGCAAGCACATTAACCGCAAAGCCATCTCGTGCACAAATCCCAGTGGCATATAATCTCAAACAGGACAGGCAGGGTTCAGGCGACCTCTATAGTTGGCACTGGGGCCGGAACCTTGCGAGCAGGCGCGGGCTCCTAGCGTCCCAGCGGCCGCTTCCGCCCGGAGGATTTTGCACGGCGCACCCGGAAGGCGGGGTCGGGGGAAAATGGAGTTGGTGGCGGTCCTGAAGCGAGGGTTGCAGCAGCTCACCGGCCACGGCGGCCTCCGGGGCTATCTGCGAGTGTTCTTCAGGTAGACGTCGGGAGCTGGGTTCGGGGTCTCCAGGGATGGGCTTGTGCTGGCCGGTTTCTGGGAAAGGAGCCGAGGTCTGGATCACCTTGAAGACCCGCGATTCTGCTCAAGGACAACCGGCAGGGCGCAGCTCCGGGGATGGAGCTGGGGTCCCGGGTCCCGGGCCGCCGGCCGCACCCGCCCGCGCCCTGAAGTGTCCTAAGCATGAGTTACTCACTTGGTGACCTTGGGGACTTTTTCCCCCACCCCTTGCACTGTCCTTCAAAACTTCTTGTGTTGAAGGAGATGCCATACTGTGATCTAGTCCTGACACCCCAGCAAGCTCCAGCGACCACCGAAAACCTGCTGGAAACAGCAGAGTAGAGTGAAGGAATCTGGAGACTTGAGTATTAAGATGAACTCCTTTGGCTTCCTGACTTCCTGAAGGTTTTAGTAACTCCAGTGTCCCTGGGTGTAGGGACAGTAGATAAAAGTAGTCCTTTAATTTAAAGATACTGTACTCACGGTGATCCTCCTGCCCCTGCCTCCCGAGTGCTGGCATTCAAGGCGCCTGGCATGCATCGTTTTTTTTTTATTAATAATTTTTATTTATGAGAGGTGTGTGTGGATGCATGCATGCCAGAGCCTTCTGCTGTTGTAAACGAACTCCAGACACATTTGACACCGTGCACCTGGCTTTACGTGGTACTGAGAAATAGAAACTGACAGACAGGGTTTGCAAGCAGTACTTTTAACTGCTGAGCCATCTCTCCAGCCCTTGGGTAGCTTTTGTTATTGTGAATCTCATATTGCCAGTAAAAACTTGATCATTTTTTCAGTGTAGCTTAGGCCCTTTAGTTGTAGCCCTTTGGCTTTCCCAGCCTGTCTTCACAATACTGAGGATGGGAACAGGGACTCCAGGACTCAACCTGAAAGCTGATTCTTCAGTCGTGAGTGGCATGAGCTTATTGGTGAAAGCTAGACTTGTACAACCAGAGACCATCACCAGCATGTCGCCTTTCTGTAGCCAGTGCAGCAGCCTTTGTGTTTGAAAGTCGGGATTCTCACGTCGTTTCTGTCTTGAGTCATTCTCACGTCTTCTTCTTCTTTTTTTTTTTTTTTGTCATTTACAGGGCAAATGATGTGAGAGTTGGGACATTAGTGGGGGAAGACAAATACGGCAACAAATACTATGAGGACAACAAGCAGTTTTTTGGTGAGTGCAATATTTTACGAATGAATAATAGCATTGGGGCTGGAATTTGATTTGAGTCTGTTTTCCATATGGTACAAGGAACTTGGAAAGGGTTGAAAAACTCCATAGATTCACAAAAAATATTAAATGACTAACAGAGGTATGAAAATATGCCCATTCTAGCTGGGCATAATGACTCATGCCTGTATACCCAGGATACTAAGAAACTGTAGGAATGAGCCCTGGGGGGGGGGGGGGACCAGAGATAGGCCACCATGAGACTACATAGTGAATTCCAGGTCAGCCTGGACTAGAAACCCTACCTTGAAAAACAAACAACAACAACAGAAAAAAAAAAAATTGTAGGAATGAAGAACTATGAGTTTAAGTTCAGCTTGGGCTACTTAGTGTGAGCTCGTCTAAAAAAAATGAATTCTTGCCCCCACTTGTAATCAATACAGTTGCAACTTCAAACAAAAGTGTTAAATATTTTTTTTTTCACTTATCCAATTTTGTGATATCTTTCAGTCTGACAAATGCCAATGTGTGGAAAGACATAGGAAGGTTAGTGCAGACTTTTGGAGGGAAATTTGGAAATGTGACTCAGTAGTCGAGGCACTTGCCTGCAAAGCCTAAGGTTCCATTTTCCAGTACCCATGTAAGCCAGATGCAGAAGGTGGTGCATGCATCTGGAGTGAATTCGTTGCAGTGGCTAGAGGCCCTGGTGTGCCCATTCTCTCCTTCTTTCTCAAATAAATAAATATGTTTAACAAACTTACAATGCATATCTTCTTTGGCAGAGCCTCAAGGCTATATTCTTTCTATTCATTACTTTGTTACAAACTTGAATATTAAGTATTAAAGTAACTTCTTTCCTCATATTGAAAATAACTTTTGTTGTTGTTGTTGTTTTTTCAGTGTAGGGTCTCGCTCTAGTCCAGGCTGGCCTGGAATTCTCTATGTATTCTCAGGGTGGCCTTGAACTCAAACTCACAGCAATCCTCCTACCTCTGTGCTGGGATTAAAGGCGTGTGTCACCATGCCTGGCTTTTTTTTTTTTTTTTTTTTTTTTTTTGCTAATGTGAACTTAAAATTTAGTGCAGGGAGTAAAGAGTCTTGTAATTTTATTAAACCCCCCTTTTATTTACTTATTTTTTTTGAGGTAGGGTTTTACTCTAGTCCAGGCTGACCTGGAATTCTCTATGTAACCTCAGGGTGACCCACAGTGATCCTTCTATCTCTGCCTCCAGAGTGCTGGGATTAAAGGCATGCACCACCACACCTGGGTTATTTATCCCCCCTTTTTTTCTTTTCTTTTTATTTTTTAGAGAGAGACAGAGAAAGAATATTGGCATGCCAGGGCCTCAGCTACTGCAATCATACTCCAGACGCTTATGCCAACTAGTGGGCATATGCGACCTTGCACTTGCCTCACCTTTGTGCATCTGGCTAATGAGGGATCTGGAGAGTAGAACATGGGTCCTTAGGCTTCGCAACGTGCCTTAACCACTAAGCCACCTCTCCAGCCCCCCATTTTCATTTTTTTCAATGTAGAGATTTGCTCTAGCCAAGGCTGACCCGGAATTTACTATGTAGTCTCATGGTGACCTTGAATTCATAGTGATCCTCCTACCTCTGCCTCCCAAGAGCTGGGATTAAAGGTATGTGCCATTGCACTCTGCTTTTTCTTTTTTTTTTTCAAGGTAGGGTGTTTCTCTAGTCAAGGCTGACCTGGAATTCAGTATGTACTCTTGAATTCATGGCAGTTTTCCTACCCCTGCCTCCTGAGTGCTGGAACTAAAGGCATGTGCCACCACTCCCAGCTTTATCCTTCTTTTAATACTTTCTTTTACATTTTATTTATTGGAGGGGGTGGGGAGAGAGAGGAAGAGGCAAGCACCTTATCCACTAGGCTCTCTCTCCAGCCCTCTCTTAATACTTTATTTCTTAATTTTTTAAAAAAATATTTTATTTACTTATTTGACAGAGAGAGGCAGGGAGAGAGAGAATGGATGCACCAGGGCCTCCAGTTACTGCAAATGAACTTCAGACACATGCGCCACCTTGTGCATCTGGCTTACATGGGTACTTGGGAATCAAACCTGGGGCTTCAGCTTTACAGGCAAGCACCTTAACCACTAAGCCATTTCTCTAGTCCAACACTTTATATTTTGAAGACTCTAATGGATATATGGATCTATACTTGTTGATGAAAATATGCTACAATGCTGTTTGTAAACTTAAATAGTTTCAATTTAAAAACAGTGTCAAATTTCCATATTACTAAGTTAGATGTATCTATAGGCATTGCGTTTTGTTTTGTTTTGGTTTGGTTTTTGAGGTAGGGTCTCACCCTGGTCCAGACTGACCTGAAATTAACTATGTGGTCTCAGGCCTTGAGCTCATGGCAATCCTCCTACCTCTGCCTTCCGAGTGCACACCTGGCTTGTTTTGTGTTTTTTTGAGGTGGGGTTTCACTGTAATTCAGGTTGACCTGGAATTCACTGTGAAGTCTCAGGGTGGCCTTGAACTTAAGTTTCTGCCTCTCCAGTGCTGGAATTAAAGGCATGTACCATCATGCCTGTTTTTTTTTTTTTGTTTGTTTGTTTGGTTTAAGAATTTATTGCTTTTTACAAATTTGAGTTTGTTTTCCAAGATGGGTCTGATCTCAAACTCCTGGACTCAGGCCACTCTGCCACCTCAGTCTTCCTAGTAGCTCGGCTTACAGGCATGCGCCATTGTGCCCACCTGTTGTACATTTCTTCACTTGCTTGTTGCATATCGGAGTTCTTACTTCAAAAGGAAAATGCCTTAGTCAACTCTTCATTGTATATGGGCACCATTCAAGTGATCCACGAGGCAGTTCTGATTTGCTCTGTAGATCAGAATCATCCTCCCCTGGATACAACTCAGGGTCCACATCAGGCTCCAGATCAGTACCACAAGGCTCACATCTTGTCAGAGATGGCTCCCCAGAAGAGCTCACGTCACACCGAGTTGCTTTGTCAACTCTGGACTGCAGGTCCTCCTGCTTGGCCATGGTCGATTTCTCCTGGAACCTGCCACATGTGCCTGCATAGCCCTCCTTCCCCTTCACTCTGGAGGCCCCAGGGGTGCTCGCATATGGGCCACACTCCGGCTTGCTCCTTCTCACAGCATGACTGACTGAAAACTGGAAGGGAGAGAGTGCTCTGACTCCCGGCTTACCACCCTGCCCTCCTCTCGATAGAGCCTGCCCTTGTGCACAATCAGCCAACGCTGTTCTCTAACTTCTGGAAAATGCTCTATCTCATGCACAACACCTTCAGGGTCGGCATGTCATCCCTGTGACCTTCTACATCCTCAGGAAGCACGGCATTCAATCTAAAATTCCTCTTTAATACATAGATTATCTCTCCATGTGGAGATGGAGCAAAGGCTTCTGGCTCCATGCCTTTTGAGCTCTCTTTCAAGTTTTCCTCCCTGACCTCCTCACATTCATCTCCCATCTCCATTTCTTCACCTGTGCTGTGCACCCTACTCCTGATCTCATCTGAGCCCCTTTCCTTGTTGCTGCCTGCACAGTGGCTGGCCTGTCTGCCATTGGCTCTTTATAGAGTGGAGAATCCTGACCTACTACTCGAAGCCCTTTCTCAGGGACATCACACTGGACTTCTCTACTGACTTTTTCTCTGGGCTTCAAGGTTCTGTCAGACTGAGAGTCACACCCAGGAGGCACATGACCAGTCAGGTTACATGGGACCACTTCACAGACTTCACATGATTGTTCAGATTCGCTGCAAGCTTCAACATTATCTTCCTCCTCAGACTCCCAATAACAACCAGAATGCTCACGGCCCATTAGATGGGGCCTGTCAGAACAGCCCACGTCACACTGAATGACTTCATCAACTGTGTCAGCAAACACCATCTCACATCTGTAGGCACTTGTACAGGAATATTCTCCTCAGGACTTGGCAGCTGTTCCTTCTGGACTGGCCACTTCCGCGGTACTGCCCACCTCAGCATCAGCCTCCTGCTCGAAGGGCGCTGTGTCCCCCCTGCGTCTCCCTGTCTACCTCAGGCCTCCAACCGGAACCATGAAGCACTGGGCTTTGCTCATCAGTTGCCCTGGAGCAGAAGTGGACTGCTTCATCCACGTTATTGCCCTGTGTGGTTGAGGGCCAGTGGCTCTCTGGGGAGCCGGGCTTTCCCTCACCCATGCTGACCTTTACCTTTGACCTCAGGTCTCTACGCGCCATGCTGCATGACTCCTGCCTTTCCTGCTCTAGCTGGCTTCCATGTGAGGATTTCCTCACATCTGGCTGAATGTTTTTCTGGCTTCTACCCAAATGAACCTGAACCTTCAGAGAAAGGTGACTGGATATCAGGAACAGTCCTATATCCATTCCTTTCTTTACCCATGGTCAACTCTAGGCCAGCGCTTGACCTCATATCTTTGTTTCCTACAACTCCAACATTCTGATCCCATAGAACTTGGGCTCTCTGCTCATCTGTGATGTCCTCACAGTAAGAAGCTCTGTACTGCATCCCCCCACTTTCTTATTTAGGGGGTCCATACAGCCCACCTGGAACCTCACGGAATCTCTGGTAAATCACACAAGACTGAGCCATGTGCTTAGGCATAACTTCCCCAAACAAATGGGTGTTTTTCTCAGAAGTCTTCCAAATGCTCCAGGAGATGTACTGCCCTTTTCCTCTCTCTTGTCAGCAACACCAGAACTTCTGGGAGGCAGGCTTCTAAACAGAGGGTTAGTGGGAGGTCTCCTTCCACAGACCTGGCTCTTCTGAAAACACATGAAGCCCCATCACCTGGCCAGGGACTATCTGCAGCGTTGACTACAGGAGCTTGTGAGCGGATGTCCTGTTCTGTACTTATGTTTTCAGCCAGTGCAGGACTAGTCTTATTTGTTTCCTTTCTTTCAAAGACATTAAAAGAATGGAACTGTGGTGTTTGATGATAAGCTGGAAATCCATGCCACTTATGAGCAGGGGCAGGCAATGGAGACTGCCCCACTGGAAAGGTGGGATGGCTGCCAAGTGCCCAAAGCCATGGATGAGACAGCCTTCCATTGCTGAAAACTGCCCCTATAGGGGAGGGATTGGGGACTTCACCTCATTCTGCTGGAGCGCACCCTGCATGGAAGACTGGGTAGTGTTGTTTCCAGTGACGCACGGGTCCATTTCTGAAGATGTTTTATTTTCCAGGCTGATGTCTGCTCACAAATGGGAAGATGCTCAGCAGTTAGTGGTGCAGACCTGAAAACTCTGGGCCAGAAGCTGCTCTCTGGTGTTTTGTGATAATATTCTATTTATTTATTTATGAGAGAGGGAGAGAGGGAGAGAGAGGGAGAGGGAGGGAGGGAGGGAGGGAGGAATGAATATGAATGGGCATGCCAGGGCATTCAGTCACTGCAAACAAATTCCAGATGCATGTGTCACCTTGTGCATCTGGCTTACATAGGTGCTAGAGAATTGAACCTGGGTCCTTTGGATTTTTAAGGAAGCACTTTAACCACTAAGCCATCTCTCCAGCCCTTACTGTTTTATTTTTATTTATTAGAGAGAGAGAGAGAGAGAGAGAGCGAGGGTGAATGGGTATACCAGGGCCTCTAGCCACTGCAAATGAACTCCAGATGTATGCGCCAGCATGTGCGTCTGGCTTACATGGGTTCTGGGGCATTGAACCTGGGTCCTTAGGTTTTGCAGGAAAGCACCTTAACTGCTAAGCCATCTCTCCAGCCCCTTTTCTTTCTGAAACAGAATTTCTCTATGTTGCCGGGGCTGGTCTTGAACTTAGCTGTCCTCCTACTCCAGTCCCTTAGGTGATCTGATTGCTGGATGAACTGCCACCTTCAGGCTTTGTTAGTTATTTGTTCTTAAGATTGATTTCTCTAAAGAAAAACAAAAAACAAAAAAGCATACTTTGATACCAATGTATCTTTTTTTTTTTTTTTTGAGGTAGGGCCTCTCTGTAGCCCAGGCTGACCTGGAATTCACTATGTAGTCTCAGGCTGGCCTTGAGCTCAATAGTGATCTTCTTACACTGCTTCCTGAGTGCTGGAATTAAAGGCGTGTGCCACCACACTTGGCCTCAAAGTATCTTTTCATAAATAAGGTCATGTTTAAGTAACATTAGTCAAGAGTTGTTGATTAGCTGTTTACTTGAGAAACTATAAGGTAAATGCAGATTAACTTGCTTACTGGTTTAAGGACAATTACAGGGATCAGTTTAGCATTTCCTATTTGAGATATAGGGGCAGTAAGAAAAGTGTGTACTACATGTTTCTGCATATATGTGTATGTGGGTTATATTTAATTTTCATAGCAACCCTAAGATGTAGTCATCTTTTAATAGAAAATGAAATCGAGGCTCAGAAAGGTGGCCTAATAACTACTGATAATAAGTGACAGAGCCTTGACTGACACCCAGAACATCATCCAATTTAAGGACTCAGTGCAGTTTCCCAAATAGTGGTTAGGGCCCCAACTAAGTCTACAATAATTTGTTAAATACTGTTTGATGACATGAGCTGTCTTACTTACCTATCATTTATAATACTTCCTATTTTACATAATTTACAGCTTTCCAAAAGAAACAGGGGTAGTTGGTTTTGTTTTGAAGCAGGGTTTCACTTTAGCCCAAGCTGACCTGGAACTCACTCTCTGGCCCCAGGCTGGCCTTGAACTCACATTGATCCTTCTACACCAGGTTCTCAAGTGCTGAGACTAAAGGCATATGCCACCACTCCTAGCCAGAGGAGGTTTTTTTAAATATTTTATTTTTATTTATTTGACAGAGAAAGAAGGAGGAGAGAGAGAGAATGAATGGGTACGCTAGGGGCTCCAGCCACTGCAAACAAACTTCAGATGTGTGCATCCCCTTGTGCATCTGGCTAACGTGGGTCCTGAGGAATCGAATCTGGTTCCTTTGGCTTTGCAGGCAAATGCCTTAACCACTAAGCCTGGTGTGTGTTTTTTTTTAAGCTTTTGCCCCCTGCCTTTATTAGATATAGATTGCTGAATAACAGAGTACACCAAAACTTGACCTAAAACAAAATATATTATCTCACAGATTGTGGGGGTCTGGAATCAGCCTGCAAGTGACTTGGGTCTTCTGCTTCAGGGTCTCTCATGTGTCTGCAAGCCAGGACTGCACTCAGCTCAGAGTTCCAATAGTGACATGGAGCTTCCAGATCCACTCAGTTCCTCATGGGTAGCTGGCTGGAAGCCTATCTCAAGCCTTGCTATGCGAGCAGTTTCCATCATGGCAGCTGGCCTCGCTCTGCAAGAGGGAGGGATCAAGACAGAAGCTCATGTCTTCATTCATCACATCTGGTGTTCTGCTCATTTAGAAGCTAGTCACTAGGGCACACCTACACCCAAAGGGTAGACCAGCAAGAGGTGGGACCACTGGGAGCCACCTTGGAGGCTGCCTAGCACATGTAAGACATCCAGCCCTCCATAGAGCTCTGGAAGTCTGGACATGAGGTCAAAGTCCAGAATCTCATCACTGAAGTCAGATCCGGGAGGTTAATCTTCTTCCCAAGTGCCATTTTTAAACTCCAGCTCCAAGAGGGGGAATCTTTTTTGTCTGTAGACCATGAAGCTAGAGAGAGCCTTTATTTGCCCTTCACTCTCATAGATGATACATGGGCACAATATAACCACCAGAGACATTCCTGCTCTCAAAGGGGAGGATGGAGATGTGAAGGAGTCACCAGGTCTAGCCCACACTTGGGGAGGGAATACTCCAGGACCCAAATGTCAGAAGGTGGGGATGCCAGGCTGCTATGCTACAGGCTACCTGCCACATGGTCCTTCTTTTCCATTCTAGTAATAAAAGGGGCACAACTTCTTGCCCCGGCCAGCGGGGCTTCAACGGGAGCACGGACCCCAGAAAACCTGAAATGAAGGGAACAAGAGACACAAGGAACCGACAGCAAGACAGGAGTCTGATCAAGCTGCCAAATTTTATTTTTCTCAGGGTGCCTCTTATAGCAGAACAGAGGAGTTTGTCAGCAGTTTAGGTATTGTTACAGTTCTATTTCACCAGCCCCCAAAACACATAAGATGTTCCACAAGATAAGGCCCCCAGCCCCAAAGCCAAGAGATAACGACTTTATGGGTTACATTGTTCTTTCTCTGTGTATGGGTTAATAAACAACTGCAGACCTTTGCCCTGGCCCCAGCCCCAAGACCACAAGACAACGACTTAGCAAACAACTGCAGATCTTGTGACTTTCCAGAACAGACAGCTTATTACAAAATGGAGTCATTATTTAAGATGGAGGTACTTTTGCTTTCCTAGTGTCCACTGGTTCCCCACAACTTCTGAAGTATTTTATGAAGCCTGAGGTATGGATGAGTTTTCATTATATATGGGATATATGGTATTTCTATGAGCTTGCTTTGCAATTTTTTCTTTGACTCAGAATAAAAATTATTTTTGATTGCAAGAATATTGGAGGAGGTTGCTTAAAATTTGATTTCCATGTATTGTGGCTATAGTTTTGATTACTTTTAGACTAGTGATTTTTTAAAGATTAAATAAATGTTTTTCTAAACTTTACTATCACACCTGCTCCATACTTATTCATCTGTGCTCTGTATATTTCTTCAATTTATTAATGCACTGTGAACTCGCACAAAATTCAATTTACATTCCTTTGTGAAATATCAGTCTACTTTGAAGATGGAAGCTTCTTTTTTGTACAATTGACTGAACCAGAGAAATAGCTCCCACTTCTATGTTGCTTTCTGAAATCGTGGTAAAATACTCCTTTTCTTCAAGTTTTTTTTTTTTCATGTTCTTTTGAAAAATCTTTTCATTTTGTTTAATTTTTATTTATTTATTTGCAGGAAAGGGAGGGAGAAAAAGAGAGTGAGTGAGAAAATGGTCACACCAGGCCTAACTCTAGACACATGTACCACTTTGTGCATCTGGCTTTATGTGGGCCTGGAGAATTGAACTCAGGCCATTAGGCTTTGCAAGCAAACCCTGTAACTGCTGAGCCACCTCTCCAACCCAAGTTTTTCTTTTTCTTTCTTTCTTTTTTTTTTTCAGTGTGTAAGAGTGGTTCTCCACGGATAGTTCTGCTCCATGGGGGACATTAGACAATACCTGGAAACAGTTTTGGTTTACAACTTGAATGTGTTACTGGCACGTAGTGAGCCCAGACCAGGGGCCTGCAGAGCATTCTATGACACAGGACAGCCTCTGCCCAATAGTCACTTAGTTCAGAATGTCAAGTGTCAAGGCGAGACACACTAGTCTATAAACACATCAGTCCTTCCACTCTAACCATGAAGACATTACAAAGTTGCTTCAGCCTTAGGTGTTATAAAAACTGATTTTTTTCTAGTTACATATTTTCTCAAAATAAGAAAAATGCAAAACTGTGATGCATAGCAGCAACCACTGGCACACAGCTCCACAGCAACCTCTTCACCTGGAGTTAGTGTAGTCTGAGGTGAGCAGCAGAGAAAAATGGGGCCCACTGTCTGCAGCCTGCGTACTTGTTCTGACTGAGCAACAAGTGCTGGGTGCTTCGTGATACTGTGGAATCTAACATTATACTTTAAACATGTGGAATCACTGTTAATTAGAAAACATCCAAACTAGAGCATGGATAAGTATGTTTTTAAGTTTCTGCATGTTCTAAGAACAATGTCAAAATAATAAAATTTAGAACAACATACAGCAATCACTGTGGAATCTCTAAGATAACTACAGTATCTTTAATAACAATGCTTACTTTTTTATTACTCTATATTTTATTTTTATTTATTAAATTAAGAGAGAAAGATATACAGAAATAGGCAGGTAGAAAGAGAGAGAGAGAATGGGTGTGCCAAGGCCTGCAGCCACTGGAAACGAACTCCAGATGCGTGCACCCCTTTGTGCATCTGGCTTATGTGGGTCCTGGGGAGTCGAGCCTAGGTCCTTTGGCTTTGCAGGAAAGTGCCTTAACCACTAAACTATCTCCCCAGCCCAAGCCTGGTGGTTTTTAATACACACACACATATGTACATAAGACAAAGAAGGAGAAAAAGAGAAGTATTCACATATGATTATTGTGAATACCTCTCTGCTGTGGTCTGTGAAAAAGTACTTTCTTTTGTGTCACTACCCTGAACAACCGCCCTCTCTGCTCTGTCCTCTGCTGGGAGCTAGGGGAGAAGCAGGGATTGTTAACTGTGAGAAAGGTCTGAACCCTATCCACAGCTCAGGCCCTGGTTCCATGATAAAGCCTGGAGCTTCGCTTTGCTAATACACCAAAACTGTTATGCCTCAAACATTCTTGTTATGTAAGTGCACATAAGAGCATGGAAAAACTTTATTGATTTATTTGAGAGAGAAAGAGAGAGAACGGGCACACCAAGGCTGCTTGCCACTGCCAGTGAACTCCAAACACATGCAGCACTTTGTGCATCTGCCTTTATATGGGTGCTGGAGAATTGAATCCTGGCCAGCAGGCTTTGCAAGTAAGCACCTTTAACTGCTGAACCATCACCCCAACTTTAAAAAAATTGTATTTATTTATTTGAGAGAAAGAGGGGGAGAGAGAGAGAATGGGAGCACCAGGGCCTCCAGCCACTGCAAACAAACTCCAGACACCTTGTGCATCTGGCTTACATGGGTCCTGAGGAATCGAACCTGGGTCCTTTGGTTTTGCAGGTGAGCACTTTAACCGCTAAGCCATCTCTCCGGCCCCCAGTCCAACTTTTGTCTTTTAATGAAAAGGTTGCCTTTTTTGGCATCTTGTATTATGCTTTTAAAAAATTAACTTTTTGCTCACATCTTTCCACCAGGCCGTCACCGATGGGTCATATATACTACTGAAATGAATGGCAAAAACACATTTTGGGATGTGGATGGAAGCATGGTGCCTCCTGAGTGGTAAGCCAAGTCAACACTTTATTTCATATGATTGACAGTTTTTATTTCATGACAAGTATTTACTGACTAGCTACTTGTAAGGCTTATGGTAGTGATATGATTTTGTCCCAGTCACAGTGGCAGGTAACAAGTCATTCTACAACTTAGTGGCTTAAACAGTTACTTAACTCTCATAGTTGTTTTTTTTTTTCCCAAGGTAGGGTCTCACTCTAGTCCAGGCTGACCTGGAATTCACTATGAAATCTCAGGCTGGCCTCAAACACACAGCCATCCTCCTACCTTGGCCTCCTAAGAGCTGGGATCAAAGGTGTGCGCCACCATGCCTGGCATCTCTCATAGTTTTTGTGGGTCTGGAGTTTAGACAAGACAAAGAAAGGATGGCCTGTCTCTACTTAGGATGTTTGGGACCTCATCCTGGAGGCTGTAATCATCTGAAAACGGTTCACTTCGCACTGGTCACTTAATGCTGACTGCCAGCTGGGGGCGTAGCTGAGGCTGTGGCTGGGAATCTTTAGGCTGCCCAGGCTTCCTCAGTGAGAGAATGCAACAGAAACTGTGCTGCTGGACTTGACATAGTCTTGGAAATCATCCAGAAGCACTTTGTGTCTCTTCAAAATGGCATTATACATTATACATTTGGAGTGTAGAATAGTGTGGCAGCTTTGGAACAAGCAGTCGGCCACAGTACCACTACCTCTAAGTGAGGGGAGAAGCATGGTGAAGTCCTCTGACCTGTTCTAGCAGTTGACTTCAGGCGGTCCCTGAACTTGTCTACGGAGAGTTTTCTTATCTGTCCTAAGTTTTCTGGAGTCTCTAAAAACTCTGGTTTCATAATATATGCATATTGAAATGAAATTTGTTGTTGTTTTTTTGAGGTAGGGTCTCACTCTAGCCTATGCTGACCTGGATTTCACTCTGTATTCTCAGGCTGGCCTCAAACTCACAGTGATCCTCCTACCTGAGTGCTGGGATTAAAGGTGTGCACCACCATGCCCAGCAGCAAAGTAATTCTGTTTTATTGATTGCTGAAATACTAGACAAACTAGAGATCCTTTTCAGTTGTCCTAGAAGATTTCACCCCCCCCCCAAAAAAAAAAAAAAACTAGAAATAGCTGGACCTGGTGGTACATGCCTGGAGAGAGAGAGAGAGAATGGATGTGCCAGGGCCTGCAGCCACTGCAAATAAACTCCAGATGCATGTTCCACCATGTGCATCTGGCTTATATGGGTACTGGCGAATCAAACCTAGGTCCTTAGGTTTCACAAGCAAGTATCTTAATCACTAGGCCATCTCTTCAGCCCCCAGCTCAGTGTTTTTTCTTTAAATTTTATTTATTAAATTTATATATTATATGAGAGAAAGAGACAGATATATAGAGAGAATGGGTGTGTCAGGGCCTTCAGCCACTGCAAATGAACTCCAGATGCATGTGCCACCTTGTGCATCTGGCTTATGTGGGTCCTAGGGAATTGAACCCGGGTCCTTAGGCTTCATAGGCAGCACCTTAACCACTAAGCCATCTCTCCAGCCCCCCAGCTCATCCGTGTGTGTGTGTATGTGTGTGTGTGTGTGTGTGTGTATTTGTATTTGAGAGAGGGAGAGGGAGAAAGAGGTAGATGATAGATAGATAGATAGATAGATAGATAGATAGATAGATAGATAGATAGAAAGAAAGAAAGGCTGCATCAGGGCCCCTAGCTGCTGCAAACAAACTCTAGATTCATGCACCACCTTGTGCATCTGGCTTAGGTGGGTCTTGGGGAATCGAACCTGGGTCCTTTGGCTTCTCAGGCAAACACCTTAACTGCTAAGTCATCTCTCTCAGTTCATTTTTTTTTCAAAAAAAATCATTTATTTATGAAAGACAAACCAAGAGAGAGAGAGTGTGTGTGTGAGTGAATATGGGTGCAGCAGGGCCAAGTGCCACTGCACATGTACTCTGAATGCTTGTGCCACTTTGTGCATCTGGCTTTACATGGGCTGAGGAATTGAGCCCACATCATCAGGCTTTGCAAACAAGTGTGTTTAGCCACTGAGCCATCTCCCCAGACCCCACGTCTGGCTCATTTAAATTTTGACAGCTAAGTATATCCAGTAGAATGTTCTACAAGGATGGAAATATCCTGAATCCTCATTGACCAATAGAGTAGGCATATGTAATCCTAAGCATATGAAAATGTAGATAATTCAACTGAGGATATGAATTTATTCATTCATTTATTTATATTGATTTTTTGAGTGAGGGTCTCACAGTTAACCCAGGTTGGTCCAGAACCCACTGTGTTTCCCAGGCTGACCTCAAACGCCTAATGATCCTCATGATCCTCATGATCCTCCTGCCCCAGTTTTCTGAGTGCTGAGATTACAGGCATTTTATTTAAATTAGATAAGCTACTTCACTGAGCAGAAGTTTCTCAAAAATGCTGTTGGATAAGCAAAACATGCTTGTAAGATTTTACCCACAAACAGTTTTTATTTTATTATTATTATTATTATTTTGGTTTTTTTCAAGGTAGGGTCTCACTCTAGCCCAGGCTAATCTGGAATTCACTCTGTAGTCTCAGGGTGGCCTTGAACTCATGGCGATCCTCCTACCTCTGCCTCCCAAGTGCTGGGATTAAACGTGTGTGCCACCATGCCCAGCTTGAAAACATTTTTTTAAATATATATATATTATTTATTTATTTATTTACTTGAGATAGAGAGAGGGAGAGAGAGAATGGGCATACCAGGGCCTCCAGCCACTGCAAACAAATTCCAGACGCATGTGCCACCCTGTGCATCTGCCTTGTGTGGAACCTGGACAATTGAACGTGGGTCCTTAGGCTTCTCAGGCATGTGCCTTAACCTGTAAGCCATCTCTCCAGCCCCCTCTTTGAAGGGACATAATCTGTGATTCTGTCAAGGTCTATGGAGCTGTGATCACAGGTTTAGTGTGATAGTAAACATAATAATTCTGCTTCCGAGCCAGGTGTGGTGGTGCATGCCATTAATCCCAGTACTTACTTGGAAGGAAGATCGCTGTGAGCTGGAAGCCACCCTGAGACTGCATAGCAAATTCTAGGTCAGCCTGGGTTAGAGCAAGACCCTACCTCAAAAACAAAACAAAACAAACAAAAAACCACCAAAAAACAAAAACAATTCGGCTTCTGAAAGGACTCTGAGATTAGTTTTGAAATGGAAGATAAGCTTGAGGAGCTGAGGTGCCCTAGCTATTGTCTGAATGATTCGGGGTAGACATGGAAGACATGTGGGCTTTCTTGTTCAGACTAATGTCTATTTCTTTTACCACACTTACCTATCACTGGAGTTCAGGGACTACCATTTTAAAAATATTTTATTTTTATTTATTTACGAGGAAGAGAGAGAGAGAGAAAGAGAGAGAGAGAGTGTGTCAGATAGAGAGAGAATGGGCATGCCAGGGCCTCCAGCCACTACAGACAAACTCCAGACACATGTGCTCCATTGTGCATCAGGCTTTTGTAGGTCCTAGAGAATTGAACCTGGGTCCTTTGGCTTTGCAGGCAAGTACCTTAACTGCTAAGCCATCTCTGTTGCCAAAGGGCCTACTTATTTTGATGCTATTTATTAGCATATATTAATTATACATAATAATGAGTTTCCTTATGGCATTGCCATACATGTACATCATGTGTTATATGTATGTATGTATATATATATTTTTTCTTTTTTTTTTTTTTTACATAGGATTTCACTTTAGCCCGGCTGACTTGGAATTCATTATGTACTCTCAGGGTGGCCTCAAACTCACAAAGATCCTCCTACCTCTGCCTACTAAATGCTGGGATTAAAGGCGTACACCACCATACCCAGCTTTATTTATGTTCTTTCTTTTTTTTTATTGACAACCTCCATAATTGTGAACAATAACCCATGGTAATTCCCCCCACTTTCCCCTTTGACACTCCACTCTTCATCATATCCCCTGACCCTCTCAATCAGCCTCTTTTATTTTGATGTCACGATCTTTTCCTCCTGTTATGATGGTCTTGTGTAGGTAGTGTCAGGCACTGTGAGGTCATGGATATCCAAGCCATTTTGTGTCTGGAGGAGCACGTAAGGAGTCCTGCCCTTCCTTTGGCTGTTACATTCTTTCTGCTGCCTCTTTTGCAACAGACCCTGAGCCTTGGAAAGTGTGATAGAGATGTTTCAGTGCTGAGCACTCCGTGGTGCCTTCTGAGTCATCCCAAGGTCACTGCCATCTGAAAAGAGAAAGTTCTGTAACCAAAAGTGAGAGTAGCATTAATATATGGGTATGAACATTAAGAGAAGTGCTTACTCATGCCCAGCTTTATAAACATTTTAAATATATTTTATTTATTTGAGAGAGAGAGAGAGAGCAGGAGGCAGATAAGAGAGAGAATGGGGGTGGGGTCCTGGAGAGATGGGCATAAGTTAAAGAGCCTGCCTGTAAAGCCTGACAACCTGAGTTCTATTCCCCAGTACCCACGTAAAGCCAGATGCACAAAGTGGCGAAGGCATCTGGAGTTCATTTGCAGTGGCTTGGAGGCCCTGGCGTGCCTATTCTCTGTCTCTCTCCCTCCCGCCCCCCTGCTCTCAATCAAATAATTTTTTTTTTTTTTTTGTTTTTCAAGGTAGTGTCTCACTCTAGCTGAGGCTGACCTGGATTCACTATGTAGTCTCAGGGTGGCCTTGAACTCATGGTGATCCTCCTACATCTGCCTCCCGAGTGCTGGGATTAAAGATGTCCACCACCATACACAGCAAATAAAATATATATTTTTTAATTCTTTGTTTATTTTTATTTATTTGAGAGCAACAGACAGAGAGAAGGAGGCGGAGAGAGAAAATGGGAAATAAAATATTTTTTTAAAAATGTAAAAAGAGAGAGAGAGAATGGGCATGCCAGGACCTCTAGTCACTGCAAACAAACACCAGATGCATGTGTCCCCTTGTGCATCTGGCTGTATGGAGGTACTGAGGAATCAAACCTGAGTCCTTAGGCTTTGTAGGCAAGCGTCTTAACCACTGAACCATCTCTACAGCCGCACATAATGTAATTTTTAAATTTATTTTTGAGAGAGAGAGGGAGAGAATATACATTCTCTCTTGAGTATGGGCACACCGGGGTCTTTGAGCTCCAGACCCATGAGCTATTTTGTGCATCTGGGGACTTGAACCCAAGTGGGCAGGCTTTGCAAGTAAGTTCCTTTAAGTAAGTACTAAGTCATCTCTCAAGACCTTTTTACATTATATATCTTGATCATATTCATGCACTCATTACCTTCTCTTGTTTCCCTCCCACTCTTGCTAATCCCCTTCCTCTTCCCATCTAGCAATCCTACTTTCATCTCCTTTTATTTCCTTATTAATTTAAATTAATTAATTGGTTCATGTGACCCACCATTTCTTGAGGGTTGTTTGTAGGAGCGCAGGTGAGGGTTTATTTATAGGAGCATGGGGCGCCATGCTTGCCAGTATCACAGTCTGTGTTTTGAGAGATGAAGAAAGAGGGCTGCTAGTTTAAATTGCATAAAATGAAGCCCATTTGAAATTACAGTTAAAAAACCTAGTAAGATAAAAGTTCTTTTCAGCCAAGCAAGTCCTTTTTATGATCATACAGAAAAGAAGCTGGGAGCTCTAGAAGATAAAATCATGCTCACAGGTGCCTGAGGGTGAGTGAGGATACTAAGCAGAATGTCTTTGTGGAGAGGAGTCTCAGGGCCCAGGGTCTGCTGTGATTCTCATTTGTATGGGAAGTTTAAATGCTTGTGATGAGTCTTTGTATAGAGAAGTTTTTCATAGGCTCATCAGCTGTGTTTGTGTCTCACACCTCCCTTTGCTAAGCATGCTATATTGTCTCAATCTGTGGATTTTGTATGTGTGTGTGTGTGTTCATGTGTATGAATGAGGGCATGTGTGAGCCACGTTATGTGTGTGGAGGCCAGAGAACAACTTTGGCTTTCGGACCTCACCCTTCCACTTGTCTGAGGCAGGGATTGTCATTGTTGGCCACTGCTAATGCCAGGCTAGCTGGCCTGTAAGCTTCTGGGGGATTCTGTCTGGACCCTTCTTGACTAGGAACACTGAGATTACACAGCAGTGCTACAGTGTCCATCTGTACATGAGTGCTGGGCATCCAAATGCAGATACTCATACTTGCACAGCAAGTACTTTATCCATTTGAGTCATCTCCCCAGCCCTGAATTTTACTTAAAAAAATTGTGATTTTCTCTCTCTCTGTCTCTCTTTCTCACTCGCTCCTGCTCTCCCTCTTTCTCTGTCAAATAAATAAATAAATAAAAATTAAAAAATTATTGTGACCTCACAGTGCCTGACACAACCTATACAAGACCATCATAATAGAAGGAAAATATGATGACATCAAAATAAAAGAGAGACTGATTGAGAGGGGAAGGGGATATGATGGAGAGTGGAGTTTCAAAGGGGAAAGTGGGGTAGGGAGGGAATTACCATGGGATATTGTTTACAATTATGGAAGTTGTCAATAATAAATAAATAGAGCCGGGCGTGGTGGCGCACGCCCTTAGTCCCAGCACTCGGGAGGCAGAGGTAGGAGGATCACCGTGAGTTCGAGGCCACCCTGAGACTACCTAGTGAATTGCAGGTCAGCCTTGGCTAGTGACACCCTACCTCGAAAAACCAAAATAAATAAATAAATAAATAAATAAATAAAAATAAGGCTGGGTGCGGTGGCACATGCCTTTAATCCCAGCACTCGGGAGGCAGAGGTAGGAGGATCCCCATGAGTTCAAGGCCACCTTGAGACTACATAATGAATTCCAGGTCAGCCTGGGATACAGCGAGACCCTACCTCAAAAAAAAAAAAAAAAAAAATTGAAGGGCTGGACAGATGGCTCAGCAGTCAAAGACTTGCTTGCAAATCCTGTTGACCCAGTTTAGATTCCCCAGTAACCACATAGATCCGGACGCACAAAGTGTACATGCATCTGGAGTTGTTTGTAGTGGCAAAAAACTTATTGATTTAAATGTTTGCATGTGTGTGTGCTTGTACACGTGCACATTTGCATGTGTTATGCACATGCACAACAGGGTCTCTTGCTGCTGTAAATGAATACCTGTCTGTCTAGCACTATGTGGGTGGCAGCTGGGCCAAGCAAGCATTGTAAGTAAGCACCTTTTACCACTGAGCAATATTACCAGCCCCCCTAATTTTACTTGTATATATATTTTATTGACAACTTCCATAATTATAAACAATATCCCATGGTAATTTCCTCCCTCTCCCCACTTGCTTCTCTGAAACTCCACTCTCCGTCATATCCCCTCCCCCTCTCAATCAGTCTCTCTTTTATTTATTATTTTATTTTTGTTTGGTTTTTCGAGGTAGGGTCTCACTCTGGCCCAGGCTGACCTGGAATTCACTGTGTTGTCTCAGGCTGGCCTCGAACTCAAGGCAATTCTCCTACCTCTGCCTCCCAAGTGCTGGGATTAAAGGTGTGCACCACCACGCCCGACATCTCTCTTTTATTTTGATCTTTTCTTCCTATTATGATGGTCTTGTGTAGGTAGTGTCAGGCACTGTGAGGTCATGGATATCCAGGCCATTTTGTGTCTGAAGGAACATGTTGTAAGAAGTCCTACCCTTCCTTTGGCTCTTAGATTCTTTCTGCCAACTCTTCCGCAATAGACCCTGAGCCTTGGAAGATGTGATTGAGATATTTCAGTGCTGAGCACTCCTGTCACTTCTCAGCACCATGGTGTGTCATGAGTCATCCCAAGGTCAGTGCCATCTGAAAACCAAAGGTTCTCTAGCCAAAAGTGAGAGTAGCATTAATATATGGGTATGAACGTTAAGAGAAGTGCTTGCTGGGCAGTTTGGTGAGCATAGTATAAACATGTAGCCAGACACAAGCAGACGTTATATCCCTAGGGCTCATGACTACCCCTGTTTTAAGTTTTCAGTATCAGGGATGTATTCCCTCCCATGTAGCGGGCCTCCAGTGAAATTAGAGGGCGGTTGTTTTCCCCCATAACAGACATGCCACTGTTGCACCCGTTGGCTCATTTGGCTTGGTTGGCTGGCCAAATATAAGGCTTGTAGTGTCCACTTTTCTCTCTCTCCCATTGAACTGTGTGCAGCATGGCTTTTTCCAGCTTTCTGTCAGCTGCTCTACATAGGGGAGGTTTTCAGCTCAGCTCCAGCAGGGTTTCTCAGTGACCTGGCAGCCCAAGTATGTGGAGTCTTCAGCAATAGGGTCTTACCATCTATTCCTGGTGGGAAACCAAGGGCCTCGGTAATGGCCTGTAACGTTTGGGGGCATCAGGGACCTCCCTGGCCAACAACTCACTGGAAGGTATCCTATCCCTGGCACTGAAAATTTTCTAGTAACAGTCTATGGCTCCTGTGTGTTCCATTGTCCAACAAAGTAGGTTTCCATATAACTTATTTTTATCCTCTTAGATTTTGATTAGCTGTCCCTCCACCTTTCCTTACTCAATGTCTTCCCCTGACTTACTTAGATCTTTTCACCCCCATTAATCTGTTCTTCTACTTACATGTATACAATACCATCCCATTAGGTCCCCCCTTCCTCCCTTTCTATTCCCTTTCTATCTCCTTTCTAGCCTACTGGCCTATGCTACTGAGTTTTCTTCCTAATTACACAGAAGTCCAGTTATTTGTAGCTAGGATCCACATATGAGAGATAACATGCAACATTTGGTTTTCTGGGCATGGGTTACCTCACTTAGCATAATCCTTTCCAGATCCATCTATTTTTCTGCAAATTTCATAACTTCATTTTTCTTTACCACTGAGTAGAACTCCATTGTATAAATGTGCCACATCTTCATTATCCACTCATCAGCTGAGGGACATCTAGGCTGGTTCCATTTCCCAGCTATTATGAATTGAGTGGCAATAAACATGGTTGAGCAAGAATCTCTAAGGTAATGAGACGAGTCCTTAGGATATATGCGTAGGAGTGCTATAGCTGGGTCATATGGTAGATCAATTTTTAGCTGTCTTAGGAACCTCCACACTGATTTCCACAATGGCTGGACCAGATTGCATTCCCACCAACAGTGTAGAAGGGTTCCTTTTTTTCCCACATCCTCGCCAGCATTTATGGTCATTTGCTTTCATGATGGTAGCCAGTCTGACAGGAGTGAGATGGAATTTCAATGTAGTTTTAATCTGCTTAAAGCATTTCCCTGATGACTAGGGATGTAGAACATTTTTTTAGATGCTTATATGCCATCTGTATTTCTTCTTTTGAGAACTCTCAATTTAGTTCCTTAGCCCATTTTTTAATTGGGTTGTTTGATTTCTTATTATTTAATTTTTGAGTTCTTTGTATATCCTAGATATTAATCCTCTATCAGATGTATAGCTGGCAAAGATTTTCTCCCATTCTGTAGGTTGCCTCTTTGCTCTATTCACTGTGTCTTTTGCCATACAAAAGACTTGTAATTTCATTAGGTCCCAGTGATTAATCTGTGGTTTTATTGCCTGAGCAATTGGGATTATATTCAGAAAGTCCTTGCCAAGACCAATATACTGAAGGGTTTCCCCTACTTTTTCCTCTAGCAGTTTCAGAGTTTCAGGTCTGATGTCTTTAATCCATTTGTATTACATTTATTGATTTGCGCATGTTGAACCATCCCTGCATCTCTGGGATAAAGCCTACTTGGTTGGGATGAATGAGCTTTCTGATATATTCTTGTATTCTATTTGTTGAGAATTTTTGCATCTATGTTCATGAGGGAGATTGGTCTGTAATTTTCTTTCTTTTTTCTTTTTTTTTTTTTTTTGTTTTATCTTTGCCCGGTTTTGGTATTAGGGTGATGCTGGCTTCATAGAAGGAGTTTGGTAGGATTCCTTCTTTTCCTAGTTTATGGAAAAGTTTAGGAAGCATTGGTGTTAGTTCTTCCAAGAAGGTCTGGTAAAATTCACTGGCGAATCCATCTGGGCCTGGGCTCTTTTTAGTTGGGAGATTTTTGATAACTGCTTGGATCTCCATACTTGTTATAGGTCTGTTTAAGTGGTTAATCTCATCTTGATTTAATTTAGGCAGGTCGTATGAATCAAGGAAATCATTCATTTCTTTTAGATTTTCAAATGTAGTGGTATATATGTTCTTAATAGTAAGTCCCTTTGATTTTTGGAATTTCTCTAGTATCTCTTGTGATGGTGCCTTTTTCATCTCTAATTTTATTCATTTGTGTCTCTTCTCTCTTTCTTTTGGTCAGATTTGCTAAGGCTTTATCAATCTCGTTTATCCTTTCAAAGAACCAACTTTTTGTTTCATTGATTCCTTGGATTATTTTTTTGGTTTCTATTTCATTAATTTCTGCCCTAATCATTATTATTTCTTCCCATCTACTGGTTTTCGGTTTGCCTTGTTCTTCTTTTTCCAAGGCTTTAAGGTGAAACATTAGGTCATTTACTTGAGACCTTTCTAATTTCTTAATATAGGCACTTAAAGCTATAAATTTCTCTCTTAGGACTGCCTTCATTGTGTCCCAAAGGTTTTGGTATATTGTGTTCTCATTATCATTTATTTGACTCTATGAATTTTTTGATTTCCTTCTTGATTTCTTCATTGACCCATTCATCATTTAGTAGTGTATTGTTTAGTTTTCATGATTTTGTGTATGCTCTATAGCTTTTCTTGCTATTGATATGTAGTTTGATCCTGTTGTTTTTTTTAGTTAGCATTCAAAATAATGTTTCATTGTGCCATCTTCCTACATACATATTATTCTTTGGTTAGATTTGCTCCTGCCCTGCACCTTGGCTCCACTTACTTTTTGGACTCTGGTTGTTGGGAAAACTAGAAGAACAGTGTGGCAGCTGCCTGATCCTTCAGGAGGCTACTGTATACAGACAGCTGTTTAGTCAGAAGATGATAGAAGCTGGGCTGGCATGCTAGTGATGCAGGTTGTAAGATTTGGGATGGCAGAAGTTATCTATCACTGGGGCACAAGTTATCCCAAACTTAGCTTAAGTTTGTAAACACTGGCCCAGGGCTGGAGAGATGGCTTGGTGACTAAGGTGCTTGCCTGTGAAACCTAAGAACCCATGTTCTCTCTAGATCCCATGTTCGTCACAAAGGTGAGGCAAGTGCAAGGTCGCATATGCCCACTAGGTGGCACATGCATCTGGAGTTTGATTGCAGTGGCTGAGGCTCTAGCACACCAGTTCTCTGTCTCTCCTCTCTCTCTCTCTGTAAAATAAATAAATAAATAAAAATAAATATGGGGGGCCGGCTGGAGAGATGGCTTAGTGGTTAAGGTGCTTGCGTGCAAAGCCAAAGAACCTAGTTTCGCTTCTCCAGTCTCTTGTAAGCCAGATACACATGGTGGCACATGTATCTGGAATTCATTTGCAGTGGCTGGAGGCCCAGGGTCGCACATTCTCTCTCTCTTTCTCTCTACCTGCTTATTTCTGTATCTCTCTCTCTCTCAAATAAATAAATAAAAATAAAATAGTAAAAAGAAACTAAAATAAACATTGGCCCATACCTTTTTTTTTTTTTTTTTTTTTTGGTTTTTCAACTCTAGTTCAGGCTGACCTGCAATTCACTGTGTAGTCTCAGGGTGGCCTTGAACTCTTGCCATCTTCCTACCTCTGCCTCCCAAGTGCTGGGATTAAAGGTGTGCGCCACCACACCTGGCTTGTTTTTTTTTTTATATTAAATTAGATTAATTATTTGACAGAAAAAGAAGGAGAGAGAGAGAGAATGGGTGTGCCAAACTCCAGATGCATCGGCCTGCCCCCTTGTGCATCTGGCTAATGTGGGTCCTGGGGAATTGAACCTGGGTCCTTTGGCTGTGCAGGCAAACGTCTTAGCCACTAAGCCATCCCTCTAGCCCATATTTTCTTTCTTTCTTTTTTTTTTTTTTTTTTTGAGGTAGGGTCTCACTCTAGCCCAGGCTGACCTGGAATTCACTATGGAGTCTCAGGGTGGCCTCGAACTCACGGCGATCCTCCTACCTCTGCCTCCCGAGTGCTGGGATTAAAGGCGTGCGCCACCACGCCCGGCTTGACTAGCCCATATTTTCTATAAGTCAACAATTTCAGTGGTTTTGCTGAGTGCCTCTGCTTCAGGCCTTTCACAAGGCTGCAGCTCAGGTGTCATCTTAGAGTGGCAGTAAACTCAAGACTTCACGTGGGAAGTAACCACTACCAAACTCGCACGTGCCCTTGCACAGGGCTACCTGCTGACATGGCAGTTGGCTTCCCCAGAGCCGTCAGTCAGAGAACACTCTATAGGTGGAAGTGGCATTTCTTACTTCCTCACTTCCTTATTAGAAGCAAGTCAATCAGTCCCATCCATACTGAAGGTCCTAGAAGGATGAGGCAGAGGATCACAAGTTCAAGACCTGCTCAATAGCAAGTTTGAACCCAGCCTGAACAATAGCCAACATCCTCCCCCACGAGAAGGGAGGGGCTAGTTCCATGCACAGTGGCAGAGCACCAGCCTAGCAAGGGAGAGGTCCTGCCGCAACGCCAGCACTAGTCAGTGGGTCATGAGCTGTGGTGCCTGCAGTGCGAGGACTTCTCTGCCCGCATGTTGGTACCCACTAGCCAGTGTCCCTCTGTCCTCCCTCCCCGTGTCCCTCTGTCCTCCCTCCCCGTGTCCTTCTTAGGTACCAGTGACTACTATTCTACTCTGTACTTACATGAATTCAACTTTTTTAGCTTCCATGTAGGCAGGACCTGTTGTGTTTGCCATTCTCTGGTTGGCTTGCCTCCCTTAGTAAAGTGTCCCCCAGTTCCATCCATGTTGCTGCAAATAACAGTTTATCCCTTTTGTGGCTTACCAATTCTCCAGTGTGTGTGTGTATGCCACATTGTTTTTGTTTGTTTGTTTGTTTTGTTGTTGTTGTTGTTTTTTTTCCAAGGTAGGGTCTCACTCTAGCCCAGGCTGACCTGGAATTCACTATGTAGTCTTGGGGTGGCCTCGAACTCACGGCAATCCTCCTACCTCTGCCTCCCGAGTGCTGGGATTAAAGGCGTGCACCACCACACCTGTCTAGTAGTTCTATTTTTTAATTTTTAAAAATATTTTATTTATTTATTTGCCAGAGAGAGAGAGAGAGACAGAGAGAGAGAAAGAAAGAAAGGGCATACCAGGGCCTCCAGCCACTGCAAATGAACTCTAGGCACATGTGCCCCCTTTTGCATGTGGTTTACATGGGTCCTGGGGAATTAAACCTGGGTCCTTTGGCTTTGTAGGCAGGTGCCTCAACCGCTAAGCCATCTCTCCAGCCCTTTTTTTGTTTTTGTTTTTAAAGCTAGGGTTTCACTGTATCCCAGGCTGACCTGGAATTCACTATGTAGTCTCAGGGTGGCATTGAACTCCCAGCGATCCTCCTACCTCTGCCTCCTGAGTGCTGGGATTAAAGGCGTGTGCCACCACACCCGGCTCTATTTTTTTAATTTTTTGAAGAGTTCCGTATTATTTTCCGTAATGGCTATAATAATCTACATGCCCACTGATAGTATCAAAGATCTTCTCTTTCTCCACACCCTGGCGTGGATTTTGTAAAAATTTTTTTGTATTTCTTGATAATAGCTGTCTTAACTGGAGTGACATGATACCTCATTTTGGTTTTGATTTGTCTTTAACCAGTGATGGACATTTCTTCATATGCCTATTGACTTTATATATCTTTTATTAAAAATATTTTTTAAAATTATTTGATTTTTATTTATTTAAGAGAGAGAGAGAATGAGAGAATGGGTGTGCCAAGGTTTTCAACTGCTGCAGACAAACTCCAGATGGATGTACCACTTTGTGCATCTGGTTTACGTGGGTCCTGCGGCATTGAACCTTGGTCCTTTGGCTGTGCAGGAAAGCACCTTAACTGCTAAGCTATTTCTCCAGCCCTGAAAAAAAAATCTTAAAATACAGGGCTGGAAGCCGGGCTTGGTGGCACATGCTTTTAATCCCAGCACTCAGGAGGCAGAGGTAGGAGGATTGCCATGAGTTCAAGGCCACCCTGAGACTACATAATGAATTTCAGGTCAGCCTGAGCTAGAGTGAGTCCCTACCTCGAAAAACAAACAAACAAACAAAATACATGGCTGGAGAGATGGCTTAGTAGTTAAAGTGTTTGCATGCAATGCCAAAGGATTCCCATTTGACTCTCCAGGACCCATGTAAGCCAGATGCACAAGGGGGCGCATGCATCTGGAGTTTGTCTGCAGAGTCCCTGGCACACCCATTCTCTCCCTCTCTCTCTCTCTGCCTCTTTTTGTCAAATTAATAGATAATATATATATATATTTAAAAATTCTTAAAATAAACATAGGTAAAACTTTAAAAAAAAACCACAAAGCTTCAAGACTCAAAGATCTTTGACCTGGACTACTACTGAGAAGGGAAGACAGCAGCGTGGAATGGGGAAGCAGTTTTGGAAGGTCTAGTCAGGAGCTCCGCTTTGTAGACACACAGGTGGGGCTGGTGAGCAGCCAGTTGAAAACACTGGCCTGGAAGTGAGGGTAAAGATTGCGCGGGAGGCAGGACTTCCTTGTGATTGTAGCTAGTTCCATACCTTCCTCTGTGGCTGTGGAACCCGATAAGATTATATCAGCTGAGTTGCTGGAAATGTGAGCTCGGATGGATCATAAATTGCGAATGGATTGAGAGGCTTATAAGAGCTCAAAGCATTTGCTGAGTGTCGCTGCTCCTGGAGCTGGCCTGGGCCTTGTAGGACTGGCACTTCTGAAGGTGTGCTGCTGCCGTTGTTAGGAGAGACCGTGGAGCATGAAGCTTGTCAGTCACAGGGCAGCGCCTGCACCTGCCTGATGGGGCTGTCATCTCCCTTGTGCTCGTCGAGTCATCTAGGGAGTTTGTGGCTCCTGGATGGCTGCGTGAGCTGTCACCTGCATGAGCACCTAACTGCAGAGGCTCATTGGGAGGAACATATGGTGCTGCCCAGCTGGAAGGCTGTGGTTCTGTCATCTGCTCAAGTCATCAGGTGCCAGCTGTGGCCTTTGATGATCTCATGAGTCTGCTCAGTGGCTGCACAGTATCACCAGGGGCCAGGCTTCATTTCACATGCATTAGCAGTTTTGATAGAATCAGAGATGTTTAGTCGCCTTGTCTGTTTCACTTAATATTCCCCAATCTTATGAGGAAGAGTTGACCTGTGTATCTTTTCTTGAGGCCTTTGTTGCTTTTTTTTAGTCAGCTAGCAGATAATAAGGCTGCCAGGTCCATCAGTAGATAAACAAAATGTGTGTACAACGTCTGGTTGGGCAGCGGAGCTACCTGGACCTTGAAAATAAGAACAGTACTGTCTACAGCCCAGCACAGCTCTCTGCTTACACACTGCTTTTTATTCAACAAATGTTTATTGAGGACCCAACTACATGTCAGGTTTTGATAGGTTTATACATTCATAGTGCAAAGTGAAATACATATGGCCCCTGCATTTCTGGAATTTATTTATAGTGAGTTAATGATTACTAGCTGATATAAAGATGTACTATAATTCAAGGTCTGTTATTTTGGTTGTAGTTCCTTCATTTTCCTCTGTTAACTTTTATGGGGTCAACAGTAAATTTTAATATCTTTAAGAACTAATATTTAATTGATTATATACTCTGAAAGTATTTGAGTAGATGATCAGTATCACTTTATACCAAGTTTGTTTGCCTTCAATTTCATCTTTTTTTTTGTTTGTTATTTATTTTTCAAGGTAGGGTCTCAACTAGTCCAGGCTGACCTGGAATTCACTATTGTAGTCTCTGGCCTGGAACTCAGGGCAATCCTCCTACCTCCGTAGTGCTGTGATTAAAGGCGTGCACCACCACACCTGGCTCTCAATTTCATCTTTTTAAAACATTATTTTATTTAGCTGGGAGTGGTGGTGCACATCTTTAATTCCAGCACTTGGGAGGCAGAGGTTGGTTGATGTCTGTGAGTTCAAGGCCAACTTGAAACTACATAGTGAATTCCAGGTCAGTCTGGGCTAGAGTGAAACCCTACCTTGGAAAACCAAGAAAAAAATTATGTTATTTATTTATTTGAGAGAGATAGATGGGGGGGGGGAGTGATGCTAATAGAATGGGCATGCCAGAGCTCCAGCCACTGCAAACTGTAGACAAATGCATCACCTTCCATTATGGAAGAGGTGGTGGAAAGAATATAAGAGCCAAAGGAAAGGTAGGACTCCTTACAACATGCTCCTCCAGGCACAAAATGGCTTGGATATCCATGACCTCACAGTGCCTGACGCTACCTACATAAGATCACCATGATAGGAGGAAAAGATGATGGCATCAAAATAAAAGAGAGACTGATTGAGAGGGAGAGGAGATATGATGGAGAGTGAAGTTTCAAAGGGGAAAGTGGGGGGGAAGGAGAGAATTACCATGGGATATTGTTTACAATTATGGAAGTTGTCAATAAAAAAAATGTGCCACCTTGTGCATGTGTCTTTATGTGAGCACTGGGGCACTCAAACCTGGATCCTTAGGCTTCGCAGGCAAGTGCCTTAACCACGAAGCTATTTCTCCAGCTTTGAATTTCATTTTTAAGTTAGTTAGCTCTTATGTATGTATAGTAGTACACAAGCTTTTTAAAAATATTTTTATTCACAAGCAGAGGGAGACAAAACAGAGATTGTGTGTGTGTGTGTGTGTGTGTGTGAGAGAGAGATAGAGAGAGAGAGAGAGAGAAGGTGCTCCAGGGACTTTAGCTGCTGCAAGTGAACCCAGATGCATGCTCCACATTGCATCTGGCTTTACATGTATATTGGGGAGTTGAACCAGGGTCGTTGGGCTTTGTAGGCAAGTGTCTTAACTGCTGAGCCATCTCTCCATCCCAAGTTTTTTTTTTTTTTTTTAAGGTAGGGTTTCATTCTAGTCCAGGCTGACCTGAAATTCATTATGTAGTCTCAGGGTAGCCTCTAACTCACCGTGATCCTACTTCTGCCTCCCAAGTGCTGGGATTAAAGGATTGTGCCACCACACCCAGCCCCCACATGTTTTTAAAAAAATACTCGTTTAGTTATTTGAGAGAGAGAGACAAGGTGGGGGCGGGTGGGGGAGAGAGAGAATGGGTATGCTAGGACCTCTAGCTATTGCAGATGAACTCCAGATGCATGTGCCACCTTGTGCATTTGGCTTATATGGGTACTAGGGAATCGAACCTGGGTCATTAGGCTTCATAGGCAAGAGCCTTGACTGCTGAGCCATCCATCTCTGCAGCCCCTTTTTAAAAAACCATTTTTGTACTATTTATTCATTTTTATTTATTTCTTTGCAAGGAGAGAGAGAGAATGGACACACCAGGGACTCTAGCCACTGCAAATGAACTCCAGACACATGTGCCATCTTGTGCTTCTGGCTTATGTGGTACTGGGGAGTCAAACTTGGGTCCTTTGGCTTTGTAAGCAAGTGCCTTAGCCACTAAGCCATCTCTCCAGCCTTCCTTTTTTTTTTGAGGTAGCGTCTTACTCTAGCCCAAGCTGACTTGAAATTCACTATGTAGTCTTAGCCTGACCTCGAACTCATGGTGATCTTCCTGCTTCTGTCTCCCTAGTGCTGGGACTAAAGGCATGTGCTAGGATTGGCATGTGCCATCATGCTTGGCACCCCATAAGTTGTTTTTTTTTTTTTTTTTTGATACAGTATTTCACTTGTACATGACAACTTAGTGGGAGGGGAACAAATGGATAATTACTGTCTATTTAAAACTTGACAAAAGGTAAAAAGTCATGATTATTTCATGCATGACAGCATACATTAAGAGAAATGAAGATATACTTTCTGTGGTTTGATATGTTGGAACCCTGAATACTTTAACCAAGATTTTTTTTTTTTTAAATTGCTTGTTTAATTTTTCTCTGCAGCATATATGCTGTTTCCCCACTTGGTGGCACCTTTTGTTCATTGTAAGTAAAATGTCTTTTCTCTAAGAAGCAGATTTTTTTAAAATTTTTTATTGACTACTTCCATAAAGTAGATACTATACCATAATCATAATCCCCTCTCACCACCTTTTCCCCCTCCTAAATACTCCCTCCTCTGAATCCTTTCTTTCCAGTTAGTCTCTCAAGAAGCAGGACTTGAGCTCAAGAGATAAATCAGTGGTTAAAGCACTTGTCTGCAAAGCCTAATGACCCTGGTTCAATTCCCCAATATCCATAACAAGCCAGAGGCACAAAATGGTGCATGCATCAGGAGTTTGTTTGCAGTGGCTTGAGGCCCTGGCACACCCATTCTCATTCTCTCTCTCTCTCTCCCCTTGCAAGTGAGTGAGTGTGTGTGTGTGTGATTGTGTGTGTGTGTATGCACACACATAAAGCAGGTCTCAGGCTGGAGAGATGGTTCAGTGGTTAAAGGCACTTGCTTGCAAAACCTGACATCCTGGGTTCAATTCCCCAGTACCTACCTATAACCAAAGTGGCACATACTGGAGAGATGGCTCAGCAGTTAAAGGTACTTGTTTGCAAATCCTCACAGCCTGGGCTTAACTCACCAGGACCCATGTAAAGCCAGTTGTACAAAGTGGTGCGTGCATCTAGAGTTCATTTGCAGTGGCAGGAGGCTCTGACACACCCTTTCTGTCCCTTCCCTCCCTCCCTCCTTTCACTCTATCTTTTTGCTTGCAAAGAATGAAAATATATTTTTTTTAATTTTTGTTTATTTTTTATTTATTTGAGAGTGACAGAGAGAGAAAGAGAGAGAGAGACAGAGAGGGAGAGAATGGGCACGCCAGGGCCTCCAGCCACTGCAAACAAACTCCAGATGCGTGTGCCCCCTTGTGCATCTGGCTAACGTGGGTCCTGGGGAAGGGAGCCTTGAACCAGGGTCCTTAGGCTTCACAGGCAAGCGCTTAACCGCTAAGCCACCTCTCCAGCCCCAAGAATGAAAATATTTTAAAAACAATAACAAACCCTGATTATAAAAATATGTAGCTTATAGAAAGCTTGAAATCCAGAGAAATATGGCAAAAACAAAAATAAACTCTTTAATTCCTTGGCTTGGGAACAAGCACTTTAACTTTTCAAATATTCGAGGGTCTGACTTTGTGTAGAGAAGCAGTGTGTTTTTTAAGAGATGGATGGGATTGGAGAGATTGCTTAGTGGTTAAGGCACTTGCCTGCGAAGTCTAAGGACCCAGGTTGGACTCCCCAATACCTATATAAGCCAGCTCCACAAGGGGGCACATGTGTCTGGAGTTGATTTGTAGTGGCTAGAGACCCTGGTGTGGTGGTTTGATTCAGGTGTCCCCCATAAACTTAGGTGTTCTGGATGCTAGGTTCCTCGGCTGATGGCAATTGGAAATTAAAGCCTCCTTGAGGGAGTGTATTGTTGGGGGCGGGCTTATGGGTGTCATAGCCAGTTTCCCCATGGCAGTGTTTGGTATACTCTCCTGTTGCTATTGTCCACCTTATGTTGGCCAGGGGGTGATGTCCACCCTGTGCTCGTGCCATCATTTTCCCCTGCCATCGTAGAGCTTCCCCCTCGAGCCTGAAAGCCAAAATAAACCTCTTTTTCCCAGAAGCTGCTCTTGGTTGGATGATTTCTGCCAGCAATGCGAACCAGAATGCAACACCTGACATGCACATTCTCTTCATCTGCCTCTTCCTCTCTCTCTCATTTAAAAAAAATTTTTTTTTTAATTTTAAAAAATTTTTATTTTTATTTATTTATTTGAGAGCGACAGACAGTGAGAGAAAGAGGTAGAGAGAGAGAGAGAGAGAGAGAATGGGCACGCCAGGGCCTCCAGGCACTACAGATGAACTCCAGACACGTGCGCCCCCTTGTGTGTCTGGCTTACATGGGTCCTGGGGAATTGAGCCTGGAATCAGGTTCTTAGGCTTCACAGGCAAGTGCTTTATCGCTAAGCCATCTCTCCAGCCCAATAAAATATTTTTTTAAAAAAGAGATGGCCTTGCTGTGTTGCCTAGACTGGCCCTGAAGTCCTAGGTGTAGGTGATTCTCCTGCCTTGGCCGCCTGAGTAGCTGGGGCTACAGGTATGTCCCTCCCTCCCCTAGAAATGACAGTGAGGAGAAGAGACTACAGTCTACTGGTCAAATCCTCCTTAGAAGGTTTGTTTCTGACATTTGCACAGTGTTTTGTGGCTTCCTTCCCTCCTCACTTAATGTATCCCAGATGTCTCCTCCCTCTCACGGAACATTCAAACATTCTGCTTGCCAATGTGCACCTTCCACCATCTGAGGACTTTTGTACACAAAAGATTAATGACAATTTGTGTTTAAAATTAACATCCTATTTATTACAACTGTAAATCTTATGCTACGGTTCTTAAGCTGTAAGGTTCAGTTTATAAATAGGATAACAAGATTAGTTAATTGAATGCTTTTTGCATAAAAATAAAGAACAATCATTTCCTCTTTTCTCAGATGAATGTTTGACAAACTCGGATGGAAAGGAATACATTCTCCTAAATAGTTACACCCATTTGCAAATTTAACTAATTACATGCTTTAAGCATTTTAGGTTGCACCTATACATTTGATGTATTTGATTTTTTTTTTCCCAGTTGTTCAAGTGCCCAGTGAATAGGTAGACTAACAAACTCTCCAAGCAAAGCGCTCTGGTCACTTACTTGGCTCTTCTTTACTCAAGACAAGACTTAAAGGTTATCTTGACTCTTCCACAGATCCTTTCTGCGTTACTTCCCTTTAAGATTATCACAAATGTTTTTTGTTTTCAGCAGTTATACATGGTATTTCCACACATGCATCACTGATCACATCTATTTATTTTTTCTATCCTCTGCATTTTTCTCCTTCTTTCTCAAATAACTACATAAAAAAATTAAAAATTATGTATGCTACCACACCCATCTCTGTTTTTTGATTTTTAAAAATATTTCATTTATTTACTTGTTTTATTTGTAAGCAGAGAGAGACAGAGAAGAGAGAGAGAATGGGTATGCCAGGGCCTCTAGCCACTGCAAACGAACTCTAGATGCATGTGCCATCACATGTGCATATAGCTTCCGTGGGACCTGGCGCTTAGGCTTTGCAGGAAAGTGCCTTAACCACTAAGCCATCTCTCCAGCCCTAGGTTTTTTTTTTTTTTTTTTAATTGGGTGTGGGGTACTAAGAGAATGGCTCAGTTGGTGAAGTGCTTACATGTAAGTATGGGGACCTGAGTTTGGATCCCTGCCACCCATATAAAAGCCAGAGGCAGTAGACGTACCTGGAATCCCAACCCTGAGGCGGCAGACGGGAGGATCCTTTGGTTTTGGTGGCTAGCTAGTCTAGCCTAATAATCAGTGAGCTCCAGGTTAAGTGAGAGACCCTGACTTGGAAAATAAGGTGGAGAACAATTGAAGAAGACACCCAGTGTTGACCTCTGACCCCTATTTGTGCACATGCACGCATGCGTGTATACACACACCTGTAAAAAGCTGTTTTCAGAATTTTTCATGTAATTGTTAGGAAATGATGTTGTATTATAGAATTAACTTTAAAAAAATTAGACCCAGGGTGGTGGTGCACACCTGTAATCCTAGCACTTGGGAGGCAGAGGTAGAAGGATCACTGTGAGTTCCAGGTCAGCTTGGGCTAGAATGAAACCCTACCTCAAAAAACAAAAACAAGGGCTAGAGAGATGGCTTAGTGGTTAAGCGCTTGCCTGTGAAGCCTAAGGACCCCGGTTTGAGGCTTGATTCCCCAGGACCCACGTTAGCCAGATGCACAAGGGAGCGCATGCATCTGGAGTTCCTTTGCAGTGGCCGGAAGCCCTGGTGTGCCCATTCTCTCTCTCTCTGTCGCTCTCAAATAAATAAATAAATACAAATGAGAAAAAAAAATTAAAAAAAAAACAAAACCAAAAAAATTTACCATTAAGTTAAACTGAGAGAAGTAGCCTTTTTTGGCACTAAATCATTTTGAGTATTTTAGAGGAAGTGAATTTTTTTCTTTTTAAATTATGTCTTAAGTGGAGTGAAGTGAGGTTAGAAGTAGATAAAACCTATTTATAGTCTCAAAATAATGGCAGATGACTTGGGTGGGACTCCTAAACTGTTTGAATTAGAAAGATTTTTCTTGCTTTCTTCTTGTATGATTAGTATAGAAAATAACCTGTTATTTCTCCATATGGTCACAAACATTTTGATACATACCATTTTTTGTTTTTTTTAAAAAATATTTTTATTTATTTACTTATTTATTTGGTTTTTCGAGGTAGGGTCTCACTCTGGTCCAGGCTGACCTGGAATTAACTAGCCTTGAACTCATGGTGATCCTCCTACCTTTGCCTCCCAAGCGCTGGGATTAAAGGCGTGCGCCCGGCTTTATTTATTTATTTGACAGAAAGAAAGACGGGGAGAGAGAGGGAGAGAGAGAGAATGGGTACACCAGGGCCTCCAGCCACAGCAAACAAACTCTAGACAATGTGCCTCTTTGTGCACCTAGCTAATGTGGGTCCTGGGGAATTGAACCTGGGTTTTTTGGCTTTGCAGGCAAATGCCTTAACGGCTAAGCCGTCCCTCCAGCACCCCCCCCCCCTTTTTTTTTGAGGTAGGGTCTCGCTCTAGCCCAGGCTGACCTGGAATTCACTCTGTAGTCTCAGACTGGGCCTCTAACTCACAGCAATTCTGGGTTTTGTTCTTTCCATTTTCTCATTGTGAAAGCTGTGATCAACATCACTGGGTGTAAGTATTTGCCCCAGAGGCCTTATTTCCTAAAGGCAAATTCCTGTAAGCAAGACTGTTAAATAAAGCAAGCAGGTCCTGTAGTGTTTTTTTGTTTTTTTGTTTGTTTGCCTGTTTGTTTTTTGTACCCATTATCAAATTGCCCTCTAAAAAGGCCTGTTTATACTCTCAGGGTAAATATAGTCAGCAGTGTATGGGTTAGGAGGGGGACTGGTGACACACATCTATCTGTACTTGGAAGGCTGAGGCAAGAAGATTGACACAAGTTTGAAGCCAGCCAGGGCTACATAGCATGACCCAATCTTAAAATATTAGAGAAATAAACAAATATACTAGTGTTGATTTCTCTATAACTTTAGTAGTTAAGTATACAAATTAAAATAATTTAAAAAACTTTACTAGCCAGTTTAGTAAATAAAATTTTTGTCTTTTTTTGTTTGTTTTTGTGAGGAAGGTATTAGGTGTTGAACCCAGGGCCCCAAATGTGATAAAAACACAGTCCTCCTTGTTATAATTCTTATTTCTCAATTTTTTTGGTTTGCTATTTTCACTTTTTTCTCCTACAATTTTTTTTTCCTCAAGGTAGAGTCTCTCTCATTTTTTTTTTTTTTTTTTTTTTTTTTTTTTTGGTTTTTCGAAGTAGGGTCTCACTCTAGCCCAGGCTGACCTGGAATTCACTATGGAGTCTCAGGGTGGCCTCGAACTCACGGCGATCCTCCTACCTCTGCCTCCTGAGTGCTGGGATTAAAGGCGTGTACCACCATGCCCAGCTTCGAGGTAGGGTCTCACTTTAGCCCATACTGACCTGAAATTCACTATGTAGTCTCAGGGTGGCCTTGAACTCATGGTAATTCTCCTACCTCTGCCTCCTGAGTACTGGGATCTGGGATTAAAGGTGTGTGCTACCACGCCCAGCTTCTTCTACAACTTTTAATGTCTAAGTCCAATTTTTTGTTGGGTGTTTAGCGTTTTCTTTTTCTTCTTTTCTCTCTTTGTTTCTTTCTTTTTGTTTTTGTTTTTTTGTTTTTTGAGGTAGGGTCTCACTCTAGCCCAGGCTGGCCTGGAATTCACTATGTAGTCTCAGGGTGGCCTCAAACTCACGGTGATCCTCCTACCTCTGCCTCCCAAGTGCTGAGATTAAAGGCATGCGCCACCACACCTGGCCTTTCTTTTTTCTTTTTTAAAATATTTTTATTTATGATATAGGAGAGATAGAAATAGAGAGCATGGGAATGAGAATGGTTGTACCATAGCCTCTTGCTACTACAAACAAACTCCAGACACATGAGCCACTTGGTTCTCTTGGCTTTATGTGGGTGTTGGGGAATTGAACCCTGGCTGGGAGGCTTTGTAAGCAAGTGCCTTTACTCACTGAGCCACCTCCCCAGCCCTAGGCATTGCTTTTAGATTTGTAATGGCAGATGAGTCTTTTTTCTGTGTATTACAGATCTTTTGTTTCTTTTAGCTTTTTTTGTAGTTTTTAAAAAATATTTTTATTTTTATTTATGAGAGAGAGAGAGAGAGAGAGAGAGAATGGGCACACCAGGCCCTCCAGCCTCTGCAAACTAACTCCAGGCACATGTGCCACCTTGTGCATCTCACTTACATGGGTCTATTTATTTATTTGCAAGGGGAGAGAGAGAAGAGACAGAGAGAATGGGCACCAGGGCCTCTAGCTGCTGCAAATGAGTTCCAGATGCATGTGCCACTTTGTGCATCTGGCTTTACCTGGGTACTGGGGACTTGAGCCCGGGTCTTAAGGCATTGCAGACAAGTGCCTTAGCCACTTGAGCCATCTCTCCAGCCCCCTCTTTTAGCCTTTAATCTCGTTTGCACTGTTTTAGGACATAGTGTTTCAAAGTTTAATAGGTCTATCAGCTTTTTTTTCTTTATGACATTTTATATGGCATATATATATTTTATATGGCATTTAATATTGAGCTTATGCATGCTCTTTCATGTTTATAAATATCAGTATGCATCGTAAAGATGATTATGTTAACCCGTTATATCTGAACACTATTTTCACATGTACAAGTAATGCTGTGTGTGGTGCACGTACTCACGCAGTGCTCGCCTGCAACGGTTGTGCTTGCCTTTTGTGGCCAGAGAGGAATAGCTGATGTTCCACTTCATAGCTCTTCCTCCCTTTCTTCCTTGAGCTGAGCTTGCCACTTTTCCCTAGCAATTCTTGGGTCTCTGCTCCCCACAGGCCTGGGTTGCAGATGTTTGTGCCAATGGCCAGCTGTTTATGTGGGTGCTGAGGAGTTGAGCTCAGTGTCTCAGGCCCCTGAGGCCCTCATGCTTGCAGTAGAAGTGCTCTTATCTGCTCTACCATCCCTCCAGCCCCCTGTCTGGGCACTTTTAACCCATTGGGAATCTATCTGATAGATGATGAGAAATCTAACTTGACTTTTCTTTTATTTAGCTATTTTTGGTTTCTTGAGGTAGGGTCTCACTCTAGTCCAGGCTGTCCTGGGTTCACTGTGTAGTCTCAGGGTGGCCTTGAACTCAGCGATCCTCCTACCTCTGCCTCCCGAGTACTAGGATTAGAGACGTGTGCCACCATGCCTGGCTCTGATTTTTCTTTCATAACCAAGTCATCCTAGCACTTTGTTGAGAGATATTCCCTGGTGAGTTGAAGTGCTAGCATTTCCTAGTGCTGCATTGGTCTGCTGTGGGGAGCGAGGGCCCTTTTCAGTGTCCTCCTACCAGCTGTTATGGCATTTGAATGGTGCTGAGACTTCTTTTCGACGTCTGGTAGTGCCAGTCTTCCTGACTGCTGTAACTTGTAAGTTTTCAACATTTTGTTAGTAGACTTCCAGCTGATTCTTAGAATTACATTGTCCAACTCTGAAGAAGATCCCATGGCATTTTGATTCAGGTTGCATGTAATTAAATAATAGTCATTGTGTGAATAAGATTTGAGTTGGCCATCTTGTAATGAACTATGTGCTTGGGTTTTCTTTTTTTCAATTTTCTTTTGGGTTGGATAGATACAGTGGACAGGATTACAGTAATTATCATTTGATATCTTTGTTTCCATTTATTTTTATACAACTTCATTATTTTTGAGTACTGAATTTTCCCCAAAATAATGCCTTCTCATTACAAATACTCATTTTTGTAACATTTTCCCTTTCACCAGTCCCTTTATTTGCAGTTTCACTGACTATATCAAGCTTAAGTAAGTTTATATTTTGTCTCTAGATAACATCAACAATTTTGTGCACAGTGCTCTTGGCACATTGGCATCTATAGGTAGTTTAAGCATGACCTAGTTGAAAATTTCGTTTTGAAAATAAAAATCTTTGGTGTGGAAATCTATAATGTATGTTTTTAATTTCTTTTTCCTTTTTTGCGGGGGGGGGTTTCAAGGTAGGGTCTCACTCTAGCCCAGGCTGACCTGGAATTCACTCTGTAGTCTCAGGGTGGCCTTGAACTCACGGCGATCCTCCTACCTTTGCCTCCTGAGTGCTGGGTTTAAAGCATGCACCACCATGCCTGGCCTCATATATATATATATATTTTATAAACTGCCATAGGATTATGGATTATTGTTTACTCATTCCCTGATGCTTGCCTGTGCCCTTGCTTTGATTAACATGTTCATATTTATGTGTTTTGATAAAACTTATCTTACTTGAGCATTTGCTGCTTCTCTTTGAGCTCTTCAATTCTTCACATAACCTAATAGACATATGTAAGCTTTGGACTGTGGTTCCTCAGATATTTTAACCTTCAACCGTCTTGATAGCAATTACTTGGAATAAAAGTTTTCTTCAGTTACTGAAGCTGACGTGACAGGGTGAAAGTCAAATATTTCTGCTGTACCTTAAGCTCATGCAAAGCCCCTTAGCAAGTGACAGTCTTGCCTTTGACAGCTAATCCCTCTTAGTGGTTACTGGAGCCTGTCTCACCAGTGGCAGCCACAAGGGTTTCCATGATCTGTTAATATTCCTGGCTTGTTAGTCCAGAGTGCTTTGAGTAACTCCATTTCCTTCAGAGGGCATAAGACAGAAACCAGTTCAGCTTGAGAAGGCATCTTCATTCTTTGTGGATCCTCATACAAACCTGATACTGATACAATTATCTTTGGATTCAGATAGGAATTATAATCTGCATCTCAGTTTTTATTCGTTTCAGCCAATTACTTAGCTTTGTCTGATAAAAATTGCTACTAACAAACCTTGTTAGGCTTATCTAACATAGTACATTTTTCTTGGTATTACTTTTACTTATTTTAAATGAAACCTCTTCCCTTTCTTTGTAGCAGAGGAATCACTTTTTCCCTTGGAGCTGCATTTACGACTGTCTTTTCTCCTGTTATCACTGTCTTGTGAGCTCCAAGTTCTTGAGGGATCTCATGTGATGGCTCCTTGTTCCCGCTTCTTTTCCTACATATTTTTTTAGCCTCATTCCTGCTTTATTCTGTTTTTTTTTTTTTTTAATCCCTCAAACATCGAGATGCTTCTCATTACTTGTCTCTTTTTGTTGTTTTTTGCAGGCCTGGGTTCGATTCCCCAGTACCCACATAAACTCAGATGCAGAAAGTGGTGCATGCATCTAGAGTTCATTTGCAGAGGCTGGAGGCTCTGGCATGCTCTCTCTCTCTCTCTCTCTCTCTCTCTCTCTCTCTGTCTCTCTCCTCTGCCAAATAAATATATATTTTTAAATTTTATTTTCTGGGCTGGAGAGATGGCTTAGCTGTTAAGGCACTTGCCTGCAAAGCAAAGCCTAAGGATCTAGGTTCTGTTTTTCAGGACCCACATAAGCCAGATGCACAAGGTGGCACGTGTGTCTGGAGTTCATTTGCAGTGGCTGGAGGCCCTGGTGCACCCATTCTCTCTGTCTCAGATGAAAATAAATAATTTAAAATTTTTCTTTTGAGAGAGAAGGGAGTCAGTGGGGAGAGAAGACAACATGAGTAAGCATGACAGGGCCTCCTGCCACTGAAACTTTGTCCATCTGACTTCACATGGGCATCAGACCTGGCTGTCAGGCTTTGCAAGCAAGCACCTTTAACCACTGAGCAATTTCTCTAGCCCTAGCCTTTTATTTATTTATTTATTTATTTATTTATTTATTTATTTATTTATTTATTTGGTTTTTCGAGGTAGGGTCTCACTCTAGCCCAGCCTGACCTGGAATGGAATTCGCTATGGAGTCTCAGAGTGTCCTTAAACTCACAGTGCTACTTATACCTCTGCCTCCCAGTGCTGGGATTAAAGGAATGCGCCACCCCGCCCGGCTCCAGCCCTAGCTTTTAAATAAATATTTTAAAACATAAAAACAAACAAGGGCTGGAGAGATGGCTTAGCGGTTAAAAGCTTGCCTGAGAAGCCTAAGGACCCCGGTTTGAGGCTCGATTCCCCAAGACCCATGTTAGATGCACAAGGGGGCGCATGCATCTGGAGTACGTTTGCAGTGGCTGGAGGCCCTGGCATGCCCATTCTCTTTCTCTGCCTCTTTCTCTCTCTGTCTGTTGCTCTCAAATAAATAAATAAATAAATAAAAATAAAAAAAAACAAATATCTAGAATAGTCCTTAACCTCTAATATGGCTATAGTACCCAATCAATTCTATGATAACATCTTTAAAATAATTATTTGTTTATTTGAGAGAGATAAAGAGTGAAACCAGACCCACCAGGTCCTCTTGCCACTGCAAACCAACTCCAAATGTAACTGCCACTTTATGCATCTGGCTTTATATGGATTCTTGGGAATCAAACCCAGGCCAGCAGACTTTGCAAGCAAACACCTTTCACCACTAAGCCATCTCCCCAGCCCTAAAATAACATCTTTATGTCTAGATTAGGATTCTTATCATTATTATTATTACTGTGATCTGATTTGTCAGCATTTTGTCTTCGAGATACATAAATATCTGAAAATGGTTAAGGTCCTAGCATTGTTGAAATACAGTGATGGTAATGACTACATTTGTTGAGTACCTGCCGTGTGTAAGGGTTTGTCTAGGTGATTTATATGTCCTACCACATTTGATCTTTGTATCATCTCTGGGAAGTAGAGATACTCTGTTGAAAATCCTGAGGCATAAAACAGTAGAGCAAGTGAGCGGGGGAGTGGAGATAGGAACTCAAGCAACAACGTAGCTCTGAGCTGACCTGTTAGCCCTCCACCCCCTCGGCTGTACTGCGTCTTAATAGCAACTGTCTTTCCCCCCTAAGGCATCGCTGGCTTCACTGCATGACTGATGACCCTCCAACAACAAAACCACCTACTGCTCGTAAATTCATTTGGAAAACCCATAAATTCAACGTGACTGGCACTCCAGAACAGTATGTACCATATTCCACCACTAGAAAGAAGATTCACGAATGGGTCCCACCCTCAACACCTTACAAGTAAAGACAGAGAAGACTATTTCAACAGCAAAATGTGGGGCTTTCCATGTAATTGCACTTCTATTGCTTACTGTTAAAATTGATTAAAATTGTTTAACCAAGCAGAGTCTTTTGTGCACTTAAAAATTTTTTTATTGACAACTTAATATATGAACATATTAAGAGTTGTTCACATTCTCACTGGTCCATACATTTATGTCCCCTCTCTCCAGCCCCAGTCCACCAAGAGCCCTCCTCAGTGGAGTTATAGTAATCATATGGGTCATGAATACACCAGTCAGTCTCCGCTGAGAGGACAAAGCTTCAGAGTATATCTTCCCATTATGTGGCTCTTACATTCTGTCTGCCCCTCTTCTGCAGTTTTCTCTGAGCTTTGGAGGACATGTTAAAATTCTCTTGTAGTGTTGAGCTCTCTGCAGCCTCTTATTTTCGGCTTTGATGAGTTTTGAGTCTCCACAGTGCTACCCCAATCTCCCTGGAGGAGGTTCTTGGGATAGCTGTGAAAGCAGCACTCATGTTTAATCTGCCATGTCCTCTGTAATGTCTCCTGGGCCCTGGCAGATGTGATAGAGATGACTTGTCTCATGCTAAGTATTTGGCTTTCTTTTCTTATCATTCGGATGGGACTTGGGGCTCCCCTGTATTTGTTGCCATCGGTCAAAAGAAGATTTTCTAGACAAGACTGAGAGTAGCATGGATCAGAGGGGTAAACATAGGCATTTAGAAGACTTTTTGATGAGCATAACCTCTCATTTTAGCCAAAGAACAGTAGAAGCCTCCCTCCAAGGTCTATATGACCTTCTAAGCCACAGGCTTCTGACTTGGTTTTCCGTATCAAGTATGAATTCCCTCCCACTGAGCAGGCCACGTATCCAATCAGAAAGCAGTTATTTCTCCCCATAGCCTGTGTGCCCCTCTGGTACCGGTGGGCACATCTTACCTGGCTGGTAGATTTTTGTAGTTTGCAGGATCCACTGCTTGTTTTCACTGTTAGGGACCTTTATCCCCCAGCAGCTCAAATAGCACTTTCCAGCACTAATGAGAGCTAGCCAACAGGGAGCTGGCTTCCATCTAAGTTCCAGCCTGATCTCAATGTTCTGAGACCGCAGCCTGTGGTGTCTTCAGCAGTAAGGTTTCACATTTAGTTCAGGTGAGTAACTTAAGTGCTTTGACAATGGCCTGCAATATTTTGGGTACCTCTTGGGCCTCCCTAACCAACAGCTCACTATGGGTGGTAACTTAGCTCTGGCACTGGGATATTTAGGGTAAAGTGTTCTCTCTTCCTGCAGGGTGCTTCTGCCCAATATCTTATCTATCTGTCTGTCTGTCTGTCTATCTACCATCTTATCTATCTATCTATCTATCTATCTATCTATCTATCTATCTAATCTATCTATAATCTAATCTATCTATATATCTACCTACCTATCTCCCTTCTCCCCCCCCCCCTTGCTCTTGTTCTCTTTCTCTTGTTTGTCTAGCTGGGGTCTCACTCTATCCCAGGCTGAGAAGTATCTAGTAAAGTATAGACTCTTCCCATTATATACCCAGGAGTGGTATAGCTGGATCAAATGGTAGATATGCTTTTAGATTTTTTTCTTTTAGGGACCTTCATACTGATTTTCATAACGGCTGTGTAAGTTTACATTCACAAACTATGAATGAGGGTTCCTCTTTCCCCACGCTGTCTCCAGCACTTATGACCTGAGTGAGATGGAATCTCAAAGTAGTTTTACATTTTCCTGATAGCTAAGGATGTTGAACATTTTTTAAAATTTTTATTTTTTTATCAGAGAGAGACAACTGGCATACCAGGGCCTCCAGCCACTGTAATCAAACTCCAGATGTGTGTGCCATCTTGTGCGCATGTGTGACCTTGTGCACTTGTGTCACATGTGTATGGCTTATGTGGGACCTGGAGAGTCGAACATGAATCCTTAGACTTCACAGGCCTTAACCGCAAAGCCATTTCTCCAACTCTGAACATTTAGATGTTTATTGGCCATTCTTCCTTTGAGAACTCTGCTCGGTTCCCTGTCCCATTTTATGACTGTGTTGATTGATTTTTTTTAAATAATATTTTAGAAAGAGAATGAATGCATATGGGCGTGCCACTGCTTCTAGCCACTGGTGCATCTAGCGTTACGTGGGTCCTGGAGAATTGAACCTGGGTCCTTTGTGTTTGCAGGCAAGCACCTTAACCACTAAACCATCTCTCCAGCCCAGATTGATTTTTTTATTACTTAGTTTTTTGAGTTCTTGGTATATTCTAGATACCAAACCTCTGTCAGATGTGCCACTGGTGAAGATTTTCTCCCATTCTGTAGGTTGTCTGTTGATTCTGTGATGTTTTGCTCAGCAGCACAATAGCTTTTTCTTTCTTGAGATCCCCGCTGTTGGGTGTTTGCCTTATTCCCTGGGCTACCTGAGTCTGAAAGTCTTCCAGTGTTCTCTCTACATGTGTCCTCTAGTTGTTTCATTGTTTCAGGTCTTAAATTGAGGTCTGATCCATTGGAATTTTTTTTTTTTTTTTTTTTTTTGTGGTTTTTCGAGGTAGGGTCTCACTCTAGCCCAGGTTGACCTGGAATTCACTCTGTAGTCTCAGGTGCTGGGATTAAAGGCGTGCACCACCACGCCCGGCTTGGGATTGTTTTTTGTGCCCTTAACTTTGTCATTTGTCAGCTACAAAATAGAAGCATGCACACACACACACACACACACACACACACACTCAACCTGAGGTTCCATTTAAAACCAAGGTTGTGGGCTGGAGAGATGGCTTAGCAGTTAAGCGCTTGCCTGTGAAGCCTAAGGACCCTGGTTCGAGGCTCGACTCCCCAGGACCCACGTTAGCCAGATGCACAAGGGGGCGCACGCGTCTGGAGTTCATTTGCAGTGGCTGGAGACCCTGGCGCGCCCATTCTCTCTCCTTCTCTCTATCTGCCTCTTTCTCTCTCTGTCTGTCACTCTCAAATAAATAAATAAAAATAACAACAAAAAAATTTTAAAACCAAGGTTGTGAAGTACTGAGCTAAAGGGCAGGAACACACCAGAACTAGTTCTGAGAGTCATCCTTTGGCAGTAGAAACAACAGTTTGCTCACAGCCTTTCCGTGTTGCTTATTCAGCTGCATCAGGTTGAATTGAGCCCTCAGAAGACCCTGTCCACTGTGCTCTTCTGGGCTATCTGCATTTTGCTGACTGACTGATGTAGTTAGGACCAAACACCACAAGCCTGTTTGTGCTGGATCGAGATTTCACATGCTGTGTTAATCTCCCACTTCACTGACTCCTCTCTTGGGGACCAAAGCATTGTTTTCTAATGTTCCTAGAAATGGACTGACAAGAGAAACTTGGGATGATTGCAAGCTTTTAGCCCCTTAGGAAGGAGAGAGAGCTCAGCACTTAAAGGAGCTTGCTTGCACAGCCTGATTGCCTAGGTTCAGTTCCCCAGTACCATGTAAAGCCAGGTCCACAAAGTGACTCATGCATCTAGAGTTTGTAGTGGCAAGAGACCCTGATGTACCCATTCTCTCTCTCTCTGCTTACACATAAGTAAGTGAAATTTGTTTTTTAAGTTTTTAGCCCTTGACTGTACTATAATTATATATTATGTCCTGCCTACCACTGACATTGTCAAGTGACATATACTTGGGAAAGGGAAGTATCTAGTCTTTTTTTTTTTTTCTGGGACCCATGAGTACTTGCCTCAAGGTAGCGCAAATCTTCAGGGTTAGTAATTGAGAATATTGTGGTTCATTGGTCAGAAGAGGACGGTGGGAGTTAAATAGCAATCTCATGTCACGTTGAGTCACAATGCACTGACCTACCTACACAAACAATTCCTACTTCAAGGTTTATGTCCTCAGCTTCTAAGTGAAGATGGAACGGATAGCATTTGCAGCATGTGACTGTTGCCCCTCCCCTGAGGCATAAGTGTTCCTGAGGTAAACGGTGGAAGGGAAGCCATTGGGACCGTCTCTTCTGTGTGTTGGATATGGTGTAAGTGTGTCTCCCAAGGGTTCGTGCATTGCTGTTTACTTCCCATTGTGAGGTGTGAAGAGAGAGAGATTTAATCTGCCCATGAATGTGTTTAGAGGTGGAGCCTTTGGGGAGTGGTTAGGATGAAGGTCATCAGAGTCCTATGATTGAATACTGGAGGTAAAGAGACCCGAAGACGTGCACGTACAAGCCTCTTGTCTGCCACCTGTGTCACCTTCCGTATATCATCTTGGGACTCTACCAGCAAGAAGGTCAACTCCAGACACAACTCCTCCCCCACTGACCAAAGTTGTGAACCAAAACAGACATCTTTCTCTTACAAGGTTTCCTAGCATCAGGTATTTCATTATAGTAACAAAGAATGGACAAATACGCCTGTTTACCAAAATAATTAATGAAAAGGCAGTATATCTTTGGGATAACTACAGAGGCTAGTTCAGTCATCAAAGGTATAAAGATACAAGTGTGATTTCTGGTGTATCCCTAAATAGGCAGTGCACTTCCAGTTTATCAATAGGAAAGATGGGTAGGGCTTAGAGAGTGACAATATGTCTATAGGAAAACTAAATCTTTTTTAAAAAATACTTTCTATATTGGGGCTGGAGAGAAGGCTTAGTGGTTAAGGCATTTGCCTGTGAAGCCAAAGGACCCAGGTTCAATTCCCCAGGACCTATGTAAGCCAAATGCACAAGGTGGCGCATGTGTCTGAAATTTATTTACAGTGGCTAATGGTCCTGGCGTGCCCATTTCTCTCTCTCTCTCTCTCTTTCTGTCTCTCAAAAAAGTAAAATTGAAAAAAAACAAAACTTTTATAGTCAGTCATGGTGGTGCATATCTTTAATCCCAGCACTCGGGAGGCAGAGGTAGGAGGATAACTATGAGTTTGAGGCCAACCTGAGAATACAAAGTGAATTCCAGGTCAGCCTGGGCTAGAGTCAGACCCTACCTCAAAAAACAAAACAAAACAACAAAGAAACAAACAAAAAAGATTTATTTATTTGCAAGCAGAGAGAGAGGGAAGAGAGAGAGAATGGGCATGCCAGAGCCTCCAGCTGCTGCAAATGAATTCCAGATGCATGTGCCACTTTGTGCATCTGGCTTTACTTGGGCACTGGGGAACTGAACTTGGGTTGTTAGGCTTTGCAGGCAAAGGCCTTAACTGCCGAGCCATGTTTTCAGGTCCCCCTGCCTTTTTTTTTTTTTTTTTTTTTTTTCAAGGTAGGGTCTCACTCTGGTCCAGGCTGACCTGGAATTCACTATGTAGTCTTGGGGGGCAGGGCTCAAACTCATGGCAGTCCTCCTACCTCTGCCTCCCAAGTTCTGGGAGTAAAGGCATGTGCCACCACGCTTAGCTAAATCTTTTTTAATATTGATTAGAGAGAATGGGCACACCAGGGCCTCCTTGCCATTGCAAATTCCAGATTCATGCACCACGTTGTGCTCCTAGCTTTACGTGGGTAGTGGGGAATCCAACCCAGGCCATCAGGCTTTGCAAGCAAGTGCTTTTAACCAGTGAGCCATCTCTCCATTTCATTTTAGTCATCCTCTCACCACCATTAACATTATTAAATCTAATCAATATTGTTTGATTTCACTATGTCTATACATGTAGAGTCTTAGTGGGTGGATAGTGGGTGTCAGTACACAGATTATCTGTTGGATGACTGTGTTGATGCTTCTTCCCCAAAAGGAACAACAGGTACTGTCCCACTAGCCCAGTAAAACTAAATCTTGAAGAGACCAGAATTAGAGCTAGCTACTTGTGAAATGTTGTCTTTATTGGAGCAGGTTTATACCGCATTTGATATGTAATTTTTCACTTCACTACTTTACTTTCATCCATTTGGTTGTAGAGTCCACCATCAGTTGTTTGCTGTCACCTGACAGGGACAGAAATACCTTTACAAGTCTGTCCCAAGCTCTGTTCCATGAGACTATGTAACGTCTCACTAAGCCATGAGGTATCATTAATTCACGACACAGGTGGAAAGCCAGAAGTGCCTGATAGCTTTTATGTGTGTGTGTGTTTTCTGGTAAGACACATGTGCCAAAGACTGGGATCTGAAGCTCACAGAATATAGGGCCTGCACTCTTTTTAGTCAAGGTGCTAGGAAGTCAAGGGTCTGGGTCATGTTGGAACTTCTAATGGTAAGGACAAATTGCTATGCCTCTTCCCTTGTACTTCCCTTGTTCCTAGTACTGCTGGGGGGTGGGGGTGGGGTGAACACTTGTAATCCCAGTGCTCAGGAGGCTGAGGACGGTCAGCCTGGGTTCGTACTTGCAGGCCAGCCTGGACTTCAGAATGAGTTCCAGGTCAGCCTGGGCTATAGTGAGACCCTAGCTTGAACAATAGAGCAAAGATACAGTTCCTTATGCTGCTCTGAATTTCCAAGACAGCATAGAGCACCTGGGTATTTTGATTTACTAGTTGACTGAAAAGCTAGCTGACCAAACCAGTCCCTCCAGAGTGGTCCAGGCTGCAGCCTAGGCAGTTTTGCTGCCTAACTCTCTCGGTGTCTGGCACTTAGTGAACTTAGAGATAGGTCTCTTGAGAGGAATTGTCATGGAAGCCCGCAGAATTTGGGAGCAAGGTTTTATCTCATTCAGGAAGGTCACGATTCTTTTGTGAAACACTCATTTGCTTTTGGGGGATGTTGGAGACTACGGGCCACCAGGTGCCCGTTTCTGGCAGCGCTCCGTCACTTCAGAGCTGGCTCTCTCCCCGGCTGTGAAAGCTGTCTCAGGCAGAGAGCAGGTTTTCCCGACTGCTCCTCCTTAGGTCATTCCTGTTCCCATACCACGCCTCTGCCAATCCAGCCCTTTGCCATGGCAGGGCATTGTGGTCCCATCAACTGACTGCGAAAGGCCCGCCCGGCTCGCAGACGCGGAGCAGTGGAAGTGCACTGTTGTGTGTCACAGCCCCTGCCTGGGTTTATCTGGAAGGATAGCGGAGGACAAATCTCAGCGGACGGACTTGTAAGCAGTGCCCTCTATCGTGCACTTGAAGGAAACCTGACCTGAGGTCAGGCTCTCGAATCATTCACTGACTAGCTGGTCCGAGATGAAAAGAACAGCACTGAAGATTGATATGAAAGTTTCAGAAAGGGCTTTGAAACTGAGCCTCGAGGATTAGGCCAATAATCCCAGAAGGTTTTGAACAAAGCAGCCTGGTGCTTACAGAGATCTGGAGATCAAATCCTAGCTCAGGGTCTGCCGCTCATCTCCTCAGTGTGGTTGGAGACCATCATGAACCCTGGCAAGCTCAGCAGCATGAGAGTGATGGGTTCACGTCACCCTGCTTCTTTCATTCGAAGGGAATAGTGATCGGCTTATATTGGCTGGGCAGTTATTCCACGCACTTAGAGCTTCTTGCTTTACGATCATGCCTTGGCCAACACTTAACATTTATGGGCTAAGAACACCCTTCTGTCTTGTCATCCACAGGACAGTACCCTTGACCAAGAAATCACTTCACAGAAAAGAGGCAGTGGGCTCGGGTCTGTTGGAATCCTCGCTGGGATTCACGATGTGCCCCTCTTTCCTGTTTCTCCCTGTGTGGCCCATGACGTGTCAGTCTTACCAGTCTTCCAAAAGCCAGTTTGTTGTCTCGAGGCCTTTGTCTGGACTGTCTGTCGCTTTCTGTCCTGCATCATGGATGTCCTATTTTTTAACCCTGTCACCGCCTCAGTGGAATGTTCTGTGTGCACTTAATCTGGCTTCCACAGGAACTTCCTCTCCTTATTTATTTTATTTACATAGATTTCCTTGTTTTATTTTCTTCTTAGTACCTGTTGTTCCTTTTGGGGAAGAAGCATCAACACAGTCATCCAACAGATAACCTGTGTGCTGACACCCACTATCCACCCGCTAAGACTCTACATGTATAAACATACGTAGTGAAATCAAACAATATTGATTAGATTTAATAATGTTAATGGTGGTGAGAGGATGACTGAAATGAAATAACAGCCCTGAGCAGCAAATACTGAGATTTCAGAGAGTAAAAGCCCTTCTGGGGATAATATTAAAGCATGCAAATAGTTCTGAATATGAACTAACAAAAAGGTTCACTGAACAGTTTTATAGTAGAAAAAATGATACTAATTACCATTGTGGTATGCTATATTTCCAAAAAACGTCAGTGGTGATTTCAAGGATTTGTAATCGTAGGATTGGCTCCCAAAGGCCTTTACCGTGTATCTTGTACAAAGTCATGCTCCTATGTACAGAGAAATCCTATTTGTATCATTCTCCTTCAACATAACTTTTTAAAAAAATTTTGTTATTTATTTATTTATTTGAGAGTGACAGACAGAGAGAGAAAGAGGCAGATAGATAGATAGAGAATGGGCATGCCAGGGCCTCTAGCCACTGCAAAGGACCTCCAGATGCGTGTGCCCCTTGTGCATCTGGCTAACATGGGTCCTGGGGAATCGAGCCTCGAACCGGGGTCCTTAGGCTTGACAGGCAAGCACTTAACCGCTAAGCCATCTCTCCAGCCCCTTCAACCCAACTTAATCAGACACTGGTCCCACGTGTACAACTTGTATGAAGTACAGCTGCATCCTAAGTGGGCAGTAATACAGCCACATCCGTCAGCCCTAGCTCTGGGGAGATAATGTCTCTGCATATTTCTAAGATGTATGGACATAATGGAATTACTGAAGTAGACACGTGGGGGGTGGATATTTTTTAGTAAATCCTTTGGAACAGAACATTGAAACAGCCTTTTGTCCCCGAGAGAAGGGTATGTACAACTGTGGCTCATTTCACATGGAATACACTGACTGGTCTCCTGGAGGTGTATGGCATGTTGATTCTGGATGATCCACAGACCAGATGCGTCAGGGCAAGAATCCAGCTTCTGGATTTGAGTTGTTTGTACTTTGCCCTTGCATCTGGTCATAGAACTCAGATTTTTCTTGGGATTACCCTGCTACTTTCAGCCCATCTTGGTCATTGGAGATGACTATACACATTCTCTAATTCACAGAATATCACATCCCACTAGCCTCAGTAATTGGTCTAGGAATGAAAAGTGACCTAGGACATGCCAATGAAGCTCAAGTCCACGATTTTTTTGGGGGGGTGGGGGGGGGCGTTAAGGTAGGGTCTCACTCTAGCCCAGGCTGACCTGGAATTCACTATGTAGTCTCAGGTTGGCTTCAAACTCACAGTGATTTTCCTACCTCTCCAAGTGCTGGGATTAAAGGTGTGCACCACCATGCCCAGCTAAGTCCAGGATTTTAGATGGAAATACAGAAATGGAATTCCTTACTCTAAGAGACTTGAAACTTGAGGAACATATAGCTGGTGTGTCCAGGAAGTACCACAACAAAGAAGGCAACCCCAAAAGGAAGAAAATGCAAAGGGCAAGTGGAGCTAAGAGAACGAATAAAACAGATTCCTGATTTTAACGTCAGAGGATCTGGTTGCACACAGGCCTGAACCTATACACTTGATTCAGACTCTTCAGACATGTGGACCAATATATTTCTCTAGCTTATTTTTCTTTCTGAATCTAGATTATCTTAGACCTCTCATTTGCAACTGAATGTCCTCACTGATATAAAATTCTTATGTAACTGTATCATTTCTTCTCTAATGAGTGTTATTGGCATTATTCATCTGTCTGACTAGATGGAGCCCTGATTATAAAATTTCTGATTTTAAAATATGGGCATATTCTGTGCTTTTCAGGATATATTACTAAGGACTGATAAATAGCAGTCTTAATAACTCAGTTCATATTGAAGTGGATGCATATGTTCATGAAGCCTCTGTGTGTGCATCTGAAGATCTCTCCAGGTCTTTGGAAGCCCTGTGTGTGATGGCTGTGCTCAATAATCCTAGTGACACAGACGTCAACAGATTTGCAGATCTGATTGCTTGTACCTTGGGCATGGAACTGAGTCATAATAAAATTGAGGAGAAAAAAAAATATTGCCAGCCCTTTTTATATTACTAAGCATCAGTCCTTCAGTTTTGGGTGATTTAGGATACTCTTTTCAAAGCAATAAAAAGAGAATGTGCATAAAAAATTTGTGTTCTAATTTGAAATTTAAATATTAGGTAATCATGAAAAACTTATTTTCTCACTTAGAAAAGCTATCTCTGCATTTGGATTAATGAATTTTTTTTTCCTTTTCTCTTTCTTTCTTTTTTTTTAAAATTATTTTTCGAGATAGGGTTTCACTCTAATCAAGGCTGACCTGGGATTCACTATGTCATCTCAGGGTGGCCTCGAACTCACAGCGATCCTCCTACCTCTGCCTCCTGAGGGCTGGGATTAAAGGCGTGCGCCACCACGCCTGGCTGAATTTGTAATACCAAGAACTTCATCATAGGCAGCACAAATCCATAGAACTTTTCTTTTCTCAATTTTTATTAACATCTCCCATGATTATAAAAAATATCCCATGGTAGAACTTTTAAACCTAACTTGAAGTAGTTGAGAAAAACACAATGGAGTAAGTAGCCATCCAGAAATGTTCGCTTCATATTCATATACATATCAATTAGTAAAGCAAACTCCACTGGGACAAGGTTGGGCATCAGAATCTGAAAAATATCTGTATTAGTTATTTTTCTCACTGCTGTGACAAAATACCTGACAAAAGTCACAAGAAAGGAAGGGTTTACTTTGGCTCGTGGCAGGAAAGGCATGGGCAGAAGTGTGAGGCAGCTGCCATTGTGTCTGCAGCGAGGAAGCAGAGAGAGGAGGGTGCTGGCGCTCAGCTCACCTTCTCCTTTTTACGCAGTCCAGAAGCCCGGCCTGTAGAGTGGTGCTGCCCACATTCAGGGTCGAGTCTTCCCTCCCCACTAGACCTCTCTGGAAACTCTCTCACAGACCCAAAGGCTTACTTCCTAGCTGGTTTTAAATCCTAGTAAGTTGACAGTCAAGATTAGTCATTACAGTATCTATAGGTGGAAAAGTACCTGTAACATTAAAATGTAGATTTGCAGGCTGGAGGAATGGGTTTAGCGGTTCAGGCGTTTGCCTGCAAAGCCAAAGAACCTTGGTTCGATTCCCCAGGACCCACAAAAGCCAAATGCACAAGGGGCCACATGCGTCTGGAGTTTGTTTGCAGTGGCTAAAGGCCCTGGCATGCCCATTCTCTCTCTCTCTCTCTCTCTCTCTCTGTCTGCCTCTTTCCCTCTCTCAAATAAATAAATAATAAAATAAATAAAATTTTTTAAAATGTAGATTTGGAAGCTGGGCATGGTGGCACATACCTTTAATCCCAGCACTTTGGAGGCAGAAGTAGGAGGATCGCTGTGAGTTCAAAGCCACCTTGAGACTACATAGTGAATTCCAGCTTACATGGAGCTACAGTAAGACCCTACCTTACTGGGAGGAAATTTAAAAATCAAATTACATGAATAGCACCTCGGTAAAATTGTTGTCTTCTAGGATATATGAGTTGGAAAAGGATTGAGTTAGGATTAGCTGTTAATAAGTGGTATGGGTTTGGGGGAAATGTTCTGGAATTAGGATGGTTGTAGATGATGCATTGTGGAAGTACTAACACTGCTGAATTGTATATTTTCAAGTACTTTAAAAGGTTAATTTTCATTTCTTTATTTTCAAGCACACACACACACACACACACACACAGAGAGAGAGAGAGAGAGAGAGAGACAGAGAGAGAGAGACAGAGAGAGAGAGACAGAGAGAGAGAGACAGAGAGAGAGAGAGAATGAGAATGGACGTGCCAGGACCTAGTGCTGCTGCAAACCCAACTCCAGACACATGTCCCATGTTGTGCATCTGGTACTGGGGAATTGAACCCAGGCAGTAAAGTTATGCAAACAAGTGCCTTTAACCCCAGAGCCATCTCTCCAGCTCTGAAAGGTAAATTTTATGCATTTGGCTTTTATTTCTATTTCATATTATCTCATTATTATTACTATTAGGGTTTTCTTGAGGTAGGGTCTCACTCTAGCCCAGGCTGACCTGGAATTCACTCTGTAGTCTCAGGGTGGCCTCGAACTCACAGCGATCTTCCTACCTCTGCCTCCCGAGTGCTGGGATTAAAGGCGTGCACCACCACACCAGGCTTAGTCTCTTTTGCTTCCTGTGGGTTTAGATGGCCTTCTACCAATTACATTAGCTGGTGGTAAGAACAGTGTGGCTTCGGGGGCATGGACTAAAGGGGTGAGAGAGGGAGGGGGAGGTTGAAGCCCACAAGCTCATATATGCCATAAAAGTTCAACAGTAAATAGAGAGGGCCAGAAGGCTGATTGGACCAGGATAGCCTATGGGTTGCACTTTGATACCTTTGGCTTGGGAAATTTTGCAAGAAGCTTTGATTTCAACCTGTTCTAAGGGCTGGAGAGATGGCTCTGTGGTTAAACGTGCTTGCTTACAAAGCCTGATGGCCTGGGTTTGATTCCCCAGTACCCATGTAAAGGCAGATACGTAAAGTGATGCATGTATCTGGAGTTTGTCTGCAGTGACAGGAAGCCCTGCATGCCTATACTCACTTGATATGTCTCCCTATCTATGTCTCTTTCTCAAATGAATAAAAAAAATTAAAGCCTAAATCTAATCTAGTCTATGTAATTACATTTAATAACACATGTAACAGACAGTGTATAATAAGATTTAAGTAATTTAGGTAATTTCTAAGTCTGGTAGATCAATAACATTATCAAGGACTTGGGTTTTGTGTTTTTTTGTTGTTTGTTTGTTTTTACCTTTCCTTCTGCCATCCTTAGAGTCATGTATACAACCTCATCAGCCAAGAAAGAGGGGGACATCTCCATATCCTTTTTGAGAGCACAAAAACCTTGTTATGAATTTTCAGCAGACTTAAAAAAATTTTTTTGTTCATTTTTTATTTATTTATTTGAGAGTGACAGAGAGAGAGAGAAAGAGGCAGATATATAGAGAGAAAGAGTGGGCATGCCAGGGCCTCCAGCCACTGCAAATGAACTCCAGACATGTGCGCCCCCTTGTGCATCTGGCTAACGTGGGTCCTGGGGAATCGAGCCTCGAATGGGGGTCTTTAGGTTTCACAAGCAAGCGCTTAACCACTAAGCCATCTCTCCAGCCCTTCAGCAGACATTTATATTTCATTGACCAGAATTATATTTCATGCCTATGGATGATTGTACTGTCAAGGACCATGAGATAACTGTTTGGTTTATTAATCAAGAGTCATCCCTGGAAGCTGGAGAAAGAATCAGTCTGGTCAGAAGATGTGGAGGGTGAGCCAAGTTAAAGTTCTGTGAGCAAAGGCTGGAGGAAGGACTGTGGGTGGCACTAATGATGTTTGCCATGGAGAGCCATGATCTCAGATTGGGAGTGCCCAGCTGGCTCTACTGGTGCCCTGATTAGCATTCCTCAGCAGGTGAATGCAGCCTTGTCCACTGGGAAAAATAACCATCTTACCGGGGATTTGTCCAAAAATGTGGCACTCTTTTAACAAACCCTCTTTATTCCAAACAATGTACTTCTCTGTGCCCTTAGATGACTGCCTTGTTTAGGTAGGCCTTACCAAAGAACCTCAAAAAAAAAAAAAAAAATTGTATTTGAAGGCAGTCGGCTCTACAGGCTGACCTGAATGTTTTAGCTTGAGAATGGAGCTAGTCATTAATATTTGCCACATAGCTGTGCTTGCCCCAGTTCGCTACTGTCTCCACACGCTCAAGCCCCACAGCCCTAAGTTAAAAGTCTTCACTGACCCTCCACAAATATGGCTACCTTGCCCTCGTTTCTCTTTCTTCCTTCCTTCCTTCCTTCCTTCCTTCCTTCCTTCCTTCCTTCTTTCTTTCTTTCTTTCTTTCTTCTTTCTTTCTTTCTTTCTTTCTTTCTTTTTGGTAGGGTCTCAGTCTAGCTGGGCTGACTTGGGAATTCACTATGTAGTCTCAGGCTGGCCTTGAACTCATGGTTATCCACCTACCTCTGCTTCCCAAGTACTGGGACTGAAGGCGAGCGCCACCATGCCTGGTGGTTTTGGTGTTTTGAGACAGAATCTTGCTTTGCAGCTCAGGCTAACTTTGACTTTGTAATTCTCTTAGTTTTTTTAATTAATATTTTATTTATTTGAGAGAGAGATTGAGAGAGAGAAAGAGACAGACACAGGGAGAGAGAATGGGCACACCAGCGCCTCCAGCCACTACAAAGGAACTCCAGACTCATGTGTCACCTTGTGCATCTGGCTTTACTGGGGAATCTAATCTGTGTCCTTTGGCTTAGTTGACAAGCGCCTTCATCACTAAGCCATCTCTCCAGCCCAATATATATATATATATATATATATTTTTTTTTTTCCTAGGTAGGGTCTGGTTTTGTTTTTCAAGGTAGAGTTTCACTCTATCCAGGCTAACCTGGAACTTGCTCTGTAGCTTCAGGCTGGCCTTGAACTCACTGTGATCCTCCTACCTCAGTCTCCCCAGTGCTGGGAATAAAGCCATGCGCCACCATGTCCTGCACTCTTGAGTTTTATGATGAACTGTTTTAGGGTCTTAGACTTGGTATTTGTCTATTTTACACATTGCAAGTATGTGTCTGCTCTGTTTTGGAAGACTTTTTTTTTTGTTTGTTTGTTTGTTTTTCAAGGTAGGGTCTCACTGTAGCTCAGTCTGACCTGGAATTCACTATGGAGTCTCAGGGTGGCCTCGAACTCATGGCGATCCTCCTACCTCTGCCTCCCGAGTGCTGGGATTAAAGGCATATGCCACCACGCCCGGCTAAGACTATTTTAAAAAATTTGATTACACTATTTAAAACAAATTATCAGTGCCATGGATCAAACCCAGTGCTGGGTGCATGCTAGGCAAGTACTTTACCCCTGCCCTGCAAGTACTTCTCCCCAGCCCTGGAGAACATTTTAAAATTAAGAAGTTGCCGGGCGTGGTGGCACACGTCTTTGATCCCAGCACTCGGGAAGCAGAGGTAGTAGGATCTCCGTGAGTTCGAGGTCACCCTGAGACTCCATAGTGAATTCCAGGTTAGCCTGGGCTACAGTGAGACCCTACCTCGAAAAACCAAATAATAATAATAAAATAAAATAAAATAAAGAAGTTAACTTGTTGGCTGGGTGTGATAGCACATTCCTATAATCATCACACTCAGGGGGCAGAAGCAGTAGAATTGTTGCAAGTTCAAGGCCAGCCTAGTCTACTTAGTAAATTCCAGGCCATATAAGGGGAGCTGCTGGAGAGATGGCTCAGCAGTTAAGGCAACTTGCTTGAAAAGCCTAAGGACCCAAGTTCAATTCCCCAGTACCCACATAAGCCAGATGCACAAGGTGTTACATGTGTCTGGAGTTTGTCTGAAGTAGCTAGAGGACTTGGTGCAACCATTCTCTCCCTCTCTGCCTCTCTCTTAAAAAAAAAAAAGAAAGAAAGAAAGAGAAAAAAAAGTTATTTATTTGGTTAACTATATGACATGTTGTCTACAGTTTATGATTCAGCAATTATTTTAGTACAATCAATGGTTGGATTCCTATTTTTTTAATTTTTATTTATTTATTAGAGTCAGAGAGTGGGGGAGAAATAGAGAGAGAGACAGAGAGAGAGAATGGGTGGCCCCAGGGCATCCAGCCACTACAAATGACCTCCAGATGCGTGCATCTGGCTAACGTGGGTCCTGGGGAATTGAACCTGGGTCCTTTGGCTTTGCAGGCAAGCACCTTAACCACTGAGCAATCCATCCAGCCTAGAACCCTATTTTTTAATGTATTTTTAAGAAATTATTTGAGAAAGAGGGAGAGAGAGAGAAGAGAGAGAAGAGAATGGACGTGCCAGGACCTCCAGCCACTGCAAATGAACTCCAGATGCAGGCACCCCCTTGTGCATCTGGCCTATGTGTGTCCTGGAGAATTGAACCGGGATCCTTTGGCTTTGCAGGCAAACGCCTTAACTGCTAAGCCATCTCTCCAGTCCCTGGATTCCTATTTTTAAAATGTATTTTATTAGCCAGGCATGGTGGTGCACACCTTTAATCCCAGCCCTTGGGAGGCAGAAGTAGGAGGATTGCCGTGAGTTTGAGGCACCCTGAGACTACATGGTAAGTTCTAGGTCAGCCTGGGCTAAAGCAAGACCCTACCTCAAAAAAAATTATTCATTTGCAAGCAGATAGAGACAGACACACAGAGGAGAAAGGACTCCAGATGCATGTGCCACTTTGGCTTTATATGGGTACTGGGGAATTGAACCTGGGTCATTATGCTTTAAAGGCAAGTGCCTTAACCACTGAGCTATCTCTCCAGCCCCTTGGATTTTTATTTTATTAACAATTATCCTGTCCAATATGTTCTTCTCTCCTGCAGTGCTGAGTCAGGGAAGCAGAGGTAGGTTGGAAAGATATCTGACTGTAAAGTTGGGTTGGCCCAGGTCCACACCAGAGCTCATTATCATGCATCTCTGGACAAGTATTGACTCTTAGGAGGAGTGCACCTGCAACACTTGGATAATTAAATGCTCTTTGGAGGGGATATACCTCAATGCTAGAGCACTTACCTAGCATATATGAGATCTAGGTTCAATCCCCAGTATCCCAAGAAAAAAAGTATACTTTAATTTGAGTGGGGCATGCTGGTATATGCCTGTGACTCCTGCATTCAGGAGGATCAAGAGTTCAAGGCCATCCTCAACTATATGGTGAGTTGTGTTCATCCTGGGCTACACAAGACCCTGTCAAAAAAAAAAAAAAAAAAAAAAAAAAAAAAAAAAAGAAAAGAAAGAAAGAAAGAAAGAAATCCTCCTTGGAGTTAATGAGAGCTAAAGCTTCTGTCATATGGTATACTTTGGTATTTAGTTTAGAAAAAACATTTTATTTATTTATTTGAGACAGAGAGAGGGAGAGAGAGAATGAAAATGGGTGCACCAGGGCCTCCAGACACTGAAACAAACTCCAAATGCATGCGCCCCCTTGTGCATCTGGCTTATGTGGGTCCTGGAGAATTGAGCCTCGAACCAGGGTCCTTAGGCTTCACAGGCAAGTGCTTAATGGCTAAGCCATGTCTCCAGCCCTCAATTTTTGGCTTTTTTTTTTTTTTTTTTTTACTGTTCTTTATTTTAATTAAATTGAATCATATTAAAGAAACTACACCAGAAAAAAAGAAATAAAAACTATACCAGCTAAATTTTACATTAAATATCAATATTATAAAACAAAACACTATACCCAAATGATTGAAATATTTTAAGTTATTTTGTACAAAATTCTTTTGTTGAGGAACTCCTTATTGAGTGTTATAGAAACTCAAGATTTATTTATTTATTTATTGTATTTTTTTTTTTTTTGTTTTGTTTTGTTTGTTTGTTTTCAAGGTAGGGTCTCACTCTAGCTCAGGCTGACCTGGAACTCACTCTATAGTTCCAGGCTGGTCTTGAACTCAGGCTGATTCTCCTACCTTAGCCTCTCAAGTGCTGGGACTAAATGCATGCACCACCATGCCACCATGCCTGGCTAAACTTGACCTTTTTTTTTTTTTTTTTTCTTGAGGTAGGGTCTCACTCTAGCTCAGGCTTCCTGGAATTCACTATGTAGTCTCAAGCTGGCCTCAAACTCGTAGTGATTCTCCTGCCTCAGCCTCTCAAGTGCTGGGATTTAAGGTGTGCACCACTGGCTTTTGTTTTTGTTTTTGTTTTTTGAGAATTTGGCCCTTTGTCATGTGGGTTCTGGGTTTTGGAGATTGAACTCAGGTCCTCCCTTTACTGACTGATCCATGTCCCCAGCCCCAAGGATGTTTTTAATCAGTGAAACTGACAGGGAACATACTTTTTCCTCCCAGCCACAAAACTACAAAATTATATATAGCTTCAGGGTTGAGCAAGTCAAGGCAATACACTTACAAGGAAAGAGAGAGAGAGTTCCAAGAAGAGAGGAGAGGAGAAGAGAAAAGAAGGAGGAGGCGGAAGGGAAGGAGGGAGGAAGGGAATGGAGAGGGGAGGGGAGGAGAGGTGGAAGGGAGGGGAGGGGAGGGGAGGAGAGGAGGAGGCAGTTGTGAAGGAGAGAGAAAGGAGAGAAGAGGGCAGGGCGGGAGAGTGCGGTGGGGAGAGCAGGGTCCCTGTTCCCCGGTTCTCAGAGTTACTCTAGCTCCTGTCTCTGTTTGATGTGTGACTGACTCTTCTACAGTTGCCAGTTTCCTTCCATTCAAGCCAGCTTCTTTCACTGGCAGTGAGAACCACCCTGACTGATGCTATAGGACATTAGCATTCTTCAGCCGGGTACTTGGCTGGCAATCAGTCAGTGCTTTCCAAATTTATGAGGCAATGGAAGTCATTTTCATTTTTGTGGGGTTTCATTATTAGCATCTTCTTGTACATTGCGTGGCTTTAGAGAAATAAATGGCATTCGTCATTAGATTAAAGGCATTTATTTGAAAGCCTCCGGTGACCTCTAGATGAAGTGGTTTTGTCTGGCTCCAGCCCCACACCTGGACCGCTAACATTTTGATTTCGGGCATATTCATGATTGCGCTCTGCAGGTCGCCAGCTGCGGGCTGACAGTCCCTTGCTCGGCCACCGCCCTGCTCACCGCTTTACAGTGCTTGTTTTGCCTCTGCTTCTGGGGCTTGTATCACTTGACGCTGATTTCTTTTCAACAGTTGCTAGGATACACCATCCGAATCCGTTCATTCTTTAGAATTCCAGCCAACTTGAGTTCCTCCCGACGACCTCTCCGGATTCTGAAAACAGGCAGTGTTGGAAGATTCCCATTCAGTTTGCAAAGGATCATTAGGAACGTGGTTGGGGGTTGGGGGAGGCGGGCGCTATGGAGCTCAAGTGTCCATTGGGGTCTTCCTGCTCCGTTAGATCAAGATAAAATTCTCTCTCTCTCCTTCACATTTGAAGAAATTCCAATAATGCATTCAGAGGATCAAGGAAGATTGCTTATGTTCTTTGAGATTAACCTTTCCTTAGTGGTTTAGGAGCTTGCCTGCAAAGCCAAAGGACCCCGGTTCCATTCCCCAGGACCCACATAACCCAGTTGTACATGGTGGTGTATGCATCTGGAGTTCATTTGCACTGGCTGGAGGCCCTGGCATGCCCATTTTCTCTCTCTGTCTCTCTTTTTCTCTGCCTCTTTCTCTCTCTCTCAAATATGTAAATAAAAATATATGTATTATTTATTTATTTGAGAGAGAGAGAGAATAGGGATTGAAACTAGGGACTTGTATTATACTACTAAGATCACAGGGCTACATTGCCAGCCCCCATATTACCAGTTCCATTGAATTGACCCATTCAACAGAACGTATAGTCACGTTATACTATTGCTACTCTATATCAACCTACATATACAGCTTGGCCCTTTCTCATAATTTGCATGAAAAATTAGTCATGATTACTAGACATGGTTGTGTATACCTGTTATTCCAGCACTTGAAAAGTGGAGGCAGCAGGATCAGGGGTTCAAGTTCATCCTCAGCTATAGCTCTGGGCTCAGAGAGAGAGACCCTCTCTTTCTCAAATAAATAAAAAAATAAATAAATAAAAATGAGTGGGGCACTGTGGTGCACACCTTTAATCCCATCACTTGGGAGGCAGAGGTAGGATGATTGCTGTGAGTTCAAGGCCACCTGGGACTACATAGTGAATTCCATATCAGCCTGGGATAGAGTGAAATCCTACCTCGAAAAACCACACACACACACACACACACACACACACAAAGGTGGAGGGCTGGACAGATATCTCAGTGATTTACATGCTTGCCTAATGACTCAGGTTCAATTCCCCAGTACCCACATAAAGCCAGATGTACAGCGGCTGGAGTTCATTTGCAGTGCCTAGAAGCCCTGGTGTGCCCATTCTTTCTCCTTTCCTCCCTCCCTCCCCCCCCTCCTCTATCACTTTGTGCTTGCAAATAAATAAAAATATTTTTAAAATAACATTACAAAAGTAATGGAGAGAAAGAGCTGACATCAACTTCTGGACTCCACATGCATGTGCATACCTACATATGTGTGCACTCACATACACACATGCATACACACACATGCGCACCATACACACAAACACAAAACATTAATCAGAATATATATTTCTGTGCATAGCACCCTTGAAATTTAAAATTTGAGGTAATAAAGGAGAGTACATTTCAAAAAGTTACTAACCTAAAAATATTCTTCTTGTTACTGTTGTTCAGGAGATCAAATCCAGGAATTAATGCATGGTGAGCAAGTGCTGTACAACGGATGCACCCTCAGACCCCATGCCCTTTTCCACTTTGCTATCTTACGTCTCTCTCTCCTCTCTCCCTTCTCTTTTCTGTTATTTCTTTCTTTTAGAGGACAAAAAATGCTGTAAGAAAATGATTTGGTTTTGTGAGACCCGGGCTCACGACGTAGTCCAGGCTGACCTCCTACCCAAGATTCTACTGTCTCAGCCTCCCAAGAGCTAAGATTACAGGCTAATTCTCATATTTTTATTTATATTTATTTATTTATTTATTTGAGAGTGAGAGAGATGGAGAGAATGGGTGCACCAGGGCTTCTAGGCACTGCAAAGGAATTCCAGACGCATGTGCCACCTTGTGTATCCGGCTTATGTGGGCACTGGGGGATCCTTAGGCTTTGCGGAGAAGCGCCTTAATGGCTAAGCCATCCCTCCAGCCCTTCGTTTTTTATTTTTGAGGCAGGGTCTCATGTAACTCAAGCTGGCCTTGTACTTGCTAATGTAGCCAAGGATGATCTTGAACTGATTTTCCTACCGTCACCTTCCAAGATTATAGACATGTGCTACCATGCATGCCCCATTTTGTGTCGTGCTGGGGATTGACTCAGGGCCTTTGCAGGCTAGGTCTGACACGCTACCAACTGGGCTACATGCCCAGTCCTGATTTTCATTTTGTAGATACAGGACAACTCAAGTCTCATAAATCTTATGCCCAAGTCTCTTTTCATATCTATTTCACCTTGTCATTATAGTTGTTCTTTCTTTTCTTCTCTCTTTCCTTTCCTTTCTTTTTCTTTTCTTTCTTCCTCCCTCTTTCTTTCTCTCTCTCCCTTTCTTCCTTCCTTTCTTTCTTTCTCTCTTTCTTCCTTTCTTTGAGTCACTCTAGCCCAGGTTGACCTGGAACTCACAGTGATCCTCTATCTCAGCCTCCCAGGTACTGGTAATAAAGCACACAAGGTTTGTGTCCTTATAGTTTCAAAGGCTCAGATTATCAAGAGAGGGGAATGGGGTCCACTTAGTCTTCCACCAGCATTTATGGGGTTCATTGTGTCCCAGCCTCTGTGCTCAGTGCTTTTCATGTATCATTTAATTCTCAGTTACTCTGAATATGTGTCATTATTGTCTATTCTACAAACGAGGAAACGGAAGCATAGAGAGATGGATGATTGTGCCCAGGGACACTCGGTTGGTTGATGTGGAATTCCATGGGGATCTTATGGAGCTACTCACAGCCCTGGACTTACTTCAGGTGTGAGAGATATACTTCCTTCTCTTAAGCTATACTATTTTTCATCTCTGTTTCTAGAAGCTGATAGAATTCTGAACTGCCACCTACCCATATTGGGCAGGACAACATGAAAAGACCCTGTGGGGTGGAGATAAAACATGATAAATCTAGACATCTACTTTCTCTTTAGGGGAAAAACTGACAATAAAAAACAACCCTCAGGCCGGGCGCAGTGGTGCACGCCTTTAATCCCAGCACTTGGGAGGCAGAGGTAGGAGGATCGCCATGAATTTTCAAGGCCATGCTGAGATTATGTAGTGACTTCCAAGTCAGCCTGGGCTGGAGTGAGACTCTACTTCCAAAAACAAAACTAACAAACAAACAAAAATCTCCATCCACATTGGGGCCCTTGGCAGCAGAGTTTAGCAACTAGTGTAACACTCAATTATGTTGCTTGAGTTTCTTCTTCCGTGTGTGTGTGTGTGTGTGTGTGTGTGTGTGTGTTCACTTTGTGTCTCAGGATGTAGTGGGTTAGGCTTTACTTGAATGGCAAATTATCATGTTACCTTCCTCCCTGCCTGAGAGAAGCCCTGAGAATTGGGACTGCTGTGTTTCCAGACTCGAGAGGCTTAGGAGAGAGTGTCTGTTAGTATGGGGCATGGTGGCAGCCCTGACGATGGCACAATCATGAGGGCCACACAGAGTGCCAGCACCGGAGAGGGTGGCTGAAAGTTGTGAGACCACTCACTGAGGGTCAGCAGTGACAGAATTTCCTCTCAGATGAGCTGGGGGGATGCTGGAGGGATCTAAAGATCAAAGGAGGGCTGGAGAGATGGATTAGCAGTTAAGGTGCTTGCTTGTAAAGCCAAAGGACCCAGGTTTGATTCCCCAAGGACCCACGTAAAGCCAGATACACAAAGTGGACGCATGCATCTGGAGTTCATTTGCAGTGGCTAGAGGCCCCACGTGTGCTCATTTTTCTCTCCGTCCCTCTCTGCCTGCCTCTCTTTCAATAAATAAATAAAATATTTAAAATAAAATTTTATAAAATAATATTTAAAATAAAAAATATTTTTTAATTTTTATTTATTTATTTGAGAGTGACAGAGAAAGAAGGAGGCAGAGAGAGAGAGAGAGAGAGAGAGAGAGAATGGGCGCACCAGGGCTTCCAGCAACTGCAAACGAACTCCAGACGCATGCACCCCTTGTGCATCTGGCTAACGTGGGTCCTGGGGAATCAAGCCTCGAACCCAGGTCCTTAGGCTTCACAGGCAAGCACTTAACCACTAAGCCATCTCTCCAGCCCATAAAAAATATTTAAAAAATAGTGATCAAAGGAGAAAAACTCTACCAGGCACCACAGCAGGAGAGTAACTGACCCCTGACTAGGGTCTGGGCATCTAAACTTGTGAGACTCATCTACTGGGCAAACAGAAAAACTCTGTTCCTTAACCTAGGAGTGCCACGGTGCCCTGCAGGGATGGGGCTGGCCCTGCTGGTTATGAGATGGGACTACCCCAGCACTGGATCTTATTCAGACAGTAACTAATTGGGAGAGGCTGCTGGATTCCCTGGAGTCCCCTTTTCTGCTCTAATTGGTGCTGTGCTTATTAACTTCCTCATTTAATCAGAAACACATGCTTTCTTTCCCTACCTCCCTCCTCAAAGAGCATACACCTGCTTATGGGAAGAATACCAACACCGCTGGAGTTAAATAGAAGTATAATTAAAAATTGGCAACAGGTATTATCTCTAAAGAAAATAGCTTAGCTGTACTTTTTCACTGCAAAAAAAAAAAAAAAAATTCAAAAAGAGTATGATTCTACCACCCAGAGAAAACCATTGTTAACACCTTAAAGTAAATCTTTGCATTTTTTTCTGTGTAAAAATGCAAATTGCTTAATATTTTATAAAAATGTGATTATAACCTCTGTCATTTTCTAGCCTGTTTTTTCTACTTAATGAAAATATATTGTTAGCCACCGGGCAAAGTTAATACATTTTTATCTGCAGGATCATTTTAAATGAAGAAAATTCCATCACAAGGGTATATGATAATTTATTTAAACATCTCATTATCAGGCAAGACTTTGAAATCTACAGTTATATTCTGACCTGCTGGTTAGAAAATTCTATTTCAGAGAAATGTTTTCTCAGCCTCATGGGACTCCTGGCATGGATTAAGGATGAATAGCCTAGGAAGAAAATAAAATCTATACAACAATTGTCATGCTACTGAATCTATCTTACTATTCTCTTTTACACAAAAGGATGGCTGTTATTATTCTCTGTCTTTTATGTGATCTAACATCTGCTGAAGTTTCTAGCGGGGCTTCTTCAGTGTTATTAATTATACCTCTTCCTTAACTCCTGAGCTCCTATGAAAGGACATTGATCAATCTTCCCACGGCTCACTTGAACCAGAGTGGCACAGAGAATGTTAACAGACTCCTTGGGTTTCAGAAGCCACCCTGAGAATAAATACAGTAAGAACTTAACAGAACATTAACTCATCCTTTGGGGTGTATCCATGAGTCCTTCCAAGAATGTCAAGTGAAGTATACGTGCCAAGACCCATCTCCAGATATTATTCATGTGAATCAGCTCTCACTAGTCTTGTTGGCTGCAAATTGCACCATGTGAGCCTTCCCTACTGTGTGTAAAAATGCAAATATGACTTTAAGGATTAAGTTTTTGTTTTTAAATATTTATCTGAGAGAGAGAGAGAGTGTGTGTGTGAGTTGGTGTGCCAAGGCCTCCTACCTCCGTAAATGAACTCCAGACCATGCACCACTTTGTGCATCTGACTTTATGTGGGATACTGGAAAAAGGAACTAGGGCCATCAGGTTTTGCAGGCAAGCACCTTTAACCGCTGAGCCATCTCCCCAGCTCCAAGGATTAAGGCTTTTTTTTTTTTTTTTTTTTTTAATCAGGAGGGAGGCTTTCACTATTTGTCTTTTCCTTTGATTTGACTTGGAACACATAATTCCATAAATGCCACCTTTCCCTGGAAACCTGGTACATGGTGTAGGTTGCCCAGGCTGAACTCCTCTCACCAAGCAGCATACGGCTTACTTTGAGCACCCACTGCTTCCGCCATTCTCAGCTGTGTAGATTTTATTCACTAGATGCCACGGCCATCTCCTGGTTAGGATTTGATGTCCCCCCGCCCCCGCTAAAACAGAGTGATTGGCTCATAGTTAAGCACATGATTTAAGCTAGTCCGACTAGAGATCCTTTTTTTTTTTTTTTTTTTTTTTTTTTTTTTTTTTTTTTTTTGGTTTTTCGAGGTAGGGTCTCACTCTAGCCCAGGCTGACCTGGAATTCACTATGGAGTCTCAGGGTGGCCTCGAACTCACGGCGATCCTCCTACCTCTGCCTCCCGAGTGCTGGGATTAAAGGCGTGCGCCACCATGCCCGGCTTAGAGGTCCTTTAATAGAAATTCTGGGACATAGGTGTCTCTCTCTTCTATTTGTCATTAGCGATGGAGTAGCTCCTCCCACTCCCAAGGGCGACTATTGGGCATCCTACCTAGAATGAGAGCTGCTCTTTGGATACAGAGTGAATATGATCAAAGAACCTATGCACATGTATGAAAATGTCATAATAAAACTCATTATTTTGTACAATTAATATAAACTAATCTATAAAGGAAGAAAATAAATGAACTTTAAAAGAAGTCTGCATGTATTCAATTCTCCATTTGTGCTTTTCAAATATGCAGGCCAATAAATTTTTTTCTCCTAAGTCAATCTGGGAAAATTTTACTGATGTTTATAGCTAAAATATACTTGCTAGGCAGGCGTGGTGATGCATGCTGTTAATCCCAGCCCTTGAGAGGCAGAGGTAGGAAGATTGATGTGAGTTCAAGGCCAGCTTGAGACTACATAGTGAATTCCAGGTCAGCCTAGGCTAGAGTGAGACCCTATCTCGAAAAACAAAACAAAAAAGACACCTTCCCTAAATGATCCCACTTATGAATAAACTGCCTCCCAAGTGCTGGGATTAAAGGCGTGCGCCACCATGCCAGGCTCTCTCTTCTATTTTAAAAGAATTTTTTTAGGGCTAGAGAGATGGCTTAGCCGCTAAGGTGCGTGCCTGAGAAACTTAAGGACCTAGATTCGACTACCCAGAACCCATGTGAGCCAGATGCACCACATGGTGCATGCATCTGGAGGTCGTTGGCAGTGGCTAGAGGCCCTGGCACACCCATGTTTTCTCTCTCATAAATAAATAAAAATGAATTTCTTTAAGACAGAATTTTTTGAATGTATGTGTGGTGTGTGCAGATACACAGTACCGTACACCGTCGTGCGGAGGCTAGAAGACATCAGGAGTCTTCCTCTCCTGCCTTCTTTACCTCAGCCAGAGCCTCACTGTCCTGTTGCAGACCTAAGATGATGGATATACCCCAAGTCAAACCACTTGCTCAGTGTCTCTCGTGGCTTATGTTATTTTTCCTCCCATCTGCTCAAGTCTCCAGTGACTTGTTCTGGAACTGGTGGGCCTCCCCCATGCTACAGCCATAAAGGTCATTTTAGGATTGTAGATTTGCAGTACAAAAATAGAATAAATGTGAATAGACATGATTTTCATCAAGAGAACAGGTGGGCTGTTGATCACACACCAACTCCCATCCATGACTAATACATTTCACCCTTTAAAAATTTTTTTTTGTTTATTTTTATTTACTTATTTATTTGAGAGCAACAGACAGAGAGAGAGAGAGAGAGAGAGAGAGAGAGAGAATGGGTGCGCCAGGGCCTCCAGCCACTGCAAATGAACTCCAGACGCGTGCGCCCCCTTGTGCATCTGGCTAATGTGGGTCCTGGGGAATTGAGCCTCGAACGGGGGTCCTTAGGCTTCACAGGCAAGCGCTTAACCGCTAAGCCATCTCTCCAGCCGGATTTCACCCTTTTTAAAGACATGGCTGGGTCTGGCTTTATTCATGGCTTTCCTTGAAACCATATCAAACTCTTAAATGTTCTAGAAAATTCTGATTCTTGAATGAAACCAACTTGGCATTTGAATCCTACCAATGTCTTAGAGTATTTCCCCTGATTTTATGGGAGAACCTTATGTCCTGTGACTATCAACCATTTGCCATAGGGTACTATGGGTTGTATATACCTCTCAAGTTTCTTGTGTTGGAAATTTAATCCCAAATTCATATGTTAACTGAATTTAGAAGAAGTGGGACCTTTGGGAAATAATTAAGATTAGATAAGGTCACTAGAGAGGGGGTCGCCCATAATGGGACTGGTGGCTATATGAAAAGAGGAGCTTGTCAGGCTTGGTGGCACATGCATTTAATCCCAGCACTTGGGAGGCAGAGGTAGGAGGATTGCTGTGAGTTCGAGGCCAGCCTGAAACTGCATAGTGAATTCCAGGTCAACCTGGGCTGGAGAGAGACCCTACCTCAAAATAAATAAAAAATAAGTAAATAAAATAAAAACTTGAGATGATAAGAGGATTGTTCCATCTTGGCCTCCACCATGTTCTGATGGAGCAAGATGCCCTCACCAGATGCAAGCTCTTGGACCACCCAGCCTCCAAACTCACGAGTCAGGCATTTTATTGTGATAACACAGAGACAGTGGGCACCCAACACAGTATGTGATGAGTGCCATCCTTCATTTCTGCTCCAGCTTAGAGAGAGACCTGTCTGAATTTCCATTCACCCTTGCCCCTGGGATCTTCTTGTGGAGGAGGGTGGGAACACCTTTCCATGGTCTGGAACTCGAAGGAGCTCAGAATCTCTGGGAGACTGGGGAACCAATGCCCACCATCCAACCTCAAGCTCTTTAGCACAACCACATCTGTAGCATGCGGTTGCCCACGGACAGGAGTAGGTTCTAATCGAGGGCACCACAGCCCCATGCTTCAAATAAGGATCTGCTCTAAAGGAGCAAGTGATTGCATTTCCTGCTCCCACACTGTAACTTCTGGAAACCTGATAAAACTGTGTGTGGTCCACACAAGTAATGATGACATGGCTTTCCATGTTTTTGTCACTCAAGGATCATGTCCCCCTCTCTGTACAAAGAGACTGGATTTATCTCTCAGTTCTGCTACATACTAGCTGCGTGACGTGAGGAATTTCCTTAAACTCTGTGTCATGGTCTCCTTACATGTAAATTTAAATGGAAGTTGTACCTCCAGCATACAAGTGCTGAGAGAGTTGACCGTTAATGTATATGTAAGCATGGTGAATGCTGCCTGGTACCCAGTTTATGTGTAACCTTTATTCTCATCCTAGCTTTCCTCTGGGGAAGCCACTCTTCTATTCCGTCAGTGTATGGCTTCAGACAGAGCGGACTGTCTTGACCTCTGTTTGCAGTATGATATCCCACCCAAGCCTTGAATCAGAAACTTGTTGGTTCAAACACAGGAGAACTTCTTGGTCAAGGATGAAGAGCAAGTCTGTGGCAACAATTAACTTGCTTTTGACGAACTCCTCTTAAACGAAAGCTCTTCATTATATTTCCCCAAGTGATTTATTTATATTGCAAAAGGCAATACTTTCCTAATATATAAATGCAAACTTTTTCTAGGTTAAAATATTTTTAACTGTTTTCCTTTCTTCTTTCTTTCTCTCTCTTCCTTCTTTCCTTTTCCTCTCTCTCCCTTTCCTTCTTTCTCTCCTTCCTTATTTCTCTCTCTTCCTCCCTCCCTCTCTTCTTTTTCTCTCTTCCTTCCTTCCTTCCTTCCTTCCTTCCTTTCTTTTTTTTCCTTCTCTCTTTCTTTCCAAGCAGAGTGAGAGATAGAAGACAGACAGAGAATGGGCACACCAGGGCCTCTAGCCACTGCAAATGAACTCCAGACACATGTGCCACTGTGCAGCTGGCTTTACGTGAGTATTGGAGAATTGAATCTCAGCCTTTAGGCCTTGCAGGCAAGTGCCTTAACCACTGATCCATCTCTCTAGCCCCTATTTTTGACTTTTCATTGACAAATTTCATACATGCATATGATGTGTTTTGAGCAAAATCCCCTCCTGTTGCCTTCTTTTATCCCTCCTCCTCTACCCTCTTCCACTGAACTCCTTCAGTCCTCCAACTAGTCCCACTTCTACCTTGATATCTTTTTCTTTTGCACTCCTTCATCGTACATGACGGAATGCTGATGGACCTAATGTCCATCTTTATCATGCAGGTCACGAGCAGGTCCTGTTCTGATCACAGCCTCTGTGAGGTCATAAATGCAACGCAATGTCAAATCCAGAAGACATCACTCCACGGCACTCCTCCCCTCCCCCCTGGCTCTTGCGTTCTTTTTGCCCACCTTTGCACAATGTTCCCTGAGCCTTGGAGAGAGTGATATAGGTGCTTCATTTCGCACAGTCACTTATTCTCAGCATTTGGAATGAGTTTCCTCTCATTGCCAAACAAACAAACAAAAAAGAGGCTTTTCTGACTGTGGAAGTTTGAATTAGGTGGCACCCATAGACTTACGTGTTTTGTATACTGGGTCCCCAGCTGATGGCAATTGGGGAGGTGTTTTTCTTGGGGTGGACCTTGAGGTTTAGTCCCCCCTAGCTTGTTAGTTGGCTCACTCTCCTGCTACTGTTGTCCACCTGATGTTGGCAAAGAGGCGATGTCCAGCCTCTGCTCTACCATCTTTTTTTTTTCGAGGTAGGGTCTCACTCTGGCCCAGGCTGACCTGGAATTAACTATGGGGTCTCAGGATGGCCTTGAACTCACGGCAATCCTCCTACCTCTGCCTCCCAAGTGCTGGGATTAAAGGCGTGCGCCACCATGCCCGGCTCTACCAGCTTTTCCCTGCTCTCATGAAGTTTCCCCTGGAGTCTGTAAGCCAAAATAAACAACTTTCCTCCCCCATCAGCTGCTTTTGGTTGGATGCTTTGTGCAATGAGAAGGTAAGCGTAACACCGACCAATGGGGAGAGCAATCCTAACCCATGGGCACAGACATAAATATACAGGGGGCGATTTGCTGTGTACAACATATCCATGTAGACAAAAAACAAAGCAGCACCTTCCCTCCTAGGGCCTGTGGCCTCCCCAGCCATAGACTCTTGACTCGATTTTTCAGTACTAGGCATGAATTCCCTCCCATGGAGCAGGCTTCTCTGGTAGTTTGAATATATGGCCCCATAGACTCAGGCTTGAATTTGAGTCTGCAGTGAGGAGAACCCTACTGGGAAAGAGGTGTCACTGGGTGTGGATCTTGAAGTCCAATCCTAAGGTACGTTCAGGGGGGGCAGATCTGAATTGCAGCCCAAAGGTGTGGAGAGAGTGGTTTGAGCTGTGGGGGTTCGCACTTGCTGGGGTTCATGGTGACAGCTGGCTGTTTGGTGATGTCTCCTTGCTTGGATCTATGAAAGGGAGTCAGCTCCTCCTGCCATTGACGGTGTTCCCATGGAAACTGTAAGCCTGACATAAACCCCCTTCCTCCCAGAAGCTGTGTCTGGTTGGATGTTTGTCACAGCAATGTAGCGCTAACTGCAAGAGCCTCAAATCCAACCAGAGAGCAGTCGGTTACTCTTGTAATAGTCACACCATCGTTACGTCAGTAGGCGCATCTTCATCTGACTGGTCCCCTGCTGGGTAAGACTGCTGTTGACTTGTCTCCCCCAGCAGCCTGTAAAGCACCTTCCAGCACCATGACAGCCAAACAACAGGGTGGAGCTTCCAGCTCTGTTTCAGCTTGATTTCTCAGGATTCTGCAGCCGCAGCCTGTGTATCTTCAGCAGTAGGGGCTACATCTAGTTGTGGCGGAAACCGAGAACAATGGCAACAGTTTACACTATTTTTAGGGCCTCGGGGGTTCCCTGACCAACAACTCACTGGGAAGCATCCCACCCTGTCAAGGTGATTTTTCTATAAAAACCTATGGCTTATGGAATTATTTTTGTGTTTTTTGTTTTTTTTTTTTCAAGTTAAGGTCACACTTGGTAGCCAGCCTGGCTTCAAACTACTAGCCACCTTCCTGCCTCAGCCTCCCAAGTGCTGGGATTACAGGCATGGGCCACTAGATCTGATTTCAATATTTCCTTGTTAAAGCTGTTCTGTGCTACATACAATGATAGGAGTAGGATTTTTTAAAAATTATTTTTGGTGTTTATTTTTATTTATTTACTTGAGAGCGACAGAGAGAGAGAGAGAGAGAGAGAGAGAGAGAGAGAGAGAACGGGTACACCAAGGCCTTCAGCCACTGCAAACAAACTCCAGATGCATGTGCCACCTTGTGCATCTGGCTTATGTGGGTCCTAGGGAATCGAGCCTCGAACCAGGGTCCTTAGGCTTCACAGGCAAGCGCTTAACCATTAAGCCATCTTTCCAGCCCAGCCCAAGAGTAGGATATTTTGGATCCAGCATTCTCAGCCTTGCTAAATTCAACTTCTCAGGACTATAGCTTCCAGAATGTTGCTGAATCTCCACTTAGCAGCCCTCTTTTAATTAGTCTGTGTGGATTTGTTCCTATTTTATATCTGCTTTATCCTTTCGTAGTCATGCCATTGAGATTTCAGAAGGGTGGGGTGGGGGATAAAAGCTTGTGTTCAATCTACTTTACTTAACCATTAGGTCTTCCAGGAATCAAAGCTTGATTGAAAAAAAAATGGGCGAGCAGTATTGCCCCAGGTAGCCTATCTTTTAAAGGACTCTGAGCTATAGCAACTTAGGCAGAAATTAAATCCTCAAATCTTAATAACTAATTTAAGGAAATGTGAGCACTCAGTAACCTAATGTGCTTCAGGGCAAAACGTGTTCTTTCTAAAAGAAATAATAAATTCTATCCTAAGAAAGTATCGCTGAAAGTCAGGTGTGGTGGTGCACGCCTTTAATCCCAGCACTCTGGAGGCAGAGGTAGGAGGATCACCGTGAGTTCGAGGCCACCCTGAGACTTCATAGTGAATTCCAGGTCAGCTGGGACTAGAGTGAAACCCTGCCTCTAAAAAACCAAAACCAAACAAACACACAGAATCGCTGAGCTTTTTCCATGAACAAGAGTAGGCAAGGTCTTGCAGCCTGAGGTCTTACAATGAAACCAACCGGGTGTGGCTCCCATTTCCATGAGATGGGCATCTCCACTTTGTCTGAGGCAGGGATCCATCCTCAGGGGTGCCAAACATATCCCAGTTCTTTGTTGGGATCGGGGGGGGGGGGTTCTGCAGAACTGGTTTTCCTTACCATTATCTTTCCTTGCTTTCTGTGGTGTGGGAGGCTGTAGAGTCCCAGATGAACTGTCATCTACCCACGGCCCAGTTATCTCTCCTGTTATCAGCTGCCGCCATGACTACAGAGCAGAAACAAAAAGAAACGAGGACACGATTCAGTCATCTGCAAACGGCATTCAGGAAGCGCCAGTTGCTGTCTTGTTTACCTTGAAATGATACATCTTGACATCATGGGCCTCAGGACAAGCTGCTCTTTCAGATAATTGTCCGTAAATTTCCTCAGACTTAGTCACCAAGCCCCTCTCCACACATAAACAGCTCAGTCACAGATGACGGTGCCAGACTCTGGTTATGAATGGGGCCAGGCTCCTTCATAGAAGAGAGAATGCAAAAATCATGAATATAAAATTGAGCGTGCAAGCTGGCTGCGGTGGCACATACCCGTAACCCCACACTCAGGAAGCTGAGGTAGGAAGAATCATTGTGAGCTTGAGGCTAGCCTGGGCTACAGAATGAGTTCCAGGTTAGCCTCAGCATAGAGGGTGATCCTGCCTCAAAAAAAAAGCAAAAAAAAAAAAAAGAGCATGAAATTAAATATTTACTTAAAACAAGAAAAGAAATTATAGTAATTTATCAAAAAATTAAAAGTTGACAAGCATTAAAAAATACTTCACGGGCTGGAGAGATATCTTAGTGGTTAAGGCACTTGTCTGCAAAGCCAAAGGAACTCGGTTCGATTCCCCTGGACCCACAAAAGCCAGATGCACAAAATGGTGAATCCATCTGGAGTTTGTGTGCAGTGGCTGGATGCCCTGGTGCACCCATTCTCTCTCTCTCTTTCTCTTTCTCTCAAATAAATAAATAAAAATAAAATTTAAAAATTAAAAAAAATTCAGCATGATACCTTTATTATTGACCTCTTGGCACATCTCTTCAATACTTCTCTCTCCCTCCCCCTCTCTCTTTCTCGTTTGGAGACAGGGCTTTGTTATGTAGCTCAAACTAGCCTTGAACTAAAGATCCTCTTGCCTCAACCTTGTAAGTATCAGGACCACAGGTGTGCTGTATCATGCCCTATATATGCTATTATATAATTTTTGTGTAGAAAGATTATTCAGTCTTTCCTGTAACTTGTTGGTTTTTGTTTTAATTACTCATATGTTAGAAAAGGCTTTTAGCCTAAGCCTGGGCCTTCATAAGTCAAATATAATTGTTTTTGTTTGTTTATTTTTTCGAGGTAGGGTCTCACGCTAGCCCAGGCTGATCTGGAATTCACTGTGTAGTCTAAGGGTAGCCTTGAACTCATGGCAATCCTCCTACCTCTGCCTTCCAAATGCTGGTATTAAAGATATGTGCCACCACACCCAGAAAATTACAGTTTTTTTTTTTCTTTATTAGTTAGTTTTGTATTCAGCAAATACAGTCAGTTTGGTACCATTATTAGGCTCATCCGTGACCTACCCCCTCCCCTTGGCCCCTTCTTGTTGAGGTATACGGGTCATGCATTGTGGAGTTAGCCCACAGTTATGGGTAAGCTAAATGTCTCTGCATATCATGACCCAACATGTGGCTCTGACATTCTTTCCGCCCCCTCTTCCGCAAAATTTCCCTGAGCCATGTTGGGTTCATTTTTGGTCTGCTTCCGTGATGAGGTGTTGGGGGCCTCTGAGGCTCTGGCTCTCTGATTTGGTGGGAGTTGATTTTCCTCTGTGCTGATCTCCTTCCCCCTTGTGCTGGTATCCGGTTCATCAGGAAAACAGCCCCCTTGCTTGTTTCTCCAATTTTTCTTAGTTTCAGCCGGGGCCCTTTTGAGGTATGATGGGGCGGCTCTCTCCTTAGGATCTACATCTATCCTTAATATCTTGCCTTTCTTTCCCCGGGATTTGCAGCGCAGCTAGGCGGTCGCCATCTTGGCCGGAAGTCTACAGTTTTTAATTTAAAGACTCTTTATGTCAATTTTTTTTTATAAATGAGCCATAAAGCTTCATGTATATTTCAGGTTTTCTTGTGCAGGCCATAATATTAATTGAAAATAAGTAATAATCTGAGTTGATGGCCTTTGTGTTTTAGCCAGCTTGTTGTTAGTAGCCTCATTGTAATGGCAATTTGAATGTCAGTATTTCACGTTAGAAGAAAGATTTCAAACAATTAAACGCCTTCCTTTTTTTTTTTTTTTTCGAGGTAGGGTCTCACTCTAGCCCAGGCTGACCTGGAACTCACCATGGAGTCTCAGGGTGGCCTCGAACTCACGGCGATCCTCCTACCTCTGCCTCCCGAGTGCTGGGATTAAAGGCATGTGCCACCATGCCTGGCTAAACGCCTTCCTTTTAATGAATTCCTGCTTTGGGTATAATGTGTTCATGTGGAGGCCAACGGACAACCTTGGGTGTTGTTCCTAAGGTGCTGTTTTCTTTCTTTCTTTCTTTCTTTTTTTTTTTTTTAACTTTTTATTTATTTATCTATTTGAAAGAGAGAGAGAGAGAGGAAGAGAGAGGGAGAGAGAGAACGGGTGCGCTAGGGCCTCCAGCCACTGCAAACAAACTCCAGATGCATGTGCCACCTTGTGCATCTGACTTATGTGGGTCCTGGGGAATTGAACCAATGTCCTTTGGCTTTGCAGGCAAACGCCTTAACCGCTAAGCCATCCCTCCAGCCCTGATTTTAAGATTGTATGCACTGCTCATGTGACACTTTCTTTTCCTCCCAGCTGCAGCTCCGTTCCACACTCTGAGGGTCTCTCGAAGCTGCTCTAGTCTGCACAGCCGACTTTACATACAGCTGCTCGCACGCAGCCTTGGCTTCTTCTTGGGTCTAGAGAAGGCACTGTTACGGCATTCCTGGAGGGCCGGACGCAGAGAGCCCATGCAGATCCTGGAGGTGGGCTCAGAGCTATTTGAGCAGGGAATTCTGGGGCCCTACATACTCAAAGCGTGGGCAAGAACTGGGGGACATACACTCCAGGAGGGCTCATTCCCTTGATTTTTGGGGACATCTGACCCTGAATGGAGGGTGCAGTGGCAGGAGGGACATAGGGCAGCCTTCATGAGTGTCCGGCCCAGACTGGAGCTCCCGCTGCCCAGGTCCAAGGAAAGACTATTTTCCTGTATTTCTTAATCTCCAAAACATTCCACCCGACATGAGGTTATGAGTGATGCAAAGTTTACCAGAACCTGAAGGTGTGCTGCAAACATGACTAGGGCTTTCCCAAGGGAAGAAGCCTCTGTTTCCACAGTGAGTCTGGCTTGGTAGGAATTAGCAGTCAAGCCTCCAGTGATGCGTGTGTTGGTTGAGCACCAGTCTGAAAGACGGACCTCAATCTGCTTTAGCAGTTGATTTGATTTTTAAAAATGTATTTCATTTTATTTATGCATTTATTTATGTATGGATGGATTTATGAGAGAAAGAGAGAGAAACAGAGCAAGTCAGGCTGTGCCACAGCCTCCTGCCTCTGCAAATGAATTCTAGACACTCGGTGCGTCTGGCTTTACGTGGGTGCTGGGAGTGCCAGCACTCCTAAGGCGAGATGGGAGGTGAAGGCCGGAGAATTCCTGGAAGCTTCTTGGTCAGCTTGTCTATCGCTGTACACAGCACAGACCAAACAAAGGGACCCTGTCTCAAACGACGTGGAAGAGAACGACCGAGGCTGTCCTTGAAGTTGTTCTTTGACCTCCTCAAACTAATACTCACATCACACACACAAACGCACACATAATGCATGCATGCATGATAAAAAAAATTAAACAAATCCTCTATTTCTAAATGAGGTCACATTCTGCGTGGTTGAGAGTTAGGACTTCTATGTTGCAGTGGGGGATACGGTTCAAATCATAAGAGAGTATTAATATTTTTAACCTTGTTTGTTTTGTTGGCTTTTTTGTTTTCTCAAGTCAGAGTCTCACACTAGCCCAGCTGGCTCTGGAACTTACTCTCTGGCTCCAGGCTGGCATCGAGTTCAAAGCAATCCTCCTATCTCAGCCTTTTGAGTGGTGACTAAAGGTGTGTGCCACCACACCTAGCTCTTCTTCGCCTTTCAAAATTATTTTTTGTTTATTTGTTTGTTTTTAATATGTTATTTATTTTTAAATATATTTTATTTATTTATTTGAGAAACAAAAAGAGGCAGAGGGAGAGAGAGAGAGAAAGATTGAATGGGTGCACCAGGGCTTCTGTCCACTGCAAACAAACTCCAGATGCATGTGCCCCCTTGTGCATCTGGCTTACGTGGGTACTGGGGAATCGAACCGAGGTTCTTTAGCTTTGCAGGCAAGTGCCTTAACCACTAAGCCACCTCTCCAGTTCTGGCATTTTATTTATTTATTTGGGAGAGAGAAAAAGACAGAGACAGAGGAAGAGGCAGACAGGTAGAGAACGGGTGCACTAGGGCCTCCAGCCATTACAAACGAACTCCAGGCGCATGTGCCCCCTTATGCATCTGGCTTATGTGGGTGCTGGGGAATTGAACCGGGGTCCTTAGGCTTCAAAGGTAAACGCCTTAACTGCTAGGCCATTTCCTTAGCCCTAAAATTAATTTCTGAATGTTGCAAACTTGTAAATACATTCAAATTCAAAAGATATAATTTTACTTTGATTTCTTTTAAGGGCAATATACTAATCGGCTTTCCGCAAGTATACCAAAATATTTAACTCATAAGGAGAAAAGGCTTGTTTATTTGGCTCACGATTTCAGCTGGTGACCAGGTAGACCCACGCTTGTAGACGCGTTGAGAGGCATCGCAACATATTAGCATGCATGGTTGGGCAAAGCTGCTCAGCCTCAGGCCAGCAAGTAAGAGAAAGAAAGAAGGCTGGGTCAAGGCCTCACAGCCCTCAAAACCTAAAGATCACCTCTCAAAGGTTCTCCCCACATCCAAATAGGACTACCCTGGGACCAAGCTTTGAACACAAACTTTTGGGAGGACATTCAAGATACAAAGGATAGAAAATAGTTAGAACTTGGGCTGAAGAGATGGCTTAATGGTGAAGGCATTTGCCTGCAAAGCCCAAGGACCTCAGTTCAATGCCCCAGGACCCACGTAAACAAGTTGCACAATGTGGCACATGTGTCTGGAGTTTGTTTGCAGTGGCTGGAGACCCTGGCGTGCCCATTCTCTCTCTCTCTCTCTCTCTCTCTCTCTCTAATAAATAAATAAATAAATAAAAACTTTAAAAAACAAAATGCTTAGAACTTGTATTTGAAGAATAATCTCTAGAGAATTTATCCAACAAATACCTATTTAGCATGTACCGTGGGTTAGCATTGTACTGAGCACTAAAGATGAATGAACCCAGTCTTGGCTGCTAGCAGGCTCAGAGTCTAATGGGTGAAATGAATGTGAAAGTGATGATTCCCGAGACACGCTACGTCAGAGGTACAGGAGGCTTGTGAGGGTCTGGGGAAGGACACAAACAATGCTGTCTGGAGGTGGGGAAGGGGCTTCCAGCTCCTCTGTGTCAGGAGTGCACACACCCTCTGGGACAGGGGAGGGCACCGGCCTGAGATGCTGTGCACAGAGACAGACACAACATTCTAGCCAGTATTTCTGGGGAGCACAGACAGCAGAGAGAGGGCAGATGGAGGCCAATTGCCAATTGCAGATCAATACGGCCGCTAAGGAGCTGGTGATGAGTCCCTGAGGTTGTCAAGGGAATCACATTTCTACATTTGTGTTTAAAAGATCAGTCAGAGCATCACTGTAATGGGTGCATTCTCCCCCCGAATTTAAAGGTCATTTTATCATCCTTATTATACTATCTCTTGACAACTTTCATCAAAGTTGACTGATTCTTTCTTTTTGAAACATTGTCCCCTCTTTGTTTCTGTCTCTCTCTCTCTCTCTGGCTGTCCTGGCTGCCTTGCTAATCATAGCTTCTCTTTGCTGACTTTTTCTTCAGTGCTCAGGGCTCATGCAAGAAAGCAAAACACTGGGATCTTTCCTCTTCTCAGGCTGTCATTGCAATCCCATGGCTCCAGATTTGCTCCCCAAGTGTTGGCCTTAGCTTTGAGATGCAAATTTATCCATGCAGCTGCTTAGGTCACTTGACTCCCTACAGCACGTCTTGAATCTGTTTCTTCTGGGCTTTCCCGCTTCAATAGATGGTCCCACGTTCAGCCAGGTAGCTGCTCACAGACCCTCCTGTCAAAATTGATCTTGAATTCTTTCCCTCCCCTTCCGAGTGGATACGACTCCATTTCTGGGTCTTGCTGGTCTTCAACCTAAACAGATCTTGAGTCCATCTACTTCTCCCCATCTCCACCGTCACCACCTTAGACTAGACCCCAGCTGTTCATTACCTAGACAATTCCCATGTCCTTATCTAATCTATTTCCTTCAACGATTTTAATGATCTTATTAGAATTTTAACCAGATGTATCACTCAGTGTGGAATCTAAGCTTCTGACTAAGCCTTAGAAGGTTTTTAAACTTTTAAAAATATTTTTACTTATTTATTTGAGAGAAAGAGGCAGAGAAAGAAAGAGAGAGAGAACGAGAGAGAGAGAGGGAGGGAGGGAAGGAGAGAAAAAGAGGGAGAGAATGGGCGCACCAGGGCCTCCAGCCACTGCAAACGAAGTCCAGACACATGCGCCCCCTTGTGCATCTGGCTTATGTGGGTCCTGGAGAATCGAACCGGGAACCTTTGGCTTTGCAGGCAAGTGCCTCAACTGCTAAGCCATTTCTCTAGCCAGTTTTTAAAATTTTAACATTTTTTGTTGTTTTTGGCCTAGGCTGGCCTGGAATTCACTATGTAGTTTTAGGCTGGCCTTGAACTCATAGCAATTCACCTACCTCTGTCTCTCGAGTGCTGGGATTAAAGGTGTGTGCCACCACGCCTGGCTTAAAAAAATTTTTTTTAATTGGGCTGGAGAGATAGCTTAGCGATTAAGGCACTTGCCTGCAAAGCCAAAGGACCCAGGTTTGATTCCCCAGGACCCACATAAGCCAGATGCACAAGGTGGTCCACACATCTGGAGTTCATTTGCAGTGGCTGGAGGCCCTGGCAACCCATTCTCTATCTTTCTCTATACATGCCTCTTTCCCCTCTCTATAATAAATGAATAAATAATTTTTTTATTGACAACTTCCATAAACCATGATAATTCCCTCTCATTATCTCCATTTCCCCCTCCTAAATCCACTCTCTATTTAATCCCTCTTAACAGTATTTTTTAGGATGTTTCCACCTACCTGTTTATTTTATTTTTGAGAGAGAGATAGAGAGAGAGAGAGAGTGATAGAGAGAGAGAAAGAGGCAGAGAGACTGAGAGAGATAGAGAATGGGCATGCCAAGCCTTTCAGCTGCTGTGAATGAACTCGTGCACCCCTTTGTGGCAACTATGCGACATTGCATGCTTGTATCAGTGTGCGTCTGGCTACGAGGGACCTGGAGATTCAAACATGCATTCTTAGGCTTCACAGACAAGCGCCTTAACCACTAAGCCATCTCTCCAGCCCCTAGGTACCTCTTTAATGTCCTCATTAAACACTAGCATACCTTCTGTTCTGTTCCTTGAATACATCTGTTCCCTTCTTGCCTCAGGGCCTTTGAATTTGCCATTTTCTCTCCCCATAATCTTTATCTATGATATCTTTCTCATTCTCTAGATGAGGCATTCCTTCCTAATCTATCCTCTCTAAAGGAGCCCTCCACATTCAGAACTCTGTATTTTATTACCTTGTTTATTTCTACTAGAAAACTGAGCAGAACACAGCATGTATTCTTGCTTCTTCTTTTAGAAAAAAATATATATTTATTTATTTGAGAGGAGAGGAAAAGGACATATATGGGCATGCCAAGATCTTTGCCACTGCAACCAAAAATCCAAGCACTCCAGATGCTGCAAAGAAACGCCAGACGCATGGGCTACTTTGTGCATCTGGCTTTAAATGAGTACTGGGGAATTGAACCCCAGTCGGCAGCCTTAGCAAGCAAGCACCTTTAACCATTGAGCCATCTCCTCAGTCCCTTGCTTGTTTTTCTTTCTTCCTTTTGTCTCCAGACACCACGCGCTCCTCCCAATCCACAAGTTAGAAGTACTTTTTGCAGTATTTGCCATACAACATGGTACTTCGGGGAGAGTTGTAAATGCTCACTACCCACCATGTACCCTCAAAGTTCTCAGCACTGCACTTCCTCACTTAGTCATGGTTTCACTTAGTCTTGCCAGCTCTCTGATGTGAGCGCAATGATTACAGGGAGGAGATGGGTCGAGAGGTAAGATGACTTGTCCAAGGCCATATAGACACCGACAATGATGGGGGGCAGGAAGCTGTGATGGTTCATCTTGTTTACCAACTTGCTGGCCAGGAGGTTAGTAAAGTACACCTCTACCTGCGTCTGAGGATTAACCAAGAGGGAAAACTAGCTGTGACTGTGGGTAGCATCATCCCATAGGATGGAATGGTGGATGGAATAAAGGGGAAAAAAAGGAGAAAGCCAGAAATGCGAGCATCTTTTTTTTTCTTTTCTTGACTTCCTGCTCACCATGATGTGAACCACTTCATTTGACTTCCTATCTTCTTTGAGGTAAAGAAGCTCTTCCATAACACTCCTGCCGTAATCAAATTAAATCTCACCTCAGGCCTAAAGTGGACCCCAGACTGAGCCCTCTGAAGCTGTGAGTGCAAACAAATCTTCCTCTCTTACGTTGCTTCTGTTGGGTATTTGATCACAGCAATAGTAAACACAGCTAACGCGCTTACTCAGTGTCGGGAGATTTGAGCTCATGCCTGCCTAGTTCCTATAGTTTCTCTCTTCCCTGTTAGAAGTCTCAGGTTGTGGCCCTAAAAGGAACCAAAAGAAACAGGGGAAACAACTTACAGTGCCACGTTATTTCTTCTTTTTCTTGACCACATGTAGAAGGTCAGTTCTCTGATGTCTTGTTGGACAAGCACTCATCAGCCTGCCATACCTTAGCAATGTTGTGGTGGTGGTTTATTTTGTTTTATTTATTTATTACTTTTTTATTTATTTGAGAGAGAGAGAGAGAGAGAGAGAGATACAGAAATGGGGGGAGAGAGAGAGAGAGAGAGAGAAAGGGAGAGAGAGAGAATGGGTGTGCCAGGGCCTCTAGCCAGTGCAAACGAACTCCAGATATGTGCTTAGGTGGGTCCTGGGGAATCGAACATGGGTCCTTTGGCTTTGCAGACAAGCGCCTTAACTGCTAAGCCATCTCTCCAGCCCTTATTTATTTTTTTGTCCAGTGTTGGGGATCAAGCACAGGGCTTTATGTCTGCTGAGCAAGCATTGTACCATTGAGCATTTCTCCAGCCCTCATGCTTGTGTTTGGAAAACCACCTTCTCCCATACCATAAGAATCCTGTTTGAAGCCGGGCGTGGTGGCGCACGCCTTTAATCCCAGCACTCGGGAGGCAGAGGTAGGAGGATCACCGAGAGTTCGAGGCCACCCTGAGACTACATAGTGAATTCCAGGTCAGCCTGAACCAAAAAGTGAGACCCTACCTCGAAAAACTAAAAAAAAACTAAAAAAAAAAAAAAAAAAAAAAGAATCCTGTTTGATTCACAGGAATGTGGACGGACTTGGAAAAAAAATCATTTTAAGGGAAGTAATGAAGGCTCAGAAAGGCAGATGCCACATGTCCTCTCACATACGCAGCTCCTAACTTGGATCAGCTAGAGCTGAGTGAAAATACCAGTACATGTCAGGAACACAGGCATAGAACTAGAATGAAACAAGGAGAAAATGGAAACAGGGAGGGAGGAGAGAAGGGGATATTTGACAGACTAGGAGAGGGAAAGAATATATGGGGGTGGAAGGATCTTTGTGGGGGTAGTGGGGAGGGAGGGTGGAAAGGGGAATTATACAAAACCAAAGACAACATGAAGCAATACCATAGAAACCTTTCTCCTGGATATCATTCTATAAGCTATAACCTCCTATGAGAGGAAGGAGGGCATGGTCTCGATGGAAATGCTCAGTAGAAGGCGGAGAAAGCTTAATCCTCAAACAGTGGGCTCTGGCTGGCAAATCCTAAGACCACAATTAGGTTGCCACCACCCCTCCCCCACCCACAATGAGCTGTTGGTTAGGGAGGCCCATGAGGTCCTCCAAACAATGCAGGCCACTGGTTACCCACCACTAGAAAGTAAGACCCTATTGCTGAAGACACCACAGGCTGCTGTCACAGGATGTTGAGAGACCATGCTGGAATTGAGAGGAAAGCCAGTTCTGTCTTGGCAAGCCCTCGTGGCACTGGAAAGTGCTATGGGAGCCGCTGGAGGAAAATAGTCACCAACAGTAGGGATAAGCAGGGACCCTATAAGCGATGCAATCAACAAGTAGGACAATAAATACACACTTGTGCAATAGTGGCACCTAGCCTTTGTGGGTAACCAACTACCCTGATTGGATATGAAGCCTGCTTAGTGGGAGAGAACTCACACCTGGTCCTGGGAACGAAGTCATAATCCCATGGTCAGGAAACTCATAGACTCCAGAGAGAAGCCCCCATTACTGTTTGGATAAGAAGAGTGGGCATAGACATCACAAAGTCTCTCAAATAACTATGTTTATCCCTTTAATCAAAGCTTCATTGGAGATTTTTTTTTTTTTTTTTTTTTTGGTTTTTCAAGGCAGGGTTTCACTCTAGCTCAGGCTGACCTGGAATTCACTATGTAGTCTCAGGATGGCCTTGAACTCTCAGCAATCCTCCTACCTCTACCTCCTAAGTGCTGGGATTAAAGGCATGCACCACCACTTGGAGAATCTGTTTTATTTTACAGATAGCAGAGAATACTGGGGAGACCCAAGATTCATCGATATGACAACAAAAGTTAGCAGACTGTCTAACCCAAGACATTCCACCTCTACCACATCTGCCAGGGCCCAGGAAAAATTGCAGAGGAAGCAGCACAGGAGTCCTGCCCTCACTGCTCTTACTGCCCTCACTGCCCTCACTGCTCTCACTGCTCTTACTGCTCTCACTGCTCTCACTGCTCTCACTGCCCTCACTGCTCTCACTGCTCTCACAGCTCTCACTGCCCTCACTGCTCTCACTGCCCTCACTGCTCTTACTGCCCTCACTGCCCTCACTGCCCTCACTGTCCTCACTGCCCTCACTGCTCTCACTGCTCTCACTGTCCTCACTGTCCTCACTGCTCTCACTGCTCTCACTGCTCTCACTGTCCTCACTGCCCTCACTGCTCTCACTGTCCTCACTGTCCTCACTGCCCTCACTGCCCTCACTGCTCTCACTGCTCTCACTGCCCTCACTGTCCTCACTGTCCTCACTGCCCTCACTGCCCTCACTGCTCTCACTGCTCTCACTGTCCTCACTGTCCTCACTGCCCTCACTGTCCTCACTGCCCTCACTGCTCTCACTGCCCTCACTGTCCTCACTGTCCTCACTGCCCTCACTGTCCTCACTGTCCTCACTGCTCTCACTGCCCTCACTGCCCTCACTGCTCTCACTGTCCTCACTGTCCTCACTGCCCTCACTGCCCTCACTGCCCTCACTGCTCTCACTGTCCTCACTGCCCTCACTGCTCTCACTGCTCTCACTGTCCTCACTGTCCTCACTGTCCTCACTGCTCTCACTGTCCTCACTGCCCTCACTGCCCTCACTGCTCTCACTGTCCTCACGGCCCTCAATGCCCTCACTGCCCTCACTGCCCTCACTGTCCTCATCTGTCCTCACTGGCCCTCACTTGACTCTCACTGCCTCACTTGCTTTCACTGATCCTCATTGCTCTCACTGCTCTCACTGGTCCTCACTGTCCTCTCACGGGTGCTCTCACTGTCCTCACTGCCTCACTGCCTCACTGCCTCACTGCTCTCACTGCTCTCACTGTCCTCAATGTCCTCACTGCCCTTCACTGCTCTCACTGCCCTCACTGTCCTCACTTGCCCTCTCTGCTCTCACTGTCCTCACTGTCCTCACTGCTCTCAATGCCCTCACTGCCCTCACTGCTCTCACTGCCCACTGCCCTTCTACTGCACTGCCCACGTGCTCTCACTGCCTCTCACTGGTCCTCACTGCTCTCACTGCTCTCACTTGCAGCTCACTGGTCCTCACTGCTCTCACTGCTCTCACTGCCCTCACTGCCCCCACTGCTCTCACTGTCCTCACTGCTCTCACTGCTCTCACTGCCCCCACTGCCCTCACTGCTCTCACTGTCCTCACTGCTCTCACTGCCCTCACTGCCCCCACTGCTCTCACTGTCCTCACTGCTCTCACTGCCCTCACTGCCCCCACTGCCCTCACTGCCCTCACTGCTCTCACTGCTCTCACTGCCCCCACTGCCCTCACTGCTCTCACTGTCCTCACCGCCCTCACTGCTCTCACTGTCCTCACTGCTCTCACTGTCCTCACTGTCCTCACTGCTCTCACTGTCCTCACTGTCCTCACTGCCCTCACTGCCCTCACTGCCCTCACTGTCCTCACTGCCCTCACTGCCCTCACTGCTCTCACTGCCCTCACTGCTCTCACTGCTCTCACTGTCCTCACTGCTCTCACTGCCCTCACTGTCCTCACTGCTCTCACTGCTCTCACTGCCCTCACTGTCCTCACTGTCCTCACTGTCCTCACTGCCCTCACTGCCTCACTGCCCTCACTGCTCTCACTGCTCTCACTGCTCTCACTCCCCTCACTGTCCTCACTGCTCTCACTGCTCTCACTGCCCTCACTGCCCTCACTGCTCTCACTGTCCTCACTGCCCTCACTGCCCTCACTGTCCTCACTGTCCTCACTGCCCTCACTGCCCTCACTGTCCTCACTGTCCTCACTGCCCTCACTGTCCTTACTGCTCTCACTGTCCTCACTGCCCTCACTGCCCTCACTGCTCTCACTGCTAGCCTGACAGCTCCAGGGAAATGGCGACAGTTTGTTTAATCAAACCCATTGTAGCAGAAATCCAGAGACTACCATGAACTCAACACTAAATCAGATTGTTAACAGGGCTGGGTGTGGTGGTGCACACCTTTAATCCCAGCGCTTGGGAGGCAGAGGTAGGAGGATCGCCATGAGTTCTAGTCCAGCCTGAAACTACACAGTGAATTCCAGGTCAGCCTGGGCTAGAGTGAGACTCTGCCTCAAACAAAAAAAAAGGAAAAAAAAAAAAAAGAAAGGCATTAATCTTCAGATTGCTAATAGGCCCACCAAGGCTCAGGGATCAGTTTGGAAGAGGGGGCTGAAAAATTGCAAATGCCACAGGGTGGGAAGGAATGTCCTGAGGAGTAGCTACTCCACCTAGAAGCTCACTAGCCTTAATTACCACACAGTGAATACCCATAACCCTGCTGAGGAAGGCCTCTAGGGAATTTGTGGGGAAGGGGCAGGACTTCATAAATTTTAAAAATATATTTTATTTTTATTTATTTGACAGAGAGACAGAGAAAGAGAGAGAGAGAGAGGGAGGGAGAGAATGGGCACAGCAGGGCCTCCAGCCACTGCAAAAAAAACTCCAGATGTGTGCCCCCTTGTGCATCTGGCTAACTGGGTCCTGGGGAATCGAACCTGGGTCCTTTGGCTTTGTAGGCAAACACCTTAACCTCTAAGCCATCCCTCCAACCCCAAAATTTTCATTAAAATTAAATTTTTCTGGGCTCGGAGAGATGCCTTAGCAGTTAAGCGCTTGCCTGTGAAGCCTAAGGACCCCTGTTCGAGGTTCGATTCCCCAGGACCCACGTAGGCCAGATGCACAAGGTGGCACATGCATGTGGAGTTCCTTTGCAGTGGCTGGAGGCCCTGGTGCACCCATTCTCTCTCTCTCTCTTTCTTTCTCTCTCTGTTGCTCTCAAATAAATAAATAAAATACAAATAAAATTTAATTTTTCATTCATAAAAAATGATATTAAAACAAACAAAAAAGAATCCTGTTCAGCCATATAGTATCAGGGCACTGACACCTCTTCCCCTCTCCACCCTAAATGTGCAAATGTAACTTGGGCCAGCCAGTCAGATAACTTACATCTTCCTCCAGTGTCCATGTGAGGTAGAGGGCTGGGTCCGTCTGTGTCCTCCCCAAGCGTTGTTAGAGCTCCTGAGCATTCCCCCGGGACTGTCGTTCATTAGCACCACAGTCGTGAGGAGCAAGTGGCCATCTTAGTCCCACAGGGAGAACACCCAGGAAGTGAAAGAGCCAGACAGAAGATGAGAGCCAAGGAGTGGTGGGAGATAGGAGTAGGCTAACGGCACAGTGTCAACCCTTAAACCTAGCCGTATTATGCGGTTCACTAAATTGGTTCCCCTAGGGTGAGAGTGATGTGTGCTTTTGCCTATCACTGACTCCCCAGGGCTCAGGGCGGCACCTGTCACTTGCTAGGTGCGCATGTGTTTGTGAGTAAGGCTATTGCTTCTGCCAGCAAAGGCAGCCCCCAGTATCATGATAATAGCAGAAATCACTTGGAACTCTGGCTTTTACAATGAGCAGCTTGGACATATCGGGTTTGATTAAAATAGGAGGAATCTTAATCTTGAGTTCTTGCTCAACTTTATGATACATAATGAGTCCTTTAGAAAAAATTTTTGGGCTCCAAAGCGTGTGGATTGGAATGAGGCAGTAATAGTCCACTCTGGCTCTATTCTTTAAAAGTGTGTGTCATGTCTGAGGCACTATAATTCAGTTTGATTATAATATGTCTCTGAGTAGCCTGTCAGATTATAACCCGCTCCATCGTTCAGTGGGAGACTAAAAATAGAGGGCGATATGAGAGGTTAACATCACTTGGCAAGGCGCATGTTCTCAAAGGGCGGACATAAATCAGAGGAAGCGCGTCACTCACTCCTATCCAAAGCCCACAGGCTGGCATGCCTGGTGCCCAGCAATTGTTCAAAATAAAACGACTGTTGGGCTGAAATCATCGTCACTCCAGAGAGGCAGCTTGAGAGTGACTCACGCGTGATGGCTGAATATGTGCCCCTGGCCAGCCTCTGCTCATCAGTCCTCGTGGACCAGACACGGGGTCCCTGATTGCCGGCTGCTCCTTCTGGTTTCCAAGGGAGCCATTCAAACCGTGGCATGGATCATGTGAAAGGAAGAAAATGTGGGGCTTCTCTTGAATATTCCTGGGAAAAGAAAAAAAATCTCTGATTTTTGCATTGTGCTCAAGCCTCCTTCCAAGATAAAAATGGCTTATATTCCCCTCCTGCAGTGTGTCGAGTCCTTAACAAGCCTCACAGGAGGGACAGCGGGGAAAATAAATGACAGTGCTTCTTACAGTGCTGGCCCGGAAGTGAGAGAAGGCGCTGCCCTCTGATGCCTCAGGTTCAGGGAGAGGAATGAGTGAATGAATGAATGAAGCACAGCCATCGTGGCTTGAGGGTAGGCAGAGCATAGGACTGGACTTGTAGATGGGGAAGACAATGAACACACAGGCAACGCATGCATAGTGTGCAGTACTGTCTACAGGTATACTCCGTTGGGGCTCCTAGGACAAATTACCATGGACTGGGTGGCTTATAAGCAGCAGATACTGATTTCTCAGACTCCTAAAGACTGGAAGTTCAAGATCAGGGTTGCAGTGCAGTCAAGGTCTGGTGAGGGGTTCTCTTCCAGGTTGCAGGCTGCTGAGTTCTTACGTCCTTCAGAAAGCAAGCAAGTTCACGCAGCAGACTATTTGTATACTGCTGAGGCATAAACCATCCTTTGGTTTGTGTGTGAATGACTTCAGGGATCTTTCTCTACCACCATCTTCTTCTTCTTTTAAAAAATATTATTTGGGCTGGAGAGATGGCTTAGTGGTTAAGCGCTTGCCTGTGAAGCTTAAGGACCGCGGTTCGAGGCTCGATTCCCCAGGATCCGCGTTAGCCAGATGCACAAGAGGGCGCACGCATCTGGAGTTCGTTTGCAATGGCTGGAGGCCCTGGCGTGCCCAATTCCTCTCTGTCTCTCTCTCTCTGCCTTTCTCTGTCTGTCCCTCTCAAATAAATAAAAAATGAACAAAAAAGTTTAAGAAATATTATTTATTTACTTATTTGAGAGAGAGAGAGAGAGAGAGAGAGAGAGAGAACGGCAGGACCTCCAGCCACTGCAAACAAACTCCAGATGCATGCAGTACCACCTTGTGCATCTGGCTTATGTGGGTCCTGGGGAATCAAACCTGGGTCCTTTGGCTTTGCAGGCAAGTGCCTTAACCGCTAAGCCATCCCTCCAGACCCACTATCTTCTTTATGGGGTCTTTCACTTGGACCCAGAGCTCTCCAACTAAGCTAGTCTAGCTAGCCAGCTTGCTCCTGTCTCTGCCTCTAGAGAGCTGGGGTTACAGGAAGATAGGCATGGCCTGCCTGCCATTTACATGGGTTATGGGGGTGCAAACTCAGGTCCTCACTCTTGCAAACCAAGCTCTTTACCGACTGAACTGTTTTCCCAGCCCACGAATCCCATTCTTGAATCCCTCTATCCTCATGACCTAATTATTTCCCCAAAGGCCCACCTGCAGATGCTATTACATTGGGGGTTAGGATGGCAACATATGAATTTTAGGGCAGACATTCAATCAATCCATAAGACCTATTTTCCAAGGAGGTGTGACTGTGGTAGATGGTGTTACTGTAATAAGTTGGTATTGACCCGTTCTACAGGTGAGCATTAACTAGCTCTCAGAGAAGTCACTCTCGACTACTTAAGTGAAGGAGACAGAATTCATCCCCACAGCTCCAAAGTGTCAGTGGTCTCCCTCCTCACATCACACCACGCTGCCTATGCACATCTAGGACATGTACAAGAGGTGGATTTGCCTGTCACTGCATGGCATTTACTTCAGGCCACTGTAAGGGCTCCCATTTTAGCTCTGGGTGGGCACCTGCTGCGAGGCTCCCGCTGCTCTATGTGAGGGAGATGGCTCAATTTCATGTATGATGTTAAATTTGCAGAAGAATCCAGGTCTCATCCTGTGCCCTGTGACCCAGATCTCTTGTTATATTGGGGTGTCTTTTCTTGAGGGCTGAATTGCTCTGGCTGTTGAGCTTTGCAAGCAAATGCCTTTAGCCATTGAGCCATCTCCCCAGCCCCCTCCCTTTTTTTTATGAGGTAGGATTTTGCTCTAACCCAGGCTGACGTGGAATTTCACTATGTAGTCTCAGGGTGGCCCCAAACTCCTGGCGTTCCTCCTACCTCTGCCTCTCAAGTGACAGGATTAAAGGCGTGTGCCACCATTCCTGGTCCGCCCCCTCCCACCTTTTTGAGACAAGGTCTCACGATGTGGCTCAGGCTGGCCATGAATTTGAGTTCCTCCTGCCTTATCTTTCCAAGTACTGGGATTACAGGTATGCACCATCATTCCAAGCATCTCATACATTCAGTTAACTGTTTTCTTGGCTTTGATTTTTGGAGGTAGGGTCTTGCTCTAGCCCAGGCTGACCTGGAATTCACTATGTAGTCTCAGGCAGGCCAGAACTCACAGCGATTCTCCCACCTCCATTTTCAGAGTGTTGGGATTAAAGGTGTGCACCACCACACCTGGCCCAGTTAACTCTTTCTCTCTCTCTCTCTCTCTCTCTCTCTCTTTTTTTTTTTCGAGGTAGGGTCTCATCCTAGTCCAGGCTGACCTGGAACTCACTATGTAGTCTCAGGGTGGCCTCGAACTCACAGCGATCCACCTACCTCTGCCTCCCAAGTGCTGGGATTAAAGGCGTGCACCACCACACCTGGCCCAGTTAACTCTTATACATTGTTTATTGTTTCTGTTCATAGCTATAGAAAAAGAAATGAAGATTTTTGTTGTATTTATATTTGCATCTATAAGGAACAGGCTTAAATGAAGAAAGCTAATGCCTGAAAGTGACCATGACATTTACCACGCTCCTAAGGCATGTTTGTTATCTGGTTAGCATGTTGGTTGAAGGAAAAGAGATGTGATAATTGACTTAGGTGGAAAGGCCTAAGTGAGGTCAGAGGAAGAGATTGAATAAAGGAAGAGTGGGAGGAAGGTTAATCAAACTCTAACAGGGTATAAATAAGCCATATGGAAACCTACTTTTTTGGACAATGGTGCACCCAGAAGCCATAGATTATATTAGAACAATTTCAGTGCCAGGAATGGGATACCTTCCGGTGAGTTGTTGGCCAGGGAGGTCCCAAATGCACCCAAAAGATTACAGGCCATTGCCAAGGCCCTTGGTTTCCCACCAGGAATAGATGGTAAGACCCTATTTCTGAAGACTCCACATACTTGGGCTGCAAGGTCACTGAGAAATCCTTCTGGAGCTGAGCTGAAACCTCCTCCCTGCAGATCAGCTGACAGAAAGGTGGAAAAAGCTATGCTGCATGCAGCTGTATGGGAGAGAGAGAAGTCATCAGTGGAGATACTCAACAGTGGACACTGCAAGCCTTAAATTTGGCCAGCCAGGCCAAATGAGCCAATGGGTGCAATAGTGGCATGTCTGTTATGGGGGAATCCAACTGCTTGCTAATTGAACTGGAGGCTCACTTCATGGGAGGGAATACATGCCTGACACTGAAAACCTATGATGGGGGAAGTCACGAGCCCTAGGGGTTAACTCCTGCTGGTGTCTGGCTAAATGCATATACTATGCTCACCAAACTGCCAGATAAGCACTTCTCTTAATGTTCATATCCATATATTAATGCTACTCTCACTTTTGGTTAGAGAAGCTTCTCGTTTCAGATGGCAGTGACCTCTGGGATGACTCAAAAGGCACCATGGTGCTGAGAAGTGACAGAGGAGTGCTCAGCACTGAAACATCTCTATCGCATCTTTCAAGGCTCAGGGTCTATTGCGGAAGAGGTGGAAAAAAAAAAGGAAAAGAAAAGAAAAAAAAAAAAGGTAGTGCCAAAAGAAGGGTAAGGGATTCCTTACAATACAATCTTCCAGACACAAAATGGCCTGGATACCCATGACCTTGCAGTGCCTGACACTACCTACACAAGACCCTCATAATAGGAGGAAATGATGACACCAAAATAAAAGAGAGACTAATTGGGAGAGGGAGGGGACATGACCGAGTGGAGCTGCAAAGGGGAAAGTAAGGGGGGAGGGAATTATCCTGGTTTATTTTCTATAATTATGGAAGTTGTCAATAAAAAAAAAAAAGAAAAAAATTTCCTGGAAGCCAAACCTGAAACAGGGATGGGAGTGACTGATGAGAAAGAGCCTTAGTTCCTTCCATAGATGTAGAGAGTCCTTGGTGATGGCAGACTGGCAATGCTGTAGACATGGGGTACTAGCAGTGTTATTGCACAGGTCAGCTGAGTTTATTTCACAGCGGTGGCGTCTAGACATTGACAACATCCTCCTTCTCCAGAGATTTGCCCTCAAGGAGCCACCCTTGGGTTTCCCACTCTTCCCAATTGTCAGCAGCGGATTACTGAGGCTGGCTCCTTGTCTCCAGGCTCCGGGTGAGACCCATTCTTTTTTGTTTGTTTGTTTTTTATTTTATTTGTTTGCAAGAAGAGAGAGATAGAAAGAGAGACAGAGAGAATGGGCACATCAGGGGCTCTAGCCACTGCAAACAAACTCCAGATGTATGTACCACTTTGTGTAGTTGTCCCGTATGTGGATACTGGGGAATTGAACCTGGATCCTTTGGCTTTGTAGGCAAGCACCTTAACCACTAAGCTATATCTCTTCGCCCATTTTTTTTTTTTTGAGGTAGTGTCTCACTTTAGCCAAGGCTGACCCGAATTCACTATGTAGTTTCAGGCTGGTCTTTAACTCATATGGATCCTCCTACCTCAGCCTCCCCAGTCCTGGGATTAAAGGTCACCACACCCAGCAGGTGGGACCAATTCTCTAAGACCTACTTTCTCTTCCTGTTCTCCCTGTAAAAATGGAGCTGAAGCTCAACTGGAACCGGTGACTGCACCCTGGTGGAATCCCTTCTCCTGCTCCTTGGCTCCTCCTGACGACATTCTCAAAATCTGTCATTGTGCTCCCATCTATCTTCAAGACTGGCTTTTAGGGAACACTGTCCAAGACTGTGAGCCAAGACTGTGAGTAAATCTTTCCCACAAAGAGCATCCTAACACACGTAACAAGCACATTTTGTGGACTGCAGATACCATAGGCACAAGGCTAATAGTTGTATTTCTGAGAGTTTAAATAAGCAAACATGTAATAGGTTGCTATTTTGGAGTTTCAGCTTTAAATGTTGAAATTATAGTAATCAGAATTATATAATAAGAATATCTTGGGCCAGAGAGATGGCTTAGCGGTTAAGGTGCTTTGCCTGCGAATCTGCGAATCCTAAGGACCCATGTTCTACTTTACAGATCCCATGTAAGCCAGACATACAAAGGTGAGGCAAGGGCAAGGTTGCACATGCCCACTAGGTGGCACAAGCGTTTGGAGTTTGCAGTGGCTGAGGCCCTGGCAATTCTCTCTCGTGCCTCTAAAAATTAAAATTAAAATAAAAAAAAAGAATATCTTTAGCCGGGTGTGGTGGCGCATGCCTTTAATCCCAGCACTCGGGCGGCAGAGGTAGGAGGATCTCCGTGAGTTTGAGGCTACCCTGAGACTCTACATGGTGAGTTCCAAGTCAGCCTGGGCTAGAGTGAGACCCTACATTGAACCCCCCCCCCGCCAAAAAAAAAAAAGAAAAAAAAAAAGAATATCTTTAAACTTGAGATTTTTAGCCCACTTGGTTAATAGTCAATTTTTGTTTTTCTTCGTTTTCTGGGGTTGTAAATGTTCTCTAATCCCCCTTTTCCATTTTACTGAGAAGAGAAACACAACCCTATGCTTTTGAATTTTCCATGCACTTTAGACGAAGAGGCAATCCTTTCCCAAGCCTCACCATTAAATTCCCATCTGGCATATTACTGAATGTTTCTTTTAGTTTCAATGCTGACCCAAAATATTTCCACAGTGACGTCAATGTCTGGGAGTCTCCAGATCGCACCCTGCCACCAGCTTCTCCCATAGGTATTTTCCAGAGGCGATACTGCATGGACACTACGCCTTGTTTTCTTTCCCAAGCTTGGCCTTTCGGGATCTTGGTGGTTCTCTGGTTTAAGTCTGAAGAAGCCACTTGTTTAAAGCAGGCTGGGAGCGGGGGTGGGGCTGGCAGGATTTACCTTCAAAATCCCAAACGCCCAAGGGTCTTCTGGGTCAGCTCCACGCAGCCGCTCAGCCTCCAGCGCCCTCGGTGCATGCTTGGGTGCGTGGGTCGCTCGCATTCGCCTCATTGACCTGCCCAGCAGTGACCCTTTCCCCAGGCTGAAGTCTGTCGCGCTCCATTGGCACTGAGCACAGGAGGCAGTTTTGAAAATGAACTTGGATGCTTCTGGGCCTTGCTTGGGGTCCTGCTCTCCGTTCACACAGAACAGGGGGAGAGAGTCCAATAGAGACTTTTTTTTTTTTTTTTGTTTATTTTTTTGAAAGCTATGGGCAGAGACAGAGAGAGGAAGAGGCAGATAGAGAGAAAGAGAGAGAATGGGCGCGCCAGGGCCTCCAGCCACTGCAGACGAACTCCAGACGCTTGCGCCCCCTTGTGCATCTGGCTAACGTGGGTCCTGGAGAATCAAGCCTCGAACCGGGGTCCTCAGGCTTCACAGGCAAGCACTTAACCGCTAAGCCATCTCTCCAGCCCCAATAGAGTCTTACTTGATTCTTTTTTTTTTTTTTTTTTTTCTCGAGGTAGGGTCTCGCTCAAGCCAGGCTGACCTGGAATTCACTATGTCGTCTTAGGCTGCTCTCTAACTCACTGTGATCCTCCTACTTTTGCCTCTCGAGTGCTGGCATTAAAGGCGTGCACCATCACACCCAGCTTTTTTTAATTTTAATTTTAATTTATTTACTTGATAAGAAAAAGAGAGAGAGAGAGAGCGAGAGAGAGAAAGAATGGGCACGCCAGGGCCTCCAGCCACTGCAAACGAACTCCAGACACATGCGCCACCTCGTGCAGCTGGCCAACGTGGATCCTGGGGAATTGAATCTGGGTCCTTTGGCTCTGCAGGCAAAACGCCTTAACCGCTAAGCCGTCCCTCCAGCCCCACACCCACCTTTTGATTCTTTTTTTCTTTTCTTAAAGTAAAAGTAAAGTAAAATTTAGTTATTTGCAAGCAGACTGAGAGATGGAGATAGAAAAAGACAGAATGGGTACCCCAGGGCCCGGACACATGCACCACCAACCACCTTGTGCATCTGTCTTTTTTTTTTTTTTTGTGGGTACTGGGGAATTGAACCCAGGTTGTTAGGCTTTGCAGGCAAGCACCATAACCACTGGCCAAGATGACTGGCCCAAACCTTAAAGCAGCACTCTGGAAGAATACCCGGTGGGGGGTTGAGGGCAGGACAGCTAGGAAAGGTTGGGGGGAGGCAAGGGGAAGGAGGAAGGCTGCTGGTGCTGTCGGGTTCTGAACCAATCCCTTATTTTCTGAGCGCTGCTGCTCATCCTGCACCCCGGGGAGAAGTGTGTGAGAGTGTCAAACTGGCTGCGGAGCTAGTTAGATGTGGTTTTGAACCTGCCACGTATCAGATGACCTGGGAAAAGTTGCTTGTATACCCTTGTATCTTATGAAGGGTGCAATGCATCATTGGGTGTCTGTTTTAGAGGCGTACACACTAGGTAGCCTTTCTTCCAAACCATTTAGACTCCAATGAAGAGGCTTTCCCTCAACTTGAAGTACCTTTGAGCTTGCCTCATAACTTGGCCTCCCTAAGTATATTATTCCAAGGAGCAAAACCTGTGAGCCCAAATCAGAACACCTGGTTTATTTACCCTAACCACAATCACTTTCATAGCACCTGCCCTGAGGTTGGCCTTGCAGGGTTTTGGGGGGTCCCGGGGGCAGTGGGTGGGTGCTGTAGCTATTGTTATTATTGGTATCCTCATGTTAGAGATACGTAAACTGACACATAGGAAAGTTACCTTGCCCAAGGTCACACATCTGACATAACTAGGACTAGAACCCAGGCACTGCTCACGAGAGACCAAAATTTATAGAAAATAGTAAAATAAAACAATTGCAGTGTTATTTTTCCTTACGTTTAATGGTTGAGTTATTTAAGTTGTCTAGGTAATTTTTTTTAGAATGAAAAAAATCCATTTTGCTGAACAATTTTTACATTTCACATGGATATATGCTAGCAGAATACATAATCTTTTATACTCAAATCATCCCAAATGATCAAAACAAGACTTATTTTTGCAGAATTGTTTGAGAGTTTCATCAGTTTTCCCCAAAGCTTCACCCAAGCTTCTGTTATTCAAATAATTTTCCTTTGAAGTGCCTATGCAATCAATTTAATTATATTTACATTGGAGACTCATACCATTAGCACACATTTGCTCTGACAAAATGAGGCGTCCAAGGACACACACTAGCATTAAGAGAAGTGCTTGTTGGAGTGGGGGCTAATTTGATAATATTAGTGATATTTTCATTTTAAGATGACCTTTGCTTCCCCAAGCAAACTGGCAACAACAAGGACTTTGAATAATGAAGTCTGAGCTAATGAGGACCCTGTGGCATTTCACAGATGTAAACTACCCTGCCTCCCTTAGAGACAGCCACAGCTTAGCTGATTGGATGAGGATGTCTGCTTGATTACTGCGGCCAACAGACTCCAAGATGAGTCTCCCAAGTCTTTGCCTCTTGGTGCTGATGTGTTCCTGTATTCCTCTCCCATGGAGTGTAGGTGGGACTTGCGACTGGATTTTTTAAATTTATTTTTATTTATTTATTTGAGAGTGACAGACAGAGAGAGAAAGAGGCAGAGAGAGAGAGAGAGAGAGAGAGAGAGAGAGAGAGAAAGAGAGAGAGAGAGAGAGAGAGAGAGAATGGGCCCACTAGGGCTTCCAACCACTGCAAACGAACTCCAGACGCGTGCGCCCCCTTGTGCATCTGGTTAATGTGGGTCCTGGGGAATCAAGCCTCGAACTGGGGGGTCCTTAGGCTTCATAGGCAAGTGCTTAATGGCTAAGCCATCTCTCCAGCCCTGGATATATATTTTTTAACTTAATTAATTTGTTTTCAAGAGAGAGAGGAAACAAACGTCAGGACCTCTAGCCACTGCAAATGAACTCCAGATACATGTGCCACTTTGTGCATCTGGCTTTACAATGGGTACTGAGGAATCTAACCTGGGTTGTTGGGCCATAACCACTGGGCCATCTCTCCAGCCCCTGTGACTGGTTTCTAACTATCTGTGAGGGGATGTGTATGATGAGGAATACACAAGTACATACACGTACACAGAGATTGCAATGTCCTTCTGATGAGAAGACTGTTTCTCACTGGCTTTCTTGAAGCCAGTTTTCATGCCATGCTTGATGCTGCAGAGAGGTCCATGTGGCAGGAACTGAAGGTGCCCCCAGCTGACAGCCAGCAAACATGGATGCTGTTGCAGCCAGGTTCACATTGCTGGCAGAAATCACCCGACCAAGAGCAGCTTGTGGGAAAAAAGGGTTTATTTTGGCTTACAGACCCCAGGGGAAGCTCCATGATGGCAGGGGAAAACGATGGCATTAGCAGAGGGTGGACATCACCCCCTGGCCAACATAAGGTGGACAATAGCAACAGGAGAGTATGCCGGACACTGGCTATAACACCCACAAGCCCACCTCTAACAATACACGTCCTCCGGAAGGTGTTAATTCCCAAATCTCTGTCAGCTAGGGACCTAGCATTCAGAACACCTAAGTTTATGGGGGGCACCTGAATCACACCACCTCAGATGCCATTAATTCAACAGCCCATATGGCTGAATTCTGCCAAGTCCTGTGATACAGACCTTCCACAGTTCAACCTTGAAATGACACTTTAGCCCTGGCGTACACTATAACTGTGGCCTTAGATGGCATCTGGAGTCAAGGACCCAGCAAAGCTATGCCTGTTCTCCCATGAGATAATAATGTATGTTGTCTAAACCTGCTGCATGTGTAATAATTGGTTATCCAGCAATGGGTAACCAATAACAAATAATTACATCATATGGGACATTTATCTCAATTTTTTTTTTTTGAGGTGTGGTGGCACACGCCTTTAATCCCAGCACTCGGGAGGCAGAGGTAGGAGGATTGCCAAGAGTTCGAGGCCACCCTGAGACTACATAGTGAATTCCAGGTTAGCCTGGGCTACCTTGATAAACAAAACAAAACAATAAAAAAACCAAACAACAAACAAGAAGACACAAACCATTTTTTTTGGCCAAATCCCAAATATGGCCTGTTGAACTACCTGTAAGTGCACCATGGCGAATCCCACACACTCCATGCAATTCCTGTAATGATCCCACTGTTTTCTACAAATTTCCACATGGAACCTCCAGGACTAGCATGAGCTGGAGATAATAATAATCCTAAAATGTCTGAAAGTCCCCTTTGCAAAGGCTGGGCTGTAGCTCAGTGGCCTGCTATACTTTCTGTGAGTGGGCCATGGTGACCAAGAGGGAAACGATCTCGCAGATTCATCGCAATTCTTCACACACTGTCAGCGGTGGAAGAAGTAACAGAAGGATGGGTTCCAGGGTCCACTGGGGTCACAGTAATGGTCCCACTGCGAGGGAGCCCTGCTGAATCCTATCTTCCATAAATCTCCACATACCCACCAGGAGAACCGTGAGGGGCCTCCAGGACCAGCATTAGCTGGAACAATAACAATTCTGAAAGGTCCCATCAAAATGGGAGTAAGGGCTATTCGTTTGGTCCAGGAGGCTCTGTAAATCCTGGAGTTTTAGGACCTTGGAGTTACCTCATACCTTAAAAATATCTCCATTCCGGCACTCAAGAGAAGAACCGCTTTTCCCCAGCCAGCGCTCTGCAAAGCTTGGTGGGGCTGTGAATTTGGTCGTTTGTAATCCGTCAGACTTCAGGATCCATCTCTGCCTCCAATTTTCAGCATCATTAGCCCTGTGCTGCCTGAGATAAGAGTATTTAGGGATGTCACAGAAACGTCCTTACTCACTGACCATGCTTCGAAATCAGAAGTGAAATTCCTAAGACTACCTTTTTTTTCCTTTTAGGGTTAATTTTTTTTTTCTGTGCAGTTAGATGGACTGGCCCACCTCATAGCCTTTGTAACCTTTCCTCCTTGATCTACCAGAGGCAAGCTTTCAATAAGCACTTCATTCCATGTGATTGTAGGTGATAATTTTATATTTTGCTACTACGAGCCATGGATTGCATGAGCACAATTTATGTTATAAAGAGGATACAAATTGTCTTTTAATTATTTTAAAAAATTTTCTTTTCTTTTCTTTTTTCTTTTCTTTCTTTTTTTTTTTTTTTTTTGAGGTAGGGTCTCACTCTAGCTCAGGCTGACCTGGAATTCACTATGTAGCCTCAGGGTGGCCTCGAACTCGTGGTGATCCTCCTACCTCTGCCTTCCGAGTGCTGGGATTAAAGGCGTGCGCTACCACGCCTGGCTCTTTTCTTTTTTAATATTTATTTATTTGACAGAGAAAGAGGGAGAGAAAGAGAGAAAGAGAATGGGCACACCAGGGCCTCCAGCCACTGCAAATGAACTCCAGATTCATGCGCCCCCTTGTGCATCTGGCTAACATGGTTCCTGGGGAATTGAACCAGGGTTCTTTGGCTTTGCAGGCAAGAGCCTTAACTGCTAAGCCACCCCTCCAGCCCTGTCTTTTAATTTTTTTTTTTCTTTTCAAGGTAGGGTCTTGCTCTAGCTCAGGCTGACCTGGAATTCACTATGTAGTCTCAGAGTGGTCTTGAACTAACAGCAATCCTCCCACCTCTGCCTCCTGAGTGTTGGGATTAAAGACATGCACCACCATGCCCAGCTTGTCTTTTAATTTTTATTTATGGATTTGCATGCATGTGTCATCAGAGTCTCTTGCTGCCACAAAAAATATCTGTTTATCTTTTCATGGGTGGCTTGGGAATTGAATCTAGGCTGGCAGACTTTGCAAGCAAGCACCTTTGACTACTGAGCCATCTCTCCAGCCTTGCAAATTGATTTTTTTTTCTTTTCAAAGTTTTTTTTTTTAACAATTTCCATGATTATAAAAAATATCCTATGGTAATGCACTCCCTCCCCCCACTTTCTCCTTTGAAACTCGATTCTCCATCATATCCCCTTCCCCATCTCAATCAGTCTCTTTTATTTTGATGTCATGATTTTCTCTCCTATTATGATGGTCTTGTGTAGGTAGTGTCAGGCACTGTGAGGTCATGGATATCCAGGCCATTTTGTGTCTGGGGAGAGCACGTTGTAAGGAGTCCTACCCTTCCTTTGGCTCTTACATTCTTTCCGCCACCTCTTCCACAATAGATCCTGAGCCTTGGAGGGTGTGATAGAGATATTGTAGTGCTGAGCACTCCTATCACTTCTTTCCAGCACCATGATGCCTTCTGAGTCATCCCAAGGTCTCTGCCATCTGAGAAGAGAAGCTTCTCTATCCAAAAGTGAGAGTAGCATTAATATAAGGGTATAAATATTAAGAAAAGTGCTTACTGGGCAGTTTGATAAGCATAGTATATACATTTAGCCAGACAGCAGCAGATATTACACCTCTAGGGCTCATGACTACCCCTGTTTTAAGTTTTCAGTATCAGGGATGTATTCCCTCCCATGGAGCGGGCTTCCAGTCCAATTAGAGGGTAGTTGGTTTCCACCATGACAGACGTGCCACTATTGCACCTGTTGGCTCATTTGGCCTGGCTGGCCAAATATAAGGCTTGCAGTGTCCACTGTTGAGTATCTTCACTGATGATTTCTCTTTTTCCCATTGAACTGCATGCAGAATGGCTTCTTCCAGCTTTCTGTCAGCTGGTCTACATGGAGGAGGTTATCAGCTCAGTTCCAGCAGGATTTCTCAGTGACCTTGCAGCCCAAGTATGTGGAGTCTTCAGCAGTAGGGTCTTAGCATCTATTCCAGGCAATGGCCTATAATGTTTTGAGGGCATCAGGGACCTCCCTGGCCAACAACTCACTGGAAGGTATCCCACCCCTGGCACTGAAAATTTTCTAGCAACAATCTACAGCTCCTGAGTGTTCCATTGTCAAAAAAAGTAGGTTTTCATATGATTTATTTATATCCTCTTAGATTTTGATTAGCCCTCCCTCCACCTTTCCTTTACTTAATCTCTTCCCCTGACCTCACTTGGGCCTTTTCACCCCCATTTACCTATTCTTCTACTTACATATATATAATACCATCCTATTAAGTACCCCCCTCCCTTCCTATCTCTTCCCTTTATATCTCTTTTCTAGCTTACTGGCCTTTGCTACTGAGTTTTCTTCCTACTCATGCAGAAGTCCAATTATCTGTAGCTAGGATCCACATATGAGAGAGAGCATGCGATGCTTGGCTTTCTGGGCCTGGGTTACCTCCCTTAGTATAATCCTTTCCAGATCCATCCATTTTCCTGTAAATTTCATAACTTCATTGTATAAATGTACCATATCTTTATTATCCACTCATCAGTTGAGGGACATCTAGGCTGGTTCCATTTCCCAGCTATTGTGAATTGAATGGCAATAAACATGGTTGAGTAAGTATCTCTAAGGTAATGAGATGAGTCCTTAGGATACATGCCTAGGAGTGCTATAGCTGGGTCATATGGTAGATCTATTTTTAGCTGTTTTAGGAACCTCCACACTGATTTCCACAATGGCTGGACCAGATTGCATTCCCACCAACAGTGTAGAAGGGTTCTCTTTTTCCACATCCTCGCCAGCATTTATAGTCATTTGTTTTTATGATGGTAGCCAATCTGACAGGAGTGAGATGGAATCTCAATGTAGTTTTAATCTGCATTTCCCTGATGACTAGGGATGTAGAACATTTTTTAAGATGCTTATATGTCATCTGTATTTCTTCTTTTGAGAACTCTCTATTTAGTTCCATAGCCCATTTTTTAATTGGCTTGTTTGATTTCTTATTATTTAATTTTTTGAGTTCTTTGTATATCCTAGATATTAATCCTCTATTAGATGTATAGCTGGCAAAGATTTTCCCCATTCTGTAGGTTGCCTCTTTGCTTTATTCACAGTGTCCTTTGCCATACAAAATCTTTGTAATTTCACGAGGTCCCAGTGGTAAATCTGTGGTTTTGGGGGAGGGAGGGTATTACCATGGGATATTTTTTATAATCATGGAAGATGTTAATAAAAATTGAAAAAAAATCTGTGATTTTATTGCCTGAGCAGTTGGGTTTATATTCAGAAAGTCTTTGCCAAGACCAATATGTTGAAGGGTTTCCCCTACTTTTGCCTCTAGCAGTTTCAGAGTTTCAGGTCTGATGTTAAGGTCTTTAATCCATTTGGTCTTAAATCTTGTGCATGGAGAGAGTGAAAAATCTATTTTCATCCTTCTACAGACACATATCCAGTTTTCCCAGCACCATTTGCTAAAGAGGCTGTCTTTTCTCTAATGAGTATTTTTGGCATTTTTATCGAATATCAGGTGGGTATAGCTACCCGGACTTACATCTGGGTCCTCTATTCTGTTCCATTGATCTACATGTCTGCTTTTGTGCCAGTACCATGCTGTTTGTTACCATGGCTCTGTAGTATAGGTTAAAATCAGGGATGGTGATACCACCAGCCTTATTTTTGTTACTTAGTATTGTTTTAGATATTCGAGATTTTTTTTGTGATTCCAAATGAATTTATGGATTGTTTTTTCTATTTCTGTGAAGAATGCCATTGGAATTTTGATGGGGATTGCACTAAATGTGTAGATTACTTTTGGTAAGATTTCCATTTTCACAATATTGATTCTTCTGATCCAGGAACAAGGATGTTTTTCCATTTCCTAGTGTCTTCTGCAATTTCTCGCTTGAGTGCTTTAAAGTTTTCATTATAGAGATCCTTCACTTCCTTGGTTAGGTTTATTCCAAGGTACTTTATGTATTTATTTTTTTTTGATGCAATTGTGAATGGGAGTGATTCTCTGATTTCATCCTCTGTGTGTTTGTTGTTAGCATATAGGAATGCTACTGATTTCTGTGTATTTATTTTGTATCCTGCTACATGGCTGTAGGTGTTTATTAGCTCTAACAGCTTGCTGGTAGAGTCTTTAGGGTCCTTAATATATAGAATCATGTCATCTGCAAATAATGATAACTTGATCTCTTCCTTTCCAATTTGTATCCCTTTTATGTGTGTCTCTTGCCTTATAAGACTTCTAGTACTATATCAAATAAAAGTGGGGACAGTGGACACCCTTGTCTTGTTCCTGATTTTAGTGGAAAAGCTTCAAGTTTTTCTCCATTTAGTATTATGTTGGCTGTAGGCTTGTCGTAAATAGCCTTTATTATGTTGAGATGTTCCCTCTATTTCCAGTCTCGTGGGACTTTTCTCATGAAGGGATGTTGGATTTTGTGAAATGCCTTTTCTGCATCTAATAAGATGATCATGTGATTTTTGTCCTTCAGTCCATTTATATAATGTATTACATTTATTGATTTGCATATGTTGAACCATCCCTGCATCTCTGGGATAAAGCCTACTTGGTTAGGGTGAATAATCTTTCTGATATATTCTTGTATTCTGTTTGCCAATATTTTGTTGAGAATTTTTGCATCTATGTTCATGAGGGAGATTGGTCTGTACTTTTCTTTTTTTGTTCTATCTTTGCCTGGTTTTGGTATCAGGGTGATGCTGTTGCAAATTGATTTTTGAGGCAAGGTTCACTCTAGCGAGGCTGACTTGAAACTTACTCTATATCCTGAGTTGGCCTTGAACTCCAGTTATCTCCCTACCTCAGCCTCTCAAATGCTAGGCATGTAGGCATGTGCCAACACATTGAAAATGCAATTTGATATGTCTCTTCCAACAACTTTTTTTTGTTTGTTTGGTTTTTGGTTTTTGGTTTTCCAAGGTAGGGTCTCACTCTAGCCCAGGCTGACCTAGAACTCATTAGGTAGTCTCAGGGTGGCCTTGAACTCACGGTGATCCTCCTACCTCTGCTTCCCAAGTAGTGAGATTAAAGGCGTGCGCCACCACGCCCAGCAACTGTTTTTTTTTTTTTTTCCCCCTGAGGTTAGCTCTTACTCTAGCCCAGGCTGACCTGAAACTTACTCAGTAGTCCCAGGCTGGCCTCAAACTCAGAGTGATCCTCCTACTTCTGCCTTACTAGGGTTGGGATTAAAGGCATGTGCCACCATGCCCAGCCTATTCCAGTAACTCTTTGAGCTTCATTCAGGGACTGGAGGAGAAGATGCCCTTCCTCCAGCCATGGATGGAGCAACTGTTAGCTTCTGGGCTTCTCTTTCTCCCTGTCTTCCTTCACCCCTCCCTGCTGCTAGCTGGAAGTGAAGATGTAAGCATCCTGGCAGGGATGAAGATGCTCTACAGAGAAACTTGTACCCTTCCCTCCAGCTGTCAGACTACTGAAACCGTGGTCCCCAAGGAAACTCAGTTTCCCCAGGAGCCTCATGCTGCCATCTAGAAAAGGCGAAGTCTGGAGGAAGCCAGAGGAGGAAACTGTCTCCTTGAAAGAGTTTTCACAGTTCTGACAACTTGTCAGACCACCTCACAGGCCAGACTGGAGCAGAGACAATGATGGAGGGCAGGGATGTACCCAGACCTAGGACTGCTTAGAGCTATGTAGCTCTCCTACCCTCTATTTCAACCTAAATCTCATGTCAGACCCTGAAAATGGACCTGGGCAGCGGGTAGCACTTGACCTTTTTGGTTCTACATTGAATAGTCCCCCTCCCCTTGTTTTTGCGTTTCAGTATTGCCTGTATAATTAGCCTATTGAGGGCAGGTGGCTTGTTAGGACTGCTGGGGCTAGAATCAGATCTGCCCCCGCTAACACCTTAGGGCCGGACCCTAGGATCTGCCCATAGTGACACCTCTTCCAGCTAAGTGGCTAGAAATTCAAGTTAGAAGCTTTAATAATATATATGTGTCTATTGGAGGACATCCATGCATTCAAACTACCACAGGTGTTAGTTATCTCCCTATCTGAAGCCTACCACGGCTTTCACGTGCTGTCCAGGAGAGCTTTGAGATGTGCTCCCAGCCGGTGCAAGACTGGGGCCCGACGAGAAAGCTGGAAGGTGAAACCGGGCTGTGGATGGCCTGAAGTTCAATTCCACCCAGAAGAAACGTGGACCATCCAGGAAGGCCAGTGTGGGGCTTTAGAGTCAGAGGAGCGAGAGGGGCTGCTGCACTGGGGTCAGTGGCCCTCCCACAGCCTGTGGAGACAGTAGGGGAAGGACCTGTCCCACCGCGATGTGCCTTCCGTGGGAGAAAGCCTGGAGCAGGGCTGAGCGTGCCCAGCTGGATCCCCAGGTGCCGGGCTCCGCCGGCGGGGGCAGGTAGTGCCGAGGGAAGGACCAGGCCCGCTGGTTCCTCCCGAGGGGCTGAGGAGGAGATGAGCGTCCGATGACTCAGACCTCTCCTGGCCACCGGAGAAAAACCACACTGAGTCGGGAGTCTTGTCGAAGCAGGAACTCGATTTATTGCTATGAACAGTTGCCTATATAATGTTGGGGGTGAAGGCGGGGATTTTAGGACGGTGGGGAAAGGTAAGGGCCAATAGTAAACTGACTATTGAGATGATAATCCTAACTCCCATGCGGAAGTAGCAGGCAAGAAGCCATTAGGCGTCTTGCTGAGTCACGTCTGGCCAGAGGCAGATCACCAAACTTTAGCTAGGCTCAGGAAGTTCCACTAGGCCTCACACCTGGGCCTTTCAGAGGCCAACACCCAGGGGCTGAGGACAGAATTGAAAGAGCTGACTTGGGATATGATCACTTGAGGCGAGGAACCTGTAAGGCACCTCCAAAATTCCCACACAATGGTATGAGGAAAAACAAAAAACCGCCTTGTGTCATCTATGGGCCGCATGGTGATTATCAGCTTTAATCGTGTGCAAGGCTCAGTGAACAGAAAGGTAGAAGATCAAGTTGTAACTCAGCCACCCTGTTCTCTCTCATCTCCACCCTACCTTTGTGACCAGAGTTGTTAGGGTCAGAGCCTGCATGTCCAGGCTGTCATCAGAATAACCATAGCTGGGCTGGAGGGATGGCTTAGTGGTTAAGGCACTTGCCTGGAAAGCCAAAGGTTCAGTTCCCCAGGACCCATGTAAGCCAGATGCACAAGGTGGCACATGTGTCTGGAGTTCCTTTGCAGTGGCTGGAGGCCCTGGTGTGCCCGTTCTCTCTGTCTGTCCCTCAAATAAATAAACAAAAACATTTTAAAAAAGAATAAGTATAGTTAAGATTTAATTTTTTTTATTTGTAAGAAGAGATACACACACACATACACAGAGAGAGAGAGAGAGAGAGAGAGAGAGAGAAAGAAAGAGAGAAAATGGACAGGCTAGGGTCTGTAGCCACTGCACATGAATTCCAGATGCATGCACCAGTCACTTTGTGCATCTGGCTTTGTGTGGGTACTGGGGAATTGAACCCAGGTTGTTAGGCTTTGCAGGCAAGTGCCTTAACCACTGAGCAATCTTTCCAGTCCCAGTTAGGATATTTTAAAAGAAGACTTTTGTAACTAGTCAACTTCAATTTAAAACTCATTATCTCATTACTAATGAACAATGTAAAAGAGCTTAGAAAGCATGAAAGGTGTATTGAATGTCAAGTTGAATTTAGTTCAAAGTTTTCTTTAAAGAGGAAGTTTCTCTTTAAGCCTTGGTTGGCATCCATTCCATGGGTGAATTGATTTGTTATATATTCAGTTGGGTTAATCCTGACCAGGCTGTGGAAAATGTGTCATTTCACAATTGGGTCAAGCAATCCACATAACATGCAGGACTAAAAGTGGGCATATGAAAATATCCGCTTTCCCACTTTTCTAAATGAGTTTAGGAAATGGAAGAGATCTTGTGGGTTAGCCACTTAAAGATGATATGTTCATGAATGTGACTTTCAGACTTGTAATTCTAGAGTTTTCTGTTGTCCCATCCTCTTTGTTGACTTAAAACAAAAAGAAAATCCACCAACTCTAAATTATAAACTGCTTCTTTTAGTCGATGACATCTCATCAATAGCTTGTGAGGTGTCGAGAATATTTTGAAGAATAAAATTTCCACGTGCGGGCTAGAGAGATGGCTCAGCAGTTAAGTCACTTCACGTACAAGCACGGGGTCCAAAGGGGACCTGAGAAGGCTGCCTGAGTTCAGATTTCCAGAACTCTCATAAATAATGAAGCCATGAACATCTGTAACTCCAGTCCTGTGGGGAGTGGAGACCTGTGAGTTGCTGGAGCTCATGAACAGCAAACTGCAGACTCTGGCACCAGGAAAAAACAAGCGAGTGAGTAATGGAGGGGGACCCTTGACTTTCTCTCCCACACTGCAGGTGAGTGCATGGGCTGCCACATCAACACATCCATGTGCATACACCACTCGCACTGCACATATCTCATCACATACACTATGCAAATGCAAAATGATCGACGTGTGAGGTGATTTTGTCATTTTTTTTTTTTTTTTTTTGAGGCAGGTTTTTGCTCTAGCCCAGGCTGACCTGGAATTCACTATGTAGTCTCAGGGTGGCCTTAACTCATGGCAATCCTCCTACCTATTCCTTCCAAGTGCTAGGATTAAAGGCATGTGCCACCACGTCCAGCTTGAGCTGATTTTAAAAAAATATTTTCATTGAGGTGGGCGTGGTGGCACACATCTTTAATCCCAGCACTTGGGAGGCAGAAGTAGAAGGACTGCTGAAAGTCTGAGGCCAGCCTGGGTTATAGAGAGATCCTACCTTGAAAAACATACATATATATACATATATATATATATTTGGCTGGAGAGATGACTTAGCAGTTAAGGCACTTGCCTAAAAAAAGCCAGTGGATGGGGCTGGAGAGACGGCTTGGCAGTTAAGGCACTTGCCTGTGAAGCCAAAGGACCTTGGTTCGATTCCCCAGGATCCATGTAAGCCAGATGCACAAGGTGGTGCATGCATCTGGAGTTCGTTTGCAGTGGCTGGAAGCCCTGGTGCACCCATTCTCTCTCTCTGCCTCTTTCCCTCACTCAAATAAATAAATCTAAAATAATAAAAAAAAAGCCAATGGCCACATAATTGATTCCCCAGGACCCAGATGAGCCAGATGCTCAGGGTGGTGCATGTGTCTGAAATTTGTTTTCAGTAGCTAGAGGCCCTGGCCTGCCCATTCTCTCTATCTGCCTCTCTTTCAAATAAATAAATAAAAACAAAATTAAAATTAAAAAAACATTTTGAGGCAAGCCCAACAGACTTGCCTTTTTTTTTTTGATTTTTTTTTTTCGAGGAAGGGTCTCACTCTGGCCCAGGCTGACCTGGAATTCACTATGTAGTCTCAGGCAGGTCTCGAACTCACGGCAGTTCTCCTACCTCTGTCTCCCGAGTGCTGGGATTAAAGGCGTGCGCCACCACGCCTGGCTTGCCTTTTTTTTAAGGCGAGAGAGAGAGAGAGAGAGAGAGAATATGAATTGGTGTGCCAGGGCCTCCAGCCACTGCAATTGAACTCCAGACACATGTACCACCTTGTGCACATGTGTGACCTTGTGCACTTTTGTCACTGTGCATCTGGATTACATGGGACCTGGAAAGTCCAACCTGAGTCCTTAGACTTTTCAGGTAAGCACCTTAACTGCTAAGCCATATCTCCAGCCCTTAAAAATATTATTTATTTGCAAGAGGAGAGAGAGAGAGAGAGAGAGAGAGAGAGAGAGAGAGAGAGAGAGAGACAATATGAATGAGTGTGCCAGGACCTCTAACCACTAGAAACAAGTTCCAGATGCATGTGCCACTTTGTGTATCTGGCTCTACATGAGAACTGTTGAATTGAACTAGGGTGGATAGACTTCAGGTAAGTGCCTTTAACAGCTGAGCCATCTCTCCAAACTACAAATTTATTTTTTATAAATAAAATTTATTATAAATACATTTTATGTTAAAATCAACTCATATATGGATTTCTTTCAGATTATTTTGTTATTTTATGCTTTCAAGGAAGTCAAATGGTACAATCTTAATTTCCTCATGTTTCCCTAGTGTGTAGGTTGAAGCAGAGGTGCATCCACTGTACTATTCCACCTTTTGTTAAATCTATCTTATGGGCTGGAGAGCTGGCTTAGTGGCTAAGGCGCTTGCCTGCAAAGCCTAAGGACCCAGTTTCAATTCCCCAGTTCCCATGTAAGCCAGACGCACATGGTGATGCATATGTCTGGAGTTTGTTTGCAGTGGCTATAGGCCCTGACATACCCATTCACTGTCTATCTGCCTCTTTCTCTCAAATAAATAAATAAAAACCTATATTTCATTCTTCAAATTTCTGAACCTTGAGTATTCCATGCAAGACTTGCTCATTAGCAGTGGTAATCCTCAAAGGACAGACTGCAAATGAATATGTCCACTACACTTCTTGGATGATGTAATTGCTTCCTGTGCTCTGATCGACTCTCTCCCTCCCTCCGAAGCCTTTGTCCAATAAAGCCATTCAAGGATGCACATTTCTACTACACTGAGCACTGTTCCAGGAACGTCATCTTTTAGTATTCCTCAGCCAGCCTGACCTGAGATGCCAGAGCACTTTCATGTTCCCTCTGACCAGAAAGGTGATGGAGCTGGGTCACGTGCCTCATAGAAGAGAGAGGTTCCTGCTCTGTGGTGACTTGAATATAACATGTCCCTCATAGGCTCCTGTGTTTGATCCCCAGATGGTGACACTGTTCTAGAAGGTTATGGAACTTTTAGAATTGGTACCTAGATGGTGACACTGTTCTAGAAGGTTATGGAACCTTTAGAAGGTGGAGCCTTGCTGGAGGAAGTATGTTCCTGGGGGTGGGCCTTGGGGTTTTTAGCCCCACTTGCTGTTCTTGCTCTCCCTACTTCCTCCCTGCTGGTGTGATGACATGACACTGGCTTCTCGTTCCTGTCATACTTCCCCGCCATGAGAGACTCTACCCTCTGGAACTATAAACCAAAATAAACTATTTCCTTCCCTAAGTTGTTTCTGGTCAAATATTTGTTCATAACAAAGAGAGAGTAACTAATTCATGCATTGTGTGGCGCTTGGTCACATGGGCACAGAGGCTGTGCTTGTCCAAGAAGAGTCTTTGTCAACAGGGGCTTCATGATCTGTTTTCAGCTTCTCTTGCCACAGAGCTCAGGCATGAATCCCGCTGGGAACACCCTCCTCAGTCCCCTTTGCGTCTTCCTATGAATGAGCCCCTTTTTTTCCTCTCATTTCATGGAAATAGATGCCTTTTTCTTCCCAGTCATCAGCGCATTTGTTGGAATTATTTTGGTTACAAAGAACAGACATCCACTTGAGCCAACAGCTAACGGGCTAAATTATGAAGTATTTAGAGTGTCTGGTGAAACAACATGGCAGGATTGCAGCTGGGTGGCAAGGAGAACCTTACAAAGAATACTGACGAGACTCAAGGCCGCCGCCACCTCCTCTCACATCGCTGGGCTTTTTCTGACTGACGTGGCCCTGTATGGACGGACTTGGCTGGAGGATGGACTGAGCTGGATCTTTCTGTGTGAGGCCTTGGGATCCATCCCTAGCATCAGAAAACAATCTCAACAACAACAAAAAACATCTCAGGGGCTGGAAAGATGGCTTAGTGGTTAAGGCACGTGCCTGTGAAACCTAAGGACCCAGGTTCAATTCCCCAGTACCCATGTGAGCCAGATGCACAAGGTGGCACGTGTGTCTGGAGTTTGTTTACAGTGGCTAGAGGGTCCCCCCATCTCAAATAAACTTGAAAAATAAAAGCCGGGCGTGGTGGCACACACCTTTAATCCCAGCACTCAAGAGGCAGAGGTAGGAGGACTGCCATGAGTTCGAGGCTACCCTGAGACTAGATAATGAATTCCATCCAGGTCAGCCTGAGCTAGAGTGAGACCCTACCTTGAAAAACAAAAACAGAAAAAACAACAACAGAAGCTCAGACTCGGGAGTTTTGAATCACAGTGCCGTAGTTTACTTGCTGTACCCACCTAGGCTACCCTTTCAAGGTTTCTACTTTCTCATCTGTGAAATGGCAGTGATTCCAGTGATTATGTTGTAAGAGAGGTGTGGGGGTTCAACAATATCTGGCACAAGGTGATTGCATAGTAAATGTTCTAATTATTGGGTATCAGCTATGCTCCAGGCTTACAGCTGTAAATAAGATAGGCTAGGTCGCTGCTTTTATGGAATTTACATTGTCTTTTGAAGGAAAAAAGGCTAAACCATAGCCAAATGTCACAAAAAAAAAAACCCCAAAAACAAAAACAGCAACAACAACCAAAAAACAAAAACCAGAGCTGGGCGTGGTGGCGCACACCTTTAATCCCAGCACTCGGAAGGAAGAGGTCCGAGGATCACCATGAGTTTGAGGCCACCCTGAGACTACATAGTGAAATTCAGGTCAGCCTGGGCTAGAGTGAGAACCTACCTCGAAAACCCAAAATAAATAAATAAATAAATAAAATTAAAAACCAGCAAATGAATGCTAAAAAGAGCATGAAGAGGGCAATATGCTGGGCACACCTCTGGGAGGTGAGGTGATCAGGGAGAGCTTCTCGGGGGAAATAACATTTATGCTGGAACTTGAATGACAAGTACAGCGAGTACCCAGAAGCTACCGGGACAAGTGTTCCATGTGAAAGGTCAACGCATGCAATGACCTCAGACAGGAACACTCGGTGTGTCCAAGGAAAAGAATGAGCCCATATTTAACTCAGGCCCATACTCTTTCTACATCAAGGTCTTTGTGACACAAACCATAAGATAAAACCACAGGCAAATAAGCTTGAGCATTTTAAAAAAAATATTTATTAGAGATGACAGAGAGAGAGAGAGAGAGAGAGAGAAAATATGAGGCAGACAGAAACAGAGTGAGTACGGGCATGCCAGGGCCTCTAGCCACTGCAAATGAGCTCCAAATGCATGTACCACATTGTGCATTTGGCTTTACATGGGTACTGGGGAATCGAACCTGGGCCTTCAGTGTTTGCAAGCAAGTGCGTTAACCACTGAACCATCTCTCCAGCCCAGCTTGAACATATTTGAGGCAGATACTGTCTAGTGGCCCATCCAGGCTCATGTGTCTGAGCACTAGGTCCCCATCAGGTGATGTGTTGGAAGGTTGCAGAACCTGTAGGAAGTGTGGGGAGGGGCTTATAGTCCCACCCCACTTCCAACCCCATCACTCTGCTTCCAGGTCAGCCCCATGTAACAAGCCGCTGCTGTGTGCTCCCACTGCCGTGGAGCCTCTTGCCATACCTTCCCGCCACCATGAACTATACTGAGCCAAAGCAGAACCTCTCCTCCCTTAAGTCACTTCATGTCCAGTACTTGGTCACAGCGGTGAGGAAAGTAACTGGTACACTATCCCAGCTCTTTTCTATCAGGAAGTGGAAAGCCACTTTCTCGGACTCCCTTGCAGCTAGTCCGGTATGTGTGATATATGTCGGCGGTGGTGAGCCCAGCCAGCGGGCCCAGAGGCAGAAGCTGCGGGGTCTTCTGGGGTGCACTCCAGAGTTGCGTGTTGTGGGAAGGCTCTTTTTTCTAGATGTGTTGTTTCTGGCTAAGTAGCACTGAAGTCTGATTTTCTAGTCCTTCTAAAGACTTTGAGTTGGCGTAGGGGAGATGGCTCAGTGATTAAAGGCGCTTGCTTGCGAAGCCTGCCAACCCGACTTCAGTTCCCCAGTATCCACATGTAACTGGATGCACAAAGTGACACACACAACTGGAGTTCATTTGCAGCATCAAGAGGCCCTGCATACCCATTCTCTCTTCTCTCTCTCTCTGCTGCAAATAAATAAAAGTTAAAAAAACACAAAAGAGATTTTATGAGCTGTTCAGTTCTTCCACATGTTTCTTTCTGCTTAAAACTACAGTGAATTCTATTGTCTGCAATTAAGAGCCTTGGGCTGTATTCCACCCTGCTAATTCTCATCTCTTCCCACATCACACCAGGGGTCTAACCTGAGGACAAGGGAACCTGAGTGATACAGCCCCGGGGACTGTAGGGCCATCCAGGGAGAGGAGGGCAGAGGTGGCATGAGGTAGTGGGACAATACCCAGCATAGTCACCTTGGCAGGTACCACCACACCCTGTCTTTCCACACACCAGGCCAAGGTGGCAAAACTGGCAGCAGTTTAAGGAAAATGGAGACACTGACACTTCCATCAAAGGTACAACAGGGAAGAGGAGCGCAGTGGTGCCTTGGGGGAGATTAACAACCACTTTGTCAGCTCCCGACAATGCGAACACCTGGCCAGAGGGGCTCCCTCTCTGGCCTGTTTCTTCCTCACCGTTTTACAGCTGTCGGGGGAGTTGCAGAGTTGGCACTGAGCTAAGTGGTGACTGTTCCAAACACGACTGCCTCTGGGCACCTTTCACGCATCAACATACAGGCAGAGAACAGGGGGCCACGCTGGAGCAGAGCCAGCAAGCAGGGGTATTTGTCTTCTGACACGTTCATCTTTTCTTTCTAATTCTCAGTGTGAATTATATATTGTTTTAATATTGTCTGCTGTTGTTTCAGTATCCTTCAGACCAGTAGAGATTAGTCAGTCTCATGATAGTTGATATTATGTGCCAACTTGACTGGACTAGTGGGTGCCCAGGTAGTTGGGGAAAACATTCTTTCTGGTGTGTCTGTGAGGGCACTGTGGAAGAGGTGAGTCCTTGAATTGGTAGATGGAGTAAAGAAGGCTGTTCTCGTGAGCGCAGGTGGACGTCATCTGCTCTTTTGGCCTGAAGAGAGGAAAGGAAGAGAAGGGGCGAATTTGCTCTATGCTTGAGTTTGGACATCCATCTTCTCCTCCCTTGGACATTTTCCTCCAGTTTTGGAGCCTTCAGCTGTGGATTGGCACTACACCATGGGCTTCCCGGGGTCACTAGCTTGCAGATGGTAGATTGTGGGGCATCTCAGCATCATAATGGAATGAGCCAATTTCTCGTAACAACTCCATCTCAGTATATCAATGCAGACCCTGACTATGTACTATTGTTGTCCACTTCCTTCAAAACACATAATACTGGGGCTATAAGCAACCCTGCAGCCAGAAAGACTTGTGTTCCAGTCTCTACTTGGAAAGACCACATATGCTTTTGATTCCATTTATAGAAAACTTACAGTCCAGACAATTTTTCTTTTCTTTTTTGTTTGCAAGGAGAGAGAAAGAGAAAGAGTGAGAGAAAGAGAGGAAATATGAATATGGGGGCACCAAGGCCCCTTGCACTGCATACAAACTCCAGATGCATGTACCACTTTGTGCATCTATCTTTATGTGAGTACTGGGAATTGAACCCCAGGCTGACAGACTTTGCAGTGCCTTTACTGATAAGCCATCTCCCCAGCCCGGGGGACATTCTTTTCTTTAACTGAATATTTCATCATTTAATTTTTGGTCAGCTCAGATTGCCATCTTTAAAACTTATAGCCCCATTAAAATACATAGGAATTTGAGCCGGCCGTGGTGGCGCACGCCTTTAATCCCAGCACTTGGGAGGCAGAAGTAGGAGGATCGCTGTGAGTTAGAGGCCACCCTGAGACTACATAGTGAATTCCAGGTCAGCCTGAGCCAGAGTGAGACCCTACCTTGAAAAGCCAAAAGCACAAACAAACAAACAAACAAAAAAACACCCAGAAATTAAAACTCCAAAGAGGGGGCTGGAGGGATGGCTTAGCGGTTAAGGCGTTTGTCTGCAAAGCCAAAGGACCCAGGTTTGATTCCCCAGGGCCCACGTAAGCCAGATCTGGAGTTCATTTGCAGTAGTTGGAGCCCTGCTGAGCCTATTCTCTCTCTCCCTCTCTCTCTATTTCTCCCTCATTCTCTCTGTCAAATAAGTCAATAAAAAATTTTTAAAAAAACTCTAAAGAGTACAAAGCAGATTTATTTTTGGGGTGTGTGTGTTATGTGTATGTGCGTGTATGTGGGGTGCACATATGTGTGTGTGTGTGCACACGCATGCGTGTATGTGTGTGTGGTATGTGCACGTTTGTATGCAGATATGCTCACCCCATGCAGGTGCGTGTGGAACCAGAGGAGTATATTGGGTGTTCTTCTGTTTTACGTCCTTTAGACAGGGCCTCTCACGGAACCTGGACTCACTGCTTTTGGCTACACTGGCTGACCAGAGAGCCCTGGTGATCCTCCTGTCTCTTCCCGCCTCAGGACCGGGCTTACAGGCATGCGCAGCCATGCCTGCGGTTTTACATGAGTGTGAGGATTGGACCCAGGTCCTCATGCTTGTGCAGGAAGTCCTCTTACCCACTGAGCCATCTCCCCATCCCCAGCTTAGCAGATTTCTATTAAGCAGTTCAGCTTGGTATAATATCAATGTGAAAGTCTCATAATTTCCAATCCAGTGACCTGACAAATGCTTATCAAATATCACCATATACATGGCACTAAGCTCAGTGATACATGAACATTAAAGAATAATTAAGTTTTTTTTTTTTGTTTTACAGTTCCAGTTCAAGAAGACATGGCTAAAGAACATATTACGTAGGAGATAGAACTTAAGTTGAAACAGCTTATAAAAGAACCCTATTATTTTCCAAATTTTCCAAGCCACAAATATGGAGTTGTCATTATGTCTTCCCTACACCCACAATGCTGCCTCTTAGTCTCACCCACGGCTCACTTCTCTTGTCTCCGCTGACTATGTAAGCTCCGGCCACCATAATTCTGAGTCTCTTGACCTGGTCATCTATGCTACCACAGTTTTCAATCACCTGTGTGATTGATCTAAAATAAAGTCATGGGGCTGAGAAAATGGACCAGCAGGCAAGAGTGGTTGCCATGGAAGTAATGAGGGCCTGAGAGTCTCTGAGACAGCCTGAATTCGATCCCCAGCACCCATGTAAAAAGCTGGGTATGGGGGCTGGAGAGATTGCCTAGTGGTTAAGGCGTTTTTCTGTAAACCCAGTTCAGTTCCCCAGGACCCACGTAAACTCAAGGGGGTGCATGCATCTGGAGTTCGTTTGCAGTGGCTGGAGGCTCTGGTGTGCCCCTTCTCTCTCTCAAATAAATAAATGAAATATATTTTTAAAAAACTGGGTATGGTCACACACATCTGTAACCTCAGTCATGTGGGGGACAGAGATAGAAGAATTGCTGGGCTCACTGGTCAGCTAGTCTGGCCAAAACCAGCAGCTTCAAGTTCAGTTTTTTTTTTTTTTATGTGGTTTATTTACTTATTTAAATTTTATTCTTTTTACTTGGCACACAGAAATTTCAGTATCAGTGTTTCTGGCATTTTCAAATACATGTGTTTTTGTTGGTTCCCTCCCCCTCCCTCAAGTGCCGCTCTCTAAGAAACAACACAATGAGTGATAAGAGAGGACACCTGATTTCCTCCTCTGACCTCTGTACACATTATACACACACCTCCCACAAAACACCTGCCGTTGCTGTGGGTGCTGCTGGTACAAACACACACCCACACCCACACCCACCCACACACACACAGTAAAAGGGGCTAGGAATGTAGCTTAGTTGGTAGAATGCTTGCCTCACATTCATGAAGTCTTTCTTGTTGTTTTTTTTTTTTTAAAGTTTTAATTTAATTTATTTATTTAATTAATTAATTTTTTTTTTGTATTTTTGAGGTAGGGTCTCATTCTAGCCCAGGCTGACCTGGAATTCACTATGTAGTCTCAGGGTGGTCTTGAACTCATGGCATTCCTCCTACCTCTGCCTCCCAAGTGCTGGGATTAAAGGAATGTGCCACTATGCCTGGCTTAAAGTTTTTATTTTTATTTATTTATTAGAGACAGACAGAGAGAGAGGGAGAGAGAGAGAGAGAAAGAGAAAGAATGGGTGCACCAGGGCCTCCAGCCACTGCAAACAAACTCCAGACTCATGCGCCACCATGTGCATCTACTTACGTGGGACCTGGAGAATTGAACCTGGGTCCTTAGGCTTTGCAGGCAAGCACCTTAACCGCTAAGCCATCTCTCCAGCCCTGCATAAAGTCTTGAGTTCAATCACCATGATCATATATAAACAGGCATGGTGAACATGCCTGTAATCCCAGCACTCGAGATAGAGGCAGGAGAACCAAAAGTTCACAGTCCTCTTTGGCTAAATAATGAGTCTGTGGGCAGTCTGAGGCACAGGAGAGCCTGTCTCAAAACCAGACAAAGCACACTGCTCACGTAGGAGGTTTCAGCATCATGGTTAGCTGGCCACGCTGTTTCTAGGATGGTGGTGAGGCAAAGCATCGTGGTAGAAGGGTTCAGAGCAACAGAGCTGATCACCTCATGGTGGTCAGGAAACAGAGCAGAGGAGGGCCAAGTCATACCTTTCAGAGCCATGCCCCAGTGGCTCTCTTCCACCATTCAGGTCCCGTTTTCCATAGTTCCCACCACCTCCAGTCATGCCATCCAATTATGGATCCAGAGCTGGAGAGATGGCTTATCAGTTAAGTGCTTGCCTGTGAAGCTTAAGGACCCTGGTTCAAGGCTTGATTCCCCAGGACCCACGTTAACCAGATGCACGAGGGTACACACGCGTCTGGAGTTCGTTTGCAGTGGCTGGAGGTCCTGGCATACCCATTCTCTCTCTCTCTCTCTCTCTGTGTCTTTCTCTCTCTGTCGTTCTCAAATAGATAATTAAAAAAAATTATGGATCCATCAACAGACTAATCCACTGCCTAGGTGAGAGCTCTCAAGAGGCGAGCTCTGCTCAATGATTGGCCCCATCAGCTTGAGACCAAGCCTTCAATACATGAGGGGGCACTGCATTTCCAAACCATAGTATTCTTCTCCTGGCCCAAAGGCCCATGGCCATCTCATAATGCAAAATGCATTTAGTCCATCTCCAAGATGGCCCAAGGTCTTATAGTTCAAAAAAGTTCAAGTCTGGGCCTGGGGAGATGGCCCAGTGGGTCATCTACAACCCCAGTGTTCATATGGTGAGATGTGGGGAGGCAGACACAGGAGAATCCACAGAAATCTGCAAGATAGCCAGAGACCCTGACTCAGACTAGGTGGAAGGTGAGGACTGGCCACAGTTGTCCTAAGAGGTATTCTGGCCTGGTGACAGTTTGGCCAATAATAATGCTAGAGAGAAGCATTTAATCATCTTTTATTGTACCTGGATCCTTGCAGGTAAAGATGCTGAGATCTCATATGTCCTTGTTTCTGGCACTTGGAATAAACGTTCAGTAGTCATCCCAGGGTTCTGGAAGCATCACTTTGACTGTGGGAGTTGCTGCGGCAGCCAGAGGGCTGGGTGGCACCTCCCAACTGAATCAGCACGGCCTTGCTCTAACAGGCCCTGTTTAATTAAGGGGCAAAGAAACTTCTACACTGAGGGGCTGAGTACGGTTGTTCCTCAGCATCTCTGGGGGATTGGCTACAAGATTTCCCCATGGAAATCAAAATCCAAATCCACAGGAGCCTAAGAGCCTGTCATGTAAAGTGGTGCAGAATTTGCATAAACCTATGAGATCCTCTTGTATAATTTATTAACTTATACTTGTAGTACTGAGGACAGAACCCAGGGCCTTGTGAATGCTAGGCAAGCCTGTTGCCACTGAGCTACATCCCCCCAGTCCTTGATATTTTTTATTTTATTAATTTTTTTTAGTTTATTTAGAGAGAGAATGGGCACAGCAAAGCCTCCAGCCACTGCAAACAAACTGTAGACACATGCGCACTTGGTATTTTTTTAGATAGGGTCTGACTATGTAGGCCAGGCTTGCCTTGAACTTTAAAAGAAAACACTTTTTTTTTCAAATTTTTATTAACAACTTCCATGATTATAAAAAATATCCCATAGTAATACCCTCCCTCTCCCCACTTTCCCCTTTGAAAGTCCATTCTCCATCACATCCCCTCCCCATCTCAATCAGTCTCTCTTAAAATAATTTTGTTTATTTTTATTTATTTATTTGAGAGCAACAGACAGAGAGAGAAAGAGGCAGAGAGAGAGAGAGAGAGAGACAGAAAACGGGCGCACCAGGGCCTCCAGCCACTGCAAATGAACTCCAGACGTGTGCGCCCCCTTGTGCATCTGGCTAAAGTGGGTCCTGGGGAATCGAGCCTCAAACCGGGATCCTTACGCTTCACAGGCAAGTGCTTAACCGCTCAGCCATCTCTCCAGCCCTGGCCTTGAACTTTCGATCCTTCTGTCTCTGCCACCAGAGTTCTGGGACCACAGGTGTGTGCCATTACACCTAGCCTATCATAAACTTGAAGTCACTTCTAGATTACTTGTAATGGAGTAGTCAGTATACTATAAATGCTGTGTAAATAGTTATTATAGTGCATTGCTTAGGGAATAATATTTAGAAGTTATTATGTGTGCAGTACAAATATACTTTTTTGGTATTTCTGATCTGCAGCTGGTTGAACTCACAGTTGCTCTAATCTGATGCTGAGGGCCAACTGGCCTCAATGTGGTCTGAAGGTCTCTAATGGATGTGCAGAGGGTCTGACTACAACTCCCTCCTATCCCGGTAATTATTTACGAGCCACTGAAGGTGGCTCATCGGGGCTTTGCAGCTTCCTTCTCAGTGTTCGCAGTCAGAAGGACCGCCTCACGCCAGCATGTGTTTGCCAACGCCATCCCTGAAGTGACAAGGGAGGACGGGACGTTGGGATCATTGTGATTGGCCTTTTGAACTCATTTAGAGCAGGCATCAGGGTGAATGGATTTGTGTCTTTTCTACTTGAGCAATGAGGCTTTCATCACTTGCTGGCTGGTTTAGAGCCTTCAGAGTAATGTCCCCAGACACATTTCCATCAGCGGCTCACTGGGGGCTGGGACACACGGGGAGATGGGCACGTGCCTATGCCATGAGCCTCTCCTGCCAAATGAAGCCTAGCAGAAATACAAAACACAAAAGCCAGCCAGCCAGGAAAGATCTGCTTAGGACCATCCTAGACTCACAGCCCAAGATGGGGAAGAGTACAGACTGGAGCCTTCTGAGAGCCTAGGTTTTTAAAAAAATACTTTATTTTATTTTTATTTATTTATTTGAGAGAGGGAAAGAGGCAGAGGCTTACATGGGTCCTGGGGAATCCAACTGAGGTCCTTTGGCTTCACAGGTAAGTGCCTTAACAGCTAAGCCATCTCTCCAGCCCTGTTTGTTTTTCGAGGTAGGGTCTCACTCTGGTCCAGGCTGACCTGGAATTAACTATGTAGTCTCAGGGTGGCCTTGAACTCACGGTGATCCTCCTTCCTTGGCCTCCCAAGTGTTGGGATTAAAGGCCACCACACTCATATTGAGTGCCTAGTTTTATGACAGGGACGCTGAAGCATCAAGTAGAATAGAGTTCTGTTCAGTTAACACAAGAACGTCTAGAACTACCTTCCTTCCTTCCTTTCTTTCTTTCCTCCCTCCCTCCCTCCCTTCTTCCTTTCCTTCCTTTCTTCTTTTGAAAAATATTTATTTATTTGAGAGAGAGAAAGAGGCAGATATGGAGAGACAGAGAGAATGGGCATGCAAGGGCCTCCAGCTACTGCAGATGAACTCCAGATGCATATGCCACCTTGCATATCTGGTTTACGTGTGTACTGGGGAATCAAACCTGAGTCCTGAGGCTTTGCAGGCAAGCACCTTAACTGATAAGCTGTTTCTCCAGCCCTAGAATGTTCTTTCTACTCGCTCATTCGTGCAACACTTATTTCTGCTCCCCAACCATGTCTTCATGCCTTCTCTGTATACTTGTCATGAACCTACTGTGAACATGCATTCTAGGCATGGAGGAGACAGCAGTCAATAAAACAAAGTCTCTCTCCATGTAGGCCTCTTTGGATGGAGACAGTAAATGGATGAATGGATCAATCACATCAGGTACTGATAAATGATAAATGCTATGAAGAAATAATGTCTTATTGGCTTGGGAGAGAGAGTGCCCAGCTGAGCATGGCATGTAGAAGGGCATGCCAGGTCCTCCAGCCACAGCAAATGAACTCCAGATGCATGTATCTGGCTTATGTGGGTACTGGGGAATTGAATCTAGGTCCTTAGGCTTCACAGACAAGAGCCTTAACCAGTAAGCCTTCTCTCCAGCTTTTCTTTTTTAATTTTATTAATTTATTTGTGAGGAGAGAGAGAGAGGGAAGGAGAGAGAAAATGAATGGATTCCAGGATTTCTGGCTGTGGTAACTGAACTCTAGATGCATACGTCACTTTGTGCATCTGGCTTTATGGAGGAACTGGGGAACCCAACCTGGGGTCAGCAGCTTTTACAAGCAAATGCCTTTAATCACTGAGCCATCTCCCTAGTCCCCCCTCCCCACCCCAAGGTGTTTCTTACATTCCTAAGTAGAGAGAGACAGGGTTGGGAGTTGGGAGTCTGAGTTCAGGAGTTCAGGGGTGAGATGTGGGCTAAAGACACAAGTTTGAGACTCATTAGCCTGCAAGTGGTTTAAAGGGGCTGAACTGTCTGGAGAGCATGGATGACTGGAGACAGCGAGCCAAGGACAGGCTGGGGCCACTGCCAGTGGCGGGTTTCTTCTGAGATTGGAATTTGAGTCTTGGTATTGCTGCATACTGGATGTACAACTTCGGGCAGGCCTCTGAACCTGTCTGAGCCGCAGTTTTCTCATGTCCAAGGTTCTCACAGCTTTGTTTTGAATAATATGGGCAGAGAGGTTACTGTTGTACCTGGAGGATGAAAGGTAATGATGATCACACATACTGCGTGTCAGATGCAATTTCACACCTCTTTTATGTATTTACTTACTCATCCCCATGAAGCAGGCATTGCCATTCACTCCGCTTTATAGATAAGGTAAGGTAATTTGGCCAGCTTAGATACCTCAAGTAGTCTGGCTGAAGGAATTACTCGTTGAAACACTATGCTACACAGTTGCTTCAGAATGCTTTAAAAAATATTTTTTTCCCCTCTCCCTTTCTCCCATTATTTAATTCTATGGCTCAAGTTTGTAATTCAGTTTTAATAACTTTTCCTTGTTATTAAACCACATTCATTATTTGACTCTGGGGAAACTTCCTCTCTTTCTTTCTTTCTCTTGTTTTTGCAACTTTCATTCTCTTTAGACTACAAGAAGCAGTTTCATGCGGTTGCAAGAAGGAAAAAGTGAAAGTTGCTGAAATACCAAAAAAAAAAAAAAAAAAGAAGACACACTGCCAGCCTTCTGTCAGGGAAGCCGGGTCACGTAGCTAGGCATACAAGTCACACTGCAGGCTTGACTTTCTTCTAGACTGGCAGGAACTGACAAAAAGGGAAAATTATGGTTTTGGAAAGCCATGGAAATTGGATTAGAATGAGGAGTTTGTGGGAGAGATAGAAGTCCCTTTGCCCTCTGCATGTATATGTGTGTGAATGAGTGCATTTAACATGTGTGTGTGGAAGGAGGTATGTGTGGGAGAGATCGAAGTCCCTTTGTCCTGCACAACATGCGTGTGAATGGGTGTGTTTAATGTGAGTGTGTGTGTGGATGTGCATGCATATGAGTGTTTGGAATAAATCAAACAGTCCTGTGGGTGCTTGGCACAAAAGGATGAGCTGGGATTAATTTTCTGGTGTACGCATCATTAAATCATTGGACTGGTGGCACTGAGAAGGGAATGCAAACTCCAAGGAGAAAATAAAATCATGTTTTTCATGAAATATGGCTGCCATATTTAGCTACTCATAACAGAGGACACCCACTTAAATCCAAATTTCAGATAAACTATAATTTTTTTTTTAGTATACACATGTTGCATGCAACATTTGGAATATCCTTTACCAATTAAAAAATATATATATCTGCAATTCAAATGGTACTGGCCAGACTGACTTTGGTCTGGCAAACTCACCAGGAAATAGAATGGATTTCATGACCTGCTGGTTTTAAATATCTTGAAAATGCACAAAGCACATTTGGACTAGAAAAGACCTTGCATTGTGGCAAGGGGAACTTGGCTTGTTTTTTTTTTTCTCTGTTAGGAAACTACTCAGTCATAAGGCTAATGGTGAAATAGGGAAAGAATCATGAGGAACATTCTTTTTCCTGGGGGAGACCCTGTGCACCTCCATTCATATCATGAGGAACATTCTGTCTTCTCTGGGGGAGACCCTGTGCACCTCCATTCATATCCTGAGGAACATTCTGTCTTGTTCCCGGGAGAGACCCTGTGCACCTCCATTCTTATCATGAGGAACATTCTGTCTTCTTCCCCGGGCAGACCCTGTGTACCTCCATTCATATCATGAGGAACATTCTGTCTTCTTCCTGGGGGAGACCCTGTGTACCTCCATTCATATCATGAGGAACATTCTGTCTTCTTCCCCGGGCAGACCCTGTGTACCTCCATTCATATCATGAGGAACATTCTGTCTTCTTCCTGGGGAGACCCTGTGCACCTCAATTCTTATCATGAGGAACATTCTGTCTTCTTCCCCGGGGAGACCCTGTGCACCTCCATTCATATCACAAGGAACATTCTGTCTTCTTCTCTGGGGGACACCCTGTGCACCTCCATTCATATCATGAGGAACATTCTGTCTTCTTCCTGGGGGAGCCCCTGTGTACCTCCATTCATATCATGAGGAACATTCTCTCTTCTTCCCGGGGGAGACCCTGTGCACCTCCATTCATATCATGAGGAACATTCTGTCTTCTTCTCTGGGGGAGACCCTGTGCACCTCCATTCTTATCATGAGGAACATTCTGTCTTCTTCCTGGGGAGCCCCTGTGCACCTCCATTCATATCATGAGGAACATTCTGTCTTCTCTGGGGGAGACCCTGTGCACCTCCATTCATATCCTGAGGAACATTCTGTCTTCTTCCCGGGAGAGACCCTGTGCACCTCCATTCTTATCATGAGGAACATTCTGTCTTCTTCCCCGGGCAGACCCTGTGTACCTCCATTCATATCATGAGGAACATTCTGTCTTCTTCCTGGGGAGACCCTGTGCACCTCAATTCTTATCATGAGGAACATTCTGTCTTCTTCCCCGGGCAGACCCTGTGTACCTCCATTCATATCATGAGGAACATTCTGTCTTCTTCCCGGGGGAGACCCTGTGCACCTCCATTCTTATCATGAGGAACATTCTGTCTTCTTCCCCGGGGAGACCCTGTGCACCTCCATTCATATCACAAGGAACATTCTGTCTTCTTCTCTGGGGGACACCCTGTGCACCTCCATTCATATCATGAGGAACATTCTGTCTTCTTCCTGGGGGAGACCCTGTGCACCTCCATTCATATCATGAGGAACATTCTCTCTTCTTCCCGGGGGAGACCCTGTGTACCTCCATTCATATCATGAGGAACATTCTCTCTTCTTCCCGGGGGAGACCCTGTGCACCTCCATTCATATCATGAGGAACATTCTGTCTTCTTCTCTGGGGGAGACCCTGTGCACCTCCATTCTTATCATGAGGAACATTCTGTCTTCTTCCTGGGGAGACCCTGTGCACCTCCATTCATATCATGAGGAACATTCTGTCTTCTTCCCGGGGGAGACCCTGTGCACCTCCATTCATATCATGAAGAACATTCTGTCTTCTTCCCAGGGGAGACCCTGTGCACCTCCATTCATATCATGAGGAACATTCTGTCTTCTCTGGGGGAGACCCTGTGCACCTCCATTCATATCCTGAGGAACATTCTGTCTTCTTCCCGGGAGAGACCCTGTGCACCTCCATTCTTATCATGAGGAACATTCTGTCTTCTTCCCCGGGCAGACCCTGTGTACCTCCATTCATATCATGAAGAACATTCTGTCTTCTTCCCGGGAGAGACCCTGTGCACCTCCATTCTTATCATGAGGAACATTCTGTCTTCTTCCCCGGGGAGCCCCTGTGCACCTCCATTCATATCATAAGGAACATTCTGTCTTCTTCTCTGGGGGACACCCTGTGCACCTCCATTCTTATCATGAGGAACATTCTGTCTTCTTCCCGGGGGAGACCCTGTGCACCTCCATTCATATCATGAGGAACATTCTGTCTTCTTCTCTGGGGGAGACCCTGTGCACCTCCATTCATATCATGAGGAACATTCTGTCTTCTTCCCGGGAGAGACCCTGTGCACCTCCATTCTTATCATGAGGAACATTCTGTCTTCTTCCCTGGGGAGCCCCTGTGCACCTCCATTCATATCATAAGGAACATTCTGTCTTCTTCTCTGGGGGACACCCTGTGCACCTCCATTCTTATCATGAGGAACATTCTGTCTTCTTCTCTGGGGGAGACCCTGTGCACCTCCATTCATATCATAAGGAACATTCTGTCTTCTTCTCTGGGGGAGACCCTGTGCACCTCCATTCATATCATGAGGAACATTCTGTCTTCTTCCCCAGGCAGACCCTGTGTACCTCCATTCATATCATGAGGAACATTCTGTCTTCTTCTCTGGGGGACACCCTGTGCACCTCCATTCATTTCATGAGGAACATTCTGTCTTCTTCCCAGGGGAGACCCTGTGCACCTCCATTCATATCATGAGGAACATTCTGTCTTCTTCTTGGGTGAGACCCTGTGTACCTCCATTCATATCATGAGGAACATTCTGTCTTCTTCTTGGGTGAGACCCTATGCACCTCTCTTTATATCCTCATGTACAATACCTCAGGCCACTTTAGAGGAGTATATTTTCTACTTTAATAAAAAGGTATGAATTTTTCAAAATCTTGCTATTATATGCCTTAGTAGCCAGCAGGTATCCAATAATGTTGAATTTCTTCTTTTTTTCCTATCTTGCACGCTGGTAGATTTCTTCCATCGGGCATGTTGCAAATGTTGGGAAGTTTCTGGAAGGAACATGACAATGTTTGGAACCTCAAAGGAAACGTCCTATGGTCCCAGGGATACATAATGCCGGCCACGTGGTGACATGATTGGAGGGGACCCCCCACCTCAGTGTCCCCATGTGTGGAACCCCACAGACTTATTCCCATGGACGTCCCTTCTTCACCCTTTGCTCTGGGACAAAGTAGAATGTGGGGTTATGCCTTAGACTTTCAGGAGCACAGTCTGTGCAATCACAACGTGTCATTCCGTGCTTGCCTGAGCTAGATCTACTAGCCTTTCGTTGCTGTCGCTGTCAAAACATACTGGGAATACTGGTGCCTGCGTCACAGAGCTATTGCAAGGGCTGGATAACATCATTAATAAAGCCTGGCTCTCAGGAAGTGCTTAATCAGTGTTAGTCATTCCTGTCATTATCGTTGCCTGGGACACTCCTAACAAGTTCAGTTGTAATTTTTATGAATAGCATTGCCTAGAGTTGATGTAATGCATATTCTCAGAATAGCATGTAAATAAAGAAAACCAGAGAGAAAATATTGAATCAGAGATGAAAATGCCTATCTACTCCTGTCCTTCCACTCTGTGCCAGCAAGAATGAGAGAAAGAGCTTTTAGGAAGTCAGACTCCTGGACCCTGAATCATATCTAAGTCAGAGCTTCCATTGATAGGGCCAACATAGCTGTATCTATTTTTGGTTTTTCAAGGTAAGGTCTCATTCTAGCCCAGGCTGACTTGGAATTCCCTATGCAGTGTCAGGGTGGCCTTGAACTCACAGCAATCCTCCTACCTCAGCTTCCCAAGTGCTGTGGTTAAGGGTGTGCACTACCACGCCCGGCTGATAACTATGTTTGTAAAAGAGCATTACAGAACATTCTGTGGCAAAACTAGGTTTAAAGGCCCCTAACTTCCATGTATGTGTTCTCTGTCTCTCATATAGGTAAAAAACTGGACAGGGCTCAGGAGATAGTTCAGTGGGAAAGTCACTTGCCAAGCAAGGATGAGTATCTGAGGTTGGATCCCCAGAAACCATGAGTAGGGCAAACGTTATCGTGAGCACCTGCAATGCTACGGTGAGACGTGAGGCAGAGACAGGAGAATTCCCTGATGGCGCTCAGGCCAACAAGCCAGGTGAACTCAGTGATGAACAATGAGAGACTCTGCCTTAAAAAAAAAAAAAAAGAAAAAAAAGAAGAAGAAAGAAAGAGAGGGAGGGAGGGAGGGAGGGAGGAACGAAGAAAGAAAGAAGTGGTTGGGCTGGAGAGATGGCTTAGTGGTTAAGCGCTTGCCTGTGAAGCCTAAGGACCCTGGTTCGAGGCTCGATTCCCCAGGACCCACGTTAGCCAGATGCACAAGGGGGCGCACGCATCTGGAATTCGTTTGCAGTGGCTGGAGGCCCTGGTGTGCCCATTCTCTCTCTCTCTATCTGCATCTTTCTCTCTCTGTCACTCTCAAATAAATAAAAATAAACCACAAAAAAATTAAAAAAAGAAGTGGTGGACTGGAGAGATGGCTCAGTGGTTAAAGGTGCTTGCTTGCAAGGCCTGCCTGCCTGAGGTTCACTACCCTAGTCCCCACATAGAGCCAGATATGCAAAGTAGCACATGCATCTGGAGTTCTTTTGCAGCAGCAAGAGGCCCTGGGGTTACCATTTTCTCTCTGTCTTTCTTCTCCAAAACCAATAAATAATATTTGAAAAAAAAAAAAAAAACAACAAAGGAGAAGAAAAGGAAGGCAACAACTAACATTTGCCTTCCACATGTATTCTGTGGCCTGTATGTGCTCACACTCACAGATATGACATGAACACACACACACACACACACACACACACATTGGATAATACTGTATGTTTGGTCTACAACCTGCTTTTATTGGCTGCTAAGTCTTGCATTATTTTTCCGCCATGGCTTCTGAAAGGCGTCAGTGCAGGGCTTCTCATCCAGCCATCCTATCACAAAATGTGTCCATTGACAAGTGTCACTGTCTTGCCCTCTTGTGCCCCTGCAGCCTGCCACACTTGGTGGAGAGAGACCGAGTTACTGTCATTCTTGCTCTTGACTTCAGCTCCCTGTCTGAAGGCCACATGTGGCTCTGGTCTTCTGACCGCCGCTGTATGGCTTTGGAGCTGATGCTTGAGATTCCCCCCAGTGGACATGCCAGTGAGGGTTTGCACATTTATTTTCCTGAAATATTAATTTGACATATAACACTATTTTTCATTTAGTGCTCAGCTGACCATGATGGTGTTTATTTCACCTCAAAACATTCTTCAAGGACTCTTGGGGGAAATTTCCTCGGCTGTCCAACTGACATGTTAGGAAAATAAAATGACAGTGAAATACCATAAGAAAAAAATCCCTGAGAGGTGGTGTGTTCAGTTATGGAGTACTAAGGATGGATATGGGGTGAGCAAAGACCTAAAGCAATTACGCAGCAAGCACTAGGCTGGTAGAGTGCTTGCCTCATGCACACAAAGCTCTGGGCCTGATCCCAGCACCAGATAAACTGGGCATGATGCTGCATTCTTTTCTTAAAAAAATTTTAATTTTTTTGTTTTTTATTTTTTATTTTAGAAAGAGAGAGAGAATTGGTGCACCAGGGCCTCAGCCACTGCAATCGAACTCCAGACACTTGTGCCACCTAATGGGCATGTGTGACCTTGTGTCTGCCTCACCTTTGGGCATCTGGGTTATGTGGGACCTGGAGAGTTGAACGTGGGTCCTTAGGCTTCGCAGGCAAACGCCTTAACTGCTAAGCCATCTCCCCAGCCTGATGCTGCATTCTTATAATCCTAGAACTTGGGAGATGGAGGCAGGTAGATCGAGAGTTTAAGGTCATCCTCAGCTACATAGTTAGCTTGGGGCCAGCCTGAGCTATGTGAGATTCTGTGTCAAAAAAAAAAAAAAAAAGGCTGGGCATGGTGGTGCACACCTTTAATTCCAGCACTCAGGAGGCAGAGGTAAGAGGATTGCGGTGAGTTTGAGGCCACCCCGAAACTCCATAGTGCATTCCAGGTCAGCCTGGATTAAAGCAAGACTCTACCTCAATAAAAACAAAGGCAAAAAGCAAAACAAGACAAAGCCCACAGACCTCACTATCTATCATCCATGCCCATCCTGCTGCCAATAATCTAAATTGAGAGGGATGAGTCTCCGCCCCCTCGAGCTGAATCACTTGTGGAGGTGACTGGCCAGGCCAACTGCGGGATGATCATAAGCGCTGCTGACTGCACAGCGTTCGCTGCTCCCTCTGGACAGCAGAGCGCTGCCAGGGAAGCCAGAGCGCTTCCGTGAATGAACAGATGATTCGCCAAGCATATTTTAATGAAGGTGGCTTGTAATTACCGAGGAATGGCGTGCCAGGCACTCCTGAGGTTGATTGAGGAAGCGTCGGAGGACAGCCTCTCCTCTTTGGGGAAAGTAAATATTTGGAAGCATGCTGGCAGAATGACTTTCTGTTGAAGAGGGGAAGAGAAAGATAATTAAAGAGATGAAGCTTGTGTTATGAATTAGAATGTGCTGGCCTGAGTTTCCCTCACCACAAATTTTAGGAGCACAATTCTTTTTTTAAAAAATATTTCATTTCTACTTATTTACTTGAGAGAGGAGAGAGAGAGAGAGAGAGAGAGAATGGATACATCAGGGCCTCCAACTGCTGCTGCAAATGAATTCCAGATGCATGCACCACTTTGTGCATCTGGCTTACGTGAGTCCTGGGGAATTGAACCTGAGTCCTCTGGCTTTGCAGGCAAGTGCCTTAACTACTAAGCCATCTCTCCAGCCCAGGAACAGAATTCTTTTTAAAAAAGTCTTTATTTATAATTTTTATACATGTATATAATATTTTGATCATAATCTCCTCTTTCTCTTGCCCTCTTCCTCTGCCCCCTTTCACTGAATATTTTTTTAAAAATGTGCTTTTATTTACTTGCAAGGAGAGAGGATGAGGGAGACTGGGCATGCCAGGGTCCCTTGCCACTGCAAATGGACTCCAGACACTTGCACTACTTTAGACATCTGATTCTACTCCAAGCCCGAGTCTGTCTTTCATCTCTCTTTACTTGGTTTTCTTTTGCCCTCCTCCACCATCCGCGATGGAATGTCATTGGGAGCAATACTGTGCAGGCCTTGGGCAGGTAACAAGAGTTGCTGTGAGGTCATGAATGCAATGACCACATCAGGTCCAGAAAGCAGTGTTCCTCTGCACTCCTCCCTATGCTCATGGCTCTTACACTATTTCTTTCTCCACTTCTACAATGTTCCCTGAGCCTTGGGGGGGATGGTGTTGATGTCTCATTTAGCACTGAGCACTCAACATTCTTGTATTTTCAGCACCCAGATGAGCTTTAAGTCTCCCTAGTATCACCAACTGCCAAAGAGCTTCTCTGATCAAAAGTGAGAGCAGAGCTGGAGAGATGGCTTAGCGCTTGCCTGTGAAGCCTAAGGACCCCAGTTTGAGGCTCGATTCCCCAGGACCCACGTTAGCCAGATTCACAAGGGGGCGCATGCGTCTGGAGTTCATTTCCAGTGGCTGGAGGCCTTGGTGCGCCCATTCTCTCTCTCCCTCTTTCTATCTGCCTCTTTCTCTCTCTGTCACTCTCAAATAAATAAATAAAAATGAACAAAAAAATTTAAAAAAAGTGAGAGCAGCATTCATCCGTGGGCATACACACAATATATAGATGCCTTAACTACTATATATATACATATTGATGGGCACAGCATATACATTTAGCCAAACAACAGTAGCAGCTTCCTTTCTAGAGTCTATTATCTTCCCAACTGTAGGCTTATTTTATTTTATTTATTTGAGAAAGGAGAGAGAGAGGGAGAGGGAGAATGGGCATGCTAGGGCTTTCTGCCGCTGCACATGAACTCCAGACACATGCACCACCTTGTGGACCTGCCTTATGTGGGTCCTGGGGAATTGAACCTAAGTCCTTTGGCTTTGCAGGAAAGCGCCTTAACTGCTAAGCCATCCCTCTAACCCCCAAGCATCAGCTTTTGACTGTGTTTACAGTACCAGGCAGAATTCCCTCCTGGAAAGCAGACCTGAAACCGAAGCAGAGAGCAGTTGGTTACCCCTGTAATAGTCATGCCACTATTGCACCAGTGGGCACATCTTGCCTGGTTGGTTGGATGTATAGTCCACAGTGTTCACTACTGGATAAGACCATTGATGACTTTTCTCCTAAAGCAGCCTGCATAGCACTTCCCTGTACTGTGGCAGCTATCCCGCAGGGAGGAGGAATCCAGCTTGATTTCCCAACTGAAGCATGCGATGTCTTCAGTAATAGGGTCTTTCTATCTAGTTCTGGGGGGTAAGAACATTGTGATAGCCTGCATTGTTATGGGAGCCTCAGAGACCTTTGAACAGGGATCTTAATATGTAATACATAGATAGTGGGGGATAATGTGGGTATTGTCCAGTCATCTCAAAGTATGTACCTGAGATTATTTCTAGAAGACCCCATGATATTTGCTTAAAACTTAGCACATCCTCCTCTACTCTTTATTGTTATTTACTTGTTGTATTAAAATATATTTTTATATTTAGTTATTTATTAAGAGAGAGAAGAAAGAAAGAGAGAGAGAGAGAGTCAGACAGACAGACAGACAATGGGCACTCCTGCTACTGCAAACCAACTCCAGATGATGCATGCTTTACTTTGTGGATCTGGCTTTATATGGGTACTGGGGAATTGGACTCAGGTCATCAGGCATTGCAAGCAAATGTCTCTAACCACTGAGAAATCTCGCCAGCCCCGTTTATTTGTTTCAGATTTGTAGTCTTGGTGGAAAACTCATATAGACCAGGCTGGCCTGAAATTTGTAGCAATCCTCCTGTCTCTGCCTCTCCAATACTGGCATTATATTATTATTCTGGAAAATATAGCCCACCTATGTTGGACAAAAAATATGTGTGTTCTAGAAAACATTTCATGTTTGAAAATGATTACCAGAAATGTCTGAAATTCTGGATAAGTAGGATTTAAAAGGAAAGAATTCACCTCTAGATCTTGAGCTCTGCAAAGGCCCAGACTATGTCTCAGCATTTCAGCACAGAGTCCAGCAGTGGCCCTGATCCACATGCGGCCTGAGGAAAAGCGGTCCGGCCTAGAAGGACATGACAAGGTCAGAGCGGGTGGGGCCCTGATGGCGTGATGGCCTTGGCTCCTCTGAGGAACTGACTGGGAAGGTGAGTGAGCCCCGCCAGTCTGGAACTTTCAGAGCTGGTCAGTTTTCTGCGTTCCTTTTCCTCTTTGGCATTGCTTCCGAGGTCACAATGCTTATGATCGGTGCTGGTGTTCACCTGCATGGTTCTCAGAGAAACAAAGCTGTCCTGCGGGATCTGGTACTATGAAGAAAGAGGTGTTTGGTCTTACTACATAGCCCAGGCTGGCCTTGAACTTGCAATCCTGCTGCCTCAGTCTCCTCACTGATGGGATTGCAGGTGTGTCTCCATGCCTGACTTGAAGATATGTAATTTAAAAATTATTCTTGCCGGGCATAGTGGTGCACACCTTTAATCTCAGCACTCGGGAGACAGAGGTAGGAGGATCACTGTGAGTTTGAGGCCATCCTGAGACTGCATAGTGAATTCCAGGTCAGGCTGGACTAGAGTGAGACCCTACCTTGAAAAACCAAAAAATAAAAAAATAAAAAAATAATTCTTTATATGTGTTTGTGTGAGTGTACACGTGTGTATATGTGTTTGTGTGAGTGTGGGCATGTGCGAGTCACAGCACGTGTGTCATCAGAGGACAATTGTCAGGTCCATCCTTGCTGTTCTACCTCACTTGAGGCAGGGTTTCTCTCTCTCTCTCTCTCTCTCTCTCTCTTTTTTTTTTTTTTTTTTTTTTGAGGTAGGGTGTCACTAGCCCAGGCTGACCTGGTACTCACTCTGAAGTCCCAAACTGGCTTCCAACCCACAGCAATCCTCCTACCTCCTAAGTGCTGGTTACAGGTCACAGCAGGATTTCTCTTGATCTCACTCTGTTGTGGTTCCTGATGCTGCGCTTGCTCAGTGCTTCTGAGAAGTGCTCTGGCCTCTGCCGCCCATTTCACTGCCAGCGTGCTGGGATTACAGAAACCCGCCAGGGCTGCCAGCATGTTACATGGGGTCTGAGAATTGAGTTGAGGTATTTAGGCTTGAGCGACAAGGTCTTTATCCACTGAGACATCTTCTGAAGATATATATAATTTTGGTTTTTCTAGTCCAGGCTGACCTGGAATTCACTATGTAGTCTCAGGGTGGCGTTGAACTCATGGCGATCCTCCTACCTCTGCCTCCCGAGAGCTGGGGTTAAAGGCATGCAACATCACACCCAACTTAATATATATTCTCATCAGTTTTTGAGGATTTCCTAGTAGATTAGTAGATCTCACACTTGTGATTGGGTCTGTCTGTTTTGTCTCTTTCCTGGGTTTTATATTTCAGACCCAGTTCTAGTTCACCACTGAGTTCAGGCCTCTGGAATTGTCTCTTTGCATTATTAAGGAGAGGAACAGAAATGACCCTTTCAGAATGGCAGGCACTGTCCTGCGTCGTGGTGGTGGCTTACCCAAGGGAGAGGCCTGGCCTGGGTTCCACCTCTCTCTAGTTAAACTTTCTTAGCTTTGTAAAGTTATGGGCTATATGAATTTATGTGCAGATAGTACATATAGCACAATGTCAGGCACTGTATATGCTCTCAAATCATAACTGCAAGCATTGTCCCTCCCTTTTAAAATATTTTGTTTATTTATTTATGAGAGATAGAAAGAGGCAGAGACAGATAAATAAAGAATGGGTGTGCCAGGGCCTCTAGCTACTGTAAACAAACTCCAGATACATGTGACCCCTTGTGCATCTGGCTTTATATGGGTACTAGGGAATCGAATCCAGATCCTTAGGTTTTGTAGACAAGGGCCTTAACTGCTGAGCCATCTCTCTAACCCTGTCCCTCCCTTTTTAAAGTTGTTCCAGGTCCCAAATTCCAGAGCATGAAACTCAAAATACCATCAAAATGCCAAGAAAAGCCTTCGTTAATTTATTTGCTTTTAACTAGGAGTGGTGGTGCACGCCTTTAATCCCAGCACTCAGGAGGCAGAGGTGGGAGGATTGCCATGAGTTCAAGGCCAGCCTGAGACTACATAGTGAATTCCAGGTCAGCCTGGGCTAGAGTGAGACCCTACCTCAAAAAAAAAAAAAAAAAAAAAAAAAAAAAAAACAGAAAAGAAAGCCAATCCTACATTTTATACTAGAAAGAAAAGATAGAAAGTAAGAGAGGGAAAGGAGAGAGAAAAAAAAGTAGAAAGAGGACAATGCTGCCTGGATCAGCCAGCTGGATTTAGCCCGGCCATTATTACTTTATAACCCTTACTGTAATTTAAACTTGAATGCTATCTATCTATCTATCTATCTATCTATCTATCTATCTATCTATCTATCTATCTATTTTTTTTGAGGTAGGGTCTCCATCTAGCCTCCCATTGGCTAGGCTGACGTGGAAGTCACTATGTAATCTCAGGGTGGCCTCAAACTCACAGCGATCTTCCTACCTCTGCTTCCCAAGTGCTGGGATTAAAAGTGTGCACCACCATGCCCGGCAAATATGATTTTTATCATTACTATTTATTTGTGTGTGTGTGTATTATGTGAGTGCGGGAATCACGGCGTGTGTGTAGAGGTCAGAGGATTTTTGGGTTGGTCCTCATCTGTCACCTCCTTTAGGGCACACTTCTGGCTCTGATCCTCGCTCCGCCGTTCTTTGCTGTGCTCGGGACACTCTAATGTCGTCTCCCATCTGGCAGTCAGCATTGGCAGCACGTGCTGGGGTTACAGAGGCTTGGCAAGGCTTCTGGCTCTCTACATGGGGTCTGGGGATTGAATTTGGGTACTCAGCTTGAGAAGTGAGTGCTTAATTCACTGAGTCATATCCCAGCTCCGACTTGAATGTTTTTTTTTTTTTTTTAATCTTTTAAGTGACTGAGTAAGTTATGTTGGGAAACAATCCCAGGTCACAACCCCCAGTTTTCAACGAATGGCACAGGAAATTTTCTATTGAATTTCTAACCAGAGAAGAGTCAAGTCCCTCTAAGCACTTTAAGAGAAAGGACTGGTGTGCCCCCTAACACAGAAAATGAGAGGGTCAATAATTTTCAATAATTTATTAACAACAAAAGTATAACAGCAGCTGTGTCTTTGTGAACTGTTGGTTCTTTTCAAGATGAGACTAGATTTTGAGACAGAATTTTCTGGAAATTGAGCCACATGATATTGTGTTTAAAGATGAGCATATGAGTTTCTTTGTTGGGAGCTCTCTGGGGACAAGCCAGAAAGGACTCCATGGGGGCACAGATGGCATTTATTACTAGTATTTGTAATCTTAAGTCATTTATGTGTGTTTTTCAAAAAATTGGCATTTATGTAAAGGCCTACTATGGAGAACACAGTGTGGTATGATTTGTGGAGGATGATAAAGAATTCATACCCCAAGCCGGGCGTGGTGGCGCACGCCTTTAATCCCAGCACTTGGGAGGCAGAGGTAGGAGGATCGCCGAGAGTTCGAGGCCACCCTGAGACTACAGAGTGAATTCCAGGTCAGCCTGAGCTAGAGTGAGACCCTACCTCAAAATACCAAAAAAAAAAAAAAAAAAAAAGAATTCATACCCCTTTCTTAAAATCACTCTCCCCCGGGGCTGGAGGGATGGCTTAGCAGTTAAGGCATTTGCCTGCAAAGCCTAAGTACCCTGGTTCGATTCTCCAGGACCCATGTTAGCCAGATGCACAAGGTAGCACATGCGTCTGGAGTTTGTTTGCAGTGGCTAGAGGCCCTGGCGTGCCCATTCTCTCTCTCTCTCTCTCTCCCCCTCTTTCTCTCTGTCAAATAAATAAACAGACACTAAAAAAAAAATCACTCTCAGGCTGGAGAGATGGCTTGGCAGTTAAGCACTTGCCTGTGAAGCCTAAGGACCCCAGTTCGAGGCTCGGTTCCCCAGGACCCATGTTAGCCAGATGCACAAGGGGGTGCACACGTCTGGAGTTCATTTGCAGTGGCTGGAAGCCCTGGCGCGCCCATTCTCTCTCTCTCTCTGCCTCTTTCATTCTCTCTGTCACTCTCAAATAAATAAATAAGAATGAACAAAAAAATTAAAAAAAAATCACTCTCCCCTGGCAAATGGACTTGTCATTTTACTTAGATATTTGTGATTAGTACCTTGGTCACTCTTCTGAGTCAGAGACATCACATTGACCTGTTATCAACCAGTTTAGCCTTCTCTCCAACTAGTTGGTCAAATTCTAGGAATCCTGATTACATCAAAAGAAAGAATAAGAAAGAAACAAAGTCTGAGAGGAGAGACGCTAAGGGAGCTGTGTATGGAGACACATGTGGTCACGTTCATGCCTTCATCTTGCCCCATTTATTGAGCATCTGCTGTGTGTTGGCACCTGGATGTGAGCCTGTCATTTAGGGAGGAGGTGGTTTGAGAGTGAGCACTGATGCCTTACAGTGTGGCATGTGTGAAGCGTTGCGGGTCACATTCAAAGGACATCCTTCTCAGACAGCTGGCCTGAGGGAGAAGGGACAGGACAGTCAGGGCAGCTTCCAGGAGGAAATGACCCAGGACGGAGTTCTGACATGGCTGGATTGACAAGGAGGGAGGTTGCTTGTTGCACACTTCGAGTCTGTGTCCTTAGAGCTTTCTGACTTAATGTTTTTGTATGTGCATGTATATGTGTGTCTGTGGTGTGTGCACGTGTGTCTGCATGTATGTGTGCATGTGGAGGCCAGAGGACAACCTCAGGTGTCATTTTAAAAAAATTTATTTATTTGAGAGAGAGAGAGAGAGAGAGAGAAGGGCAGATAGAAAGAGGGAATGGGTATGCCAGGGCCTCCAGCCACTGCAAACAAACTCCAGATGCATGTGCCCCCTGTGCAACTGGCTTACATGGGTCCTGGGGAATCGAACTGTGGTCTTTAGGCTTCACAGGCAAATGCCTTAACCACTAAGCCATTTCCCTAGCCCTCAGGTGTCATTTTGAAGGTATGCATGCTGTCTCTTTTTAAAGATCTATTTTTTGTTATTTATTTGAAACAGAGAGAAGGGGAGAGAGAGAGAGAGAGAGAGAGAGAGAGAGAGAGAGAGAGGGAGAGGCCTGCCATGGCTTCTAACCACTGCAAACGAACTCCAGATTCATGTGCCACCATGTGCATCTGGCTTACGTGGGACCTGGAGAATCAAACCTGGGTCCTTAGGCTTTGCAGGCATGTGCCTTAACAACTAAGCCATCTCTCCAGCCCTGTCTCTTTTTTAAACCAAGGTCTCTCACTGGCCTGGAGCTTACTAATTAGGATAGACTGGCTGGCCAGCAAGCTTCAGGGATCCACCTGTGTCTGCCCTCCCGTTCCCACCCCCCCCCCCCCGCAGCTCTGACATTACAGGCTCTCACCCCATGCCCAGCATTTTTATGTGGATCCTAGGGATTGAAACCAGGTTCTCATGTTTGTGAAGCAAGCACTTTACCAACTGAGCTATTGTCCAAGCCCTTCCAGTTTAACTTTGTTTTTTTTTTTTGAGGTAGGGTCTCACTCTAGCCCAGGCTGCACTGGAATTCACTATGTAGTCTCAGGGTGGCCTCAAACTCATGGCAATCTTCCTACCTCTGCCTCCCGAGTGCTGGGATTAAAGGCATGTGCCACCATGCCCGGCCAGTTGAAAATTTTTATCAATTACTTGGGTGCATATATCAAAGGTGCATCTATCATTGGTCAGCAGCACATGGTTAAGAAAGGTAAGGGTTCCTTGGACAGTGGCAGAATCTGAGCTCAGAAGGGTCGTGGCAGGTTAGAGGAAAGGGCAGCCCCCCTCACAGAATAAAGCTGAACAGCGAATGAAAGGCCTTGTACCTAGGTCTTAAAGACAAACAAATGAGACAACAATAAAAACAACCAATTCCACGGGCTGGAGAGATGGCTTAGCAGTTAGGTGTTTGCCTGCAAAGCCAAAGGATACCAGCTCGACTCTCCAGTACCCTCGTAAGCCAGATGCACAAGGGGGTGCACGTGTCTGGAGTTCGTTTGCAGTGGCTGGAGGCCCTGGCGCGCCCATTCTCACTCTCTCTCGTTGCCTCTTTCTCTCTCTCTCTCAAATAAATAAATAAAAATAAAGTTAAAAAAAAACCCAAACAACAACCAATTCCGGTTGTGGTGGCACACGCCTTTAATCCCACACTCAGGAGGCAGAGGTAGGAGGATTGCCAAGAGTTCAAGGCCACCCTGAGACTACATAGTGAATTCCAGGTCAGCCTGAGCTACAGTGAGACCCTACCTCGGAAAACAAACAAACAAAACAATGAAAACAAATGAACAAACAAAAAGAACTCCAATCCCATAAGCAGGGAGGGAGAGAAGGGATAGAAAAATGAGACTTATTGATATTACATGTTTCAGACCAGAAATTGTCACACTATGCTTCATGAGCCAAATCTGGCCAGTTGTCTTTTTTTTTTTTTTTCGAGGTAGGGTCTCACTCTAGCCCAGGCTGACCTGGAATTCACTATGTAGTCTCAGGGTAGCCTCAAACTCATGGCAATCTTCCTACCTCTGCCTCCCGAGTACTGGGATTAAAGGCGTGCGCCACCACGCCCGGCCAGTTGTCTGTTTTGTAAGCGAAGTCTTACACTCGTGTCCAAGGCGGCCTTCATGCTTCATCAGCCGAGCTGAGCAGCTGCAGCAGAAACCATCTGGACTGCAAAGCCTGAAGGATTTACTACCTGCCCTTGGTTGGCAGTGTTGGCTGACCCCTGTTTCAGTCCACTGCAGTTTCCGGGTGAGTGAAGGGCTGTGAGGCGTGCACTACAAAAGCAGGTTCTCTAAGTATCCTTTAGCAAAAAATAAGAGTCTTGGGCTGGAGAGATGACCTAGCGGTTAAGCCTTAAGGTGCTTGCCTGTGAAGCCTTATGAACTCTGGTTCGAATCCTCCAGATCCCATGTATAGCCAGATGCAAGTACGCAAGCCTGCAATGCCACGCATGCCCACAAGGCGATGCACAGAGTTCGTTCGTAGCAGCTGAAAGGCCCTGGCACATCCATTCTCTCTCTTTCTCTGCCTCTCTGTCTCTGTCTCAAAAAATATATAGATAAGGGGCTGGAGAAATGCCTTAGCAGTTAAGGCATTTGCCTGTGAAGCCAAAGGACCCAGGTTCCATTCCCCAGGACCCATGTAAGCCAGATGCACAAAGGGCACATGTGTCTGGAGTTCTTTTGCAATGGCTACAGGCCCTGGCATGCCCATTGTCTCTCTGACTGTCTCTCTTCTACCTCTCTCTCTCCTTGCAAATAAATAAATAGAATATATATATATATATGTATATATATGTATGTATATATATATATATATATATATATATACACATATATATATATGAATAAAAAAGTTTTAAAAAATATAGTCTTAAAACCACTTGAGAATGAATCAGTGAATGAAGAAACCCACAAGGGAGAATCCTGGTCTTCACTGGCCACCGGCCCACCAGGGTCCTGGGCTTAGTTTTGGGGGTACAGTTTGGCAGATATCCTGGCTTCTGGGCTGTGTGGACAATGGTGAGGGTGAGGGGTGCTGGGATTTGTGTGAAGAACAAATGAAGAAAACAAGCAAGCAAATGCCCGCTTCAGAGTAACAGTTGCTGAGTCCTAAGGAGCGGGCTCTTAGGTCCGTCCTCACCCAAACCTCTCTCTGTATAACTACTAGTAGTGAGCCTATTGTGCAAGCGAGAAATCTGAGGCAGAGAGTCAGTTGCCCAAGATCACACAAGAGTATGACAAAGCTTTGACTCAATCCATGTGGTCTCCCCCTAGACCCCACGTACTTAATGGTCTACCATCAGCTGTCCTCTGTCTTTTGAAGGGACGAGTCACCCCGTTATCTTAGATTCTGGCAGGTGGAGCAACAGGCAGAGGAAGGAGGGAAATCGACTCTGTCTCACTATGAAGAAGACCTTTCAACTGTCCAGAGATGAAACAGATAATTTGGGGAAGGAAACCCTGTGACTGGCATGTGTTCAAATAGGGGTCAGGTCACATGGCCAAGGCTTCACAAAAAGGATTCCAGAAGGGGCAAGAGCAGATGCCCTCCAAGACTCTACACGCTCTTTGATTCTAGCATGCTCTGAGACTCAGGGTGCTCCTACAATGGTTGATGTAGGCCAGCAAGAGGCAACAGTAGGCCAGGACTGAGGAGGGAAGGAAGTACTTACTTATGTCATTTAATCACCTGAATAACTGTATGATACTACACATGTCATCTTTTGCAGATGCAAAACCTAAGGCACGTGGTAGCTATGTAACTTATTCATAGTCACACAGGTAAGACATATTAGAGCCAGGGCTTGGGTTTAGGCAGTTTGATTCCAGAACCCACATGCTTAGCTGGTAGCATATTAGAATCTCTTACTAAGAGGGTGTGTTTTGTGTGTGTGTGGGGGGGGGGGATCTAGGGAGATGGCTTGATGGTTAAAAGTGCTGGCTGTGCAAGATTGATAAACAGAGTTAGGATTCCCAGAACCCACATAAGGCTGGATGTGGCAGTGCACACATCTGTAATCGCAGCAATACCTCTAGCAATGGAAGGTGGAGTCGGGAATATCCTGAAGCCTGTAGATCAGCTATTCTGGTATTTTCAGAGACAAACACCGAGAGGGCCCCTGTCTCAAACAAGGCAGAGGAGAGGGTTAACACCCCAAGGTTGTTCTCTGACTTCCACACACATGCCATTGCACACAAGTACCCATACACACACATGCACACATACATGCACACACACACACACACACACACACACACACACACATGCACAAGTGGATGTATGCCTTGGTTACTTTTTGTCCCCGTGACAAATGCCAGAGAAGAATAATTTCAAGGAAGAAGGATTTATTTTGACTCATGGTTATAGAGGTTTCAGTCTGGGGTCAGTTGGCTTTGGTCTTAGGTGAGGTAGAAACATTGTGGCAGCAGAAGTGTGTGGCAGAGGATGCTCACCTCATGGTGTGCCAGGAGAGAGAGAGAGGGGGGGGAAGGGGGAGAGAGAGACAGAGAGAGAGAGAATAAAATATAGCCCTCAAGGACAAGCTTGCAATGACCTACTTCCTTCACCTAGGCCCCACCTCTGGAAATTCCAATGGCCTCCCAATTATGTAATCAAATTATGAATCTACCTATTGACTAATCCATTGAAGAAGAAGGAACCTTTCAATGATTAGATGAACCAGCTGGGGGACCAGCCTCCAAGGCATAAGCCTTCTGGGGGACACTTTTATATCAAAATCATAAGAGTGCCATATATTTGAAAACTTCTTTTGTTTCTCTCTGCCTTCCCACCAAGACTTTTGACGTATTCCCTTGCTGTGTTGGAAATCACTTTATTACTAGAAGTTAATGGTAGCAGTTGTCAATATAATATTCTCATTTCGTCAGATGACAATTTATGAGGCTCAATTCCCTTGCTTCAGAAATAGGTTTCAAGGTAAGGGGTTCCCAGATGCCCCATAAGCTCCCACAGTCTAATCAACCTGCTGTGTTCTTTGCTCAGAAGCCCCATCTGAAGGCATTAACAATAACGTCTTACTTGTAACATGTGTCTAGTTCCTGTTTAAGCACTGCTTTTGCTGTGAGAACCACTGAATTTTTGTGCTTCCTACGGAAGTCAAATTGAGTATTATGCCAATGATTTCTGTATTTTTTACAATGCTAAGGATTGAACCCAGGGCCTTATGCATGCCAGGCAGGAGCTATCACTAAGCTATATATCTCCAGGTGTTTTTTTTTTTTGGGGGGGGGGAGTAGGGAGAGGAGGCATGGCTCGGGATTAAAACCAAAGCCTGGCACATGCTAGGCAAGCACTGTATTGACTGAGCTAAACCAGTGCTGTTCTCCGCTATATAAGTGGTTTCTACATATGAATGTTCCCTGGGTGTAAGAGGAATTTGGTGACAGTAAGGGCTGCACTTAACACACAATACGTGCTTAATACGTGTTTGCTCAATACATGTGATCATCTGGGACTTATTGACTTTGAGAGAATAGTGATATCAAGGCAATTTATTTTTTCCTTATGGTGCTTTTTTTGGGTACTGATGGTAAGTAGTCTTATTTGATTTTTTTTTTTTCCTCCCCAGAGGTTTGTGCTGCTAGAAACTAGACACAGAAATCCAAGCACCTCCTCAAATACATTGCATTCCTGAGTGGGGGAAAAAAAAAATCTTCATGAGAAAAATTATTTAGCCAAGCAGGACGTTCCTAGCTTGCTTTAATCCTATGTCTATTTCCCCTCCATATTCAAACAAAGCATCCCCAGTCCAAGGTGGACAGCGCATGGATTGTAAAGTGGTCGATTCACTCCATAGATAAGGGTGCAGGCCTTTGTGTCTAAGGAGACCACTTGATCCTCCGTGTACAGGACAGTGTGTTCCTTGCCCCGCTTATTTACTGTGTTTTAATTAGCTGCCGGGCCTCTCGCAGCAGCCGCCGCTCCGAAGGTGGAGAGATCTGAGCTTGTTTCCATGGTGGTGGAAGCAAGCGCTTTGTTTCCAGTTCTGCGCTTTTCTCTCCTCACACCCTCGTTTCTGCTCAGGGCACATGCAAAGTGATAAACCCTGCAGTGGGCAAGGGGCCCTAGAGATCAGGCGTGGTTGTGCCTCAAGGGCAAGGCCTTTGTCTTAGTGGTTTGGTGCCTCTAGGGCTAAATGATGCCACACACACGAGGGGCTCAGGAAATAGTGGAGGTCCAATGCCTTCATAAGGCACACACCCCTGTTACCCCCATGTTACCATGACTCTGTTTCCCACACGTTGTCAAACCCTACGGAGTTTGTCCTGAGGTGATAATACTCTGAGTCTTGAACTAACATTGCGACAGGGGCGCTGGCCAGCCAGCCATTAAGCTGGAGCAGGGCGGATCCTCAAGGACCCCAGGACACTGACTCGTTCCTTTCTCACTCAGGGGACCTAGGGACAAGAAACTTCAAGGAGGGGCACAGGAGTTTGAGCAAAGGACTATTACTAGCCGGAGCAGAAGCTTTTTAATAATTTAACCGTGGTGCAGCTGTGCTCGTATATTCCAGCTGATTGCATCACTTTAGTGCCCTTTAAAGCCATCAGACACAATGCAGCCGACTTATCTTTTTCCCCCTAAACAGAAATATTACCTTTTCTCCTCCCAGATAAATATGATCACTGTTGAAATATAAAATAAATTGATCTAGGAAGGTTGTGGCTGGAACTTAGGTTTTTTTTTTTTTTCAAATCATTTTATTTATTTATTTTTTTCTATTATTTTTGTATCTTTTTTTTCTTTATTAGTTAGTTTTGTATTCAGCAAATACAGTCAGTTTGGTACCATTATTAGGCTCATCCGTGACCTACCCCCTCCCCTTGGCCCCTCCTTGTTGAGGTATATGGGCCATGCATTGTGGAGTTAGCCCACAGTTATGGGTAAGATAAATGTCTCTGCATATCATGACCCAACATATGGCTCTGACATTCTTTCCGCCCCCTCTTCCGCAAAATTTCCCTGAGCCACGTTGGGTTCATTTTTGGTCTGCTTCAGTGATGAGGTGTTGGGGGCCTCTGAGGCTCTGGCTCTCTGATTTGGTAGGAGTTGATTTTCCTCTGTGCTGAACTCCTTCCCCCTTGTGCTGGTATCTGGCTCATCAGGAAATCAGCACCCTTGCTTGCTTCTCCAATTTTTCTTAGTTTCAGCTGGGGCCCTTTGGAGGTATGATGGGGTGGCTCTCTCCTTAGGATCTACATCTTTCTTTCCCAGGATTTGCAGCGCAGCTAGGCGGTCGCCATCTTGGCTGGAAGTCCTTAGGTTTTTTTTTTTTTTTAAGTCTTTGTTCTGATAAAAAAAAACAACAACAAAAAACATCAACAACAACAAAAAAAACAACAGAGTAAATAGAGAGCTAAACCAAAACAAAACAGGTAACAAGATATCCTCACACACTCTCAAATCTGCAAAGACCTTCAGGGTGTGAGCATCTGCAGGAGAAAGCAGAGGCAGGTCGCTAGTCTTCTGACTGACTGACTGAAAAATAAGAGAACCCTAAATATTTCACTAGGAAACATGGAGGACCAGGCAGAATAGCAGCTGTGACTGAAAGAAGTTTGCCATAAGCCCCCTGGCTGGAGTCCTCTGTTCTACTTGTTCAGAATAGGTCAGAAGCTCCTCTAAAGTTGGCAGTCCCAACGGGCTCCTGAATGCTAGAGGTTTATGAACTGAGTCCATAGACTCAGAGACTCGTAGTTCCAAGCGCTGAGAACTAGAGGTCTGTGGCTGAGGCTTTAGAAGCCAGAGGCTTTTGGCCCGAGGCGCTCAGGTTAGAGGCTTATTTCTGTGCGCTGTGACGGCCAGCAGTCTGGCACTCAGCAGCCAGAGTCACCCTGGGCTCCTAACAGCAGCTAGCAACAGCAGCAGACAGTGCCAGGTAACGTCACAGTTCTCAAACCTTGGGCGTCAGGACCTGTGGCCCCGAGCATCTACTGGAGTTACAAGTCTTAAACTCTGGGAGTTAGGATATTTTGGCACTTAACATTTAGTAACACTTTAGAACTCTTCCAGTGACTGGGGTCCCAGGCTCTCTTCTTTGGCTCGTCACAGATCTCTCTCTTCTACAGTTTTGGCTGTTCAGCTTCTCTTGCCTTCTCTCTTAAATTTTTTTTTTAAATTTCTTATTTATTGGAGAGAGAGAGAGAGAGAGAGAGAGAGAGAGCAAGCCAGATAGAGACAGAAAGAGTGGGTATGCTAGGACCTCTAGCCACTGCAAACGAACTCCAGACACATGCACCACCTTGTCCATCTGGCTTATGTGGGTACTGGGGAATTGAACCTGGGTCCTTAGGCTTTGCAGGCAAGCATCTTAAGCACTAAGAAACCTGTAGCAGACAGCCTCAGGTTGCTAGGATGAACCTCTAGGCCAGATACAGTTTATGGGAGGAAGAGGGGATTTATTTGAAGCTGTGCTGAATAGCCAGGGAAAACTTCCGTCCCAGGCCAACAGTGCTCCATGGTATCCATTATACATTATATGAGGTTCTAGAATCTGTAAAAGAATTAGAAATAAAAGAAATTTTATAAATGAGTACTAAAAACAAATGCAACAGATAAGTCACTAAGAAAAGCAAAATGGCTGGGCGTGGTGGTTCACGACTCTAATCCCAGCACTCAGGGGGCAGAGGTAGGAGGATCATTCGGAGTTTGAGGCCACTCTGAGACTACATAGTGAATTCCAGGTAAGCCTGGGCTATAGTGAAACCCTACCTCAAAAAGCCAAAAACAAAAACAAACAAACAACAAAAAGAAAAGCAAAATGGGGGCTGGAGAGATGGCTTAGTGGTGAAGGCACTTGACTGTGAAGTCTAAGGACCCATGTTCCCCTCTCCAGATCTCACATAAGCCAGATGCACAAAGGTGAGGCAAGATCAAGCCTGCACATGCCCACTAGGTGGCGCAAGCGTCTGGAGTTCCAAGACGTGCCAATTCTCTCTGTCTCTCTCAAAAAAAGAAAGGAAAGCCAAATAGGGGCTGGAGAAATGGCTGGGCAGTTAAGGCACTTGCCTGCAAAGCCTAATGACCCTGGTTTCATTCACCAGTACCGACATAAAGCCATATGAACCAAGTGGCACATGTGTCTGGAGTTTGATTGCAGTGGCTGGAGGTCTTCATCTGCCCATTCTCTCTCCCTCTCCACCCCCACCTCTCTGCTTGGAAATAAATAAACAAAAGTATTAAAAAGTTCTAGAAAAGCAAATTGTCGAAAGGGAATGTTTTTCTAAGTCAAAAGTAAATTCTGAAAGAAATAAGCTTTCTGAAGAAAATGGCAAGTATTCAAACAAGGAAAAGAAGGCCTGGCATTTTTGCAATAAAAATCCTGGTGGCAAAACTAAGAAGGGAACAGAACACATGCAATTCAAGAAAAATTTCCCAGTGCAAACAAACAAAAACATTAAAGCTATGCATGAAAAGATCATGATGCACCCACACTTTGGAATATTGTAACAAAACTGCTCATTTAGGCATCTCCCCATAAGTTTACTGTGTTTCAAAGAAAAAGGAAAAAAAAAATGCCTTTGAACATTTGAGTAAAAACAGCAAAGGAAATTAAGTTACATTAACTTCAAATTTTGGGGAGTGATGATTTATCCCAGAAGAAAACAGAGTAATACTGCACAAATTTAAGATTCTCAAGGAAGGAAAATATAAGCCAAGAATTTTGTATCTAGTAAAACTGACCTTCAAGTATTTAAGTATTTTATTTGACAATTGTTATCAATAGAAAAACTGTTACCAACATGCAAGAACTCAGAGGATATTGTCCCCTTCCAGATGGTTCTACCTGAGAACAAGCTTCAGATGAGAGGAAACGGTGGTGAAAATTAAGAATACAGACTTTTAAAAAATTTGTGTTTTGAGGTAGGGTCTTGCTCTAGCCCAGGCTGATCTGGAATTCACTGTGTAGTCTCAGGGTTGGCCTAGAACTCATGGCAATTCTCCTACCTCTGCTTCCCATGTTATTAGGAGCTAAGATTTTCATTTGGGAGGGAGAAGATATTGCTGTAATACAGAGGTTAAGTTGGCCAGTCGTCCATCACTGTGACAAATCCCCGAGACAAGGAGAAGAATCATTTTGTCTCAGGGCATCAGCAGTTCCAGCCCACAGTCCTCGGCTTCATTGCTTCTGTGAGGTGGTGGGAGCACGTGGCAGAGGCCACACCGCTCTGCGCGCAGACAGGAAGCAGGGAAGAGGCAGAAGGGGGGGGGGGGGCGAGGGGTTGGGGGCTGGGGGGGGACAAGATACATTCTTTGGAGGCACACTTCCAGTGACCTGCTACCTCTAACCATGTCCTCCCAATGATGCTGACACATTATGAGGCTGGCCGTAGGTGCGTCAAGGACTCCATCCTCATGATCCAATCCAGAAATTCCAGCCGGTGTGGTAGCTTGAGTGGATGTCCCCCAGTAGATTCAGAGATTCAGGAGTGGTGTTTTCTTTTTTTTTTTTTTTTTTTTTTGGTTTTTTGTTTGTTTGTTTGTTTGTTTTTTATTTATTTTTTGTTATTTTTATTTATTTATTTGAGAGTGACAGACAGAGAGAGAAAGAGGCAGATAGAGAGAGGGAGAGAGAATGGGCACGCCAGGGCTTTCAGCCACTGCAAACGAACTCCAGACGCGTGGGCCCCCTTGTGCATCTGGCTAACGTGGGTCCTGGGGAATCGAGCCTCGAACCGGGGTCCTTAGGCTTCACAGGCAAGCGCTTAACCACTAAGCCATCTCTCCAGCCCTGTTTTTGTTTTTTTATTCAAGCCCAGACTGACCTGGAACTCACTATGTAGTCTCAGGCTGGCCTTGAATTTACAGTGATTCCCCCCTATCTCTGCCTCCCGAATGCTGGGATTCAAGGCGCAGTGCCGCCACACCCAGTTTTAGATTGGGGAGTTTTACAGACTTGGGGCTGCAGGAGGTGTAACTGGGGGGCGGGGGGAATATGAATTCCAGCCTAAGACCTGGCAGAGTGCTTGAGCTCTGCTGGGATTCCCGGAGTGTGCTTGCTTGTGGTGTTGGCTCTCTTTCGCCATTATGGAACTTCTCCTGGACCTGTAAGTTTCAAATAAATCCCCTTCCTCTCACCTGGCTGCAGGTGCTGCTTGCTGAAGATCAGCTGCTCTCCCGGAAGCCTCCAGGCCTTTCAGCGCTGGCTTGGGACTGCCCAGACATCCAGCCTTGTGGCCTGAGCAGCCACTGGGTTCCTGGACTCTAGGACCTATAAACTGCTATTGTTGGACTGCCTTAAATGAAGCCAACAAATCCCCTTTCAATACAATTCATTCTATGGGTTCTGTTGCTCCAGAGAACCCTGACTAATACAGCTGTCAACGCAGCTCCCAGTACTTATCTACAGTCAACCCACAACCCACAAGAAGACTTCCCCCACCATATACTCCTGCGGTGGTGCCCTGTGTCACCACAGGCCCAGAGAACTGACATCAAGCGTGCTGGGCCTTTGGAAACATCAACCAGAATAAATCTTCCTGTCTAAGTTGATTATCTCAGGTATTTGTTACAGCAATAGAAATCGATTACACTTTCCTTTCTCAATTCTTTTATATCATCACTTGATTATGATTGGCTGGATCTTTGTCTCTCAAGGAGGACTTGTGGGTGTTTGATTCCCTGAATCCTTTTGTGCTTCACAACACCTGCCTATAGCTAGTCGTGATGTTTCTGGGCCACACTGTTCTCTGAGCTTCGTAGGTGCTGTTTCATTGTCTTCTGGCCTTGAGGATGTTTATAACCAACTTGACTCCTTCTACCCCTGTGGGAGATTACGGTTTTCTGCCCATGTGTCTGAAAATCATTTTTCCTTGAAAACTAGTAACTATACCAAGTTATATCTTGAATGTCTGTGAGGGCATTTTCAGAAAATTTTAACTGAGGAGGAAAAAAAAAAAAAAAAAAAAAAACTCTTCCTGCATGTGGGCGACACCATTCTATGTGCTGGGGTCCTGGACTGAAGAACAAGAAAAAAGCAAGCTGGACACCAGAGTTCAGCTCTCTCTGTCTCTGTCTCTGTCTCTCTCTCTCTCTCTGCATCTTGATCATGAAACCAATGTGACCAGCCACCTCATGCTCCTGCTGCCACAGGTAGAGCTGTTCCTGTTGCCACTGCTGTTTGGAGTGATAGACTATCCTTTTTCAAACTATGAGCCAAAACAAATCCTTCTCCTTTGAATTTGTTTCTGTCAGGTATTTTTCATAGCGATGACAAAAGCAAACTAGTACAGTGTATTTTTCTTGGTACAAAGTATGAATTTTCCTCAGCAGATTTACTCCTCCCTTCATCTTGGGAAAATGTATGATGTGCCCAAATAATCTTTTATAATGTTTATTGGATTCTCTACACCAATTAGGGACAGCAATTATTCCTATGTTTGATTATCTCTTGGTCCTGTTATTACGTTCTTATTATCATCTCCTTAATGACTTCACTCTTTCTGTGTCTTCCTTGTGCATTTGCCATAATTATCTCAGGTCTTTCATCTATGCCATTAATTCAATTTCAGTCATGTCTTTCCTGTTATTTGGCACTTGGAATTTCTGTGTTAGATCTATCACAGTGTTGTTTCATTCTTTGATTTGTGTCCTTAGCTGTAAAAATCTCCTTTTTGCTGCTGTCATTTTGTCTACGTAATTTTGAGGTCTTATGTTATTGGGTCTTTATAGTGCAAAGCACCACCTGAGGATTTCTTGCATCTTAAGGTCATATTTTCTGCTGGACAGGCCTCTGTATGATCCATACAGTATCTTCTTTCCTTCCCAGCTCACCCTGTTGGACTGCACCATATTTTCTTGATTGCCATGTAATTTCTCTTCCACCTTGCTATTGTTTTGTAGGGCAGCCCTAACCAGGCCTTTTTGTGTTTTGGATAAAATTTCCTTGACTCCCTCCCTCCTTAGTTAGAATGAATTCTGTTGCAGTCAGATTCACATTGCTGGTAGAAATCACCCAACCAAGAGCAGCTTGTGGGAAAAAAGAGGTTTATTTTGGCTCACAGGCTCAAGGGGAAGCTCCATGATGGCAGGGATAACAATGGCACGAGAAGACGGTGGACATCACACCCTAGCCGACATCAGGTGGACAACAGCAGCAGGAGAGTGTGCCAAATACTGGCATAGGGAAACTGGCTATAACACCCATAAGCCCACCACCAACAATACACTCCCTCCAGGAGGCGTTAATTCCCAAATGCTGGGAACCTAGCATTCGGAACACCTAAGTTTATGGGGGATACCTGAATCAAACCACCACATTCAGCCCCTGCCCCCATAAACTGATAACCATATATGATGTAAAATGCAATACATTCATCTAACTTTAAAAGTTCCCAAGTTTTTATCAATTCCAATGATGTTCATATGTCCCCATAGTCCAAGATCTTTTAACTGAGCCATAATACCAAAAAATAACCTCAAAAAACCCATAATGGCACAGAATAAACATTCACACTTCAGAAGATGGCATTGGACATAGCAAAGAAATATTCAACCAATATAAGACTTAAACAGGGCAAATATCAAACTCTGTAGCTCCAAGTCCACCAACTCTAATCAATGACAAGTCTCCAAGTCTGATAATTCTAACCAGCAACAAGTCTCTGGCATTCCAATTCCACTCCTCCAGCTAGGCTACTCACAGTCCTGGAAAACTGCATCCGGGATGGCAGCTTTCCCTGGCAGCCGTATCGTGGTCCTGGCACCTCCACTGGGTGTCCACTGCAACCCACGGTTCATCCGCATGGCCCCATGGGGTCTCCATGCAGGAATCCAGCAAACCTCCTTCACACTGTCCATGGCTATTTCCAAAACACAAGACTGTGTTGCAAACTCAATGACCCTCTCTTTCCTGCATTTCTTATACTGCACAATACCAGGTAGGGTGCCAGTTTGTTAATCCAGGGGGGAATAAAGCAGACTTTGAAGATCAGGACACTCCTTAAGCCCTCAGGCGCCTTCAAAAGAGTCTGCATTCTTCCTGTTGCCCCAGTGCAGGTCAGGTAGCCCAGTCTGAAAGGTTGTAATCTCTCAATTGCAGCTGAACGAGCAAAGCAGCAGTTCACCCAAAGGTTTTTTTCTGTGCCATATCCCTCTGCTCACAGTAGTTCATTTCTACACAAAGCAACCCTGCACAACTTCTCAGGACCCAGGCATAACAGCAAGCCTCACACAAACTGTTAGTCCAAGTCTAAGCAGAGCTCTTTCTCATTCTCATAAGCCAAACCTCACAGTCCATAGTTCTTACTGCATTCAGGTCTTTCAACTCTGACCAGAATAGTCCATGAAGCTGTACTTACAGTACCACGAGGTGTCTCTTAGGCCAAGGTTTCAAATCCTTCCACATTCCTCTTGAAAATCAGCTCCAAAAGGCCAAAGCCACACAGTCGGGTGTCCGGTGGCAACCCCACTCTCAGTACCACTTCACTGTTGCAGTCAGGTTTGCATTGCTGGTAGAAATCACCCAACCAAGAGCAGCTTATGGGAAAAAGGTTTATTTTGGCTTATAGGCTCGAGGGGAAGCTCCACGATGGCAGGGGAAAATGATGGCATGAGCAGAGGGTGGACATCACCCCCACGCCAACATAAGGTGGACCATAGCACAGGAGAGTGTGCCAAACACTGGCATGGGGAAACTGGCTATAACACCCATAAGCCCGCTCCCAACAATATACTTCCTCCAGGAGGCGTTAATTCCCAAGTCTCCATCAGCTGGGAACCTCGCGTTCAGAACACCTAATATTGTGGGGGACACCTGAATCAAACCCCCACAAAGTCATTGTCCTTTCTGTCAGCTACATTTTGGTTCATTAGCAAAGAATGATTCATTAGAAAAGGAAACTCTGCTATCATATTTTACTCTGCTATTTTGACTCTGAAATTTTAGGATGATTTTTCTACAGTGCAAAGTTTAGCCTGTCACACCTTGCTTCTCAGCATTTTTTCTTATCCCTTTTAGAAAAAAGTCTAAAATTATTATTATTATTATTATTTTTAATCTCACCTCCCATCCAGGATTGTTATATGGCCCACCTCCCTCCTTGTCTGTGGTCTCCCATCATTCTCTCTTATCTGCTAACTGATTTCAGGTGACTTTTTGCTGAGCCTCAATCTGACCCCAGAACCCTTCCCCACACAAGGCTCAGGCAGCCTAGCAGCCATCTGGACTGCAGTTCAATTAACCTTTAAAAGTTGGTTCCAGTATTATCCTTTCTGGGGAGCTTTCCCAGAACACACCTCCCTCCTTGTCTGCTCGCATACTTCAGAGACCCTCTCCTGTGCTGTTATATCAGGACATTTATTATACTCAGTTGTAAGGGTCTTTTATGGAGTAATGGTTTTTTTGTTGTTTTTCTTTGACTGGCCACCTAACACAACTATATTTAAAAAATTTTTTTGTTCATTTTTTTAAATTAAAAAAATTTTTTTTGTTCATTTTTATTTACTTATTTGAGAGCAACAGAGAGAGAAAGAGGCAGAGAGAGAGAGAGAGGAGAGAGAGAATGGGTGCGCCAGCCACTGCAAATGAACTCCAGATACATGCGCCCCATTGTGCATCTGGCTAATGTGGGTCCTGGAGAATCGAGCCTCAAACCGGGGTCCTTAGGCTTCACAGGCAAGTGCTTAACTGCTAAGCCATCTCTCCAGCCCTTTTTGTTCATTTTTATTTATTTATCTGAGAGTGACAGGGAGAGAGAGAGAGAGAGAAGAGAGAGAGAGAGAGAGAGAGTATGCCAGGGCCCCCAGCCATTGCAAACAAACTCCAGATGCATGCGCCCCCTTGTGCATCTGGCTAACGTGGATCCTGGGGAATCGAGCCTTGAACCGGGGTCCTTAGGCTTCACAGGCAAGCGCTTAACCGCTAAGCCATCTCTCCAGCCCGAGTAATGGGTTTTGAAGGCAGACACTCTGGGTTCAGAACTTAGCTCTGTGTATCTGTATATATCGGTATCTTTATGAGAATTCAGTAAGTTCGTGCATGCAATGCTTTTGTTGAGCACATGCTCAACATGTGTTACTTATCGTTTGTTAGAAGGCAGTGTCAATGAGAGCAACAAGAGCCCCATAGTACCCAGAGGCCCCAGCTGACAACTTGGAGCTATCCGTGGTGCTAGAAGCACACGCTTAGTCCCATGTAGCTTTGACAGCATAGATAAAGGCTGCCTGTCCCTTTCCCGCAACTGCCAACCTGGTGGTGGCCTTGATTACTTCATGAGCTCCATTCTGTGTGTCTTGTCTCCCTATCTCTGGACGTTTTAATTTTCCATGATCACATTACTGTCTTCCAAGTCTTTATATCTTCATGTCTCTATTTACTAATTCTCAAGAGAATTTCAGAAAGAGTAGAAACAACCCAAATAGCAACATGAAGGGATGGTTAAATGACAGTATGATTGATGTGCATATTAAACAGCCAATCAAGGTAATTATTAAACTGACATAAAACATAGAAAGCCATTTATTGAAAGAAAACAGCAGACTAAAGCATGGTTTGAATATCTGGAACTATATGGTGCTCAGTACATGTGGTTGCAACAAATGTTTTTACTTTACTTTATTTATTTGCAAGGGGAAGAAAGAGAGAAACAGAGAGAGAGAATAAATAAAAATGAGAATGTATGAACATGCCAGGGACTCTAGCCACTGCAAACAATCTCCAGAGGCATGCACCACTTTGTGCATCTGGCTTACACGGGTACTGGGTAATCGAACGCATGTCCTTAGGCTTCAAAGGAAAGCACCTTAACTGCTGAGCCATCTCTCCAGCCCTGTGATAAATGTTTAATTAAAATTATCCTTGATTCTGAAGCCGGACGTGGTGGTGCACGCCTTTAATCCCAGCACTCGGGAGGCAGAAGAAGGAGGATCGCTGAGAGTTCGAGGCCACCCTGAGAGTACATAGTTAATTCCAGGTCAGCTTGGACCAGAGTGAGACCCTACCTCGAAAAACCAAAAAAAAAAAAAAAAATTATTCTTGATTATGTCCAAGGAAACATGGAGTTATTCAACCAATAATGTGTGTCCCCTTCTCTCATAATGGGTATTCATAAATGCCTTGTCAAAGACTTGGGGGGGGGGAGATAGGGTCTCATGTAGCCCAGGTTGGTTTCAGACTCACTAAGTAGCTGAGGCTATGCATGAGTTCCTGATCCTCTGCCTCCACCTCCCAAGTGTTGGAAGAACAGGTATGTACCACAATGTCCAGCCTCATTCTTTTTCTGGAGGTGGCAGAGACAAGGTTTCCCAGGCTAGAGTCAAACTCAATCCTCCTGTCTTAGCCTCCCAAGTGCTGGCATTACAAGTGAACATCACTACCTTATGAATGATTCTGACTGAAGAACACAGTAGTAAAAACCAATATCTCATTACTAATGTGTTCTAAACAAAGGATGATAGATTGGTAAGAAACTGTGCTCTTCCTGGCTTTATTTCTTATCTACAAACAGCAGAATAGTTTATTTTTCCTTTATTATTCACATGAGACTGTATGGTTTCTTTTTCTCAATTTTATGTCAAATTCCTGCCTCTATTAACAACAGTAAAGAAGTTAGGTTGAGCTCCTGATGCCAGAACACTTCCTACTGTGTGGAAGATGGGGCCTTTGACTCCAGCATGAAGGGAAAAGAAATAAATAGTACTGCTGTGACCAGTGATGATGCTGTTATGCAATTAAGAGAAGGGAACCAAAGGGAAAAATGCTGTTCTCAAGTGTGAGGTGATTTTCAAGGGAACCATATGTGTGAGTTTAGAAGGCTAATGAAGATGTGATAACAGAGATGAGTGCATCATTAACAGCACCGAAGTTTCTTTTATTTATTTTTTTAAATGATTTTATTTATTTGCAAGCAGATTTCATATATATATAGCTTCATTTTTAAATTAGTTCTGCAAGTTAGTTAATGTTAACATTGGAAGCATGAGACTTTCCATAGATGGACAGTGTGGATGTGTTCCATTAGTAGCTGATGTGGCGTCATTTATTTGGCAGGGCTGAATAATTTTGTTGGTTTCTGAAGGGAGTTGAAAAATTACTGATGCTGAGATCTCGACAATGAAAACTTTAGGACGCTGAAGACAGAAACTGAAGTGGGTACGTTAACAAGAGCCACCTACAGATTTAACAAAATATCGAACTTCCATGTTCTTCATGGAGCTAGAAGAAAACAATTCTGAAGTTCATGTGGAAGCACAAAAGATTCCGAATAGAAAAAGCTATCCTTGGCAGAAAGAACAGTGCTGGGACGCATCACAATACCTGATCTCAAAGTATACTCTGAAGCCAGAGTAACAAAACCACCACGGTACTGGCACAAAACCAGACATGTAGACCAAATAACATGCGATAGAGTTCCCAGAAATAAACAACGTAGCTATAGACACCTAACTTTCAACAAAGGTGTTAAAAACATATATTGGAAGAAAGATAACCTCTTTAATAAATAGTGGTAGGAAAAACTGAATATTCAGCAGAAGAATGAAAAAAATTTAAATTAAATATTTTATTTAGCTATGAGAGTGAGAGAAAGAGCGAGAGAGCGAGAAAGAGAGAGAGAGAGAGAGAGAGAGAGAGAGAGAGAAAGAATGGGCATGCCAGGGCTTCCAGCCACTGCAAATGAACTCCAGATGCATGTGTCACATTGTGCATTTGGCTTATGTGAGTCCTGGGGAATTGAACCTGGGTCCTTTGGCTTTGCAGGCAAGTGCCTTAACCACAAAGACATTTCTCTAGCTCCAGAAGAATGAAATTTGATCCGTATCTCTCACACTGCAAAACAATCAACTCCCAATGGACCAAAGAGCTTAATATAAGAGCTAGAACAGTGAAACTGCCAGAGGAAAAACACTTCACACTGCAGGCATACTAGGAATGCTCTGAAAAGGACTCCAGTCGCACAAGATATAGTCCCAAGAATTCACAAGTGGCTCTTATATTCTTTCCGCCACCTCTTCCGCATTAGACCCTGAGCCTTGGAAGGTGTGATCGAGATGTTACTCAGTACTCCAGTCACTTCTTTCCAGCACTATGATACCTTCTGCGTCATCCCAAGGTCACTGCCATCTAAAAAGATAAGATTCTCTACCCAAAGTGAGAGTAGCATTAATATAAGGGTATAAATATTAAGAGAAGTGCTTACTGGGCAGTTTGATAAGCATAGTATATACACTTATCCAGACATCAGCAGATGTTACACCCCTAGGGCTCATGACTACCCTGTTTTAAGTTTTCAGTATCAGGGATGTATTCCCCCCGCCCCATGGAGCTGGCCTCCAGTCCAATTGGATGGCAGTTGGTTTCCACCATGATAGACATGCCACTATTGCACCCGTTGGCTCATTTGTCCTGGCTGGCCAATTATAAGGCTTGCAGTGTCCACTGTTGAGAATCTTCACTGGTGATTTCTCTTTCTCCCATTGAACTACATGTAGAATGGCTTCTTCCAGCTTTCTGTCAACTGGTCTACATGGGCTATAAACCATTTTTATTTTCTTGTAATTCCATTTGCCTAAGGACATGGGCTTGATTCCCCAGTACCCACATAAAGCCAGATGCACAAAGTGGTACATGCATCTGGAGTTCATCTGCAGTGGCTAGAGGCCCAGTGTGCCCTTTCTCTCCCTTCCTCCCTCTCTCAAATAAATAAATAAAATATATTTTTAAAGTTGGCATACAACCAGGCGTGGTGGTGCATGCCTTTAATCCCAGCATTCAGGAGGCAGAGGTAGGAGGATTGCTATGAGTTCAAGGCCACCCTGAGACTACATAGTGAATTCCAGGTCGGCCTGGGCTAGAGCAAGACCCTACCTCAAAAAAAAAAAAAAGTTAGCATACAAAGTAATAGGTTTTATTTATAGCATTTTCATGCATAAAGGTCATTATACTTTGTTCTTACTCGCGCCTCTGCCCTAATCCCTCCCCCGCTCTCCTGACACCCTGTTGTTGGTCTCTGTCCTCCTGGCCAGATGTTGTAGTTACCTTCTTGTTGCTGGGACAAAACTACCTGACCAAAAGCAGCTTATGGGAGGAGATGATTTATTTTGGTTTGCAGTCTTGAGGGGAAGCTGCATAATGCCAGGGGAAAGCATGGCATGAGCAGAGGCTGGACATCACCTGCTCGCGGCAGCAGGACAGTGCGCAGAGCGAACACTGGCAAGCCAGGGCTAGTAAACCTCAGGGTCCTCCCTAGCAACGCACCTCCTCCAGCGAGGCTCCTCCTCCCAACTTGCCATCAGTTGGGGAACCAAACATTCACAGGTGATTTTATGGGGGTCAGCTGACTCAAGCCACCACACCATATAATCCCCTTTCTGCATTCATGTCAAATGTATCCTATAATTTCCTTTTTTCCCCCTCCCCCTTCTTTATGATCCCTTCCTCCCCTCTCACAGTAGCCTTTCTTTGTATGTCTTTAGGCTTTGTGGGCAAGCGCCTTAACTGCAGAGCCTCTCCAGCCCTTGTATGCTAACTTAAAAATGAAAAAAATAGTTCATACTAATGTTTGAGCCAGGAGCAGTGGCATGTGCCTTTAATCCCAGCATTTCAGGAGGCAAAGGTTGGAGGATTGCCTTGAGTTCAAGGCCAGCCTGGGACTATAGAGCAAGTTCTAGGTCATCTGTGGCTAGAGTGAGACCCTGCATGGAAAACAAAACAAAACAAAACAAAAACACCTCAGACTAATGTTTGAAGGTCATTCATTACTCACCTGAGACTGATTCCCCCCCCCCACATGCACTAGAGGTCCCATTAATTTAGCAAGAAATATTAAAAGATCAAATCCATAGAGCAAAGGACATTATTTAGGAAAAGAAGGTGCTGTAGCAAGACAAACAAACCAATAGGTTCCTGGCTAAGATTTCCTACGATGCTGAGCATGAGATATTTATGAAGTAATACTGCAAGTCTTGAACTTTACTTTTCGATGTCTATTTTGTTTCAGTGCATCTATTTAGGTCAAGTCTTTATTTTACAGAAGAAGAAAATCAGTCTCTGTGGTGGTTTGAATATAAAATGTTCCCCATAGTCTTGTGTTTTTTTTTTTTTGAGAAAATGTATTTATTTGAGAGAGAGAGAGAGCGAGTGAGAGAGAGAGAGAGAGAGAGAGAGAGAGAGAGAGAGAGAGAGAGAATGGGTGTCCCAGGGCCTCCAGCTACTGCAAATGAACTCTAGATGCATGCACCGCTTTGTGCATCTGGCTTTACATGCACACTGGGGAATCAAACCCAGGGCATTAGGCTTTCCAGGCAGATGCCTTACCTGCTGAACCATCTCTCCAGCCCCCCCACAACCCAGGTTGTTAGGCTTTGCAGACAAGTACCTTAGCTGCTCAGCCCCAGCCTTGTGGTTTTTTTTTTTTTTTTTTTTTTTCCGAGGTAGGGTCTTGCTATAGCCCATGCTGACCTGGAATTCACCATGTAGTCTCAGGATGGCCTTGAACTCAGCAATCTTCTTACTTCTGCTGGGATTAAAGGAGTGTGCCGCCACACCAGGCCCACTCCTGTGTTTTTGATTAAGCCTTCTACTTGAGCCCCAGCCGGTGGAGCCTTTGGGAGGTGGGGCTTTGCTGGAGGGGCGTGTCACCGTGGGCGGGCCTTCAGGGTTGCTACTGGTGCCCGCTGGGTGCTAGCCAGCTCACACAACCTCCTTCCTCTCTGCAAAGACTTCTGGCTCTCTGCTCTTGCCATGCTTTCCAGGCCATGATGAAACTGCCCCTCAAAACTGTAACCTGAAACAAACCCTTTTCTTCCATAAGCTGCTTCTGGTTGGCTATTTTGTCCCAGCAACAAGAAGGAGCTGTAGTTACCTTCTCCCTGCTGGGAAAACAAACAAACAAACAAAAAAAACCCACTCAACCCAAAGTAGCCGATGGGAGGAAAGTTGTCATTTTGGCTTACAGTTCTGGGGTGAGCTCCCTGATGGCCCGGGAAAGATGGTAGAGCAGAGGCTGGACATCACCTCTCTGCCAACATCAGGTGGACAACAGCAGCACAGGAGAGTGAGCCAAACTCTAGCAAGTGGGGCGCTGGCTATAACACCCCTAAGCCCACTCCCAACAACACATCTCCTCCAACAAGGTGTTTTTATTTTTAACCCATAAAATCGCCGATCGGCTGCAAGCGTTCAAAGCACCCGAGTTTATGGCGTGGGGGCCACCTAATTCAAACTACTACAGGAGGTAACTGCTAATGAGACCTGACTAATCTGATTCCTGCCAGGGGTTCATGTTTTCTCTTCCTGAAAGGCCTTTTCCCTGGGGCGACGCGTGTATGAAGGCGAGCAGAGGAGCTGAGCGTAGCTGGGGAGTGAGGGCGCTGTCTGAGCTGACATTTCGGCTGTACCACTAAAAGGCCGTGTGACCTTGTGCAAATCATCTACCCTCTCCGAGCCTCTCCCTCTGAACACGCATGAAATCACAGTTCCCTTCATGGGCTAGTGGATTGCAAATACAGATAAAGCACGCGGCTCGTAAGTAAGGACACTTTCTAAAGCTGTTATTTCTCCAAAGACAAAACAGCAAGGAATCAACTGATGAAATTCACATCAGGGGGAAAAAAAAATCCCCAAAAACCACCCACTGTAGACTGGTCATGAAATGAAGTAAAAAGGCAGGTAGCTAGGCTTCCTTAACTTCCTTTCTTTATTCCCCTCCCCCCACCAGACATCAATCACTCCTCCCCTTCTTATCTGCGCAGACAAAATACCAAAGAGCAATCCAGACAGAACGTTTTTTATTTGTTAGCTCATTAAAGTACTTGGCCTGTGTATTCTTGTGGTCTGGGGACTGCTATCAACACTAGGAAATGACAACGATCCTTCTTTGACAGTGGTAGTCAAGTGGTGAGCTTCCAGAATACTCGGCGGCGGCGGGCGATGGAAGCGTGGAGACCCGCACCTGCAATTGTTTACCCATCACAGGCTTCAGCGTCCCGCAGGCGCTCACCTGGATACTTGGGCAAACAAGGGGGCATTTGTCTCCCACCCAGGCTGCCTCGAAGTCAGCACTATTTACTATCGAAGCAGAGGAGCCAAAGGCCGGGTTTCTTCCTAGGAGACCCTGGCACCTCATCCCATCCTGCCCTTGGTCTTGCAGATGTGGGTCCTGCGCTGGTCCTAGCTCACAGGTGGGCAGTGTTTTCAGAGTCAGAACTGTGTCCTCCCATCCTCCCCCGAATCCCCCCAGAAGCATCAACATTTGGGGGAATGAGCCTCCGCAGTGGTGTGAACAAGTTGGGGGTGAGGCTGGGGAGATCGTGGGGAAGGCTTTGCACACGTGGGTGCGTGCCAGATGACCTGTGGGTTTGGGCAGCAAAGGAGCTGGGGCGGCTGTCCCCGAGTCCGGATCGGGATCAGGCCCTCTCTGCTCCGGTGAGGTTATCTTCCCTGCAAGCCCTGGGTTGACCCCGACTTTCCCACTCTTCTCCCCTGCGCCCCCAGGGCTCAGGAACGCTCAGGACACTTCTTAACACACAATCGCAGAGCCGGAGAGTGGGAACCCGGGCTTTTCCAAGTGCCCAGGCCCCACCCTGGCTCACATTGGTCCCCGCAGAGGCTGTCCCGCGGGCGGAGGGAACTTTGTCCACCCGCCCCCCCACCTCCCCCGAGCCCCGCTCTGTCTCTGAGTCCGCGAGGAGCTCCCGGCGGAGGGGACGCACCGGGGGCTCCGGGGCGCCGCGCCGAACGCCGGGGACCCGCCCCGATTCGCCGCCGCTGCCGCCCGGCCCCGCCCCGGCCCGCCCCGGCCCGGCCGTCCCCGGCGCTCGCGCGCTCGCTGGCCGTGGCGCACGCGTGTGCAGGCTGGGGCAGCGCCGGCACCATGCGGAGGGTGAGTGTCGCTCCGGCGGCCAGGGCGCGGCCCGGGGTGCGGGGAGGGCTGGGCACCGCGGGCGCGCAGAGGGGCCGAGCAGGGCGGGGAGTGGGGACGCTCCGGGAACCAGGACCGCCCCTCCCCGGGCCTGCGATCCCTGAAGGGGGGGTCACTTACTTTCTCTCGTCGCTGTCAGCTGGAATGATGGGGTGTGTGTGGGCTGTGTCGGGGACGTCAACATTCTGCAGCTGGAAGACAGTGAATATGAACTGCCCCGGCCCGCGCTTCTCCCTCGCGGGGCTGCGTAAACTTTTTTTTTGGGGGGGGGGGGACGGCCACCGGACCCCTCAGCGCCCACCCCGCAGGAGGAGGATGGGAGGTTAGAGCAAATCTCGAGGCCCCATCAGGGGGGTGGCCGTGCGTGATCCGAGGGGGTGGTCCTCTCTTGTCGCCTCCGAAATGGCCCCGAGTGGCTCCTTGGGGCATGGGCGCCCACGGCCTCCTGCGAAGTTCTCCACGCGCCCAGAGCGGGGCGCGGCCTCTGCAGCAGGTGTGAGCGGCCCAGCGCCCACCTTTGGGTGCGAAGATGAAGTTATAAAGACACCACCTCAGAAAAGTCGTGGCTCAGGGCAGCTGCGTCTTACCTGTCTGGGGGTACTACTACACAGGAAGGTGTAGAACTCAGGGGTGACCCTTGATTCTATTAACTTTGGGGAGGCTGCTTCAACCGAATCCAAGGTTTCAGTTTTTAAATTAGTATTTTATTTTTTTCTTTATTTGAGAGAGAGAGAGAGAGAGAGAGAGAGGAAGAGAGAGAGAGAGAGAGAGAGAGAGAGAGAGGGAGAATATGAATGAATGAATGTGGTCGCGCCAGGGCCTCTGGCCACTGGAAACGAACTCTAGACACATGTGCCACCATGTATTTACATGGGTCCTGGGGGGAATGGAACCTGGGTCCTTTGGCTTTGTAGGCAAGTGCCTTGACCGCTAAGCCTTATCTCCAAAGAAGTGGAGGAAAGTTAGGGAAATCCCACTAAGAACCCTCCACACTCATGCAAAGACCTAGGGTCAATGTTGAGGACTGTTTAGGTGCTGCGGAAGGGGTTGGTGAGATACGAGGCTGGGAAATTGCAAAAACAGAGTGACGCCCTTTCTTGTCAGAGCCCATGCCTCTGTCTGTGTTTGAGTCTGGAGTTGGTTTATTGAAAGGTGAGCCTTTATCTGTCTGACCCTCCAGTGATTTCTGCCTCACAGCTGCTGGGGTGCTTCTCAGACAACTCTGGTCTTTTATTTTGTGGCTGGTACTGGAATCAAATTGCGGTTTGTTTGTTTGTTTATTTATTTACTTATTTATTTATTTATTTATTTATTTGTTTGTGTGTGTGTGTGTGTGTATGTTGGTGTCAAGAGGAATATCTGGAGGGCACATAGTGCAAATCTGATCAGCCCCAGCTGCCTCTGCAAATCTGTTGGTGAGCCAACATGGAAATTTACCTGGCTCGCCTTTGGAGTGAGTCCAAAACCTGCTCAGGTGTTTCTGGGTCAAACAGGATTTCAGCTACCTTCATCAGCTAGTTTGGCGTGCTTGGTGATCAGAGGAGTAGAAATGGAACTGGCCCTGGCGGGGTTACTTCTTTGAACTCCAGCTTCAGGGGTCAGTTACGAACCATTTACTGTTCGTGTCACTAGGGGAAAGAAAGCAGCTGGGGTGTTGGGATTGTAGGGCGTGTGAGGGGTGTCAACGTTTGGGGGTGGGAGGCACTGACCACAGTTAACCTTAAAATGGGGATTGCATTCCCTCTGGTGAAGGAGGTACATGCTTTGCTAGAAATGCAGATTCCTGGGCCTGCTTCCTTTTGAATCAGCTCATGAGACCAGCACTCGTAGTGATCTGTATTTTCTTTCTTTCTTTCTTTTTGGTTTTTCGAGGCAGGGTCTCACCCTAGCTCAGGCTGACCTGGAATTCACTATGGAGTCTCAGGGTGGCCTTGAGCTCATGGCGATCCTCCTACCTCTGCCTCGCCAGTGCTGGGATTAAAGGTGTGCGCCACCATGCCCGGCTTGTGTTTTCATCTCTACAGGCAGAGGCACGTCTTCAACAGTTGCTATGCATAGGTGCGGTTCTAAACTTTAAGACCACAGTTCGGAGCGTGGAGCGATGTGTCTTGTCCTCTCAGAGGCTACATTCTAGATGGGAAATTAGCTAATTCACGAGGAAATGAGCAATAATCTTAGCTGTGAATGCTGCAAAGAGAGTAAGGCAGCATAATGTGATGGAGAGTGAGTTGGAGGGTGGGAAGCTTTGAGCTTGGCTGGTCAGAGAAGACAGTTTTGAGGAGCAGCGTGATGGCGGGTCAGCTGCGTGCAGGTTTGGGAACAGCGCTCCAGGGGACAGGCCCCAGAGCCTCTGAGCCAGGCACCTGTCGGCTGTGCGACTTCACAGGGACTGCACAGAGTGGAGCATGTGGGGGCGGAGAGCAGAGCAGAGCCCAGTGATGGAAGGTTGGAGCAGAAGGCCTTGCTTTGGCCATGGTGAGAAATTTGGATTTTAGCCTAGATGTATAGGGATGTTATTTAGAGAATTTCAAGTGCAGGGATGGAGATATGTCATCTAGTTTGCTTTAAAAAAAAAAAAACCACCACAACAAAAACAAACCGGGGCCTCCTTGGTTATTGTGAGTAGAATGGATTAAGGAATAGGAGGGTAAGGGAGTGGTGTGGCCATCTTTGTGCGCAAAGATAATGGAGAAAGGTAGAGTTATGTAAACTTGCTGATGTCCTCTTACATGGAGTCCTCTTACATATACCTGAGGTTGATTATTATTATTACTTAAGAATTATTTATTTTCAAGCAGAGAGAGAGAGAGAGAATGGACACACCAGGACCTCTAGCTGCTGCAAACGAACTCCAGATACATACACCATTTTGTAAATCTGGCTTTACATGGGTACTGGGGAATTGAGCCCGGGTGGTTAGGCTTTCATAGGCAAGTGCCTTGGCGGCTGAGCCATCTCTCCAGCCCAGGTTGCTAATTACCGATGTGTGTGCACACACGTGCCAGTGTTCATGTCAGTGTACGTGCACAGCGCATATGCTGCTGTAGATCACCCAGCTGAGTGTTGAGCTAGGAATCATACCTGGGCCTGCCTGATTTCAAACCCTACTCTTACCATTATTCTCTGCTCCCTACAAAATTTTGTTTCTGTCCATTTCCTCCCTCTCTCCTTCCTCTCCTCCTTCCTTCCTTCCCTCCCTCCTTCCCTCCTTCCCTCCTTCCTTCCCTCTCTTCCTCCTTCCTTCCTTCCTTCCTTCCCTCTCTTCCTCCTTCCTTCCTTCCTTTGTTTTGAGGTAGTATCTCGCTCTAGCCCAGGCTGACCTGGAAATCCCTGTGTAATCCCAGGCTAGTCTTGAACTCACAGTGACCCTCCTACCTCTGCCTCCTGAGTGCTGATATTAAAGGCGTGCACCACCATGCCCGGTGCCCATACCATTTCTGGTTCTGAAGAAGCACACAGTTCAACAGGTTGGTACACCGTGTGGCAAGCCTTCAACTGTGGTAGATCAGTATAGCTGTGGGGAGAGAGCAGATATCCCATTAGAATGAAAAAATAGTTCCTTCCATTTGGTGTTCTTGAATGAAAAAGGAAGTGCTTAGGGAATGTACAAAGTAAACGTTCTATGACTTCTCAGTGACCGCGTTTCTCTGAAGAGAGATGCTGTGATCTGAATGGCTGTCTCCCCTCCATGCTTCTAAGTTGAAATTCTGAATCCTAAGGTGATGGTATTAAGAATTGAGGCTTTTGGGAAATGGCTGAGTTGTGAGGACAGAAGTCCTCAGAAGTGGGACCGGTGCCTCAGACAGCTGCATTGCCCCTCCCATGACGTGTGAGGACCCCTGGCGAAGGCATCTAGGAGCCAGCACACAGGACCTCATCAGATGTGGACTCCACCAGGGGCCTTCACCTTGGGCTTGGCCTGCTTGCCAAACTGTGAGAAAAGCATTTCTGTTGTTTATAAGCTAGCTGGTCTCTGGTATTTTGTTTTAGCAACCTGAATGGGCTAGGACAAAAGGTTGCCGAGTGTGTGGCCACGCTGCCAGTGCCTCGACCCTCCTGGTCATGGGCACCACAACAACTTCATGGTCTTCAGTCAGTTCTCATGTAGGTGGTTTCTTGTTCTTTACTTTTGAACCCCAAAACAAATTTTGCTATGCAAAGCCAAGAGTTTGAAAGCATCGGTTGCTTTCAAAATTTATTTCTGCTGGAAAGAGTTAGAAATCAGATGTGGAAAAAGAATTATAATAGTAGCTGCTATTTATTGAATGCTTTCTTTGTGTCAGGCATCTACAGTCTCCATTTTCATAACAGCCTTTTAAATTAAAAATTAATAGATAATACATTTGCACAGTCCAAAATTCAAAAGATATGAAAAGCTTTACAATGAAAATTGTCTCTCCTATTATGTTGCCCAACCAGCTGGTTCCCTCCCTTAATATAATTGACGTTAAACCCATCTCTTGTGTCCTTGCAGAAATAATCTGAGCAGATACAAGCAGTAATATATTTCTATTTTTTCATTTTCTTTTTACAAACAAATGGCAGCCTATAAGTACACTTGTTCGCATCTTGCTTTTCTTCCATTGCACAAGAAAATCAGTACTTATAGATCTTTTTAAATACTTGCACAGGGAGTATATCTTTGTATGGATACATAGCACTGGAGTTGGTTGTTTCTTATATTGTTTTCATGCTTCTGTGAATAAACTTATGCATACCTAATTTGCATGTGTGTGTGAGCATTATCTGTACAAGTAATTACAGTAGAATTTCTGGCCAAGTGACTTGATCATTTTTTTTTTTTCTTGGATTTTCAAAGTAGGGTCTCACTCTAGCCCAGGCTGACCTGGAATTCACTTTGTAGTCTCAGGCTGGCCTTGAACTCACAGTGATCCTCCTACCTCTGCCTCCCAAGTGCTGGGATTAAAGGCATGCACTACCAAACCCAGTTTTGTATGCCTTTTCCAAAAATATCTTTTGAAGTCAAGCCAGGTGTTGTGGTGCATGAGGTGCAGAGGTAGGAGGATCACTGTGAGTTCAAGGCCAGCCTGAGACTACAGAGTGAATTCCAGGTCAGCCTGGGCTAGAGTGAGACCCTACCTTGAAAAAACAATATATATATATATCTTTTGAAGTCATTATTTAAAAAAATTATGCAAGTATGCTGAGCATTGCACATTGCGCATATTCCTCCCTCCCCACAGTATTTACCCCCCCCCATTAGTCCCTTTTGCTTCCCTAGACAGTTTCTATTAGTGTATTATATATACACATGTGATTTCATGTGTCTATATAAAGTTAAGGACCCATAAATGGGAAAAGAAAACACATGAGACTTGTTTTTGTGAGGCTGGTTTAATTTGCTTAAGTGATCATCTGCAGTTACACCTATTTTCCAGCAAAGCGTATAACTTCGTTCTTCTTTATGGCTGAGAAAACTTCTACCAACACTTGTGTTTTCATAGGGATTAAGCGCATTGATTGCTTGGGGCTCAGTCTTGGCACTTCTACCCACAAGTTGTGTAAGTAACTTAGCTTCCTTGGCCTCAGTGACATTCTTTGCAAAACAGGGGGGATAATGGTAGCTACCTAATAGAATTGTATTAGTTTTTGATGCAAAACGACTCAACCCAAAATACAGTGACTTAATAGAGCAGCTATTTTATTTAGCTTACAAGTCTTTGGTTAGCTTGGTGACTTTTTTCATCTGGGCTGGTCCAGTGATCTCTGATGGGTGGTTGACAGATGAGTTGGTCTTCGGGACCTCATGTGGGTGGAAGTGACCACTCAGGCTCCAGTAGAGACTCAGACTTCTTCACATGGTGGTCTTAGGGCTCCGTAGAGCAGCATAAGAGAACACAGAACACACATTTTAAAATCTCTGATTGGGTCACATTTGCCGTGCTCCCAAGTCACAAGGCCAAGCTGTGAGTCTGTGGCACCAGGCTCTCCAAGGATATAGAACAGAGAAAAGGGGGCTCATTGTTGCCGTTTGTACAAACAGCCAACCACAGAATTGAATAAGTGAATATTTGTACAGTGCTTAGTGTAGCGTTTGGCATATTTTATGTGCTGTGCAAATTTGTTGAATTAAAAGAAAAGGAAGGGAGGGAGAAAAACAGAAAGAGAGAGAGAGCAGAGAGCAAGAGCGAGAGAGAGCGAGAGAGAGAGGTCAGCATCGAAGTGTCTGCCTGTCTTCTTGTTTCTCCTTAGGAACTGCATCTAAGTCTTTATCCATGGAGAGGCAGATGGTCATCCCCATGTTACAGATGAAAAGAGTGTCTCTCCAGCATGGAGCTAAGCGCAGCCTTGAGTTCTGTGTGAGTCTCATTCCAGAGCACTTCCGTGTGTCTTGCAGCCATCAACAGTCTCATATTTCATGTCTGTCACATTCAGATCTGACTGGGTGGAGAAGGATCTGTCAGACTATTGAAGACTTTAACAATGATTCTGGTTTCAAACTGGCTGACTGGATTCAAAGTAAAGCGGCCACAGAGACAGTGGATGCTTTCATGGCTGCGACGCGGCAGTGAAGGGCAGCCTGTCACTTTCCCTCTTTTCATTTGAGAACACGGGAGGCTGACCTTGTTTTGTTTGTCCGTTCTTCCTTGGCAATTCCTCGAGTCCTTTGCTTTCACTTTCTCCTTTGTAACTCAGGCATTCCGTTCCCCAGCGGGAGAAGACACGAAGACAGGGTATTGCTTAGTGGCTCAGAGGATCTGGGGAATCTAACTGCTGAGTCCAGGTATCGTGTGTTGGCTGTTACTGAGCTGACTGACCTGTACTGAGGGGATTTCTGCAGTCACGCTGGTAGTCTGGGCAAATCAGTTGTTGTTGCATAGCAAATCACTTCTGCCTCTGTTGACTCAGTTCTGTTTAGCATCTTTGTTTTTCCTCCAAACCTATTCCCATGTCCCTAGATATGTGAAGTAATAACAATAGCTAATGTCCAGTGAACTGTTGATCAAGGAGGCCCATGAACCCCCGCCCCACCACACACACGACAAGACAGGCTATAACCTGCATCGGAATGAAATGGTAAGATTTTATTGTTCAAAACGCTACATGCTTGGGTTGTAGGACACTTGAAATCAAGCTGGAGCTGAGCTGGAAGCCTCCTCTCTGCTGATTAGTTGTCACGGAGCTGGAAAGTGCTCTGCAGCCTCCTGGAGGAGAAAAGTCATCAAAATACTATGAACCAGCCGTGAATCCTGCAAGCTACACAGCTGGCCAGCCAGGCAATGTGTCCACTATGTGTCCACTAGTGCAACAGTGGCATTGTCTGACATGGGAGCACTTGGTGCTCTCTTGAGGAGGCTTTGAGGAGGAAGGGAATCCATGTCTGGTATTGAAAACCTAATCAAAATCCCATTATGGCGATGAAAGTAATAAGTCCTACTGGGGAAGCTCCTATTGTTGTTTGGCCAAATGAACATAGTATGCCCACAGTGGTGGTTTGATGGAGGTGTCCCCCATAAACTTAGGGGTTCTGAATGCTGTGTCCCCCAGCTGTTGGAGATTTGGGAATTAAACCCTCCGGGAGGCAGTGTATTATTGGGGGTGGGCTTATGGGTGTTATAGCCAGCTTCCTCTTGCCAGTGTTTGGCACACTCTCCTGTTGCTGTTGTCCATCTGATGTTGGCCAGGAGGGGATGTCCACCCTCTGCTCATGCCAACGTTTTCCATTGCCATCATGGAGCTTCCCCTCGAGTCTGTAAGCCAAAATAAACCTTTTTCCCCACAAACTGCTCTTGTGTGTTTTCTGCCAGCAAGGCGAACTTGACTGCAACACCCACTAAATTGCTCTCTAAATCTTTTTTTTAAATATTTATGTTTATGCACATATATTAATTCTGCTGTCACTTTTGATTAGAGAAGCTTCTCTGATCAGATGACATCAGGTCTGTTGGGGGTGGCATGGCCATAGACTGAAGCTTCTCATTTCAGATGGCAGTGCCTACTGGGGAGACTCAAAACTCATCAAAATCCTGAGAAGAAGTGACAGTTGAGTGTTCAGCACTAAGTGAGACATCTCTATCACATCCTCTGAGTTCTCAGGGACCATTGTGGGATTGGTGGTGAAAAGAAAAAGAGTCAAAAGATAAGGAGAAATGCTTTGGAATGCTGTCTTCCAGACCCAAATTAGAAGTTGCGTTTATGACATCACAGTGGCTGTTACTACCTGCGCAAGACCTGCATAATATTAGGAGAAAGCCAACACTAAAGGTGAATAGAAAGAATAAAAGAGGCACTAGTTTTGCAAGTAGCACGGTTCAAGGGAGGGAGAATAGAGGAGGGGAGGCAAAGAAAGGTGCTGGGATTGGATAGTGCTCAGGGTACATTGTGTATAGGTATGGAGGTTGTCAATACAAAGTTAAAAAAAAAAAAAGCTAATGTTTACCTGGGCTCTTAACTAAACATCTGCTGCAGTTACCTTCTCACTGGGACAAACACCAGAGCAGAAGCAGCTTATGGAAGGAAAAGGCTCACAGGTTCTAGGGGAAGCTTCATCATGGTGGAGGAAGCTGGCTCGCTTTATCATACATCCATGTGGTGCGCGGGGAGAGAGAGAGAACGAGAGAGAGCGAGAGCAAGCACACAGAGTAACCAGCCAGCACACACTGATTCAAGACCCACCTAGGAGAGCTGGACGCAAGATCTGTCCCCAGTGACACGCCTCCTGCAGCAGGGCTCTGTCTGCTGGAGACTACGTAAGAAGGTTAATCTTCATCATAAATACCTAAAACTATGGGGACATGACATTCAAACCATCACAGTCTGTGACATGCAATGAATCATTTAATTTTCACATCCAAACTGTCAAATAGGCTCTCTTCCATTCTCATTTTCAAACGAGGAAGCTAAACATTGAATGGCTGAGGAATTTGTCCATTAAACTCCAGCTCATGTTTTAAAGGAGACATTGGGACACCAGAGTCTATGATCTTAGTGTTTAGGCTAAAAGGAAAAAAAAAAAAAAAAAAAAAAAAAAAGAATGCTGTGGAAGGCTGGAGATTAAAATTGAGTGTTTCTGCTCAGAGAACTCAGATACAGCCTCTCTCCTTGGCAGCAGGCAAGTACAGCCAACTGTGATTTAGACTGAAATCCTAGCACACAGAATATATAAACTTTCAGCCCTTTTGCCAAAAGCCTTTCCACTTCAATCATTGCAATCCTAACAAGATTTCAGGCACTGCGCCTTCTTTGTAACTGAGGTCAGACGTTATTGAAAAAATGCACAGGGCTTTTTTTATTTTTTTTAATTTGAAAACCAAGCGTTGCCACCTCTGGCTTCTTTTTGATGAACTATCCTGGTTTCTGTGACACCATTTGCTAAAGCAGCAGGAGAATAAAGTACAAGTGCTGATAAAATATAACTTTCTGAGTTGAAAATCGTACATGTCTCCAAGCAGAAGGAAGGAACTGAGGCCATTTCATGGGCTTTTTTTGGTAATGTGTTAGCATTCATCAGACACCAAAAATGTAGACTTGCAGCCGGGCGTGGTGGCACACGCCTTTAATCCCAGCACTAGGGAGGCAGAGGTAGGAGGATCACCGTGAGTTCGAGGCCACCTTGAGACTACATGGTGAATTCCAGGTCAGCCTGGGCTAGAGGGAGACCCTACCTCAAAAAAACAAACAAACAAAAAAACAAACAAACAACAACAACAAAAAAACAAAGGAGACTTGCCCTTCTGTTACGTCCCAGGAATGTGCTGTGAGTGAGCAGCTGCGGGAGGCCCCATCTCGCGGGGCTTGCAGGCTTCCCTAGTGGTACCTGAACAGCACTGTGCATTGTGCTATGCATGTCGCAAAGGGAGGATGAAGCGCTGGGACACTGCAGTGCTGGTTCCTTGCCTCGTTCTGGTAGTTCGTAAGATCCTTCTAGAGTGAAGCCAATATGATCAGCCACAACTTGAAGGACAGTCAGAGAAAAAGGGGAGGAGGATCACATTCCAGGTAGAAGGCACAGCACGAACTCAGAGAAGGGACGAGGGACAGCCCCTGTAAGGAAGGGCAGCACTTAGGGGATCCATGGAGAGAGAGAGCGGGGTCGAGTGTAAGGGGCAAGGGCAAGAGCTGAGGTTGGAAGGTCAGTGACAGGCCGTGTGAGGAAAGACCAAGTCGTGTCTTAGGGAAATGAGCAGCCATTGAGAGGCTCCCAGCAGGTATTTGAAAATCAAATATTCCTTTCAGAAAGTTTCTTAGGCTCCCAGCAGGTATTTGAAAATCAAATATTCCTTTCAGAAAGTTTCTTTAATTAGTGGATGTAGAATAGACTTGGAGTTTGGGCAAGACTAAAGCTGAGATGACTGGTTTGGGAGTCTATTTATGGTCAGTTAAGTGGCCTGGACAAGGGAGATGGTTAGGGGAGGATGGTAGTTTAAATGGATGTCCCCCAGTAGATTCAGGAGTTTATCAAAGCTTGTAATTAGATCTCCAGTCACCTTATTGGAGGAGGTGTTACCATGGGTGGATCCCAGTGTCCAGCTCTAAGGTGCTACTTGGGGCTCATACGATTTCCAGCCTAAGGAACACAGTGTGCTGGAGTTCCGCCTGGCTTCATGGAGTGTGCTCGCTTATGGCGCTGGGGGAAGTTCCTTCTGCGTGGACCTGTCAAACGGGGCCAGCTTCTTGTGTCATTGTGGAACTTCCCCTGGATCTGTAAGCCAAAATAAAATTCCTTTCCTCCCTATAAACTGTGTCAAGTGGTGCATGTATGTGGAGTTTGCAGTGCCTAGAGGTCCTGGCAGCCCATGCTCTCTCTCTTCTCTCTCTTTCTCTGCTTGCAAATAAATAAACATTATATATATATATATATATATATATATATATATATATATATGTTTTGTGAAGTAGGGTCTCACTCTAGCCCAGGCTGACCTGGAATTCACTATGGAGTCTCGGGGTGGCCTTGAAATCACAGCAATCCTCCTACCTCTGCCTCCCGAGTGCTGGGATTAAAGGCGTGTGCCACCATGCATGGCTTAACATAATATATATATTTTTTAACTTTAAGCATCTTTATTGAAGAACAACTTCCATATTGTGATTTTACCCATTTCAGTTATATAATTCCTTGAACCAAAGCCAAATTGGAAGTGGTGGCATCCTCCCTGACTTCTCAGGCAGGTACCAGGGCTCAGGGAATTGTGTTAAATCCACACATATGAGTTCGAGATCAATCTGTGTGGCATAATGGCATGTAAGGTGTATTCCAGTTTTCAAAGGGGAAATTAGCCTGCAGAGTCTTTTAGTATAAGTGCACTTGATTACCTGAGATCTAAGGACTATTTATGTTATAAAAAGGCTGTGTATAGTTTGAAAATGTGAATAAAATGCAAGAGTAAAACTGCTAATCAATATGTGTGATAAAACCGCCAATTAGAATGTTGCTTGCAGTGTTAGTCATGAGCCACCGTGGTTGCCCGTAGTTTAATCCATTAGGCTGTTTGTTTGGCTTCCAGGGTGTTTACAAACATGAACTTCCTACAGGAGATCTTATTATTTCCACCTCCAAGCAAGCTGTGACATGGAACAATCCACCAAGCAGCTCAAAAGAGTGAGACTCCCAGTATTTCCCATCCAAAATCATAGGCCTTGAAATGTTCTGACAATTGAATTAGCTGACTGGTGCAACAGCAGCAAATGCTTTGTGATTTGTATTGCTTTCTGACACGGCAGAAATTAGGCTGCTGGTAATGGACTAGAGCTGTCTGGACCCCCAACAGGCCACTGTCCTGCCATTCTGTTTCGAAAGATGCTGTATACGCTGCATGTTGGAATTTTGGATATCGATGCTGGGAAAATGGCAACAGTGTGAGAGATAATTGCTGACAGGGAAAAGCTATCTGTTTCTCAGTGAAAGGAGGCTTAGGCCCAGCCGCACCGAGGGCCCTGTTGGATTAGTATGCTTGGCCGCCTTTGTGCATCTATCATTCCAATAATAAAACCCAGTGTGCAGAAGCCCTTTCCTGCTCCTGCTTAGGGCAAGAACGCTGCAGAAATCGTTCCAATTCATTGGGACACTCAGGCAGAGATACCGACTTCATATATTGGTCACAAAGACAATGGATCTGAGATGACTTTAGATTCGGCATTCCATTTCATATTCAGCAAACGAAAGCTGGAGCAACATCTGTTTTGTAGGAAGCGTGCGCCCTCACTCTTTGCTCCGAAGTGGAAGTTGACAACACTTTTTCTTGGAAGGGGCAAATAGGAAACATTGGAGGCTTTAAGGCCTACACGGTCTCTTGTTGGTGCTTCTGAACTCTTTCATGACGAGAGAGCCATGGTGGGCAGGACAGCAGTGAACCAGTGTGCCTTGTTCCCACAAAGCCTTATTTTATTTTATTTTTTTTAATACTAAAAGAATAAAGATTTTTATTAAGCATTGTAAGTTGCATTCAATAGCCTCCGGATACGCCACACCACAATCCATCGACCGTCAATCAGACCCAACAGCAGTTCATTCTTCACAATCCATGAGTTAGGGCAGAACTCCCTTCAACTTACAGTAAGATCCTACTTAGCTCTTGCGGGCAGGGGTTGGGGAATTACACCTCATTTCTGATCACTAATGTGATGAAGAGCATCAGAAGTATATGAAAACGATAAGAAGTGATTCTGATTTCAAAGTACATTGTTTGGAAACATTAACAGAAACATCAAAATAATAGAAGTATACCTGCTTCTACTAAATTCTTGATGGGAAAGTTCTCAAGAACAAGCAAATTTGTTTCCTGCTACAGAAGGGGGGGGGTGTTTTTTTTTTTAAGATCAAGGGTTTTTTCTTCACAGAATTTCATATTTTGCTAATATGAAGGCATAAAACAGCAACAAAGAACAATAATGCATACACCCACAAAGCTTTACGAAGGACACTGAAGCAGGCGTTTTATATGGTACTCACATACCACCAAGCACTGTCCTTCTGACGTTGCACTTAGGAACGTGAAAAATATCCTTAGAGTGGCCGCCCAGACAAGTGGTTCACGGGCTGCATTTGGTCTGTGGGCCGTAGCTTGCATTGGCATCTCTTGTGTTTTGGGTAGGCCTGCAGCTTGTTTTCTGACCTGTGTGCCATCTTTTTCCTGCCACGGTCTATTCTCATATTCAGTGGGTTATGCATACCTATATGGGAAGAAACCAGAAACCCATCTCAGGCCAAAAGATACTCCAGTCTCCTTTGTGTCTTACTTGATGCCCCCCCCCCACATCCCTATTTGATATTCATGACACCCTTTTCTGATCACAAGGTATGTTATTTATGTTCTTTGGGATCCTAGTAAATTATATTAACCAACAATTTAGACAAGCTGGGCGTGGTGGCGCACATCTTTAATCCCAGCACTCATGAGGCAGAGGTAGGAGGATCACTGTGAGTTCAAGGCCATCCTGAGACTATAGAGTAAATTCCAGGTCAGCCTGAGCTACAGTGAGACCCTACCAAAAAAAAAAAAAAAAAAAAAAAAAAAAAAAAAGAAAATTTAGACGAGCATTGAGAATCAAATGGACAATTTCTTGGATCCAAGACTATTGTAATGGGGGATAAGGGGGCAGGAAGAGAGGGAAGCTAGAAGGAGAGAAGGAGAAAGAAAGAAAAGGGAGTCAGAAAGGGGTAAGTATTCCACAGAGAGAGAGAGAGAAAAAAAAGAGAGGAAGGGAGGAAGAGGAAGGAGAAGGAGAAGGAGAAGGAGGAAGGGAGGAGATAGGAAGGGGCCCAGGGGGCCACTCAGAAGAGAGCTGGTGAGGACATTGCTCTCTGATTGTAGAGATACATTTATTCATCTCAGGTAATTTCTCATTACATGTTATAAAATGAAATTAGAATGCAACACTGTGTGTGCTCTACAAATTCATTAAAGTTCCATTTGAATGGATCTTTTGTTGTTGTTGTTGGTATTTTCGAGGTAGGGTCTCACTCTTGCTCAGACTGGCCATCTTAGGGTGGCCTCGAACTCATGGCGAACCTCCTACCTCTGCCAACTGAGTGCTGGGATTAAAGGCATGCGCCACCACGCCCAGCTTGAGTAGATCTTTTAGCGCTTAAAGTGAATAGGTTAATCGGGATATGTAGGGTCTTTTCTGCACCGTGGACACATGTAACAGTCGTTCAGGTGCACCATGGTGATTTATTGGCTGCACAAATACTCTATGAAATGAGCACCTGTACCCGGTTAGAATTCCTTCATCTTCAGAAATTTGCTGCTCAAATACTGGCGATGTAGACCGAGGGAACACTGTACTGACATCTGAACTGCACTCCGGCACATACAGGCTTGTGACTCATTTTCCTCTTCTGTGAAATGTGGTTGATTGGCAACACTTGACTTATCAGGATCAAGTGAAGGAACTTGTATCGAGTCTGTCTTTGTAAACTCTGAAGTGTTCTGAAAGTCTTTGCTGTTGTTTGCCAAGTGTGAATGCAGTCTTCTGTTCATGGTCCATAAACCTAGTTGGGTATTAGAATCAGTTGTGGGTGTCGGGGGGCTTTGGGCAAATGCAGACTTCCAAGCCCCAACTGACAGAATCAGAATTTCTGGGACAGGATCTAGAACTCTGTGTTTTAGATAGCTTTTCCACGTTGGGAAGCTCTGGTGTATTTCACATACCTTGCTTGTAAGTCTAAGTGATCTTAAATTAAAAAGTAATGTCCCTAAAAGTTCTCATCATTTAGCCAGGAAGATCATTTTCACTCATCTTTTTAGGAATGCCTATTTCAGCAAGTGGAAGGAGGGAGAGCTGGTATTCGGGGCATGTGAACCAGAATTGTGTTTCTCATTCATTTGTCTCTCTGCAGCCCCGAAATTTGCAGTGTTGTTTCAGGGAAGCATGTTTGGGAAAGACAGCCTGGGAGTCTATACAACAGATCTACAACATCCTTTCCAGTTTTGCTACTCCAAGCTCATCATTGAAAATGTCTTTTCAAGTTATTTCCGACAATCGGAGTGCTGGCACATCCAGATCACAAACATAGAAAGAGCTTCAGGCATGCTAAAAGGATAATGATGGATCTGGAGTCCTCCCATTTTTTCATTGTTGCTCATTTGCATGTGAGTGTAGATTTCCAAGGGGAGAGAGAAAGCATCCAGCCACATGCGCAGCCCAGGCTGGCTTTGACAGTAGAATTCAGTGGCGTGTACATTTGCAGAAGTGTACCCGTGGGGTACTCTGCAGCTTCCTGAGGTGCGAGAGCCGTAACAAAGTCTCTGCAGGATGCTATCGCAGATATTGTCCTCATTCCGAGGTGCCTTGTGAGAAACTTAAATAAGCCATAACACTACAGTTCTTTTTTTATTATTATTTTTAAAATTAGTTTTGTACTCAGTGAATACAGTCAAGTTGGTACCATTGTTAGCCTCCTCCCTGTCCTACCCCCTCCCCCTCCTTGTTGAGGATTATGGGTCATGCATTGTGGAGTTAGCCCACAGTCATGGGTAGGAGGAAATGTCTCTGCGTATCATGACCCAACGTGTGGCTCTGGCATTCTGTCCGCCCCCTCTTCCGCAAAATTTCCCTGAGCCGTGTTGGGTTCATTTTGGGTCTGCTTCAGTGATGAGGTGTTGGGAGCCTCGGAACACTACCAGTTCTTATTTTAGAAGATCACAAGCTGATAGGAGGACAATCAGGAAATCACTTTTTAAATATTTATTAAAATGAATGTTGATTTATTTTAATGAAATCATATTTCCACATTATATTCACTATAAAAGTATAGGTTTTCCCCCCTCAGTAAACCAATATTGATGTCCAATATGTATATGGCCTGATCTATACGTCATGTTGCTCTGTGTGTATGTGGTGTATGTATGAACATGTGTGCATTTGTGCAGAGAACAGAGGAAGACATTGGGTTTTCTCCTCTGCCATTCTCCATCCTATTGATACAGGAATTTGGGGGTTCTTCTCTCAATGTACTAATATATACTAATGTAGTGATAATTTGGGGAGTCCCCAGAATCTTGTCCTATGAATTTGAAGAATGAAATCCTCAGGCCAAAGGATAGGGTTCAGAATGATCTTATTATAGCTTAGAGCTTTAGAGGGAGAAGAGAAGGGGGCTTAAGCCAGGAGGTAAGAGAAGGAAGCAAGGTGGAGTTCTTGCCCAGAGAGGGAAGAGGGGGTTTGAGAAGGTCACCTCAAGACTCAGGTTGGTTTTCAATTTTTTTCAATATTTTATTTATTTGAGAGAGAGAAAGAGACAGAAAGGGAGAGAATGTATGCCCTAGTGCAGCGCCTCCAGCCACTGCAAAGGAACTCCAGACGCATGCGCCATCTTGTGCATCTGGCTTTACATGGGTACTAGGGAATTGAACCTGGGTTCTTTGGCTTTGCAGGCAAACACCTTAACTGCTAAGCCATCTCTCAGCTCCAGGTTTTTTTTTTTTTTTTTTTGAGGTAGGGTTTCATTCTAGTCCAGGCTGTCCTGGAATTCTCTATGTTGTCTCAGGGTGGCTTTGAACTCACAATGATCCTCCTACCTCTGTCCCCCCCACCCCAAGTGCTGGGATTAAAGTTGTGCGCCACAATGCCTGGCTACAGCTTTTTTTTTTTTATGAACCCCAGCTGGTTTATCCAATTAGTCTTGACATCAGGTGTCTGGAGTCAAGATCTCTGGAAAAGGGGAATCTTTTCAGAAATTTTTAATATATCTTATTTATTTGAGACAGAGAGAGTGAGCGAGCGAGCACAAATGAGCATGCTAGGGCCTCTAGCTACTGCAATAAAACCCTCCAGATCCATGTGCCACCTTATGCATCTGGCTTACATGGATCCTGGGGAATTGAACCTGGGTCTTTGGGCTTTGCAGGCAAGCGCCTGAACAGCTGAGCTATCTCCCCAGCCCTTTTCAGAAATTTTAATTCTTTGGAAAGGGCCTTCTCAGAAGGAAGTGGAAGGACTCCCTAAGGGGGCAGAGGTAAGGGAGAGCCAGACCCCTCCTACATTTTTGATCTGTAGTAAAATGTTAAGAAATCCTCAAATTTCTCCTACAGGCCCAATGACAGATTCTGCATTTAGACAAGAGAACCCTATCCACTTTGGGGTCCTGTCACTTCTAAAATGCTTACTCAGTTTTTATCTCCTACACAGACACATGTGGCCTTGACCAGCTGCCCCTGTAGGTCCTGGGGAGCTAACTCAAGTGGTCTCTCAGGCCTCCTTAGGCTATCATGCTTGTCCAGAATGTATCTTTCAACTGTTGGGCCACCTTTCCAGCCAGTCCCCATGCAAGTATTCATGAAAGTTTGAGTGTCCATCATAATTATAATTTCTCTTTTCATGCCTATGATGGTCTAATAAAATCTATAGGTATTGGGCTAGAGAGATAGCTTAGCAGTTAAGGCACTTGCCTGTAAGGCCAAAGGACCCAGGTTCAATTCCTCAGGACCCAAGTAAGCCAGATGCAAAGGGAGGCACATTCATCTGGAGTTCGTTTGCAGCAGCTGGAGGCTCTGGTGTGGCCACTCTCTCTCTTTCTCTCAAATAAATAAAAATTAAAAAATAATCAACAAGTGTGTGTTTGAACTCATCCAGATTTGGAAACAGCTGGGTACAGTGGCACGTGTCTGTAACCCAGCTACTCCAGACACTGAGGCAGGAGGAGTTCAAGTTCAAGGAAGACTTGGACAACACAGAAGACTGTGTCTCAGAAATAAATTATGCCAGACACGGTGACACACACCTTTAATCCCAGTACTTGGGGGAGGCTGAGGTAGGAGGATCGCTGTGAGGCCAGCCTGAGACTACATAGTGAATTCCAGGGCCAGAGTGAAAAGGTTACTTTGAAAAACCCAAAATAATAATAACAACAGCAACAACATAAAAAGACTTGGCACTGATGCCATACATCTGAACATCCACCCTTGTGTTTTTGAATTAGCTCAGTTGGGCAAGACCTCTTCAGGACTCACAGTACCAGGATTTGTTCTGCTGCTCTTTGTGGGCATAGCTGTGTGTGCCTGAGTGCACCCTTCTCTTGGGCTGTGAGATGCTGCAGACAGGGTTATAGCAGGCCAGGTGTCTACCATGGCAGCAGGGAAGAGATTAGTAGTGAGTGAATTTGCCCTTTAGATTAGAATAGGAAGAACAGTTTATTACGACAATTGAAGAAACTGGTGTATGGCCTATAGTATAGACAATGAGTGCACTGTAGGAGGTCTCATTTGGGAGAAGTTTTTCATGGTTAGGATGAGGCTTTTAAAAAATATTTTATTTATGAGAGAGAGAAAGAGAGAGAGAGAGAGAGAGAGAGAGAGGCAGACGAGAGAGAGAACAGGTGCGACAGGGCCTCTAGCCATGGCAAATGAACTCCAGACGCATGCGCCATCTGTGCATCTGGCTTACATGCGTACTGGGGAATCTAACCAGGTCTTTAGGCTTTGTGAGTGAGTGCCTTAACCACTAAGCCATCTCTTCAGCCCATAGGATGAGGTTTTTTTTTTTTTTTTTTTTTTTTTTTTTTTTTTTTGTGTGTGTGTGTGCAGTTTCCTTCACACCATACAAAGTACAGTCCCCAAAGGAGTACAGTTCTGGGAGGGTAAGCATGAGCTGCTGTGCACATAATTTTCACTTGTGCAATCTATGCCATGCACGTCAGGCTGCAGCGGTGTGGCGTCAGGTTACAGCAGTCCTCAGCCAGCATTTTGGGACTTCTGGGTCAAGCTTGTGAAAAATTCCCTAATTGGAACTTCTGTTTCTGGCCTCTTAGTTATGCTTCCACAAGAAGCCTATCTGGTTTTGTTTTCCCACAACCTAGCATTGACATATGGTAGATACCTGTGGTCGGAGTCATGGTATATAAGGCTGAGCATCCCTAATCTGAAAATCCAAAACCAATGTGATACCAGAAGTGGAAATTTTCAAACTGTGAAAGTTTTCATGCACAAAATTATGTTTAAAAATTATAATAAACTGGGGAAAATCTTGAAACTTTTCCACTAAAATCAGGAACAAGACAAGAGTACCAACTGTCCCCACTTCTATTTAATACAGTAGTGGAAGTCTTAGCTATAGCCATAAGGGAAGAGACACACATAAAAGTGATATAAATTGGAAAGGAAAAGATCAAATTATCATTATTTGTAGATGTTATGATTCTATACATAAGGACCCTAAAGACTCTACCAGCAAACTGTTAGAGCTGATAAACACTTTTAGCAACATAGCAGGTTACAAAATAAACACGCAGAAATCAGTAGCCTTTCTATATACTAACAACAAACATGCTGAGGATGACATCAGGGAATCACTCCCTCAAAATAATTAAATTAAATTTCCTCAAAATAAATAAATAAATAAAGAAAGAAAGAAAGAAAGAAGGACAGAATGAACAAACCTTGGAATAAACCTAAGCAAGGAAGTGAAGGATCTTTACAGTGAAAACTTTAAAACACTCAAGACAGAAATTGCAGAAATCACTAGGAAATAGAAAGACATCCCATGTTATTGGATTGGAAGAATCAACACTGTGAAAATGTCAATCTTACCAAAAGTAAGCTACACTTTTAATGCAATCCCCATCGAAATTCCAATGGCCTTCTTCACGGAAATAGAAAAAACAATCCTAAAATTCATTTGGAAGCACAGAAAAACTTTGAATATCCAAAACAATTTTGAGCAACAAAAATAAAGCTGGTGGTATCACCATACCTGATTTTAACCTATATTACAGAGCCATAGTAACAAAAACAGCATGGTACTGGCACAAAACCAGACATTTAGATCAATGGACCATAATAGAGGACCCAAATATAAGTCTGGGCAGCTACAACCACCTGATCTTTGACAAAAATGCCAAAAATACTCATTGGCGAAATGACAGCCTCTTCAACAAATGGTGCTGGGAAAACTGGATATGTATCTGTAGAAGGATTAAAATAGATCCTTATCTCTCTCCATGCACAAGAGTTAAGTCCAGATGGACCAAAGACCTTAATATCAGACCTGAAACTCTGAAACTGCTAGAGGAAAAGGTAGGGGAAATCCTTCAACATATTGGCATATGCATTGACTTTCTGAATATAACTCCAGTTGCTCCAGAAATAAAACCATTAATCAACCACTAGGACATCATGAAATTACAAAGCTTTGGCACAGCAAAGGAAGGACACTGTAAATAGAGCAAAGAGTCAACCTACAGAATGGGAGAAAATCTTTGCCAACTATACATCTGACAGAGGATTAATATCCAGGATATACAAAGAACTCAAAAAATTAATAAATCAAACAACCCAATTAAAAAAATGGGCCATGGAACTAAATAGAGAGTTCTCAAAAGAAGAAATGCAGATGGCCTATAAACATCTAAAATTTTTTCTACATCCTTAGTCATCAGGGAAATGCAAATTAAAACTACTTTGAGATTCCATCTTACTCCTGTCAGAATGGCTATCATCAAGAAAACAAATGACCACAAATACTGGCAAAGATGTGGAAAAAGAGGAACCCTTCTACACTGTTGGTGGGAGTGTAATCTGGTGCAGCCATTGTGGAAATCAGTGTGGAGGTTCCTGAGACAGCTAAAAATAGATTTAGGGCTGGAGAGATGGCTTAGCGGTTAAGCGCTTGCCTGTGAAGCCTAAGGACCCCAGTTCGAGGCTCGATTCCTCAGGATCCACGTTAGCCAGATGCACAAGGGGGCGCATGCATCTGGAATTCATTTACAGGGGCTGGAAGCTCTGGCATGCCCATTCTCTCTCTCTCTCTCTGCCTCCTTCTCTCTGTTGCTCTCAAATAAACAAACCAAAAAAAAATAAATAAATAAATAAAAGAAAGTGTAGCTTTCAAAAAAAATAAAAAATAAAAAAATAAAATAAAAATAGATTTATTATATGACCCACCTATACCACTCCTAGGCATATATCCTAAGGACTTGTTGCACTACTTTAGAGATACTTGCACATCCATGTTTATTGCTGCTCTATTCACAATAACTAGGAAATGGAATCAGCCTAGATGTCCCTCAACTAATGAGTGGATAATGAAGATATGGCACATTTACAAAATGGAGTTCTATTTTATGGTAAAGAAAAATTAAATACAGAAATTTGCAGGAAAATGGATAGACCTGGAAAGGATTTCATTTACTGAAGTAACCCAGACCCAGAAAGCCAAATGTTGCATGTTCTTTCTCATATGTGGATCCTAGCTAAAAATGTTTGGACTTGTATATGAGTTGGAATAAAACTTGGTAGCAGAGGCCAGTAAGCTAGACAGGGCCTATAAGAGAGGAAGAGGAAGGGAGGACTTAAGGGGATGGCATTGCATATTTGTAAGTAGAAGAACAGATTACTGGGAATGAAAAGGCCTAAGTGAGGTCAGGTGAAGAGATTGAGTAAAGGAAGGGTGGGAGGAGGGTTAATCAAAATCTAAGAGAATATGAATGAATCATATGGAAATCTACTTTTTTGAACAATGGCGCATCCAGAAGCCATGACTTGTTAGTAGAAAATTTTCAGTGCCAGGGATGGGATATCTTCCAGTGAGTTGTTGGCCAGAGAGGTCCCTGATAACCCCCAAAACATTACAGGCCATTGCCGACGCTTTTGGTTTCCCACCAGGAATAGATGGTAAGACCCTATTGCTGAAGACTCCACATGCTTGGGCTGCAAGGTCACTGAGAAATCTTCCTGATAACCTCCTCCGTGTAGAACAGCTGACAGAAAGTTGGAAAAAGCTACACTGCATGCAGCTCCATGGGAGAGAGAGAAATCATCACTGGAGATAAGCAGCAGTAGATACTGCAAGCCTTAAATTTGGCCATCCAGACCAAATGAGCCAATGGGTGCAATAGTGGCATGTCTGTTATGGAGGAAACCAACTGCTCTCTAATTGGACTAGAGGCCCACTCCATGGAAGGGAATACATGCCTGATACTGAAAACCTATGATGGGGGAAGTCATGAGCTCTAGGGGTGTAATGCCTGCTGGTGTCTGGCTAAATACATATATTATGCTCATCAAACTGCCCAGTAAGACTTTTCTTAATGTTCATACCCACGTGTTAACACTGCTCTCACTTTTCGTTAGAGAAGCATCTCTTTTCAGATGGTGGTGACCTCTGGGATGACTCAAAAGGCACCATAGTGTTGAGGAGAAGTGACAGAGGAGTGCTCAGCACTGATATCTCTATCACACCTTCCAAGGCTCAGGGTCCATTGAGAAGAGGTGGTGGGAATAATGTAAGAGCCAAAGGAAGGGTAGGACACCCTACAATGCACTCTTCCAGACACAAAGTGGCCTGGATATCCATGACCTCACAGTGCCCGGCACTACCTACACAAGACCAGTATAACAGGAAGAAAAAATGATGACATCAAGATAAAAGAGAGACTGATTGAGAGAGGAAGGGGATACAACGGAGAGTAGAGTTGTGAAGAGGAAGATGGGGGGAGGGGAGTATAGTTTATTGTCTGTAATTATGGAAGTTATAAATATTAAAAAAAATTAAAAATTATATAAAACTACTTTCAAGTTATATGTATGAAATGGTTATGAAAAAGCAAATCAGGGCTGGAGGGATGGCTTAGCGGTTCAGGCAATTGCCTGCAAAACCGAAGGACCTACGTTTGATTCCCCAGGACCCATGTTAGCCATGGGTGCACAAGGTGGCGCATGCGTCTGGAGTTCCTTTGCAGGGGCTAGAGGCCCTGGTGTGCCCATTCTCTCTCCCTCTCTCTTTCTGTTTCCCTCTATCTCTCTGCTTGCAAGTAAGTTTAAAAAATTTAAAAAATTTTAATTTTATGTTTATATTTGGGTCTCTTTCCCAATATATCTCATTATGTGTGTGTAGATATCATGTCCACCACCCCCCCAAAAAAAAAAAAAAAAACCCCTGAAATCTACAGCGCTTGTGGTTTCCAGCACTTTGGATCAGGCATTTCACTTGGGCTCTGCTTTGGGGCCTGTTTTTGTTCTTTGTAGCATTGCAGTGAGTGGCTGTAGTTAATGTTTATGTGGTATTTAATCATGTTGATAGATGACATTTGGCTTAATCACTCCTTATTTTTAGATGTTTGGATCATTTTCATTTGTTGGCGCTGGTGAGCAGTGTGGTTAGAAACACCATTGAATAAGATTACTTTCATCTAGGCTGTTTTCAGTAATGAAATTACTAGGTCAAGTAGTTCTATTCCTATGATGCGAATGGAGAGATCACACGTATAAGCACTCTCTCAATATGCTTCTTTTTCATCCTCAGTTCAACTCCCTTTGATGTGGTATCAGCGTGGCAAGAACAAATGTCAGTTATTAGCCTTCTATAGCAGTAAACCATTGCTGGCCAGGGCCGGCCCCTTCCTCTGTTCTTTATATCATCAGTCACACTGTCAGTAAGGTATGAAGTGTGTATTACTTTAGCTGCAAATCAAATCTGCTGCTATATAATTTTTTATTTTTATTTATTTATTTGACAGAGAAAGAGGGAGAGAGAGTGTGAGAGAGAATGAACGCGTCAGGGCCTCCAGCCACTGCAAACAGAACTCCAGACGCCAGCGCCCCCTTGTGCATCTGGCTAACGTGGGTTCTGGGGAATCGAACCTGGGTCCTTTGGCTTTGCAGGCAAATTCCTTAACCGCTAAGCCATGCCTCCAGCCCTCTGCTGCTATTTAAAACACAGTAGAGGAGCTTTCTCCCACCCAAAGTTAAAGTCCAGCTACGTCATCAGGGCGTACAGAGCCCTCCAGGACCTGGCTTCTGTTTTCCATTCTAAGCTTGTCTTTGGCTGCAGTCACGGCTCACCCTGAGGCTCTATTTTCATTTAGGAATGTACGTGCTGTTCCCTCTATTTGACGTGGACTTCTCTAGCCCTTGCCTGCTTGGCACTGCCTTACAAATCCTTCATTACTCAGCTTGGTCGCAAGGGCTGGTTGTCTGTCACCTCTTATTACCTGTCTCAGCCTCATTCTCTCAGCATTTTCTCCATCCACCATCAAAGCCTTTGTACCTGTGTTTAAGCTCTTCACTACCCTTGTCATCCTGTGAGCTTTAAGGATGGAAACTCTGTCAGTCATTTTTTTGTTGTCTGACTTTTAAAATATTTGTATTATTATTTTTTTTCTGAGAGAGAGTATGAGAGTGAGAGGAAACTCTGTCAGTCATTTTTTTGTTGTCTGACTTTTAAAATATTTTTTGTATTATTATTATTTTTATGAGAGAGACTATGAGAGTGAGAATCTGCATGTGCTCGCATGACAGAACTGGTGTGCCAGAGCCTCCAGCCACTGCACTCGACCTCCAGATGCTTGCGCCACCTAGTGGGCATGTGCAACCTTGTGCCCTCGAGTCACCTTATGCATCTGGCTTACGTGGGATCTGGAGAGTTGAACATGAGTCCTTAGGCTTCACAGGCAAGTGTTCTAGCTGCTAAGCCATCTCTCCAGCCCTGTTACCTAACTTTTAATAAGTGGCTACTATTATGTAGTTGGTCTTTGATTTTCTGAATGAATAGAATTGTTATTTTGGTTTGTTCATCTATAAAGTGCTCATCAGCAAGTCTACTTATTGCTAATAAGAATCTACTTATATATATGTATCATATATATGTATTAGTTATGTATATATCATATATATATATATATATATATACATATATATATATATTAGTTCTCTAACACATCATCTAATATGCTAAGTTCCTCCTATTCTAGTCATTTCTAATGGGCAACAGTTATATATATATATTTTTCTTTTTCAAAGTAGGGTCTCACTTTAGCCCAGGCTGACCTGGAATTCACTATGTAGTATCAGGGTGGCCTTGAGCTCTCGGAGATCCTCCTACCTCTGCCTCCTGAATGCTGAGATTACAGGCGTGCACCACCATGCCCGGCCTAACAGTTATAATTTTGTTTATTAACTAAACTGTAAACCTAAGACTGTAACCTCATGAGGAAATGTCCTGGTCACAATATTCCCAGTGCTTAACTCTAATACCAGGTACCCAGGAAACACCCAGTCACTCTTTGTTGAATGAATGAATGAATAGATAAATGAATGCAGCATCACAGGCTCTGTGGTTGGGAATTTATTGCACGTGTGTGTATTGGTTTTACTCACCATTCTGCTGCTGCCCATGTGACTTGCTGCTTTTCATGGCAATTATCAACAGCAGTGTAGCAGGAGACAGCCCAGGACTTCCACAGGCAGCCGGGAGGTTTTCCCTTAGCCTTTAGGAACCATCCCTCAGGCTAAGTCCTGACCTTGGATTCACTTCAGAAAAGAATGCCAGGCTGGGCGTGGTGGCTCATGCCTTTAATCCTGCACTCCCGTAGGAGGATCACCGAGAGCTCAAGGCCACCCTGAGACTACATAGTGAATTCCAGCAGGTCAGCCTGTGCTAGAGTGAGATGTTACCTCAAAAGACCAAGGAATGTCAGGACAAGCCAGTGTGAGGCAGAGTTGGGGTTTATTTTAAAGGAGGTTGCTTAGCATAGATTTAAGTATGCAGGCTCATAGAAAGAGAGGCACTAGGGAGGGAGAAGACACCCAAGATTGTGGGCATTGGCTTCTTCCAGGAGGGTCCTCCTTGGTGTCTTAGCTGTACCATATATACCATTTGGGTGGCTCTAAAGTTTCATTTCAGCAGTTTGCTAAGAACCTTTTCTTTCTGATAAATAAAATTCTAGTGTGGCTCTGAAGTGCCTTGGGTGGAATTATGATTAGATCAGATAAAACCGTGGGCCACAAAGGATGCATGTGGGGGTTAAGACATGCTTTTTACTGTAAATAGGGGCTCTTGTGAGGTTCGTAGGAAATTGCAGGTTTATAACTGGAAAGGTAGGAAGGTCATATATGCTTAGGCCTTAAGCAAATGTTCTTTGCTATTTTAATCACGGGTTTTGTTTTGTTTTGTTTTTTGGTTTTTCGAGGTAGGGTCTCTAGCTCAGGCTGACCTGGAATTCACTATGTAGTCTCAGGGTGGCCTCAAACTCACGGCGATCCTCCTATCTCTGCCACCCAAGTGCTGGGATTAAAGGTGTGCGCCACCACACCTGGCTTTAATCATGGGCTTTTGATTTTAATGTATGTGTGTATGTATGTGCATGTGTGTGTGCACGTGCTTGTGTGAGTCCATGTGGAGGGCAGAGGATGATCTTGAGCATTGTAAGCATCTTCGGGTATGCAGACAAACTTCTTTTGAGACAGCATTGACCTGGAGCTGATCAATTTGCTTAGGAATCCTTCTGTCTGCCCTCTGTGCTGATATTACAAGCACATGCCATGATGCCTGGCATGTTTATATAGGGCCTGGGGATCAAATTCAGGTCCTCATGTGGTAAGGCAAGCACTTTACTGCCTGAGCTGTGGCTTGACCTCTTAAACATTCATATTGGAAAATTTCTGTGGAAGGGAAATATTGTCTGTATTCTGGAAGGCAGCAAATATTATTGATTATGTGGGAATTCTTGATTTTCAACTTGTAAGAGGCTTCAACTAGATTCTGAGATGACAGACCCCCTCTCCCCTCCCAGGTCCCTGTAATCTTCTCTGTCTTTCTATCTATCTTGCCTCAAATACATCTGTAACTTCTTTTTGTTTCTATCTTTTTGTGACTCTGAGGGCCAGTTTAAGCCGTATCATGTCCTCTTGTCTCTTTAATGAGAAATAGCTTAGAAATGCTAACTATAGACTAGGAATCTAACACCTTGGTATAGTGACTTGAGAATCCCTCGTTGTTACAACAAGGAAGCCAGTGTCCCTAGGAGGCCAGAATCTCCTCATCTGCATTGATTTAGTAGTATCAATACTCTAAGTCAATCAGCATGCTGTTGTTTGGGGGATGAATAACTATGGCTTGACCAACCTGATTTAGAGAGATGCTGGGCAGAGCCTACTGCCAAAACCTGAAGAAGCCATCTTGAGGGAAGGCAGATGTATTGGCATAGAGATCATATCTCCCTCTGTCCACACTGAATGTACTTGGGATAGGTCTTTACTTTCTTGGTGTCCTGGTGACAGTCAGGATGTTTTTGACCATAGCCTCTTACAAGGAAGAAAAACAAAAAACAAATGTATTAATTAGTTTTTGTCTTACATTACTAGTTCTATAGCTTTATAATGGCCAGGGGTGATGGTGATGTCTCAGGAGTCAGAGGTAGGAGGATTACCATGAGTTCGAGGCCACCCTGATACTACCTAGCAAATTCTAGGTCAGCCTGGGTTTGAGTGAGACCCTACCTTGAAAAACAGAAATAAAGAAAGCTTTATTTTCTTCCCTTTCTTTCTTTCTTTCTTTCTTTCTTTCTTTCTTTCTTTCTTTCTTCCTTTCTTCTTTCTTTCTCTGTTTTGTTTTTGGTTTTTCGAGGTAGTATCTCACTAGTGATCCTCCTACCTCTGCCTCCCGAGCGCTGGGATTAAAGGCTTGCGTCACCACACCTGGCAAATAAAGCTCTCTAATGGAATGAAAAACAAAGTCAATAATGGAGGAGTGGGAGAAACATTGTATTGTAAGGTAAAATAATGATCTTTATACCTGTATATTGGACTGATGGGGAGAAAGAAGACTTAAAAATAACAACATCTTGGCATGGTGGCAAAAGTTTTACTATTTGGTTCATTAAAAATAAAAAAAAAGTATTACAAATTCCCAAGTCAGACTTCTATTAAAGCCCTGCTGCACAAGAGCTAAAGCTGTAATTGAAAACAGAATGACGGAGCTAATTCTGTATTTATTAATGCTATTACCAGTGCTCATGGCTCTCTAGTGCATTCTCTTTACCATGCCGGCAGGACTGCAGGAAGCCTCAAGTCCAGAGCATCATCTAATCTCTGCTGCAGGGCCGGCTGGAAACAGCCGTGTCTTGCCGTACACGCGAGGGTCCTGGGTGTCCGAGTGGAGGGCCGAAGGCCTTGGCTGGGAGTGTTGGCTCGCATAGCAGGAAGCGCACAGTGAGACTGACTTCTGCAGTCAGGACATATACAGCCAGCGCGGGTCACAGGGTATGGAGAACAGGGAACAGGTGGCATGAAGAGGGAGGCTGAAAGAGCATCATGGAAAGTAGATCAGGGAAGAGCTTGGATCTGTAGCTCCATATTCAAGTCATTTACATTGCCTTGACTCTGAAATTTGGGGAAAACTGACTAATTATTTATTTTTTGGTTTTTCGAGGTAGGGTTTCACTCTAGTCTAGGCTGACCTGGAATTCACTATGTAGTCTCAGGGTGGCCTTGAACTCATGGTGATCCTCCTACCTCTTCCTCCCGAGTGCTGGGATTAAAGGCGTGCGCCACCATGTCTGTCTGAGTTCTTAAAGGCTCATAGGAACTCATGCCTGTATTTCCTCCTCTTCCTCTCTTCTGTGGGCAGCCTCAAGGACCAAGGGTGTTCATTAGAACTGTTGGGGGAATGCTAGACACATTTGGAATGGGTGGGGATTGCTGGGGTGCACTAAGCTGTGATTCTCCAGTTCCTCAGATAAGAGGGAGGTTTCTGTTCATTTTAGTGTTGTCCCCTCACCCCCAACGAAGAGGACAGACCTTCTGGATGACAGGTAAGCACATCAGACTAAGACCCAAGAACAGTGAGACGGGGGAGGGGGAGAATGGGCTGGATGTTGGTCGGAAGAGTTGTGCTTTTTTTTTTTTTTCTTGTTGTTGTTCATTCTTATTTATTTATTTGAGAGTGGCAGAGAGAGAGAAAGAAGCAGACAGAGAGAGAGAAAATGGGTGCGCCAGGGCTTCCAGCCACTGCAAACAAACTCCATGTACCTAAATGGCATGTTCACGACTCACTTCTGATGACAACAAACACACGAAAGATCCAGAACTAGAACCCAGGACCTGTGCCAACAGCCCCCATGGAGCTTCCGATCACTTAGAAAACAATGAGGTTAGTTCCTGGTCATGGCTTTGATGTGGATTCCCCACCCCTGCAACCTGAAGCAGTATTGACTGAAGGAAATGACCACGTAGTTGACTTTTCATGATGCTAAATGCACTTGATTTAAAGGACTCTCCTCTATTCTAATATCAGAACTGCTCTGCTTTTCCTTAAAAAAATTATGATTTATTTATTTATTTGACAGAGAAAGAGGGAGAGAGAGAGAGAGAGAAAGAGAGAGAATGAGCAGGCAAGGGCCTCCAGCCACTGCAAACAAACTCCAGACACATGCGCCCCTTTGTGCATCTGGCTAATGTGGGCCCTGGGGAATCGAACCTGGGTCCTTTGGCTTTGCAGACAAACGCCTTAACCGCTAAGCCATCCCTCCAGCCTTGCTCTTCTTTTTATGCTAATGTTTTAATTTTTATTAAGTGATAATGAAAGTACATAGTTGTTGGATTGCTTTTATTTTTTAAATAACCTTCCTTGGCAAAATAAAAAGTTGGCAACATTTCTTTAATCCTTTAAATCCTTTTTGAAACTTTAGTGGCACAAAAAAATATCTGTAACTCTTAGACCAAATAACCTTTAAAGTTTTTTTTTTCTCTCCAGTTCTAACAGTTGGGGATTTTAACCTTTTCTTTCCACTTGTGACTGTGAGGTGAGAAATTCAAGTGTCTGTTTATATTTGTATGCCAGAACAAGCTGTAATTTTGTCCAGAAAAATCCTAGTGCCGCTAATACAAGTCTTAGGCATACTTCATTTTCTTCAGCGGGGACAAAACCTGAAGTATCACTTTAAATGTTAAGGTAGACAAAGATTGAACAGAAGTAGTGGAGAAGCAGGAATGTACACTGGTTGAGTGTTGGCGTCAGTAAGTTTCCTTTCTTTTGCTTTTACTTTTTCTGAGATGAGGATCTCACTCTTTTACCCAGACTGGCTTTGAATCAACTCTAGGCTTTAGTGATCCTCTTCAACCATAGAACTACTCCATGGCCCCCAGCTCGGCAAGCTTTTTATTTATTTATTTATTTGAGAGTGACAGACAGAGAAAGGGGAGGGAGGGAGAGAATGGGCACGCCAGGGCTTCCAGCTGCTGCAAACGAACTCCAGATGCATGCGCCTCACCTCATTGTGCATCTGGCTTACGTGGGTATTGGGGAATGGAGCCTTGAACCGGGGTCCTTAGACTTCACAGGCAAGTGCTTAACTGCTAAGCCATCTCTCCAGCCCACAGCAATCTTTTAAAATAAGACTTGATTGGTAACATTTTCGGCTATATAGGTCATAGAAGAGCTCTGCCATGTTTTCTTCTCTTTCTTCCTCTTCTGTGATATTTTATTTTTCTGATATAGAATATTGAATCTAGCACATGCTAGGCAAGTCCTCTAATACTGAGCTACACTCCCAGCCCAGTTTTCTCTTAGTTTGTGAAAGAATTTTCTAGAAATGTAAAAACATCACAGGCTGAATTTAGCCTGTGGATTATAACTGCCTAATCCCTGGTCCAGGTCTCTGGAAGGAGGTTTGGCTGTGTTTGTCCACATGGCAAATGCAGTTAACCCCAGACTGACCGGGTCCATAGGCAGGAAGTTATTATGTTGGCACCTGTGCAAAATGACCAGTGGACAGTTCCTCTGGCGTTGTTAAATACCAAAAGCAATCTGAATACTCACGGGAGCTGGTAAACCTCAGACTACCTACTGAATAGGATGGTCATTTAAAAGTCTGAGATTGCTCTGTCTGGGTTGACACTTGAGATAGATGGTTAGGCGGAGAACAAGTGGACTGGGGTTGTAGCTATATGGTAGAGTATTTACCAAGCATATGATTCCTAGTACCGAAAAAGAAGAAAAAAAAAGAGAAAATATAAGGTATCAAACAATGATTTCAGTATAATACCGTATATAGTATGGTCATATAATACCAAACCAGTGTTGATTGTGTGCACGTGTGCATGTACTGGTCATGCACAAGACCATCTGGTTATGATGGCTGTCACTGAGGAGGGTAGTTTAGTGGCTTAGGGATACTGGGGACATTTCTTTTTACTTCATATTATTCTGTGGCTTATGAATTTAGTGTCTACATGTAGCACCTACTCAAACAAAATAAATTGAAGTTTTTTTTTTTTTTTTTTTTTTTTTTTTCCAAAAGAACTGAAACACAGGAAACGACCACAATTCCCAACGTGAGAAATTTCAGCAAAGCTATTGCTTGAAGTAGATTGAAATCATTCTTCAATCACAGGGGAACCTGGAGCCCACACTGCTTGGAAAATTGTTATCTATTTTGTGTTTTGGCAGAATGATAACTGCTTGTCAGCCTCTGGTCATCTGCGGTGGTGGCACTCTCGTCTCCAGAGGCTTCTTTCAGGTCATGCTGACTGACAGGCGTGCGCCTTTTGGTTTTCAGCATGTGAGCGGAGAGCCCTACTTCACGAAAGGAGTTAGTTTCAAGATCCCCAGCTGTGGGCTCCTGGCACTGGAGGCTAAGTACTAAGCACTAAAAGTTGGCCCTTTTGTTTTATCAGCACTCTGAGAGGGGCAGGTCTGCCCGAGGTCTGGCAGCTAATGATGGCAAAGCCCTCCCCTCACCCTTGCCCAGCTCTTCCCGTGCTACTGATGTGAAGAAGGCTGTGCCCTTGGTGGGTACCACTCTGTGTGGTCCCAGCCTTCACTTCCTGAGCTCCTTACTCACTGAAAGATGGAGGTGTGGGACATAGGCCCCTGCTCACAGCCCACCAGGCCGCTGTGGTCTGCAGTGGTCTTTCCGTGGGATACCGCAGGGCCCTCTGAACCTGGGAGATTCTTGCATGGCTCACTTAGCTGTTTGTACCCAACCTTGTCCAGAAGGTTCAGTCTCTTCTTTGAGCCTCTGAGACAGGTCAGGTGCCAGAGGTGCATCTTGTGGAGGAAGAAGGTATAGGAGGAGAGTACGTAGGGTCACTGAACATGAAGAAACAGGTGTGCTGTGGTGAATTGTGTGGATAGCCAGGCCCCTGCCTCTAAACGTGTCTGCCTTTGCAGTTCTTCCCTCCAAAGGGGCAGACCTCAAGCCTCGTGTGGCCTTGTGGTGCAGGCCTCGGTCAGCGGGACGCAGTAGTATGTAGAACAGTGTATGCTCCAGGTCCAAGCTGAGGCCTCACGAGGCAAGGCAGCTTTCTGCTCATTCTCTTGCACACCACCATTGCCACCAGAATTTTCTCATCGGGAAGCCAAAATACCTTAGATTTCCAGGCCAGGACTTTTTGATGTATGCACCAGCCAGCTACGCCAGGTTGATATTCCCATCTGGTTGACTTAATCCTAATCAGCATCAGCAGAGACCCCTCCCTGACCACCCAGACACTTGAGCTGTAGGTACTTGAATGCCACTGAGGCTTCTTTCTTCCTTCCTTCCTTCCTTCCTTCCTTCCTTCCTTCCTTCCTTCCTTCCTTTCTTTCTTTCTTTCTTTCTCTTTTCTTTCTTTCTTTCTTTCTTTCTTTCTTTCTTTCTTTCTTTCTTTTTTTTTGAGGTAGGGTCTCACTCTAGCCCAGGCTGACCTGGAATTCACTATGGAGTCTCAGGCTGGCCTTGAACTCATGGTGCTCCTCCTACCTCTGCTTCCCGAGGGCTGGGACTAAAGGCGTACACCACCATGCCTGGCTTGAGGCTTCTTTCTCACTGCTTTTTAATGAATGTAGATATCAGATCCATATGGAGATGGTGAGAAATGGACAGGTGGATGACTCTATATTCAGAAATAAAGTTTGTTTTTTTCCCCTCCCCTTCTATAGAACATTGGAAACATGAAGAAATATTTCTGGTACAAAAGAAAGAAAGAAAGAAAGAAACAATAAGAAGACCCCTAAAAAAACTCAAGCCAGGGCTAAGTCCTAGCCTCAGGAAGGTACTGAGTGGTCAGTGAAGTGGTGCTACAAAGGGAAAGCAAAGTCTTAGGCAAGGACTGTGGGAGCCGGAGTGGAAAGGTCAAGGTCACTTGCATTTCTGAGGATGGCCTCCCTTTAGCAACTTAAGCCCTTGGAATTTTCCCATTATCGTAGGGACATGTGCTGCTCTTAGGATCTTATTAATGAAACTGACTTTCCAAGTACGAGGTAATTCTCGTGATTGGACTGCCGTCACACTCAAGTGGAAGAGCTGTCCCAGTCACGTGATTAAAAACCCACTAAAGCACATGAAAAGATTCAAAAATAAACTCTAATGAAAGGATCATTCAAAGATTCAGCAAACATTGCAGAAGAGGGGATGAAAAGAATGTGAGAACCACAGGGTGGGGGAGGAGTACTTGGGGGCACACGAACTGATAAATGCACTCATCACCCCACAGTGGAAGATGTCACCTCCATAAGACTTGTCCTCTATTGAGCCCATCTACATTACGGCATAGATGATGGAGGAGGACCAAACAAATGAGACATAAACAGATAAATGACTACTAGGAAAGAGGAGGGGCTTGTGGCATAGGAGTGTGGGAGGGGGTACAAAAGAAGATACCTGGAGGAGGTTAGGATCAAATTAGAATGTGTTTACATATTAGAAATTCTCAATAAAAATAAAGGGAATCCTTTAGATGAATTCATGTCTTTTTTTTTCCCCCAGGAATACAAACTTTTTTGGAAATTTGTAAAAGTCTCTATAGTGGGCTGGAGAGATGGCTTAGCAGTTAAGATACTTGCCTGCAAAGCCAAAGGACCCAGGTTCAATTCTCCAGGACCCACATAAGCCAGATGCTCAAGGTGGTGCATGCATCTGGAATTTGTTTGAAGCAATGCGAGGCCCTTGTGTATCCATTCTCTCTTCCTTTCTCTCACTTTATCTTCTTCTCTCTCTAATAAATAAATAAAAATAAAATATCAAAAACTTCAGAAAAAGTCTCTATTGTCAATTCCAATAAGATAACCATATAATGATCTCCATACAATAATCTTTCTTAATTAAAAATAAAATCAAGTTGGGCATGGTGGCACACATCTTTAATCCCAGCACTTGGGAGGCAGAGGTAGGAGGATTGCTGTGAGTTGAAGCCACTCTGAGACTACATAGTGAATTCCAGGTCAGCCTGGGCTAGAGCAAGACCCTACCTCAAACACACACACACACACACAACCAGGGTCAGAATGTAGTTCAGTAGTGGAGAAATTGTTGTTTAGCAAACTTGAGGCTCTGTGTTCAAGCCCCAGCACCACAAAAATGAAAATAAAATCCATGGGGTTGGAGATAGCTTAGTCATTTAAGCACTTGCCTCACAAGCATGAGGACCCAAGTTCTAGCCTCAGTGCCTAAGTAAACTGGCAGGAGTGAGCCGTGAGGTGTGTTTGTAATCCCAGTGCTGGGGAGGTGGAGTCAGGAAACATAGGGCTCATTGGCCAGCTTAGTCTGGCCTAACTGGTGAGGTCCAGGCCTGTCTCAAAGTAGGTGGATAGCATTCTTGAGGGTGACACCTAAGGTTTTCTTCTGGCCTACATGTGCGCGCGCACGCACACGCACACACACACACACACACACACACGTGCATTTGGACTTACAAGCACACAGAGAAATAATGAAATAGTAAAATAGGATATCTCAGGGCTGCAGAGATGGCTCAGAGACTAAGAGTGCTTCCCACACAAGCACGAGGGCCTAAAGAGGCCTAAGTTTGATTCCCCAGCACCCACGTAACAGCTGGTCAGAGCTGTATGCCTATAACTCCAGTCCTGTGGAGAGCAGGGACTGGAGAATCGCTGGGGCTCATGAAGTTGCAAGCTCTGGAATTATAAAGAGACTCTTTCTCAAAGAAACAAGTGGGCGAGTGACGGAGGAGGGACACCCAGCATTCTCCTCTGGGCTCGGAACATGTGCACAGGGCACGTGCTCACATCCGCACACACATACGTGTACATGCCACACACACCACATGCCACACCACACAAACTAAACACATGCACAGACAAAAAAGGAATAGAATATTTCTTTAACATGATTAAAGGACATCAAGTAAAAACAATGAACATGTATTCATATGTGTACATACGTCTTAAACATCTAGCATAATAGTGAAATTATAGATTTCCTTGACAGTTAAAAAAATTCCCCCAATTTTATTTATTTATTTATTAGAGAGATAGAAAGAGAAAGAGAATTGGCGCCAGGGCCTCAGCCACTGATATCGAACTCCAGATGCTTGCACCACCTAGTGGGCATGTGTGACCTTGCGCTTGCCTCACCTTTGCTCTGGCTAACATGGATCTGGAGAGTCAAACATGGGTCCTTAGGCTTCTCAGGCAAGCTCCTTAACCACTAAGCTATCTCTCCCCTCCCAAATATTTATTTATTTGCTTTGGAATTCCTTCCTAATTCAAGAAGGCATGAAGCATATAACATACAGATGAAACTAGGAAGAAAAATAATTTAAAAAATACTTTATTTTTATTCATTTGAGAGAGAGAAGAGAGAGAGAATAGGAATGCCAGGGCCTCCAGCCACTACAAATGAACTCCAGAAGCATGTGCTACCATGTGCATCTGGCTTACATGGGTACTGGGGAATTGAACCTGGGTCTTTAGGCTTCACAGGCAAACACCTTAAGTGCTAAGCCATCTATCCAGCCCCAAGAAAAATAATTTTTAAAAAAGAATATATGTGCATACCAATAAAATCCAACAAATATAGGCAAGGCTCCCAGAGCTGCATTCTGGCTTTTGTACATGAAGAGTAGTGGCTTTATTTTATGCCAGCAGCAATTTGGTAGCTATGGTGGGAACATGCGCCCACTCACGATAGCTGCAAAAAGCATAAAATCCATTAAAAAAAAAAAAAAAACCTCACAACTACTACTGAACTCATGCAAGCAGAGTAGGAGAGATCTTTTTAAAGTCTGAACAAATGAAAATTCCATGGTTTCTGGATGCTGCAGCATTAAATATTTTAATTACATTTTCTCCAAATTATGTTGTCAATTTTATGCAAGCCCGAATATGCAAGCAAAGGTTCTGGAAGCTCACCTGGGTCATAGGTGAGGCAAAGCTGGAGAAAGCCTTCGTCCTTTGGCTCCAAGGAAGAGAAAAATTGGCTAAAACAGGTGAAACAACAAGAGGTTTAGGTTTATTATTTCACTGTTTATAAGTGGAGCGAGGACGGGTTCCAGGAAATTCAGAGGCTCAACATCATCACAAAGGTCATGCATCCATTTCCCTGCCCTGCTGTGCGAAGCACAGGGACTTGTCACGCTCAATCCTGCTAGTCACAAGGGGGCTGCATGAGTTTCAGGCATCATATCTTCACATACTCATATCTAGAGTTGAAAAAAGAATTGTTTCTTCATGTATGGGTTTCTTTTTTTCTTCTTCTTTTTTTAAAAATTTTATTTATGTGTGTGTGTGTGAGAGAGAGAGAGAGAGGGAGGGAGAGACAGAGAGGCAGGTAGAGAGAGATGGGCGTGCCAAGGCCTTCACCCCCTGCAAACGAATTCTAGACACATGTGCCAACTTGTGCATCTGAGGAATTGGGGAATTGAACCTGAGTCCTTTGGCTCTGCAGGCAAATGCCTTAACTGCTAAGCAATCTCTCCAGCCCTTGCAAGGGTTTCTTATAAGGGAAATCTTTTCCAAAAAGTCCCCAAAAGACTTCTCACGTCTCACTGGCCAGGACTATCATAAATGGCTTGGACAAAAACAGATGGGGCTCCAAGCTGAGACTCATCAACTTCCTCCTCTGTCTTCTTTGCTGGGGAGAGCCCTACCCACCGTCAACACACGAACAACTGCTGGGTATATGTGGTGTATATATGAGGTGGGGAGGGGCTTGAGTAGGCTTCAGTTCTGAAAATTGATTTTTTTTTTGTTTTATTTGCGCATCTATGCATGTGTATGTGTGTCTGAGCCTACAGGTGTCATGGCATGTGTGGAGGTCAGAGGACAACCTCAGATGTTTCCTGTATCTTTCTTTTCTTCTTCTTTTTTTTTTTTATTACTTATTTGTTAGAGAGAGAGAGCACAGCCACTGCAAACAAACTCAAGACGCATGAGCCACCTTGTGCATCTGACTTTCATAGGGACTGGGGAATGGAACCTGGGTCCTTATGCTTCACAGGCAAGCACCTTAACCGCTAAGCCATCTCTCCATTCCCTCTTTTTCTTTCTTGCTGCTACTGCTTAGAGCTTCCCTTCTGTATTCTGGCTCTGCTTCCCATTGCCTTAGGCTCCCTGGGATTACAGATGAGTGTGCATTTTGCATTGAGCTTTATGTGAGCGCTGAGGAAGACCGAAGATGGAGCTCCAGTGGGCAGCTTGCAAGGAACACTTTGAACTGCTAAGCCATCTCCCCAACCACGCGCATTGATTTTAAAGAAATAATTACAGAACTGAACAGAGCTTGCTGTGTGCAGATAGTCTTACTTACAATAATAAAAACTTCATTGGTTGTTAGTTATGTAGTTACAAAACCTACAGAAAGATGGCAGGGGTTTAGGTGATTGTACATGCATGATAAACAGCGTGTTGTGAAATCATTCACAGTTTTGTTTGCAGAGACTAGCAGTGTAACAAAAACTGTTGATATTTAGCAGGGGAGGAAACGTAAGATACTAATGAAGACAAAATGGATTCTATTTTAATTCACTCCCATTCACACAGTAGGACTGGGTTTTCACCTATGATAAATGATTTTCTTTCTTTTTTAAAAAATATATTATTTATTTATTTATTTATGAGAGAGAAAGTGACAGAGAGAATGGGCATGCCAGGGCCTCTAGCTACTGCATACAAACTCCAGACACATGTGCCCCCTTGTGCATCTGGCTTACGTGGGTCCTGGGGAATTGAACCTGGGTCCTTCGGCTTCGCAGGCAAATGCCATAACAGCTAAGCCATTTCCCCAGGCCCTGTGATTTTCTTCTTTTCCTTACTTTTTGACCTTTCCCTAATAAATCACATTAAAATTACATACTGCATTTATATCAGTTAGAGTTTTTTGAATACCACATTATCCTAAATTTTGGTGACATAACCATTTAGCTCCTGATTCTGGAGGTGAGCAGTGTGGGCTGGGTCACGGGGGTCGCTCTCTTCTTGACAGGGACTGCCCATGTATCTGGCTTGGCTGAATGGCCTTAGCTGCCGTGGCGTCTTTATCGCACACATTTCTTTTTCCATCTTCACAGCAGGCTGGTTCTGGTTCCCAGAGAATGAACAGCAACCGCAGTTTAAAACTATTATACTGTTGATTTTGCCACGTTGTGTGACTAAAGCAATTTACATGGCCGTTCTAGCTTCTAGGTATGATAAACGCTCCCCCTTGCTAAAAGAACCACATAATCATGTCGAGTAAAGGCTACGATGCAAGTGGGAGGAATGGAGAATTTCCGGCCATTTTTGTAAACAGTCTTCCACTGCATTGTAAAAATAAAGAAGGAAATGCAGAGAGCCTTCCTCAAAGCTGAGGAAAGTGGGCTGGTGAGATGGCTTAGTCGCTAAGGCATTCGCTTAGGGGTGCAAGTACTGAGGACCTGAGTTCAGATCCCTAAAGGCTACGTAATACAGGGCACAGTAGCACACATCTGTAATCGCAGTGCTCCCACAGGGAGATGGGAGGCGGAGAACGGAGCGTCTCCAGAAGCCTGTGGGCCAGCTAGCTTGGCACGTGCAGTGATGAACAAGGAGACCCTGACTCAAACTGAGGGGAAGGTGAGGCCTGACACCCCAGGTTGTTCTCTGACTTCCACATGCATGCTGTGGCCGGTGTGCATTCCTACACTCACACACGCACGCGCACATGCACGCATGCACACACACATGCACATGCGCACACACACAATGAAAAAGTAAAGCATGAACTAAACGTCGTATGTTCGGATGACAGGGAGTTTTCAATGAAAATTTTCCTTCAAGGTTAATTGAGAAGATTCTATCTATTCATTCACGGCTGGCTGAGAGAGCTGAGAGTTAAGTCATCTCTTGAGGTAACATTAAGCACTTAATCAAGCTGTCTCACGAAGAGAAGGGGGGGGGGAGGCAAAGCCTCTCTGCAAATGAATTAATACTGACACTCTCTCAGATTCGTCCTTTGGGTTTGTTGGTAAGTCATCGTGCCTGGGGCTTAGCAAGGCCGTGTGATGGGACCACAGCCAGAAGCAAGAGGCTGGAACCCTGCCACACTGAGCGCTCACCGCTGGAGCGAGTCACCCCTGGAGTAGGATTTGGGGATTTTGACGTGAAGACCCTGGTGACTAATTAAGATGATACACGCTGTTCTTTCCTGGCGTGTCGTCATCATGGCTGCGGCATTCACGTGTGAGCGCTCGATAACCGAGAGAGACTCTGTCGCTCCTTCACTGCGGTGATGGGCATCTGGAGCCTTCCGACGAGCATGGTGTATCTTCCTAGATCGTTTTGTTCAGCCTTTCATTCTGAAGTAGTTTTAGACTTATGTAAGAGTTGTATGTTAGGATTTCTTCAGAGAGACAGAACCAGTAGGGTCCAGGAGAAGTTTATCGGCAGAACTGGATCACACAATTATAGAGACTAGAGGACTCAGGAAGCCCATAGTGTGGCTTAGTTCAAGTCCAGAAGCCTCAGTACCGGGAAATTGATGGTGTAACCCTCAGTCCAAACCCTGAGGCCAGAGAGCCCCAGCCAGGCCGCTCTGGTAAGGCCCAGAACCCAAAGGCTACAAAACCCAAAGAGAAAGAAGAGAGAGGGGAAGAGACTGGCTTCCCTGACTCCATGCCAGTTTCTTCTGGAAGCATCCTTTAAACACATCCAGGGCTACATTTTACCAGCTGCCTAGTCATCTGTCAATCCAGCCAAGCTTGACACCCAAAGTTAGCTGTCATGGGTAAAAGTATGGTTTGAAGCTCCTGTAGTTATCATCTGCCATTTTTTTTTTCCTATTTTAGTATCCTAAATGACGCCAGTCCATTTGCACTGTGACAATGTTGTTAACTTTGCTTATTAACCACAGACTTTTTTTCAGAGTTTGCCACTTTTTCCATTAATGTTCTTTTCTGTCTGTAGATTCATTTCACACTGAGCTTGGCCACTATAGCTCCTCTGTCTCCTCCAGTGCCTGGAGCTCTCCCTTCTTCTGTCTTATATGACCTTGATACTTTTGAAAAGTAGGGTTCAAGTACTTTGTAGAAGGCCTGAATTGCCTCTTGATTTGGGTATGCTTTGTGATGGCATTAATGTTGTGCATGTGGGATGCTTAGGCTGTAGGTCGCTGAGAAATCAAGCTGGAGCTCAACTGAAAACCTTCCTTACTGTGGACCAGCTGACAGCAAAGTGGAAACAGCTATGCTGCATGCAGTCCCATGGGAGAGAGAGAGAAGTCATCAGTAGAGATAAACAGTGGGCACTGCCAGCCTTAAGTTGAGCCAGCCAGACCAAATGAGCCAACAGGTGCAATAGGGGCATGTCTGTTATGGGGGAAACCATCTGCTCTCTAATTGGACTAGAGGCCTGCTCATGGGAGGGAATACATGTCTGGTACTGAAAGTCTATGACAGGGGAAGTCATGAGCCCTAGGGGTGTAACATCTGCTTGTGTCTGGCTAAATACATATATTGTGCTCACCAAATTGCTTGGTAAGCACTTATCTTAATGTTCATACTCATATATTAGTGCTGCTCTCACTTATGATCAGAGAAGCTTCTCTTTTCAGATGGTGGTGACCTTGGGATGACTCAAAATGCACCATAGTGCTGAGAAGAAGTGACAGAGGAGTGCTCAGCACTGAAGCATCTCTATCACACCTTCCAAGGCTCAGAGTCCATTGTGGAAGAGGTGGTGGGAAAAATGTAAGAGCCAAAGGAAGGATAGGACTCCTTACAACGTGCTCCTCCAGTCACAAAATGGCCTGGGTATTCATGACCTCACAGTGCCTGATACTACCTACACATGACCACCATAATAGGAGGAAAAGATGCTGACATCAGAATAAAAGAGAGACTAATTGGAGAGGGAGGTGATACGATGGAGGGTAGATTTGTGAAGGGGAAAGTAGAGGAGCGGAGGGAATCATCATGGTTTATTGTCTATAATTATGGAAGTTGTCAATAAAAAAATATTTTAAAAAGTTATGGGTGTGGGGGGAGAATCTAAGCGGGGTCATGTGCCTTCCTTGTTGTATTGCCCCAGAATATGTGATGCCAGGTGTGGCTTCTCACTGGTCATAACCTTTATCCCTTGATTATAAGGCAGTGCCTGCCAGGTGTTGCTACTTGTAAGACCACATTTTTTTTTTCTGCTTTCCATAATTAGCTGATTAGAAATTAGAGTTGGCAGAGACCCACCATGTTCACAGGGGAAGAATTAAGGAACTCGGGCATTTCCTTCTGAGAGGGAAAAGTATCAAAGAATGTGTTGGCATATCTTAATCATGGCTATCAATATTTTATTAATATTATTAATATTTTAGAGGAGATATTTCAAATGTATGGAAATAGTCTATTTCTGAAGAAAGTTTGACCTGTATTCATCAGCGCTTGTCCAGAAGTCGTCATTAGTGTGGTGTTCTAACGGTAGCTTTATATTTCTCTAAATTCCTTCTTCTACAAGGAAAATTTGACATCCATATGAGCTCATGGATGTTTGTGTAATTTTTGTATTATCTAATACTATTTTTATTCACTTTTTAAAATCAATATGAGCTCATGGATATTTGTTTTAGTTTTTGTATCATCTAATACTATATATATATATATATATATATATATATATATATATATACATATATACATATATACATATATATATAATTTTACTTCAAGCATTCCAGCTGTGGCTATTAGGAACTCTTCAGTTTGGCTCATGTGTCCATTTGACACATCCCACCTCCTCCCATCCTTTGAACACTTCCTTACTTCATAGCATCCAAAGAGGACTCAGGCCAGTGTTAGTCACTTTGTGTTGCTGTGGCAAAACACACAAGAACACTGACTTAATGAAGCAGGGGTTTAGTTTGGTTCCTAGCATCTGAGGTTACGGTCCATGGTCTTCTGGCTGCATTGTAATACCGGGTCTATGGTGAGCTGGAGCATCGTAGTAACGGGAGTATGTGACAGAGGAGACCGCTTACCTCATGGTGGCCAGGACATGGAAATGAAGAGGAAGATGCTTTTTTCTGTCATTGACAAAATTGATTTGCCAATCAAAGGCATATCCCCATGACCCAGTTCCTCCAGTCAGGCCTCATCTTCCATAGTCTCCAGGGCCTTCCATTAACCCATTGTGGTATGGACTCATCCATGGATAAGTAGATTTTCCAGTGTACCAACTTTTTATGCCCCAACTCTTATGATCCAGTCACTTTTCAAACGCCCCACCTCTGAACATTGCTTTGGGGACCAAGCTTAGACACATGAGCCTTTGAAGGGCCATGCCACATCCAAATCATAATAACAGTTATTTGGCATTTTTCTTGATCTATACTTACATCAGAGATTTCTTTGAGGGGCCTTGATTTCTTTTTATTTATTTATTTAGTTTCTTGAGATAGGGTCTTACTCTGGTCCAGGCTGACCTGGAATCAACTATGTAGTCTCAGGGTGGCCTCGAACTCTCAGCAATCCTCCAACCTCTGCCTCCCGAGTGCTGGGATTAAAGGCGTGCACCACCACACCCAGGCTGATTTCTTTTTATTTTAAGACTGGTATGGACCACCACATCCCAAACTTATAACGATTTGGCTTTTGTCTTTTTTGACTTTATGATGGCATAAAAATGATACACATTCACTGGAAACCACACTTAAATTTTGGGTATTTTCTTTGGTTAGCAATATATAGTACATATTCTCTTGTGACTCTGGGCAGCAGTGTTCTGTATTGTTGGGTTTTCTTTCTTTTTTTTTCTTGTTTGTTTATTTTTATTTATTTATTTAAGAACAATAGACAGAGAGAGAAAGAGGCAGAGAGAGAGAGAGAGAGGGAGAGAATGGACACATCAGGGCCTCCAGCCACTGCAAACGAACTCCAGATGCGTGATCCACCTTGTACATCTGGCTTATGTGGGGTCCTGGGGAGTCAAGCCTTGAATGGGGTCCTTAGGCTTCACAAGCAAGAGCTTAACTGCTAAGCCATCTCTCCAGTCTGGATTTTATTTCTTTATTTGTTTTTGATATTTTATTTTCCAACCTATCATATCTTTAATAAGTTAAATGAGTTATTCAGTGCTTCATTGTAAAATAGACCCAACTGTTGGCTAACGTGAGAATTCTGAGTACACGTAAGGAAGAATAGGTTAAGCTTTGATATTGGTTAGGTCAGGTGTATTAAATGCATTTTCAACTTATGATAGGTTTATCAGTTCATGACTTCATCACAAATTGAGGAACATCTGGATATACCCATACCTGTACATGGGATTATCAAATAACAAACAAAGTCATATTGATAATTTCATATCACTTTCGCTTGAAAACATTTTGGGGAAAATTATTTTAAACATTTCAAAAAATAATTTTTTTGTTTGTGTGTTTTTTTGGTTTTTCGAGGTAGGGTCTTGCTGTAGCCCAGGCTGACCTGGAATTCACTATGTAGTCTCAGGGTGGCCTTGAACTCACAGTGATCCTCCTACCTCTGCCTCCCCAGTGCTGGGATTAAAGGCATGTGCCACCAAGCCTGGATAAAAAATGTTTTGGGGAGAGCAGACAGAGAGTATGGACATGCCAAGGCCTCTTGCTGATAGAAACAAATTCCAGATAAATGCACCGCTTTGTGCATCTGGCTTTACATGGCTACTAGGAAATCAAACCTGGGCCAGCAGGCTTTGTAAGCAAGTGCCTTTAACTGCTGAGCCACCTCTTCAGGCCAGATTTTAAGCATTTTTTAAAATTAATTTTTTATTTTATTTTTATTTATTTGACACAGAAAGAGGGAGGGAGGGAGGGAGGGAGAGAGAGAGAGAGAGAGAGAGAGAATGAGAATGGGCGCCCCAGGGCCTCCAGCCACTGCAAACAAACTCCAGATGCATGTGCCCCCTTGTGCATCTGGGTCCTGGGGAGTTGAACCTGGGTCCTTTGGCTTTGCAGGCAAACGCCTTAACTGCCAACCCATCTCTCCAGCCTACACCTGTCTTTTGAAGGTGACGGCTGGCATTGGCCCCATCAGGCAACAGGCTCAAGCTGAGAGCTTCTTTACTCACTGGGCCCTTTCTCCACTGTTGCAAGGCGGCTTCTGGAGCCCTGAATAGGGCTGTGGAATGCAGAACTGCATTCACCTTTCTATCGGCAGGGGGTAGTGCTCACCTGACTGATAGACCCAGGTCCATTCTCATAGTGGGTTGGGGTTGCTGGAGGGTGGCCTGGATCCCCCTTGACTGCTGTGATCCCAGCTTGCAGCTCAAGAGAGGCAGGTGCTGGGAAAGGTGTAGGTGTTCTGTGGGGGGAGGGGGAGGAGGCAAGTTGAGCAGATTACAGCTGGGTCAGAGGAGAGTGAGGCCTGACACTGTCCTCAGCCCTCAGTTCTGCCTCTGTTGTCTTGCCAACCCTTCATATGGGCCCCAGAACATAGTTATTAGCCTGTTTTCCCTCTTGCATAACAAAATACCAGAGCCTGGGAGCTTTATAAAGATGTGGTTTATGTCCCTTACAGTTTTAGAGGCTAACGATCCAAAAAAAAAAAAAAAATGCACTGGACCTGCATAGGCCCCTCCTGGCTACGTCACATCCTGGAAGATGACGTCATGATGGGAATGTGCGTGGAAGAAATAGTACGGCGAGATAGGAAACCAGAGAACAATTCAGGGTCAGGCTTGCTCTTTCATCACAACCCTCTCCACCAACTACATTGATTCCTTCTAACAGCTGTGACCCAATGACCTAATTGGAATAGGCTCCCACCTCCATCAGCTTCCATCATCACATCAAGCTTTTGTGACATGAACCTTGGAGACAAACCACATCCCAATCATAACAGAGGAAAGATGGGCTCTAAAGACAACTAAGGCAGCCGGGCGTGGTTGCGCACGCCTTTAATCCAAGCTCTGGGGAGGCAGAAGGATCACCATGAGTTCGAAGCCACCCTGAGACTACATAGTAAATTCTAGGTCAGCCTGGACTAGAATGGAACCTTACCTCAAAAAAACAAACACACACACACAAAAAAAAACAAAACAAAACAACAACAACCAAAAAAGACAACCAAGGAAGATTTGCAGGAAAAGATGCTGGGTTAACTCCATCCCTTAAAAAAAATATATTTTTTGCTTATTTATTTGGGAGGGGGGGGGAGAGAATGGGTGTGCCAAGGCCTTCAGCCACTACGAATGAACTCTAGATACATGCGCCACCTTGTTCATCTGGCTTACGTGGGTCCTGGGGGAATCAAACCTGGGTCCTTTGGCTTTGCAGGCAAGTGCCTTTACCGCTAAGCCAGCTTTCCAGCCCAACTTCATCCTTTTTAAAAACCCCATGGGAGTTCTCTCTGGGCTCTGACTTGTGTCTATCTGTCAGTAATTCCAGAGTTAGTAGATCTGTCTATTAGATGGCAAAAGAAGGAAATTTTGATTCTAGCTGAGGTCAGAGAAAAGTCTCAGAAGGTGGAGCCCCAGGCCCCTGCCCAGCGTGGTTTCTTCTCACACGTTTTTGTCTTTCCCGTTTCGGCGTCGGAGCCTGCTCTCATCGCAGCCAGGGTGAGAAGAGGCAGACAGAGTCAGCTGCTGGCTGGCCTTCTCCAGGGTTCCCTTCTTTCTCTAGGCACATAAGCTCTCTCGTATTTAAACTAGGAACTGCTGATGCCATCACTGTGTTTCTTTGCTTTTTGAAGTCTATTCTGTTTTACAGAGCCTCTTCCCAGCCTGGTACCCTTGGGCATCACAGCTGTTTGGTTTGAGGCTCCCACTGCCCCCCCCCCCCCCCCCCCGTTCTTTGTCTTCCTTCAAACCAGGTGCCTTCTCCTAGGCTGCTTGAATGAACTCACACCCTGCTGCTTGGGGTTCAGATTCTAACTCGGGAGGCCACTGTAACTGCTCTTTAGTTATTTGAGATCAGGCTGGTATCAGGTGTTTCTTATTTGAAAACAACCTTTAAACTCTAGATTTGTTTTGATTTATTTCCTTCTTTCTTTCTTTCTTTCTTTCTTTCTTTCTTTCTTTCTTTCTTTCTTTCTTTTTTTTCAAGGTAGGGTCTCACTCTAGTCCAGGCTGACCTGGAACTCACTGTGTAGTCTCAGGGTGGCCTCTAACTCACGGCAATCCACCTACCTCCGCCTCCCATGCCTGGCTTGATTTCTTTCTTTTTTTAAAAATTTTTTTTTGTTGTTGTTATTTTTATTTATATATTTGAGAGCGACAGACAGAGAGAGAGAAAGAGGCAGATAGAGAGAGAGAGAGAGAGAATGGGCGCGCCAGGGCCTCCAGCCACTGCAAATGAACTCCAGACGCGTGCGCCCCCTTGTGCATCTGGCTAACGTGGGTCCTGGGGAGTCAAGCCTCTAACCGGGGTCCTTAGGCTTCACAGGCAAGAGCTTAACCACTAAGCAATCACTCCACCGGCTTGATTTCTAAAGCAATACATGTCTACACAACATTTGGGAAACAACAGTAGCAGAGAAGACAGTAATGAGCCACCACGAAGCCATTGTCTGGAGTCTTCGTGTGTTTCCTTTTGCTCTCTTTTGTGGTAGAATGATTTGACACCATTAGAGTCTGTATGAGTTTAGCTGTTGCTGTGATTAAAAATACCATTGACAGAAGCAGCTTCAGGAAGAAAGAGTTGATGCGATTGAGGGTCAGTCCGTCATGGTGGGAAGTCCCACTATGGTTGGTCACATTGCCTCTGCAGTCAGGGGCAGAGAGGGAAATCCTGGCACTCAGCTGGTTTGCTCCATTTTATTTAGCCTAGAACTCAATGCCCTGGATGGTTAGCTCTTCCCTCTGCAGTTCAACCTTCCCAGAAATGCCTGCAAAGACACACCCAGGCTGTGTTTACACGGCGACTCTAGATCCAGTCAAGCTGACAGCGAACCTCAACCATCGCTGAGTCATAGCATGCCTGTATCTATAGTTGATATAGTCTTATTTTGCTTTTGTTTTTTCCCCCTAACCGCTATTAGTATGACCTTTGGCACATCTCTAAATGTTCCCCTTCTGTCGTGGAATCCCCGACTCTTTCGCTTTCTTTCTCATTCTGTTTGATGTTGGTGGTGATGGTAAGTCATACAAGGCTGTCTTCATGGCTGTCTTTCATCCTGAACATACCCCAAGGTTGGTGCTATGCTTATAGCCCTTGATCATGGATGAAGAAAACCAAGGCTGTGGCGCCTGCTCTGGCCGCATGCCTTGTTAGGTGTCGAGCCATATGAATGAACCTCGTTCATCAGCCCAGAATCCAGACGCGCCCTCCTTGGTGCTCCCTTTCTGGCTGGACGGAGGGTATGCTTTCACGGACAGGGCAGCTGTCCAGAGCAATGGTGCTTTCCGGTTCTGCTGGGTACACCTGGGAATTGCTCCTGGTGGGGTCACCTTCCTGTCCGTGACCTTTGTGTAACAGAAAAAAAAAAAGAGAACAGAGGCAGAATTCAAGAGCAGAGCCAGAGTGACAGGGGCGTTGGTGCTCACTGGGTGTCAGGGGTACACACACGTCCCTCTTCCTACAAGGTGTTTTCCTCCCAGGTAGGAAAATCCCCACAGAGGCTGTGAGATTGTGTTGGAGCTGTGCCTACGTGGGAAATCCCACTGACCCAGTGCCCTTGAACTTTTCGAGGTTGTGGGGGCTCTGTGGCTGACCAGCAAGTGTGAGGACTACGGGACATTTGTTCTTCCCTTGTGTGGGTGCCTGGACCCCCTGCTGAGCATGGTGTGTGGTTAGAGGATGTGCTGGAACAGTGGGTGCGTTAGCCACAGTGCGGATGGGGCGGGAGGGCTGGGTGGCGGGCCGGCCAGGCCAGAAGTGGCCCATGGGCTTCTCTCTTGACATCATGTGGTCAGCCTGGCACCATAGACACTTTTTTTTTTTTTTCCAGGGTCTTGTCTCTCGACCTCCTGCTCAGCAAAAAGGGAAGGAGAACCAGAAAGGGTTGTCTTTCAAAATAGAGAGCTCACCCCCATGAAGTTTCTCTTCCTGTTTCATAGTCTTAAAAAAAAAAAAAAGAGAGAGAGAGAGAGAGAGAGAAGAAAAAAAGAGGGGTTTTTGAACTTGGCCCGGTTTCAGCTCTTACCCAGGAAGCAGCCAGTGTGTGCCAGGGGCCCTGCTGGACGCTGCAGCTCCAGGAATTAGGCGGCCGCACCAGCTCCTCGTGCAGACGGCCTTATTTTTCTTGAATTGTTTCCGTTTGCCAGCCTCTCTGAGGAGATCCTGGCATGTTCTTATTTGTCCAGTTCTCCTAGAAACAAACAACAGAACTGTACCTATTTAACATTTGGCTTTGATTTGGAGAGTATCATGCTTTAGTCGAAGAAAAGCACAGCTTTTGTTCGATCCAGAGAAATGATTTGGGGACGTTGTTTCAAAGTGCAAGTTCCTGAGATAATGAATGAGGACACTTGGTCACATCTGACTGGTGAATTGATTGGAGTACAGCAGTAATGAAGCACTAAATGGACACTGGGAATGACATATGGGGCTGGGAAGATGGCTCTGCCGTTAAAGGCACTTGCTTACAAAGCCTGCCAGCCCTGGTTCAGTTCTCAAGCTACCCACATAAGCTAGGTGCAGAAAGTGGCACAAACATCTGGTGTTCATTTACCATGGCAAGAGGGCCTAGTGCATGCATCCACAAATGCAAATAAATAAAATTTTAAAAGAGTACATGAGTATTGGTCAAATTTTCAAGTCTCCTGAGGGTGAAAGGGTCATAGTGATGGTCATGGTGATGTTTTGGTAATATGTGCTAGGTGGCATGCTGGCTTAAACAACTCTCAGGTGTCCATTAACTTAGCTTAAGTAGTCATGAGGACAAGGGTGGAGTTAAAATTTGTACCCTTAACCTCCAGGCAAACTGCCTCCAAACTCTTCAGACAGTCTGACTACTTCCACCTTTAAATTTGGAATACCAGAAGGTTATTTTCTTCCTTTTTAGTTTTAATTTTTTAAAAAAGATTGTTTTTATTTATTTATTTTATTTTTATTTGACAGAGAGAGAAGGGGGGAGAGAGAGAATGGGCATGCCAGGGCATCTAGCCACTGCAAAAGAACTCCAGACACATGTGCCCCCTTGTGCATCTGGCTTACGTGGGGCCTGGAGAATCGAACCAGGATCGTTTGGCTTTGCAGGCAATGGCCTTAACCGCTAAGCCATCTCTCCAGCCCTTTAATTAAAAAATGTTTTTTTTTTCTTTTTTACAGAGAGAGAGAGAGAGAGAGAGAGAGAGAGAGAGAGAGAGAGAGAGGGAATCTGCACACTAGGGCCTCGGTCACTGCAAGTGAACGCCAAAAGTTTGCGCCACCTAGTGGTTATGTTCAGTCTTGCGCTTGCCTCACCTTTGTGGGTCTGGCTTACATGAGATCTAAAGAGAGATTGAATATGGGTCCTTAGGCTTAACCTTAACCTTAGGCCTTAACTGCTAAGCCATCTCTCCAGCCCAGGTTATTTTCTTTTGAGTGAGTTTCTTATGATTTAGTTTAGGTTAGCCTAGAATATACCATGTAGCCTAGCCTGGCCTTGAACTCATGATCCTCTTGCTTCATCCTTATGAGTGAGTGCTGGCATTACAGATGGTACCACCACTTCTAACTCTGAAGAAATTATTTTAGATAAATAAAATTGAAGAAAAATTTTTCTTCCTATGTGTTATGTTTCTTTCTTCAGACTGGATGACATATAATGATTGTGACCAAAATGTCTGCCCCATGAACCAGGCCCACTGTTTCATTTGTTTTAGGACCTCACCATAAAGAAGAGCCTTATTTTAATTTTAATTTATTTATTAGAGAGGGAAAGAGAGAGAGAGAGGGAGGGAGGGAGAGAATGGGTATGGCAGAGCCTCCAGCCACTGGAAACTAACTCCAGACGCATGTGCCACCTTGTGCATCTGGCTTACATGGGTCCTGGGGAATCGAACTGAGGTCATGTGGCTTTGCAGGCAAATGCCTTAATTGCTAAGCCATCTCTCCAGCCCAAGAATTCCTTTATTAAAGAGTAATTTGTCTAGCAGAAATCATCTATTGCAAAGCCAGTTTTTTTTTTGGGGGGGGACCTGTAGAGCTGTGTAACTGTTACCAGTTTCCTGGGTTGGAGTTGAGTGTGTTGTCTCATGATCATGAAGAATGACAAATGAAGGGCTGGAGAGACGGCTTAGAGGTTAAGACACTTCCTTCAAAGCCAAAGGACCTTGGTTCGATTCCCCAGGACCCACGTAAGCCAGATGCACACGGTGGCGCATGTGTCTGGAGTTAGTTTGCAGTGGCTGGAGGCTCTGCCATACCCATTCTCTCTCTCTCTCTGTCTGCATCTTTCTGTTTCAAATAAATAAATAAAAACAAAATACTAGAAAAAGAAGGACAAATGAAAATAGTAGAAGTGTCGGCAAGCACATTTTATTGACAAGTGAAGTAACAGCTCCCTGTGACAGGAGCAAAATGGGTTGCCAAGCAGCCTCTGGCTTGGAGTTTTTCTATCTTAAGCATGAGCCTGCAGTGATTAAGGCGTTTGCCTGCAAAGCCTAATGACCCAGGTTTGCCTCCCCAGTACCTACATAAGCCCGATGCACAAAGTGGCACATGAAACTGGAGCTTATTGGAATGGCTAGAGGCCCTGGTGTGCCCATTATATCTCTCTATATATCTGCCTCTCTCTATATACAAATAAAGAAATGTAAAAAAATGAATGCACCTGATTGGTCCTTGTCATTGTGATGAGCCTGGTTGGTTAATTTGGATGTACATAGGTAATCCTGATTAGTCAGAGGATCATGTGGAAGAACACAGATTCAGAAAAAGCCTGCCAAAGGTCCCAAGGAAGAGGAAGAACCAAGAAGTAAGAGAGAACACAGGCCGACGGACAGCCTGATAAGCCAGGGGAAGTGTGGATTTCAGCCCTTTGAATTCTTTGGGATTATCAACGGTTGTGCCAAGTTCATCCTACAACTTTTGCGTTTTTAGTGCTGACTCCCAGTTTTGCTGGGACATATAGATACCTTTGTCTGTTCGGGTCTGTGACCTTGACTAGCTGCCTACAAGATGGGGCTGCCTTGCTCCGAAGTTCTATCACAACCATCTACATGTTCCGTGTTTCCACTTCCATTACTGGAGAACGCTGCCTCCTTGCAGGCAGCCAGTTCAGACCTCGAACGCTAGGTCTGCCACACGATTTTGAAGTGGTTACTGTTCATCATGCAGAGATGGGCTAGAGGAGAGGAGGACACTCCGTTCCGCCCACTGTGAACCTCAACCGTAGTCAAAGTCATAATGTAATGAAATAGTGGGCTAACTGCCCAGGTATGGTGCTTTACAATGGCAACTGAAGCTGCTGATCCTCTGAGGCTATAGTGCAAGGTTCATGCCAAGAAATGGCCAGACTAATCTGAAAAGATCCCCTCCCTCCAGGTCAGAATACCCCAGCTAGAGCTTAGGAACACATTCGTTGGCAGTTGCATGTGGTCAATGATGGAAGGAGCTTTGAAGTGAATCCTTTCACCCCCGAGGATTCTACCTTCCATTCAGAGAGTTCCTTATTTTTTTATTAGAGAGAGAGAGAGAGAGAATATGGGCACGCTAGGGCCTTCAGCTGCTGCAAATGCACTCCAGATGTGTGTGCCCCCTTGTGTGCGTGTGCGACATTGCATGCTTGTGTCACTTTGTGTCTGGCTTATGTGGGACCTGGAGAGTCAAACATGATTTCTTATTCTTTGCAGGCAAGAGCCTTAACTGCTAAGCCATCTCTCCACCCCCAGAAAATTCTTTATCTTGCTCTTGATAACTGCTAACCCCCTGTGGTGGTGCTAGGCACTCCCAACTAAAAGGATTTATAATATCTCAAGCCTGTATGATTAATCTTGAGTAATTTTTTTAAAGAGATGGATGGTTTTCTTTTTTCTTTTAAAAAATATTTTATTTATTCATTTGACAGAGAAAGAGGGAGAGAAAGAGAGTGTGTGTGTGTGGGTGCACCAAGGCCTCCAGCCACTGCAAAAGAATTCCAGATGCGTGCATACCTTGTACATCTGGTTAATGTGGGTCCTGGGGAATTGAAATTGGGTCCTTTGGCTTTGCAGGCAAATGCCTTAACCACTAAGCCATCCATCCAGCCCCTGCTTTCCTTTTTTTTTTAAAAAAATTATTTATGGGCTGGAGAGATGGCTTAGCAGTTAAGCGCTTGCCTGTGAAGCCTAAGGACCCTGGATCGAGACTCGATTCCCCAGGACCCACGTTAGCCAGATGCACAAGTGGGCGCATGCATCTGGAGTTCGTTTGCAGTGTCTGAGGCCCTGGCGTGCCCATTCTCTCTATTTCTCTCTATCTGCCTCTCTCTCTGTCTGTTGCTGTCAAATAAATAAAAATAAAAACAAAAAAATTATAAAAAATTGTTTATTTACTTATTTGAGAGAGTGAGAAAGAGGGAGAGAGAGAGAGAGCGAGAGAGAGAGAATGAATGAGTGTGCCAGGCTCTCCAGCCACTGCAAATGAATTCCAGATGCATGCACCACCTGTGCATCTGGCTTACATGGATCCTGGGGAATCAAACCGAGGTCCTTTGGCTTTGCAGGCAAGCACCTTAACCACTAAGCAACCTCTCCAGCCCAATCTTGAGTAATTTTATGCATTAGAATATTATCAGAACATTTTGTAGAACATTATTTTATATGTGGAGCCTATAAACTTTACCGTCAGTGATAGATACCACAGAGCTAAAAGAATTGTTTATTTGCAATACTTCAGATGGCTAAGAATAGCTTAAGCCATCACTTCTACAAATACCTTCTGTTCTGTCAACTATTTTATATTTAATTTGGATTCCAGATCTACAACTACTCTGGATGTTTCATTTTGGATATGTTTTAGATTATTTATCTCTTTTGGGTCCATATCCAACCTACATGTCCAATATGGTGTGGGAGAGCTTATTGAGCCTGTCAGTTCCTTTGATGTGGACAGGGACTATCTGGCAGTCTTAATTATTTAGTAGCTAAATTTTGCTGTTGACTGTTGTTAAATTTTCAATTGACCAAAATCCCCCTTTTTCTTTCATCCTATAGACTTTGGTCAAGAAAGCTTACATTATCTATTATAGAATTGCTGCTTTAAACATTAATGGAAGGATTTATATTTAATATTATCATATGAAATGTTTTGAAAGTTACTATGTTTTTCTTAGGGGTTTCCCCCAAGATTTGCCTTTGGGATCATTTTGAATCTTGTTTCTTCCCTTCTCTCATTCTTTATCTATTGAGAAAGAAGTTTGCATATCTAGCGTATCTTGCTTTCACTCATCAAGTTTCTGTACCTATATATATATATATTGACTTTGCCTGGCTGTGTAGAAAGCAGGCAGAGTCGGGGGGAGGGGTGGTCAAAGTTACTCTGATTTCTGCTTGCATGTCCATGTCCATGTCCTTCATGCCCTCCTGGTTTTGGAGTGGCCTGGCCCATTTTTACGTATTTCTGCTGGTTTGAAGGTCAAATCAGGTCCTATATATCATTGCAATGATAACGAACTACTTATATTCACGAAGAAAAAGTGAAAAGGAGAGCTGGGCGTGGTGGCACACGCCTTTAATCCCAGCACTCGGGAGGCAGAGGTAGGAGGTTTGCAGTGAGTTCGAGGCCACCATGTGACTACATTGTGAATTCCAGGTCAGCCTGTGCTAGAGTGAGATCCTACCTCGAACCACCCCCCCCCAAAAAAAAAGTGAAAAAGATTTAAAACAAAAGAGAGGAGAGGAAGTAGAAAGAAGAGAATTTTTTTCATTAAAAAAATCTGTATCTAACTACCTTAATTATATCATTTCTTTTTCAGTCTCAGTGATTATTTTCAAATCATTAGGGCTCTTTCCATTGTATGGAATCAGGTCTCCCCACCACTCTACGTCAGAAAGTGAGTTGCCTTTTTAAAAAGATTTGTTTTCATGAGCAATGAAAGGGTTATTTCATTGGAGAAGCTGATTCGAGCCACAGTAGAATCAAAATAGAATAAAATATACCTAAAGCATATATTGATATATTTGACAAAGCCCTGGCATCCAGAATGACTACTACAGCTTAATAAATGCCACTCATTTAGGAAATAGGCATTTCTCCAAAGACAAACAGTAGCTGGTCCACAAGTGCATAAAGTATGCTGTGTCAGTTACTCTCTCATTGCTGTGAACAAACACCTGACCAAAACAATTAAGGAAGGAAAAGGTTTATTTTGGCTTATAGCTCCAGGGGCTAGAGCCCGTCATGGCGGAGAAGGCGTGACGGGAACAGGTGCCAGTGTTTGTCACATCAGCAAGGAGCCAGCAGGAAATGGAGCCAGGCTGCTGACACCTCAAGCCCGGCCCCCAGGAACACACTTCCTCTAGTAAGGCTGCATGTCCCAAAGTTTCCACAACCTTCCTCAACAGCTCCACCAGCTAGGGAGCAAGTACTCAGGCACACGAGTCTATGAGGAGCATTTTCTTTTTTAAACCTGGGAGCCACCACATATGCTGAGCATCACCAGGGACAGGGAAATACCAATGGAACCATTATGAGATGGCATTTTATACCCACATGACTGGATAACTATTTTTTTTTCTAAAGATAAGAACAGGGCTTGGGAGATTGCTCAGTGGTTAAAGGTGCTTGCTTGCAAAGCCTGATGGCTGGGTTCAGTTTCCCAGTGCTTACCTAAAGCCTGACACACAAAGTGGTGCATGGGCCTAGATGACATTTACAGTGGCAAGGCATGCCCATTCCCCAACCTTCTCAAATAAATAAATAAATAAAATCTAAAACAGATAAGAATAAGTTCTGACAAAGATGTGAAGAACTTTGAACCCTAATATCCTTCTGGGTGGGTGTGTAACTTGGTGCAGCCACTTTGAGAAGCAGTTCAGTACTTCCTCAAAATACTAAACATAGAATTACCCATATGACCCTACATTCTACTATTAGGCATGGAACCAAGAGAAATGAAAATATGTCCACATCAAACATGCACAGTTACTAGTCTTCCCATTGTTTAGCTGGAGTTTTTTTTAAAAATATAGTGTAGAGACATTGTACTTGCTAGATATATGATTTGCACATATTTCATCTCATTCTGTGGGTTGTATTTTCACTTTATGGATGTGGTCTGTGTTCATTGCTTTTCTTGTTGCTGTAGCCAAATACCTGACAAGGAGCAAAATAAGGGAGGGAAAAAAATATTTGGATTAAAAGTTCAAGGGATACAGCTGGACGGGGTGGAGCTACCCAAGCCCCTTGGAGCCCAGATGATCTTATCACCAGTGCCAGGTGCAGACATGGATCTATAAGATTTGGAGTCTTCTCTGCTGGGATTTTTGGTCTTGCTTTGGTTTGATCATTCCCTGCTATTGTCCCCATTCTTTCCTTTTGGATTGGCAATGTTTACTTTGTGCCAGTTCTCACAGTAAAGACATTGGCTGAGCCTCAGCAGAGACCCTGTACTTATGGTTTTAATTTTTAATTTTTTTATTTTTATTTATTTATTTTTTTGGTTTTTTCGAGGTAGGGTTTCATTGTAGCCCAGGCTGACCTGGAATTCACTATGTAGTCTCAGGGTAGCCTGGAACTCATGGCAATCCTCCTACCTCTGCCTCCTGAGTGCTGGGATTAAAAGCATGCACCACCATGCCCGGCTACACTTACACTTTTGAACAGTGTTGAAACTGTTAGAGTCTATGGGAACTTTGAAGTTGCACTGAATGTATTTTTGCATTACAAGATGGCCGTGACCCAATGGAAAATAAGGAGTGAGAGGTTATGTCTTCAGTGGGATTTATTTGGGTGCCAAGTTGACAAGGGGTGGACTTGTGATGGGTCTTATTGACTGAACAGGACCTGGAATCACTTGTGAGGGATTAGCTTGATTAGGTTAATTGAGGTGGGACAACTCACCTTAACTGTGGACAGCACGATTTCTTGAGCTGGGGTCCCAAATAAACAGGATAGAGCTGGCTGAGCAGCACTCCTCCTTGCAAAACGAGTGTGACCCGCTGCCTCAAGCGCCTGCCGCCACGCCTTCTCTTCCATGATAGACTGTAACTTGGAACTGTGAACTGAAATAAACCCTCCCTTTCTTAAGCTTATTTTTGTCTGATTTTTTTTTTTTTTTTTGAGGTAGGGTCTCACTCTAGCCCAGGCTGACCTGGAATTCACTATGTAATATCAGGGTGGCCTTGAACTTACGGTGATCCTCCTACGTCTGCCTCCCAAGTGTGGGGATTAAAGGCGTGCGCCACCACGACCGGCTTTTGTCAGGTATCTTGTTTCAGCAGTGAGACAGTAACTAACACATCACCTTTGGCCCTTAAGGCTTGACAGCTTCCTGGAATGTTTCCAGTGGCCAGGATCCAGTGCCTCCCCTTTAGTTCTTCACAGCCTGAGGCATCACTGCCTCGCTCCCTGCTCCAAGCCAAGAGCCACGTTCGCTGTCTGGATCTCTTCCGCTGCCCTGTCGCCATTTGTGTTTTGGCCGCTGTTTCTTTCCTGCTGCCACTGAGCCACTGCTTGTCCCACCATCTCTTCTCTGTGTTTCCAGCTCAGCCCGTTCTCCTCATGAGAGAAGTCATTTTGTTTATATGTTTGGTTGGCTTTTTTTTTCAAGGTAGGGCCTCACTGTAGCCCAGGCTGACCCGGAACTCACTCTGTAGTTCCAGGCTGGTCTTGAACTCACAGCAGTCCTCCTACCTCTGTCTCCGGAGTGCTGGGATTAAAGGTGTGTGCCACCATGCCTGGTGAGAAAAGTCTTTTTACTGAGCTTAAATTTTATAACATCCCGAGGCGGCATAGGAGAGTGAGCTAGAAAAGAGAAGGGAAGAGCTGTATAGCCAGGATGGCTATGTGGTAAGGGTGGGTGTACCTATCACAGCATATTCCTTCACACAAATGAAAGATTGTACTCGTACCAAGATGGCTCAGTCCTTCATACACATGAAGGATTGTGTTTGCACTAGTTACAAGTCTTCTACTGGGCCACCGGAGGAAGTGCTCCCCCTTTGGTCTGGGTAAAAATGGCTGCAGAGTCATGTGTGGTTTAAGGAGGCTTGTCTTCCTTGGAGTGCCGTCTAAGGCTGGTGCACGTTGACTGGAGCGGTCATGGCTGCAGCATGGCTTCATCTGTGGCCTTAGTGATTCTCTGCAGTACGAATATAAAAAGTGTCCAACACAGCTGAGCTGCTGTGAGCCGGGCCAGCCAGTTCCCTGCTCAAGGCTGCCGGGCACGAGGGGAAGGGCCTTTCATAACTCACTGCTGACAGTTTGAATGCACAGGAAGCAGTTGAAGGGGGTTTGCAGTAAGACTGAACAAAATCTCGATACAGAACTAATGCTTCTTTTTGTTGTTGTTGTTCATTTTGTTTTTGTTATTTGTGGACAGTTATTGTTATATAGCCCATATGCTGGCCTTGAACTCAATATGTAGCCCAGGCTTAGCCTCAAACAAATAACGCTCCTGAGTCTGCCTCCCTCTAGAGTGCTGGGATTACTGGCGGGAGCCTCTCTACTCTGCAGAATTAATAATCCTAATAGTATTTTACAGTAATGAAAATTGTATTTAGCTTCACTTGCTGTGACAAGACACACTGGTGTACCCACACATGGGTGTGCAGATAGAGAGATAGATAGATAGGCAGACATACATGCATACATATATACGTACATACGTGAAAGGAACAGGAGAGCTTTTCTGGGTCCTGATGCATGGGAAGACCTCTCAGGCCCCCAGCAGCCCCCCAGTGAGGAAGACTGTCAGTCTGCTTCATCTTCTGTGAGCTTCATCATGGCCTTAGCATCCAAAGAGCTCATTTCTTTTCTTTTCTTTTTTTTTTAAATGTGCATCGACACACTAACTCATGGATATCTGTGTTAGTTCAACCTTGTAGTTATGATTAAAGTTACTGTGAATATTTATGTACAAAAAAATTGAATTTAGCAATGACTAGCCATGCTTGGCACCTGCTCCAGTGCCCTAGGGAGAGTCAAGTACCTCTTATCTGCTTCAGTAGACTTTATTTCCCCTGGCTTTGCTGTATGTAAAATCACCTGCTATTCAGAACGCAGGGAGGACCTTCCACGGTCCCTGGCCGTCTCTCGGTCTTTGTGGAATTCATGTTGAAGGTAGAGCATCTGGGCTACTTGTGCCAATCCAGCCACTAGCCATATGTGGTTGTTTTAAAATAATGAAAAGCTCAGTTCCTCAGTCATGCTGGTCACATTTCAAGAACTGACTGGCCACGTGTGCCTGGTGGCTGCCATATTGGACAGCGTGATGTGGGACATTGTCATTGCTGCAGGAAGGTCTGTCAGAGGGCTCTGGGGTGAAGCATTAGGAGTGTTTCATGGGTCTCAATGTCCAGCTGTGGACAGTTTATACACCAGCCCCTTACCAGCATTTCTCTTGCCCACACCCTTAGGGTACAGTCATGCCCAAGATACTTCCATGATTTAAATCTTGGGACACAGGAGTTGTACAGTGTTTGCTTTCTTCTTTGGTACCGTTGTGACTTCGGAAATTCTAGCTTCTCCCTGTCGATACTGGGCCTTTGTTGTAGATTTGGCCATCTGGTTGAGCAGCAGGAGACCCTGTGGGCAGTGTGGTTGGATGACTGTCACGATAATTTGAGGGGGAGGCAAGCTGCTTCCCCAAATCCCTAATATTTTTTTGTGTGTGTGTATGAGGTTCAGGTACTAGTGAAAAGTGACTATTAAAACAGAAACTTAGGGCTGGAGAGATGGCTCAGCAGTTAAGGCGCTTGCCAGCAATGCCTAACAACTAGGGTTCAATACCCCAGTACCCACGTAAAGCCACAAAGTGCATCTGGAGTTCGTTTGTAATGGCTAGAGTCCCTGATGCACACAATCTCTCTCACTCTCTCCCCTTACAAATACATAAGTAAAATGTATATTTTTTCACCAAGCTAACCTGGAACTCACCCACTCTGTAGTTCCAGGTTGGCCTTGAACTCACAGCAATCTTCCCACCTCTGCCTCCCAAGGGTTGGGATTAAAGGTATGCGCCACCATGCCCAATATTTTTAAAAAATATATTTATTTATTTATTTCAGAGAGAAAGAGGGAGAGACAGAAAGAAAGAGAGAGAGAATGGGTGTGTCAAGGCTTTCAGCTACTGTAAATGAACTTGAACTCCAGAAGCATGCACCACCTTGTGCATCTGGCTTATGTGGGTCCTGGGGAATTGAACCTGGGTCCTTTGGCTTCACAGGCAAATGACTTAACTACTAAGCCATCTCTCCAGCCCTCAATATTCTTTTTTAAAATAAAACCTACATGTCCTGAGTGGGGAATTCCCAGTTATTGAACACAGATGATGTTCTGGAGACTGGAGGCTTTGGCCCCTGCCCCAGCCATGTTTCTTTACATGTGACTTCATTAATCACTGGCGGATTTGTCCCTGGTGGGTTTGGACATATGCTAACTAGATTATAAAGCAATTCTTTTGTTTGCTTAAAATAAGGGGAATTACATTTCTTTTCTTGGCAGGATTGCTCTTACATCACTGTCTTCCTTTCTCTCATCTTCCTCATCTTCTAAAATGGCTTCTGTGAGTCACTGCTATGAATGTCTTGGTGTGTTCTCTAGGTGTGAGGCTCAGCCCAGATGGATCCTGGAGACAGTTTCTTCAGCTTAAACCACACACCTTTTAACAGGAAGGTGCATTGAACCAGGAGTCTTGCGTATGTGTGGGGCTGACATTTCATCTATTGTTAAGTGCCTCCTTAGCTGGGCCAGGTGAATGAGAAGTGATTAGTTGCAGACTGCTTAAGCATTTCCCAAATCTAGTTGCTGGAAGCCATTTCTTGGGCAAGAGAGTCTGTGATTAAGTTTGCAAACAGTGGATTAAGCACAACCTAACAAGCTTCCAAGCAAAGTCTGAAAGGCATTCAGGGCCTTTAATATGCCAGTAGGTATCCTATCTTTTCTGGTTGGAAGTACAGTGTGTTTCCCAAACTTAACCAAGGATCTTGGGGACCAGTGGCCTGCAGGGTACCCACTAGGGAATTGCTAGACTAAAAGATGACAGCCTGAGGGGCTGGAGAGATGGCTTAATGGTTAAGGCACTTGCCTGCTAAGCCTAAGCATGCATGTTCGAATCTCCAGGTCCTACAAAGTCAGATGCACAGTGAGGCAAATGAGAAACGTCACACATGCGCACAAGGGGGCCATACACATCTGGAGTCACTCACAGCAGCTGAAAGGCCCTGGCACACCATTCTCTCTGTCAAAAATAAAATAGTAATAAATTTTAAAAAATGGCAGTCTGAGTCAAAGGCCACGCTGTAGTGGACAGTGTAAATGAAGATATACTTCTGCTTTTCGTTTCTTCGGGATTTTTTTTTTTTTTAACCCAGGCAGTAGTGGTTTGAAGCTCTGCTAGACTCACAGACTTGCATCAGATGAAAGTGGCCCACATCTTATAGGATTGGAAACATTACCTGGCTGAAGAGGAGGTAAGAACTATCTCTGATTATTTTCTAGAAGAATATGTGATTGAGGATGATGGTTTAGTTCTTTCTGGCATACATTTAAAGTTTGATAACTCTCTATATATTTCTGCTTCAAGGAGCAATCACTTTCTAGAAAATAGTTTGTAGGCAATTCTTGTATGTTGAGAATTCACCAATGGTTTTTAGAAGGCATCTAAAGATCCAAGGGCAAGTTTTGCTGTCCTGGGGACAGATCATGTGCACATCTTAATCTATGAGTACTTTTTTTATAGGAAGTTTAACTAAATGAACTTTTATTCAACTTGATCTGATAGAGTGTTAGTCAAGACAGTGTGTAATAATAGAAAAAATGTAGCTAATATTTCTTAAGTGGTTACTATGAACCCAGCATGATTCTAAGTGTCATGCACGTGTTTACCATTTATTCCTTACAGAAGTGCAGTGAGTGAATAGTTATTTTCACTCCCACTTTAGAATAAGAAAACATAGTGTATATTCTATAATCGTGAGAGCTATCATCAATTGCTGGGTCTGTGTTCATAACAAAGCAGGTTTTATACAACATTTTAATTTTAAGATAGTTCTTTCATAAAACCCTTGGCAGAAGGTAATATATAGTTGACTTGCTGCTAATCTGTAGTCATTTCACTATCTATATATCATAGGGTTTTTTTTAAAGCATCTAATTAAAAAGAAATTTGACCAGTGTCAGGATGTAGCTTTGTCTAACCTTGAACTAGTGAATCCCCCTCCTTCAGCCTCCTTAGTACTGGGATTATTGTGAGCACCACCAAATCTGATCCTAGTATGAAATTTTTCTACATCAGTAGATACCATAATTGACTTATGTATTTAACCAATAACCTTGTTTCAGGTCAGTGGCTGGGGGATGATACGACAGAACCACAGTCCCCTGTTTTCACAGAGATGGCATCAAGTAAGGACAAGGCAAACATCATTCAAATGGTTATCATTTCTTAGGCCATGTCAGGGCAAGTGGTTTATTGCATATTTAAAAAAATTATTTAGGGCTGGAGGGATGGCTTAGTGGTTAAGGCATTTGCCTGCAAAGCCAAAGGACCCGGGTTTGATTCCCCAGGACTCAGGTTAGCCAGATGCACAAGGGGGCGCATGCGTCTGGAGTTCGTTTGCAGTGGCTGGAGGCCCTGGCCCGCCCATTCTCTCTCTCTCTCTCTCTCCCCCTCTTTCTCTGTCAAATAAATAAAAATATAAATAAATTATTTACTTACACAGGTGTGTATGTTGCTACTACAAGGAGACTCTTGTGCCACTTTTTGTGTTAGGCTTTATTTGGGTGGCTGGGGAATTGAACCTGGGCTGGCAGGATTTGCATGGAAGTGCCTTTAACCACTGAGACATCTCTCTAGGCCCTGGTTTCTCACATCTTATTATTTTATTTATTTTTATTTTTTGTTTATTCTTATTTATTTATTTGAAAGCGACAGAGAGAGAGAGAGAGACAGAGAGAGAGAGAGAGAGAATGGGTGTGCCAGGGCCTTCGGCCACTGGAAACGGACTCCAGATGCATGCGCCCCCTTGTGCATCTGGCTAACGTGGGTCCTGGGGAATCGAACCTCAAACTGGGGTCCTTAAGCTTCACAGGCAAGCACTTAACCGCTAAGCCATCTCTCCAGTGCATATTTTCTTTTCTTTTTTTTGATTTTTTGAGGTAGGGTCTCAGTCTAGCCCAGGCTGACCTGGAATTCACTATGTAGTCTCAAGGTGGCCTTGAACTCATGGCAATCCTCCTACTTCTGCCTCCCGAGCGCTGGGATTAAAGGCGTGCACCATCACGCTCGGCCTTCACATCTTATTTTTAAAAATTAAACACCAAAAAGTTCTGCAGGCTGCGGTGGGCAGAGGCCATGATTCTCTGTTTACTTTGACTTGCCCAGGCCTGACAAATTCACCCTGAGCACCCAGCTGCCAGGCGGTAGCAGAATGCTACTCTGGGATGCCAACTTCTCACGGCTGGGAAGACAGCTTATGAGGGGAAGACCTTAAGTGCACTCTCAGGAGAGGTCAGACGTACATCTTACAATATAAGCGAAGAAAGCCTGGTGCAGGGGGAGTTATTTTGTGATGAAAGCCGAGAGGGAGCCAGAGAGGTGGTAGTGTGCTTGGTCCTGATGGCGCTTGCTTTAAAGGCAGAAGGAGAGGGGCCAGACAGTCGCCCTGGGAAGTTCTCCACAGACTCACGTCAAGTTGGTGGCGGAGTCCAAGGAGCACAGAGAGCCTGGATCTCACAGCTAACCTATGCCCTTTTTGCTGTAACCTGGAATTATCTTCTCCGAATCCACCTTGCTGCTTGGTGCGCTCACATGACTTCTTCCTTGCGCTGAAATCGAACCTAGGGCCTTGTGACTCGTGCTTGCTACTGCTGAGCCACGTCGCCCACTCTTGGGGTTGCACAATTCCGCTGCTGATGTCCTCTAGATAAAATGATGGGCCTCAAGGAACGCCGGGAGCGTTTGCTTTTGAGAAATGCATGGCCACGGTGGGTGCCAGGTGTTATGAACCCTTTCATGTCTCTCCCTGAGGTTAGTCTCTGCAGCCCTGTGAGGTGTGTACCCCTAGCCTCACTCAGCAGATGCAGAAGCCCATGACCAGAGCGCTGGAGTGACTTGTCCAAATCGCAGCTCCATCTGGAAGGCTGGGTTCGGAGGGCTGAGGTTGGACTTCTACTTTGGACGAAATCTGGCGAAATTGTTCTGGGCAGATGGCGATCTTAAAAATCAGCTCCGGGCACAGAACACAGGTTGGATTGAAGGAAAAGACTAGCCTATTGTTACTGCAGCTGGTAGGTGATGGGTTATCTCTGGTCATGACGGAAGACTGATTCACTTTTGGCTCCTATGTCTCTGGCCTGGGTGGAAGGGCAGTGATGAAACACCACCTGAGGAAGTTACTGGCATGGTTTTTACCACAGGGTCATGAGACTCTGTCTAAATAATAGTGAATTCATATTGTGTGCCCAATCAGAGGGGCCTGGGGTGACCCAGCATGAGAGCATAAACTCTGTTCTCGCCTGGCCGTTTCTCCCTCACTTCAGTGAACCACCACTTTTTTTTTTTTTTTTTTTTTTTTGGTTTTTCGAGGTAGGGTCTCACTCTAGCTCAGGCTGACCTGGAATTCACTATGGAGTCTCAGGGTGGCCTCGAACTCACGGCGATCCTCCTACCTTTGCCTCCCAAGTGCTGGGATTAAAGGTGCGCGCCACCACGCCCGGCTTAAACCACCACATTTTAAATTTTTATTTATTTACAGAGAGAGAGAGAAAGAGAGGAAAATGAGAATGGGACTTCTTGCAAATGAACTCCAGATAAATGCACCACTTTGTGTGTGGGTACTGGGGAATTGAACCTGGGCCATTAGGCTTTGCAAGCAAGTGCTTTTAATCTCTGAACCATCTCCCTAGCCCCAAACTACCATATTCCTGAACTGTGACACTCTAGCACAATGTTGGTAGTTTTTCTTTTGTCTGTTTTGTGGATGCCTCTATCCTTAGTACTTGGAATATACTTAATATCTTTGTGAGCAAATGGACACTGAATGAATGAATGTCATCTGTCTTTTGGCTTTCTAGGTAGCAGCATGGGCGTTTCCATTTTGCTGTATATCCTGTATCAATTGTGGTGACAGAAAGACACCCCCCTCCCCCCAATTCTGGCTTAGGAGACAGTTTTTACAATTAACTGCATTATTATTTTAAAGATATACTCTAAAAAAAATCACTAAAATATTTGCTAGATGTTTCACTTGTTCTCAATCTTAGAAATTCCTGCATTTGATAAGAAATGGGTTAATTGTAGATGAGTACTATTTTTTTTCAAAAAACAAATGCAAATAATACCACTATTGTGTTAAAAAAATCAGCTATAGGACTTTACTATTTCAATTAAGTATCTGGTGCTTAAATTTCCATATCTCCAGCATTAGTTTTTGCTGGGCATGGTGGTACACGCCTTTGATCCCAGCACTCAGGAGACAGAGGTAGGAGGGTGGCTACTCTGACTCTTCTGGAAAAGCTCTAGTTATTCAGAAAAAAAAAAAAAATCCAACCAGAATAAAGCTGATATGCTTTGAGGTGATTCCAGTTTTTTGTCTTGCTTTTCCACAATAATTCCTGTATTTCTTTCACAATTTATTTCAAAATTAGCATTTTCAGTTGAAGGAGAACATGCACAAGTATTCTTTAATTAACATGACCTGAATTTTAGTAGCATGCACTCTGCTCCTACACAAATCCATTCCCCTTCCTTTATATTGTTACTGTCCCAGACTAAAGATTTCATGCCCAATGATGTAAATATTGTTTGATACAATTGCCTTTCAAATCATTTGTGAAAAAAGGAAAAGCTAAAACTAAAGTACAGTAATGGTTTAGAGATTATTATTATGCTTTTGAAAAAGTTATATAAATGTATGTTGTGCATAGGTCATACTCCTGTCTCCCTTCACTCCCAGGCTCCACGTCCCTGCGGGCCCTCCTCAGTAGGGTCCTTGGTGTTCATTGTGGGGTATTCAGGGGCTCTGTCAGTCTTTGGGCCCCTCTTCCACAACAGTCCTGAGCCTTGGCGGAGTGTTAGCAGTTTGTTTTTAGTGTTGACTTCTCTGTAGACTCCATATTTCTGTTGTGATGTGTATCAGTTCTCTACCGTAATAATGATGATTTATTTACTTATGTAGCTGCTTTTTACTAGGTTTCTTTTTCTTCCTTTCTTTGCTCTTTCTTTCTTTCTTCTTTCTCTTTCTTTCTTTCTGTCTCTCTCTCTCTTTCGCTTTAAGCTACTCTCTAGCATCTTTTTATTTTAGCTTAAAGAACTCCCCTTATAATTTCTTGTACCGTGAGTTTACCGGTAACAAATTCTTTTGGCTTTTATTTAGATAGAAATGTCTTAATTTTGCCTTCATTCTTAAAAGTTAGTACCTGCAGATGTAGAAGTTTTGGTTAACAGACTTTTTTTTTTTCTTTCAGTACTTTAAATGGCACCCACTATCTTATTTATGGCTTCAATGGTGAGTGAGAGTGTGTGATGTATGCACGCATACGTGTGTGGGTACATATGTGTGTAAGTATATACACGTGCAGGTGGAGGCTAGAAGAAAACCTTAGGTGGTGTTCTCAGGAACATCATCTACTTCTTCTTGAGACAGAATCTATCACTGGCCAGGAGCTCACCAATTAGGCCAGATTGGCTACACAGTGAGAGCCAGGAATCCTCTTTGTCTTTGCCTCCCCACTGGTGGGATTACAGGGATGTGGTACCACACTTGGCATCTTTATGTGGTATAGGGGATTGAACTCAGGTCCTCATGCTTGCAAAGCAAACACTTTACCCTCTAAGCTGTCTCTCCAGACTCTCCATAGTTTCTCATGAGAAATTAACTGTTAATTTTTTTTTGTTTTCTTTTGTTTTGTTTTTGTTTTTTTGAGGTAGGGTCTCACTCTAGCCCAGGCTGACCTGGAATTCAGTCTCAGGGTAGCCTCGAACTCACGGTGATCCTCCTACCTCTGCCTCCTGTGTGCTGGGATCAAAGGCGTGTGCCACCACCCCCGGCTTCAACTGTTAATCTTTTTGAGGATCCCTTGTAGTTGAGGCTACTTTTTAATGTTTGCCATTATTCTTATTATTGTTAATTAATATTTTAGCTATTTATTGGCCTCTCTCTCTCTCTCTCTCTCTGTGTGTGTCTTGGGAATTGAACCCTGGGCAGGCAAGCCTTAGAAGCAAGAACCTTTAGCCACTAAGCTATCTTCATAGCCCTGTTTCTCTCTTTTTATTGAGTGTTTTGCTTGTAAACATTCACATCTTTTTTTTTTTTTTTTTTTTTTTTTTGAGGTAGGGTTTTACTCTAGTCCAAGCTGACCTGGAATTCACTATGTAGTCTCAAGGTGGCCTCAAACTCCTACCTCTGCCTCCCAAGTGCTGAGATTAAAGGCGTGCACCACCACGCCCGACTGTATATTCATGTCTTTTGTCAGATTTAGGGAAGCTTCAGGCATTTAATACTTAAAAATTCTTTCTGCCTCTGTTTCTCTTTCTTTTCCTTCTAGGTTCTTACAATGCATGTGCTGGTTAGCTTGATAGCATCTCACAAGTCCCTTACAGCTTGTTTACTTCACATCTTTCTTTTTTCTTCTGAACCTTAGATTTGATCATTTCTATTGTCTTATCTCCAAGCACTCTGCTGTCTTCCTGCTCAAACACACGATTTAATCCATCTAGAGATTGTAGTTATTGTCCTTTGAGCTTTAGAATTTCTAGTTATACATTCCCCCCCCCCCAAGTTCCCTTAGTTCTTTGTAGTCGATGGCTCCCTTGAGCTGACCAGTTTCCTTTATTTGTAAAGGCACACCTCAAGACCCCACAGACAGTGCCAAACTTTATAATTTAACATCTTTTCCATTTTAATTTAGCACTTCTCACACACTGAGGCTTTAAATTTTGCAGTGCGAGGCACAGTGTCAAATCACACATAAATTCATTTTTTCTTCCCAATTTTATGGCTGGAAGATTTGCTGTTTCCTTTGATCTTTGCAACCTCAGCATAAACTTGTTCAAAATCGAAGACTTTAGTCCTCTCACTGAAAGGAATCCCCTTGTGGCATTTCCCTGGCATATCTTAACTGCCACCTCTTCTACGTTTTCTTTTCTTTTCTTTTCTTTTCTTTTCTTTTCTTTTCTTTTCTTTTCTTTTCTTTTCTTTTCTTTTCTTTTCTTTTCTTTTCTTTTGAGGTAGGGTCTCACTCTGGTCCAGGCTGACCTGGAATTCACTATGTAGTCTCAGGCTGGCCTCGAACTCACGGTAATCCTCCTACCTCTGCCTCCTGAGTGCTGGGATTAAAGGCATGCGCCACCACGCCCGGCTGTTCTACTTTCATTCTTTGGGGCTATTATTAAGTAGAAATAGGGTCACTTAAACACATTGTATAACTGAGAGGCCTAAATGAATGGACAGTGTGTGGCATGTGGGTCTGTTGTACTAAGCAGTGACTTACATCTCAGACAGGATGGAGCAGATGAAGAAAGATTTAATTGTTCTACTCAGAATGTGACACAAAGGGAAAATGACAAATCATTTATTTTGAAAATTTTTTTGAGACTGCAGTTGACCACAGTAACCAAAATCGCAGAAGGAGAAACTGCAGACAAGGACCTACTATACTGAATGCAGTTGGCTCAGCATCTGGTTAATGATTCTAATTTCTAAGCTTCCTCATTAACAGTTTCTGAAAATTTCCCTTTTTCTTATGAATGATTTCTTTTTCCTGTAGCATGCTTCATCATTTTTTTTTTTAAATTGAAAATCAGACTTCCTAAGTACTATAATGTATAATGGGGTAACTCTGGAAATCTCTTTTTTTTTTCTAGTTCTTGGAGATTTGCTGACTGTTGTCGTTGAGGACTGATGTTTATTATTTGTGACTTTCCTCATCTATTTTTGCAAATATGTGTTTCTTTCTTTTTTGTTTTTGTGCTCATTGAAGTTTCTGTTCTGTTATCTCTGTGGTCAGCCAGTGACCTGACAAAGATTTCCTGAAACGTCTGGCTCTGAAAGGGGAACTCCCATGATGGGGGGATTGTTTCTTAAAATTTCCCAGTAGATGCTGTTCGGGCCTGCTGCTGGTGAGCAGGACCCGACGACCCGACACAGGGCATCGGTGTCGGTCTGTCATACCAGCCAGAATTCCCAGCACAACTTTAGAGGACACAGCCCCAGAGTCCACTCTGGTACCAGCCAGCACTCTGGGTATACGGACTGTTCCCCACTGCTGCGCTTGGGGCCGGGGGCTGGGGGTTAGTAGCTGGTTCACCCAGGCTGCCAAGGGGTGAAAGGTCAGCAGCCTGTCTCTTTCAGGTTAGCACACCGGTTGTTGTAAGCATTGGTGAAGTTCTAGGGTTCTTAAAAGGCTGCTTCCAACCATCCCCTATAAGCTCACTGGTTTCTTCAGTGAAGGGATGACCCCAAGAGTTCTCTCATGTGCTGTTTTATATGATGTCACTCCCAAGAGCCTGGCTTTTATTTTCTTTTAATAAATTTTTTAAAAAATTTTTTGTTTATTTTTATTTATTTGAGAGCGACAGAGAAAGAGTGAGAGAGAGAGAGAGAGAGAGAATGGGCGCGCCAGGGCTTCCAGCCACTGCAAACGAACTCCAGACGTGTGCGCCCCCTTATGCATCTGGCTAACGAGGGTCCTGAGGAATTGAGCCTTGAACAGGGGTCCTTAGGCTTCACAGGCGAGCGCTTAACCGCTAAACCATCTCTCCAGCCCTTTTTAATAAATTTATTTAGGTATAACTGACAAAAGTTCTATCTAGGTAAGTTGTACAACATGCTGTTTTGGGATGCATGTACATTATAAAATTATTACCATGATCAAGGTAATTAACATAAATATTGTCTCACATGGTTCCTTTTGGTACGTGGTAGGAATGCTTGGGGTCTGCTCAATCTTTTAGCACATTTCAAGTATATACAATAGATTGTTACAACTATAGTCATCGTGGTGTATATAAGGTCTCCATACTTTATTCATTTTATCACTGAAAATTTCCTTGGTTCACCATCTCTCTATTTCTGCCATACCCAGATACCCAGTCCCTGGTGTCAGCATTCACTTTTGTTTTTTTTTTTTTTTTTTTTGGTGGTTTTTCAAGGTAGGGTCTTTCTCTAGCCCAGGCTGACTTGGAATTTACTACATAGGCTCAGGGTGGCTTCAAACTCATGGCAATTGTCCTACCTCTGCCTCCCAAGTGCTGGGATTAAAGGCATGCACCACCACGCCTGGTTTAGCATTCTATTTTTGTTTTATTTTGTTTTGTTTTGTTTTGTTTTTAGAGCTAGGGTTTCACTATAGCTCAGGCTGACCTAGAATTCACTATGTAGTCTCTGGGTGGCCTCGAACTCATGGTGATCCTCCTACCTCTCCTCCTGAGTGCTGGGATGAAAGGCATGCACCACCATGCCTGGCTTTAACATTCTATTTAAAAAATTTTTTTTAAATTTATTTGAGAGTGAAAATGGGCACACCAGGGCCTCTAGCCACTGCAAGAACTCCAGACACAAGCACCACCTTGTGCATCTGGCTTATGTGGGTACTGGGGAATTGAACCTGGGTCCTTAGGTTTCGCAGGCAAGCACCTTAACTGCTAAACAATCTCTCCAGCCCAGTATCCTATTTTCTGTTTCAGCATAGGAGATGGCTGGCTTATTTCACTCAATATAATACCCTCCAGGTTCATGCACGTTGTCACATATGACATGACAGGATGGCCTTTGTGTTTAGTGGGTTTTGTTTGTTTGTTTGTTTTTCCAGGTAGGATCTCATTTTTATCTAGGCTGACTCATGCTGTAGCCCTAGGCTGGCCTTAGACTCATGGCACTACCTCAGTTTCCCAAGTGCTGAGATTAAAGGCCTGCATTACCATACCTGAATCAACACTGTCTTCTTTTTAAAAGCTGTATTTTATAGATAGTCCCTTGTGTGCATATGCTGCATTGTCTTTCTCTGTTCACTGGTTGATAGACACTTCATTTGTTTCCATATTTTGCCTCTTGTGAATAATGCTGAGGTGTGCATGGAAGTTCACATAACTCTTCAACTTAGTGGTTTCAGATTCTTTGGGTATATTCAAAAGTGGGATTGCTGGATGGTACGGTGGTTAGCTTTTTTGAGGAACTTCCATCTTGTTTCCCATTACGGTGGTACCAATTTACACCCTATCAATGCAAAAGAGTTCCCTCTCTTGCGCGTGCTCACCAACTCTTATTATCTTTTGTGTTCTGATAAAACGGTCTTCTAAAGAGGTGTGAGGTGATATCTCGTGGTGGTTTTAAATTGTACTTTCCTGATATTTAGTGACAGAACACATTTTCATATACCTATTGGTTATTTGTATAGCATTTTTTTTAAGCATGTCTGTTTAGGCAAAGAACCATTATCTCAATAGGAGGGTGTCCTTTTCTTTCTTGCCATTTAGTTTTATGGGTTCATAATAAAATTTTGAGTTTTAATCTCCTGCCAAATAGATGGTTTTCAATCATTTCCTCTCATAGTAGACATTGCCATTTCATTTGGTTGATCATTTCCTTTGCTCTGTAGAGGCTTCTTATTTTCCATAATCTTACTTGTTTAATTTTGTTTTGTTGCCTGTGATATCCAAAAGCCATCGCCAAGGCCAAAGTTATAGAGCTTTTCTTCATTTTCTTCTAGAAGCTTTATAATTTTAGATTTCTTTAAAAAATTCTTTTATTATTTATTTATTTATTTGAGACAGAAAGAGGTTGATGTGGGGGGGGGCAGAGAGGGAGGAAGAGAGAGAGAGGGATATAGGGAGGGAATGGTCACTCCAGGGCCTCTAGCCACAGCAAATGAACTCCAGATTCATGTGCTACCTTGTGCGTCTGGTTTATATGGGTCCTGGGAAATCAAACTTGGGTCCTTTAGCTTTGCAGGTAAGCCATATTTCCAGCCCATAATTTTAGGTCTTATGGTAAAGTTTTTAATCTATTTTAAGTGTTTTTATGACTTTATTTTTGTTTTAGTTTTTGAGATTGGATCTTGCACTAGTCCAGGCTGACCTGGAATTCAGTATGGAGTCTCAGGCTAGCTTTGAACTCACGGCGATCCTCCTACCTCTGCCTCTCAAATGCTGGGATTAAAGGCGTGCGCCACCGCGCCCAGCTTTAACTGACTTTTTTTTTTTTTTTTTGTATATTAAAGACTCCAGTTTCACTTTTTTTTTTTCACATAAATATCCAGTTTTCCCCACACCAGTTATTGCATCATTGGTCTCTATGTCTTTTTTTTTTTTTTTTGTCATTGTTGTATTGTTTTTCTTTTTAAAATTTTTAAGCTTTTTGAGGTAGACTCTCACTATGTAGTCCAGGCTGGCGTCAAACTTGCAATCCTCATGCTTCCATTTCGTGACTATCAGGACTGCGGGTGTGCAATACCACACCTGAGGCTGTTTTGATTTCTTTAGCCTTGAGTGTGGTTTAAAACCAGGAAGTATAATGGCTCCAGCTTTGCCGCTCTCGCTCAGGCTTGCTTTAGCGGGGCCTGTCATGGTTCCATGTGCCTTCAAGAAATCTGTCTGCATGAGAAGCGCCACCGGCATGTTAATAGGGACTGCATGGGGTCTGTAGACGTCTTTGGGTAGCATGAATATTTTGAAAAGATCAGTTCTTCCATTTCATGAACACAGGGTATTTCTCCATTTGTTAGTATCTTTCTCTAATTCCTTTTATCAGTGTTTACCAGTTTACAGATCTCCAAACTTCGTTTTTTTTTTTTTTTTTTTTTTTTGAGATAGGGTCTCACTCTAGTCCAGGCTGACCTGGAATTCGCTATGGAGTCTCAGCGTGGCCTCAAACTCACAGCAATCCTCCTACCTCTGCCTCACGAGTGCTGGGATTAAAGGTGTGCGCCACCAAGCCTGCCACAAAACTTTTTTTTTTCTCAATTTTTATTAACATCTTCCATGATTATAAAAAATATCCCATGGTAATACCCTCCCTCCCCCAACTTTCCCCTTTGAAATTTCATTCTCCATCATACCCCCTCCCCATCTCAATCAGTCTCTCTTTTATTTTGATGTCATCATCTTTTCCTCCTCTTATGATGGTCTTGTGTAGGTAATGTCAGTCACTGTGAGGTCATGGATATCCAGGCCATTTTGTGTCTGGAGGGAGCACGTTGTAAGGAGTCCTACCCTTCCTTTGGCTCTTACATTCTTTCTACCACCTCTTCCGCATTAGACCCTGAGCCTTGGAAGGTGTGATTGAGATATTACTCAGTACTCCAGTCACTTCTTTCCAGCACCATGATACCTTCTGAGTCGTCCCAAGGTCACTGCCATCTGAAAAGAGAAGATTCTCTACCAAAAGTGAGAGTAGCATTAATATAAGGGTATGAATATTAAGAGAAGTGCTTACTGGGAAGTTTGATAAGCATAGTATATACATTTTTCCAGATATCAGCGCACATTACACCCCTAGGGCTCATGACTACCCCTGTTTTAAGTTTTCAGTATCAGGGATGTATTCCCTCCTATGGAGTGGGCCTCCAGTCCAATTAGAGGGCAGTTGGTTTCCACCACTATTGCACCTGTTGGTTCATTTGGCCTGGGTGGCCAAATATAAGGCTTGCAGTGTTCACTGTTGAGTATCTTCACTGGTGGTATCTCTTTCTCCTGTTGAACTGCATGCCGAATGGCTTCTTCCAGCTTTCTGTCAGCTGGTCTACATGGAGGAGGTTGTCAGCTCAGTTCCAGCAGGATTTCTCAGTGGCCTTGCAGCCCAAGTATGTGGAGTCTTCAGCAATACAAAACTTTGTTTTTAAGGAACAACAAAACATTGGCTTCCTAAGCTGCAAGGGAGAAACACCAGCCAGAAATTTTCATATTTGTTGGTCACCTTTGGTGTTCCTTTTCCACAGGGAAATTGCTGGAGGGGCAAGAGGCATGTAGGATGGAAAGATTACACAGTTCCATAGAAACGCTGGAAATGCTGAAGCAAAAACCAGAACCAAAGGTCCAGGGAACAGAGGCGGAAGGAGTGTCAGGACTGTCGTAACAACCTGAGGAATAAGGGAAGCTTTATTTCACCAGGTAGTGCAAAGTCTTAGCCAAGTGTTAGGGTCTAGACGAAGGGCAGTGAGGACAGACGCTCCACTTTTCGGCTTTCTTCTACAGCAAGTCTTCTTGCTGTCTCTGCTTCCTCGGCTCCTGTTCCCGGATCCCACCCCAGTCACTCCCAGCCCCACTTTCGCTGAAATTGCTCTGGCCTGTGTGATTATTGGCTCCTCAGGAGCCTCCCCTAACCAACTTACTCACAACAGCCTGCCTTTGTCTAGCTTACCTGATGTGATCTTATTCCCATCTGTGGTGGTTTGATTCAGGCATCCCCCATAAACTTAGGTGTTCTGACTGCTAGGTTCCCAGCTGATGGAGATTTGGGAATTAATGTCTTTTGGAGGCAGTGCATTGTTGGGGGCAGGCTTATGGGTGTTACAGCCAGTTTCCCCATGCCAGTGTCTGGCACACTCTCCTGTTGTTATTGTCCACCTTATGTTGGCCTGGGGGTGTTGTCCACCCTCTGCTCATGCCATCATTTTCCCTTGCCATCATGGAGCTTCCCCCTTGAGCCTATAAACCAAAATAAACCTCTTTTTCGCACAAGCTGCTCTTTGTTGGGTGATTCTGCCAGTAATACGAACCTGGCTGCAGCACTGTCTACGACATTTATGAATTGGCAAGTTACATTCATTTACTATACACATTCACTTATTCAGCTAACACTGGAGTTACTGCGTGCCACCGTGTGTTGAGCACTGCTCTTGACCTTGGAGACAAATGGGCAAAACATCATTCCTGCTTTCATGAGGCTTACTGTCTAGTGTAGAGAGGCAGACCGAAGCCCAGTAATTAAAAGGGATGATTTCTGCTTGTGTTAAATGTGTGAAGAAAACATTGGGGTGGAGGCCCTAGTGGCCAAGAACTGCTTTGAACTGGTTGGGTGTTCAGGGAAGGCCTTTCTGTGGAGGTAACACTTAGCCTAAGACATAGTGAGTAATAAAGCAGTTCTTATAGGCTGAGCTGCGACCCATACAAGTTTACATGTTAAGGTTCTCAGTACCCCAGAATGTAAGCTTAGGGTTAGGGTTCCTGCCTATATAGCTAAGATGAGCTCATAGAGGGAGCATGGTGGATCTCCAACCCACTAAGACTTGTTGTCCTCATAAAAGGAGAAATTTGCATACAGACAACATATGGGGGAAATACCATGTGATGATGAAGGCAGCAATCAGTACCTGTAGGACAGCAAAGTGGATTGCTGGCAAACCACTAGAAACTAGTACAGAATGGTGAAGCACGTGCTTTACAGCCCTGTGTTGGGGGTGAGGGGGACAATCTTTGCTGACATTACGATCTTGGACTTCTAGCTTTACAAACTGTGAAATCATAACTTTCTGATATCCAGCCACCCAGGTTTTGGTACTTTGTTACAACAACCCTGTCCAACTAATGACACCATGATGGAAAGCTAGGGGCCTGGGAGGATAGTCCCTCCAGCAGAGGAAACTGTAAGTGCAAAAGAGCCCACAGTAGGGACTGTATTAACCACCTGTCACACCGTGTTGTACTTTGTTCGTGAGTTATTGTGACCAACTCTTCACTTCTCGTGAGCATTGCGGTATTTTATTTACTGTTATCGCCCCTGCCTGGCCCAGGGATGAGAGCTCGGAACATGAACATTCAACCTATTACATTTGTTCCTCTAGCTATAAACCACCTTATTGTTTAAGATGTTCCACCTTGTGTTTCTCTGGCTCATCCTGGAGGTGTTAGATGGCTAGATAGGTATATTCGTTTTCTCTTTTTTTAAAAGATTTTTATTTTTATTTATTTATTTGACAGAGAAAGGGTGGGCGGGAGAGAGAGAGAGAGAATGGGCATGCCAGGGCCTCCAGCCACTGTAAACGAACTCCAGACACGTGTGACCCCTTGTGCATCTGGCTAACGTGGGTCCTGGGGAATCGAACCTGGGTCCTTTGGCTTTGCACCTTAATGGCTAAGCCATCCCTCCAGCCCCAAGACAGGTATATTCTTTGAGCTACTTGTGCTACACTAGTATCTTGAGGAACAACGTAGAAATCGTTTGACTCAGATAAACAGAATTCAGGTGGAAGGCAGAGAAGACTCCACGGACACTCTGATCCTGGCACTTACGTGGCTTCTACCATGCCACTTTCCATCTGTCTACCTCTCATCTGGCCCCTGTGCCTGGCTGGCCTGTGCTCTAAACACTTCCTTATATTTCCACACAGTTGAGCACAGAGGCCCTGGCCACTGTGGAGTGATAGCCTTATCCTTGTAGCTATCAGTCCAACAGAAGATAAGAGTAGATTCTTCTCAGCTTCTGTAGAAAAAAAAAAAAATCTCAGAGATAAACCTTGTTTGGCCTTTTGGGTCACATATGTTACCCCTGTGGCTGAGGTAGGTAAGGGGCAAATTCAACCATTCCAGAATCAATGTCTTGGGAGAGGAGCGATTCTCCAAGGAATAAGGTGACACCCTACCTCTGCAACCAGAACGTACACGAGGGGTGTGTATCGAGGTTGTAAGACTGGGTCTCAGAGCCTCCCTGCCTGAGCTCCAGTCCTGACCCCACCACCTGGCAGCTGTAGGATGTTGGGGAAGTTTCTATTCACTATGCCGTGGTTTCTTCAGTTGTAACTGGGAGTGTTAATGGTACCCACTGTTGGGGGATGAAATGGGCCAATTATACGTAAAGGACTTGGAGCAGTGTCTGACATGAGGTCAGAACTACCTCTGTAGATAGTATTCACTATCGTTTAAAAGAATGCACTGGTCAGCATGGAATACGCAGCTTTCTTCTGATGTATCTGCCTAGCACGCTATTTAAAAAGGAAAGACTGGCCAGGTATAGTGAGGCAGGAGAGTCACAAGTTCAAAGCCAGCCTTAACTACCTAGAGAGACCTTGTCTCAAAACAAACAACCAAGCAACCAAGGTATAAGGTTGACATTCCTAGTACTGAAGTAATCCTTTTTCTAGTGTATCTTTTATCTTTTCTTTCTGTTTTCTACCTCCTTTTGTGTCATTTCAGGTGCCAATACCTGAGTTTTCTAACTTTAGCCAACTCTCTCCCCTCCCACCCCGAGCGAAATTAAACCCTGTGCCTTGCAAATATGCCAGTCTCAGCCTCCCATGTTGTTGGAATTACAGGCGTACACCACCATGCCCAACCATTAGCCAGGTTTTAAAAAATTTTTAACCTTAAAAATACTTATTTATTTATTTATGAGAGACACAGAGAGAAAGAGACAGACAGAGAGTGCTCCCTGCCACTACAAATGAACTCCAGACATGTGTGCCTCTTAGTGCTTCAGCTTTATGTGGGCATTGGGGAATCGAACCCTAGCTGTCAAGCTTTACGATCAAGTGCCTTTAATCTGAGAAATTTCTCCAGTCCTAAATTTTTAACTTTTGTTTTGTTTTGGTTTTTGAGGTAGGGTCTCACTGTAGTCTAGGCTGACCTGGAATTCACTACATAGTCTCAGACTGTCCTAGAACTCACAGCAATCCTTCTACCTCAGCCTCCGGCGTGTTGAGATTAAAAGCATGTGCTACCGCGCATGGCTTTAACTGTTTATTGACAACCTCCATACGTATAGACAAAGTATCCTGATCATAATTCCCTCCCACCACCTTCCCTTGTATAGCAGACAGCTTCAGGTTCACTGAGATGAACTTCCAGACCAGGCACAGTTATGGAGGAAGGGATATTTATTGAAGCTTACAGATCCAGGGGAAGTTCCATAAATGGCAGAAGAAGCTGGCCTGCCTTCACAGGTCCAAGCAGAGAGAGAAGCACCAGCCAAAAACAAAAAGTCACAGTACACTTCAGGAACTCCAGCTTGGCACACTTTGCATATCTTTAGATTGAAATCTGAAACCCACCACCACACCCTAAGATCTGTCCAGTGTCACTGCCTCCAGCCAGGTGGCTGCAGATGCAAACTACAAACAATAAAGAACTGAATATATTGGGGGCCATCTATTCAAACTACCATACCTTGTCTCCCCTTTCTTATCCCACCCCTCACTGAACCCCTTCTTTCCAACTAGTCCCTTTTCTATTTTGATGTTATATATTTTTTGTCCTCCTATTATGCAAGTCTTGTATAGGTAGTGTTAGTCACTGTGAGGTCATGAATGCCAAGACTACTTTGTCTGGAAGACAGTACTGCTCCAGAGCATTCCTACCCTTCCTTTGGCTCCTTCATTCTTTCTTCCACCTCTTCCATGATGGTCCCCTAGCCTTGGAGGATTTGATAGAGATAGAGATGTCTTACGTGGTGCACCAGCCAGTTCTTTTTTTTTTTTTTTTTGGTTTTTCGAGGTAGGGTCTCGCACTAGCCCAGGCTGACCTGGAATTCATTATGTAGTCTTTAGTGTCAGGGTGGCCTCAAACTCATGGCAATCCACCTATCCCTGCTTCCCGAGTGCTGGGATTAAAGGTGTATGCCATCACGCCCAGCAATGCCCCAGCCAGTTCTTAACCACTCAAAAATTTTGTCATTAAAAATGAATATTAGTGGGCTGGTGAAGATGGCTTAGCAGTTAAAACATTTGCTTGCAAAGCCAAAGGACCCCAGTTCAATTCCTTAGGACCCACATAAGCCAGATGCATAAGGAGGCACATGTGTCTGGAGTTTGTTTGCAGTGGCTGGAGGCCCTGGTGTGCCTATTCTCACTCTCTCTCTACCTCTTTCTCTCTCTCTCAAATAAATAGACAAAATATGTTTTTTTAAAAAGTGAATATTTGTGTATATTAAGACATTTAAGTGATCTTATTTATTTATCCTTGCTACAAACTGGATGTGTTTCATTAGACGTAAACCCCCAAAGGGAATTATTGCACTGTGGCTGGCATGAGTTGAGTTTGGGATGATAAAGATCTTCACATCTTCGAGCCAAAGCCTTCTGGAGAGGTCTGATGAGCAGTGATCATAGAAAATCTGCATTGTGTACTTCCTGCTTGCCCCATATGAACTACTTTTTGTGTGCCTTATCTCTTCATCTTCACAGTGTCTTACCGGATGACTATTCTGTGCCCTTGTGCCCTTTCCAGGCGAGCAAACCAGGGTTTGGGGAAGCTAGAGAACTTGGCGAGTTCTCATGACTGGCTTGTGGTGCAACCGTGGCTTAGACTTGACCCCCTGGCGCTAGTGTCTCAGCTCTGGCCAACCACTTGGAACAGTTTGACCTGGGCTGTCTCCCAAAGGCCCATGTGTTAAAGCCTTCTCAGTTCCCAGCTTAGTCCCGTTGGGAGGTGGTAACAACTTTAAGAGATGGGACCTTCTGGGAGGGGGTCTTCTTGTCACTGTGGTGTGCCCTTGAAGAAGACAGCTGAGCCTGAGGTTTTGTCACTTTTCTCTTTCTTTCTGGCTCCTGTGAGCTGAGCAGCTCTGCTCCATCAGTGCTCTGTGCTGGGCTGTCTTGCTTTGCCGCAGGCCCTCAGGCAGCTGGGTCCTTTGAGCACAGACTGAAACCCTCTGGAACTATCAAAGTGAACCACCTCTTTGCATGAGCTGGTTACGTAGATATTTTGTTCGAGTCATATATGTACTTACCATCTTTTGCCATTACAAGATCATGGTAGGTGATTTCAAAATCGAAAAAGCCAACTAAAACATCATTATGTCACTCATATGTTAAGTATTCTACATGTTAACATGCCAATTCTAGTTTCAAAGTTGTTCTTAGAGATGCCATGTTTCCTCCTCACTATGCAGGACAATGACGTCCAAGTGGAACCCAATATACACTTCTCCTTGAACCCCCAAATAGCCACTATTTTAAGATGAGAGGAGACTAGTTTTTGAGACAGACATTTTATCACCTCTTAGTTCTCCCAGAGAAGTGGCTGTGAATGCCCTGACGTGCCCAGACTATGTGTGGATGCTGACAGATGACATCATCGTTCCCCATAGAAGGCCTACCCTTTTCCATGTGTGGGAGATTCCTTAATGAGCAAGACTCACAAGCACTTTCCAAACCTTCCTAGACTTTACATTCTAATTGGAGAATGTTAATATACATATATTAACATATATGTCTTTATGTTTCTGATAGTGACATTTTATAGCACAAAATCAAGTAGGGGAAGAGATAAAGTACTTTGAAGAGCAGATTGCAATTACAAAACATCATCAGACAAGGGCCTCACTGACAATGTAATATGTGAATAAATCCCGAGAGAAGTGAGAGAGGAACAGCATACAGACCGGGGGAATGTGGTCCAAGAAGAGGGAACACTGTGTGGGTAAGTGGTGCTAGCTGCAGGCAGGGAAATGAGTAAACAGAGATGGGATCAAAAGATAACTGAGAGGGGCTGGAGAGATGGCTTAGCGGTTAAGCGCTTGCCTGTGAAGCCTAAGGATCCCGGTTCGAGGCTCGATTCCCCAGGACCCATGTTAGCCAGATGCACAAGGGGGCGCATGCGTCTGGAGTTCGTTTGCAGTGGCTGGAGGCCCTGGCGCGCCCATTCTCTCTCTCTCTGCCTCTTTCTCTCTCTGTTGCTCTCAAATAAATAAATAAACAAAAAATTTTTAAGAAAAGATAACTGAGGGTGATGGGGATTTTTACATCCTGGGAACACTTTGTCCTAAACCCTTGTTCAGGTGGGAATTAAAGATTCCCCTTGGCCCTGAGCACCTATGAGAACCAAATGCTCACTGATTGACATGGTTCTGTCCAGAGGCCAGAGTTGAGGGGGATAGCGGAGTTTATTTTAGGGCGTAATTTGTCCATTGACCAGCCCAGCAACAACATAAGCAGCTGAGGACAATGTGTGGCTCTGAGATGGAGATACACATTAGGGAGTCTTCAGCATGCAGATTACATTTAAATGCACAAAACTAGATGAGAATTAGTACAGACAAGAGGTCCCAGCCTTAGTCCTGGGCCCTCGGGAGCTGTGGAGATGATGATGCAGTAGCACAGGACTCGTGGCAGGAGCAGTCTGGGAGGGCGTCACAGTCAGGTTCACATTGCTGGCAGAAATCACCCGACCATGAGCAGCTTGTGGGAAAAAAGAGGTTCATTTTGGCTTACAGGCTTGAGGGGGGAGCTCCATGATGGCAGGGGGAAACGATGGCATGAGCAGAGGGCGGACATCACCCCCTGGCCAACAACAGGTGGATCATAGCAACAGGAGAGTGTGTTAAACACTGGCATGGGGAAACTGGCTATAACACCCATGAGCCCGCCCCCAACAATGCACTGCCTCCAGGAGGCTTTAATTTCCAATTGCCATCAGTGGGGAACTAGCATCCAGAGCAACTAAGTTTATGGGGGACACCTGAATCAAACCACCACATTCCGCCCCTGGCCCCCATAAACTGTTAACCTTCCATGATGTAAAATGCAATATATTCATCCAACTTTCAAAGTCCCCACATTTTTTATCAATCGTAATAATGTTCAAACATCTCTATAATCCAAGGTCTTTTAACTGAGCCATAATACAAAAAAAAATCCCCCCAAAACCATAATGACACAGAATAAATATTCACACTGCAAAAGATGGCATTGGGCATAGCAAAGAAATATTCAGCCAATATAAGATTTAAAGCCACCAGGGCAAACATCAAACTCTGTAGCTTCAAGTCCAACAACTCTAGCCAGTGACAAATCTCCAAGTCCGATAATTCTAACCAGCAACAAGTCTCTGGAGTTCCAATTCCACCCCTCCAGCTAGACTACTCACAGTCCTAGAAAAATTCATCGGGGCAGACAACTTTCCTTAGCAGCCATCTCATGGTCCTGGCATCTCCACTGGGTCTCCATTGCAATCCATGGTTCCTCCTCATGGCCCCATGGGGTCTCCATGCAGGCAGCCAGCAAACCTGCTTCACACTGCCCATGGCCATTTCCAAAACACAAAACTGTGTTGCAAACTCAGTGACCCTCTCTTTCCTGCATTTCTTCCACTCCACAATACCAGGTAGAGTGCCAATTTGTTAATCCAGGGGGAAATAAAGCAGACTTTGAAGAACAGGACACTCCTTAAGCCCTCAGGCCCCTTCAAAAGAGTCTGTATCAAACCACCACAGAGATGTAGGGCAATTCAGTAGAGAATGGTGTCTGGTCAAGATGAGGGCATGTTAACTGTCCAATACTGCTGACCCATCTAACTAAGATGACCTAAAACTGACCATCTGATCTAGCAATGGCCACTAGAGGTCATTGGTACAATTATAGTGGAAGCTGCCTGCCAATTAATGCCATCTGTCAGTGCCTTTCTGTCTAAAATACACGTCATGTGCTCATTGTACATCCTGTGGCTTAGATTCGACTTTTTCTGATTTTACTATCCCAGTGAAATTGTCTCCACACACTTGTCCTCACAGTTTTCGAGCCAAGTGTGGTTGCTGCTTCTCATAGGGGTGCAAGACACACCGTGGGCAGGTAGAGTGATGAAAACAGGTTTGTTTATGACAGAGCCAGGACAGCAAAGCCGGAATTCCTAGATTGAAACCATCAGCCTATATGTTAGGAGGCATAAAAGATAGTTCTGCGTGCTCTAATGTCGTTCTCTCCCGCATGAGCTTGTTGGGCATAGATGGAACACTACACATCTGAGTGCTTTATAGCTCTGCTTTAATGTTTTCAGGGACGGGATTCGAATCTCAATTCCTCTCCTTGCTAATTCATCTCAGTGAATCTCTGTTTACCTGCAAAACCGGGATGATAATGACACTGTGGAGCTGTGACAAACCACTGTGTGCCTGTAAAGCACTTTACATCTTACCACTACATTGAGTGTCTCATACATGGTGGCTCTTGTGATTTCTACAGTATCGGGACCATAGCTTCCAGGGTATTGCTTTTGTCAGAACTATCTTTGAAAAGACTTTTAATTGATGTCATTGCTTGGGGTTTATTTATGTAACAGATTGAAGAGTTATACCCACAAATCTGTTAAGATTTCCCCTAAAGAAGTTGCCAAATGTCATTTTTTTTTCCCTCTTCCTAGTTGCTGCTACCGGGGGGAAGATGCCAACAAAATAACTCAGAACAGTACGCCTGTATACTCAGGGCAAATACATAATTTGTTCCCCTTTATCAGCACTGAGAAAACAAAACTGTCAGTTTCCAATTCCCCAGCTTGCCATCACTCACGCAGGGAGAGAGCTGTGGAGGAAGCAGCTGGACGTGCCGGGTATACCTAAGAAACCCAACTTCATCCGCGGGTCCCGGATGGAGAGACCTTCGGGATGCTGAAGGGGTCCTCTGGCTAATGAGAACGGATTTGTGGTTACTGTTAACAATAGTGCAGATCTTTCCAAGTGAGTCTTCACCAGCTCTTCTCGAAATATACTTGGAGAAGTAATTGGTAGTGCTAATTAAGTGGTTATCTATTAGCTTTCCTTGAATCAGCATGTGGGTAAAGGTTATTGATCAATTTGAACCTGTAGCAGCAGCGGGAAAGCATCCCTCATTCTAATTCCCTGATCCGTCTCTCTGTTGCCCCTGTGTGTGTGTGTGTGTGTGTGTGTGTGCGTGCGTGCATGTGTGCAGAGCTTCAGCAAGAAGCAGTTAGGGAGCATAAAGAGAAAATGGAATAGTATGGAAGAGATTTCAAAATTGTTGTATTTGTATTTCTTTAAGCACCATACAAACCCAAACTTACCCCATGGTGTTTTAAGGTGGCCCCTGATGTATTGAATAAAAAACACTGAATAGAGAATCAACATATTTAAACAGTAAGGAATAGTGTCACATTCATGCAGTAAACACAGAAATTTCACGGATGTGCAGTGTGGTAGGCAAGAACCAGTAAATCATCAGCAATACTAGCTTCTTTTAATCAGGTTTAATAGTATGTAAACAATATGAAAAAATGGTGAATTTCACCTTATAAAATTATAGTGAAAATTGAGTGTCCACCTTATCCCAGACCATCAGGATTTCTTGATTTTCTCCTGCATCTCCCGTGATGCCTGTGTGTATCATTTCCATCATTTCTTGCTTTTAATACCAGGGTGTGTTATAAAGAGGGTTCCATCTCTTGCTCTTCTCATTCAGCGGTCATTCCTGGTAACACTCCGGCACCAACTGATCTACCTCACTGGTTTTATTACAGTTGCAAAGCATCCCATTTTGGGGAATAAACCATATTTTATTTTATCTTATCTATTTGAGAGAGAGAGAAAATGGGCATGCCAGGGCCTCTAGCCACTGGAAACAAACTCCAGACACGTGCACCACTTTGGGCATCTGCCTTAGATGGGCAGCGGGGAATTAAACCTGGTTCCTTAGGCTTCTCAGGCAAGTGCCTTAACCACTATTTCTCCAGCTCCCATATTTTAATTGTCCAGACTTGTAACTTGTTTTAAGAAGGTGACATTGCTTCCTCTACTATGGAGTTCTTGTAACGAGAACCACACAAAATAATGTCTGTGACTATTATCGTAGTGCTGACACAAAATAGATTTACGGTAAATATTAGTAGATTGGACAGATTCATCTTTTGGGCTATATTTTTCCTATTGTTTTTCTTTTTTAATATATTTAATTAATTAATGTATGTATGTATGTATTTGAGAGGGAGAGAAAGAGAGAGAGAGAGGGAGAATGAATATGGGTACGTCAGAGCCTCTAGCCACTGCAAATGAACTCCAGGCACATGTGCCAACTTGTGCATCTGGCTTTACGTGGCTTCTGGGGAATCAAACCTGGGTGGTTAGGATTTGCAGGCAAGTGCCTTAATTGCTGACTCGTTTCTCCAGCCTCCCTTTATTTTATTTTATTTTATTTTAATTTTTTTAGTTTTCAGAGGTAGGGTCTCACTCTAGCTCAGGCTGACCTGGAATTCACTATGTAGTCTTAGGGTGGCCTAGAACTCATGATGATCCTCCTACCTCTGCCTCCCAAGTGTTGGGATTAAAGGTATGTGCCACCACACCCAGCTCCTTTATTTTAATTTAATTTAATTAATTTAATTTAATTTAATTTAATTTATTTATTTGAGAGAGGGAAAGAAGGAGAGAGAGAGAGAGAATGAATGGGCATTCCAGGGCTTCCAGCCACTGCAAACGAACTCCAGATGCATGCGCCACCTTGTGCATCTGGCTTACGTGGGTACTGGGGAATCGAACTGAGGTCCTTTGGCTTTTCAGGCAAGTGCCTTCATCACTAAGCCATCTCTCCAGCTCCAGACCCCCTTTTTAATTTAATTTTTATTTATTTGAGAGAAATGCAGATAGAGAAAGAAAATGAGAATGGGTATGTCAGGGCCTCTAACAACTACAAATAAACTCCAAATGCCTGTGACACCTTGTGCAGTTGGCTTTACATGGGTTCTGGGGAATCAAACCCAGGTGCCTTAGCTGCTGAGCCATCTCTCAAGCCCCCCCCCCCCCCACCATTTGAGAGGGGGGATGAGAATGAATGAGTGAGTATGGGTGCACCAGGGTCTGTAGCCATTGCAAATGAAGTTCAGATGCACACGCCACTTTGTGCATCTGGCTTTATGTGGGGACTGGGGAACTGAACCCAGGTCATTAGGCTTTGTAGGCAAGTGCCTTAACTGCTGAGTCATCTCTTCAGCCCCATTTTTCTTTGGATTGTGTGTTTGGTAGTTTGATTATAATATGGTGAGGAGAGGTTCTTTCCAGGTTTTGTCTGGCTGGGGTTCTAAAGGCTTCCTGTATCTGCACTGGCACCTCTTTCCCAATTTGGGGGAAGTTTTCTTCTATGATTTTGTTGAAGACGCCTACTATGCCTTTGGAGTGAAATTCTTCTCCTTCTACTATGCCCTGAATTCTTATGTTTGATCTTTTCATAGTGTCCCAAATATCTTGAAATTCCCACTCATACTTTTCTATTAGTTTGTCTTTCTCTTTGTTGGACTGCATTAGATCTGCCATCTGGTCTTCTAGCTTAGATATTCTGTACTCTCCTTCATCCATTCTACTGGTGAGATTTTCTACAGAGTTTTTTTATTTCATTAACTGTGTTCTTCATTGCTAGTAGTTCTGACTGGTTTTTCTTTATTATTTCTATTTCCTTGTTTATGTCTTGTATTGACTACTTTATTTCATTAAATTGGTGTCCTGTGTCATCTTTGATTCCTTTGATTTCCTCTTTGATTCATCTGATTTCTTCTTTGACTTCTTTGAACATATTTACAATCATTCTTTTGAAATCTTTCTCAGGCATTTCCTCTAACTCATTCTCACTGGAGGTCATTTCTGATGCATTAATACTTTTTGGTGGATTTATATTGTCTTGCTTTTTAGTGTTTCTTGTGTTATAATGTATATATTTTTGCATCTTGGATTAAGTTAATTCTTGGATTTTCTAGCTAGCTGGGTATTCTTAGCTGTATCAATTGATCTGATGTTATATATCTTCAGGGTAGGAGCTTAAGGTGTTAGGTGTGGCGCTTAAGACTCTCAGAGTATCTACAAGGGTGTTCCTAGGGGTTGGGTTTGCCTGCTATGGGAATATTCAAGTAGGCTGAGTGGAACAAAATACAGATAGATTCTAAAATATAACTAAACAATGTACACATTCAATGAAAAACAGCACCGAGTATTTATGCAAGAGTAGGTATTATAACAACCAGATCCTCTATCAACAAAGAGGTCTGTTGAGGGTTCCAAGTCAGCTTGTGACCAAGTGAGACCCTTCCCTGGTGCAATCCCAGTTACCTTTTTGGATGATTTTGGTCTTAGTTATGCGTCCCTCTTGGTGCCCTGTGGGTTTTCAAGTAGGCTGGCTGGATCGCTGGACCGCTGTTCTGTTTTCTGGAGCTGGGCACTGGCTTTTCCTGTGGGCCAAGCAGAGCCTGGCAGCTGTGGCTCCACAGACCTGGCACTGCCGCTGCTGAAGCTGCTGCTGCTGGATCCACTGCTGCTGCAGCTGGAGCTGGACACTTCTACACTGGCCCCCTGGTAAGTCACCTGTCTTCCTGTGAGGAGACCAAGGTCCCCGAGTCCCAGCGTCCCTCTGTATATCTATCCGGGGTCTCCTGAGGGCTGAGGCTCCAGAGCCCCATTTTTCTTTATCAATAATAGAAAAATAAAATTCAGCTCTGAGAAAGGTTGCTTGGTCTAAATGACTGGGTGCTGTGCTAATGAGGTTTGTATCATATCATCTGCATTCCTGGCACCTAACCTCATTTGTGTAGTGAATATATATATATTGTAATAAATAAATAAATAGATTGGGAACTATATATAGTATATATATATACTATATATATATATAGTATATATATACTATATATATAATATAGTATATATATATAGTTCCCAATCTGGTACATGTCCTGTACGGCCCTGACATATTTCCCATGGGATTTTTTTAAACTTTATTTTTATTTATTTATTTGAGAGAGAGAGAGAGAGAGAGAGAGAGAGAGAGAGAGAGAAAGATAATGGGCATGCCAGGGCTTCCAGCCACTGCAAACGAATTCCAGATGCATACGCCTGCTTGCACATCCAGCTTATATGGGTCCTGGAGAGTTGAACCAGGATCCTTTGGCTTTGCAGGCAAATGCCTTAACCGCTAAGCCATCCCTCCAGCCCCCGTAGTGATCTGTTTAACATGAGAGCAACATGAATAGTGGAGTTCTAGATGACAGCTGTCAGCACCCGTAGGGAATGCTGGCTCTCTATAGACCAGCAACCTATGGCAACTCAAAAAACATTTTTTGGGCTGGGCGTGGTGGCGCACGCCTTTAATCCCAGCACTCAGGAGGCAGAGGTAGGAGGATCGCTGAGAGTTTGAGGCCACCCTGAGACTACATAGTGAATTCTAGGTCAGCCTGGACCAGTGTGAGACCCTATCTTGAAAAACCAAAAAAAAAAATGTTTTGTTTATTTTTATTTATTTGTTTGAGACTGATAGAAAGAAAAAGGAGGGGGGGAGAGAGAGAGAGAAAGAGAGAGAGAGAATGGTGCACCAGGGCCTCCAGCCACTGCAAACGAACTCCAGATGCATGTGTCCCCTTGTGCATCTGGCCTATGTGGGTCCTGGGGAATCGAGCCTCGAACTGGGGTCCTTAGGCTTCACAGGCAAGTACTTAACCACTAAGCCATCTCTCCAGCCCTCTATGGCACTTTTTTTTTTTTTTTTGGTTTTTCAAGGTAGGGTCTCACTTTAGTCCAGGCTGACCTGGAAATCACTATGTAGTCTCAGGGTGGTTTCGAACTCATGACGATCCACCTACCTCTGCCTCCCGAGTGCTGGGATTAAAGGCGTGCGCCACCACACCCGGCCCCCTATGGCACTTTTTACTCAGTCTGATAGGTCTCTTAATTTGAGTAAATGGCAAAGGCCTTATGCCTAGGCAGTTCAGAGTCTGGAAGCATGTAAGCATCAGCCAGAATTGTTCTCAGAGTTCAAGACTTCCAGGGTCTAATTCAGAAGACCCAAGACATGTCCTTTGGGTATGAGGGACTTATCCGTTCCCTGTGACAGGACCTCTGTGTATTTTGCTGCAGGAACACCTCGTTTCAACAGACAGATGGCCTTCTTCAAGGTCCTCTGACAATATAGATGTTTCAAAAAATGGCTCAGTATTTATTTGTCTGCCATCAGTTTTTGCGGCATCTCGGATGGCCTGTGGTGGGCACAAATCCCTGCCAACTGCCAGCAGGGACACTGAAATGAACGTGAAAACAGGCCGTGGCCCGAGTAGGTTTCCAGGTTGCTTGGGGAGGCATGACACTACCCACGGGCAGCAAGCAGTATGTTGTCATGTGGCAATGAAGAGCAAGGGCTCTGGAGTTAGAGGGCACGGCTCCTTTTTCTGGCTGTGTGACCTTGGCAAAGTAGTTGACAGTTTGTGCCTTAGAATCCTGGTCTGTAAAAGTGGGAGCAATGGTCGTTCTTACCATGTTTCTGTGAAGAAGTGGCTTCACGCGTGAGAGGTGTTTGAACAGTGCCCGGAACCCCAAGTGCCCCGTGATGGCGGGTTGTTGCCATTTCATTTAGCACCGCAAGAAGAAAAAGGAGATGACGGTCATTACTGTCTATGGTGGGGTACGGAAGCAAGCGTCTGCGTTCACCGCTTCATGCGCAAACGTCATCGGATCCTTCGCGTGCCCCATGAAGTAAAATGTTCCAAAGATAAGGACAACAGATACCCAGAGAGGCTAAGATCCCCCCCCGCCCAGCCATGAGGTGATGGGAATCTGCAGGTGACTGCGGAACCTGCGCTCTCTCCTGGGGAAATTCGAGGAAAGAAAGGCGTCTTCGTTGTGTGGACAGAGAACTTGAGCCACCTGCCCAAGATTAGATGGAGACTCAGGTCTTCTCAGACCAAATCCCAGTGTGTTGAGCTGTTTGTTGAGCTGACATGAAAGGGGTTCCAGGGTGAAGTAACTCACTCCATAAGAAAGAGTTAGGAGCCTGTCCTGAAACAGGCCAACTCAGGCTAAATAGTAACGCAAGCCTCGCTCACCAAGTCCTGCAGAACAGAGTGGCACGGCAGAAATATTCCTTGCATTTGGGGGAGTTCAGAAGCAGGCCACCTCGTAGTCACGGCACCTCCCTAAGGTTCCCTGGGGTCCTAGGCCCTGGCATCCCCTTTTCCCCATGGACACTGCACATCACTCACCTGTGCCTTTACATTCCGAAAGGACTTGGGTCATCTCATCTGAGGGTGCCCGATGGTGGGCAGGAGGGTGGTGTGGGCCCTTCCTCCAGGACTTCCTATAGAACCCACCCTCCGGGCCTGTTTCTATCTCCTTGGCCACCTGGCTGCGGAGGTGGGCCAGGTGGAATGGTTTCACGGGACATGAATAGGCCCAGCTGAAAATCAAGTTCTGACCCCAAGAAAGGACAGGAAGAAGCCAGGAGCTTTCTTCCACATCAACCAACCTAGCTCTGTTAGGTAGAGAGTTGAAATTCAGAAAAGACCCGAGGCTTGCCCAGCATCTCTCAGATGACAGGGGCCTAACACGGACAGAGGCAGGGGCCCTACCTCCTAGGCTTTGCTTATTGTATTCCTATCCTGAATCCAGGGCTCTGGCCCTACAATTCTAAAGGTTTTTCTCATGAATCACTTCCATCAAATTAGCAGGAACTGTTCATGCCTTTGGGGGAAGCAGACTGTGGAAGATTTATTTTTTGCTTATTAGTCTTGTGTCCTCCAGTATCTTCTTGATTTATTTTTCCTTTATACCTTGCCACTTTATGAATTCAATATTACACATCTTTTTAGTCTATTTAGTACCTATCGATCTTTTTGTGCATGGACTCAAGATTGCCCCTGGGTATCTAAGTGTTGATAAAGGATAGTTTACAGTGCCTGAAGTAAAAATAAAAGTGACAACACATGAACCTTTGCCTAGGACAGGGGAATTGAGTGAAGCCTAGAGTTGCTTCATTATACTCGGAAGAAAATACCACTCGTTAGAATATGTCCTGTGGCAATCTATTATTATTTGTCTATTTTTAAAAAAATCTTATTTTCCATTCATGGGGGAGGGGAGTGAACATAAACTCATTTTATTCAACAGTTTTGAGCAATAAAGATGTAACCCCTGCCTTTGTGTAGTTTACCAAATAGCAAGAATATAATTGAATATAAAAGTGCTGTGCTGGAATATTTATAGATGTTGGACGCACACACAGGAGAGGGTCTAACCCAATATTTGGAAGTAAGAGGAAACAGGCTGGGCTCTGAGCGTGATTGGACTTAATCACAAAAAGATTATTCCAGGCAGAGAAGCAGCGTGTGTAACGAGTGAGGCGCCCGGAGATGCTGGTGCCGGCGAGAAGCGCGGAGGTTTCTGCTCAATGAAGAGACCAGAGGCAGTGCGAATAGGCTGGCTAGGTCACAAAGTCGTATTAGCCAATACAGGCTCCTTGGGCATGAAGACTTCCTCATGGGATTAAAACTGGGGACTGACACCTGAGGTTTCAGCTGCAGAAAGGTCAGGGCAGATGGGGAGTGTCAGTATGTGCGAAGGTCCCGGCACGGGAAGAGCTGCGCATGACTGTAGAAGGGAGGAGGTGGTCAGCTGGAGCCCGGGGAAGGAGGCCCTGGTCAGACTAGACGGAAGCCAAGTCTCCATTTCGAGTCTTGTTGTCTGTTCACCATTTTCACTTTGTTCTAGGAAAATCACTACTTTGGAGACTATGTCGCAAAAAGATGGAGAACAGGAATGGCAAGAGTAGAAAGAGAGAAGTCAGTTAGGAAAGTGTTGTAGTAATTACCTTCTCATTGTTGGGGGAAAAAAAAAACACCCACATGACCACAAGCAGCTGATGGGAGGAAAGGGCTTGTTTCAGATGACAGTCTCAAGGGGAAGCTTCGTGATGGCAGGGAAAAGATGGCAGAGCAGAGACTTGGCCGCAGCAGGTGGAAACCAGCGGCAAGAGAATGAGCTGAGCTCTGGCAATGGGGTGCTGGGTATAAGAGCCCAAAGCCTGGCACCCAGCAACATTCTTCCTCTAACAAGCCTCCACCTCCCAAGTTGCCACTAGCTGGGGACCAAACATTCAGAACACATGAGTTTATGGGACCATCTCGTCCAAACTTGACCTGAACTTGAGTACAGGCATGTGGAAAAAACAGTGGAGAAACGTGGACCATTAATGCATATTTTGGGAAGCTTGGCACAGGACAAGAAAGAGGGATCAAAGGAAAGCAGGCTGGCATTCAGTTGTAAGGCTCAGAGGTCCTGACTCGGCTTGTCCACGGAGTAGGCTGGTGTGTGAGGTTAACAGGACAGCTCCAGGTAGCCCTGTGCCATTGCCCAGATGCCCACAAAGTGACTGTGGGACTCCACAGAGTGGCCCCTTTCTGCTGTCAGGAAGGCAGTGGGGCTTCGCTTCTTGAGCTGTGATCTTCCCCTGCCCACTCTCTTTTCCTTGTGACTCTCATTCACTCGTCTTAGTTCTGACTTCTGGAGTCTTGTAGAGCAAGAGGAGGCCCTTGTATGTGACAGGCATTCCAAGGCAGCTGCTGGATTAACTAGTCTTTCTCAAGGTTCACATCCCTGCTCCTTTAGCCCCTCCATGTAGGCCTTATTTTTACTTATTTATTCTAAATATTTTTCAATATATATTTTTATTGACAACTTCTGTACTTACAGACAACAAACTATGGTATTTCCCTCCCCTCCCCCGCTTTCCCCTACATAACTCTGCTCTCCGTCATATCCCCTCCCTCTCTCCATTAGTCTGTCTTTTAATTTGATGTCATCATCTTTTTCTCCTATTATGAGGGTCTTGTGTAGGTATTGCTAGGCACTGTGAGGTCATGGATATCGAGGTCAATTTCTGTCCAGAGAGTTGTATGTAAGGAGTGGTACCCTTCCTTGGCTCTTACATTCTTTCCACCACCTCTTCTACAATGGACCCTGAACCCTGGAGGGTGTGAGATGTTTCAGTGCTGGACACTCTTTCATCCCTTCTTCTCTGCACTATGTTGCCTTTTGGATCATCCCAGTGGTCACTGCCATCTGAAAAGAGAAGCTTTTCTAACCAGAAGTGAGAGTAGCATTAATATATGAATATGAACATAAGTGTAGTGCTTTCAGGGCAATTTGGTGAGAATAATATATGCATTTATCCAGACAAGAGCAGGCTTGATGCCTCTAAGGTTCATGACCTCCCCTGTCATAGGCTTTTGATTAGGTTTTCAGTACCAGGCACGTATTCCCTCACACAGAGTGGACCTTCAGTCCAATTAGAGAGCAGTTGGTTTCCCCCAGAGCAGACTTGCCACTATTGCACTCGTTCAGTCATTTGGCCTGTCTGGCCAAACTTGAGGCTTCCAATGAACAATGTTTTCAACGCTGATGACTTCTGTCTCCCATAAGACTGCATACAGTGCAGCTTTTTCCAGCTTTCAGTTGGCTGGTCTACAGGGAGAAGCTTTTCTGCTCAGCACCAGCTTGATTTCTCAGTGACTTTTCTCACAGGAAACCAAGGGCTTTGGCAATACCCTATAATGTTGTGGAGGCAACAGGGACCTCCCTGGCCAACAACTCACTGGAAGGTATCCCATCCCTGGCACTGAAAATTTTCTAGTAACAATCTATGGCTTCTGGATGTGCCATTATTCAAGAAAGTAGATTTTCGTTTGGTTATTTTCAAGCAGGGGTGGGGGGTGGTGGAGAGGGAGAGTAAGAAAGAGAAAGATAGAGAAAGAATGGGTATGCCAGGGTCCCTTGCTACTGCAAACCAACTCTAAGTGCATGCACCACTTTGTGCATCTGGGCCCTTTGCCAACCTGTCAGTCACCTCCCTTGAGACACATTCCTCTGTGCGGTATTCTTTTGAAAATGTGATGGATTGTAGGTGACTGTCACCTTGACAAAAAAATGAACGCTGTAGGGGAAACAGACCCTAAATTTTTCTTTAATGTTTGTAGTTCTTACTATAAAAGATAATATATACTCATAGATGAATATTAAAATATAGCTAAATATAATAAAATTTAAATTCCTGTAATAGAACTATCTTGAAGTTTTGGTTGTTCTTCTAATATTTTCTGTGTTATGATCTTAAAAGTTTATACAGATAAGTCCATTGCTTTGATACTCAACTTTTTATTTTATTTATTGGGGGGGGGGAGAGAAAAAGAGAGAGACAGAGAGAGAGAGTATGAGCATGCCAGGGCCTCCTGACACTGAAAATGAACTTCAGGTGTATTTGCCACTTTATGTATCTGGCTTCACATGGGTATTGGGGAATTGAACCCAGGCAGTCAGGGTTTATATGCAAGTGTGTTTAGCCACTAAGCAATCTCTCCAGCCCACAACTTTTCATCTTTAAAATTCTTGTGATGTACAGGTGTATGTGTCTGTGATGTGTGTGGATATGATATGTGTGCATATGTGTTCATATGTGTCAGCACAGGCATGGAGGTGCCGTGGTGTGTATGTGGATGTCAGGGGAAACTTCCAGATGTCAATTCTTGCCTTCCATCTCGTTTGGGGCAAGATCTCATGTTCTCCTTGTTCATTGGGCTAGCTGGTCTGCAAGCTTCTGGGAAATTCACTTGTCTCTGCCTCCCATTCACCTTCTGAGTGTTAGGGTTACAGAAGCCCACCAAGGCTTCCAGCTTTTACCTGGGTGACAGGGATCCAAACCCGAGTGCTCAGGCTGTGTGGCAATTACTTTATCCATGAAGCCATCACCCCAGTTGTGCTACTCAACACTTTCATGTCACTAAAGTTCTCATCACCATAAGTTTTACATTTTTATTTATATATTTTATGAGAGAGAGAGAGAGACAGAGAGGCAGATATAGAGAGAAAATGGGAGCACCAGGGCCTCTAGCCACTGCAAATGAACTCCAGATACATGCACCATCTTGTGCATCTTTACGTGGATACTGGGGAATCAAAGGGTCCTTAGGCTTTGCAGGCAAGTGCCTTTACTGCTGACCCATCTCTCCAGCCCCTTCATTACCATTATTTTATTTAGCTGGCTCCTGGTTTAATTAACTGTTTTAGCTTGTGACTTCCATGAAGAACACACAGTTAGGCACATATATTACAACACTGCAGTGCACCAGTCTGTTTTGCTCATCTCGTCTCCTAAGGATAGCGTCCTAGAATGGAGTTACTGGGTACAGACATTTTTCTGGGCCCTTGGGCCTATATGACTTGGTGGTCCTCCAGGCAGGTTGTCCCCTCACTTCCTAACAAGGATCAGTGACCCTGTCCATTTCAACATATCCTTGTCCAGCTCTGAGGATATGAAGAGTAAGCTCTAACTGTGAAGACAGAGGCGTAGATGGGAGGCCGCCCATTGAAACAGCTCATGATTTTGGTGCTTGCTGTGTGCCAAGCCCCAGCTGAGCCTGGCTTCTGTGATTGTCTCACGTACTTCTCATCTCATCCCTATACATGAGGTGCCCGCATCGATACACGTGGAGACACACAGCCGGGTGACTTGCACAAGAACGTTCAGGTGAAGATAACTCGGGTTTAAGTAACAGAATAGTTTACTAAAGGAGGCCTTGATTCTGAATGTTCTCTGTTCACAAACCTTTTCTTCTTCTTCTTTTTTTTTTTTTTTTGGTTTTTCAAGGTAGGGTCTCACTCTAGCCCAGGCTGACCTAGAATTCATTATGTAGTCTCAGGGTGGCTTCAAACTCATGGCAGTCCTCCTGCCTCTGCCTCCCGAGTGCTGGGATTAAAGGCGTGTGCCACCACGCCCGGCTAAACCTTTTATTCTTAAGTGTAAGATACCTACAGGAAAGGGCACACATCTCTGAGGTGTCACCTGATGAATTATAACAATTCTCACCTTCACAACTATCATCCAGCTCAATGGATGGGCTGTTATTATTAATTCTCAGAAACAAAACCCCTCATGCCCAGTGCCCCGCCTCTCCTTCACAAGAGACAGTCCTCACTCCTCGCAGTGCAGGTCACATTTGCTGGATTTGAGGCTCACGTAAGTGAAAGAACAGTATACATACTTCTTATTCATTTTTCCTTCCCCACACCATTTTGGTCTGTACGTTTTTACTACTGTAGAGCATTCATATTGAATGACTGTGCCACAACTGTCATTTTGCTGCTGATGGACATTTATGTCATTTCTGGTTTGGGGCCACTATGAATGGCATAGGTGTGATGATGTTTGTACAGCAAAAGAGATACTTGTAGGCTCAGTAGTTAAGGTGCTTGTCTGCAAAGCCTAGTGACCCAGGTTCAATTCGCTAGTACCCACGTGAAGCCAGATACACAAAGGGGCACATGAATCTGTTTGCAGGTGCTGGAGGCCCTGGTGCACCCATTCTCTCTGTTTCTCTCTCTGCTTGCAGATAAATAAATTAAAAAATTTTTTTTTACAAAGAGATACACATGCTTCAGGCTCAGGGGTAATACTATGTAATTATGATTTTCCATGTATAAAACATTTAAGGAACATTGTGTAGGTGTGTAAGTGAGGGGCTGCAAACTCTGCCCATGAGAGAACATGGCTATACCCTCTTGGAGACAGGCTTGCTCCAATGAATGGGACATGAACTCTGCTCTGGCAACCCTACCTGCATGAGCTGCCGTGGGAGGAAGAACATTTTTGTGATTTAATTATGAATCTCAGGGAAGCGTAGTGTGATCCTCTCCAACCTGCTGTGCCAGATGGCAGGGTGCCACAACGATGCCTGTCAGGTGTTGTGTAGAGCAGCAAGGGGCGAGGAACTGGGTAGATCGCGTGACAGCCTCTGTGAGCAAACTGTTTCTCTATACAGTGTCAACACGAGAGATCTGGATCCCAAAGTTATTTACATCTACACTTGGAAGATTACAAGAACACATGGCAGAGTGAGGATGAGGAGGTTGAGGTGCTATTGTGCCTGGGCGGTCCTTTCTACTCCTTTCCTCTTGGTTCCATTGTTCATTAATGCCTACTTTTACTCCTAGAAATATGCCGATTTACTGAGACACAGTGACTGAGGTTTTGCTACTAACATGCACTGGGGCCTTTGACAAGCTACTCCACCGCTCCCAGCTTCATTATCCGTCCCTGCAGAGTCGTACAGATTAAATGAGGTGGAGGATGCTGGGCCCTTAGCCCCATCACGGAAAAAGGATTCAGACTTTAGGGCCTCTTACATCTTCTTTCCCTCAACGTGTGAATGGGTCAGACAGCGGAGGCTGGCAAGCTGTGCCATCTCTCTGCATGACCCGTTGAAGAAGTTGCTTTTCCTCTGCCCAGGGTCAAAAGAGCAATTAATTGTTTAGGGTTTCTTTCAGGGCTATACCGAAAATGTAGACGCTGATAGCATTTGCGATGTGAACCTGCCATCAGTCTGCACTTGAGGGGGTGTTTAGGAAATCCAGAGACAATGTTAGGAGGGTGACCGTACAGGATGGCTTACGCTGCTGTCCTGTGTAGTCATCAGTCGCATTCCGTTTCACCCTCAAAGTTGTCTCAGTTCGATCCTAAACAGGGCCTGTATGCCCCTATCCTCAGGTTAGAGTCAGGTTGGGAGCAAGACACTGGTCTATAAACAGGAGAAAGGTCAGTGAATTCCTGACTGGATTGTTGTTAAACAGTAGTGGAGCTGAATGAGGTATAATCACATGTGTAAACATGGATGGGATTCTACGTATTGAATGGGAAAAGCAAGTTGCAGAGGAACAGTTATGGTGTCATTTCATTTACATAGAATTTAATGAGGCAAATGTAAATGATTTATGGTCTCGGGATACTTATATGTGATAACAGGATGAAGCAAAGCAAAGGAATCATTAATTCAGAATTCAAATCGTTGGTTCCCTGGGTGGGGAGAGGAGACTGGATCTAGAGAAAGACATGGCTTCTGAGATGGGTTTATTCTATTTCTCAAACTGTCGAGTGAGGGTGTTTATTATTGTTCTTTTTAGATTTTTTAATTTTTATTGATTTATTACAGTCAGAGAGAGAAGGAGAGAGAGAACTCCAGACGCATGTGACATCATGTGCATCTGGCTTATGTGGGACCTGGAGAATTGAGCCTGGGTCCTTAGACTTTGCAGGCATGTACCTTAACCACTTAGCCATCTCTCCAGCCCTATTATTGTTCTTTCTAAAAATATTTTTTATTTTTATTTATTTGAGACAGAAAGAGGAAGATAGAGAATGGGTGCACCAGGGCCTCTAGCCATTGCTAACAAATTCCAGATGCATGCACCATCATGTGCATCTGGCTTATATGGGTCCTGGGGAGACAAACCTGAGTCTTTTGGCTTTGCAGGCGAGTGCCTTAATTGCTAAGCCATCTGTCCAGCCCCACAAGTATGAACATTTTAAATAAAAGAACAATAATAGGGCTGGAAAGATGGCACTTTTTTTTTTTTTTTTTTGGTTTTTCGAGGTAGGGTCTCAGTCTAGCCCAGGCTGACCTGGAATTCGCTATGGAGTCTCAGGGTGGCCTCGAACTCACGGCAATCCTCCTACCTCTGCCTCCTGAGTGCTGGGATTAAAGGCGTGCGCCACCAAGCCCGGCAGATGGCACATTTTAAATAAAATAACAATAACAGGACAAAGCCTAAGGGCACATGTCCAACTCTCCAGATCCCATGTTAGCCAGAGGCACAAAGGTGGGGCATGAACAAGGCCACACATGCCCACTAGATGGCACAAGCGTCTGGAGTTCGACTGCAGTGGCCCTGGCGTGCCAGTTCTCTCTCTGTCTCTCTGTCTCACTAAACAAAATAAAATAAAATGCTCATACTTGTAATGGATATCCTTTGGATTTCTTGGACCATTTAACAAGAGGAAAAAATATACGCAGAAGAAAATAAGAAATAAGACATGTTGAATTAAATTTCATGCTTTTTATGCATGTTTGTGATTTAGGGTGATTGGATGGTGTTGGGTGAGTTTAGGAAGGTAGCCAGACTTTCAAGCTTTGAAGTGCTGTGTTAGGGAGCTGATTTGCTGGGTAGTCGCTCTAAATCTTTAAAATGTTGCCTGTGACAGGTGGCCGTCTGGTTTTTGTGTCTGCTGCCAGTACTGCTGCTGTCGCTCTTACTATCTCGCACCACTGTTAACTGAGCAACCGTTTTTTTTTTCTACTTGCGAAGCGTGTAGTCTGTCTTTTCTTTTTCACAGGCTCCGAGGTAGAGCCCAGTGTCACTTGCACTTCGCAGTTAAGGACAGTGGAGCACCAGTGTTGCGGCATCCAGCCGCAGAGTCGGGCCCGTGGATCTCACCTCCCGGGCCTGGGTCCCTGTGCTGCCTCCCAGGCTGACGCCCTGAAATGTTGCCTCTAGTCTGACCCACCCTAGGGAGGCAAAGGCTCAACGCTTCTGTGTTCCAGAAGGCTTCCTTCACGTCCTGTTTGCAATGCCAGCATCTTTGCCAGGCTTGGCTTGCTCTGTGGCCTGGAGGTGCACTGGCGAGGTTACCACGATCACTGCTTCCCTGGGCATCTGACGCGAGGCTTCCCACCCCAGGACTGGCTGTTTTCAGCATATCGAGTTTCTGTCTAGCCCTCGGGTGCCCCTGACTGGTTGGCACTTGGGTGGCAGGGCAACAGATAAACACCTTCTTAGGGTAAAGTCAGGCTTAGTGTTTATTTATTTATTTATTTATTTATTTTTTTTGGTTTTTCGAGGTAGGGTCTCACTCTAGCCCAGGCTGACCTGGAATTCACTATGGAGTCTCAGGGTGGCCTCGAACTCACAGCGATCCTCCTACCTCTGCCTCCCGAGTGCTGGGATTAAAGGCGTGCGCCACCACGCCCGGCTTCAGGCTTAGTGTTTAAAAAATTTTTTTTGTTTATTTTTATTTATTTATTTGACAGTGAGAGACAGAGAAAGAGGCAGAGAGAGAGAGAGAGAGAGAGAGAGAGAGAGAGGGAAAACGGGTGCACCAGGGCCTCCAGCCACTGCAAACAAGCTCCAGACATGTGCACCCCCCTGTGCATCTGGCTAACGTGGGTCCTGGGGAATCGAACCTGGGTCCTTTGGCTTTGCAAGCAAGTGCCTTAACCACTAAGCCATCTCTCCAGCCCCGTCTTAGTATTTTTAAAAATTCTTTTATTGATTATTTATTTGGAAGGAGAAAGGGAGAGAGACAGAGAGAGAATGGGCACTCCAGGGCCTCCTACCAGTGCAAACGAACTCGAGACACATGCACCACGTTGTGTACCTGGCTTTCCGTGCGTACTTGAGAATTGAACCCCAGCCATTAGGCTTTGCAAGCAAGCTCCTTCAACTGCTCAGCCATCTATGTCTTCAGTCCAGCCGTCAGGCTTTGTATTGATAGAGATTAGGAGCAAGGTAACCTTTTTTTTTTTTTTTTTTTTTTTTCAAGAAAGAGAGGGAAGAGACACTTCGTCCAGACCAGAGGATCAAAGTCCTCAGGTCCTTGGATCTTGTGAATCACCCACCTGGTCGAGAGACCTACAGACATGCTGTGGAGGTGGGAGGAATGACATAATGTACTTAATCCTGTGGAAGCCCCTCCCTCGGCACAGTTGCTCGAAGACCCTCACTGCTGAGTCTGGCTGCTTTCCTGAATTTTAACAAAGAAAAAAAAAAGTGACTTTTTCTTTTTTTTTTTTTCCTTTCTTTTTCTTTGTTGGATGCCAGCAGCAATTCTGACACTTCCATCTTTCCATTCTCAGCTCTAAGTCCCTTCTCTTTCCTGTGGGAAACGTTCCCACTCTCGAGAATCTTTTCTATATTGTCCATAATAAAGTCTACTTCTGCCTACCTCCTTGTCCACATTGTTCAGTTCTTCTCTGGCTTGTGACATGAACTCAAACTCAAGAGCCTAGCCACTCCCTCCAGTCCAGCCTGTCTGGGCCGGGAGGCCCCATTACTCTTAAAATACAAAAAAGCTGGGTGTGGTGGCGCACACCTTTAATCCCAGCACTGGAGAGGCAGAGGTAGGAGGACCACCATGAGTTCGAGGCCACCCTGAGACTACATAGTGAATTCCAGGTCAGCCTGGGCCAGAGTGAAAGCCTACCTTGAAACCCCCCCCCCAAAAAAAAAAACATTGTAGACGGGGTTCCTGGGTCTCCTCAAGGAAAGCTGCTGCGTAGAGAGAGGGCTGGGGAGGGGGGCGCAACCCTGTCCTGTCTGTCCCCTCACTGAGGGTCAGCCTCCTTATTCTCTGCCGCAGGGAGATGGCGATGCCATGGCAGACAGGCATCCTGCCCAATCCAACACTTTTCCTGTCCTTGTCAACAAGGGCAGAAGTCACTTAAACTCCTGAAAGCTAAGTTTTGCTTCTGGCCCTAGGAGCAGATATGTGAGTGTCTCCTGGGTCCTGAGATGGGTGGGCAAGTCCACTGGAGGGGGCGTTCTGAGAGGAGCGTCCGTGTGTGAGAAGGAAGCAGAGGGGAAGGACTCGCATGATCTGCTCCCTGCTCTGAAGGTAGAAGGTTAAAATGCGACGTTGGGGCTGCTCTGGCGTTTCTTCACTGTGGGGCGGGGCGGGGTGGGGTCACTCTGTCATGCCATCCTTGAGCCCACATGAGCATCTCTGACCAGTCTGTAGGTCTGTATGCTGATCGCTTGTTGTGCAAGGAAAGTGGACTCCCCGTTCATGCAATCTACCAGCCACATTTTCTGTTATTTGTGACCAATTTTTATTTATTTATTTTTAATTTTTTTCTGATTTATTTTTATTTATTTATTTATTAGAGACAGAAGAAGGAAAAGAAAGAGAGAGAGAAAGAGAGAGGGAGGGAGAGGGAGAGAGTGGGTGTGCCAGGGCCTGTAGCCACTGCAAACGAACTCCATATGCATGTGCCGCCATATACATCAGACCTGGAGAATCGAACCTGGGTCCTTAGGCTTCACAGGCAAGTGCCTTAACCACTAAGCCATCTCTCCAGCCCCCAAATTTTATTTTTTTAAAAAAGTTTTATGCCCCAATTCCTGAATATCCTGCTCTGGAGGGTGAGTGTAGAGTGAGTAGGCTAGATCCCTGTTCCCCAGCTTCTCCCAGTTCCCTGGTCCCAGTAGGTCCCCCTGCACCTGGCTTGGGGCTACTTGGACCCTGTGAGCTTGCTGCAGAAGCAGGCCCCTTGCTCTGCCTTTCTGACTGAAGGGCCCCTGGCCCCTCAGTTCCTGGATTCCCTGCTCTGGAGGGTGCATGTGCAGAAATTTGTTCTTTTTCAGAAGGTAGCTAGACCAGAGGAGATAAACTACCCCTCACACTTCAGCCAAGCCACAGCTGAAACCACAGAGGAACTGGGGAGAAGAGCAAGAGTGCTGCTTCCATGCTGAACCCAATAATCAGCGCCAGTGTGGAGGAGACAGACCCTGAGGACACTCAACACCTACCAAAGCAGAGATCCAGAGGCTCCTAAGAGCGCATCACTGAAGTAGACTTAAAACTCACACACCGCGGCTCGGGGAATTTTGAGGAAAAGGGGGCTGAAAGATTGTAAGAGCCACAGGTTGACACATCATGCCCAGAGACATTCCCTTCCCCCACCCCCAAAAATAACTGACTACTGATCCCACAACACATAACCCACAACCCCATGGGGAATACCTGCAACCCCACTGAGGAGCATCCCCAATGGAATGGGGGCAGGGACCAGGGAAAAGAGGGTGCCAGCACATGATGTATCCATGCGAAATATGTTGTTAATAATAAACATTAAAATAAAATAAAAACAATTTTTTTTTGGTTTTTTGAGGTAGGGTCTCACTCTAGCCCAGGCTGACCTGGAATTCACTATGTAGTCTCAGGGTGGCCTTGAACTCACAGTGATCCTCCTACCTCTGCCTCCCAAGTGCTGGGATGAAAAGCGTGTGCCATCACATCTGGCAAAAACTTTTTTTTTTTTAATTTCCAAGGAAAGAGAGAGAGAGAGAGAGAGAGAGAGGGAGAGAGAGAGAGAGATACATGGGTGCGCTAGGATTTCCAGCCACTGCAAACAAACTCCAGATGCACATGCCACTTTGTGCATCTGCTTTCTACGAGGGTACTGGGGAATTGAACCCAGGGCAGTAGGCTTTGCAGGCAAATGCCTTACCCGCTGAACCATCTCTCCAGCCCCCAACAATTATTTTTGAAAGGATTTATTCCTTATTGGATCTTTGTGAGTAAAAGGCCATAACAGAGTCTTGTGGCAGATGTCAGCCTTACCACAATGTCACCATTTTCCCAAGGTTTCCCATGGCTGGCCTGGTGTGGGGGGTAGTAGGCGTTTTTTCCCTCCGCCTTACACTCAGCCTCTCATCTATGATGTGGTGGGGTGCCTGAGGTAGAGGAATGGGCCATGGAGTGAGGAAGAAGGGGTGGGGGGAGGAACAGGAAAAAGATGGTATTAGTGGGAAAGAGGTAAATAGAGTTACTGCATATTTGAATTTATTCCTCTCACATCTTATTTTCCTTCCATGGATTCAGTAATCCTGGGTCCCTCATATCTGTCTTTTTATAGGCTTAACTTTCATGGCTTAAAAAACACAGTAAGTGCTTAGACCCTTGAAGTCTTTAATGGCTGTTCCTTTAAACTGGCGCCCAGAGAATCATGCTTTTTGACACACAAATATTTCTGGGAAAGAATTATTAAAATGAAGCGAAGTCTCTGCTTTCAGTTCCCAATTACCTTTCCGTCCGTCCGTTCGCTGCCATTAAGCTAAGCTTGCATTTAGTGTTGTGGAAGTTGGAGAAATGACTGCATTACCATCAAAGCCTGCAAGGCCGGCGCTTTGCATAATCACTGCTGGAACGGCTTCTTGGGCTTGGCATCTGCCGCCGGCATCCTTTGGTGGCCTTGTTTGGGATTTTGCCCATGCAAAGTTCTGGTTACTGGCTTGACTCATTCCCAAACCCTGGTGAGGATTGTCTAGTCACTGCAATTGCTTTTACTTCATGGCACATTTTTTCTGTCAGGCAGAGCCCTTCCCTCCCCATCCCCCAATTCCACACTTGCCAGAATAACAAGAGGATCATTCTTCCCTGGTTGGTGCCGCTGGGCAGTGGCCATTACTGGACCTCACCTTGGCTGGACACGAGGGAAAGCTGCAGTTGGCTCCATTTAGTGGCAGCGCGTGGAGGCACGGGGCACCTGATCCCTAGGAGGGGTTTCCGCAGAGCTTGGCATGTCCAGGCAGGGGAAGAACTGGCACAAGGAGATGGAGTGAAACGGGTGAGGCTGGCCAGCGGAGCTCCAGGCTGACAGTCCCTGCAGGGGCAGATAGAAGCCCATGGTGGCGTGGGTGCTGGCGAAGAAACCAGCCAGGAGGATGCTAATGGGGCTGGAGGTGTGAGAATACTTCAGACTGGGGATGTGCCACAAACAGGCCAAGGCTTGCTGCAGAAAAGTCACTCTGAGCAAATCTTCTGTGCTCCCCAAATGACATCTTGTGGGCAAAGGGCAGGCAGGGCCTCTGACTTGTCTTACGCCTAGCACATAGTAGGTTTTTTTTTAAAGATAGGGCGAGAGCAAGAATTGGTGTGCCAGGGCCTCAGCCACTGCACTTGAACTCCAGACGCTGTGCCACCTAGTGGGCATGTGCGACCTTGCGCTTGCCTCACAGTTGTGCATCTGGCTTAAGTGGAATCTGGAGAGAGATGGGACATGGGTCCTTGGCAGGCAAGCACCTTAACTGCTAAGCCATCTCTTTCGCCACATGGTAGGATTTTGATTAGTATTGACTGAAAGAAGCTAGAGTGTAAATATACCACCAGCAGTGCGACAGAGATCCTCCTGGTGTGTCAGATTGACAGTGAATTTTCCCAAGAACCTTCTAGTGTTTTGTTGGGTTTGGGATTATCTGTACTTTCTATGATTTCTAAAACATGAAACAATGGCAGGAAAGGAAAAACAACATGTCCTTGTAGAGAGATGAGACAAGTTTTTTTTTGTTTTTCTTTAAATACAACTGGAGAGAAGTATTGAGTCTCCTGGTATTTTCCCTCTATAACTTGTAAAGTAATTTATGCAGGAGAAAAATCAATTGTCTTTACAAAGGCAACTAGATTGGTGGTTTTTTAAAAAATATATTTTTATTTATTTATTTGCAAGTAGAGAGTGAGGCAGAGAGAGCAAGAGCGAGAGCGAGAGCGAGAGAGAGAGAGAGAGTGCACCAGGGTCTCTAGCCACTGCAAATGAACTCTAGACGCATGTGCCACTTTGTGCATCTTCATGTGGGTACTGGGGAATTTACCCAGGCCATTAGGCTTTGCAGGGAAACGCTTTAACCTCTGAGTGATCTCTCCAGCCCTTGTTTGGTGTTTTAAAGGGGCATGAGTCGGATGGTTTGAAGTTTCTGAGATGGAGAATTATGAGAATGTACTATTTTTTTGTTGCTGTTGTTTGTTTTTCGAGGTAGGGTCTCACTCTAGCCCAGGCTGCCCTGGAATTTACTATGTAGTCTCAGGGTGGACTTGAACTCACGGCAATCCTCCTATCTCTGCCTCCCGAGTGCTGGGATTAAAGGTGTGTGCCACCATGCTCGGCTAGAATGTACTATTTTTTGATGGGACCACACAGGTAGGAAATGATAGCCATCACTGGGATGATCCAGACATTAAGCATCAGGACCAAGGAAAGGTAGAGAAAGCAAAAATACTGATACAAAAACGTGATAGCCAAGGCCTTTGGGATGATTTTACGTGGAACTTCCTGGCAGCCATGGCAAAAAGGAAAAGACAAGAGCTTACCAGTTTCTCAGAAAAGGCAATGTTTCTGAACATTTACATTTTTTAGTCATTATTCTGGAGCTGATAATTCAAGTTGGGTCCCTAAATTTGCTTATCTTCCTTGTGATTTCTTTGGCTGTTACACTCGGCCGTCATGTCACATGCTGCACACTCCTGTGACTGCAGTCGTACCATCAGGAGGTACAGAGAAAGGGAAGGAAGCGCAGTCAGTCCTGCTTAAGGTCGTGCATGGCATGTCACTCGCACTAAGTTTGTGTTGTTGTTTTAAAAAAAACTTTATCCTTTTTCAAGGTAGGGTCTCATTCTAGCCCAGGCTGACCTGGAATTCACTCTAGTCCCAGGGTACCCTTGAACTCCTGGTTATCCTCCTACCTCTGCTTCCCCGAGTGCTGGGATTAAAGGTGTGCACCACCATGTCCGGCTTAAAAATATTTATTCTTTAGAAAGAACAGAGACTTATTTGTGTTTTTTTAAAAAAATTATGTATTTATTTGAGAGAGAGAGAAAGAGAAGGAGAGAGGCATATCTATAGAGAGAATGGGAGAGAGGCATATCTATAGAGAGAATGGGCATGTCAGGGCCTCCAGCCACTGCAAACGAACTCCAGATGCATGCACCACCTTGTACATCTGGCTTTACATGAGGACTGGGGAATTGAACCTGGAACCTTTGGCTTTGCTGGCAAGAGCCTTAACCTCTATGCCATCTCTTCAGCCCTTTGTGCTGTTGTTGTTGTTGTTGTTTTTTTCCAAAGACACCAAGGCTTCGTATAAATTGCATCTAGCCATTTATTGTGCTTGAGATGGGAACCACAAACCAGGCGGTCACTGTTCAAATATGGCTTGGCTCTTCAAGGCTTGTAGCTTTCTATCCTATGGGGAGTTTTGGACTTCTCCAGGGAGCCTTTGAAAATCCCATACTGTCAGGGTGTGTTCTGCTCTGGCTGGATTAGATTTTCAGATGTGGAGCCCAGGCATGTGACTTGTGATTTCAAGTCCCCGTGCGTTCTCTGATAATCAGCGTTGCTTTGGAGCTGTTGTCCATCCATCTGCAGAGGGACCCGTGTACCCCCTGCACGGTCCCGGCACTCACTCATTGTCAGCCATCCTCGTGCAGTTACCCTCTGACTGAGACCAGCCTCCTGAGCTGGCATGGGGGCTACTAACTGGCTTCTAAACTGTCCAGTTCAGGCCTGGTAAACGGCTAGATGTGACCTTGGAAGACAGGCAGCTGTCCTCTGAGGAAGTGAGAGCAGTAGCCCAGTGATGGAGGAGGAATTGCCTCTAATTCTGTGTGGTCAGGGAAGGGGCCTTCATGTCAGAGAAAATACTCATCTGCCTGGGGAATGTTCACCCTTGGCCCGTCCTGGCTGTCAGATACCACCCGTGGTAGTAGCAGTGATTTCTCACGTGTTGGCGTCTTTGCTAAGCTGGGCGTAACGTGCCCACAGTCATGTGGAGAAACTTGTCGTTCCATTTTTCAGTTATTTGAGTTTCAGTTAGCATACAGAGCAGCAGGTTTCCTTAGGACAGTTTTATCCATACTTTTGGTTGACCCTGTCCCTAACCAGCTTCTCTCTCCCTTCTCCCTACTCCCTTTTCCCCACCCCACACCCAGCATTTTCCTCTCCACTTTCGGGACACATCCTTTCCTTAAAGTCACTTTTTCCCCCCCTCTCATGAGCCCCTACCTACTTTTAGGTCCTCTACCCACACTCCAACATAAAAAAATAAAATAGAAGCTGGCATCTACGTATGAGAGAAGAGCACGTGCAGTATTTGTCTTTCTGAGCTTGGGTTACCTTACTTAATGTAATATTTCCCAGTTCCATCAATTTTCATGCAAATTTCAAAATTCCATTTTTCTTTATGGCTGAATAAAGCCCCATTGTGTATATGTGGCACATTCTCATTATCCAGTCATCTGTTGATGGACATCTAGGCTGATTCTATTTCCTAGGATCACGGATGTGCAAGTATCTCTGTGATAGGATATATGGTCCTTTGAGTATATACCCAGGAACCTGGGCCATATGGCAGTTACATTGTAGTTCTAATTGCCATGAATAGAATAGGCTAAGTACTTACACAGGCACAAAGCTTCGCAAGTGGTGGGGCTGGTCTAATGGCCAGGTCTGAACAACCCTTGAATTCAACTTGAATGAAATAAAATGTTACATATGAATATATCTTTTCTTTGAATACTTCTTACCTTTTTCTTTTTCTTTATTCAAGACAGCAAATTTATAACTTATGAATATTAATCTGGATACCATTATTAATACTAATCCGGACTTTTTTAAAAGTATTTTTAATTTTTATTTATTTAATTTGAGAGCAACAGAGAGAGAGAGAGAGAGAGAGAGGGAGAGAGAGAGAGAGAAAGAGAGACAGAGAGAATGGACATGCGAGGGTCTCCAGCTGCTGCAAACGAACTCCAGATGTGTGTGCCCCCTTGTGCATCTGACTAACGTGGGTCCTGGGGAATCGAGCCTCAAACCAAGGTCCTTAGGCTTCACAGGCAAGCGCTTAACTGCTAAGCCATCTCTCCAACCCAATCCTGACTTTTTTAACTTTAAAAAACTTATTTGTGTGTGGGGGGCATGTATGCCAAAGTATGTATATGAAAATAAGAGAACAACTTTGAGGTGTCTGTGCGTCCCTTGTAGCAGACAGCTTCAGGTTCCCTGAGATGAACTTCCAGACCAGGCACAGTTATGGAGGAAGGGATTTATTGAAGCTTACAGATCCAGGGGAAGTTCTATAATGGCAGAAGAAGCTGGCCTGCCTTCACAGGTCCAAGGAGAGAGAGAGAGAGAGAGAGAGAGAGAGAGAGAGAGAGAGAGAGAGAGAGAAACCACAAGCCTAAAAGCCAAAAGCCACACAGCACAGCACACTTCAGGAACTCCAGCTAGGCACACTTTGCATATCTTTAGATTGAAATCTGAAACCCACCATCACACCTTAAGATCCGCCCAGTGACACCACCTCCAGCCAGGTGGCTACAGATGCAAACTACAAACTAATAAAACACTGAATATATTGGGGGCCATCTATTCAAATCACCACAGCCTCCTTCTTTAAGACAGGGTCTCTTGCCACTGCAAACAAACGGCCAGACTGCAAAGGAACTGCAGACTAGAAGGCCTGCAAGGTTGGGGTTCTCCTGGCTTCACCTCCCATTGTCATAGGCATGTTAGGATCACAGACACTTGTGCCACTTTGCACCCAGCTTTATGTGGATGCTGAAGAGTTGAACCCAGGCCAGCTGGCTTTGAAAATAAGTGCCTTCAACTGCTGAGTCATCTCCCAAGTCCCTCCTTTAAACTTTTCTTTTTAAATTTATTTATTTATTCATTGGAGGAAGAGGAGACTTCAGCTCCTGCAAGCAAACTCCAGATGCATGTGCCACCTCGTGCATCTGGCTTATGTGGGTCCTGGGGGATTGAACCTGGGTCCTTTGGCTTTGTAGGCAAGCTCCTTAACCACTAAGCTATCTTTCCAGCCCTCCCTTAAACTTTTCTATTGACAGTTTTCATACATGTACACAATCCCTTCCTGTCACCTCCTCTTGTCCCCTCTCCCCATCCCCCTTGTACTTCTTCTTTCCAACTAGTCCTTCTTCTATTTTGATATTATTATTATTATTATTATTGCCCTCATCCATTATATATAACCTCAACCCACATATGTCTTTGGCCAGGTTCTGCCAAGTACTGGCTTTCCAGAAGAGCATCCATCAATGATTCCATTCCTGAGCCTTAGGCATTCATGGGAGGCTGCCTGTTTGAGGGTCCTGCAAGGCAGAGATAAACACAGACTTCTGAGGTAGAGTGATGGGGGTAGGGTGCAATGGCTGATTGGTTAGACCTGGTCAGACTCTAGGTCTGTGACTGAAGGAGGAGGAATGGTGGGCAGGAAAAGACCCTGACGCCCATTGAATGTCCCTGCCCTCAGGGAGCTTAAAGTCTAAGAGGAGGAGTCACACAAAACCTGCTTTGTAACAGACAGGGGCTTCAGGACGGGTGCTATCAACACTGAATACACAAAGATAAGCACTTGAAAGCACTCCAAAGGTCTTAGGTTGTCTGAAAAACAAACAAACAAAAAAAATATGTCTGACATGGTCCTCAGCACCAAATAAAAAAGAAAAAAAGCCATGTTTGAGTTAAGATCTGACAAATGAGTATAAGTTAAATTCATTTTGACATTTATATACTCTTAATCCATATCCAACTATAATCAGTAAAATCTTTTTGTCCACTTCATCCAGGAAGCAGTTTGTTTGAATATGGTTTTCTTTTCTTTATTTATTTGCAAGGAGGGAGAGAGAGAGATTGATTGAATGAATGAATATAGGTGTACCAGGATCTCTAGCCACTGCCAATGAACTCCAAATGTATGCTCCTCTTTGTGCATCTGGCTTCATGTGAGTACTGGGGAATCAAACCTGGGTCATTAGGCATTGTAGGCAAGTGCCTTAAGTGCTGAGCCATATCTCCAACCCTGAATATATTTTTCATTGTCTATGTAATATGCTACAGTGTGTTGTGTGGTAATTCAATCCTATTTTCTCTTACTAAATATTCTTTTAAAAATATTTTTTATTTATTTCCAAGTAGAAAGAGAGAGAGAGAGAGAATGGGTGTGCCAGGGTCTCTAGCCACTGTAAAAGAATTCCAGATACATGTGCCACTTTGTGCATCTGGCTTTACATAGGTAGTGGGGACTCAAACCTGGGTCATTAGGCTTTGCAGGCCTTAACCTCTGAGCCATCTCTCCAGTCCCTCTTACTGAATTTCTTCAACAAACCCATTTTCCCATATAGCTTGTTTTCTCTCGAAGGAAATGCCAGCAATGGTTTACTGGACCAGAGGATGCCCTGCATTCACTAAAAGCACCAATAGCTTACATCTTCCTCACATAGCCTCTTCAGTTCATCAAGAGCTCATTCTGTCTCCTCTGTGGCTCCCTCCTGCGGAACAGTTTCCCTAATTTTCTTGTCAGTCTTTGCAGCTAAAGTTGTACAAATTCCTCATAATTAGCATTTACGGATGCCAGCAATGACCCCTTTTAAGTACCCATTTCTGCTATCACCAAGGTTGCTCATTTCCCCAACATTCTTCTTTGACAACCCACACATTTTAGTGAGCACAGAGCTAGCTATTCAGTAGAAAGATGATATTGGCTAGCCTCCCTGGCAGCCAGAGGAGGCCCTTAGAATGAGGACAGGAAGTTGCTGGGTAGCCCTGTGGTGGCCTTTCTTGACTATACTTTGCTTCGCCGTGCTATGTGGAGTGCTGTTGTCACGACCAGGATTCAGCTGCCATCTCAGATCTTAAGATAAGGGTGCCAGATGCTGAGCGCTGGGGTGGAGAGCTGCAAGTCTCTGGTCCCAGGACGGCTTTCTGGACCAGCTCTCGTGAGCCTGGCCCTCTGCTGCCCGTTGGCTCCTGCTCAACGTGAGAGGACTGCATTTTGTTATGTTTCACTTATTATTATGACCTTCTGCCACAACTGCCATCTTGGTATGTTTATATTAAAAGGGCTACATCGGCTGGAGAAATGGCTTAGCGGTTTAACGCTTGCCTGTGAAGCCTAAGGACCCCGGTTCGAGGCTCAATTCTCCAGGACCCACGTTAGCCAGATGCACAAGGGGGCGCACGTGTCTGGAGTTCATTTGCAGTAGCTAGAGGCCCTGGCGCACCCATTCTCTCTATCTGCCTCTTTCTCTCTCTGTCACACTCAAATAAATGAAAATAAACACAAAAGATTTTTTTTAAAAGGGCTACATCAACAACAGGTTACATGTCTAAAGCATCGTTTTATTGGACATGAAAACTTCACGCAAGGCCGTGAGTTGACATCAAAGTCAGCGCCCATTGCAAGAATCCGGTGCTTCTCTGAATCCTTGCCATACTATGTCTCTCTGTTTTAGAAAAGACATTATTGTCATGGTAACAGCTACGTGTATCAAGCTCTTTCTGGGTGTCTAATCCCTTAGGAAGAGTTCCCCTTGCTACCCTCATTTTATAGATGTGAAAATTGAGGCTGGAAAAGATTAACCAGTAGGAGGGCAAGACCCTGTCTGGTTCCTCCTGACTCCAGGGACCAGAGTGGTACTTGGTATGTGAGCTGTCCTCTCTGTGCACGTTCCGCTTAGGAACACGTCCCACTGCTTTCTTCTTCCCGCCACGGACGTCTTCGGTGCGCCCTAAGCTGACCCTCTTCAAGCAAGTCGGCCTCGAGTCCACCATGCCTTCCTCTATCTTGCTCTCTTATGTATGTTCTTATGTATGTATGCTGTCCTATGTATGTTCTGTTACATCAGTATCACATCTTATTAATACCCATCCATCCCCACCGTAGACCCTGAGGTATTGGAAGGAAAGTCAAGTTTCATTTGTTATTATATCCCTAGAACCTAGTGTGGCGCTTGGCTCATAATAGGTGCTTAGTAAGTATTTTTGAGCTGCCGGAGGAACCTTTATGCCTCCATAAGAGATGCGTCTGCTGCTTCTTAAAGCTCTTGGCATGGGTTATTTGACCTAATCCCTCTGCTAGAACATGTTCTTAATCTGTTGTCTTCTGTGCCAAATGCGTTTGCGACTTCCAGGTCTTGATTTGGTAGATAATTTTGTCTTCCATCGTATGTGGCATTTCCTCTTCGCTCTCAGCAGGATGGCTCTGTTGCTAATGACTTCACAGTATGAATAGACATCATACTATTAAGTCACAGTGAGCTTTTATATGCAGCCCTGCAAAACATGAGATCGTTGTAAAGAGGCATATGCATGAATTCATTCATAATAAAAATGATTGCCCGAGTCCCAAATTGCATAATTGTTCTCTCTGTATTTCACAGGTGAGTAAGAGGTAGGTAGTGAATTTTCAGAGTTGAGAGATGCGTTGTGGAGTGAAGCATATAGACCTGGAGCTCCCCTACAAGTCAGGCCCTGACTGCGCATTTGTCAATAATCATGGAGTCCCCATTCAAGAGGGTGAATTAAGTTGTGTCCTATGCTGGTTTGAATATGAAATGCCCTCCCTAGTCTCACGTGTTTGTAATTAAGCCTCAAACTGAATCCTCAGCTGGTGGAATCCTTGGGAGGTGAAGCCTTGCTGGAGGAGGTGCGTCACTGGGGTCTGGCCTTGGAGTATTGTAGCCCCGCCCCTCTTGTTGCACAGGAAGCACATTCTCTCTACTTCCTCTGTGGTGATGTGGAGATGTGAGGCCCAGCTGTCTGCTCCTGCCATGCTTTTCCCATTGTGCTGAAACTTCCCCTCAAAATTGTAAGCTGAAGTAAATAAACCCTTCCCTTCCATAAGCTGCTTCTGGTCTGGTGTTTTTGTCCTAGCAACCCAAAGGTAACTGCTAAAAATCCTATTTGTGGGAGCGAAATGTCCTTGCCTGGCAGTTCCTCTAGGGCGCGTAGTCCTTACGTTAGGTATTTTCAGACCCCTCCTATTAGCGCAGTTTGTCATGTGGTGCAGACCCTCCACAGACAGGAGCAGAAAGAACCTTCACCCCATTTTGCTGTTAATATCAAGGCTGCTAATTCTTGGATTTTTTAAACCTTTTATTTTTTTCATGTGTGTGTACAGTGTGCATATGCTTGTATGTGTGTTGCATGTATGTGTGCAGATAAACCTGTGACGAGTGCACACAGAGGCCAGGATAACCTCAGGTGCCACACACCTTTTTTTTTTAATGTGTTTTTAAAAATATTTTTTAGAGCCGGGCGTGGTTGGTACACACCTTTAATTCTAGCACTCGAGAGGCAGAGGTCGGAGGATCGCCATGAGTTTGAGGCCACCCTGAGACTACATAGTGAATTCCAGGTCAGCCTGAGCTACAGCAAGACTCTACCTTGAAATATATGTGTATATATATATGTATGTATTTAGAGCGGGGCATGGTGGTTCACACTTTTAATCCCAGCACTTAGGAGGCAGAGGTAGGAGGATTGCCATGAGTTTGAGACCATCCTGAGACTATATAATGAATTTCAAGTCATTCTGAGCTACAGGAAGACCCTACCTCAAATATATATATATATATATATATATTTTTTTTTTAAACCTTCCTTTTAATTTATTTATTTGAGAGAGAGAGAAGCAGATAGAGAATGAGTGCGCCAAGGCCTCTAGCCACTGCAAATGAGCTCTAGACACATGCACCACCTTGTGTATCTGGCTTTACATGGATACTGGAGAATCAAACCCTGGTCCTCAGGCTTTGCAGGAAAGCACCTTAACCACTGACCCACATCTCTATCTTTCTTGCAACAAGGTCTCTCATTGACCTGGGGATGACCAATTAGACTAGACTAGTTAAACAGTAACCTCAGGAATCCACCACTTCCCCAGTGCTAGGATACTAGGCGTGGACCACCATGCCTGGCATTTCACGTGGGTACTGGGGATGGAACACATTTCCAGGCAAACCCTTCATCTTTCCCCAGCCCAAACCTTTTCCTTTTTTAAGTCTTCAGTTTATCTTACTTTTTGGCATAGAAGTGGGCAGGAAGAGACAATACAATAAACCAGAACCTGGGCTGGAGGGATGAATTAGTGGTTAAGGCATTTGTCTGTAAAGCCAAAGGACCCAGGTTTGACTCCCCAGGACCCACATAAGCCAGATGCACAAGGGGGTGCATGCGTCTGGAGTTTGTTTGCAGTGGCCGGAGCCTTGGCGTGCCCATTCTCAATCTCTCTCTCCCTCCCTCTCTTTCTCCCTCTTTCTCTCTGTCAAATAGATAAATAAAAATAAAATATTTAAAAAAATTAATAAAATAAACCAGAACCTGAGGACAGGATGCTAACTACTGCCCTCAGCTGTTTGTTTGTCTGTCTATCATTTAAATTAGTTTTAAATGTGAAGTTCAGCGACATTCATTACATTCACATTGTTGTACAACTGTTGTCGCTATCAATGTACTTTCATCTTTTCATGCAGAAAGTCTGTACCTGTTAGACAGTAACTGCCCATTCCCTCTCTCTCTTACACTCTACCTGAACTTGAACACCTGGCATAAGTGGAGTCCCACAGTGTTTATTCTTTCGTGACTGGTGTATTTCTCTTAGCACAATGTTTTCGAGACTCACCCATGGCATAGCATGTGTCCAGTTTTCCTTCCTTTGTAAGGCCAATATTCCATTTGTCCATTCATGTCAGTGGACACTTGAGCTGCTTTTCTTCGGGCTGTCAGGATTAATGGTGCTGTGAGCATGGGTGTGTGAATACGTCCTCCTTGAAGTTGCCCCTCCCTTTGGGCTATGTTCCAAGTGGTGCTCTAATCCCCTGGAAACTCAGCAATGCCACTCTCAGTTATATTCTATGCCCAACAGATACACAAACATATGTGCATACCAAAACATACAAATGTTTATAGCAACATTATGAATGGCCAAAAGAGAGTGGAACAACTCAGATTTCATTGAATTGATAAGCAAAATGTGATCAGTTCATATAAGGAGGTTATTCGGTAATCAAACAATGAAGGTTGTGGTAGTTTGAATAGATGGCCCCTAATATATTCAGTGTTTTGTTAGTTTGTAGTTTGCATCTGCAGCTACCTGGCTGAAGGCAGTGTCACTGGACGGATCTTAAGGTGTGGTGGTGGGTTTCAGATTTCAATCTAAAGATATACAAAATATGCCTAGCTGGAGTTCCTGTGCTGTGTGGATTTTGGCTTTTTGGCTTGTGCTTCTCTCTCTGGTCTTGTGAAAGCAGGCTGCTTCTTCTGCCATTGTGGAACTTCCCCTGGATCTGTAACCTTCAATAAATCCCTTCCTCCATTACTGTGCCTGGTCTGAAAGTTCATCTCTGCAAACCTGAAGCTGTCTGCTACAGAAGTTGGTACCGAGAGTGGGGTCAGATGTACCTGACCATGTGGATGTTGATCTTTTGGAACCTTTGGTTTGGAGGAATGGGCACAGACTTGGTGCTTGCAACTGAAGATGCCTTCTGGAGTGGTAAGCCATGTTTTATGGAATATTCTGATGAGAGTCTGAGAATGATAAGTGCAGACAGTATTGAACTTTGAGGCTTAGCTTATAAGCTTTCTAAGGGGAAGTAAAGGCTTCAGAGGGCTTTGTTGGAACTGGGCTACTGGCATAAGGGCTGGTTGTGCCCTGCTTCCCAGGCCCAGAGAGTTTGATCAAGGTTAAATTTGTAATGGACTGATGTGCTTGGCTGAGGATAATTGGACTCAAGTAAGTTAAAATTACAGGCACTGAGACTGGTCTTAGGTTACTGAACCTGCTGTTGTCAAACACATTAGCAATCTTAAGGAAGATGGCCTGGCTCCGTTATATTAAAACAATGGAAAGGATGCCCGAGGAAAGACTATAATAGAAATGCAAACTCTTTTGAAAGAGTTGACTGGAGACGGATCCTGCTTTTCAAGGTTATGGTTTATTTTGTCCTTGAAGTAAGAATATGGCTGTGTCCTGAACACCTGGTATTGGTTTCAGAAGATGAAAAACGTGAAGAGTGGTTGTGAATTGCACGTGGTTCCAGGAGCCACTGCTGGCATGTGGCATGAGGCAGGGCCTGATGCCCTGACAGGTTGAAAGAGCCTTTGGAAGATGGACCATGGTTTGCATAAAGACCTGCAGACATTTTGGATATACCAGGACTATGCAATGACTACCATGGAGCGCACTGTTGGCCTAGGATAGAAGTGTTCCCTGGCTACTCTGCCCAGCTGGAGGGGCAGAATTAGAAAATCTGGAGACTGACAGTCTCTGGTTATATTGAACTTAAACTGCAGAAGTTTGATGATTGCTTGATGGTGGTTGAGTTTGCATTGTTTTAGTCTCTCCTTGCTGTGCATTACACCAGTTGAAAATGTTTACTCTGTGCCTTTATATGTTGGAACTATTTAACTTGTTTGATTTTACAGGTCTTAATACCTTAAATTGGTCAAGACTGTGGGGATCTTTGAAATTGAACTGAGTAAAACTTATAGTGTGTGATGCTTATAAATCTATTGGCGGCCAGGGGCAGAATGTGGTGTTTTGAATAGATGCCCCCCAATATATTCAGTGTTTTATTAGTCTGTAGTTTGCATCTGCAGCCATATGGCTGGAGGCAGTGTCACTGGTGGCGGGGGGGGGGGGGGGGGCAGGGAGGATCTTAAAGTGTGGTGGTGGGTTTCAGATTTCAATCTAAAGATATGCAAAGTGTGCCTAGCTGGAGTTCCTGAAGTGTGCTGTGCTGTGTGGCTTTTGGCTTTTTGGCTTGTGCTTCTCTTTCTGTATTTGGTCCTGTGAAGGCAGGCCAGCTTCTTCTGCCATTATGGAACTTCCCCTGGATCTGTAAGCTTCAATAAATCCCTTCCTCCATAACTGTGCCTGGTCTGGAAGTTCATCTCAGCGAACCTGAAGCTGTCTGCTACAAGGGTACTGATACCTTCTGCAACAAAGTGAACCCCAAAAACATGTAATTGAAAGAAATCAGTCACAGAAGACCAATATTGTATATTAATGGGTGGCTTTGTGATCCCCAAAATGCTCTAAAATAAGATTACATGAAAATCCATTGAATTGTATATTTAGGTGAACTTTAGATATGAAATTCTGTCTCGATCGAGCTGCTTGAAGAAAACACTTAGCAGCAGTGTCTCAGCACTCCTCAAGGTGAGGCTGTCACATCATGGAAGTGGACTTTCCTACCCTGCATGGAATCAAATTCTATACTCTGACTTTGGGGAAGAAATCAAGGAATTTGTTATTGAAACTACAGGAACAAAAAGAAAATTAAAATATTAGCTTTCCCATGTATGTTAGAAATGAAACAAATTTTAGCCATACTTGCCCATTTTCTAGCAATATAGCATGTTTTTCTTTTATGAGTGATGAATTAATAGGATTGGTTAATTGACGGACAGAGTTAATGGGACATAGCTTCAACAGCCCTCAGGTACTCTTGGCCTGTGTCTCCCCTGTCATCTCTCTGTCTCACCTGTGGGTAAGGCTATGTGCACCCATGCCTCTGCATGGCTAGACCGTCCACCTAGCAGTTAGCACCTCCTTCCCTCACACTTGGTGATTAGTCCCTGCTGAAAACCAATAGTCTTCTTCCCTCTGCTTAGTAAACCAATTTTAAGCTTACTGGTATGTGTGATTAGCGGCTAATTGACAACTGAGATGGTGCTCAGTGGTAGAGCACTTGCCTCTCATGTGCAAGGCCTTAGGTTCAATCCACAGCCCACCCCCAGCCCCCTTCCTGACACACACATAGGCAGTTAATTTCAAGAAGATTTGCCTATTAATCTTGTGAAAAAGTTTACATGTCAAATTAAATCTAGGTTATCTGTGCACACTATTCCTGGCTGTTACACGCAGCCCAATATTGACTAGACTCTCTCTCTTTTTTTAAATTTTTAGTTATTTGAGAGAATGAGAGAGAGAGAGAGAGAGGCAGATAGAGAGAGAATGAGTATGCCAGGGCCTCCAGCCACTGCAAATGAACTCCAGATGCATGTGCCACCATGCGTATCTGGCTTACGTGGGTACTGGGGAATTGAACCTGGGTCCTTAGCCTTTGCAGGCAAACACTTTAACTGCTAAACCATCTCTCCAGCCATAGACTCTCTCTTTATGCTACTCCCCATTGTCTTTAAGATCCTGCCTCCCACAGGACTGTGTCTCTGAGTTTCTGGCTCACATTTTTCACCAGCTTGTAGAATCTCCTGCAAGAACCAAGGCTGGCTTTAAACTTCGAGCTGGCTTGTGCAGGGTTGGTGCGTCATAACCATTCACTGAATGTGTAGGTCTGGGTGGATGGAACTCAAGGCATAAGCCAGAGGAAAGCAGCCGCCATGTGGTGGTTTATCTTCCGTACTCTCATGTCTCCTGAAGGAATGTGTACTGCCGAGGGAAGGACACGGTGTCCTGCGTGACTGATGGTGACCTAGGTTTACAAGCGTGCCGATGCGGCATTAAGTCACATGAATCAAACCTCGAGAAGGGAAATAACGCTTGGCTTTTCTTCCTGAGAATCTGCAAATAATCAGTCCAAAAATCTCCCAAAAGGCGTCTCTGGAATGTGAGCTCCGGATGTCTTACTACACTTTTGTTGGCAGGGGTGAAGGGGAACCAAAGCCATTGGCCCTGTCAGTGGTTAGGCCACGAGGAAGATACACGTAGTCCAGAGCCAGGCACACACTTGTATTTGTTGATTTAAAATATAGTTCTTATTCTTAAACATTTTTACTTATTTGGCAGAGAAAGAGGGAGGGAGGGAGGGAGAGAGAGAGAGAGAGAGGGAGAAAGAGAGGAGAGAGTGGGCGCACCAGGGCCTCCAGCCACTGCAAACGAACTCCAGATGCGTGCGCCCCCTTGTGCATCTGGCTAACGTGGGTCCTGGGGAATTGAACCTGGGTCCTTTGGCTTTGCAGGCAAACACCTTAACCGCTAAGCCATCCCTCCAGCCTTATAATTCTTATTTTTAATTGACACAGTTATTGTACATCTGTATGGGTGCAATGTGACATTTCAATACATGCATACAAGTAGGGATCAGATCAGGACAATGTATATAAAATATATATAAAATCACCCCCAATGGATATCATTCCTTTGTGGTGGAAACATTCAAGATCCCCTTTCCTAGCCATTATGAAAGAGATAATTAATTATTGTCAACCATAGTTATCCTCCTGTGCTTTAGAAGATTAGAAGCCATTAAGCCTGTCTAACTACAACCCTGAGCCCATCAACCATCCTTATTCCATTCCTCCCCTCTCCATATCCTTCCCAGGTTCTATGAATCACTGTTCTCCATGTTATTTGGAATCAGCTTTTTAGGTTTTTGCATTATTTCTCTTCACAGACTCTCCTCCAGCTCCCTGTATGCTACTACAAATGAGAGGATTTTTTTTTTTATGGCCAGATAATATTCCATTTGTGCATATGCTCCACATTTTTCTTGTCTGTTGATTACCCCCCCTTTTTTGATGGATTATCTAGGTTGATTTTATATCTTGGTTCTTTGTTAATAGTGCTGAAATACACATGGTCATACACATAGACTTTTAAAAAACAAAGATCTTGTTTATGTCTGTCTTAATTTTTTTTTTTTGAAAAGGAAGAGGAGGTATCCTTAGGGTCTCCTGCCATTGCAAACAGACTCCAGATGCATGGACCACTTTGTGCATCTGGCTTTACATGGGTACTGGGGAGTTGAACCTGGATCAGCAGGCCTTACAAGCAAGCGCCTTAACCACTGCCCCATCTCCCCAGCTCCTCCTTGTCTTTTGTAAGTTACTTTACCCTCACCATGGTGAGTGTTCTTGTAGTCACCTTCATGTTGCTGGGACAAAGCATCCAACAAAAGCAGCTGATGGGAGGGAAGCATTTATTTTGGCTTACAGTCCCAAGGGGAAGCTCATGTTGGCAGGAAAGGCATGATACAGGCAGAGGCTGGACACCAAAATCTGCCACAGCAGGTGGAAAACAGCAGTAAGAAAGTGGGCCAAGCTCTGGCAAGGAAAAGCTGGGCTATAACACCCCAAAGCCCACCTGTAGGAACAACCCTTGTCCAGCAAGACTCCCACCTCCCAAGTTGCCCCCAGCTGGGGATCAAGCATTGAGAACACATTGAGTTAAATACTTCTGAAGTTCCTGTGGGTTTTCCATCAGAACTAGGAGTCACGTATGTACCATGACAGGACGATAAAGGGTTAATTTCCAGCTTATTCAGATGAGTTCCACAGCTAAGGGATCTGACGGTGTGAGTGGATGTGAATGGAATTGTCTTAATACCGTGGTCCACAGTAGAGGGGCAGGAGGCCTAAGGCCTGACTGCACTGTTACTCAGCTTCTCAGCCATCGTGTTGGTGGCCTGTGACTTCTGCTCTGGCTGCATTCCCCCTCAGGATGAAAGAGCCTTGCCCTAAAAGGTAGCTGACAAAGTTGAAGGTCCCGCCCAGCTTTGGCTTTGGACAGGCCTTAGCTTGGAACATTCCGTCCCTCATGAGCACTTAGATACATATGTGTGTGTTGGGGGAGGGGTTTGGGGAGTTGGTTGTCTCGAGGATGGGCTTCACTTTATTCCTGATTTTTATTTCATTTCAAAAAATTAAATGTGGGGCTAGAGAGATGGTTTAGTGGTAAAGGCACTTGCCTGCAAAGCCAAAGGACCTAGGTTTGACTCCCCAGGACCCATGTAAGCCAGATGCACAAGGGGGCACATGCATCTGGAGTTTGTTTGCAGTGGCTGGAGGCCCTGGAACACCCATTCTCTCTCTCTCCCTACCTATTTCTCTCTCAAATAACTAAGTAAAAATAAAATATTAGTCCGGTGTGGTGGCACACGCCTTTAATCCCAGCACTTGGGAGGCAGAGGTAGGAGGATTGCCGTGAGTCCAAAGCCACCCTGAGACTACATAGTGAATTCCAAGTCAGCCTGAGCTAGAGTGAGACCCTACCTCAAAAAACCAAAAATAAATAAATAAATTAGTTGAAATATTAAAAAAGGTGGAATTTTAAATATTACTCATAAAAAGAGTGGTTTGCTTTTAGCAGTGAGAACCACTTAGTTCTGAGCCTCAGTTGACCCGTTTCTGGAGTGGAGATCATTTCTGATCTACCCTTTGTATATTATTCTGAGGCTCAAATATGGAAATAACCCATGTCTGAATCTCTGAGTGTGTCTCCGCACCTGCTCACTGGTGTGGCTAGCGTAGGCTTAGCATAACATGCGAGGGTTAAATAAGATCATATATGAAAAGCACTTGTTAAGGAAAGGCAAAATGCAATGATGTGGACCCTGTCACCTGATTACTTAATCCCAGCCTCCCGCCCGAACCCTCCCACCCAGCCAACTGTCCTACTTACTGCGGCCTGAATACATGGCGGGTTGTTCTACCTTCATACCCCAGACCTCCGTGCAAGCTCTCTCACTGTCCATTCTCTCTCCCTTTCGATTATTACTGCAATCCCTCTCACCACCCTCCCTGAAATTCCACCCCCATCTGCTCTGCCTGTTCCTGTCTTTTCTTCCTTAAAAATTAAATGGAACACGTGGGCCGGAGGGATGGCTTAGTGGTTAAGGTGTTTGCCTGCAAAGCCAAAGGACCCAGGGTTCGATTCTCCAGGACCCACGTTAGCCAGATGCACAAGGGGGCGCACGCGTCTGGAGTTCGTTTGCAGTGGCTGGAGGCCCTGGCGCGCCCATTCTCTCTCTCTCTCTCTCTCTCTGTCTTTCTCTGTGGAATAAATAAATAAAAATAATTTTTAAAAATGGAACACTTTACGAATCCAGGAATGTGCTAATCTCTGAATTGTTCCACTTTCAGTATATGTGCTGCTGAAGTGAGCACCGCTCCATCTCTCCAATACGTCCGGTCCTCTAAGGTCAGCCCGGGCCGGGGGGCAGCGGCGGCGAGCGTGGGCTCCAGTTCGGTTGTTTTCCTCTTGGACCATGCGCCAGCTTCTTGCTCCCTGGAACTTAAAGTCCCGCAGACACAGGGCTGCACAACTGAGATATCAGTCAGTAACTGTCAACTGTGCCACCCCGGGAGACGTGCTTTAGATGGAAAGGAACCAGCAACCTGGAGCCTTTCTCTTCCTTGGGTCACCTCCCAAGCAGGAAATTCTGGTACAGGCTTTTAGAGCAGAAAAGAGCCTTAGGGAGTTACACTTTCCTCCGTGTCACAGGTGCTTCATAGTTCACCCTCTTTTCCGAATGATGTGCAAAGAGCACTCAGTAGAGCTACCCGCCTATCAGATGGAACGAAATCTAAGCCAGATGTTAGATGGCTTGCCCAAGGTCACTCCCCTTGGGGGAGGAGAGGGTTTCTCTTTGTCCTCAAAACCTGTTCTGTTTGGTTCTGCTTCATAAGGGAAGGGAAGCTCTGAAAAATCAGTAGAAAATGCCATTTGGGATGAGATATCTGAATATTAATGATAAGTTAAGATATACATTAACTTATCACACGGCTCTCTGAGCCTTAATTAACCTGTTTCTGATCTACCCTCTTGGTGTTTATTATTCTGAGGCTCTACTGTGGAAATTTGAATTTCCACATTTAGTGCACACACACACACACACACGCACACTCCTTTGCAGTATGGAAGCAGCCAAGACATGAAGCAACAAGTTATTAGATGACCACCATGGGACCAAAAGCACCTGATGGGAGGAAAGGATTTCTTTTGACCTACAGTCTTGAGGGGAAGCTTCAAGGTGGCAGGGGAAAGCATGGCACGAGCAGTGGCTGGACGTGACCTCCTTGCCACAGGAGGCAGAAAGCAGCAGCAGGAGAGTGAGCTGAACTAACACTGACAAGCTGGGGGACTAATAAAACCTAAGGTCCACCCTCCCCCAGTGACACACTCCTCCAGCAAGGCTCCCCCTCCTAAGTGGCCATCAGCTGAGGACCAAGCATTCAGAACACACGAGTTTATGGGGATCATCTGATTCAAACCACCACAGATGCTAAGCCAGTGTTTTGCTAGGATGCCAGAGGAGGGGAGAGAGAACTGATCCTTGACCCCACAAAAACCCATACTGTACACAGCATACTTAGCAAGCTCGAGCAGCATAGAGGCAGGTGTGGTGCCTTAGGGCCGGTCTTGATCGAAGCTTAGCTATATACCTTTTCCAGCACTGGAGCCTTGAGCGAGTTCTTTATCTCTGTGCCTCAGTTTCTGTGTTTGTAAAATGTGAGGATGGCAATAGAACTACCCCTCAGTGTTGCTGTGAAAAAGAAAAAGGAAATGTGCATAAAGACTTGGAGCTGTGCCTGGCACATGCTAAGGGCTCAGTAAATATTGGGGGTCATTGTGGCTCAGGAAAGCATTGCCCAGAGAACTTCAGAAATGCCCATTGCTTGGCAAAGGTCAGAAGTCAATGGCCCAGCATCAGTCACAGCAGCCTGATGGGTATGTGATGGTTTCCTAACTCCATACAGGGTCTGAACTGGGCTGTAACTCAGTAGTAGAGCACCGGCTTAGCATGCACGAGATTCTGGTTTTGATCCTTAGACCCTCACACACACAAAATGCTTATAGTGTGCAGAGGGTCCATCTCATAGTTCCACTCAGGTGTCCATGCATGTGATGTGCCCTCTGAAGGCAGACTTCAGAGCCAGGCCTTCCCTTCAGTAGCAGGGACTTTGACTTTGAGTAAGAAGTTGGCTGAAGGGGCTGGAGAGATGGCTTAGCAGATAAGGCATTTGCCTGCAAAGCCAAAGGACCCAGGCTCAATTCCCCAGAACCCACGTAAGCCAGATACACAAGGCGGCGCATGCGTCTGGAGTTCATTTGCAGTGGCTGGAGGCTCTGGCATGCCCATTCTCTCTCTATCTCCCTCCCTCTCTCTCTCTCTCTCTGCTTCTTTCTCTCAGTCTCAAATAAATAAAAATAAATAAATAAATAAATAAATAAAAAGAAATTGGCTGAAGACACTCAGGGGGCTTGTTAAAGAGCAACATGTTTTATCTTCCTCCAAGAATCCAGAAGACACCGATTTCCAGGGCAGGTTTGTAACGACGTGCTCAGTCCCTCACGCTGTTCTATGCCCAGCCCCAGAGAGACGTGAATGGTTGATAAAGGTTTTATGTTTGCCAGTCACAAGCATAGTAAAGATGGGCTTGCCACTTCTAGAAAAGTGCTTCATTTATCAGCTGGGTGAGGTACGGGCAGCAAAGCGCTCGGGGGCATCAGGGAGCAATTTCCTGACGAGACGTGGAGAATGCCAAAGGACTTCAACTTTCCGACCAACTCCAGGCATTCGCTGTCTCCCTCAAACTGCTGCAAACAGGGACGAGCGACAGAGTGGCCATCGACTCTGCAGACATCTGCCTGTGGACTCTTTCTGCTTGTCGATACCGATTTCCCTCCCTTTGTCTCTCTGCCCTTCCTCTCTTCCCCTTTCTCTTTCTTTCTTTTCTTGTTTTTTTCTTTTGAGGCAGGGTTTTACTGTGTAGTTCAGGATAGCCTCCAGCTCATGACAACCCTTCTGCCTCAGCCTTGTACGTGCTGGGATTACAGGTGTATACCAGTACACCCAGCTATCATTAGATTCATAAGATTCATTTTTTTTTGCACGTATATGTGTGTTTATATGTGCATTGGTGCATGTTTGTGTGTGTGTGTGTGTGTGTGTGTGTGTGTAGGCCAGAGGTCAATGTCAGGTGTCCTTCTCAGTCTCCAGCTTATGTTTCTTTTTTTTTTTTTTTTTGGTTTTCCGAGGTAGGGTCTCACTCTAGCCCAGGCTGGCCTGGAATTCACTATGGAGTCTCAGGGTGGCCTTGAACTCACGGCAGTCCCCCTACCTCTGCCTCCCCAGTGCTGGGATTAAAGGCGTGCGCCACCACTCCCGGCATGTTTCTTTTTTTTTAAGGAAAAACTTTAACGTCTTTATTTAGTTGTGTGCGTGCATGTGTGTGTGTGTTTGTGTATGGCCACATGTGCTGCAGCGCATGTGTGGAGGTCGGAGGACGTTTTAAAAGCGACTGTGCTCCACTCTCTTTGAGACAGGGTCTCTTGCCTCTGCAAACAAGCTGTCAGACTGCAAATCAGTGTTAGCTTAGCTGGTTCCACGAACTTCAGGTTCTCCTGGCCAACCTCCTGTGTTGTCAGAAGCACAACTTTGTATCCGGCTTTAATGGGTACTAGAGAATTGAACCTGGGCTAGCAGGTTTTGTAAGCAAATGCCTTTAACTACCAAGCCATCTTCCCAGCCCTTCCAGCTTTTTTAAAAAATATATTTTAGGGCTGGAGAGATGGCTTAGCAGTTAAGTGCTTGCCTGTCAAGCCTAAGGACCCTGGTTCGAGGCTCAACTCCCCAGGACCCACGTTAGCCAGATGCATAAGGGGGCGCACTTGTCTGGAGTTCGTTTGCAGTGGCTGAAGGCCCTGGCGCGCCCATTCATTCTCAATCTCTTTCTCTCTCTCTCTCTCTGCCTTTTTCTCTCTGTTACTCTCAGATAAATAAATAAATAAAATTTTTAAAAATATATATTTTATTTATTTCTTTATTTGAGGGAGAGAGAGAAAGAGAGAGAGGGAGAGGGCACGCCAGGGCCTCCAGCTACTGCAAACGAACTCTAGATTCATGTGCCTCTTTGAGCATCTGGCTTACCTTAGTCCTGGGGAATTGAACTGGGTTCCTTTGGCTTTACAGGCAAACACCTTAACCACTAAGCCATCTTCTCCAACCCCCCTTCCAGCTATTTTTTTAAAAATCATTTATTTATTTGCAAGGAGAGAGAGAGAGAGAGAGAGAGAGAGAGAGAGAGAATGGGCACACTAGGGCCTCTTACCACTGCAAACAAATTCCAGATGCACATGCCACTTTGCACATCTGGTTTAAGTGGGTACTCGGGAATTGAACTTGGGATGTGTTAGGTTTTGCAGGAAAGCTCCTTAACTGCTGAGCAATCTCTGCAGCCCCCACCTTATTTTTTGAGACAGGGTCTTTACACAACTTGGAGCTTATCTGATTGACCAGACTAGGTAACCAGTAAGCCATTGGGATTATCTTGTCTACCCCTCTGCAGTGCTGGGATTACAGGCATGTGCCGCCATGCCTGGCTTTTTAAGTGGGTACTGGGGATCGGAACTCAAATCCTCATGTTTCCGAGGTAAGCACTTTGCCTGTTGAACCATCTCCCCAACCCCCTTTGCTTCTTTTAATGTACCTTCTCATGCCAAGTTTTGTCCTTTCCATAAAGGCTATAGGGACAAGCCCTCCTGGCCATGAGCTTACCTTGCTCTGGGGCTTGAGGCTTAGAAGAGAAAAGGCCGCTCTGGTGGGTTTCCCTACACTTCACTCTAGAAGGGTTCTTAATCAGCCTGTGAGGCCTGTTCAGAGGTCTTTCCTCTAGAATTCCAAGGAGGCCTTTAGTGGCACCTCATGAGCTAAGTTCTGGAATTGAGAGATGCCACAGTTGAGTAGAAGATGACCGCTCTACTTGAACAAGAGCACAACCTCAGAACAAGGGGTATTCAGGAGCCCTGGAGTCACTGCTAAGGCTTTGTCCCAGGATGCACCCCGCCCAGCAAAGCTACTGGGGAGAAAGGGGAGAGGGACTCTTCTGTTTCTTTTTCTAAATTAAAAAAAAAAATTATCAGAGAGAGAGAGAGAGAAAGAAAGACAGAGAATGGGCATGCCAGGGCCTCCAGCCAGTGCAATCAAACTTAAGACACGGGCACCATTTTGTGCGCATGTGTGACCTTGCACGCTTGCGTCACCTTGTGCATCTGGCTTACGTTGCGTGGGACCTGGAGAGTCGAACGTGAGTCCTTAGGCTTTGCAGGCAAGCACCTTAAGCACTAAGCCATCTCTCCAGCTCTGACTCTTCTGTTTCTATGTAGTTTGGAGTGGCTGGCAGGCCCTGGAGAGCAGGAGGTGGGGGGTGGGGGATGCGTGAAGGAGAGGAGGTGCTGCTGGCTCCATTTAAAAGATGGAAACTCAGCTTTCTTTTGAGCAGGGACTGTACTTGATGACTCGCTTCTAATTGAAGCAAAGATGGTGATAGGCTTTGGAGATCTTAGAAGGCGTGATGGCTGGTTTGCTCTCTCTTGGACTAATAGCTCTCTGGGAAGCCAACTGCCACGTTATGGCCCACTCGACCCTGTGGATGGTCCCTGTGGCAAGGGAAGCCCCGTGAATGAGTATCTTGGTGGTAATTCTTCCTCTGCAAGTCAAGCCTTCAGAGGAACATAGCCCCGGTCAGTACCTGGACCACAAACTCTTGGGAAATCCTGAGCCAGAACGACCAGCTAAGCTGCCCTCAATTCTTGACCCATAGGAACTTTGCATTGGAGTGTGACTCGTTAGCAACATGTAATGCAGACATTTATTTTGAAGTGGCACAGGCATTTTCAAGTGATCATTAGACCTTAGTTTTCCACTCTATTTCTAGGTGGCTCCCTTCGTGTTTAGGGTGTTTTTAAAATTTTTTTTATTAATTAGTTTTGTATTCAGCAAATACAGTCAGTTTGGTACCATTATTAGGCTCATCCATGACCTACCCCCGCCCCTCGTGTTTAGGGTCTTACTAAGTAAATTAACGAAAGTCTGTAAGCATCAGTGTTTTCCTTGGTAAAATGGAGATAACAGGACTGGAAAGATGGCTTAGCAGTTAGGGCGCCTGCCTGCAAAGCCAAAACACCCAGGTTGGATTCCCCAGAACCCCCATAACCCAGATGCACATGGTGGCACATGCATCTGAAGTTAGTTCGCAGTGGCTGGAGGCTCTTGCATGCCCACACACTCTCTCTCAAATTAATTAATTAAATATGTTTTTAAAAATGGAAATAGTGATAGATTCTACCTTGATGAGTAGTGATAGGTGCCTGGTCCATGGCAGGTGCTCAATAAGTGGATGACTTATATTATATTTATGTATTATCGGCCAGCATGATATTGGGTTCCTGTCATCTTTCCTTGGTCCATTCTTAACCCCTTGGAAGCCTACAACACATAGACAACTGAGCTGCTTTGCTGTCCTTTTGTCTTTGATAGATGGCCTTTGGATCTCCTGTGCCCACCGTAAGCTCCTGAGCGGAGGGAGGAAGCTGCTGTCTTTGTTTCTATAGTGCCTGGCACCAAATAGACAAGAGAATGAGCTGCTTCTGTGGTATTTGCACATAAGTTGTCAACAGCACTTAATGTCATGAACATGATTAACTCTGGTCCTCAGCTAAAGAGGGTACACATTAAAAAACAAACAAGCATCACAGAGTCTGGTTCATTTTGCTCTCTGCCTGTCCGTCACAGGAAACTTTGCTATTGATTTGTTGGGGTTAGATAACAGTTCTTAAAGAAACCAAAATTGCCAGGTGCGGTGGCGCACGCCTTTAATCCCAGCACTCAGAAGGCAGAGATAGGAGGATCACCATGAGTTCAAGGCCACCCTGAGACTAGTAAGTACATAGTGAATTCTAGGTTGGCCTGAGCTAGAGTGAGACCCTCCCTCAAAAACAAAAACAAATAATAATAATAATAATAAATTAAAAAAATAAAAACCAAAATAAATAGATAGATAACAGTTCTCACTTGGTTCTTTCTCACATATAAAGGATCGCTTAAAAGTCAACCTCTTTACAATAGATGGAATTTTGGTGATGGTTTCAAAGTTAATACTTTTCAATTTATGATTCATGCTAAAGGAGCATGAATTTGCAAAGGCATTAAACACTTCCCTGTAATGTTGGAAAGCGGCATAGAAGAGAGAAAGGCATGAGATCATCTGACTTATGTCCAAATCAGAGCTTCAGAATTTATGAGCTGCGCAGCTGTCCAGCTGTGGTCCCAGCTGTCTCCTCCCTGCATCCCCATTTGTTATACTCCGTGCGGATGACAATGAAGAGCGCCAGAGCAAACCTCCCACCCCACCCGCCTCCTACCGGCTTCCACGAGTCTTAGCCTGCACTCCCTCTCCAGAGTCTCCTTACTCTCCACATGTATTGACCATCTGTTAAGCAGTGCTGGTCAACAGGGCTACATCCACACGCTGGGCCTCATTCTGTGCCTGAGAGATTCCCGAGGGCTGGGAAGCTGAGGGCTGCCCACGAGTGCCTGGAGAACGGGCAGCCCTCTTGCGTGCCATCGTGGGGTTAAATTTCTCTCAGCACAGATTCTAGGTCAGCTTCAGCCCCTGGTGGTTACGTCTTTCCAGTTGGTAGGTTTGGATGCTGTGCAGTGGTCCAGTGTGGTGTTTACTCTGCGTTGCTCTGCTAAGGGAAATCTGGGATGTGTTATTCTGCTGCTAAGACATTAATTAGTTATACTTGGAGCAGCAAACATCATGTAAGGCCAAATAAGTAATTTAAATACCTCCGCTGGCGAAGCTGAATGGGAGGGAGAGCCAGGTCGTGTGGGAGGTGAGCCTACCGCTCCAAACCCGAGAACAAGCGGACACTCAACCCAGCGGAATTCCACTGGGCAGGAGGAACTGTCCCTGTGTCAGATATATAAGCTGGACAGGAGATGCCTAGAACTCGGAAGAAGGCAACTTGTTTACGTAGCTTAATGTCTCTGCTTGTACTCCTTCATAAAACTCACCTAGCCATCCATCCACAGCCTGCCGTATACCAGCTGTAGTAGAGAGGTAAAAGACTTCCAAGAAATCTGTGGCCTAATAGAAGAGATGAATAACTAGTAGAAAGTTAAACATGGTGTTACGGTTTTTAAAAATATTAACACCTACTAGCAGTAAAGGAAAAAAAAAACATTAAGCATTCGTGTACTTTACAGGATTAATCAATACAGTTGCTCTGAGGAGCATTTGGTAGCAAGTTACAAGGGCTCTAATTTATTTCCATTTGACGGACAATTCCACTTATAGACTCCATCTGGAGGATATCATAATGGAGATATGTGGAAGAATGTGTATTATTTTTTATGATGACCAAGGAAAAAAGAAAACAAATGAAATGTCTACTAGTAGAGGACCAGTTAGTGTAAACTTTATTTGGTCATACAGTGGTGTACCTACCATACAGCCTTAAAATTATGTGTTCTGGAAGAGCTAAGTACCTTGTGAAGGGTTTATGCCACATGGCTAGATGAAAAGAGATCGCAAATCAGTAAGAACAGAATGATTCCAATTTTGTGTAATAAATATATGCATAATAGCAATTTAACAGCTGCTGTCTCTAGGTTATTTTCATCTTCAATTTATGTTCTTTGTGGATTTCCAACTCTTCTACAAAGAAAATGTACTGCTTTTGTAGTCTAGCCAGTCACTAGCATGAGATGTGAGTACAGTTTGGCTAAGGAACTTGACCAGAGGCTTTGGGGCACCCAGATGAGAGTTCAAGGGAGGAAGTGTGCTGCAGTAGGCACACTTTCTCCTGTGTCTGCACGTGTGCATTAGCTCATCCCATAGAACACATTGCTGTCCAACCTCTGAACATTGCCATGGTCTGTGCTGGGGGCTGGATAGAGAAGGGGCCAGGCTGGAGAGATGGTTGAGCGGTTAAAGCACTTGTCTGAAAAGCCAAAGAACCTTGGTTCGATTCCCCAGGACCCACGTAAGCTGGATACATAAGGTGGCGCATGCATCTGGAGTTTGTTTGCAGTGGCTGGAGGCCATTCTCTCTCTTTCTCCCTGTGTTTTTCTCTCAAATAAATAAATTAAAAATATACTTTTAAAGTCTAGAGAAGGAGCCTCAGTCCTACAGGTGAGGAACTAGTGTTCTCATTGTTCTGTAGCAGGGAAAGACAAGCAAACAGATAGAATTTGGAATAGTGACAACTATTATGAAGACTTTAAGCCAAGGTATTTAAAAACACTTAAATTTATTTATTAGAGACAGAGGGAGAGACAGAGACAGAGAGAGGGGATGGGCGTGCCAGGGCCTCCAGCCACTACACACGAACTCCAGATGCATGTGCCACAATGTGCATCTGGCTAACGTGGGACTTGGGGAATTGAACCTGGGTCCCTAGGCTTCGCAGGCAAGTGCCTTAACTGCTAAGCCCTATCTCCAGCCCAAGCCAAGGTATTTTAAAAGAGAGAAGCTGGGGGGCTGGAGGGATAGCTTAGCAGTTAAGGCATTTGCCTGAAAAGCCAAAGGACCCAGGTTCGATTCCCTAGGACCCACATTAGCCAGATGCACAAGAGGGTGCACACATCTGGAGTTCATTTGCAGTGGCTGGAGGTCCTGGCATGCCATTCTCTCTCTCTATCTCTCTCTCTGTTCCTATTTCTCTGTCAAATAAGTAAGTAAAAGTTTAAAATTTTTTTTTTTTGGTTTTTTTGAGGTAGGGTCTCACTCTAGCCCAGGCTGACCTGGAATTCACTATGGAGTCTCAGGGTGGCCTCGAACTCACGGCGATCCTCCTACCTCTGCCTCCCGAGTGCTGGGATTAAAGGCGTGCGCCACCACGCCCGGCTTAAAATTTTTTTTAAAAAAGAGAGAAGCTGGGCAAATTAGTACAGTGGTAGGGTATTTGTTGAGCACGCAGAAGGCCCTGGGTTTGATCCCTAGCAATACCCAAACAAAACATCACATCCCAAATAAAACCAAAATATGCAAAGAGCAGCTGGCCTGGAGGGGAGACTGTGTGGTGAAGGAGTTTACGGCCATGGAAAGACCATGCAGAAAAATTAGCCATGAAAGGGGCTTTGTAGCCTTAGTCAGCTAACAACTCACTACATAGCCCAGGCTGGCCTTGAACTCACAGTGATTCTCTTGCCTAAGCAGTGGCATTAAAGGTATATGCCGCTATGCCTGGCCAAGCACGTCTTTTTGGAGGAAGATAAAGTAAAGAACGCAATGTGTCAAGAGCCTATAAGAGAGGAGTACCCGCTCAAAGTTGAAAGATGGGCAATAGTCAGATCATACGGGGCTGGGCAGGCCACGCCGGGATGCTAGATTTTCTTGTAGGATGGAAATCACTGGAGGAGGCATGGGATCTGGTCCTTCCACTTGGAGCCTCCATCATCAAAGGCAGCAGGAGAGAGAGGCCTAGCCCTTGAAGCATGTGGAGAGCTGGAATTCTTGGCAGTGCTAAATGTCCATCCGCTTAGCTTTGCTCAGGGGGTGACTGTGAGTCCCCAGGTGCAGAGCAGCTTCTGTTGTCTATTTCAGGTCTATGTCCACTGTATTCTCGGCCTTGGGAAGTTGACTGAATCAGCAAAGAAGTCCCCTCAGCCTCTGGTTTTCCATAGAACTCAGCCAGCAGGGAGGCCATCAGAAGGAATCAGAAGGGGAGTGTGATATTGGGGTGCTTTGCTCAGATGTCAAATCATCGCTGGCTCTCAATTCCCGCGACCGCACTGTTCAGTTCCTGGGGGAGGGCCCCTCCTTCCAGGGACAGGTGACTGTCCCTTCCCTTCACCCTCTCGGGGTTCTGGAGTGTTGGGAATCCTAAGGCATGGTACTTTTCTTTGAGGTCTTCCTGCACCCTGCTCACACCTTCCTAAATAACCTTGTACTAATTTTACCTGAAATATGCAAATTGACTTTGTCATCCATTGCTAGTAGGAAGTGTTTGAAAACCATTCTGCTTCCTAGGGAATTGGGGTACTCTGCCACTGAACCGACCAGAGGCTGGTTCCTGGAGACTCCAGTTTTAAGTGGCCTTAGTGAAAGCTGGGCTCAGAGGGCTTTCCAAGAAGGCATCCAGAACCCTGGTTCCAGGCCAGGTCTAGGAAGTTGATACACTTGAGGACACTTCTAACACTTCTGTAGCTGTTCTCCAGGTCCAAGCATGCCCTCCCCTAAAGCCCCACACACTCTGAGAAAGCATTACGTATGTCCTTCCCCATCTACCCACTTCTAACAAATCCTAAACTCAGGAAGAGATTAAACGTCTACCTGGATTTTGTAACCAGGGATCATCTTGGAAGATGGTAGAATGGTAACAGTGTAGCAGTGAAAGGGTTGGCCTGCAGAGCAGGGGTGTGTATCAGTTACTTTCTCGTTAGTGGGAAAAAAAGACCTAACCAGAAGCACCTTAATGAAGGAAAAAGTTGATTTCAGCTTACAGTTCTAGAGGGTAGAGTCCAGCATGAGGGGAAAGCTTGGCAGGAGCAGGAGCCGTGTCTCATCTTCACATCATCAGGGAGGAAGTAGGGCAAGGGAACAGCAAGTGGGACCAGGCTCAAAAACCTCAAGACCTACCTCCAATGACACACCTCTTCCAGCAAGGCTCTACCCCCTACAGGTTCTCCAACATTCCCCAACAGCACCACCGAGTGGGGATTAAGTATTCAAACATGAATGTATGGGGAGCATTTTTCATTCAGACAACCACTGGCAGTTCTGGACTCAAATCCTAACGCAACCTTCATTTTATTTTCCCACTCTGTGCCTGAGCTTCTATGGTAAAGTGAGATTCATATAATGGCATCTTCCTTCTAGTGTATTATAGGAGTTAACTGATGTGATAAACCGTGCCTGAAATATGAACCATAAAAATTGTAACATTGTAATGGATATTGGAACACAGAAAGGTTAGTATTATTGTAGGGATTCATTATCAAATGCTTTAGGTGTAATAACAGTTATGTGGTTATGTTTCAAAATGAGTGTTTCTCTCTTTAAAATACATATTTAAGTACTTGTAGATGAGATGCTATGAAATTTGAAACTGATTTCAGAAACACCTGTGGGGATGGACGCAATTTCTAGGGAGTATAACCATTACTTAGTAAATTACTGAGGCTGGGCAATATTTCATGGGAATTGATTTTTAATATTCTCTATTACATGTTTGAAAATTTCATAAGACAGAGTTTGAGGTTTGTACACCAAAAAAATGTTTTTTTGGGGGGAGCCTAGCCCCGAGTAAATATCTCTCAAGTTGTTTTACTTCTTGAGATATAAATGAACCCATTCAGTTTTCCTTTTTGTATAATGGCCACTGTTCAGCTTCCTGACTGTTTCATGGTTAGCCAGGACATAGAGCCATCTGCCATTGAGAAGTAGCCTGATTTTTGCTGTCATAGTAGCAGAGCATGTCTTACTTAATGATTTTTTTTTTTTTTTTCGAGGTAGGGTCTCACTCTAGCTCAGGCTGACCTGGAATTCACTCTGTAGTCTCAGGGTGGCCTCGAACTCTCGGCGATCCTCCTACCTCTGCCTCCCGAGTGCTGGGATTAAAGGCGTGCGCCACCACGCCCGGCTTGATTTTTAATATATTTATTTATCTGCAAGGAGAGAGAGAGAGAGAGAAAAAAAAAAGGAGAGAGCTGGAGTATGGGCATACCAGGGCCTCTTGCCAGTGTAAATGAACTTCAGAAACATACACCACTTTGTGCATCTGCCTTTATGTGCATGCTGGGGAATTGAACCCAGGCCATCAGGCTTTGCAAACAGGTGTCTTTAAGTGCTGAGCTATCGTTCCAGCCCTCGATGTCTTTTTTTCCTTTTTTAGAATAACATTTATTACTGAATTTAAGAAGCAAGCTGACTTAGTCATTTTTAAACTGCACAGTATACTTTCTAAGATATTGGCTCCTGTGGAGGTACACTCACACGGTAGCATGGCTTGCTTTGAGGTTGGATTCAGGGCATTAATGAGATTCTTACTAAAGCAGTGTCTTTTGGGGAAAAGGAGTGTAGCGGGAGAGAGGGTACTAGGTGGAGAAGGATGAGTGACCTTGGCTTGTTTCCAGCGTCTTCACTAACAAGCACAGTGACTTTGAACCTATCATGTGGCATCTCCCTGCTTCAGTCTCCATGTGAAAGGAATAACAGAATTGTGGCAAATGTCTATGATCCCTTCCAATTTCGACATAAAATTTTAATAATTTTCTGGCTAAATATATTCATGTTTACTGGAGAAAAGCAGAAACAGGTAGTAGAAAAGCAAAAGCAAAGTAAAAAACAACTTTAGCTCTCCCCTCAAGAAGACAGTTGGTTTTAAATATTTATCGGTTATTAATCAGATTCGTGCAGCATGTTTTGTGGAACACGTAATTCTGTAGTCTGTGTCAGCCAGTGAAGGAATGACAGCTGCGCAGAGCTGGTCCCTGCCCTCCAGGGGTGATGAGCTAATGGCAGACATGGCGCCCTACGGCTTTGGATGATGTGCACTTCCCACGAGAGACTGAAGCCTTCTGCCCGTCACTAAAAGCTGCTGAGTTTTAGTACCAGTTGGGTTGTTCATCTGCTCAGATTTGAAGACATTATTTTCTGAATGTTATTTCTTTTGGTGAAATGCAGAGATAGAACTCCTGCAGGCAAGCTAATGAGGAAAGGACAGAATTTTCCAAGAAAAGCAACTTCAAGCTCTTAAATCAGACTTTCTCCATTATGCTCGGTTTCTTTGATTGCCAACTTCAAATGTATCGGCGGTGATTGGAGGAAGTGACTCCTCCACTCTGAATTTCACCTGCTGTCCTCGGACCACACAGGGCCACCTCGGGGGGAGGCGTAATGAACAGTGTGGCAGGGAGGAGGCTGTTGGAGGAAGAACCCTTCGAGAGTAACAAGGAATCTGGCAGCCAACCGTTTTTCCCTGAGACAGTTTGCCTTGCAAGAGGAGCAGCAAGAGATCCTAGCAATGCGGCTTCTTGGTCAAAGACATTCGAAGAAAGAGAGTGGTAAGAAGAGAGGCAGAGATATTGGGAGACTTTGACTTATTAAATGTGCTCATAAAGGCCATCTACTTTTCATTCAGCATGCAAGGGCTGCTCAATTTACTCACAAAAGTCTCCCTCTTATTATGTTTTCATAGCACACGACACCATCCTAGACCCTCACCCTCATTGCAGGGAAATATTAGTCTATAGTTGAAGCAATCGTGAACCCATTTCTTATTTGTTTTTTTTTTTTTTATTAAGTAGGAACTTTGTATGGACACATCATGTGTTGGTCCCATCATTTCCCTCCTCCCTACCCCCATTCCACTGAGGGTCCTCCTCCATGGGATGCTGTTATTCAGCATGGGGTTGTGGGTTCTGAGTTGTGAGAGGAGCAGCAGTCAGTCATGATGCAACATCCCCATCCCACCTCCAAACGAATAGAAGATGGGTTTCAATCGTAAATACTATACTTATTTGCCCCACCACAAACTGGGATTTCACTGAGTTGAATGTCCACTGGAATTACCTGAAAAAGATCCTGAGACCATCCTTGCAAATGGAATTTGCCTTCCAAGTGCAAGAAAGAGACATGAAAGAAGAAATAAATATTATTGGTGGCATGCGTTTGTAATTCCCTAGTTCTCAGGGAATTCAGGCCTGACCAACAGGAACATACCTGGATATTCTCCAGAAAGGCAACTGGAAATAGAGAATCAAAACAAAATGAGACTAATAAATAAGCAAGCAGGGCTGAAAGTCACTGTTAGATTAGATGGAGAGAAGGAAATTCAATTTCCCTCACAGAGATGGGCTCTGTAAAATCTGCTTCCTCTTCCAAGGACACATCCAGGGAGCCTGGGGATTCTGGCGTTGCTCATCGTGGAAGGAAGTTCAGGAATACCACTCTAGCTATCTACAGATGTTTTCTGAGGAATTGACCATTTTATGTTACATTGATCGCTTATGTGAAAACAATAAAAAGATGGATTTTTCTTTCAAGAAACATTTGTTATGCAAAGGAATATATGCAGAGAGATAGGAAGTTTTAGTTCCCCGGAGGAGCCAAGTCCTTCCCCACACTAAAGTTACCTCAGTGTGGAATGCCCCGTCCATCTCCTCTACTCCATCTACCTCCAGCCTTTCAACCTGCGACATCTTTTTTCTTTCAGTCTCAACCTAATTGTACCCCATTCTCTAAGGAAGTTCCTACCACTAAGCTTCACCTTTGCGTCTTCCTTTATAGCACTTTCCAAATCTTTGCATATACATGTGTGTCTGTATGTGGATGGGCATGGATATTTATACACATTCATAGATGTCACATATATACCATACATATGTGTGCACGTGTGCACACACACACATAAAATACAAACATAGTTTGTATAGTTTTTTTAATGTCTGTTTCAGCACTGAAAGAGGTACCTTGTCCATTGTGTTCACTTCTCTATTCTATTCTTCATGGCACTGAGATGGCATAGGTGCCCAAGAAATGTGCCAAATGTATGGTCAATTAAAAGGGCTTTGGGTATAGCAGGGCCTTGTTTCATGTTACCCTAGTAGCAAGATAGGAACCATCGGTACTGACTTCAGATGGAGCCAACACCCAGCACCAGTTAATGTTGCACCACCTGCATGAAAGTCATTTATTTCCATTTACTGAAAAGCTTGGTTTGGTGGATGTTCCAATGAAAGAGAAAGAGAAAGAGAAAGAGAAAGAGAAAGAGAAAGAGAAAGAGAGAGAGAGAGAGAGAGAGAGAGAGAGAGAGAGAGGGAGGAACAGAGAAAAAGAAAAGGAGGAGGAGAAGGAAGAGAAGGAAGGGAGGGAAGGGGACAGGAGGAGAATGGGTATGAGTCCTCAGCAAGCAACAGTATTTAAGTAGAGTTTCTAGGATTTCATAACATTTTTATTTTTATTGTACATATTCATGGATTTCCTTTTATTTGTGGCAAATGATACTGATTTTTTGTCTCTTTAGAGAAGTAATTCCAAGCTTCCTTTAAAAAGAAAACCAATCCTGAGGCACGATGCCCCCACTACCCCATAGGGACTGACTGAGGCCTTCATGACCCTACAGTGAATACCATAACCTCACTGAGGAGGGTCTCCAGGGTAACAGAAGCTGGGACAAGGGGATAAAAGAGTACATATAACCTGTCATAATTAATATAAACATTAATATAAAAATAAAACCACTTAAGTTGATTTGATAAAGTATTAAGGGAATCATAGTGTCGTGATGGTTCTTGAAGGGTCTGAGATTTGGAACCACTTGACTCCAGGCAGAAGCTGGGGGTTTCTTTCCCTCACTCTGCCTCTGGCTTGCTGCACTTCAACTTGTTTCTTGACTCAGGGTTCCTGAGAGCCCTTGCCCAAAGCAGTGCAGGTCCACAGCAAAGTGTATGCACTGAAGTGAGATTTTTGTCAAGCTAAATTTGTTCGTGTCATTCTGATAGCTTGATCTTTTTGATATTAAAATATCCTTTCTTGGGCTGGAGAGATGGCTTAGTGGTGAAGGTGCTTACCTGCAAAGCCTAAGGACCCACGTTCGACTCTCCAGGTTCCACATAAGCCAGACGCACAAAGGTGAGGCAAGCGCAGGTGCTGCTAGGTGGCCCAAGCGTCTGGAGTTCTACTGCAGTGGCTGAGGCCCTGGCACACCAGTTCTCTCTCTTTCACTCTTGCTGTCTCTAAAAAAGAAAAAAGAAAAAAGAAAAAAAAAATCCTTTCTCAAAATAGACTCTCAACTTGGCAAGATACAGTGTTGGCAATTCCACGTGCTCCCGCCTTTTCAGTGTGCGACAATAGTGGCATGCAGAGACACTTTCGTCTGATTAGAATCTGGCAATCTGGGGCCCCGCTGCTCTTATGGGACATTTGTGGACTCTCAGTGTAGACAGTGAACTTAATACTTGTAGCTAAAAACCTTGTTTGCCTCCCAGGTGAATAGCAGTGAGGCAGAAAATTGCGCTGTGTATTGTATGTGTATATGTGTGTATATAAGCATGTCTGTATGTCTTAAGGCCCATGATGTGAATGCACACGTTTTTTTTTTTTAGCCTTTCTGATATTGATTTGTATTACTTGTATTATTTTCCATTTATTTCAAATGGGGATTCGAAGCACTGTATGTATACTTAAGGGGGGGGGCATATAACTAATGTGTAGATTTGGTCAGCGCGTGTACGTACCTGTAGCAGCACCTTTCTCTGGAGAAAGGGAGGGTCTGGGCAGGGCCTGAGGAGCAGCAGGATGAGCACTCCGAGGGTGGAAGTCCCTCTGTTTCACAAGACAGTGGTGCTGTGGCCTGGGAAGAGAGGGGCGGGGGCAGGCAGGCGAGAAATAGGCTAGTAATCTGTGGATGATTCCAGAAGCCAAGTGCTGCCTTTCTTCCCAGGCAGCACCTGAGAAAGCAGAGTATGGCATATTGGCATAATTGTAATCCTTTCCTGCTTTCTGTGTCTGGGTAGAACTTGCTTGGGGTGTGTATAGTCCAAACTTGAAGTAAGGCTCTTAGGTCTGTCTAGGAAAGTGAGCAGCCAGTAAGAACACAGAGATGACAACCTACCCATTGTATCACGTTCAGCGACTGCATGAGTAACAACATACCAAGAACTCAATCAAACCTTTACCGTGAATTAAACTGATTGTGAACTGATTTTTACAGATTTTTTTAAAGTTTTTTTGAAAATACTTTTATATGGGCTGGAGAGATGGCTTAGTGGTTAAGGTACTTTCCTGTGAAGCCTAAGGACTCAGGTTCAACTTTCCAGAACCCACATAAGCCAGAAGCACATGGTGGCACATACATCTGGAGTTCATTTGCAGTGGCTAGTGGCCCTGGTGCGTCCATTCTCATTCTCTCTCTTTCAAATAAACAAATAAATAAAATATTTTTATTTATTTGAGGGAGAGAACACGGTTGCCCCCTTAGGGGCACTCTTGCCACTGCAAATGAACTCCAGACACATGCACCACTTTGTGCATCTGGCTTTATGTGGGTACTGGGGAATCAAACCAAGGCAGGCAGGCTTTGCAAGCAAGTGCTTTTAACTGATGAGGCATTTCCCCAGCCCAGTTTTTACATCTTTTAGGTACCCATTTGAAGTTTTTGCTTTTGGTGACAACAGAAAGTCAGTTTCATTTGTCAACATCTGAGCTCTCTCTCTCTCTCTCTGTGTGTGTGTGTGTGTGTGTGTGATATCCAAGACAGTGAATGCTGTTGACATTCAAATCTGGGCCACTTAATCAACAGTTGGCACCTGAAATGGAACAAATACTGAATGTTGATGGGGCACCCGAGACACACGTGAGCCCTCTTGGCGGGTGCCGTTTGCATGGCATGAGTCCATGTCTACTGCTGCTGCATCTCCTGAGCACATGAGGGTCACGTGAGCTAAGCGGAAAAATAGCACTGTGAGAAACAAAGGGAGAAACCAAGGAAGACCTCATTGAACATTGAAAAAAATATTTTATTTATTGGGGTGGCGCAAATGGAGAGAATGTGTGTGCCAGGGCTTGCAGTCACTGTAAATGAACTCCAGACACATGTGTCACCTTATGAATCTGGCTTACGTGCGTACTGGGGAATCAAACCTGGGTCCTTAGGCTTTGCAGACAAGCACCTTAGCCACTAAGCCATCTCTCCAGACCATGAATGAACATCTTATCAGGACCCCAAGGAGATGGCACATGTGTGGGAAAAGATGATAAGGATGTGCCAGGTTAAAGAAACAAAACCATGAATAAAAGATGGGGGGATAGTTGGGGTGGCCATGCTCCCTAGGAAGTGAGTCCCTTGACTATCACACAGTACTTGTGGCACATATGAGTGAGGAATTTCTCTGCACTGCAGTGGGCATGCCACAGTGGAGAGGGTGTAGGTGGTACTGATGGGCGGCATGTGATGGCCAGTGGGTGATGAGAAAGCCACAGGTGTCACTTCTGAGTGCGGGTACTACCTGGGGGCATCCCTTAATAAATATTCTCATAAAAAGAGGTTCCAGGAGACATAGACCTTAACAAGCTATTTGATAATTGGGCAAATGAATATTATTTCCTGGGTGACAGGGAATACGGTTTACTTATGCTCTACAACTAACAAAACTACTTCTGCAATGAGATGTATTCTTTCAGTGTAACATTGTAAAGGAAACTTCCTACTTTGAAAGATGTTTTCCATTGCAGAAGGTGCTCCCCGCTCTATGACCAAATCCAGGTGAAACAATTTGAAGTCAGAGACCAGAACTCTAGACCATGTTCCTGTTGGGAACCAGTCTTTCTCAGAGTTTGCCAGCAGATGGTGGCAGTGCTATCTAGGCAGTTGATCCAGTTTTCTGTTCTGCACTTATTGTTTTGGAAACCACATGCAATGCATATTCATTATAGGAAAAACAAATTCGAAGACAGAGGTGCGCACCAGGGTGCTGAAAGATCAGAGCTCATGCAGTGATTGTAGATAATCGCTGCTGAAATAGTATGGCCTTTGTTGCAAACCAGTCTGGACCAGTTGAGTAGATCACAATTAAAGGTCATTTTCAACAGCTTTCCATAGCCTTGAATGATTACAGAGCATCAGGGGTGAGGACCAGTGATAAAACAAATAATCATTCTTAAACTGAATCCTGCTCCAGGGGCAAACCAAATCTCACTACAGGGGTGTTGATGTCAGCTTCATGTTGCTGCCAGAAAACACCCGACCAAGAGCAGCTTGTGGGAGGAAAGGGTTTATTTTGGCTTACAGACTCGAGGGGAAGCTCCATGATGGGGCGGGGGGAGAACAATGGCACGAGCAGAGGGTGGACATCACCTCTTGGCCAACGTCGGGTGACAACCGCAGCAGCAGAGCGTGCCAAACACTGGCAAGGGGAAGCTGGCTATAACACCCATAAGCCCGCCCCAACAATGCATCACCTCCAGGAGGCTCCAGTTCCCAAACTGCCATCAGCTGGGGACCTAGTATTCAGAACACGTAAGTTTATGGGGAAGACTTGAATCAAACCACCACAAAGGGCAAGCATGCGAGCAGGTGCTGGCCTGGGCCTGGAGCTAGACTAAGAAGGTCCAGCTGCTGCCTTCTAGCCCCAGTTCCCTGCAGGAAGGGCTCCTGAGCACATGCACCAATAGTGGCCGCATGGGGTAGCTCAGGCCCGAGTCCTCCCAACGCAGAGCCAGGAGACGGGCTGCGTGGCTCACCCTACTCCCCTCCCAGGGGCTCGAGAAACCAGAGCTGCCTGAGAGCATGTGTTCGCTTCTCATCAATAAAAATCACTCTAGCATCTATTATGCCTATTAACAAAACCTTTGCTATTGATCAAAGATAAAGGTAATTGAAACCTTATAATAACCACTCCCAGTGGGTCCTGTTTTTATTAGTTGTGCAAATGCTAAGAACTACCCTTAGGAAAGAAATTAAAACCCACATGTTTATATAATACTGCTTATTCTGTTTTTAAATTATGTTTATGTTGAAGGGAATTAGAGGAACTTTTAAAATATATATGTGTGTGTGTGTGTGTGTGTGTGTGTGTGTGTGTATAGTATATAAATAGCTTGCCATTTTCAATTTATATTCATTATGTGTATACATTGCGTAATAAAAGTGGAATCACTTGCTATACGTGATTTCATATCCTATCTTTTTCTTTAAGTTTTAAATTATTTGGAGAGAGAGAGAGAGAATGAATGCATGCACCAGGGCCTCCAGCCACTGCAAATGAACTCCAGATACATGCAGCACTTTATGCATCTGGCTTTACATGGGTAGTGGGGAATTGAACTCTGGTAATTAGGCCTTGCAGGCAAGTGCCTTAACTGCTAAGCCATCTCTCCAGTTTACCTTTTTTTTTTTTTTTTTCTTCAAGGTAGGGTCTCACTCTAGCCCAGGCTGACCTGGAATTCACTATGGAGTCTCAGGGTGGCCTCGAACTCACGGCGATCCTCCTACCTCTGCCTCCCGAGTGCTGGGATTAAAGGCGTGCGCCACCACGCCCGGCCTTCCAGTTTACCTTTTTTATTAATAACATTATGGCTATAGTTCCAAATTAATTTACCTCTATATTTCAATGAATACATAGTATTCCATTGTGGAAGAAAATTTACTCACCACTCACTATTAATGGATGTATGGATTTTTACAACTTATTGCTATTATAGGTATCATTATAAAGATGATCATTATACATTTTTTGTGTACTTATTTATCTTATTAGGATACATTCCTAGAAGTAAAGTTATGGAAACAGAGCATAAGAGTATACTAAACAAGATTTTGGATTATTCTCTGAAAGAATGTAACAGTCTTTACTCCCACTATCATCTGTTTTCTTAAATACTCTCCCACACTGAAAAACATTTAGTAAGCTTTGCCCATCCGAGAGGTTAAAAAATGATAATTCATGTTACTCTTACTGCTGAAGGTAGTGTTTTATTTTTAAAAAATGCTTGCTGCCTTTTTTCATGTATCCTTTTATTATTGTCTCAGAAGTTAGTCGTGTAAGGAAATCAGTCACCGTCTATTCCTTCTGTCTGTTGCTATATGCCCTGAAATTATTGCTTGTTTTTTTATGATTGGGAAATGGAAAGCTCACTTAGAACACTGCGTTACATTTTCTAGTTGAGGGTCCAGCCTGACAATGGGGCAGTGTTTGAACCACGCAGGTTCTGGTACCCACTCAAGGACCAGGTAGGCATTGGCTTGGGAGCCTATTTTCGGAAGGGAGGAGATTTTCAGTGACCACACTGTTCTGAGACAGTGGCAAGTCCTCAGCATTTAAACCTGCCTCAGTCATTGTCATACAACACGGTATGAAACGAGAACTTAGAGCTCTTGAATTAATTTGACGGATGCAGACAGGCAAAGAGATAATTTAACCACCAGAGGGATACTTTCTCAGCAGAATTATCTAGTTTTCTTGTCTAAAACTGATTAGATTAACGAGAAAATTGCTGTGTCTTAGCTCATGTGCTGATGTGTTTTGAAGAAGTCATACAGAGACATTTCCTCTGCCTCCTACCTCATAGGTGCTGGGCATGGTAGCACATGCCTTTCATCCCAGCACTGGGGAGGTGAAGGTAAGAGGGTCATTGTGAGTTTGAGGCCAGCCTGAGACTACATAGTGAATTCCAGGTCAGCCTTAGCTAGAGTGAGACCCTACCTTGAGAAATAAAAAAAATTAAACATATGGATTCTGGACCAAAATAGCAGCTGTCGGAGATTGCCCTAAGTTGCTTAGACATCCGAAGGGAAGATGACCTTGCAATGTAGGTGATCCTCTGCTCCATGTCCACCTGTTTTCTGATGCTCCAAACTGCTTCTAAAAAGGTGGCCCCTCCAAATAAAATGTATGTACTTAGAGCTAGGGGCTGAAACGAAAATGTACTCACAGAAAAGAATTAGCACAAATTCACATCAAAGTACAAATGATCTTCATTATATCCCTTTAAAAATAATTCATTTATTTACTTATTTGAGAGAGAGAGGCAGATAGAAAGACAAAATGGGTGTGCCAGGGTCTCCAGCCACTGCAAACGAATGCTAGGTGCATGTGCCACCTTATGTCTCTGGCTTTACATGGACACTGGGGAATCGAACCTGAGTCCTTTGATTTTGCAGGCAGGGACCTTAACCCCTAAGCCATCTCATCAGCCCTATTATATCTTTTGGAGGGGAGAATTGAGAGGCAAAGTAAGCAAGATCTACCAAGAAGGAAAGACCAGCAAGGGAAGCTGGGGCATGGAACAGTGATTTGGTCTGACACCAAGGGTTATTTCACAGGGGCCTTTACCATGGTTGACTAGTATTTATAAATTTATTTGTGAATAAATCAGAATTTTAATGCTTCCCCTAATTTGTTCTTCAACAAAATGTTCTCTGCATGCTCTGGTATTCTGCTTAAGATAATTTTCTTTCTCCCTGGGGATTCATTAACAAGGTGATCCAAAGGGTTAAGGCTTTTTTTCTTTTCTTTCTTTTTTTTTTTTTTTTAGGTAGGGTTTCTCTGTAGCCCAGGCTGACCTGGAATTCACTATGTAGTCTCGGGGTGGTCTTGAACCCACCATGATCCTCCTACCTCTGCCTCCCGAGGGTGAGTTTTCATGGACACTCTCTTTCAGCTTCCCGCGCCTGGCTCCTCAGACGCCTCAAACCCGGGAGAGGGCTGCTTTTGCTCTGCTCTGGGGCCTAGCCTGACTTCCCTGTAGGGCCTTTGTGCCCAGGGTTTTCTGCGCTCCCCACTCTCCTGTAGGCCTCTAGCCTGTCCTCCTTCTTCCCGTCTGAACCCCCACGCCTCTGCTGCCACATCCTCAAAGCATTCCTAGAGCTCTGCTTCTGTAATATCAGGCCTGCGTTCAGACAGGGCGGTAGCACTTCACAACTAAATAACTGAATTATAAAAAGGAAATATTTAAAAAAGAGGGAAAATAAAATTCCTTCTCCCCAACACCATTCCACAAGTGTTGATAGTTTATCTTTCCAGAATTTCCCCATTTATATATAAATATTTCTATGTATAAAAATAGATCAGGGGCTGGAGAGCTGGCTTAGCAGTCAAAGCACTTGCCTGCGAAGCCTATGGACCCAGGTTTGATTCCTCAGAACCCACGTAAGCCAGGTGCACAGGTGGTGCATGTGTCTGGAGCTCATTTGCAGTGGCTAGATGGTCTGGTACACTCATTCTCTCCCTCTCCTCCAACCTCCTCTCTCTCTCTCTCTCTCTCTCTACACAAGTAAATAAAAAATATTAAACAATGTATCAAATAACAGCATATTATGTAACCTGCCTTTTCTAACTTAATATGTATGTATTTTTTCATTGATTGTTCTGGTGTATGCGCACAACATAACTTATTTAAACAATTTTCTACTGATTGACATGTAAGGTATTTTTCCCAGTGCCTCATCACTGTATGCAGTGATACAGAAAATATCTTATTACATAGACCTGTGTGTGTGTGTGTCCTGACATTTCTCTCAGCTGAGATCCTAGAAGTGGAACATTTGGGCCAGGAATAAGGACATTGACTACGTATAAACATTGCAGTTTTCCCTTTCAAGGCATCACACTAAGTTACATTCCCAGTGTCACACCGCTATTCCCTGTGTCCAAGTCTCAGCATATCACTTTCTCAGAGAAGCTCGAATCGCCACCCCCAACTCTAGACAACATGGGCACCCCTCCTTTCTTCCTACCAAATTACTCTGATATTCCCCAATTTTTTTCCCCAATAATGTACTCTGACATTGCTGAATTTGGGCACTTGTCCTATTATTTATTTGAATATTTGTTAGTCTGTACCATCAGACTTTGAGCTGCTTATTTTTCCAGTTATTTGTGGTTTTTTTTTTTCCTGATTTCAGAAGTAGCACATGTTCACTATATGAACTTTCACATCATGGGAAATCCACATTAAAGAAATGTCTATTTTAGACAGCACCCCCCATGCCCCTATGCAGACCCCTCCCTGGCCCACTCAACATGCACCACAGTAACTGGTTCTGCCTCTCTCCCAATCCTGAGGGGAGAATCATGCCATTGCAGTTTTGTGTTCCAGCACCTAATGTGGTACCTGGTATGTGTCTGCTCAGTAAGTGTCTGTCACTTGAATAGATGGGAAATGAAGCTGTGTTTAGAAAACACGTGGGGTTACATATGCACCGGCAAGAGATACTGGTATAGCCCCCAGGGGTCTTGTCTGCTTGGCCTCCTTGCAAAGGGCTAGCCTGCGCTACCTGTCCTTACTCCTCTACAGAAGCCATGATGAGACTCACTGGCCTCTAGACGGCTTGGCTGCCCAGCTGTTAGGAGCTATTCTGTCTCTCTAACGAAGCGAATGCAGGAGCCGGGGGAAGCAGCTATTAGCTGCCCTGCCCCGATGTGATTTGTTGCTGCGCGTTTATGTTCCGCCAGCGCTGTGCCCAAGTCAATATTCCCCGAATTTGCTGAGCCAGACAATCTGGAGAAATCATAAGTGAAGCCCGGCTCTGTTCATGGGTCTGAAGCTAAGAGCAAAAACAATAATGTCTCCCATCTAGTGAGTGCCTGTCGTGTACTGGAGATTTTACATGCCATTTAACCCCCATAAAAACCCTATGAGGAAAATACTGTTTTTCTCCAGGGCCCAAATGATATTTAGCCACAGGGAGGTAAACTTCTCAAAGTCACAGCTGCTACGTGGGAGTGACCGACTTAACATCTAGGTCTTTTCAGTATTATCTATATTCCTTTATCACAATCCTCTTTTCTTATTTCCAAGCCTCCCAGTAGCCTTTTCACTCTGGACAAGGAAAGCAGATGTTGTTGGAAATGCTCAGAGCGCCCTGTCTTGTTCATTGAAAGACGGTGGGAATCCTCAAGAACTTTATGCTACACATCTACAATCAAGCCCCTTGGGGAGGAAAGAGTGAGCGTCACACTCTTTCAGGGAGGAACACTGCCCCCTCACAAAGGAGCAACTCTGCCACACATTCTCACCATTGCAGCAGAAGGGCTTCATCCACATCTCAGTGCACGGACCAGAGGCCTGGCAGGCGGCCTTTTGGGTTTATATGGGTGCGAAGCTAGAGGTGAATGGAGTTCAACATCATAGGCAAATTACCAACCAGAACCAGATCAAAGAGTGGACTGACTAGTCCATGGACCCCATGGGGACGTGGGCAACACAGACTGCCCACAAGCTAGCTTTCTACCTGGAGGCCAAAGCATTCTGTGGTTTCCTTCTAGTCCATATGGCTAAGCATTTCTTGCATTTCTGTTGACCCACAGGAGGAGATAGGTGTCGACAGTCACCTCAAATTTTTGCGGAAATTCCTCCCTTATTTTACTTTATGTCGTTTAACATTTCCAGTGGGGAATGAGGTTAGCATTCTGCAAGCAGTCATGTTAATTTGTCTTCAGTAATATGCAATAATTCATAGTCGATGCATATGAGTAAAGGTTACGATAGCCTTGTGTTCATTCAGGTCAATTCTTGCTACCAAATGATTTGCATACACATAAGTGAAAATTTTCTGCTTTCAAAACATTTTGGGATTCAGAATTTCAGATAAAGGATTTTTTTTATTTAAAAAAATTTTTTTTGCTCATTTTTATTTATTTGAGAGCGACAGAGAAAGAGGCAGATAGAGAGCGAGAGAGAGAATGGGCGCGCCAGGGCTTCCAGCCACTACAAACGGAACTCCAGATGCGTGTGCCCCCTTGTGCATCTGGCTAACGTGGGTCCTGGGGAATCAAGCCTCGAACCGGGGTCCTTAGGCTTCACAGGCAAGCACTTAACCAGTAATCCATCTCTCCAGCCCAGATAAAGGATTTTTGTACTGGCAGACATTGAACTTGAGGACCACCAAAACACACACACAATGCACGCATGCACGCACACAGTTTCATAAAGGGGCCTGCCTCCTTGACTTCTAGGGACAGGTTGGTGCCATTCCTGGGTTGGACCCTTGATAACTTCATTCCAAACTTCACATTCTCAGAAGTGGGAATTCTCTTGGCTCTCCCTGACCCTCACCACAACCAGTTCCTTCCTCTTGTCCTTGGTGGCTCTGGAGCATGGCTTATTTCCATCATCATTGGTCTAGGGACTGTCGCAGCTCACACTACTCAGCAGGCTTCCTCTCTGGCCACTGAACACTTCCCAAGGCTTTGTTTCTTCATTTGGAGAGTATTCACCATGGAAACCATCCTGGCTCGTCTCCTCCATTCCCAGGTGGCCTCTGGCTTTGCCCACACAATGCCTTAATGAAACAGGCAGTCTGCTTCACAGGTTTTCTTTTCACATCCTCTTTGCTTATTTGGCTTGGGGCATGACCCCAAGGGGGGATGTGTTTCCCCACAGGTGGTGACCAGAGTATCACCTCCTCTCAGTCGGCTCAGTGTGAGACTCGCTTTTCACACCCGCAGAGCTGCCTCACTGTCATCCTGAGATTAGGACAGACCACATGTGACCACATAGTTTTCCCCATTCTTCTTGCTCCCGTGTCACCTCCTTTGGGCCTCCGTGGTGTTGTTTGGTCCCTGGTTTGTCGAGTACATCAAACAAGGAGTATCCTCAGAGACTGTTCCAGCGTGTGCACGTTGTTTCTGGTTGCTGAAGTTCGACAGGACCCTCAGTTTCTCCCGGATCCTGATTTATCAAAGTGTAGTATTTATGCCATGTGCTTCCTACCGGAGCCAAGAGTCTTCAATCAGCCTGGTGACTTGAGTTGCCAAGGAAACAATGTCTAGTGAGACCTAAAGATTTATAACCTGTTCCCAGGCTGCGAGGTTTTCCTCCAGAATTCTTGCTGACACAGTTTGCTCCCATAAACTCTCAGCCCTGTGGGGGATATAAATCTTTTAGCTCTTCTGCACAATTCATTTTCCTGAATACAAGGTCTAGAACAGGAGTCCAAAGAAGATGGGCTTCACGGGCTTCACGAACTTCTTCAGATGTACTCATTGTTTTGTGCTGTGCGGGCATCTCCGCATCATCTGCTGAAGCAACGTGGCCTGGAGCAAACTGCTGAAGGCTTCTGAATCCGTGGAAGGAGAGAATAATACAGGATGTCTCTCCTTCATCTGTGCCAGTGATAAGATGAGAAATACATCAAAACCACCTAGCACAATGCCCAGAGCATCCCATAGATGTGAGCTTGCACTGTTTGTTTGAGTCTGTGAGCTTCAAAGGGTTATGCAGTCACCTTTGTTACTTAGAATTAAGAAGGAAACGTTGACCATACTTTCCAATATTTTCTAGCCTTCTATGCTATAGCAAAAACTGCACAAAATTGTGTTGGCTTTTTGTTGTTCTGACAAAATACCTGAGGTAAACAAGGGTGGGAACACATTTGTTTAGCTCAAGCATCATGGTGACCAGGAAGCAGAGACAGAGAGAGACAGAGAGACAGAGAGAGAGGAGGGGGGGAGAGAGAGGTGGTTTGATTCAGGTGTCCCCCATAAACTTAGGTGTTCTGAGTGCTAGATTCCCAGCTGATGGAGATTTGGGAATTAACGCCTCCTGGAGGCGGTGTATTGTTGGGGGCGGGCTTATGGGTTATTATACCCAGTTTCCCCATGCTAGTGTTCGGCACACTCTCCTGTTGTTATTGTCCACCTGATGTTGGCCAGGGGGTGATGTCCACCCTCTGCTCATGCCATTGTTTTCCCCTGCCATCATGGAGCTTCCCCCTCAAGCCTATAAGCCAAAATAAACCTCTTTTTTTCCCCACAAGCTGCTCTTGGTTGGGTGATTTCTGCCAGCAATGTCAACCTGACTGTGACAGAGATGGAATGTGCTTGCTAGTTATCTTTTCCCTTTCCCCGTTTTATTCTATCAGGTCCTCTACCTATGGTACACACGGTGCCACTCACATTCTCCGCCCCCCCCCCCACCGTAGTCAGTCCCCTCTGGAAACAACCTCACAGACATCAAGTGTGCCCCACTCCTCTCCCAGATCCTTAGCCCAATCAAGTTGACAGTCAAGATTAATCATTACTGCTGCCTCCTGTGATCATTATGGCAGTAGACAAGAAAGCACATATTACTCTCCCCTTTTATAATTAAGGAAACTGAGGCTTGAGGGAGACTAAGGACGCCCGGCTAATTAGGCTCACTAAAGTGGACACTGCTCTCGGTCTGGTGGACAAGCTGATCCTAAACTAAGTAATTACGGAGCAGATCTGGGTGAGAGTTACAACCATGTGGAGGGTCAGAGTGGGCTGCTGGGAATAAGTGATGCTTATGCCTGTCTTATGACAGGTAGGAAGAGGTCAGGCAAGAGAGCTGGCTGGCAAGAAGTGAGAGAGCAAGAGAGGACTGAGGAGAGAGGCAATGGCAGGTGCTAAGGCCCAGAGCAGCAAGAGCTCTGGATCAGGTGGTGCATGACAGAAGGACATGCACAGAAGCCCGGGACAAAAGGGAAATGTATAGGGAGAAAAATACACCAGCAAACAACACAACCATGTAAAACAGTTCTGAAAAGGTGGGCGTGGTGGCTCATGCCTTTAATCCCAGCTAAATTCGGAACGTGGCCATGAGTTCAAGTCCAGCCTGGACTACAGTGAGCCCTGCTTTCAAAACAGAATCTCATAATAACAACAGTACAAATCATAAAACGATTCTGAGGGAGACTACTAACATGGAAGCGTGCTTACTATAAGTGAGGAAGTGTGTGTATTACATTGCCCATTGCCCAAGACAACTGCTGGGTGAACGTCTGTGCAAGGACAAAGACATAGGAGTTATGAGGAAGAAGGAAAAGAGCTGCTAAGGTGAAGATTTCACAGCTTAAAAAAATTTATTTATTTATTTGACAGAAAGAAAGAGGGAGAAAGAGAGGGGGAGAGAGAGAGAGAGAGAAAATGAGCGCTCCAGGGCTCCAGGCACTGCAAAAGAACTCCATATGTGTGCACCCCCTTGTGGCTTATGTGGGTCCTGGGGAATCGAACCTGGGTCCTCTGGCTTTGTAGACAAATGCTGTAACTGCTAAGCTATCCTTCCAGCCCAGCTTTTGTTTTTTATTTTTAATTACGGACATACTTTGTAGGGACACATCATGTGTTGGTACCCTTTTCCCTCCTCCCTGTCCCCCTACTACAGCAGCCCTCGTCAGTGGGGTTGCTGGTATTCCCCATGGGTTGTGGATTATGCATTGTGGGAGCAGACATCAGTTGTAGGGGGGAGGCAAAGCCTCTGGGCATGACGTCCCAACCTGTGCCTCCTACAGTCTTTCCGCCCCCTCTTCTGCAACATTCTTTGAGCTGTGGTTGGTGGGTTTTAAGTCTACTTTAGTGATGAGCTCTCAGGAGCCCCTGGGTCTCTGCTTTGGTTGGGTGTTGAGTGTCCTCAGCGTCTGTCTCCTTCACCCTGGTGCTGATTGTCAGGCTCGCCATGGAAGCAGCACTCTTGCTCATCTCCCCAGTTCCTCGGTGGTTTCGCCTGGGCCTTGATGGAAATGAGAGGGGTGGTTTGTCTCCTCGGGTCTCGCTACCTTCTGATCACAGCTTATTTTTATGTGCTGTTTGGTAGGTTTTGTGTCAATCATTTGTTGTTTACATTACAACGCCCGAGTGGTCAGGATCTCAAGCCCCTTTAGTTCCAATTCATTAATTCCTTAGTTCATTTCATGCTTGCTGGTTCCAGGCACTGCGCTTGAGCAAGTCTGAGCCGCATGTGTGTCCATCTCTGACTGGTCTCTCCTAGAGAGCTCAGATCGCTGGCTCCTCAGAGACCCCAGCCCTGTACACCGAGATCCCAACCTCTAGTGAACCTTCCCCTTTAGCTCAAGTGAGAACAAAGAAAAGCCAGTACCAGCTAGTAAACAAGCTCCACTCAGGATGTGGAAGGAATTTAGCAAGGGAATTAAGTAACTGGAGACGTGACAACTGAAATCACTGGGTGTCAATCGGAAGTGTCCATTTGACATGGCCTGTTACTGTTTAATGTATGGTGCTTTTGAGCAATTGTCTGGCTTCTAAGCTTTCCATAGGGAATGAAGGTTTTTTTTTTTTTTTTTAAACTTTTTTTGTTTATTTATTTGAAAGTGACAGACAGAGAAAGAGGCAGATAGAGATAGAGAATGGGCTCGCCAGGGCCTCCAGCCACTACAAATGAACTCCAGACGTGTGCGCCCCCTTATGCATCTGGCTAACTTGGGTCCTGGGGAATCGAGCCTTGAACCAGGGTCCTTAGGCTTCACAGGCAAGCGTTTAACTGCTAAGCCATCTCTCCAGCCCAGGAATGAAGGTTTGGTTGTCTCTCTCTCTCTCTCTCTGTGTGTGTGTGTGTTTTATTTTTAAATTTTTTGTTCATTTTTATTTATTTATTTGAGAGTGACAGACACAGAGAGAGAAAGAGACGGGGGGGGGGGAGGGGAGAGAATGGGCGCACCAGGGCCTCCTGCCACTGCAAATGAACTCCAGACGTGTGTGCCCCCTTGTCCATCTGGTTAACGTGGGTTCTGGGGAATCAAGCCTCGAACCTGGGTCCTTAGGCTTCGCAGGCAAACGCTTAACCGCTAAGCCATCTCTCCAGCCCTCTGTGTGTGTTTTTGAGCAGTTAGTTGGCCACCTTCCTGCTCCTAGAGGTCAGTGAGAAAAAGCAGCATGCGGCCATTAGAAGGGTCACCTGTGAGCAACCTTTACCCATTCATATTATGTCTGTGTTCTGCGCATTTCTAGGAGTCTGTCCTTCTGGAGGCCATCTCAGGACACAGAGACAGTTAAACAGAGTAAGACAGGATGACTGATATTTGCTTTGAAATGTCCAAGTGTATTTACAGAAAGTATGAGAGAATATTGAATAAGAAGGGATAGACGCATGAAGTTCATTATTCCTTTTGCCTTAGTTGTTTAAAAACAGTCTTAAAACATTTAAAAAATATTTTTGCCAGGTATGGTGGCACATGCCTTTAATCCCAGCCCTTGGGAGGCAGAGGTAGGAGGATTGCTGTGAGTTTGAGGCCACCTGAGATGACCCAGTGAATTCCAGGTCAGCCTGAGGTAGATGAGACCCTACTTCGGAAAACAAAAGAAAAAAATATAAATATATTTAATTAGCTTATTTTGGAAATAGGATCTTACTCTAGCTGGCCTTGAACTCTCTATGTAAGAGGCTGGTCTTGAACTCTTGATCTTTCTGTCTCCACTCACTTCCCCAGTTCTAGGATTACAAGTATGTTCTGCCCCACCATCTAAAGAAAAAAAAAAGAAGAAGAAAGAAAGATAGAAGAAGAAGAGGAAGATGAGGAGGGGGAGAAAAAGAAAGACAGAAAGAAAGAAAGAGAAAGAAAAGAAGGTTCTGGGGAGATGGCTTAGTGGTTAAGGTGCTTGCCTGCAAAGCTAAAGGACCTAGGTTCGATTCCCCAGGATCCATGTAAACCAGATGCACAAGGTGGTATGTTTACCTAGAGTTCATTTGCAGTGGCATGCAGTGCCCTGGCATGCCCATTCTCTGTCTCTGTCTCTCTCTCTGTGTCAAATAAAATGAAAAAGAGAAAGAAAAGAAAAGAAGAAAGTCTCAGGGAGATATGGTGGTCAGGGAAGCATAAGAGGACATATCAAAAGAGCTTCTGGAACAGTCATCGAGGTCTAGAAAGCGCCCCCTGCTGACACTGGGGGGAACAGTTACCCAAGCAGAGTTCTGCAGGGCCTGGATGCACTAGGGAAGTGTCCAGAAGGGAAGTGGTTGGGCTCTGCCTTGATATCTCTCCTCCTTTTCTTCCTTCTCCTTCTCCCTTCATTCCTTTAAACCGTCTTTCTTCCCAGAGATCAGCTCTTTTCTCTGGATCTACTTTCTACTCATTTGTCTCCTCTCTGAGCCACCACAGATGTTCTGCCTGAACTTTTGGTCGGGAAACCTTCTGCTGACATGGAATCCAGGCATACAACACTGGGAAGATCTGTATGGATTAGACTTTAGCTCATTGCCAAGCAATGATTTTACTACTTAGAAAGAAATCATTAAATCAGGGCTGGAGGGATGGCTTAGCGGTTAAGGCACTAAGCTGTAAAGCTAAAGGACCCAGGTTCAGTTCCCCAGGACCCATGTAAGCCAGCTACACAAGGTGGTATATGCCTCTGGAGTTCGTTTGCAGTGGCTGAAGGCCCTGCACACCCATTCTCTCTATCTCTTTCTGCCTCTTTCTCTCTCAAATATAAATAAAATGTATATGTAAAGAAATCATTAAACCAGAAAGCAAGTGTTAGTTCTGTAGACCCCACATTCGAATCTTCACTTATTTTTCGCAAGCTGAACCAGAGGCTAGCTGTAAAACGATCCTTAGAAATGAGATAGTGGGGCTAGAAAGATGGCTCAGCAGTTAAAGATACTTGTTTACAAAGCCCGATACCTTGGGTTCGAGTCCCCCATAACCATATAAATCCAGATGCACAAAGTGGTACATGCATGGGGAGTTTGTTTGCAGTGGCAAGAGTACACCCGGGTGTGCCCATTCTCTGTCCGTGTGTCTCTCCCTCCCTATCTCAAATAAATAAAATAAAATATTTTTTTAAAAAAGAAACAGGGTAGTGATGAGGTTTTGGTTTCCGCCTGTCTCATTTTCCTTATTTATGAGGAGGAGATGAAGACATTCAAACTGGGATTGGAGAGCTGGCAAGATGGCTTAGCAAGGCAAAGATGTTTGCAAATTGGCATTGGTCTTAACAGTGTGCAAGCCCTTAGGCCAAGAAATTCCACCTAAAATATTTTATTCTAAGAAAAAATTATGGGTCTATATGGAGGATTTGTCTAAAAATATTTATCCAGTGTTTAAGAGAGTCAAATGGTAAATGATCTAATTTTGAACAGCAGAAAATTGATTAAGTGAATCATGGTACATCTCTAATAGAATCCATGCAGTCATTTAATATAATATTGGATAAGAGTGAATTTACTGGCAGGAAAAGCTGTTTATGTTACATCATATGTCAAGAATACATTTGGGCCTGGAGAGTTGGCTTAGCAGTTAAGGCACTTGCCAGGGAAGCCTAAGGACCCAGGTTTGATTCCCCAGTGACCATGTAAGCCAGATGCACAAGGTGGTACATGCATCTGGAGTTTGTTTACAGTGACTGGACGGCCTGGCAAACGCATTCTCTCTCTTTCTTTCTCACTTTCCCTCCCTCCCCCTCTCTCAAATTATGTGTGTGTGTGTGTGTGTGTGTGTGTGTGTGTGTGTGTGTATGTGTGTGTGTGTATATGTATATATATATATATATATATATATATATATATGGAGAGAGAGAGAGAGAGAGAGAGAGAGAGGGATTCAGCTATAACTAACAAATTATTTACAGTGGCTAAAATAAGTAAGGATTAATGTTTCTCACATAACAAGAAGACTGATGTCGGCAGCTCCTGGCATAAGTTCAGTTAGTTCAGTGATGCCAAGACCAACATATCTGTCATTCCTCGTGGTGACAAGAGAGCTGCTGCAGCCTCAGGCATCCCATCCACCTCTAGAGCAAAGAGGAAACAGGGGGTAGAACTGCTTCTGCGCTATTAGAAGAGACAACGCTTCCCTGGAAATCCCCTTCCACACATCTCATTGTATCTTGTTAGCCCAAACAATGCCATGGAGCAACTTCTGGTTGCAAAATATGCTAAGAAAGTGTTTAGCTTTTCAAATGGCAAGGTTTGAAAATGAGTGTTGGGCTGCAGAGATAGCTTAGCAGTTAAAGTACTTGCCTGCAAAGCCTAAGGGCCCAGGTTCAATTCCCCAGTACCCACATAAGCCAGCTGCACAAGGTGGCACATGTGTCTGGAGTTCCTTTGCAGTGGCTAGAGGCCCTGGTGCACCCACTATCATTCTCTCTCTCTCTCTAATAAATAAATAAATAAAAATGAAGAAAAAAAATGAGTGTTGGATTAGCCAAACTCCAGGGTCTGGCACCTAATGCTAAATGAGAAATGCAATTTTCAGAATAACACTTTGGACATGGCTCCATTAAAATATATAAAGGAATGTTGTAAAATCATATGAATTTTTTTCATGTATATCTGTGTGTGGTAAGCATGCAAGTGTATACATGTGTATATGTGTGTTGGACCATGTGTCCAAACGTGTGTACATCCATGTGCAGGCCGGAGGCTGACATCAGAAGTCTTCCTTGACTGCTCTCCATCTTATTTACTGAGGTAGGATCCCTCCCTTGAGCCCAGGGCTTGCCAAGCTGACGAGACTAGCTAGCCAGACTGTCCCAGGGATCCTTTGTTTCTGCCTACTGCATGCTGAGATTACAGGTGGGCTGCCACGCTCAGATGGTATTTATGTGGGTGCCAACAGCTTGGCTGCCAAGCTTAGATTTACGTGGGCGCTGGGAATCTGAAGTCAGGTCTTCACACTTGTGGGGCAAGAGTTTTCTCCACTGAACCATCTCTCAAGCTCTAATCATATGACTTTTTTTTTTTTGAGGCAAGCCCAACAGATTGACTTCTTTTATGTGAGAGGACAGAGAGAGAGAGAGAGAGAGAGAATTGACACACCAGGGCTTCCAGCCACTGCAATCAAACTCCAGACGCATGGGTTCCCTTGTACGCATGTGAGATCTTGTGTGCTTGTGTCACTGTGTGTTTGGCTTACATGGGACCTGGAGAGTCGAATATGAGTCCTTAGGCTTTACAGGCAAGTGCCTTAATTGCTAAGCCATATCTCCAGCCCTCATATGACTTTTTTTATATAGAGAGAGTGAGAGCAAGAGAGAATTGGTGTGCCAGGGCTTCAGCCACTGCAATCAAATGCCAGATGCTTGCGCCATCTAGTGCTCATGTGCAACCTTGCGCATGCATCACTTTTGTGAGTCTGGCTTACATGGGATCTGGAAAGAGATCAAATATGGGTCCTTAGGCTACTCAGACAAGCGTCTTAACCACTAAGACATCTCTCTAGCAATCATATGACTTTTTAAGAATTAGAATTACATATCTCAAAATGTTCTATCTGAATGATTCATTTTTGTTATATATTTAACTTTTTTATTTACAGTTTTTATACATGCATTTAATGTATTTTGATTATAATCCCCTCCTGTTACCTTCTTTTGTCCCCCTTACCCTGAAATCCTTCTTTTTACCAGCTATCCCCTCTTCTATTTGTATGGCTTTTATTTTTGGCTCCATTCCATTATCCATAACAAAGTGTTGCTGAGGCCAATGTTGTACAAGTCTTGTGCAAGTAACAACCATTGCTGTGAGGTCATGAATGCAATGATCACTTCGTGTCTAGAAGACAGCATTCCAAAACACTTCTCCCCATTCTGTGGCTGTTACATTCTTTCTGCCCATCTTCCTCAGTGCTCCCTGAGCTTTGGAGGTTGTTTTCTATTCTTAATGTCTTATACAAAATGGAGTTAAAAATGATTCTCTGACTCCCTGTCCGCTACTTTAAAAGCTCTGAAGCTCCGGGTGATAGGATTATAAATGAGATTGTTTTTCCTTTTTCTTAAAAAAGAAAAAAAAATCCATTTTATGCATAATTATGAAAGACGGGTCATTAACTTTTACATCAAGGAACATAGAAAGTTTTTAAAGTTTAAAAAACATTTGGGCTGGAGAGATGCCTTAGTAGTTAAGGCACTTGCCTGCAAAGCCAAAGAACCCAGGTTTGATTTCCCAGGCCCCACATAATGCCAGATGCACAAGGTGGCACATGCATCTGGAATTTGTTTCCAGTGGCTACAGTCCCTGGTATGCCTATTCTCTCTGCCTCTTTCAAATAATAAATAAATAAATAAAAGTATTCTCTCTCCCTCTCTGTCTTTCTCATGCTCATGTAAATAAATAAAAATGAAAAATATTTTAAAATTTTTTCTCAGGCTGGAGTGATGGCTTAGCAGTTAAAGTGCTTGCCTGCAAAGCCAAGGACCCAGGTTCGATTCTTCGGGACTCATGTAAGCCAGATGCACAAGGTGGTGCATGAGTCTGGAGTTCATTTGTAGCACCTGGTGTGCCATTCTCTCTCTTAAATAAATAAAGAGAAATAAAAATGTTTATTTTTTTTTCTTATGTCACATACATAAATGGAATTCAGAGAAGTAAGTAGCAAGGAGCTTGCTCCAAGTTGCACATCCAGCTACAGACAGAACTCAGCCAAGTTCCTGGTGTCTAACCTCCCAGTGTAGGAGTATCTAGCATGCTTTTAAAAATGCCACTGCTTTACTTGGGGACCCTTGTTGAGTTGAATTTGAACCTTTAAGTTCTCTGGCCGTCTGTGTCCCAACTTCCTCCTCTTTTTTTTTTAAATAACAAAAAACTTTATTCTTATTTATTTACTTATTTGAGGGAGAAAGAAAGTGGCAAAGAGAAAGAGAGAGAGAGAAAGAGAGAGAGAGAATGGATGTGCCAGGGCCCCCAGCCACTGCAAATGAACTCCAGAAGCGTACACCCCCTTGTGCATCTGGATTATGTGGGTTCTGGGAATCAAACCGAGGTCCTTTGGCTTTGCAGGCAAGTGCCTTAACCGCTAAGCCATCTCTTCAGCCTCTTCCTCCTCTTCTTACTATGCTTGATGTTCCTTCACAGGTGCCAAATGTTTCCTCCATTCAAGTTTTGAATACCTATGGTGATGCATATTCATGGAAGGGCCAATAGGTCACCTCCTGGCCGGTTATTGAACAGGTGTTTATTGCTAGCACTGTATTAGGTACCAGAATACAAAGATGAACAGGACACAGTCCTTGAATTGAAGGAAGCAGCTCAGTCGGTAGGCAGTTACAACAGAGATTCTCATTACCATGAGGGTAGACTTGGAACATAAATGGTCATTAACGTGACTTTATGTGTGTGGAGAGTTCCATCAGGAAGTCACTCCAGGCCGAGATCTGAAAAAGAAGTGCTAAAGACAAAATGAGTATTAAAGATGGGGGAATGCTTTCCAGGCAAGGAAAAGCAGTATGAACTCTTCCAAAGCACGTCGGGGGGCTGGGGCATTCTAGTGGTTTTCCTGGAAAACAGATATTACAGTTAAATAAGATTAAGAAATGCATAACAGGTTTTTACATAGCTCAAACCTTTATCGCCTTATTTTTTCTGCATACCATGTTGCCAGACATGTTTTCTCAACAGCCTTGGGCCTTATAGTGCTTAGTTGATCTCCTATCATTGAGCTGATGACAGAGGTGAACTCATATTTTTTTTTCTAATTTTTGATTTAAAAATATCACCAGTCTTCCTTTTCTTCAAAAAGTTGTGTGCATACATGTATATGTGTGAGTGTGTGTATGGGCGCATGCATGTGGAGGTCAGAGGACAATCTCAAGATATTAGTTCTCTCCTACCGTGTGTGTGCGTGTGTGTGTGTGTGTGTGTGTGTGTGGTGTGTTATATGCACATGTATTTACTGATGCAGTACCCTGTGTACTTGCCGTGGTACTAAGAGGGCTAACCCGCAGCAGTTGGAGGAGAATGTCAGGTTTTCCTCCTCCATCACTCACTTGCTTGCCTTATGGTGATCCTCCTACCTCAGTCTCCTGAGTTCTGGGACTAAAGGCTTGCTCTACCATGACTGACTTTGCAGTGAAAACCCTTACCAATTCCAGAGCTTGTTTGTGAGCCCCAGTGATTCTCCAGCCTCTGCTTCCTGTGGGGCTGGGGTTACAGACAAGCATTGGCACACCCAGCTACTTACATGTGCTCTGGAGATTTGAACTTGAGTCTTCATGCTTGTGCAGGAAGTGCACTTAACCATGGAGTCATCTATCTAGCCCCCCACCTTGTTTTTAAGACAGTTTCTTTGCTCGAGAAGCCAGACTAGCTGGCCCAAGAACTTCAGGATTCTCTTGGCTCTGCCCCTCGTTGTTGTAGGTACCGTGGGATTTCAGATGCCTGTGCCGCTTTGCCTCTGGCTTTAGTGGGTGTTGGGGATGGAACTCAGGTTGGAAGGCTTGCAGTACAAAGACCCTTAACCACTGAGCAATCTCTCCACCCCCATAATTTATCACAGTTTAGAACAGATTTCAAGTTTAGAGTGTTAGCTTTGAATCGTTGTAGAACGAATGAAGTAGAGAAAGAAGACACAAGTTGGGGATGATGGCACATGCCTTGGAGTTCCAACCACTCAGCCGTAGGCAGAGGCAACAAGTTATAAACTAACGGGACTACTTCAAAAACAAAAACAAAAAGTTTGGGGATGAATTCCAGTGGAAGAATGTCTGCCTAGCATGTGTGAGGCCCTGGAGTCAATTTCCAGCACTGACAAGAAAGGAAGGAAAGAAGGAAAGAAAAAGGGAGGGAGGGAAGCAAGGAGGGAGGAGGAGAGGGAAAAAGAAAACAAGCAAGGATAAAATGATAATTTGAAAATGTTATTAAAAATATTAGTAAATGTTCAAGGCCAGCCTGAGACTACATAGTGAATTCCAGGCCAGACTGGCCTAGAGCAAGGCCCTGCCTCAAAAAAAAAAAATGTTGAAAATAAAGTAGTAACAGAAGTTTTAGCAATCCTGTTTTCAAATCCACCTTTGGGCTGGAGAGATGACTCAGCAGTTAAGTCACTTGCCTGCAAAGCCTAAGGACCAGGGTTTGATTCCCCAGTGCCCACATAAGCCAGATGCACAAGGTGGCGCATGCGTCTGGAGTTCGTTTGCAGTGGCTAGAGGTCCTAGCATGCCCATTCTCTCTCAATCTGCCTCTCTCTCTCTCTCTCTTAAATAAATATGTAAATAAATATTTCTAAAAATCCACCTTCAAGTTTACAGAGTCTACTTGGCTGAAAATAGTTAAAACCCGGCATTTACGGATTTGTGATTAACTGCTAAGAGAATCCAGGAAAACAATGGCTGCCCTTCCTTCCATTGGCTCCACCTGAGCAATCCGGGCCCACCACTCTCTGGGGCACTTCAGTGAGCCGTTAGCATCATCTCAACCCGAGGAACCAAGACGCCAGAAATGTCGGGCTCCCAGCCTGCCGCTCTTCCCGATGGGGCCGACGCCTGCCGGTTCCCCCTGCCGCGTGCCGTCTTGTCCTCCACGGTCTCTCCGCAGCCTTCCTCGGAAGCTCTTCCAGCAGACGCCAGCTCTCCCCGCTTGGCTTACAAAGTAGCTTCCTACGGGTCGAAAGCGCCGAGCAGATGGAATCCGGCAGGACTAGATTGCTGGCCCATCACTTGAGAAACTCTGCTTGTTCGCTCTGGGCCTTGCCTCCGTCGTCTGTAAAATAAGAGTCCTAAGATGATTGTGCTTGAAATACTACAATGTGTAGGGCACTCTGTGGACTCAGTGCATTCATAGCTGGGTTTTTTTTTTGTGTGTGTGTGTTTATATGTATAGTGTGTGTGCATGTGTGTATGTGTGTCCACATGGGAACGAGCGAGCACACGTGTGTGTACATACTATGGAGGCCAGAGTCAATGTTAGCTGTCTTTTTCAATCACTCTTCTATCTTCTCTTTGAGACAGAGTCTTCCACTGAACTTGGGACTCATTGATTCGGCTAGACTAGTACATCTCAGAGAAGATCCCGTCCCTACCTCCCAGTGTTGAGATTACAGATGTGAGCCTCTATGGCCAGTGTTTTTTTTTTTTATTCTTTTTTCCATCTTTTTAAAAAAAATTAGATATGGACATATTTTCTTGAGAACAACACATGTTGGTACCATCCTTTCCCTCCTCCCTGCCCCTTTTCTGAAGAGGCCTTCCTCACTGGGGATTGCGGGTCATGCATTATGGGGTGGGGGAGAGGCAGTGTCTCTGTGCAAAATGTCCCAACTTGTGGCTCTAACAATCTTTCTTGCCTCCTCTTCTGCAAAATTCCCTGAGCCATGCTGGGAGCATTTTAAATCTACTGCAGTGATAGGGCACTTAGGAGCCTCTGGATCTCTGGTCTGGTAGGTGTTGAGTGTCCTCAGTGTCTGTCTCTATCACCCTTGTGCTGATATCAGATTCACTAAGAAAGCAGCACTCTTGTTCATTTCCCCAGTTTGCTCTTGCTCATTTCCTCTGTGGTTTCAGCTGGGGCCGGGGTGGAGCACACTGGGTGGTTTATCTCCTCAGGTCCAGCTCCCATCTGAAAAAGAAAAGCACATTCTCCAACAGAGAATGAAGTCAGCACCGGTTAAATGGGATAACCATTATTAATTTAGAGAGAATTAAAACGGTGTAGACCCTCTTATAGTCTATGGTTAGTGGGAGCATGACAATGGAAAGCAGAATCATTATCTGGATATGATTCTGACTCGTTTCCCAGTTCCAGATATGGTTTCCTTTCCACTGAGCAGATCTGTTAGCCAATCCACGGGCAGTTGGTTACCCACCATGGCTGTGTGCCACTATTGCACTTGCGTGAGCATCACGTCAGGTTGTTTGCTTCTGAGTTGCTTAGACTTTGAGATGCTTGGACAGATGTTGGCCACTTTCCCCCGGTAGCTCATGTAGTGCCTTCCAGCACTAGATGGGCTAATTGTCTGGGGACTGGCTCTCCTCCGGATTCCAACCAGGTCTCCAATCAAGTGCTCTGACAAGTCTGTCTTGTTTGTTTTGGGAGATCTAGTAGGTCTCAATGATCAACAGCTCATTGTGGACGTAGACCACATCCCGGTACAGGGAAGTACAGGCCAGCGCCAAGGGAAAAGAGAAAATAATAATCTATGGCCAGCTTTTATGTAGATACTAGGGATCTAATGGCAGGTCTTCATGCTTGTGTGGCATGCACCTTATCCACTGAAACATCCCCCAGCCCCTCCATGGCTGTTTTACACCTTCATTAGCTCCTTTGCCCATGGAATAAAATTGGAGCCTCAAGATTAAAATGTGACTCCTGGGTGCTTCATGACCAGCCTCTTTGTCTGTCTTCCCACCCTAGCACCTCCTTGCCCCGTGCTCCTGCACTAGCCCCTTCATCATGGCCTCCAAACCCCAGCTCATTTCTCACCTCTCCGCTTCTTTACCCCACACCTTAGCTCAGGTAAGGATCTGTTAATTAAGACTCAGCTTGGGAAAAGAAGCCAGAACAAACGCACATGCGCAGAAGCTCTGTTTTAAGTCCAAGAACATGGAAAACTCATTTATGATGACAAAAGCATTTAGCACAGGATATCGTAAACGGCTCCTCTTTCCGTGTTCTGTGCTCCATTAGTCGGTGTGAACTCCTGTAAGATCCCAGAGTCTGCAGAAAGGCTGCTTGCCCTTCACCTGTCTTTACCGTGAATGGGGAGGTAGCAGTGTCTCCTACGCAGGATTCTTGTGGTGATGAAATGAGATGATACATGCCAAGGGCTCAGCACATAGTAGGTGTTCAATAACAGCCCTTTAACAGGGCAGAAAAATGTACTCCACACCCTCATATTTACAAAGAACAGAGTTTCTATTTCTACTGCTAACTCTCTCTTGAGCCCTTCTTTCTTAAGCAGGAAAACCAAATTTCACTCTAGTCTGATGACTCTATCCCAAACAACTTTCATCGACTCCTTATATAATACATACATACATACCCCTAATAAATTACTTTCGTACGACTTGATGGCAACAAAATGCATGCCACTAACTTTCTTTAGGTTCATTAAGAGCTTTCTGAGTACAGTACATTAATTTAGAAGATAATGCAGTTTGAACTGTTTTTGATCCCAGAAAATAAGCCTAAAGGATTCTTCATGTCAAACATAATCATGTGGGCAAAGTTTTGATCTGAGTATGAGAAGCATGTTCAGTACACAGAGTTCACCCAGGCATGGCGCCCTCAGGCGGGAGGAGTACCTTCCACTGTGACTCTGCTGTGACTCCAACAGCAGTGGACCCCAAATATGCGGATTCATAGTTCATGTCATCAATGACTCTGACCTTTCAGAGTTGTCTCCTCATAAGCCAAACATTCCGCCATTGCCACAGATGGACAGTAGTTAAAATCTAGGGTCTTAACTGGCAGCCATTTCTATACCTAACCATAGAAAGACACACTTGGCTGTGGCCTCTGGCTGAGCGTCCCCAAAGTTAAATTCATCTTGTCTGGCTCCCTCCTGCTGCCTGGGCTATTTGCTGTTCTGACCACTAATCCACAGCGAAGTGCCCGACCCATATCTTTGGGCACAGAAAGGCCAGCATCTAGTAGGAGTTGAGAGTTGTGGTCATGACCCTGTGACATACCAGAAGCAGCCTCCATGGAGAATGTGGAAGTCAGCTAAGCCTGGCGTCTCATGTGCTGTGCTGAACTTGTCCTCTCTGGAAGTCCGAGGCTGGGACAAATAATTCCACCTTCCTGAGCTTCATCTTGGGCCTCCAAAAAACAGACCACGAAGTCTTACCTTGTTTAACTCACAGGGAGGAAGTGATAACACTTGGTAAATATTTGTGGCTTAACATATGTTAAAATGGAAGTCATTCAGGGCTGGAGAGATGACTTAGTGGTTAAGGTGCTTGCCTCTGAAGCCTAAGGACCCAGGTTCAATTCCCCAGTGGCCATGTAAACCAGATGCACAAGGTGGCATATGCATCTGGAGGATTTTTTTTTTTCTTTTCTTTTTACTTTCTTTTTTTTTTCCCCCCCAGTGGCTAGAGGCCCTGATAGTCCCATATGCATTCTCTCTCTCAAATAAATAAATAAATAAATAAACAAACAAACAAATACATAAGTAATTGTTTTTATAAAACGTCATCCTCAAAAGAGTATTGTATGATCCCACTTTATGAAGTTCTTAGAGTGGTAATGTTCACAGAAACCAAAGTGGAATGGTGCCTGCCAGGAGCTGGGGAGGAGAGAGGAGCAGTTACTGTTAGTGCATATGGAGTTTCAGTTTTGGGGGGAGGGTAAGTTTCTGGTGGTGGGTGGTCCTGGTGATTATTGTGCAACAGTATGAATGTACTTAAAGCTGCTAAAGTGTTACACTTAAAACTGGTGAAGGGCCGGGCGTGGTGGCGCACACCTTTAATCCCAGCACTCAGGAGGCAGAGGTAGGAGGAATGCGATAAGTTCAAGGCCACCCTGAGACTGCATTGTGAATTCCAGGTCAGCCTGAGCTAGAGTGAGACCCCACCTCGAAACCCCCCCCCCACAAAAAAAAAGACTGGTGAAGGGTGAGGGAGATGGCTCAGCAATTATAGTCACTTGCTTACAAGCCTGCCAGCCTGAGGTCAGTTCCCTAACATCCATGTAAAAGTGTACAAAGTGGCATGAACGTTTGTAACCACAACATGCCTATGGCAATGGAAGCTTGAGCCAGGGGGAATGCAGGAACTCATGGGCTACCTAGATCGGCACACACACACACACACACACACACACACTCACACTCAGCAGTAAAAAGCAACAAAAGGCCTGGAGAGATTGCTTACTGGTTAATGCACTTGCCTGTGAAGCCCAAGGACCCAGGTTCGATTCCCCAGTACCCACATAAGCCAGGTGCATACGGGGGCACATGCATCTGGAGTTTGCTTGCTCATTCTCTCTCTCTTTCTCAAGTAAAAGAAAAATAAAATATTTTTTTGTTTTATTTATTTATTTGAAAGCAACAGACAGAAAGAGGCAGAGAGACAGAGAGAGTGAATGGGCACACCAGAGCCTCCAGCCACTGCAAACAAACTCCAGATGCATGCACCACTTTGTGCATCTGGCTTACGTGGGTCCTGGGGAATCGAGCCTCAAACCGGGGCCCTTAGACTTCATAGGCAAGCACTTAACGGCTCAGCCATCTCTCCAGCCCCAAAATATTTTTTTTAAAAAACAACAAAAAATAAGGCAGTCTGTATCAAGCAACCAGGAAGGATAAGAGAAATACTGCAAGGTTGTCCTCAGACCTCCACACATGTACACACACATGTATACATACATACACATACATACATGCATGCAAGCATACATAGGCACACAACAATAAAATATGGGTAAAATGGTAAGCATTAGACTGTGCATATTTGACAGTTAACCGTGGCTAGCCCACACCCCCTCCCCGCCGCCCCACCCCTGCTGCTGGTCTGGGAAATGAAGGCCAGCCTTGTCTTGGTCTCACCGCCTGGCTCCTCTATCTCTAAGTGCGCTGCCTGCGCCTGCGGGTGAGGCCTTGACACCGGTTTTTGGAGCCCCGGCCTGGCCTGGGCTTGGTGCCAGGCATAGGAAGTCCAAAGAAGAACAGTTGAGAAAGTCTGGTGAGAGGGGCGGACCAATCAAGAGAGTATTTCCACACGGAGTGGGAAGGGCTGTGGTGGGGTGGTTGGGGTGCTGTATAGGAGGGCGGGAAGGCTTCCTGGGGTCCCCCCCACAGAGGGTGTTGGGCTTCATTAACCAGGCAGGTCTGCCTTCCGTACCGCTGCCTAGGCTCCTTCAGCTAGAGCGCACTCTTTCTCTGCCTTCCCCGGAAAGCCTTCTCCTCCTTAAAGGGCCAGCCCATTTGCCACCTCCCTTCTGGAAACACTGCTCCAACCGAGCCAAAATTAATCTCCCATCCTCCCACAGCCACCTCTTACATCTCCATTTAGCACATATTTCATCCTGTCAGGTAATACAGCCCTTTATAGTTCTGGCCCTCCTGTCAGATATATTTTGGGATTTTTTTTTTTTCTTTCCTTTTTATATTTCCAAGTAAGACATACTGAGTGGAACCAGCCATGGCAGAAAAGAATCATTTATCAGATTGCACCGTGTGCCTTCCTTCCTCCCACCCGCCCCAGTGTTGCTCCTGGCTCCCAGCCCCACGTCCCACTCTGTCTCTGCTTCCTCAGCGACGCCTTGGGGTTTGGTAGCTTGCTTACTGTGGCTTAAACCAAAGCAGCCGGCGAGGACAGGTTCATTTTGGCCCGTAGTTTCAGGGGTTTTGGGCCATGGCTCTTTGCTTCTACTGTTTGGGGGGGTCTAAGGTGAGGCAGCACATTAGGATGGGAGCATGTGGGAATGCAGAGCTGCTCACCCCGTGGCAAGGGAGTAAAGAGAGAGGGCAAGAGAGGAGGGCCTGGGGGGGGGGGGTCCCATTATCTCCTTCAAGACCTAACTTCCTTCTCCTAGGCCCCCACCACCTTGTAATAGTGCCACAGACTGGAGGTCAACACTTCACCACATAAAATTGGGGAGGCTGCTCGGGATCTAAACTAGGACCTGAGGACAGATGCTGCTCTGTCACTCCCAGGGGTGGCCCCTCACTGCCCTTCAGGAGCTCAAGACCAGGATGACTGCTGTCTTTCTTGAGGTCCTGATTACCACCCGGTCAGTCAGCTATGGCCCAGGGAGGAAGATCCCATGTGTGCGCAAGGGAAGCTCTGCCCGTGTGGCCTGGGAAAGAACTCTGAGGCTCTGCGCATAAGAGGCCACTCAGTCCTTACGGCTGTCCCCTGCAGCCTTCCTTCCTTGCTACCCCTTACCTGCAGGAGTCACTTTTTCACAGCCGGGGTCCTGGGCTCCCTTGACTCTGGCCCCACGTAGAGGCAGAACGTCGTGGTGGCCGGAGCGTGTGGCACACATGAGCCTATGGAAGGCAGTTCATATTCAGACCAGGACCCAAGCTCCTCATGGGTTCTCTTCCTGCCTCTCCAGCCGACCCTTCATTTTCTCCTCTGCAGATGCTTCTTCTTGCGCACACCCAGTCTTGGTTTTGGTGTTTTCTGTGATTTCACGTAACATCTCTGTGTTTTGTGCATGTTCGCTAGAGGAACACAAGAAGTCCTGTGTCTTCCGTTGCTATTTGCATTTAAATGTGAGTTACCGCTCAGAGCCAAGTGTCTGACCCATGCGTCCTCTTGTCTTGTGACCCACCAGCGAGAGTGCATGTGAGACTGCACATGCCGGGAGGCTCTCAGCCCTCCCCGTCCCTCCGTTCTCCTGACCCTCCTGCGTTTGCTGTTTCTGTGGATAGCATCGCCAACCACCTGTCACATCTGGGAGTCACTTTAACTCTTTGCCTCTTCACCTACTCCATCTAGTTTGTCACCAAAGCCTTTCCTGTAGCCCCTTAAAAACATCTCAGCTCTGCTCCTGCCATGGCCTTACTTCAGTCTGGAATCATTTCTTATGATGTGGTACTGGCCTTGGAGTCCCCTGACAGTGTACTTCCCATAGTGCAGCCCTGTGACCTCTCCACACCAAAGATCTGATCGTGGCTTGTCCTTGCTTCTAGAATAGAAGTCCCACTCTGATGTGTGGGCTACACAATACCCCATGACCTACTGCCCTCCATGCAACTTCATCTCTTACCTTCACAAACCAGTAATAGTTTCTAAATGCACCCTGCTCCCCAAAAACTCTTTTTCCTGACCTCTTCTCTAAATAGTAATAATAAGAATGGTTTTGCTCTTTACCAGTGAAGGCTTGGCAGAGAAGTCGGCGATATAAAGTGCTCCTCAAATTGCAAAAGGGGAAAGATGGCTTGGTTTAAGGGAAGTGTATTTGTCTCTTTGGTATCTCTTTAAAAAGCTGTGAGCCTAAACCGGGCGTGGTGGCGCACACCTTTAATCCCAGCACTTGGGAGGCAGAGGTAGGAGGATTGCCCTGAGTTTGAGGCCACCCTGAGACTCCATAGTGCATTCCAGGTCAGCCTGGGCTAGAGTGAGACCCTACCTCAAAACAAAACAAAACTAACAAACAAACAAAAAGCTGTGCGCCTAAGAATAATAATGACCCCACACGGGATTTACCAGCAATGCATAAACTTACTTCTACCAGGAACCAAAAGAGAGTCAAATGTGTTGATAATATAAGTGAATGTGCCTTAAAGTCAACCATTCAGGTCAGACCTGTGTTCCGTGCAGAGGGCTCGTGCTTCCCAGGTGAGTCAGGGAGCAGACTGCCTGTCTGGTGGAGGACACAGCCCTGCACAGACCAGCTTCCCCATCTTCTGCGGGGCTTTGTCCAGGTGCCTGAAATGGGGCTTGATCTAGGGCTGGGAAAGGACATACGGGTGCCACATGGGGACAAATATAGAATTTGTGGTGAAAAAGAAGACTGGAGTGCTGAAGAGATGGCTTAGTGGTTAAGGCACTCGCCTGCAAAGCCAAAAGACCCAGGTTCAATTCCCCAGGACCCAGGTAAGCCAGCTACACAAGGTGGTGCATATGTCTGGAGTTCATTTTTTCAGTGGCTGGAAGCCCTGGCATGCCCATTCTCTTCTCTATCTCTCTCTCCCTCCCTCTTTCTCTCTCTCTCAAATAAGTAAATAAAATATATATATATATAAAAGAAGATTGGGAGCATATGTTGAGAAAGCTTCCAGCAGTCTCTATTGTTGTCCTGGCCCCATGATGAGTATATTCCATGATGCCCCACAACAGACTAGTTGCTTCCTCGTACCTACACAAATCACTATTTATCTCTGGGTACAGTTGCCTAAGGTTTAACATTTTTTTTAAATATAATGTAATCTTCTTAAAATTATTTTATTATTTTTAAATATGTATATACATATATTTTTTTTACATAGGTTATAACCTTGTATCTCCTTACCCTGATCCCCATTTCCTTGGGGGCCCTCCTCAGTAAGGTGCCCACTGTGGGGTAATTAGGGCTTCTCAGTCTCTGGGAGCTGAGCTATACCTCAAGATATTTGTACCCACCCTGTGGCTCTTACAATCTTCCCACCCGCTCTTCCACGGCAATCCCTGAGCCTTGGGCGTGTTAGATTGTTTTTAGTGTTGAGTTCGCAGTAGCGTCTGTATTTCTGTTAAGGTGTGTTTCAGTTCACCTCTGTGTTTGTTGCTATTTCCCTGGAGGCGGTTGTCAGGCTAGCATTGGGAACAATGCTTGTGTTGCCTCTTCCTCTGCAGAGCCTCCTGGACCCCGGTGTATGTGGTCGAGGTGGCACATCTCATGGTGAGGCAGCCGGCCTATATTTTCTTATTGAATTGGTGGACCTTGGATCTCCCCAGAATTCTCCGCCATCTGTAAAATGAAGCAGATTCTCCAGCCAAGGGTGAGGGCAGCTCTGGTTAAGGGACGTATGCTTATAATTTTGAGAGACATTTTGGTGAGGATACCCGCTCAACTTGTCCAGAGAACGGTGGGGGGTGGGCTTCTCTCTGGGAGTTGTGAGTTTCCTGCCTGTGGGGCACTGCCTTGGTTCCCAGCACCAGTTGTGAGCTCTCTCCCACGGAGCCTACCTCTTGTCCAGTTGGAGGGCACTTGGTTACCCACATGGGCTGTGTGCCACTATTGCATGTGACGTTGTGCATCTTTTCCTTCTGGTGGGTTGTGTGCATAATTTGCAGGGGGGGTTTCCTGCTTATTCAGGCACTTGGTGGCCATTGTCACATAGTAGCTCCCAAAGCACTTTCCAGTGCCATGAAGGTTTGTCAGGAGAGACCTGGCTTCCCTCTCGGTTCCCACGTGGTCTCTTGGTGTCCAAAGATGGCTTCCTGTGGTGTCTTCAGCAATAGGATGTTAACATTTTAGCTCTGTTGGGTAACCAAGTGCTTGACAAAGATCTACATTGTTTGAGGACCTCATGGATCTCTCTGTAGGAGGTAACCCAGTTCCAGTCTTGAGATTCCCAAGCCAGAGCCTATGGTTTTAGGATTAAGATTTCTCCACCTTCTACTTAGGCTATCGGTCAGGTCCATCCACCTTCTCTTACTGGCGCTATTATCTTGTGTCACAGAGGGCGGTTCCTGATGTACTAACCACCTTAGTCTTTACTTATATGTAGTTCCCCTCCTACTCCCCGATATTTTTCCTCTCTATTAGTTTGTTTTCCCCTCCTCTCCTCCCTCCCTGTTTTCACTTATTACTGGTCTCATTCTAGTTATAGGCCCATGTTTCTAATGCTTACTGCTTTTTGCCCTCCTCTTCTGAAGAAGTACAACCACATATCTTGTACACCATATTAGGAATGTTTGGTTGCAAGTAACAGAAAAACAAATCAGAGTAAATGCGGGTGTATTTGCCTAACATGATATCAAGTCTAGAGGTAAGCCAGCTCAGCTCATCAGAGCCACTCAACATGATGGCGTTTGTTGCCATGGTGATACCAGATGGCCAGTTCCAGTCTTCAGGTCTACATTAAAAGGGAGAAGAAGGGAATGGATCGTCTATTAAAAAATTAGAAACAGGTGCCAGGGGAGATGGCTCAGTGGGTAACAGCACTTGCTGTACAAGCATGAGGACCGAAATTTGATCCTGATCACCCACACCAAAAGCCTGCCAGGCCTTGTATGCCGGGAACCCCAGTGCTAAAAGGGTGTGGAGACAGGTGGATCTCTGGGGATTGCTTGTCAGCCATTCTAGCCCCCCCCAAAAAAGGAGACCTCGAGATTCTGCATCACAGAAATAAGTCAGAGGGCTGGTTGTGGTGGAGCATGCAGGTAGGAAATTGCTGAGAGGTGGAGGCAGGAGGATCAGGAGTTCGAGGCCAGCCTGGGCTACACATTTTGGTGGTTTCTGTGGCGGCGGTAGAGAGAGAGGCTCGGTGAGGTGAATGCCTCCCTCCAGGCTCCTGGCAGCCCTCCCGTGAGTGCCCCGCGGCGGGAAGCACCTCCCATTGGACATCAATGCAGGCCTGAAAAAGCAATCTCTTCCTCCCAAGCCATGGCATATCAGTTGTACAGTAACACCACATTGAGAAACAGTCTTCACGAGAGCCTAGCTGAGCTCACACAGTCTCAGCAGGTCACTCTCAACTTGCCCTTCAAGTCTGCTTCAGTTTCATGAGGCTGTGGACTCAGCACTGGCCCAGAGGGTCAGGGACAGCCAATTTCAGGGACTCTCTGAATACATACAGAGTCTGCGATAACGTACGGACTTTTGTACTGAATGATGTTGAATTCAGAGAAGTGACGGAACTTATTAAGGCGGACAAAGTGAAAATTGTAGCCTGTGATGGTAAAAATACAGGGCTCCAACACCACAGAATGAATGGGAAGATGGCTTTTCACTGCCTCTCCTGTTGTTACTCCTTGTCTTTGGAAGAGAAGCACAGGAGAGACTCTCATTTATTCTCACCATGCTTCTGTCCCACAGAGAACTGCAAGGCCTGCGGCTCTGCGCTCTTACGTTACCTTTATTATACATAGAGCATAAACAAAATAGCTTTTTAAAAGTATTTTTATTTACTTGAGACACACACACAGAGAGAGAGAGAGAGAGAGAGAGAGAGAGAGAGAGAGAATGACATGCCAGGGCCTCCAGCCACTGCAAATGAACTCTAGATGCATGTGCCACCTTGTGCATATGGCTTACATAGGTACTGGGGAATTGAACCTTGGTCCTTTTACTTTGCAGGCAAGTGCCTTAACTGCTAAGCCATCCCTTCAGCTCCCAAATTAGCTTTTTTTTCTTTTTAGTGAAAATCAAAAGTGATTGCTTCCCTAAAAATATTCTTTAATAAAGCCTTTGAAAAGGCAAAAGAAAAGAAAAGAAATAAGTCAGAGGGATGATATAGGATGCCCAATGTCCTTTTCTGGCCTCTACACATGAGCATATGGTTATAGAGGGAATCTGCATACACATGTATGACACATGCACATGCACAGACTTCCAGCAATGAGATCTTACTAACAATCAAACTTTTTTTTTTGTCTTTTTTGAGGTAGAGTCTCACTATAGGCCAGGCTGACCTGTAGTCTCAGGATGGGCTCGAACTCACAGTGATCCTCCTACCTCTGCCTCTCGAGTGCTGGGATTAAAGGTGTGCGCCACCACACCCAGCACAATCAAACATTAAAAAAAAAAAAGAAAGAAATTAGGAACAGACTTTCAATTAGGTTATTATATCTTTTTTTTCTTTCTCTAAGATCATCACTCATGGCCATGGATGATCCCAAGGGAGGCTGCCACACAACGCCTGACAAAGGCAACACAATAAAGAAAGAGTTTGTTTTGGCTTGCAGTTTGAGGGGTACAGCCCATCATGGTGGGGAAAGGATGGCTATATGGAGATGAGTCAGCTGGTCACATTGCAAGTACAGCCAGGAAGCAGAAAGTGATGCATGTTTGTGTGTAGCCTGCTTGCTCCTTATTTTTTTTTAATTTTGTTTATTTTTATTTATTTATTTATTTGAAAGCAACAGACAGAGGGAGAAAGAGGCAGAGAGAGAATGGGCACGCCAGGGCCTCCAGCCACTGCAAATGAACTCCAGACACGTGCGCCCCCTTGTGCATCTGGCTAACGTGGGTCCTGGGGAATCGAGTCTCGAACCGGGGTCCTTAGGCTTCACAGGCAAGCGCTTAACAGCTAAGCCATCTCTCCAGCCCCACTGCTTGCTCCTTTTAATTCAGTCTGGGACCCCAGCCCATGGAATGGTACTGCCCACATTGAGGGAAAGTCTTCTCACCTCCATTAACCTGATCTAGATAATCCGTCAAAGTCATGCCCAGAGATTTGTTTTCATGGCGAGTCTAAGTCCGATAAATTAAGTACCAAATTGGGGAGGTGTGAGTGAGGCAAGGAAGGCGAGTGAACCTACGGAGGCCATGTCGCTCTCCAATGTGTCTGCGGATCAGTCTTCTTACTTACTGCTCGTGTCCCTGTAGTGCCGCTCTTCTCTGTTGAAATTCAGTGTCATCTGCTAATCTTCTACTAAGTGCTTTCTGCAGAATGCATCTCTAATTGAATAACCTTGGACATAAGTGGGTGAAAGATACCGGCTGGGTACTGTTCTGAAAACCACCCTTTCGTATTAGTTTTTCCACTACTGAGCAATTTAATTAGACATTCGTAATATGTATGCAAATCACGTTCATCTGTTAATAATAACAGCAAACCTGGATGGCCCATGCTTGACATATAGGTGTAAGGATGACTCAATGTGCATAGGGAGACTTCATTCACATCTTTAGTGCTTATCTCGGTAATTCCTCACAATAGTTCAGTTTTATGATATGAATTTATTGGAGCTAAACTCAACTAGCTAATGTATGATTAATTTTTTCCACTTCAGTTCCAATTACTAATTGATTTAAGCCCAGCGCTCTGTCTTCTCTCTGCCGCCCTCCCATCGCCAGGATCACAACACTCACGTGTTACCTTACTTTGCTCTGCAGCGGTGTGACCGGGAGGATGTGATCTGTGTCTTTTCTTGTTTACCATCTGCTTAGTAGAGTGCCTGGGCCCTGCTAGGTACACAGCACTGGTTGAATTAGAATCACCCAGTGACTCCTGACAACATTCTGTTACATATCAACAGCACAGCAGTCCTGACTGGCTACTGTTCCCGTCATGGGCTAGCCAATGTTTACATGAAGGGAAAAATTAGAAAACTGAGGCTAGCCACACCGCAACTGGATATTTAGTCTTTATATGATTGTTGCTTTTTTCTTTTCTTGAAGCCATATTCACGTTTTTATAGTTCAGGTACTCTGAAATACAATCAATGTGTTCCCCGATCCCAAGTTCCAGGGGATTATTAGGGTCCTAATTTGGGTTGGAAGTCTGACCCTCCCCTAGCTATCTGTGGCCACATCATAACGCCCTATTTGTGAACATTAAGTCTGGGTAGAAGTGATGCCCAGAAATGGGAGGTTGAGATAGACAGTACTGTAGGCCGCCCTAAAGGCAGCTGTACTTCTTAGCTTCACCAAGCTCGGCTCTCTCTAGGGCACGTGTGCATGCCCAGCTTTCACTCACTCGGTAATCACTGAACACCAGGTGTGGGTCCTGTGACCAATTTTGAGTTTTGCCTCCTACGCTATGTCTCCGTTTCTTCATCTGAAAACAATAGTTCTATACTTTTGGGACCTTTTTGAGGGTTGAAATTTCACGCATGTTACATATTATAGATGCTATGTATTAATGGGCCATGTCTAGAAGGTGTACTATATTCTGTGTAACATGTGTATAACCTTGGAACAGTGCCTGGAACATCAGGATTTATGAAAATGTCAGTCGTTACACATCTACAGTTTCCTTTCCACAATTGTAAAATCTGAAAGTTCTTGAAAACCAAAGTTTCTTCTTAACTTTGCAGACATTCTGACCTGATCTGAAGGGATGTGAGATGATTTCAGAGCCTTATTTAGTCACCTGGTGTGAATATTCACACATCTTGCTGAAGAAATGTCACTGTGGCAGGTTACAGGGTGTAGCGCCAGCCTTTCTGGTAATATTACATAATATTGCCATTTTCAAGTGAAAAACTTCTGAGATACGTCTGAGCCTAAGGTTTCCCGTGGGAGTTTGAGGCCTTGATTTTCTCTGTCCAGCATCCTCCTCACCCATAGCACCATCCTCTAACACCATGCCTGGATCAATGCGCTATAGTCTCTGCCTTGAAGCACTCTCCAAGCGCTGAGTAGATTAATGTCAGCCCGGTATGCCTGGATCAGAGGCCTCCTAGGTCTTGTGGAGTGGTCAGGATAGCTTTTTACTTAGAGAAGGTTACAGAAGGGCCATTGCATAGAGGAAAGCATCGCAAAGTGGTGCCTGAGGTTGTGTCTGGCCAGCACAAGGGACTAAGGATTTGCCAGTGAGTGAACCAAGCCTTGCGGTTTAATCAGCGTGTAGAATTTTGCACATCTGTAGAGGGCAGAGTAACCCCTGAGTGAGACACTACAGAGGGATGAGGACTTTTGGGGTGCCGTGGGAAGCTGTAAGAAGGAGCTAGCATTGTCTTTGGAGTCAGAGATGACCTCCCTGAACAAGCTACACCTCCAGCCAGACCTGAGCAGGAATGAATAGGAGGGAACCAGATAAGAAGCTGAAAACCTGTGAATAGATAAAAGGAAGCCACTCATCAAGGGTCAGAAGGCTGGAGAAAGCATTCTGGCCCCCTTTTACAGAACAGGAGTCAGTGGGGCTAGAAGAGAGAGTCAACAGACAGTGGAAGAGTGGCCCTCATAGCCTACTTTGCCCCTTTAGGCTAAGGACCCATAGGATGATCTCTTAATGGACACAGCCCTCGCTTGTGGCTCTTGTTCCAGCGTTACTAACGCTTTCTTTCATTCTCAAATGTACTCTGTTTGGATTATTAAAGTATGTGGTCCATCCTGTTTACAGGCCAACTTGGGGAACTGAGAATTTATCTTCAAGGAATGACAAGATGCTGTTTTAAATAATGCACATTTAGAACTGGAGAGATGGCGCTTGCCTGTAAAGCCTTGATTCCCCAGGATCCATATAAGCCAGATGCACAAGGTGGTGCATGCATCTGGAGTTCTCTGGCAGGGCTGAAGGTCCTGATGCACCCATTCTCTTTCTAGCTACCACCAAGGCATACTTTGGGCCACTTGGCTCTGACCAATAAATATAAAGGTCTTTTGTCTTACGTTGCTGCCATTCTTTTGGTCTCAAGAGTGACTAGCATAATCAGACGTAGCAAAATAAACTAGAGTGCTGGTCAGCTGAGTGACCTTTGTGGCCATAGGTGGGGAATATTACTTGTGAGTGTGTGTACACATGCACATGGAAACGGCCGGTGTCTTACGGGCCTGACAGATGATGTTCTTTCCTCAGTTGAACTTCCAGGGATTCCTGTGTTGTCTGGAACTACCCTGAGAAACAATCCTAGGCCTGTCTCAGAAAATTCTGGAAGGGTGGCGTCCTGTTCTTTCCTTTCTCCCTGTGTGTGTTTGTGCATTTGTGTGTGTGTCCATGCATCTTTATTTGTATGTGTGTGTATGTGTGTGTGTGTGTGTGTACATGTGCTTATATGAAAACCCTTGCTTAGCTGCATGTCATGATTTGGTTTTTTCCCTGATTTGATTTGCTGGTCAGATCTGGCAGCTGGCAGATACTTATTTATCAGTGTCGTGGTTTCAGCCAAAAAAAAAAAAAAAAAAAAAAAAAGACAAGAGAAGCCAGACGTGGTGGCACACACCTTTAATCCCAGCACTCGGGAGGCAGAGGTAGGAGGATCAACATGAGTTCGAGGCCACCTTGAGACTACAGAGCGAATTCCAGGTCAGCCTGGGCTAGAGTGAAACCCTACCTTGAGGGGGGGGGGGAAGGCAGGAGAAAACTCAGGAAAACCTGAGATTTGTGTTTTACATCTTGTATTGGAAGCTTTTAGAGCCTTGGGGATGCAGATTCACCCCTTTGGGGACCCCTTTGCTCTCAGTTTTTATTTCTGTCACATTTTGAGCTCTCTCTCCCTCTCCCTCTCCTGCGTGCTGCTGGGGAGGTGGGAAGATAAAAGCTACATGACTCTCTGCTCATCGCCCTGAGGCCCCAGTGGGGTGTAGTTTATGGAAGCTGAGACTTAAGGAGCAGATTCCTCCCTCATGCTGAGAAGCAGCTGGAACTCCTCAGAGCTGCTGTGTACGGCTCCACGGTCTTCACTGTGCTGCCCCTGCAGGTGGGCGGCTGTAGGTGAGGGCAACTGAGCTCCTCCTGCAGTGGCTGCTTGCAGACCACCCCCAGGCTGCCTCTTCCCTAGGTGAATTCCTGGCAGGCTGGTAAGCCAGGGTGGGGCGGACCCACATAAACACACAACCCGCATACATATGCATGCACACAGAGACACACACGCATGGCAAACACACCATGTGACAATGTCAATTGGTCAGTTTACTGTCAAATAGTTGTATTTTTACTCCAAAGACAAGTTATAATTTAAGAGCCTGTTTGTTTGGAATTTGCCCCTTGATCTTAAAAAAAAAAGTTTTTTTATTATTATTTTAGAGACAGATACATAGAGAGAGATTGAGATTGGCACACCAGGGCCTCAGCCAGTGCAATCAAACTCCAGATGCTTGCACCACCTAGTGGGCATGTGCGACCTTGCACTTGCCTCACCTCTGTGCATCTGGCTTACATGGGATCTGGAGAGTCAAACATGGGTTCTTAGGCTTCACAGGCAAGTGCCTTAACCACTAAGTCATCTCTCCAGCCCCTCTTGAACTTTTTACTTTTCTTTCTTTATTTTTTAAAATTTTAAAATTATTATTAGTTAGGTACACAGTGTGTAGACAGTCATGTTGGTACTATTGTTAGCCTCCTCCCTGACCTCCCCCCTCTACAGGGACCCTCCTCGTTGTGGAATGTGGGTCATGCATTGTGGGGTTAGCCATCAGTTATGAGTAAGAGGCAATGTCTCTGTGTATCATGACCCAACATGTGGCTCTAGCAATCTTTCCGCCCCCTCTTCCTCAAGTTTCCCTGAGCCATGTTGGGTTCATTTTAGGTCTGCTTCAGTGTTGAGGTCTTGGGAGCCTCTGTGTCTCTGGATCTCTGGCTTGGTCGGAGTTGAGTGTTCTCTGTGTCTATCTCCTTCACCCTTGTGCTGGTACCAGGTTCACCAAGAAAGTTCTTGCTCATTTCCCCAAGTACTCTATGGTTTCAGCTGGGGCCCTGCTGAGGTGCGATGGGCTGATTCTCTCCTCAGGATTTGCGTCCATCTTTCCATTCCCAGGAGGTGAGGTGTGGTTAGGTGGACACCATCTTGACCAGAAGTCTCCCCCCCCCCCCCCGTTGAACTTTTGAGCCTAGCCTGGCTTGAAGTGAACACTGGATGCCCTGTTAGTATAGAGGTCTGACCATCCCATCCACTTGAGGGATGTCAGCATTCTCCTGACCTTCTCCTCTACGTCCAGTCTTGGCCGATTCCTACTTAAGGCTTGATACTTCTGTTTCTTGAATAACAGCTCTTAGTGACCCTGACCCTTGTGACAGTGACACCGAACAATAATATGAGTGGTAACTGAGTTTTAATTTGCTTTAAAATCCTAATGTAGAGTGTTTTCCCCAGGAGTTGCATGTGAGAGGCTCTCATTCGTCTCACTATACAAAACCTGCCAATATCCCTTTGAAGAGCTCCCCCCACACACACATATGACGCAAATAATCCCAACTAGATTCCACTCCCTAAAGGATCCCAATAATCACACTGGCTGGGAACCAGCATTTTCACACATAGGCCGTTGAGAGACATTGACCACACTAAGAGGCAAGGTATAAATACTTTAGATTTGGTGGACATATGGTCTGAATTTTAGCTACTCATCTCCATAGCTGTAGTGTAAAAGAGCCATAGGCGATATGTAAATAAATGGGGGTAAGCTTTATACCAATAAAACTTTATTATAGGCACTGAAATTTGAATTCTGTTTAATTTCACGTGTCACAAAATGTTCCCGTTTTCTTTCAACCATGTAAAACTACAAAGGCCATTCATATAAAAATAGGCAGTGAACTCCATGTGACCAACCAATCCCTGGTAAATTGTTGCCCCAAAACGCATCGCGTCTAAGCTACCAGAATAGCATGAAGTGGGAATTGCCTCATGAGGGTTAGCATGTAACTTTCTGGAGTTGGGGTGTGAAGTCCTAGGCCTTGCTAGAGGTGTTGTGTTGGCTACATGTGTATGCACTTGCCAAACCTATGGAGGGATATTAATGACCTAACATTTTGTTTCCTTGAGTGCAAAGAAAAGGAACATATGTTGCATGACAGCCCCCCCAAAATCTCAGTGGCATACGGTGGACAATAAGCCTTTCTTTCTTTCTTGTGTATCTGTGGGTCAATGGGGCAAGCCCTGTTCCACGCACATTCCTATCCTGTGCCCGAGGCTGGGTGGGCCTGGCTCACGTAGGTGATGGCAGACGCACAAGCCACCAGACTGAACAGCGCATGCGTGCCGCAGCCCTGGGCGTGCTGCGCGGCTCAGGGTGGCTGTGCATCCTAATTTAGGAAGATGTGTCTGCGGTGCAAACAAAGTTGGGCCCCTTATGTACGAAACCTGCCAAGTCTTAATCTTCCAATGGATGGCAGATGTTACAGGACAGTTACACACACACACACACATGAAATGTGAAAAGAGCAAAACAGAACTGAATACAACCAAGTGCCAAAGTCCATCTCCAGGTAAAAATAGGTTTCCGGCCGATCAGAACGGACGTGTCCTGTGCTGTCCACGCAGGGCGGAGGACACCTGGGACAGCGCTTCCTCGGCTTGGGTACTGCTCCGCCTCTCTTACGCAGCCAGAGCTCCCGAGGGTCCTCGTCCGCCCACACTTCCAGTAGCCCCTGTTGCTGCAGCCTGTGCTTTTACTTACACTTCAGACCCTCGTGCCTGTCTTTCTTGTCTTTCAAGGTAGGGTCTCACTCTAGCCCAGGCTGACCTGGAATTCACTATGTAGTCTCAGGGTGGCCTCGAACTCACAGCGATCCTCCTACCTCTGCCTCCCAAGTGCTGGGATTAAAGGTGTGTACCACTATACATGGCAAAGTATCTTGATTATTTATTATTTTCCAGGTAGAGTGTCGGCTGACCTGGAGATATCTACTTTCTTTTAAAAATATTTCATTTTATTTGTTTATTCATTTGACAGAGAAAGAGGGAGGGAGGAGAGAGAGAGAGAGAGAATGAGAATTGACACACCAGGGCCTCCAGCCACTGCAAACGAACTCCAGATGCTTGCGCCCCCTTGCGCATCTGGCTAACGTGGCTCCTGGGGAATCGAACCTGGGTCCTTTCGCTTTGCAGGCAAACACCTTAACCGCCATGCCATCCCTCCAGCCTGACATCTACCTTTTTTTTTAACTTTATTTGTTTGTTTTGTTTGTTTTGTTTTGTTTTGTTTTTTCTCAATTTTTATTAACATTTTCCATGATTATAAAAAATATCCCATGGTAATACCCTCCCTCCCCCGAATTTCCCCTTTGAAATTCCATTCTCCATCATATCCCCTCCCCATCTCAATCAGTCTCTCTTTTATGTTGATGTCATGATCTTTTCCTCCTCTTATGATGGTCTTGTGTAGGTAGTGTCAGGCACTATCCTTTTATTATGTGTTTTTATAGTATGGGAGTGTCTTATGGGAAGATTAGGAGAATTGGAGGCATTGAACACAGAGAACAAAGCAGAAAAGAGTCATATGATTAAATGTGAAGCCCAAGTTCCCGGGAGACAATCATGGAGCTAATCAACATGGGGCGGTTCTGTAGCAATACATCCACGACTTCATTTCTAAGTCTGGGTTATAAAATTTCCCCAGAGCACTTCAGACTATCAAATCCACAGTCTCTGAGGAGCAGGTTGAAGTTTTCTTATCAGCTCTTAGTTGTATCCAGCAGAGGAAGTAAAAAGTGACATAGAGTGGAGCATTCATTAGGTTTAACACCCAGGCTTTGCACTTGTGAATCTTCACTTTTACGCATACTGTTTGTAGACTTGGGCAAGTTATTCAAGTTCCTTCAGCTACAGTTTTCTGTGAAATGAGTAGTAATAGAACCCCTTCCATAGCAAGATTTTGAAGATTCAATGAGATTTTTATATAAAGCCCTTACTACAGTATCTAGCTCATAGAATGCCCTAGAGTGAATGCCAGATATTTTTGTTAGTAAGGTAGAGGACATTATGTTAAGTGAAGTAAGTTAAACACAGACATAAGACATGAAAAATACTTCATGTTCTCATACGTGAATGCTTAAAATATTACGAAGAAGAAGGTATAAGAGGCTAAGAAGGGTAGTAAGGTGGAGAGGTGGAGGGAGGCTGGATAACAGATACGATATACAGTCAGAGAGGAGGAATAAACTCTAGTGTTCTATATCACAAAGACAAGTTCATAGCAATGTGCTAGATTTTATAAAGAACTAAAAGAGGGGCTGGAGGGATGGCTTAGTAGTTAAGACACTTGCCTGTGAAGCCTAAGGACCCAGGTTCGATTCTCCAGTACCCACATAAGCCAGATGCACAAGGTGGCACATGCGTCCAGAGTTCGTTTGTAGTGGCGAGAGGCCCTGGTGTGCCCATTCTCTCCCTCTCTCTCTCTCTCAAATAAACAAATAATTTTTTAAAAGAACTAAAAGAGAGTTCAAAGGTTGCCAACATGAAGAAGTAATAAATATCTGAGGAGACAGAAATGTTCATTACTTTGAATTGATTACATGAATTGTATAGTCATTGAATTATTACAGGAGTGAATAAACGTACACTTACTATATGCCAATTAAAAGAAGTATCCCCAACTATTTCCTCTTAAGAGCCTCCAGTATGCAGAAGCTCCAGTTGTTAGTACCCTCATTGCAATGATAAATCCTACTGAGTCTGGAGTTGGTTGTAACTAGTCTCTTTGTATCAGTTGCTTTCTTGTTGCTGGGACAAAAATACCCAATCAGAAGCAGGTTAGGGAAGGAAAAAGCTTGTTTCAGCTTGCAGTTCCAGGGGCCGAGTCCATCAGAGAAGGGAAAGCATGGCAGGGGCAGGAAGCTGGCTTGCATTGTCACGTCAGCAGGGACGAAGTAGAAAGCAAGAGACGAGCAAGCAATCCAAGGCTATGACACCTCCAGGCCCCTTCCCACAGTGACAACACTTCCTCCAGCAAGGTCCCACCTCCTAATATTCCACAGCCTTCCCAAACAGTGCCACTTTGCTGGGAATCAAGTATGCAAAGACACGAGCCTATGGGGGTCATTTTATATTCAAACCACCATCCCCTCTAAGTCATCGTACATAGTAATTACATTGTCTGTATTTTTCTTAGCTCCATATCCTTATTCCTTCTCCTCCTGTTCCCTCAATATTTTATAGGCTTTATAGCTATTTTACTACATTCCATCATGTTTAATGTTATTCTGAGCATCAATCTAGGCTGAAAATATGAGTGAGTTTTAAACAGTATTTACATAAATATATGTGCTATAAAACCAAATGGGTTGTGAAGGTGTGCTATGGGGAGATCAGTAGCATTCTGAAGTTAGCTTGTTCCTCCAACAAATACTGAATTGCTACAGTCAGTCAGTGCACCAGTGATTTGGACGCCACCACTTACTGACAAGAGAGCATACAGTAAGTGGGATGACCTCGGATGCACGGAGAAGAGGACCTTGGCACCCTTAGGCATGGGCCAGCCATGTGAGTTCCTGGAGGAAAACTGCTCCAGGAGGAGGAACTGCAGGAGAAAGCCACGAGGGGAGAGCAGATCTGGCGTGAAGGAACGGACAGGAGACCTGTGTGGAAAGGCAGAAAGTGAAGGGAAAGGGCGAGAGAGCCTGGCAAGGCTGGGTCGTGGAGGCTGAGCAAGCCACAGTGAGGAGGTGTTTTGGTTTCTGTGTGGCCTGTTGGTTTTGGTTTTATGGTTGCACAAATCCTTCCCCGCCCCCATGTGTACATCCTGTCCCTAGAACCTGTGACGTGTTCCCTTGCACAGTAGAAGGAGCTGAGCTGATGTGAGCGAGGTGAAGGAGCTCGAGATGGGGAGGGCATCAAGGTGGACCCGGTGTGACTGAAGGTGACCTTATTGAAGAGAAGGGGGAGGATCAGAGTCAGAGGGGAGGAAGAGACCTAGAGTCAAGTACCACAGGTGACCTCCAGAAGCCAAAAGAAGGTAAGAAAATGGGTTCTCCTCTGAATGCGACAGCAGAGCCACAGCCTTTCCAATACCTTGATTTTAGACTTCTGGCCTCCAGAAGTTTGTGTCGTCGTTGTCTGCTGGTTCATGGAAATTTGTTACAGCAATAGAAAACTAATAGTGGAGATGAACTCCAAGATACCATGCGAAGCTATTAGAGGGCTTAAGCGGGGCAGCAACAGGATCATCGATTTTAAGTCTATGCTGCTGAAAAGCAGGTGTGGCGGCAGACGGGCAAGTCATCGGCTGTGGCAGTGGTCTCGGGAGAGGCTCAGTGGGGCAGGGCACAAGAAGGGGATGGAGAGGAAAGCACAGAATTTGTAAACAACTAACAAGAATTTCTGATAGCCTGGGGGTGAGGATGCCAGGAGAGATGCCAGGGTGATATTTTATCATGGAACTGGGGACATTTATTGAAGTAGGAGAAAACTGGAAATGAGGTATTTGGGAGGGGTGGTTATTATGCATTCTGCTTGGGATGCACAATGGCTTGAGATGCCTATTTGATCTTGAAGTTCATGTTGAAGAAGGAGATGGATACGTCGCCATAGGTCTCAGAAGAGAGATGGTCCACACACATCCTCTCTCCACAGGCAGTGGTATTTGCTCTCTTTCTGTGGTAACTACCCCTCTGTCACTGTGAGCATAGTTTAGGGAAGAATCATTTATTTTAGCACATGGTTTCAGACTTTGGCCATCTAGCTCCATTGCTTTTGGCCCAAGGAAGTGGGAGCATTTGGAAGAAGAAGTTAACTTCGTGGTGGATGGGAAACAGGTTAAAAGGAAGTGGACTGGGCACCAGGTGTGATCTTCAAGGGCATGCTTTCTGTGCCCTATTTTCTCCATCTTGGCTCTACCCTGCAACGTTTCTAGAACCTCGTAAAATAGCACTGCCAGTTGGTGACCAGTCCTTCAACTCATGAGCCTATGGGGCGACATTTCTCATTCAAACTCTAACACTGCAGAACCTCTGGTGACCCATCACTCATTGACCACCTGACCAGCTCTGCTTGATCCTTCATTCTGACCGTTGTCCTGGCCTTCTTTTCCATTGCCTCCTCAGTGAACGGACCGAGTGAATAATTTAACAAAGTCTAAAATGAGGCCTAGTCTGTTTGAAAACTAAAGGGGAATAAAGAAATTGATGTAGATTAATTTGTGCCCCAAATGTGTTCAGTTATTTAGTGCTTTTTTTTTTTCAGAGAGCTAAATGGATTCCGTGAATTTTAATTGATGTTTAACTTTTAATTGTGTTCATGTAGGGTGGCCAGTTGGAACTATGCCTAATACGACTGATGAGTGTACACACATTTGCATGCAGTAAGCCTTCCCAGGGCCAGCCAGGGAGAAAGGCTCCAAGTGAGAGGAGGAAACCTACCCAGAGTGAATCAGCCAAAACACGATGTGGGGGACGGGGGGGGGGGAGTAAAAAATTACCAATCTTGTTTTCTGTTTATCTTAAATAAATATAGGTTTGCTATTATGTCCATTTGTGTTTCCTGTTTTAATTTTTTTTGAACAAGAAAAGAGGATCTTACGAGGTATTGGCTTATTTCCAGTGGGCAGAACTCTAATTTATAGAAGTTTATGGTTCAGATTGTTTGGTCAGCCCAGCAAATGTTATTTTCTGAAAATCTATTCTCTGTGAAAAGACTTTGGTAAGTGCTGACAGGGGTGTGTGTGTGCACAGTAATTAAGATGGGTTTCTGGCTAAATCACTGACTCAGGCACTGTTGTCGTCTTACATAAGAAGTGGGGTCAGCTTCAGGCCCGTGCACAGCTTCCTGGCTCCCCCTGGTTCTTCTAGCCCCACCCTCTTGGGTTCCGTGGCTCCCTCTGTAGGTTAGTGGAAGGATGGCTCCAGCTATCACATCTAGTTGTTTTAAATATATATATATATATTTTTTTGTTTATTTATTTGCAAACAGAGAGACAGAAGAGAGAGAATGGGTGTGCCAGGGCCTCTGCATAATCCACTCTGGGCATTTGGCTTTACGTGAGTACTTGGAAGTCAAACTCAGGTCATTAGGCTTTGTAGGCAAGTGCCTTAACTGCTGAGCCATCTTTCCAGCCTGTATATATATATATATATATATATATATATATATATATATATATATATGTAGAGAGAGAGAGAGAGAGAATGAGTATGGGCATGACAGGGCCTCCTACCATTGCAAAGAAACTACAGATTCATGTGCCACATTGTGCACGTGGCTTTATGTTGGTGCTGGAGAACTGAACCTGGCCATCAGGCTTTGGAAGCAAGTGCCTTTAACCGCTGAGCCATCTCCCCAGCCCCGCATCCAGTTTTGATGTCATACAGGGGGACAAGTAACGGTTGTCTCTTCTGTGTCATCTTTCCTAGAAGCCCTTTGGATGACTTTGCCCACATCCCATCTGCCAGGATTGGGTCGCATGCCAATTTGTAAACCAGTAAAACCAGTCACTGACTGAAGAAATGGAATTATCACAATTGGCTTAGACCAGAAGTTGACAATCTACAGCGGACAATCTACTACCTGTTTTCATATTGTTCTTCTGGCACAAGCCACACCCACCATTATGATTGTCTGCAGCTGCCCTTGTGCTGCCTCGGCAGAGATGAGTAGCTCAGACAGAGGTGCCAACCCACGAAGCCTAGAATATCTACTGTGTGCCCCCTTATGACAAAGAGCCAGTGCTTGGCTTTCATAACTCACCTGGGATTGGGAGTTCTACAGGGACAAGCACCGCAGCCACTTTAAACCCAAAAGGATTATGGGAAATGATCCTGCTCCTCCAAGGGAGTGCTGGGGGAAATGGCAGTTCAATACATTAAAATAGCTACAAGTGCAGGCTGAAGTTGGACGCTCAAATGTCATATAAATATTTGCAATTGAAAGCAAACTGTCTTTTCATTATAGATTTGGGGACAGGAACACCTTCTACCCCTACCCTGTCCCACAAGAAATTACAGAGGTGACTGACTAAAACAGAGACACTTAGGGACATGAAAACAGATTCTATCCTAGGAAACAAATAGTATTATCTAGAAGCAGGTATATACAGTCAAGAACCCATCCTCAAAAGAAGGAGGGCTAGATAACGTCAATTAACACTAGCTCTCCAGAGGAAGCCACCCTCTGCCCTTAGGATTCCGCTTCCTTCCTGCGCGGCAGTGCATCTTAAAACCAAAAGCAGCGGTGCAGATGACCTGTGTTCCTTTTGTTTTTTAAATTTGTTTTTGAGAGGGGTTCCCACTGTGTGGCCCAGCTGCCCTTAATTCACAGTCCTCTCGGCTCAGCGTCCTGGAGTACAGGGATTACAGATATGCACCATCACGCCAGGTCAATGTTTAAGAGATTAATGAATCATCAGCATGAGGGATCCTTATAGAATTAGATGCTAAGTGTCTTGACTGGGGCACAGCTTTACAGAATAATAAGATTATGTAGATGTTAACACGTGTATACACACACACACACACACACACACACACACACACACATGGACAAGTAAAAAGGAAAAAATCGAGTAAAGTAGATGGATTGTACCAATGTCATAGTCTGCTGTAGTCTTGAAAACCCACTGGGAGAAATGGGATAAAAGGCACAAGGGATCACTCTATTATTTCTTATGACATGTCAAGCTATAATTATCTCAACAAAGTTTCTCAAGAAAAAAATAAAAAAGAACAGTGAGACCCTGGATAGGTAGAAAAGTATTGCATGATTTCATCTCAGATGACCGTACAGCAATTACCAGAAATTTGGAAAAGTTGTGGAGAACAGGGATAGTAATAAAAGTGGAAAAATGCTGTACCCCCCCCTTTTTTAACATTGACATTCATTTAATCTCCGACTAGTTCATACTGGATTGTCAGCTCCATATAGCAATTAGGAAAGAATAAAGAGATCACTAGGAACCAGTGAAGTTCTCCAAGAATCCTCATTATAGCAGTCTGGCTTAGGAAGCAGCATATAGTTACTCAATCTTAATTTCAGAAAAGCACTCATAAAACCCCATTCATTTCAATTTTATTGAAAATAAGATTGCACAGTTAGTGGAAGACAGCCCATTGAATCGTTTTTGATGGAGAATATTTATTTTGTTGGCTTGAAGCCAAATAATGCTTATTAGTAAAAAAAAAAAAAAAATTCATTGCGGGCTGGAGAGATGGCTTAGTGGTTAAGCGCTTGTCTGTGAAGCCTAGGTAACCCCGGTTTGAGGCTCGATTCCCCAGGACCCACGTAAGCCAGATGCACAAGGGGGCGCACGCGTCTGGAGTTCATTTGCAGTGGCTGGAGGCCCTGGAGCGCCCATTCTCTCTATCTATCTGCCTCTTTCTCTCTGTTTGTCGCTCTCAGATAAATAAATAAAAATTAAAAAATTAAAATAAAATAAAATAAATCATTGCTACTCTAAGACATTTGGATGATTTTCTTTACAGATGATCTCAGAAGGATACCTCATTAAGATAGATTGCACTGGGTGTGGCAGCTCATGGTTGTCAGCTCAACAGGCTGAGGCAGGAGGCTTGCTGTGACTTTAAAGCCACACAGTGTTACATAGTGAGTTCTAGCTCAGCCCAGGTTACAGAGTAAGACTCTGTCTCAAAATAAAATAAAATAAAATAAAATAAAATAAAATAGCTTTGTATCAGGTTGTATGGAAGTGTTCGAGCAATGAGCCCAATTGTGGGCTGCAGAGATGGTTAAGTCAGTAAAGCACTTCTTTTTTTTTTTTTTTTTTTTTGGTTTTTCGAGGTAGGGTCTCACTCTAGCCCATGCTGACCTGGAATTCACTATGGAGTCTCAGGGTGGCCTCGAACTCCCGGCGATCCTCCTACCTCTGCCTCCCGAGTGCTGGGATTAAAGGCGTGCGCCACCACGCCCGGCTAGTAAAGCACTTCTTGCACGAGCACGAGAACTGGAGTTCAGAATCCCGGCACCCGTGTAGATTCTCAGGGGATGTTCAGCCTCCTGTACTCCCAGTACACAGTGTGGAGCTGGGAGCACGCTGGCTAGCTAGACTAGCTGAATTGGCAATCTGGGTGAACCATGAAGGGAAGAGCGATGGAGGGAGTCACCTGGTGTCAACATCGTACCGTGCACACGTACACACTCACCCACACCACGTGCACCCCCATGCATGCCACACACATACACACACACTGAAACAAAGCAATGAAGCAGTAATTCATCACCAACCTGCAAGATGAAAGAGAAACTGTTTAATAGAAATTCATTGTTTAAAAGCGAGACAAGGACTTACCTGATGCTATAATAGGCTAGGTCTTTTTCTGTAGCGCACAGACAACTGGGAGTAAACCAGGGCCAGCTGTGGGGGGGGGGGGGGTCTGGGAGAAAGTGACAGAGTGGAGAGAAGAGGCAGGGTACAGGAACGGTAGGGAAGGAGGGCAGCCCATAGGGAGTGACCTGGCAGCTGCAGTTTGAGGCATACGGACTCCTTTAAGACAGAGTAAGTTGGTCTCCAATATCTCTGACCACAGAGGTGATCTCAAGTCCCAGGGCTCTGAGAAGGAGGCAGTTTCACCAGGACAGGAAATGGGCTACATAGGGAAACGAGTACCGAAACATTACGGACTCACCCCCTTTCTCATGTGTGCATGGGACGGTTTCCAAGGCTCTTCTTCTCCATCTGTTCAGTGGGGAATAAAACTACTGGCTTCTTGGACTGTTGGAAGGATTAAACGTGGCTTACTAAATGCTGAGCACAGTCCTTTGGATTGTGTAGTAGACATCTGCTGATGGGGATGAACTAGCTCTATTTATAGCTGCAGATGGATTGTAGAATGTATTTCACTTTAGGAGGGATTTCCTATGACAGTGACTCAGGATCTTGGCTCTGTGACATTAGTTAGAATCACTTCAGGAGCTTAATAAAAACCACCAAGTCTTAAAAGGGTACCTAAGCCGGGTGTGGTGGCGCACACCTTGAATTCCAACACTCAGGAGGCAGAGGTAGGAGGATCGCTGTGAGTTCGAGGCCACCTTGAGACTGCATTGTGAATTCCAGGTCAGCCTGGGCTAGAGCGAGATTCTACCTCGAAAACCAATATAAAAGAAGGGTACCTAGATTATTGAATCAGAATCTCTGGAGTTGGACCCAGACATTAATAGTATTTAAGCTCTTTAGATGATTTTTAAATGTGTGGCCAACATCAGGAGATTTTTGTCTGTGTCATCAGTCCTTATTGTCATTGTCCTAAGTGCTGACTAAATCCTCAGGCTGCTGCTTGACTGAGAGAGCAGGGAGTCGTACAGTAGATGGAGCTTGGGATGAGCTAACAGAGAGGGGAGCTGTGAAGACACAACCTCTAACCCTACATGTCTGCGTGGAGAGAAGTGCTGTCTGTGTACAATGGAGAGAGAGCGGCACACTGAGCTCGGAGCGGATTGCGGCTCATCTGCAGCACGGCCCGTGTTTAGGGAGGATGTGGATGAGGAGAGACACCCTCCCGGGCCTTGGACTTGGCAGTGTCAAGAATGGCATTCTGGGGACAATATAGTGTAAGGAGGGGATGCTCAAGACAATTCAAGTTTGTGAAGTAGAGCAAGGAGTAAATAGATGTCTTTTTTTTTGTTTGGAATTTTTTTTTAATTTATTAGAGAAAGGGAGATGGGTGTGTCAGGGCCTCTAACCACTGCAAACTGAACCAGGGTCTTTGGGCTTCACAGGCAGTGCCTTAACTGCAAAGCACTCTCTCCAGCTCTATTTTTCTTTCTTTTTTTTAACTTAAAAAATTAATTTTAATTTTGTTTATTTATTTGAAAGAGAGAGAGAGATAAAAAGAGAGAGAGAATGGGCATGCCGGGGCCTTTGGCCACTGCAAACGAACTCCAGATGCATGCGCCACCTTGTGCATCTGGCTTATGTGAGTCCTGGGGAATCAAACCTGGGTTCTTTGGCTTTGCAGGCAAGCGCCTTAATTGCTAAGCCATCTCTTCAGTCCTTCTTTCTTTATTTTTATTAATTAGAAACTTTGTTGTATGGACAAATCATGTCCCTATTATATCTCTTCCTCCCCACCCCCACTCCACTGAAGGCCCTCCTCACTGGGGTTACTGGTATTCACCATGCGGTTATGGGTTATGAACGCAGCCGTAAGAGATGTATTTTGATGAACAGCCTCTTAGGTTTAGGCCTGAAAGGGGGAAACACAGACAAGCACATGCGTTTATCGAGACTAGTGGAGAAATACACTGGACAGACTCTAAACAATTCATACACTTCCTCTGCATCCAAGGCATGTTTGTTTTGCTCCTTTTTGTTTTGATTTTCAGACGGGGTCTTGGTCTTGCTAACATAGTTCAGACTGGCTTTGAACTCAAGACCCTTCCCTTCAGCCTCCCCAGTGATGAGACTACAGGCGTCCACCACCGTGCCCAGCTCTGGGCATATTCTGAGAGTTCCTAAAGCACTTAGTGGAAGGTGAACAGGATGGTGAGGGACAGAGCTCATGTCCACTGAGCAACAGTTGAAGACTTAGGGATGTTGGGTCCAGAAAACTCTGGAGAGCTCAGGAGGAGGAGACCCCCATGAACACGGTTGAAATAGCAGCTTGTAGAAGAAAGTTTTGGATCCCTGAATAGCACATGATGAGACATCAAAGGAGTGGGGTGGCATGAAGTTCTTCATGTATTCCAGCATGCCCAACCAGCTTGAACTTGAATGTTAGGATTTTTTTTTTTTAAAGGATATTAAGAAGTTAACATTGTGAGAATTCTTTTTCTAGAATTTTAATTGACAGCTAGTAATTGTATATGTTTATGAGACAGGATGATTTGATTATATGGTTGCAAGGTGGAATGATTAAATCAAGCTAATTAACACATCCATCATCTCATATAGATATCTCTTTTATAGTGAGAATATTTAAAATATATTCTTCCTGCAATTTTGAAACAGACAGTGTTAATTATCGTCACAATTCTGTGCATTAGATCACCAAAGCTTTTTTTTCTGTCTGACTGAAACTTTGTACACTTCAACTAATATTTTTCATTACCCCATATACCCCAGCCCACCCTAGCCTCTGGTAACCACCATTCTACTCTCTACTTCTATGAATTGACTTTTTTTTTTTTTTTTTTTTTGGTGGCATGATTCTTTGATTTCTGTTACAAAGAAAGAAACTATGGCAAGTATTTGAACAACTGAGTGCTACATGTTTGCACAGCCAACCAAGTGAGTCAGATGTTTGTGTAAATAAGGGCTAATTTTTTTTTTAAATATGGATGGAATAACTTGGCCTTATATTTTGGGAGGCATTGGATTTTTCTGCCTTAAAAAAAACTGTTTATACTATTTCACTTGTAACTTAATGGTTTTAGTGCCTTGTCTGAGGCACTGTAATGATCTGAATGTACAGTGTTCCCCACAGAGTCATGCATTTAAATACTTAATCCCAGTTGGTGGCAGTCTTTTGGAGTTGCTGCAGGAAGTGCGTCACCGGGGGCAACCCTTGATGCTTGCTCTGCTCTGGCTCTACCGCCTCCTGCTGATGTGACCACGTGATACCAGCTTCCGGCCCCTCCCATGATGGATTTCCCCTCAACACTGTAGGCCAAGAAGAAACCCTTTGCTTCCTGAAGCTGCTCCGACTAGGTGTTTTGTTCCAGCAACCGGAACGTAACTGATACAGACATCATCCCATACTTTGACAAGGTGAAAACCTCCTCTCTCTAAAATTATACAAATTAATGATCTCAGCAACGATAGCATGCTGTCAAGCACTACAAATATAAATCGTATTGACGGCATTGTTTGCTAAGCTTGCTTCCCAAGCCACCCATGTAAGCCAGAGGCAAAAAGAGGCCCAAGTGTCTGACATTCCTTTGCAGTGGCAAGAGGCCCTGGCAAGCCCATAGACACACATATTTGTACATACAAAAAAAAATACATACTTTTTAAAGTTTTTAAAAATTTATTTATTTATTTATTTGAGAGAGAGAGAGAGACAGAGAGAGGGAGAGAGAGAATGGGCACGCCAGGGCCTCCAGCCACTGCGAACGAACTCCACATGCATGCGACCCCTTGTGCATCTGGCTTAACGTGGGTCCTGGGGGAATCAAACTGGGGTCCTTTGGCTTTGCAGGCAAATGCCTTAACCACTAAGCCATCTCTACAACCCTAAATAAAAATTTTTAAAAAGCTGTCTCCTTAACATGATATCTCCCTTCCAGCTCCCTAATAGACACCGTTTCTATTTACAAATCTGTGTGTTTCTGGGGAAGCGGATGGTCCCTTGACTGGAACATGAGACACGTGTGTTGCTGGGCTGATTCAGGTATCACAGTTCTCTTATCACTATGCAAAGGTCACGTGACTTGGGCTGGGCTACTTCAGTATTGTTAGTGAGATGGAGGCTGGGACAGAGATTTGCTTTTCTAGATGTGAGTGTGCAGTTTGTGATCCTAGGACCCATAGACAGTGACTATTGTGTATCCATAATGAGGCTAGTCTTAGAGCTGAAACTAAGACAGTGTAAGTGGAGAAATGGAGAAACCAGCTTCTTGGTGCCATGACACATTTGCTGGATTTAGCCTTGCCTGAAGCCACAACTACTGAATTTTCTAAACATATAACCCTCCTTGCTATTTCAGCCAATGTGACTTAGAACTTCTTTCACTTAAAACCAGAGATTTCTCACTGACCCATTTGGTGGTTATTTATTTATTTATTTATTATTTGAGACAGAGAGAGGGAGAGAGAGAATGGGCATGCCAGGGACTCTAGCCACTGCAAACGAACTCCAGACGCATGCGCCACCATGTGCATCTGGCTTATGTGGGACCTGGAGAATTGAACCTGGGTCCTTAGGCTTTGCAGGCAAGAGCCTTAACCGTTAAGCCCAATTTGGTGGATATTTTTGAGTGGTCAGGATTACTGTCTCAATTATCATTATCTTATCATACTTGCTAAATCGTGTCTACTTGAGATAGATTAGGTTCAATGAGAGACTCTGTCTTAAAAAATAAGGGGCAGGGCTGGAGAGATGGCTCAGCAGTTAAGGCACTCGACTGCAATGCCTAATGCCCCAGGATTGATTCCCCAGTCTCCACATAAAGCCAGATGCACAAAGTGGTGCATGCACCCTGGTGCAACCATTCTCTCTCTCTCTCTCGCCTTGCAAATGAATAAATGAAATATTTAAAAAAAATAAGGGGCAGGGCCTCAGAAAATGGATCAGTGGTTAAAGGCACTTGCTTGCAAAGCCTACTGGCCTGCTGGGTTCAATTCTCACACAGCCCATGTAAAGTTGGACACACACAAAAAGTGGTTCAAGTGCCTGACATTCATTTGAGTGGCAAGAGGCCCTGGCAAGCATGCACACACACAAACACACACACACACACAATAAACAAATAAATGGATAAATACAATAATAGAAAATTAAAATAAAATAATAAGAGGGAAGACTACTGAGGAGGGAGGGTACTTGCCCTTAACATCTGGCCTTCAGACACCTGTACTTCCATGTGCATGCGTACCTGTATACCACCCCCCCACACACGCACACATACACACACACACACACACACACACACACTCAACAAAAAGAAAAGAACAGAAGCGTCCATTAACATATAACCACAGCATCCACACTTGAAAGTGACTTGTCGAGGAAGACCGGTGCTCTTGACTCGGGCTGAGCCAGCTGACTGTCTGCTGCCTCAGGTGGGGTGCTGAGACATCTCTGCTGACGCTTGACACTGCCATCTGTGTTACTCTACTGGTGATCATTCTCCAGTCCTTTGTCTACTCCTTAAACGGCTTTTATATACACATGCGCTGTTGCCCAGGTGCTTTCTGGGGGACAGAGGAACCTCATCTTAGCACTGTTGTCTTTTGGCCACTAATTTTGAGTAGAGAAAGAACTCAATGCTCTGCTCTCGGTCATGTGACTTTGCCTTCCTCCGACTACATCTGCAAGTTAATTTTAAATGCATAACATTTTAAATGTAACAAAGTACAGAAAAGAAAAAGATAGAAAAAGAACCATAGATTAAGACTTAAAAGACGTTTTCAGCCAATGGTTAATAGATCATACGTGAATCGTAGTTTAAATGAACTATAAGATAAAACTAATGGTAAGCTGAGTTGCAACTGGCCTGAGCCTGATCCATCTACCGAGTCCCTTCTTAAGAAACTACAACCAAATTTGGCCGGTGAACAGACCTGAAAGCCAAACTTCGGAGTATATTTTGTAACAAGTAGCTGATCCTCGGCCAATCAATCACACCAGTGCTGCAGCCAATCACAGGCTGTCAGCTGATCAGGCCCCGCTTACCTGGGCAAATGTCAGCTCTGACCAGTGGAGCAGTTTTGGACTTCATTCTGTTTGCTGTCTAATTACTCCCTTCCCTACCACGTGGGCCAGAGCTGCCCAAACCTCCTCTGGTTCCAAGCACTGCTCAATTTATGAATGATTCTTTGCTTATTTAATCACAGTTCAACTTGTCTACTTTTCCTTTTTTTTTGTGAAAAAGTCACTTTTGAGTAATTTTTGAGATATGGAAATTTTAGCACTGGATACTGTAATTGGAATATTAAAGTCCTATTGCTGATTTTTTAAAAAAGTATAATGGTATTATTTGCATGTGTTTTTGAAAAAAAAGTCTCCATCTTTTAGCAGCACATATTGAAATAATTAGAACAAAATACTATGCTGTCTTGTGATTGATGCAAATTAATAGAGAAAAGAAGTGAGTATAAGTATAGATGAAGCAAAATTGGTCTGATCGATGATTGTTGAAGCTAAACAATGACTGTGGACTTAAAAAAATTTTTTGTTTATTTTTATTTATTTATTTGAGAGTGACAGACAGAGGCAGAGAGAGGGAGAGAGAATGGGCATGCCAGGGTCTCCAGCCACTGCAAACGAACTCCAGACGCATGCGCCCCCTTGTGCATCTGCCTAACATGGGTCCTGGGGAATCGAGCCTCGAACCGGGGTCCTTAGGCTTCACAGACAAGTGCTTAACTATTAAGCCATCTCTCCAGCCTTGACTGTGGATTTTTTAACCCCCATAACTATAAGGAATAATTTTTTAAAATATTAAGTGAAAATACCCTCACTTCCAAGTGGTAATCATTATTAATAATTTGATATATACTTCCAAAAAAAGTTTAAATTACAAAGAGAAAGAGGGTATTAGAGGAGTTGATTTTGGCTTTACTTAATTAAATGGACTCACTGTACATTGTTATTTATAACTAACTTTCTTTGGGGGAAGCTACTTAATGTTCAGTGGGCATTGAGTTTTATATTAGAGCAGTTGCTAATGTGCTTCCTACAGAGGACAGATCTTTTGTTTTATCATAGTGTAGTTTCTGCACTGGGATCATTTGGGCCTTTTGTGTTGACTAGCTCCCTACATTTGAAACCTGCCCTTCTGTGGGCTTTGGCTAGGGCTTTAATGCCAAGTGTGAGTGATGCATGCTCAATCTGATTATGATTCTTTATAGGCCTTGGTTCCCTCCTTCCATGAAGCACCCATTCTTAGTCTGTTTTCTGATGCTGTAACTGCATGCTGGATAATTATTATTATTATTTTTTTGAGGTAGGTTTCTCTCTGGCTCAAGTTGACCTGCAACTTACTTTGTAGCCCTGGGTTGGTGTTGAACTCATAGCAATCCTCCTCTCACCGCCTCCCAAGTGCTTAGATTAAAATTGCGCCAACACACTCAGCTTGATAATTTATTTATTTTTTTTAAATTTTTGTTTATTTTTATTTATTTATTTGAGAGCAACAGACAGAGAGAGGAAGAGGGAGAGAGAGAATGGGCATGCCAGGGCCTCCAGCCACTGCAAACGAACGTCAGACACGTGCACCCCCTTGTGCATCTGGCTAACGTGGGTCCTGGAGAGTTGAGCCTCGAACTGGGGTCCTTAGGCTTCACATGCAAGCGCTTAACCACTAAGCCACCTCTCCAGCCCATATTTTTAAAAATATTTTTATTATTTATTTGTGATCAGAGAGAGGTAGGCATAGAGGAGAGAGGAAGAGAGAGAGCGCACATGGGTGTGCCAGGGCCTTTTGCCACTGCAAAAGAACTCCAGGTGCATGTGCCACTTTGTGCATCTGGTTTTACATGTTTACTGGGGATTCCTAACAAGGTTGGCAGGCTTTGCGACCAAGTGACTTCAACCACTGAGCCATCTCTCCAGCCCCTGGATAGTGTGTTTTAAAAAGTACTTCTTACAAGTTCTGAAGTTTGAAGAGCCACATATGGTGAGAACTTTTTTTCAGGGTGGCCTCAAACAGCGATCCTCCTACCTCTGCCTCCCGAGTGCTGGGATTAAAGGTGCGTGCCACCACGCTTGGCATGGTGAGAACTTTCTTGCTGGTGGGGACTCCGCAGGGCCCTGGGATGACCCAGGCGTCATATGGTGACACTGACCAAGCAATTCACAATAACTCATGAATCCATTTGTGGGTTCATCCATTCATGAGGACAGAGCACTCATGACCAGATCACTTCTTAGTGGTTTCATCTGTCCCTCCTCTTAATACTTCACAATTGGAATTAAATAGCAGCATTTTTTTTTTTTCGAGGCAGTGTCTCTGTCTAACCCAGGCTGACCTGGAATTCACTATGGAGTCTCAGGGTGGCCTCGAACTCATGGCAATCCTCCTACCTCTGCCTCCCAAGTGCTGGGATGAAAGGTGTGAGCCACCATGCCTGGCTCAGCCTAATTTTTATGTGGAAGCTTCAAATCACGGCAGGCACTAACCTCCTCCACAAGACTTTATTATCAGTAGCAACTGTAGAGACCTGCTAGAAATTCAACAGTCTCTGTTGTATGTTGTTTAGGGTCCACATATTTGTGAGAGCTGAAAAAAAAAAAAACAGTATTGAAATTCTAATTATTTTTGTGATTTTATATAGTAACTAAAGTATACTGGTAAGAAACGAATTGGTATGATAGAGTGGTTTCTTTAAAAGAATAGGATGAGTGACTAGGTGACCAACCTTTTCTCCAAGATGGTGCTCTCTGTTTCATGTTGGGAAATTGACATGATTTAATTTCAATGCACCTTTTAAAATCTGTTATCGTTCATTTTCTTTTTATCCTCATGGGAAATAAAAAACAATAGAAGCGTAGAATCCTTTCTCTTTCTCCTTTAACCCATATGGAACATGACAAATATCATATAAACCATGACTTATTTTTGAAGTGTTTTAAAATATTGCCATTATTGCTGGGCCATGGTGGCGTGTACGCCTTTAATTCCAGCACTCAGGAAGCAGAGGTAGGAGGATTGCTGTGAGTTCGAGGCCAGCATGAGACTATTTCAGGTCAGCCTGGGTTAGAGTGAGATCCTACCTCATAAAACCACAATAAAAAAGCCATTACTATTTAATTTGCTTACTTAATATTTTTGGAGCAATTGCTTTGTGTCAGACATCTGGGAGCCAGGAATGCAAGGAGATCAGTTTTCATAGCATTGTGCTGATGGAAAAAGAAGCTGTGCACTAAGGAAGGATGGATTTATGGTTAGGACAGTAAGCATTTGTTAAATGTGCTTGCTTTGTGTAGATAGGTGCCACTTACTGATTAACTTCCATATGTTAAGTGCCTTTCTAGAAGTTTTATATCAGTTACCTCATTTGTTATTCACAGTGAATTTATAGAGTATATATTCTTCCTATTCCCCTTTCAAGATGGAGATGATCAAAGCACAGAGAGGTTGAGCCTTTTGCTCAAAATCACACAGGTAGACAGTGGTAATGTCTGGATTTAAACTCCCACAGCTCAAGAGTCTGTGCTTCTTGTGGAATTATTATTACGGAAACTATGGGCTCATTGGTACTATGTCAATGACTTCCCAGTCTAAAGAAAAATATCAAAGGTTAATTATTGTTCACTGTCAATTATCCCCGGGGTCTGTCGAGATATATCTGACTGTAACGTGCTAACAGACTTGTAACAGATACAAGAGAGTATTGCAGCTAGCTGGCCATCTCGCTCCATTCGGGCTGCTGCAACAAGATAATTCATAAATAACAGAAATTTGCAGGTTAGTGCTCTGCAGAATGGGAAATGTAAGATCAAGGCACTGGCTGATTTAGAATTTTCTTTGTGTATGTGTGTACAGTGGATGCAGGTGGGCATGGCCTCATGCCACAGGCTGCGTGCGGAGGTCTTGGGCATCGGGCCTCACCTTCCCCCCTTTATCCGAGACGGGGTCCATCTTCGGCCATGACCGCGTTCATCGGGCTGGACTGCAAGCTTCTACAGGATGCGTTTTTTTTTTTTTTATGTGAGGTCAGAGAATCCGAATTGAGGTGCTCATGCTTGTGTGGGGTGTGCTTTATCCACTGAGCCATCTCCCCAGCCTGCTGGCTGTCTCAGTGTCCGGCTCATTCTTTACTGACAGGGCCGCCTCATAGCACCCTCAGGGCAGGAGGGAGGAACGCTGTTATTGCAGTCAGGTTCACGTTGCTGGCAGAAATCATCCGACCAAGAGCAGCTTTGGGGGGAAAAAAGGGTTTATTTTGGCTTATGGACTCGAGGGGAAGCTCCGTGATGGCAGGGGGAAACGATGGCATGAGCAGAGGGTGGACATCACCCCCTGGCCAACTTATATAAGGTGGACAATAGGAACAGGAGAGTGTGCCAAACACTGGCAAGAAGGAATCTGGCTATAATGTAATGGGGAGATTGGGGTCACCCCCCCCCAAATACCCATAAGCCCGCCCCCAACAATACATTGCCTCCAGGAGGTTCTAATTCCCAAATCTCCATCAGCTGGGAACCTGGCATTCAGAACACCTAAAGTTTATGGGGGACACCTGAGTCAAACCACCACAACTGTGTATAGATCTTGATGTATAAGAACATTAATCCTTTCACAAGGCTGAAACCCTCATGACTAAACCACTTCTGCAAGGGCCACACCTTTTAATAGTGCTCCATTGAGGATTGTGGCCGTTACTGTATCGTTGCTGGGACAAAACACCTGACCAGCAGCTTGTGGGAGGAAAGGGTTGGTTTCATCTTGTACTTGTGAGGGGAAGCATAGCGGGAATAGAGAGTTGGGCATCACACCTCCACATCAGCAGGCAAGAAGGAGAGGGAATGAGCTGCTGTGAACCCCCAGCAGGGCCGGACTAATAACTCCTAAGGCCCAACTCCAGTCTCCTTCAGGAAGGTTCCACATCTCAAAGTCTCCACCAGCTTGGGGTTAACTACACGACTCAGTCCCAAACAAGTAGGCTATTGGGGAACATCCTACATTCAAACCACCACAGGGTAAAGAGTCAGAACTGCTATCTAGACTTAAAGAAAACTGATCACATTTTTGGTGTCTGTTAATACTTTCAGGAGATGGAAACTTCACATGTGTTAGGCCTAGAACCCTGTCAGAATGGATCTTACTGTCAAGTGCAGTGTTCATTTGTGGTGCCAATAAGCCTACTGGACTATTGAGAAATTTTAGTAATGTAGTAATCTACCATGCAATGTAATGTGTTAAAGTTTCTTCACTGTGTATAGATGCATGTGTATTCATGTATATGCATGTGTACATGCTCTGCTTAAGAATAAAAACCGCAGGGGCTGGCTAGGTGGCTCAGCAGTTAAGGTGCTTGCCTGCAACATGGAGTGACCCAGGCTCGATTCCCCAGTACCCACATAAAGCCAAATGCACAGTGGTGAATGTGTTTGGAGTTGGTTTGCAGCAGCTGAAGGCCCTGGTGTGCCCATTCTCTCTGTCTCTTTCAATGCAAAAGACACATCTCTCACGTCAAAGGGGATAAGAGATGATAGTTTATTCTAGAGCCAAATAAGAGTGACCATGGCCTGGGAACACAGATTTAGGTTACCCCAAATTCCATATTTGAATGTGTTAACAATTTCATGAAGGTTTTATAATTACAGAACAAAAGTAAGTCATAAATCAAGGCACTTTCCAAATACACTGGCTGACCATCAGGCAGGCGGGTTACAGCAAAGAGGAGAAATCTCCACCATAAGCCTCAGATGCTGTCTGATGACATTCCTTAGCCCTTGGGTTAGTGGAAGCTGGGGTCTGTTCTTGCATTTCACAAAGGATTATACCTGATCAATTGATAGTCACCAGGATGTTAGTTCAGACACAGAGGTGGGCAATAAGTGGCTGTCAGGGGGCTAAAGGCAGCCCAAGGTAGCTGGGCTGTGACTTGCAACATTCCATCTTTGTGTTCATAGGAGATTTTATCAGTCCACTCAGCCTGGCTGAAAGTAGGTGCAGCAGATAGAGCTGTTTTCTGGGAACTTTAGTTCCCACTCTCTCTCTCTCTCTCTCTCTCTGCTTACAAATAAATAAATAAAAATATTTAAGAATACGAAAATTAAAAAAAATAAAAAATAAATTAAAAAAAGAATATGAAAATTGCAAAATACATTTCTAGATGCTCGTTTTCTATGACCTATACTCAATAGTTTTAAATTCATTTAGCTGAGAATCAAGTCTGAAATGAAGAACTGCATGTTACTACAAGGTCGGCTGTATAATGATTAACTCAGGCCCAGGTTGTCTTTTCTCCCTGTCATTTCTTCACAATAATGACTGAGGGAGAAATAGCCAGGTAATTTTATTTTTAGGTAGCCAGCTAGGGCAGGGGACCAAAGAGAATTCAGCATCTGATCCCGTCCAGTCTCATCTCTCAGCGACAGCGCCCTCTGCTCAGGTATGCTGGTCTCTTTTTGAGTTAACCCCCTGAATCCAAACCAATCAGCTCTCTCGCAAGCCCATCCGAGCCCAAGGGTAAAGCCCCCGCCCCCATCAATAATCTATAAGAGGGACTTACCAGGTAGGCAAGGCCTCCTTTTTGGCTGTTCATTTCGCCGTGCCTGGATCTCTGGGTCCCTACCCTGGTAAGTCCTTCCCCTATTCTAGCTGCCAAGGCTCTCCATGGCACTGGAATGGGGGGAAGTTTTTGTTGTGGTTGTTGTTTCTTGAGGTACGGTCTCACTCTAGCCCAGGCTGGCCTTGAACTCACCGAGATCTTCTTACCTCAATCTCCTGAGTGTTGGGCTTAAAGGCGTGCACCACCACTCCCAGCTTGAAGGTATTTTTTTTATTTCTTGTTTTATTATTTTATTATTCTCTTGTTACCTTTTACCTTTCTTTTTAAGTTCTGGCCCTTTTTGAATTTCCCTGGAAAGCCTCATTCACATTTCCCCTCCACTCCCGTGCTCAGCTTCCTGCATGGGTTCCCGGGTCCTGCCTCCACGTGGGTGTATGGTTTTCTAGTCCCCTCCCTGGATTCATAAAACTTCCCTAAATAAGTATAGCTATTTATAATACATCCTTCTCAGTCTGTTTATTTCAATGTTTTGCAAAAATAGAGAAGAGCCTAGAAGTTGGGGTTCACAAGCTTTTCCCGAGCTCCAAATCCCTGAATCATGATGAGAGTTGCCACTCATTCATGTCAACTGTGTCAAGCTTTGTAGTAACATTTCCCCTCCATTATCTCATTTCATTCTCAAAATAACCCTTTAGGGTATTTTATTTCCATTTTACAGGTGAAAAAGTGAAGGCCTAGAGAGCTCGAGAGGTTAAGTGAAGACTTAGAGAACTTAAATCTTTCCAGGGCCACAGAGTCAGCAGATAGATCATGAACCCAGGTCTGTCTTCCTTGAAACAGACAGAACAGTGTGTGGAGACCCCAAGGCAGATATTAATGAAGAAAGATGTCCAGAAGAGCTGTAAGTGTGTGTTTGACAGCACAGTTATAAAAAGTAAACAGGAGTTACAGTGTAGCTCAGACGTTGGGCACTTGCTTAGTGTGTGTAATGGCCTGAGCTTGATCCCGAACACTGCAAAATAATAATAATTATAACAACAATAACAATAATAAAACAGCAGGGACTTTAGCTTTGTATATACTGGTGAAGTAGAAAGCTATTGTTAAGAATCCTAACTCTGTGTGATGTGAAGATATTAAACAAACTGTATTTCTCTAAGTCTTAGTTTACTTGTCTGTGAAATAAAGATTGTTGATGTGAAACACAGCCCTCACCTCAAAGGGGATAGGAGATAGTTTATTCTGGAGCCAGATATGAGTGGCCATGGCTAGGAACACAGATTTAGGTTACCCCAGTTCTATGTTCCAAACTGTTAACAATGCCATGAAGCTTTGATAGCTATAGAGCAAAAGAAAGTCATAAATCAAGGTAGTTTTCAAATAATTACATTGGCTGACCATCAGGTAGGCAGGTTACAGCAATGGGGGGGGGGGGTTCTACCATAGGCTTCAGATGGTATCTGATGACATTCTTAGGCCTTGGGTTGGTGGAAATTGGGAGTCTGTTTGCACATTTCATAAAGGTCACACCTGATCAACTGATAGTCCCCAAGATGTTAGGTCAGACACAGAGGTGGACAGTGGATGGTTATTAAGGGGCTAAAGGTAGCCCAGGGTAATTTGGTTCAGTTCCCTGCAACATTCCATCTCTCTGTGGTCACGGGAGTTTTACCAATCCATTCAGCTTTGTTCGTAGTAGGATCAGCATTTTTTTGAGAACTTTAGTTCATAGGATAATATTATTTACAACTACATATAAGATTGACAGCAGGATTAAATGCAATAATAGAAACAAATGTGCTGAGTATGAGTTATTAGCCAGTATTCTTGTCTCCCTGCCCCCAACCCCAACGCACCTATGGACTTTTTTTTTTTTTTTTGTATTTTTTATGAGAGAGTGAGTGAGCAAGAGAGAGAGAGAGAGAATTGGTACGCCAGGGCCTCCAGCCACTGCAATCGAACTCCAGACCTGTGCGCCATCTTGTGTGCATGTGTGACCTTTTGTGCTTGGATCACCTCGTGCATCTGGCTTACATGGGATCTGGAGAGTCGAACATGGGTCTTTAGACTTCACAGGCAAGCACCTTAATTGCCAAGCCATCTCTCCAGCCCTATGGACTGTTCATATTCATGTGAGCTCGAGGACTGGGGAGATAGTACAGTTGATCAAATACTTACCACGTAAGCATGAGGACCAGAGTTCGGATCCCCAACACCCATGTAAATGCTGGGTGGGCAAGATGGCCTGTCAGTGGTCCCAGCACTCCAGATGCAGAGACACGATCCCCTGTGTAAGCTGGCTAGGTAGACTAGCTGAATTGGCAAGCTCTGGGTTCAAAAGAGAGAATCCACCTCAGTAAATAGAGAGCAATCAAGAAAGACATCTTGCCAGGCGTGTTGGCGCACACCTTTAATCCCAGTACTCAGGAGGCAGAGGTAGGAGGATTGCCATGAGTTCAAGGCCACCATGAGACTACAGAGTGATTTCCAGGTCAGCCTGAGCTAGAAAAAGGGAAGAAAAATAAAGACACCTTATGTCAACTTCTAGCCTCCATGCACACATATGTGCATGCAGACCCACATACACATGCACCTGTGTACAAATGAACACACACACACACACACACACACACACACATAAACATCCCATACACACACATACAAAAAAAATTAACCTTGGGGCAAAGATGGTCATATAAATTTAGCTTTCTAGGTTTCGTTAAAAAGACTTAGTCCTGTTTCGTACTTCGTTCATTCATTTAACCAACTGTTCCCGAGTACCTCCTGTGTGGCAAACATGGGCATTGTTGCTTAAGGTGTAGCGTGGACTCAGCCACGCTATATGCTGTCTGGGATAGTTTTTGTCAGAACTTCTTTCCTTGATGCAGCCTGACCTGACCATGTGCTCACTGACTACATGCAAAGTAAATAAGGCCAAGTTCTCTGTGTGGCCGTCCTGTCTGATCTGCTTAAAGACATCTCAGGGCAGATGGGGTGCTGGACACTCGTGTGGCTCTCCAGCATGTCCTCTGGGATAAAGTGATGATGAGTGATGGAGGGAGGCTTAGACTACAGGTAGCAGGGCTGCTTCTCCAGCCACTAAGGCACAATGGGTCGCCCCTTTTGGGCATGCTTCCCAGTCTGCCCGATTTCCCTGTCCCTAGCAAGGTTGTTTAAATGGGAACTATCCATATAATTTTTTATATATTTTATTTATTTGAGAGACAGAAAGAGGCAGAGAGAGAGAGAGAGAGAGAGAGAATGAGCATGCCTCTAGCCACTGCATACCAACTCCAGACGTGTGTGCCACCTTGTGCGTCTATCTGGCTTACATGGGTACCGGGGAATCGAACTTGAGTCCTTAGCCTTCTCAGGCAAGCACCTTAAAACCACTAGGCAAGCTCTGTAGCCTCGTATAACTTTTTAAATCTCCCCAAATGAAAAGAACCACACACTCTTCCCCGCTTACCAGTCAACTATAATGAATAATAGATTGTAACCCATTTTAAACCCATCAAATTGGATAGTCTACAAATGTTCATACTTGAATTCCTTGAAATATCTAAAGTGAGCACACACTTCTTTACCCTTCAGGCAGCGATGGAGACAAATGAGGGTCGGGTCCACGGGTGATTCTGAAGCACTTCCTAGGATTGGCCTAGGGAGAGACGGACCCGCCCAAAGGCAACAGTATCGATCAAAACCACCTAACTTGGAGATCTTTAGGCTGTCTCTCCTCTTTGGATGCTATTGGTCCTGGTGTGGATGGTTCAGAGTAAGAAACTCTGAGCCTGTCTATCTTGTTCCCTGAGGAGGGTGGCGGGTGTGACAACGTCTGAGACCTGGGAAGGTAAAACTTGCATATTTCTAGGGTTTACTAAGGAAAACAAAATCAGTTCTGGGTCCTCTGGTAGAAAACATGTGCCACCTTCCCACTTGCCCCCCACCCACCCACCGACCACACACACACACACACACACACATACCCACCAGGTTCCAGAAGGCTACCAACTAATTACTTATCATTGGCAAGAGACATAATTGGGAGGGCCAGAGTGAGTTTGTAATCCCCAAAGTTGGGTTCAAACTTCCTCTAAAAGATTTGAGATTAATTTGCAGGTGAATGGAAGATGGAAGCATTAGCATCCTGCTCAGGCCACACATTTTCAGGCAGTTAGATGACAGTGGGTTCAAATCCCAGTTCGCGAGCTTCTCCCGACAACAGCTGCCACCGTGTGGGGACTCCAGGTTGTGAGTGTCTCGGGTCACCGTGCCATGCTCCTGCGTTTGCAGTTTCACCGTTGGCGAGTACACAGCGGCTACTGCCCATCGCCGGGACTCATGGCAGGGACAACGTGACCCTCAGCTACTCAGCCGAACCAGAGCCGAGGAGCCAGCGCCCAGCCTCACTCACATTCCATCGGTACCGTGCTGGAAGCATTAAACGTCCCTGGCTGTACGTGGGACAGGCTGAGCATAAATAGATGATCTCCAGAAATTAAGTTTGAGTAATTCAGTAATTCCAGATGCTCAACCGAAGCAGGTCACAGGAGAGGAAGACATGATGGGGTCGTGTGCTGGGCTCAAAGCTGGGAGCCGCTGCAGGAGCTTGCCCTGCCACATGCAAACAGGACAGATGTTCCCAGGGTGAATCTTGGGGTACTTCTGCCCCCGGGGAAAAGAATTCCTATTCCTACGGCGGCTCACCAGCTGACTCCACAGTTCTTTTAGCCATTTGTCAGGAGTTTCAAGCGGCTGTGGAATGCTCAGCTCCTGGCCTAATTACAGAAGACGGGGCTGTGATTGCTCCTCTCTGGAACTCTTGCCTATATATGCAATCTCATTGTCCTGTGGCCAAAAAAAAAAAAAAAAAGGAAAATGTCCAGATCTGCTAATGTGCTAACTATGTAACAGATACATACAGTAATTACACAGTGTAAGAGATATAAAGTGAGTCCCTTTCTTAACCTTGTCCCCTTCGCAGAGATAATTATTATTAAATTCTTGTCTGTTCCTACAGAGATTATATGCCTATGAACATGTGTCTAGACATATGTCTATTTAATTATCTTTTTTTCTTGACATAACTGTTAATATACTATACACAAACTTTACCTTTAAAAATTTTTTTATTTTTATTTATTTATTTGAGAGTGACAGACAAACAGAGAGAGAAAGAGGCAGAGAGAGAGAGAGAGAGAGCGAGAGAGAGAATGGGCACGCCAGGGCCTCCAGCCACTGCAAACAAACTCCAGATGCATGTGCCACCTTGTGTATCTGGCTTATGTGGGTCCTGGGGAATCGAGCCTCGAACTGGGGTCCGTAGGCTTCACAGGCAAGTGCTTAACCGCTAAGCCATCTCTCGAGCCCCAAACTTGACCTTTTTGACCTTAAGAGCCGCCCCAGGATAGCACAGGTCACATTCCTTGTCAGTAGCTGCAGGATGCTTGCTGCAGTGTTCGGACGGAGCATTGTTTAGTTAGCCAGGCTTTTATGCTGGGACATGTCCCTGAACAGCTTTTTTGCCGTCCCATCAGTCGTTAGTCGTATACTCCTGAGCATACATCTTTGGGCACATGTGCTGATTTATAGAATGGGTTTGCAGAACTAGAATTGCTTGGCCAAATGGTATGATGCGCTCTTTAAAAATGAATAGAAGCCGCCCTCCTAAAGAATCCAGGATCAATGAGGCTGTGAGGTGATGTGAATCTGTGACTGCCTCCCGAGCCTGTGCTTTCCTTTTTTATTTCTTTTTTGGTTTTTCAAGGTAGGGTCTCACTCTAGCCCAGGCTGACCTGGAATTCACTATGTAGTCTCAGGGTGGCCTCGAACTCACAGAGATCCTCCTACCTCTGCCTCCCGAGTGCTGGGATTAAAGGTGTGCGCCACCACACCTGGCTGCTTTCCTTCTTTTTAAAAAATTTTTATTGATTGATTGATTTTATTTGAGACAGAGAGAAAGGGAGAGAGAGAGAATGGGCACACCAGGGCCATTGCAAATGAACTCCAGACACATGTGCCATAAACTCATGCGCCACCTTGTGCATCCGGCTTATGTGGGACCTGGAGAATCAAACCTGGGTCCTTAGGCTTCACAGGCAAGTACCTTAACCACTAAGCCATCTCTCCAGCCCCCCTTTCTTCTTCTCCTTCTCCTTCTCCTTCTTCTTCTTTTCTTCTTCTTCTCCATAACATATTTTGTATGGATACATCATATGCTGGTACCCTCTTTCCCTTGTCCCTGGCCCCATTTTGCTGGGGACCCTCCTCAGTGGGGTTGCAGGTATTCCCTATGGGGCTGTGGGTTATGCATTGTGGGAGCAGTAGTCAGTTGTTTTGGGTGGGAGGGAATGTCTCTGGGCATAATGTCTCAGCCTATGGCTCTTACAATTTTTTTTAAGCCTTTCCTGCAGAATGTAAGAATGCATACCCCTGACCTCTTGTTCCCTATCCCTATTCCTTCCTAGACCACCTCAGAGTCTGTCTTTCATAAGGGAACATATTTTGGTCTGGAGGCAAACATCAGTATTTTGAAAACTCACCAAGGGTATTAGCAGTCTGTCAGTCACAAGCCACAGAAAATCTACCTCAAGCTGATTTAAGGCAAAAACAATTTTTTTAAGTCAAGAAATATGTTGGCACGTATGCCAGAGGTCTAGAATCAAAATGTGCTTCAGGCTGGAGAAATGGCTTAGTGGTAAAGGCATTTGCCTGTAAATCCAAAGGATTCCAGTTTGATTCTCCAGGACCCACATAAACCAGATGCACAAGGGGGCGCATGCATCTGGAGTTTGTTTGCAGTGGCTGGAGTCCCTGGTGTACCCATTCGCTCTTCCTGTCTTTCTCTTTCTCTGCCTCTTTCTATCTTTTAAATAAATAAATGAAATATATTTTTTTATTTTTTAAGAAACGTGCTTCAGGCATAGCTGGATCTAGGGCTACTGTATTGTAATACAATCTCAGTGGACACATTCGAGAAAGTCCCTTTAACCACTGAGCCATTTCCCCAGACCAGCACATTCATACTGTGTTAGAAAACCAATTGTAAATGGTGCTCTCCAGCATTAGTGACCGTGTTTTCAGGGAGCACAGTTGAGGGTATTAGGTTACTGCCTTCCAATATTTCTCAGCCCTATTTTCTTGGGATTTGCTTCATTTTCAGGCATGTCTCCAAGTGGTAGAGACCTGCTAGCTCTAAGTATATAATCCATCAACATTATACCCTCAGAACCAAGATCCTCCACTTCTGATAAATACGGTAAAAGTCTCCTAGTTGCTCCCTGCTGATGTGCCTTGATCACATGCTTATCCTAACCAGTAGTCACTTCTGGGACCTCTTTTGGTTTGCTCACCTGTCATCTATCCTCCATTCTTTTGTTTTTTGCAAGGTAGGGCCTCACTCTAGTCCAGGCTGACCTGGAATTCACTATGTGTTCTCAGGGTGGCCTTGAACTCACGGCAATCCTCCTACCTCTGCCTCCCGAGTGCTGGGATTAAAGGTGTGCATCACCACGCCTGGCTCATATTCTCCATTCTTTTAAAAAATTATCTATTATTTATTTATTTATTTACTTGTAAGGGAGAGTAAGAGTGAGTGAGTGTGTGTGTGTGAGAGAGAGAAAGAGAGAGAGAGAGAGAGAGAGAAATTATGGGCATGTCAGGGCATCTTGCTACTGCAAATGAACTCCAGAAGCATACACCACTTAGTGCATCCAGCTTTACGTACTAGGAAATTGAATCCAGGACGACAGGCTTTGCAACAAGTACATTTAACCACTGAGCCATCTCTACATTCTTTTGATAAGAGCACCTGTCTTTTTTTTCCCTCCAGCCCTCAGTCCACATGGTTCTAGAGCCTGCCTCTCACTCAAGTAGGCATGCTTCTCAAGCTTGGGCCGTCTGTACCCGTCCAGCCCGTGGCCAAAGCTGACCTGGTTCATTGCCACCACTAGCCTGATGGCTAACTTCTCTTAGGCTAATTGGCACTTCTCAAACTTGGCATACACTGGTGCATAGAAAGGATCAGGGGTCAGGGGAGAGTGCGGACACTGATACATTAGATCTGAGACTCTACATTCCTAACCGATCCTCAGAGGATGACTCAAGGGCCGTGCTCTGAAGCAAAGGAAGACGGTATGGGTTCAGGGACATCTCTAGGTTTCTTCTAGTTAAATAATGGTGAGATTTCACAGCAAACATAGGATCTAAAGCAAAATTTCCACATACTGTCAATTACAACTTGTCTCCATTTCACATGGCAAAGTTACATTTTTATGAACATGCTTATCAAAAAATTATTATTAAGGCATTTATTCATTTTAGAAACACTGTTCTATTTGTCCTTGGTAAGTTGGGGGAGGAAGCCTGTGCTGAATTGTTCTAAAAGAATTGAGCTTTTGACCAATGTTGGCAAGGAAGTCGCTTTTTTTTGTTGTTGTTGTTGGGAGACTGAGTTCCCTGTTTTCTTGGTGGGAAAAGAAATATAGTTGCTTCTCTACTATCAAGTTAGTGATTTTGTCTAAAGAACCAGTTTTTCCCTGGGAAGACCCTAGGCTTTCTTTTTAAAAAAATTATTTTTATTTATTTATTTATTGAGAGAGACTGAGAGAGAGACATAGAGAGACAGGGAGAGAATGGATGCACCAGGGCCTCTAGTCATTGCCAATGGAATCCAGATGCATGCGCCACCATGTGCTTCTGGCTTACATGGGTACTGGGGAATCAAACCTGGCTCCTTGGGCTTCACAGGCAAGTACCCTAACTGCTAAGCCATCTCTCCTGCCCTGATTCTGGTGATTCCATTATAGTTAGGTGTCTTGGTGGCAAAATATTGTCTTCTTGGCAATAACAAAATCTGAATCTTTTGTGATCAACTACTCTTTTGGTTTTCTTTTTAAGTAAGTTCTTTTCTCATGTCCTCCCAGAAGCAACATCTCATCCTAAGACTAAGTTGGATAACACTGAGGGTTGCTTTACTTTCCTCAATTCAGATCAGGTATAGAATAGACTTCCCCCCCAAACACAGGACCATTTATTGAAACAGACAAATGATTTCTTTTGTGAAGCAATTTCATGCCTTCTTGTCTCCAATATGGCTCTAAAATCTGAGATTAGGTGCCATTACCTGAAAGTCTGTATTCATTGCAGAGATTGGAAAAAGAAATTTCATAAGCGGCTCAGTAAGCCCACACCATTGTTCATTTGGAATCTTATGACTTCAGGAGCACTGGATAAGCATATGTTTAAGACCATGCCTCCTGTGAGGGGAATTATAGCCTCAAACAACACTGGCCTCAGGATGCAAATAAGTATCAATGAATCAAAAGTGAATTGTGATTATTTCACCTTTTTTTTAGGATAAAATAATGAGACAATGAATTAGATTTTCTTTGGCTTTTTGTGCATCTTCTTACTATTTTAGACATTTGACGTCTTTAAAAATTTTTATTTATAGCTGGGCACAGTGGCGCACACCTTTAATCCCAGCACTCAGGAGCCAGAGAGGTAGAAGGATCACCATGAGTTTGAGGCCAACCTGACATTACATAGTGAATTCCAGGTCAGCTTGGGCTACAGCAAGATGCTACCTTGAAAAATCAAAAAAAAAAAAAAAAAAGTTACCTTTATTTGCAAGGAGAGAGAGGGGGTGGAGGGAGAGAGAGATATTATGAGAATGGGCACACCAGGGCCTCTTGCTGCTCAAAACAAACGCCAAATGCATGTACCACTTTGTGCATCTGGCTTTATGTGGGTACTGGGGAATCAAACCCAAACCGTCGGGCTTTGTAAGCCTTTAGCCACTGAGCTATCTCTCCAGCCCCCACTCATACCTTCTAACAGAAGGCTAATCTGGAGAATTCTGCAGATTCTCATCTCATACTATGTTGTCTTATTACTAAACCGTTAAGCCATTCTCATTGGTAGGCTGGCAAGGCAGCTCTAGGATTTAAAGATTGAAAAAGGCAATCTCTCTCCTATAAACATGGATCCTTTGTGGTATCTATATTTCCCTTTTGAGATTTATAAAACCCATCCCCTCCTCTGGAATTAAAGTACTTAAGAAATTGGATGTTGAGGCCCTCACGTGGCTATAGATGGACCATCAACTCGCTGAGTGGCAGAGCTGCCCTTCAGTGATTCCCAAGTGAGCAAGTCACATATTGACAAATTGCATCGTGGAGAATAGACGAGGGAGAGACATTTATTGTAGCAGTGGTCAACTTCATCCATTAGCAACGTAAGGAGCTGGAGGCAGCAGATTTTTGGACTTGTCATTTGTCCAAATGATATTCCCCCTGCTGTGTTCCAGGATATGATGGTAAGCTCTGGGTATATGGTGATAAATCGAGCATACTAAGCTCTGACCTTATGGAGGTAACTTAAATGAACCATTTAATTTTTGGAGACTTTATTTGAAAAATGAAGTTAATTCTTAATCTCACGGGGTCGCTCTCATAATCAGACACATTTTTAAATGTCTAACATGGTAAATGTTACGTTCTTCAGGTCACTACGGTTGCACAGCCTTGAAGTAATGAACTGTTCTGCCTATTATCTGTCTTCATGAGCTTACCCCCCTATGGCCCTCCCTGTGCCCTTTGTCTTAGTGCGACTGTTGCTTTTCCTCTCCAAAGATGACTCCATTGTCCTGACTCTTCTACAATGTCAGCGTCTTTCTGCTTTGCCATGTGCTCTTTCAAGGAGAACTCCAAGAAGAACTTTCATAAATCTTGGAATGAGAATAACTTCTCATAAAAATGACTGTTCATAAAAAAAAAAACCAAGAGTAATTTTTGTGTTAAATACACAAACTAATCAGATACTTAAAATAGCGGCCCAGCATATGGCTATCATGGGGCAACTCTGTTATTTCCTAGAGTTAGAAATAAACAGAAGACAATTTTGGAGCTGGGCGAGTAGCCAGCCTTGTCGTTGGTGGATAGGAATGATGAGGGGTCATGCTCTGTGCGAGGGCGGAGGTAGGAACAGCCTGTCTAGAGCACACTGGGGCAGCTGAGACTTGGAAACACGCAGGAAGAGATTCTGAGAATGAGCACTGAGGGAGGCCTCAACGGTTGCATTTAGAAGACCCCTGGCCTGTGACAGTATATGTAGCAGACAGCTTTAGGTTCGCTGAGATGAACTTCCAGACCAGGCACAGTTATGCAGGAAGGGATATTTATTGAAGCTTACAGATCAGGGGAAGTTCCTTAATGGCAGAAGAAGCTGGCCTGCCTTCACAGGTCCAAGCAGAGAGAGAGAGAAGCACAAGCCTAAAGCCAAAAGCCACAGCACACTTCAGGAACTCCAGCTAGGCACACTTTGCGTATCTTTAGATTGAAATCTGAAATCCACCACCACACCTTAAGATCCACCCAGTGACACTGCCTCCAGCCAGGTGGCTGCAGATGCAAACTACAAAGTAAAATAAATAAATAAATAAAATAAAAATAAAAATAAAAATAAACAACAGTGAATATATTGGGGGCCATCTATTCAAACTACCACAGTGTACTAGGGTACTCTTTTGGTTCTGTGATATTTTAGCTCATTCTACAAATTTTATGTGTGATTTATGGAGGGAATCCCTCCTCCCTCTGGCCTTTCTGATATCCAGGGCAATACATGTTTCTTTGTGCTTCTCTGCTTGATGTCCCCACATCTCTGCTTCTCTTCCTGTCTCCCAGCTCCAAACCCTCCATGGCACAGATGTGTCTGTCTGTCTGTCTGTCTGTCTGTCTGCATCACCTAAATGAGGGAAGAAGCACCACAAAGCTCAGATGTGGCCCCTTAAGGACATGTTTTAGGGGTCTTGTTTCATACTTTGTAAATTCCACAATGCTAACAGATATTAAGAGACTGAGTGAAGCTGGCTTGTTTTCTCCATTCCTGAAGAAAACAAGAGGCTGCACAGTGAAGAGTTAACAACACACACATGCAGGGTTGATCAGGGTTTTCTGTAGAGGGGCAGAAAGGAAATAAGCTCTGTGGGCTATGCAGCTGGTGACAGCTACTGACTCAGACCGGTGTTTCTTGAAAGGGGCTATAGGTAATAGGTGAACAGAGAACAGAGTGGCAGTGACCAGTAAACTTTATTTATGGGCACTGAAATTTTGATTTCATGGAAGTTTTTCACGTCATGAGATATTTCATTGTTTTCAACTGTTTAAACACATAAAACCTGGAGGCTCGAGAGATGCCTCAGTGGTTAAAGGTGCTTGCCTGCAATTCTGTCAGCCAGAGTTCTCCCCAGCACCCAGATAAAGCCAGACACAAAGTGGCACACAAGTGTGTAATCTCAGTGTGTCTATGGCAATGGGAGGTGGAGCCAGGAGAATCGAGGAGCTCATAGACCAGCTAGGCTGGTGTAGACGAAGGAAAATAAAACAAAAAAACGCAAGCAGACAACAAAAGGAAAAAAAAAAAAAAAAGCAAGACCGAGCAAAATGGAAGAGAAGACAAATTCCATGAGGTTGATCCCAGACCTCCACACTTGTGCCGTGGCATGTGCACGCATGCCCACACACACCCTACACATCCACACCCACCATGCTTATAAAATTGGTGGTGGTTTAGACTTGCCACCTAGACCATCATAATTGCTGGAACTTGGGTATAGAAGAGCAAAATCTGAGGTTTCCTTTTAGCCATACTACTTTTTAGCCTTGACATAGTCATTCAAATTCTAACCTCAGTTTCCCCTTCTAAAACGTGAGTATGGGAAGGGAGAGAAGGTAATTTTAGAGCTGAGAGACCTGGCAAACACCCCAGCCAGGTGACCAAGGTTAGTATCAGTGGTATGTCACTGTGACAGATAATTTGGCTTCTGTGACGAGTTTCTGACACAGAGCTCTGAAAATCATTGAAAGTTCCTGAATTATAGGGTGAGGGGAGTATGTATCTGTGATATTCATGATAAGCCTTTTGCTAAGGAGGGTCTCTAAATAGCTTCAGGTTAGGTCTGGTTTTCAGAGGACCCTCAGGGGAGCAGGGAGGCATACAGATTAAGATAACACAATAGCCAAGGATTTAATCAAGCATATCTGTGTTATGGGACCTCCATTAAAAACCACTGTACCATGGCTGGGGAGATGGCTCAGTGCAGACCTGTCTTTGAACCCCCCCCCCCAGGACTTACCTAAACGCTGGGCATGGAGGTGCCTGTCTGTAAACCTGGTGCTGACGAGACTGAGACAGGAGGATCTTTGGATCAAGCTGGCTACCTAGTCTAGCCTAATTGGTGAGTTTCAGCCAATGAGACTGTGGTAGTTTGAATAGAATAGATGGCCCCCAATATATTCAGTTGTTTATTAGTTTGTAGTTTGCATCTTAGCCACCTGGCTGGAGGCAGTGTCACTGGGTGGATCTAAGGTGTGGTGGTGGGTTTCAGATTTCAATCTAAAGATATGCAAAGTGTACCTAGCTGGAGTTCCTGAAGTGTGCTGTGGCTTTTGGCTTTTGGCTTTTTGGCTTGTGCTTCTCTTTCTCTGCTTGGACCTGTGAAGGCAGGCCAGCCTCTTCTGCCATTGTGGAACTTCCCTTGGATCTGTAAGCTTCAATAAATCCCTTCCTCCATAACTGTGCCTGGTCTGGAAGTTCATCTCAGCGAACCTGAAGCTATCTGCTACAGAGATTGTCTGCCTCAAACAGTAGATGGTGTATTTGTGGAACAATGTTTGAAGTTTGAGGTTGTCCTTTGGCCTCTGTATGCATTCACACCTACATCCTCCTCCTGACACACATAAACCATAGACCTTATAGACGGATGAATGCATCTGTTTCAAGAGGCTGATACACCCCAACTTCTCAGGGACGGAGGATTCTGTGCTGGGAGCCCTCACACTATCTACATCTTCAACTGGCTGTTCACTTATATCCTGTAGGAAGCAGATAGTCCTAAGCAAAGTGCTTTCCTAAGTTCTGTGAATCATTCTGGGGACTCCTGGGTGGGTGGGGAAGGGGCCCTGGGAACCCCTTGATTTACAGCCAGTCATCAGAAGTGTCTGAGGTGGAAGCCGTCTTGCCGGACCAAGTTCTTACCCTGTGGGGTCTGCAATAAAGTTGAGTAGTTAGTGTCAGAAGTGAGTTGAATTCCTTGGTTGGTTTTGAGAGTTGGAATGACATTTGGTTAGAAGTGTTATTAGTAAATACAGCTCAGCGTCATGCTAACAGCAGGTACCCTTCTTATGATGTCATGGAAAGGGGGGCTCTTCACACCTGTGGTTGTCCTGCAAGAAAACACGATGCAGTCCACATATGAGAAAGTAAAGTACCCGACCAGTGTTCCTCTAAACTGCCGATGCCATCCAAAACAAGGGAAGCCGAGAAATCTGTCACAGAGGAGGCTAAGAGAATGTGACAATTGAACGTGATGGGGTGTCCTGGTGATGACACCCTGGAACAGGCAAAAGGTATTAGGGGCAGCTAGTGACATCTGACAGCACGTGGCAGCTAGTTAATGATAATGCGTTGGTCTCTGTTGTGACAGATGTGCCATGACAATATAAGGTGTTTCCACTGAGAAACGGGGTCTCAATCAGAAGAATAGAGAAATTCCATGCTGAAATCTGAAACTGTTCTAACATTTAAAAATTACATAAAAATTTTGAAAGAAAAAGTGAAAAAACAGCTGGGCATGGTGGGTCACACCTTTAATCCCAGTACTCAGGAGGCAGAGGTAGGAGGATCGCCATGAGTTCAAGGCCATCTTGAGATTGCATAGTGAATTCTAGGTCAGCCTGAGCTAGAGTGAGACCCTACCTCAAAAAACCAAAAGAAAAAAAATTTTTTTTTTGAAAACTGCAAGATTTGGCAACAGATTAGCTATGGAGAACAAGGGAGGAAAAAGAACGAGTATGTCTCTCTTCCCATTGAGTGACCCCTTTCATGTCTGCCTCCTCTTTATGCCCCCCACCCTTCTCTGAGTAACTAATGGCGGTTGATGAGTGCTGGGGGAGGGGAAGTCATGATCCCCAATGGCGTGGCTGATGATAAGTGACTGAAAGAAGATGGGGTTCAGCCGAAGAGGGAGGGGGAATATGAGAGGATGATGCGTGCACAGATGATCAAATTACAATACAAACATGTATAAAATTATTTAAAAAGTATAAGTTAAGATATTTTAAAAGGTAAATAAACTTGGCATATAGGGGACTATCCATGAACATTGGAATATACCACTGGACGCCTAAAGTGATAAAACACCTAGAAAGGACTTAAGGATTTCAGATGTTTTGTTTGAAGTGTTCTCCAACCCTGCAGTATTTGGAGTTTAAATCCTAAATGAAGAAAGATCACTTGGTTCAAATAACAAAATAATGTATGCTAGCTGGGCTCCCGCTCATGCACGTATGTGTCTGTGAAGTGTGCTTACCCTGTTGTCATCGCTACATCGCTTGCAGGACTGTGAGCCCTCTTCGTTTGCTGAAGGATTTAGAGCCTCGCTGCCAAATGGAACATTATTTATTTGGCCACAGCCACAGCCAACCCTTTTTCTTCAGCCAGAAGCCCTAGCTGTGTTGACCCAAAACACACTGGAGAGCTGGTTTTATTTACCTCCGACAAGAACAAGAGCTTTAATCTGAATCTTCCTGTATCACTCACTCATGTTTGATATCCAGAATTGCCTCACCAGAGCACACAGCCTTCCACCGGAGGCCTGGGAGCTCTACTGCCTGTTACCAATGTATGTGCTAAAGCCACAGACGAGACCCCCACACCTACCAGGACAGGTCACAGACAGTTCACAAAGATGAGGTTCAGATGGCAGAAGATGTACAAAAATAAAAACAGCCTCCCAAATAACCAAAGACAGGTAACTGAGCTGATGGCAATCAGTTGGGAAAGGCAGTAAAAAATAAAAAACAAAAACAAAAATGTAGACCCTGGCCTGGCAAGGGGAAGAGGTGATATGTCTTCCCAAGCCGGTAGGTCAAGAGAGCCCTGGGCTGGAGAGATGGCTCAGCGGTTAAGGCACTTGCCGACAAGGCCTAATGACCCAAGTTCAATTCCTCAGTACAAATGTAAAGCCAGATGCACAAAGTGGCACATGCATCTGGAGTTCATTTGCAGTGGCTAGAGGTTGTGGTGCACCCATTCTCTCTACCTCTCTCTCTCTCTCGAATAAATAAGTAAATAAAATATTTAAAAAGATGGTCTTGGGCTGGAGAGATGGCTTAGTGGTTAAGCGCTTGCCTGTGAAGCCTAAGGACCCCGGTTTGAAGCTTGACTCCCCAGGACCCACGTTAGCCAGATGCACAAGGTGGCACACGCGTCTGGAGTTCGTTTGCAGTGGCTGGATGTCCTGGCACGCCCATTCTCTCTCTCTCTCTCTCTAACTGCCCCTTTCTCTCTCTGTCATTCTCAAATAAATAAATAAAAAATGAACAACAAGAAATTAAAAAGATGGTCTTAACCGAGGGCAGCTTGAAATATCTATCCCAAGCTTTCAAATGCATTTGCCCTTTATTCTGGTCATCCCGTTTCTAGGAGATTATCTTAGGAAAATGATGGGATAGGCACATAAAACTGTATGTGAAAAAAAAAAATTGGGGCTGGAGAGATGGCTTAGCTGTTAAGCGCTTGCCTGTGAAGCCTAAGGACCCCGGTTCGAGGCTCGACTCCCCAGGGCCCACGTTAGCCAGATGCACAAGGGGGCGCACGTGTCTGGAGTTCGTTTGCAGTGGCTGGAGGCCCTGGCGCGCCCATTCTCTCTCCCTCTCTCTATCTGCCTCTTTCTCTCTCTCTGTCTGTCGCTCTCAAATAAATAAATAAAAATAACAACAACAAAAAAATGACATTCCTTACAATAGCACAACACAATATCCAATGAAAGGCAGCAGAGGGCAGGACTCGCCTGCAGGACAACAGGGCTGTTCGAGTGAGAAGAGCCCCTCGCCCCTTTGTCCGAGGAAGTGCTGGTGTACGTTAGTGGGGAACCTGGTGCTGCCCCACGCGCATACCTCCTGCTTCTTGATCAGATGCCATCGGCAGCAGAGTAACCCCATCCCTGCAGCCTGGTTTTTGAAAGTCAGCCCTTCACAGAGGGCTTTCTACAGACAACAAGTGGGGAAAAAAACCAGGGCTGGAGAGATGGCTTAGTGGTTACGGCGCTTGTCTGCAAAGCCTAAGGACCCAGGTTCATCTCCCCAGGACCCACATAAGCCAGATGCACAAGGTGGCATATGCATCTGGAGTTTGTTTGCAGTGGCTGAAGGCCCTGGAGCACCCATTTTCTCTTTCTCTCTCTCTGTCTCTCTGTCTCTCTGTCTCTCTCTCTCTCTCTCTCTCTCTCTCTATATATATATATATATATATCCCAAATAAATAAAATATTAAAAAAGTGATACCCAGCAATGGGTCTTTGGCTACCTTCAACATTGATGTAGCTATTATAATAGAAAGATTTGCAATATTCCCTTTAAAAATTATTTATTTATTTACTTGAGATAGAAAGAAGCAGAGAGAGAGAGAGAGAGAAATAAGAGAAGAGAATGGGCACACCAGGGCCTCCAGCCACTGCAAGGGAACTCCAGATGCATGCGCCACCTTTGCATATGGTTTACGTGGGTTTGGGGATGTTGAATCTGGGTCCTTAGGCTTCCCAGGCAAGTGCTTTAACCGCTAAGCCATCTTTCCACTGCACAATATTCAGGTTTTGAAAAACAGGTTTCAAAATAATTCATATAGTCCAATTATATCTGCAGTATACTTCTAGAACATATGCTAAGGTTTAAGTACCTTTAAACTATAGTTAAAAATCAAGCATAAATTTTAAACCTAAAACAAATGTTGACACTCAGTGCTGCATTCTGATGATGTAAATATCTGGGTCTCATAAATTACCGTTGCTTATAAAGTCTGAAACATATTCCCATCACTACCTATAAGCTCTCTCTCCAACATAACCCTGATTTTTTTTTTCACTGGTATTGTTTGAGAGGAGTCTGTGCTATTTTGCCAACCCAGACTGGTCTTAAACTCTTGGACTCAAGTGTCCCTCTTGCCTCAGCCTCTCAAATAGCTGGGATATGCCACCATGCGCAGCTAATCCTGACTGTCTTAAATGGCATCCTAAATTATTAAGAGTTTTCATCCTTTCATTAAAAAAGAAAAAACCTCTCTGTCTTAACCAAAAATAGTGGTTATATTTGCTTCATTTTATTTTATTTTCTGCTACAATAGCATTGTAAAACGCATTGTATCTAATAATCTAGCAGTGAAAAACGAGATTTCCTGAGGAAAAAAAGTTTATTTCCCTTTCCTTAATTTATATTTTTGCCTCTTTACAAATAAATTTAAAGTTATCTAGATCTTTTTTTTTAAAGGACTTTAAAATTTTTTTATTTATTTCTTTGAAAGCAACAGAGAGAAGGAGGCAGAGAGAGAATGGGCATGCCAGGGCTTCCAGCCACTGCAAACGAACTCCAGACGTGTGCGCCCCCTTGTGCATCTGGCTAACGTGGGTCCTGGGGAATTGAGCCTCTAACCAGGGTCCTTAGGCTTCACAGGCAAGCGCTTAACCGCTAAGCCATCTCTCCAGCCCAAGTTATCTAGATCTTTCCAGAGACGTGTACCTAGCATAAAATAGTATCCATACTTTCAAACAGGCAAGATGTACCATTATATATCCTGCAGGGAAGGCAAGATTTTTCCAGAGATTCATAAGATCTCCAAACTAAATACTACACCTTTAACACATGAATGAAATGATAAGATTCAATATCATCTTTCTTCCAAGGTCAGCGGAGAACCGTTGCGGCCACCAATGGTCTGGGTCAGGCAGGAGGGACAGCTGCAGAGGAAACGAGATGAGTAATCCTCAGGGTCATTAGGTGGATGAAGTTTCATATATGTAGCATGTTAGAGTAACAGGACAGAGGCGAGGACATGAGGTGGAAAGGGTTAGAGGCTGCAAGCTTAAATGTTCCTGTGTTCTGTCTCATTTGGTAAGCCGCAGGAACAGTATCATGTTCGGATAGTCACTCATCCTGATGTTGCGTCTTGTGAGCAGCTATCCTTGGACCTGTCAGTTACCCAGCTGGTTGCTAATGACCCCAGGGCCCCTCTTCTGCCACCACTGCTGAGCCGTCCATTAGCCACTGCTTAAAGCGGCTGCATGACCAAGCTGAGGGGAGCTTGGGATTATTTAGAGGTCTGTGGGAGCCTTAGGTTTCATAGTAGAGTTGTAAGCTGAACTGTACTTTCTCACTCATTTGTATCAGCCTCTTTCTAAAAAGGATTAAAGTGACAAAGTCCACGTGTCATGAGACATTTCCTAAAAGGGAGCAACCTTGGGGACTTGGCACAGAAGGACATTAATTTTTAAAATTTATTTTGTTTATTTATTTAGCAGAGAAAGAGGGAGAGAGAGAGAGAGAGAATATGAGCATGCCAGGGCCTCCAGCCACTGCAAACGAACTCCAGACGCGTGCACCCCCTTGTGCATCTGGCTAACGTGGGTCTTGGGGAATCGAACCTGGGGCCTTTGGCTTTGAGGGAAACGCCTTAACTGCTAAGCCATCCTTCCAGCCCCAAAAGCAAGACAGGATGGTGAGTTCAGGTGGGCTCCACAGTTGCTAGAGTGATTGGGACTCAAGAAGCCCCACCCCTCCTTGAGGATATAGGCAGCTAATAGTTACTAGGAGAGAAATATATTTTTAAACTTTATTATTATTTATTTATTTGAGACAGGGAGAGAGAGAGAGAAAGAGGCAGAGAGAGGGAGAGAGAGAATGGTCACGCCAGGGCCTCCAGCCACTGCAAACAATGTCCAGACACATGTGCCCCCTTGTGCATCTGGTTTACGTGGGTCCTGGGGAATAGAACTGAGGTCCTTTGGCTTTGCAGGCAAATGCCTTAACCACTAAGGCAATCTCTCCAGCCTGAGAAATATTTTTAAATAGCACTTTTTTGTAGTTTTTTTATGAGAGTGAAAGAGAGAGAGAGAGAGAGAGAGAGAGTTGGCGCACCAGGGCCTCCAGCCAAATAGAACTCCAGACATGTGTGTGACCTTGTGAGCATCACTTTATGTGTCTGGCTTATCTGGGACCTGGAGAGTCAAACATGGGTCCCTAGGCTTCACAGGCAAGTGCCTTAACCACTAAGCAACCTCTCCAGCCCTTAAATAGCATTAAACTTTTTTGCAAGCAGAGAGACAGACAGAGAGAGAGAGACACTAAGGCCTCTTGCTACTGAAAATAAACTCCAGGTCCATGTGCCACTTTGTGTATCTGGCTTTACATAGTTACTGGGGAATCAAACCCGGGCCAACAGGCTTTGCAAGTAAGTGCCTTTTAACCAGTGAGCCATCTTCCCAGGAGAGAGAGCCATTTCATTCAGGGTGTAGCCTCTGATTAGCTGCCTGTGCTCCTGGGAGTGACTAGTTAGACTCCTTGATTCATCAGCTAGCATGGGTGTGATTGTTTCTTTGGTCTGTCCTTGGTGCTCTGTCTAGGGTAATTATCTCCCTAGGAAAAGTTCCCACAACATTTGAGAAGAGAGAGGAGAGGGTTGTTTTGGCTTTCTACTTTCCAAAGTTTTATATTTTGAGTACTTTTTAGAATAAGATATATAGCTCTTACAATAAGAAAAGTAATTTCCATTTCTAAGTCAAAGGAAAAATTAAGTCTCTGAAGAGAGCCTTGTTAGGTTTCAGTGGGAAAGGATAAGAGAGAGAACACTGGAGCTTCTGGTTAAATAATTGAAGCCTCATCCATTTGGCCTCACTGATACAGTTTAGGTTGAAAGTCTCATTTGCTCTCTTTGAAAAGAGATTTCTCAGGTTTGTTTGTGGAGTGTTTGAGGCAAATGGTATCACAACCAGTGGCTTTTTTGAGATAGGATCTTGCTTGAGCCCAGGCTGACCTGGAATTCACTATGTAGTCTCAGGCTGCCCTCAAACTTACAGCAATCTTCCTACATCTCCCCTCCCCCCCACCAAGTGCTGAGATTAAAGGCGTGCACCACCATGCCTGGCTGGTATTTCTTTTTCAATGCTGTTTGACTCAGTAAATTCAGACCCCTCTCATTTTACGCTTGTTATACTTTTATGGTTTCTATCTCAGGCTGATTGGTGTTAGAGCAGTATTCTTTTTGTCCATCTTCATTCTCCTCAAGTGCCGTGGAGTCACGGGACTTACACACACCAGCTTTTATTCATTCAACCAGTATTGACCAAGTGCTTTCTACCTAGCCAGGTGTTCTGGGCTCAGGGTACAGGGTAAACAAGGCAGAATGCCTGATGGCTGGAGCATGAACACTCTGAGAAACCTGGCTTTGTCCTGATCTTCTTCTTCTTTTTATTTTAGAGAGAGAGAGAGAGACTGAAAGAGAGAGAGAGTTGGCAGGCCAAGGCCTCAGCCACTGCAATTGAACTCCAGACACTTACGCCACCTAGTGGGCATGTGCAATCTTGCAACTGCCTTCACCTTCGTGCATCTGGCTTACATGTAATCTGGAAAGTTGAGCATGGGTCCTTAGGCTTCGCAGGCAAGCGCCTTAACTGCTAAGCCATCTCTCCAGTCCTGTCCTGATCTTCTGAATTCACGTTTTCTTTCAAGGAGAGTAAGTAAGTTTTGCCTCACAAGTCAAGTCTGGTTGGTAGTTAGTGTGTGCTTGCCAGGAGTAGTAAGTTAGGAGACACTCTGAAGTTCAGCTAGAATGAGTGTCCTCACCTGTCACTCATCTGGGAGAAGAGTGGGGCAGCACATGGGTTACAGCTATGGTATCTTCTATAGAGACTGTAAATTGTGGTAGTTGGGAGGCAACCAAGGGTGATTGAGTGAATATGGCATGGCAATGGTAGAATGCATCATACAGATTAGGTCAGGGGCTGAGCATGTGACTCAGTTGGTAGAGTGCTTGCCTAACATGTACAAAGCAGTGGGTTCAATCTCTGGCACTGCATAAATAGAGCCTGGTATTACATGCTCATAATTTCAGCTTTCAAGAAGCAGAAATAGGAAGATAAGAAGTCCAAGGTCATCGTCATCTACATAGATCAAGACCATTTTCTCTTTGCTTCTTTTGTTGGTGACATAGTTTATAGTCTTGATTTCCTCATCTTTAAAATAGATAAGATGGGGCTGGAGAGATGGTTTAGTGGGTTAACGTGCTTACCTGCAAAGCCAAAGGACCTAGGTTCAAATCCCCAATGCCTATGTAAAGCCAGATGCACAAGGTGGCACATGCATCTGGAGTTCATTTGCAGTGGTTAAAGGCCCTGGAATGCCATTCTCTCTCTCTCTTTTTAAATTTTTGTTTATTTGTTTATTTGAGAGTGACAGACAGAGAGAAAGAGGCAGATATATAGAGAGAATGGGCACGCCAGGCCTCCAGCCACTGCAAACGAACTCCAGACGCATGCATCTGGCTAACATGGGTCCTGGGGAATTGAGCCTCGAACTGGGGTCCTTAGGCTTCACAGGCAAGCACTTAACTGCTAAGCCATCTCTCCATTATAATAAATAATACATATAATAAATAATATAAATATATTATCATATATTATTTATTATATTATATGTATTATTTATTATATATATTATTTTTTAAAAAATAGATAAGATGGTAGGCATGGTGGTACATTTAATCCCAGCACTTGGGAGGCAGAGGTAGGAGGATCGCTGTGAGTTCAAGGCCACCCTGCGACTACATAGTGAATTCCAGGATAGCCTGGACTACAGTGAAACTCTGCCTCGGAAAACAAAACAAAACAAAATAGACAAAATGATTTCTGTCCTAGAAGATGATAAGGGCAGCTATGTTTATCATTAAGCCTGTCTGTCATCATCATCAGGATCATTATTAAAAGCTAACATTTGTTGAGCATGTATTATGTGGCTTACATGGATTATTTAACCATTTAAATTAACTTTTAAAATATTCTTATGTATTATTTACTTACAAGCAGAAAGAGAGGAAGAAGGGAGAGAGAGAATGGGCACACCAGGACCGCCAGCCACTGCAAACAAACTCCAGGCACATGTGCCACTTTGTGCTTCTGACTACATGGACAGCGGGATTGCCAGTCTTTGCAGGCAAGCACCCCAATTGCTGAGCCATCTCTCCAGCTCCATTGTAGTTTTTTTTAAAATATTCTTATGCATAAGCAGAGAAGGGGAGTAATGAATGGGCACACCAGGGCCTCTTGCCACTGTAAGTAAACTCCAGATGCATGCACCACTTTGTGCATCTGGCTTTATGGGTATTTGAATTGAACCCGGGCTGGCAGGTTTTGCAGGCAAGTGCTTTGAACCATTGAGCCATCTTTGGAGTCCCCAATTTCATTTTCTTACTAATTCTTAGCTTTTGGCTCAGGTCAGCTGTAATTCTCTATGAGGTGGCTCTCGTGATGAGTCCTGCTGTACAGATGAGGAGCTGAGTGTTTCAAGAGTGCACAGCGAATACGAAAGTCCCTGTGTGAGGTCTGGCTGCTCACTCTGCCCTTCTCCAGTCCTGTCCCCCTACCCCGCTCACCCCTTGCTATGTCACAGCAGTATTGACAAGAGTGCCAACCCTCTGGGCTGGAGAGATGGCTTAGCGGTTAAGTGCTTGCCTGTGAAGCCTAAGGACCCCGGTTCGAGGCTCAATTCCCCAGGACCCACGTTAGCCAGATGCACAAGGGGGCGCATGCGTCTGGAGTTCGTTTGCATGGCTGGAAGCCCTGGCGTGCCCATTAGCTATCTCTCTCTATCTGCCTCTTTCTCTCTCTGTCTGTCACTCTCAAATAAATAAATAAATAATAAATAAAAATTAAAAAAATATTAAAAAAAGAGTGCCAACCCTCTGGGTAACCTGTTTATGTGTCAGTAGAGGAAAACTCACTCATTCCTTTTCCCACCTTCCTTCAGGGTCTACATACGTGTTTCTCATTATGTTTTGATGGTAGCCTTCTTTTCACCGATTACGAAAACTTTGGCCAGGGCCTTTGACAGGACTGCAGTATCAAGAGCAAATAGATGATACCCCCAGAGGAGATCATTTGAAGAGAATTAATAAAGGAACTCCTTACAAAGTGCAGAGGAAATGCAGGAACTATTGCAGGGTGCTGAGTAACAGAAGGGCTGATGCCAGCCCTAGACTTGAAGAGGAAAGAGTGATTGCCCTGACCAGAAGCCTGAGACACTGTGTAGCTGACTGCTTTGACCACCAGTCAAGAAATGATGCCAGCCCATGGGAGCCATAGTGCAGGGCACAGGGAAGGCAGAGACCCCAGCCTTACTCGTCTCTCCCCCTGTGGATGCTTTTCGAGAAATGACTCCAGCTGGAAGCCCACGTGTGTTGCGTTTCCAGCAGATCTTGAGGAGCCCGTAGGAGCTACTCTGTACTCCTGCCATCCTAGGGCATGTCTGGGAGAAGGTGAGGTGATTGCAAGTTCAGTTCTTCCTGTTTCTAGGTTTTTGTGCAGGCTCACACATTCTGGGCTCCAGCTATTTAACAGATGGTTCTATCTACCAGGTAGACAGTTACAAATTACTTTCCATAATGTGCACTTGGAATACGTTTCTGGCAATGGTTAGTCGGAAGACAAAGAACGAGAGTTGGTGAGTCTTTATTTTACAGAGGATTTGTTATCTCATTAGCCATAACCTCTTTGTTTAAAAAGCTTAGTTAGGCTGGGCATGGTGGAGCATGACTTTAATCCCAGCCCTTGGGAGGCAGAGGTAGGAAGATCCCTGTGAGTTTGAGGCCACCCTGAGACTACATAGTGAATTCCAGGCCAGCCTGGTCTAGAGCAAGACCCTATCTTAAAAAACTGAAAACAGAAAAGAAAAGCTTAGTTCACTTATTTATATAATGAAAACAATTGTATATTCTCCTCAGAAACATGTGAGGATTCAACTAGTTAAAGTCCATATGTACATATACATATATATATAAGATTTTGATGGAGATGAGAAATGTCTTATTATGCTGAGTATCATAAGCAGCAGTAATTAGGAATATATCTTTTAAGTAATATTTGAGCTACAAGTGCCTGTATCTTTATATTGCTGATTTTGTTGTGTTTTGTGGACTGTCACATCTTAAAGGTGAAGGCCATCAAGGTTGTCTTTGATATTATTGTGTGTTAGATGTTCTCAGAATAAAGACCAGGATGATAATCAGGACAGTTTTCAATTAAGTGTGCAAGTTTCTTCCTTTATTATTACAGTCTGTATACCACAATTGAAACTTAGAATAAATTGCTGAAATAAGAAAAAAAAAAAAAACTTTGACTGGAGAGATGGCTTAGTGGTTAAGGTGCTTGCCTGAGAAGCTAAAGGACACATTTTAACCTCCCCAGATCCCACATAAGCCAGATGCACAAGATGACACATGCACAAAGTCACACATGTGCTCAAGGTGGTGCACATGTCTGGAGTTCTATTACAGTGGCTGGAGGCCCTGGCATGCCAATTTTCTCTTCTCTTTCTCACTCTCTCTCTCTCATTAAAACAAAAGCAAGTCTGTTGGGCTTGCCTCAAAAAGAAAGAAGAAAGAAAAGAAGAAGAAAAAGAAGCAAAGAAAGACAGAAAGAAAGAAAGAGTGAATAGAGGTGTGATGGCTTATAATCCCAGGACTCAGAGGCAGAAGGATCACTAGTTTGAGGCCAGCCTGAGCCATATAAAGAGATCCTATCTTCAAAACAAAACTAGCGCACACATAAAAACCATGTCATATTGTATATCTGCCAAAGACTTTAAAGTTTAGTCAGTATATGTGGAGCAGCTGAGCTCTCACACATTGTGTTGGTTTAGCCATTTTGAAAAATTCATTCTTTTCACTACAGTCAAATATATGAACCAATATTACTACATATTGAATATCCCTATCAAAATGTTTAGGGCCATAAGTACTTTTGGATTTTGGAACTTTGGGAGGATCTTGAAATATTTTCATATACATGATGAGATACCAGTGAGACCCAAGGTTATGTGTGAAGACCATTTTTATGTCACGGGAACCTTCTACACATTGCTTGGTTTTAGTGCGACTGAAGTCAGCCTGTGGCCCTTTTTCCAAGGTCAAGGGTTGGATTTTCCACTTGTAGCATCATATTGGCATCCAAAAGCATTTTAAATCGTGAAGCTTTTCAATTTTGGACATGGAAAATAACAGATGCTCAATTTGAACTAGTTATACCCTACCCAAGAGAAATAGCTCATTTGTTCTTCCCCAACTGTGTGCAGTGGTATCTATAGAAGCTTTATTCTCTATAGTCCTAAACTAATAACCTAAGTGGACATCAGCGGGGGATGAGTAAATGCAATGTGGCACTCATGCAGTGAGTCGGCAATAACAGTAATTAACTAATTAAGAAGTAATGAACTGATGCAGTGTGCGGAAACATGGACGCATCCCAAAGATGTTGAGCTTAAGAACCAGACACTAGTAAGGGTGTGTGCGGGGGGGGGGGCATGGTGAAGTTCAGAAAGAGGTAAAACCAATTAATGATCATAGAAAGAAGTGAAAAAAATTACTCCTTGTGCCAAAGAGAGGGTGAAGAATATTGATTTGGAAGAGTTATAACAGAACATTTGAGGTGTAAAGTTGTCTATCTTTTGATATGGTATTATAGATGCATACCTATTTTAAAACATCAACTTTATGTTTTAAGATATTTTTATTCATTTGTTTACAGAGAAAAACAAACAGGCAGGGAAAATGGGTATGTCAGGGCCTCTTGCCAGTAAAAAGGTATTCCAGATGCATACACCTCTTTGTGCCTCTGGATTTCTGTGAACCTGGGATGTCAGGCTTAGAGAGCAAGTGTCTTTAACCACGGAGCCGTTTCCCCAGCCCCTGACTTTATGCCTGAGATTACTATACTTACTTTATGGCATAGTCAATAAAAAAATGTTTCTTTAAAAGTTTATTAAACATGACAACTAAATCCCAGAATATGTAGAATATGATTATACCAGAAAAACAGTGGAAATTTTACCTAACCTAGAGAATACATTATATCCTCTGGAGACTTGGGCAATTGATATTTTTAAAAAGCCCTTAGGGATATATGCACCTTTTAGCCTGGTAATAGCTGACAGAAATCATTAGGAATATGTGTACATGGGGCTGGAGATATGGCACAGTGGTTAAAGGGGCTGGCTTATAAAGCTTACTGACCAAAGTTCAAGTCCCCAGCCCCCTACATAAAGCCAGACAGGTATTTGATTGTATCAGCAAGAGACAAGAGGCCTTGACACGTGTGTGTGTGTGTGTGTGCGCACGTGCGTGCGTGTGTTCACACGTGTGTGCGTGTGCACACATGTGCGTGCACACATACACACACCATAACACACTGGTAATTAATTTTTTAAACTAAAGCTAACTGAATAAAGACTGTATACAGGTTTCCTTAAGTATGGTCATTTTGATGGTCTTTGTAATACTGAGCCTTTAGAAACAACCCAGTATCAACTCACAGAACTGATAAGTTCTGGAATAACAGGCAGCTATTTTTAAAGCATAGTCCAGAAAGGGGCTATGTTTGTATTCCGACATAGCTCTACTGAGGAAAAATAATGACTCCATAAAACTGTATAGTTTTTTATTAATTTTTTGTTTATTTTTATTTATTTGAGAGTGACAGAGAGAGAAAAAAGCAGAGAGAGAGAGAGAGAGGGAGAGAATGGGCACGCCATGGCCTCCAGCCACTGTAAATGAACTCCAGATGCGTGCACCCCCTTGTGCATCTGGCTAACGTGGGTCCTGGGGAATTGAGCCTCGAACCAGGGTCCTTAGGCTTCACAGGCAAGCGCTTAACCACTAAGCCATCTCTCCAGCCCAAAGTTTTTTTAAGCATTTGTATTTTTCAAATATTTTACTTATTAGAGAGAGAGTGCGAATGAGCACACCAGGGCCTCTAGCCACTGCAAATGAACTCCAGATGCATGCGCCACCTTGTGTATCCAGCTTTGCGTGAGTACTGGGGAATTGAATCTGCGTCTTTTGGCTTTGCCAGCAAGAGCTTAACTGCTAAGCCATGTCTCCAGCTCACGTGCAGTTGTTTGGTGTTGCAACGCTTAGGATTAAACTCAACACATTGTCCATGCTGGGCAGTTGTTCTACCAGTGAGATACATTCCAGCCCCAGAAAGCTGCTAACTGGCTCAAAATGTGGCACTAGTCATGATAAAGAAATATGAAAAATACATCTTGAATTAAATTGATAGATATTAGTGTATATGTGATCATTCATGTCCCTGGAAGAAAACCACTATGGGTCTCAATTCTCTCTTTGAAAGTCCATTTATTCTCACATTCCTTGGTTTATCCTTAGATTTATTTAAATTCAGACTTATTAAATGTTTTGCCTATAGCTTTGAAATAGCATTTTTAAAATTACTGGTTAAAGAATTTCAGACCTTTAATAGAAACCTAGGTGGACACTAAACACTAAGCATTTAAGCTGTTAAGCAGAAAGCTGCTTGGATAAAGTTGTAAGCTATACCCATAATAAAATTCTTCAGTAGTTAGTTGCCAATAACTAGCCTTTTAGAAAAGTTGTCTCTAAGGAACCCACTTGGAGATGTCCAGACTTTAGAAACTCCATAATCTCACTTACAGAAATACCATCACATGCTAATCAACTGTCATGAGGTCATAATATTCACATTGGGAACTGTGATTCTCAAAGATGACATAAAGTTTGATTGTAGACTCAGCTGTTCTCTGAGAAATAAATTTAAAAGATGATTTTCTAGCCGGGCGTGGTGGCGCACACCTTAATCCCAGCACTCCCGAGGCAGAGGTAGGAAGATCGCTGTGAGTTCGAGGCCACCCTGAGATTATATAATGAATTCCAGGTCAGCCTGGGCTAGAGTGGGACCTTACCTAAAAAAAAAAAAAAGGACCGGGCGTGGTGTGTGCCTTAATCCCAGCACTCAGGAGGCAGAGGTAGGAGGACTGCCATGAGTTCTAGGCCAGCCTGAGATTGCATAGTGACTTCCAGGTCAGACTGGGCCACAGCAAGACCCTACCTCAAAAAAAAGATTAAAAAAAAAAAAACAGACAAAAAAACATGCTTTTCTGTTTCCTCTTCTGGCCAAAGGAAAGATCAAGTCAGTGACCTTGATTGTGTTCCTGTTTGGAATTATGTAGAAGAGATTTTGTTCTGTCATTTCAAAGAGGCTTTAATTCAAGGCAGCCAAAGCTATGTTTTCATTGGAAAAAAGATGAGGAGTCATGTTTCCTTCAAAGCTGCCTTAGAATGAGCTGTTTTCCTCAAACATGCTTGAAGCCTCCATTTCTACATATGTAAAATGGTAATAACAATGTTATTTTAGTGGAATTAGAAGAATTCAGTGATATTTCCTATGTGGGAAATGCTCTATACATTGTCATTGCAATTCTGTACATATGCACACAAGAGTTCGCCTTGGTATTTCACCATGTATGTGAGGGTTAGAACAGTGTTTTCTTAACCTCCTACATACTTCCATATCAGACACCATTGCTTTTGCCCAAAGTCTTTCTTTTAGCTCCTGGCCACACCACAACAATCTGGGGGCTCAATGGAGTCACAAATATTCCGTAGTAAAGTCTAACAAGGTGACAGCAGGTTTAATTCCTTCTAAAATTCTTCATTTTTAAAATTTTTTTTGTTTATTTTTATTTATTTATTTGAGAGTGGCAAACAGAGAGATAAAGGGGGGGGGGGGAGAGAGAGAGAGAGAGAGAGAGAGGGAATGGGCTCTCCAGGGCCTCCAGCCACTGCAAATGAACTCCAGACACGTGCGCCCCCTTGTGCATCTGGCTAACGTAGGTCCTGGGGAATCGAGCCTCGAACCGGGGTCCTTAGGCTTCACAAGTAAGCGCTTAACCGCTAAGCCATCCCTCCAGCTCAAATTCTTCATTTTATTTAAGGGATTCTTATAGTGTCCCATCTCTCCCATCCATCCATGCATGCATCCATCCATCCATCCATCGCACAAATATTTGCTGAACACCAGTTCCGAGTTGCTCACTCAGCTAAGTGCTGGGACATAGTGAGGGACGCCAGATGATGCCTGCCCACTCCCAATGCTGGACGCTTTCACCCATGGGAATCTTACTCTGCCGGGGCCGTCTTCTTGGTGCCCCTTATTCCTAACCTTCCTCCTTCACTGCCTTGGGGAGCACAGCCACTGAGAGCAGCCAGCTGCCCAGCCCTCCAAGCGAGGAGGCCCTCCGTCTCTGTGACCGTGCTGGCTGACTACATAGGTCAGTGAGGAACTGCATGTAATCTTTCCAGGAACCCCATGAAAATGAACTGACTGTTGCACAGGATCTTGGCTTGTGGAAAGGTCTCGCTAAAAAAATCCCAGGGTTAGAGAGATAGCTCAGCGGTTAAGGCACTTGCCTGCAGAGCCTAAAGTCCTGAGTTCCATTACCCAGTACCCACATAAAGTCAGATGCACAAAGTGGTGCGCACATCTAGAGTATGTTTGCAGTGGCTGGAGACCCTGGCATGCCCATTCTCTCTCTCTCTCTCTGCTTCCAAATAAACAAATGAAATATTTAAAACAAAAGAGAATGGAACTAAATTTAAAAAAAAAAAAGAAATGCCAGGTTATCTGAGGCTTTTCCACGTGACTTACCAGCAGCTTTTCAGACATGTGAAGAAAACTGGGGAAATTTGTCAGCTACTTTGGTTTGAACCAGAGATACTTGCAGAGCATGGATTCTCCAGATCTCTTTAGATTCTTTTTTATAAAAGATTTTATATATATCTTTCAAGATATATATGTATCTTATATATATATTATTACATATTAATTAATATATATTATAATATATAATGTATATTATAAATATATAATATATATTATATAATATATTAATTTATATATTTGATAATATATATTAATTTATATATATATATATTTAGATTGAAAGAAGTAGAGAGAGAGAATGGGCATGTCAGGGCCTCCAGCCACTGCAAACAAACTCCAGATGCATGTGGTCCTATGTGCATCTGGCTTACGTGGGTCCTGGAGAATCGAACCAGGATCCTTTGGCTTTGCAGGCAAAACACCTTAAAGGCTAAGCCATCTCTCCAGCCTTCTCTTCAGGTTCTTGAAACAGCAAGTATTATGCAAAGATAAAAGCAAAATAAACACTGAATCTGTGAATGAAGAATGAACACAAAGGGGAAATCCTTCTATGGAAACAAGGTTTCCTCTGAGGGAGAAAAATCCTAACCTGCTTACAAAAAAAACACACACACACAACAGGCTGCCGGTCTGAGGAACAAACGGAGTACGGAGGCAGTACAGTGCCTCTTGGTCCGCGTTGGCAATGTTTTAAAATGGAAATGAACATGGCAGGTGAGGGATTAACATCATAGCAGATGCCAGCCACTTTGGAGAGTGGGGCACAGAAGCCAATGTGAAGATGGTTTGGGGAGTGAGTTAAATAGGGTTATAAGGGGGATACAGTAAAACAAGAAAGAGCAGCAGCTCAAATAAAAATAATTTAAAAAAAAATTGGGCTGGAGCGGTTTGGGCATTTGCCTGTGGCATCAAAGGACCCAGGTTTGATTCCCCAGTTCCCATGTAAGCTAGATGCACAAGGTAGTGCACGCGTCTGGAGTTCATTTACAGCAGCTGAAGGCCTGGACGTGCCCACTCTCTCTCTCCCTCCCTCTCTCACTCTCAAATAAAAATAATTTTAAAAAAAATATTAAAAGAAAGAACAGCAGATTCTACCAGCTGGTGTGAGGGTCGTGGCAGCTTGCCTTGGGAAGTCAATAGACAACTGACAAGTTAAATAGTTTCCAAAGGCCCATTCATTGAAGATTTTATCTTCAGTGCTGGGCTCAGGGGACCCAGGAGAGCTTACTGTGGGGGAAGGAGTCAGCATCTATCAAGCCCCCCCCCCATCTGAGATCATGTCCCCACCCTGGAAGCCACACTGAGGCCTTTCTGTCCCCAGAGCTCACCGCCTCCCTGTTGTTTTGGAACCTCTATCCTGTTATGCTTTGGTTTTATTTTTACTTTTAATCTCAGCTAGCATCTTCATTGCTATGGTGGAATGCCACTCTGCCTTTGATCTTTAAATGATGCTTTGGGCCAAAATTTCTTTCTGATCCTCAGAGCCCTCCTCTCAGGCGAGGTGCCTCACTCTGCCTTCTTTCTCCTTTTAGCCTCTGTGTGTTCAAGTTCTGAATCATTCTTTCTGATGCCAAGTCCTCATTCTGAAATTTCCCCCCAAGATCTTCTCTGCTGTCTCCCTAAAACAGCCATCAAGTCCTTCCCCTTTCAAACCCAATTTAGAGTATTCCAGATGAAAGGCAGGCAGGACACTCAGTGTGTTGCTGACAGAACTCCAGGTTTTTGGCTTTTTTTTATTCTGAAGTTCATTTGTACTTGAAAGACAAGTGACATATTTATAGTAGAACATGATAAAATGAAGGTCTGAGGATGTGATTCAAAGAACTGTAATGCAGAGGCCATAGAAAAATCATAAATGGGCATGATTGTGAAAGTTCTAAGATGATATATCATTATGTCTTTGATTTGTATCATTCATTCAACTGATATTTGTTAAGCACCTATTATGTAGTGCTCACTGTAGTGCTATGGATATATTTAGCAGTAAACATAACAGACAAAAACCTCTTGTAGGGACTGGAGAAAAGGCTTAGAAGTTAAGGTGCTTGTCTGCAAAGCCAAAGGACCCAGGTTCGATTCTCCAGGACCCACATAAGCCAAATGCACAAGGGGACGCACACATCTGGAGTTCGTTTGCAGTGGCTGGAAGCCCTGACCCACCCATTTTTTTTCCTCTCTCTCTCTCTCTTCCTGCCTATTTCTCTCTCTAAAGTAAATAAATAAAGATAATAATTACAAAAAGAAAACAAAACTCTTGTAGCCAGTCATAGTGGTTCATGTGTGTAATCCCAGCACTTGGGAGGTAGAGGCAGAAGGATCAAATCAGGAGTTCAAGCTGCATAGTAAGTTCAAGGCTGCCTGGGCTATGTGTCTCCATCTCACAATCAAAACCAACAAATAAACAAATATGAACAAAGATTCTTGCTCTGACAAAGCTGCCATTCTAGTGAGGAAAACAGTCCTTAAACATACAAGAAAGTACATCACGTAGTAGTTGGGCGATGGTAAGTGCTAAGAAGAAAAACAAAAACAGGGAGTTGAGGGAATATCAGGGTATGTTTATATAGCCTTACCTAGGGAGGTTAAAAAAAAAATCTCATTCAAGAGATGTTTCAGCCAGAAAATGAAATGAGGGAAGGAAAGCACTCCAGGAAGCAGCCAGTGCAAAGGCACCGAGTCATGGGCACACTGGAAATGTGATCTGGGAAAAGCAGAGGCACAGCTGTGGCTAGCGCACAAAGGGTCAAGTAGTAGGGGAGTTCTGACTGTGCAGGGCCTTCAGCTATTTTCTACACCACATGGGGGCCACTGTGAGAATTCTGAGCAAGGGTGACAAGCTTTGTCTCAGTTTTTCAGAGGTTAATGGGGATATAGGAGGGTTAGTTCACATAGAGAGAAAATACAATGATGTCTCTGAGTAAAGAAGAGGGGTTTGGACATGGGATTTGCACAGAGGACTTGGCCTCAGGGTCACAGACAGCGACACCCTCAGCCCAGGAAGGAAGGCAGAGTGAGTGTGGACAGAGATGCAGGCAAGTGAGTAGATGTGTTGGTGTTCGTGGAGGTTCTCTTCCAATTGCTTCAAGTGTGTGTGTGTGTGTGTGTGTGTGTGTGTGTGTGTGTGTGTGTGTATGTGTTTCCAGAAAATATCATGATCCAAGGGTGATGATGGAGAAAGAAGAAATATTACAGGTTTAAGGAGAGAGGAGTATGGCTAGAGTTTTTGTCTTAAATAGTTCCCAAAGGCCCATTCATTGGAGATTTTATCATCAGTCTATAGAGCTAGTAGGAGGTGGTGGGACCTTTGAGGAGAGATGCTGTGGGAGAAGCTTGGTCACGGGGCCTGCCCTCAGAAGAGATTGTGACTCTTATCTCTTTGATACGCCATCCCACATTTCTGCTGTGATGTACCACGCTGCTACAGGTGCAAAGAATGGGGACATTTGGTCACGGACTGAAACCTCTGAGACTGTGAGCCAAAGGAAACCTTTCTACTTGATAAGTCAGGCATTTGCTACAGTAACAGAAAGATAATAAAATTGAGTGTGCAATGACCACCTAGGATGAAGGAGGACTAAAGAGAACTTTAGGATCATAACACGCACTCCTGGTTTCTTCTCCGTCTGCATGGAGCTGCATGGATGCATCACAGAGTAAGAGGCGAGCTGGGTTCATCCAGGTGGAGGTTTTGCTTGGTGTATATTGCGAATGAAGGCAGAAGCAGGGGGTTGGGGGCTCTGAGTAAGTGAATGATGACAAACTGCCCAAGGAGTAAAGTAAGGAAGCAGAAGATACTGACAATAATGCAAGAATGCTGGGGCCTGTGACTTCTAAGTTAGGAGGGACCTAAAGGAGTGAATGAGCCACGTATCTGAGAAGTAATGATTGGGAGGCTTGAAATGCATGATGGAGACTATGAGTTTTAGTAATGATAGTTTAGAGTATGATTATGAGGATATCTGAGATAGGATGCAGAACAAGATATGATAGGAAAATGGTCAAGGGACATAGAGGCAGGATATTGGGCATCTCCTCTGTATGTTTTCTTTAAAGCATTTTTTAAATGTTTTATTTATTTATGTGAAAAAAGACAGAGAAAGAGAAAGAGGCAGATATAAAGAGACAGAGAACTGGCACACCAGGGCTTCTAGCCACTGCAAACAAACTCCAGACCCGTGTGTCGCCGTATGCATCTGGCTCTATGTGGGTACTGGGGAATCGAACCTAGGTCCTTTGGCTTTGCCAACAAGCACCTTAACCACTGAGTAACAGTGAGTCAAGGTCTAAAACCTTCAAAGAATGAAGGAGAAGTGGTGGTGGTGGGGGGGTTCTATTACTAACTGCAACAGGGAAGGGTTTCCAATGGTACTGTTTGATGATGAGACTACTTCAGAGGTGGTGGGTATAGAGAGAGGGAGAAACCATGGACACAGGTGCAAGAGGCTGGCTGTGGTACCTGGGGCCGTGGCACAAAAGGAATGGGAGAGAAGCAGCAGTGTGTTCACAAGAAGGACCCAGGCTTCCATTAGAATAAATCAAGAAGATGTTCAAAGCTTGAGGATAGAGAGGGCTTTGCTGGTGGCAACTGTGGGTCCCAGTGGCAGAAGGGAAGGGTTTGGGGCACTGGGTTGTTCACAATAGTATGGGAGTGGGAGTCCGGTGATGAAGTCTGTGTGCTTGCTTCCTTGGAAATTCTGGTAGTGACTAGTCTTAACAGTCTTAATGGTCATGATGAGATCAGTCGTCTTGGTTTTGAAAGCTGAGGATATATGTGTTTTGATGTGGGGGGGGAAGCGAGGAAGTGAGCTCTTAGAAATCCTACCTCTCCCAGTCACAATGGTATACATTGAATACTTAGAAGGAACTAACTAAAGAGGTGTCAATATCTCACAGTAGTTCTATCAGTGTGGTGGAATTATTGATAGCCTTTCTCCTTTGCAGTCTTTTCCCCCCTTATAATGTATCCAAGGGCCTTGGCAATGACCTCAGCTTAAAAATGGTGCCACCTCTTCTGGTAATTTGAATGAGACATCAAGTGTATTTTGCATAGGGTTCAAATTACTTTGTCTGGAGCCCACTAAGGAAAAAACACATTAAAAATGATGACCACAAGTAACATCCTGCTGATCCCTGGGTGTTCTTAACGTGTTTTCACAGGATATCCACGTAAAGCCAGTGCCCTTCTGTCCTTGAATACGGTTCAGTACAGTGCATCCTGTGGGCTGAATTACATTTTTTTCTGGCCAGATCCAAACTTCTCAGGGCAGATCCAAATCTCTTAGTCTTCTAGAAGGATACTCTCCAACTTATTGTTATTTTATTATTATTATTATTATTATTATTATTAAAACATTATTTTTGTTTATTTTTATTTACTTGAGAGTGACAGACATAGAGAGAAAGAGAGAGAGAGAGAGAATGGGCATGCCAGGGCTTCCGGCCACTGCAAACGAACTCCAGATGCATGGCCCCCTTGTGCATATGGCTAACATGGGTCCTGGGGAATAGAGCCTCAAACCAGGGTCCTTAGGCTTCACAGGCAAGCGCTGAACCGCTAAGCCATCTCTCCAGCTCTTATTATTATTTTTTGTAACAAGGTCTCTCACAGATCCTAGAACTCATTGACTCAGCCACACCAGCTAGCAGCCAGACCTGTGGAATCCATCTCACCCTCCTCCCAGCCCCATTGCTGTGACGACATGCACTTGCTGCTGGGCCCAGGTTCATGTGGGTTCTGGTGATTGAGCACAAGTCCTCATGCTGGTGTGGCAAGCACTTTATCCAGTAAGTCACCTCCTCAGCACGTCCTTTATGTTTTTGCTATGTTAGTACTGCTGGTAGAAAACACCTCTCTCCACATAGTTCCAAAAGAAGCCTGGAAGCGAGTGGCATTGGCTTGGACACATTACTACCCAGTAATAATAGCGAACACCCCTAAATGCTTACGATACATGAACCTTCTTATACATCCCGTTGATGGGACTCAGGATCATGGCCCCTGAAATACGGCACCTTGGCGTGTTGTGTGTTTTAAGTTGAAGATATTTGAGGAAAACAGCAGAAGCAAGGACTGTCAAAATGGCCTCGCTCCTCTTCTCTCCTGAAGCAGGTCATAGCGGCTCATGTGAAAGATAAACATATTCTATGCAAGAAAAAGAAGTGCCTTTGATACCAAAGAAAAGGGGACACAAACAAGAATACAAAAAAAAAAAAAACAGGGCTGGAGAGATGGCTTAGTGGTTAAGCACTTGCCTGTGAAGCCTAAGGACCCCGGTTCGAGGCTCGATTCCCCAGGACCCACGTTAGCCAGATGCACAAGGGGGCGCACGTGTCTGGAGTTCGTTTGCAGTGGCTGGAGGCCCTGGCATGTTCATTCTCCCTCTCTCTCTATCTGCCTCTTTCTCTCTCTGTCTGTCGCTCTCAAATAAATAAATACAAAAAAATAAAAATACGTATTTTTTTTTAAAAAAAAACCTATGGCATTCCTTCCAGATCACCATGTTGACTTCAAACCCCTTGCCTTTTGTCAATACTATCTTATAGATGAAGACATTAAGGCACACAGAGCTTAAGCAACTTGCGCAGGGTCACACACTAGTAGCAGAGCTGAGATTTGAAACTCAGGTTACCTGGTTTATAAACTTGGTCTTAAAAACCATGTGGCCTGCAGTCACTGGAGCCTAGAAAAAGACTGTTCACAATGGCCAGTCCTGAAGCAGAATTGGTACTTGCAACTGCATTCTGTCCTAATGTAGGTAAATTATATATACATATGTGCATATAATCTCAATATAAAATACCATATATTTATATGACAGTAATATGAAATATATGCTAGTTTTATACATGTCACTTAAATGTTCATGACTCTTAGGAAGCAGGTCTGTGGCCACCTTCCACTTTAGACACTGCAGCTTTTTCTGCAAGATAGTCTCTATGACACATCATCCTGACCATGGTCATTTGTAAAGGAGGTCTCAGAGTTTGTCCAGAACAGTGAGTGTCAGGGCTGTGGTGTTGACCAAGCAGTTAGGAGCCCTTGCTGCTAAAGCAAGAGGGCCTCTCAGGCTGGAATCCACCAAGTCTGACTGCCCAGATGCATATAAACATTACCTGTGGGTGACTCCAGTCTGTGGGGGCAGAGAGCAGAGAATCCCTGGGACTTGCTAACAGCAGTTCTGGGTAGATGGAGGAACCCCGTCTCGAGGAAAGAAATACATGCATGAACAGTAAGAAAAGGATGCTTGATGTTCCGTTCTCCTCTAGCCTCCACAGCCCACAAACACCACACACAACACATCACCCATGAAGGAAGGAAAAAAGAATGATGAATCTTAGGGTTCTTGGCTCCAGAATCAGCAGCGCCATGTTAAAATCCTAATTAAAGAAAAGTATACCAGTATCACCGTGGGAAGAGATGATTCAATGTTTCATCAACAACCTAGGCAAAGGGAAACTTCAAACATTTCCCTATAATACATCATAACAAATAGATGTACGTATTATCATGGGACCCAAGGTTGAGCCGAACACCAACTTCAAATGTGATCGGGTACGTACAGGTGGTATGGGCCATAGACACGAACACCAATTTCAAAAAAGGAAGGCGTAGGTTTGGAGAATGAAATAAGCATTTAGTCTTTTTCTGATGTCATAAATAAACTTACATGGACAAATATTTCCAAGCTGTCAGTCACTGGCCCTGTGTTTCAGTGTGGTTCACAGGACCACTGCAAACAGAATCACCCATGATGCTCTTCCTTGGTTCATAATCCTGTATGGCAAGCCCAAGCATCTTCATTTGTAAAACCACAGGTGAGGGCTGGCGAGATGGCTTAGCAGTTAAGCGCTTGCCTGTGAAGCCTAAGGACCCCGGTTTGAGGCTCAATTCCCCAGGACCCACGTTAGCCATATGTGCAAGGGGGCGCATGCATCTGGAGTTCGTTTACAGAGGCTGGAAGCTCTGGCGCGCCCATTCTCTGCCTCTCTCTCTGTCTGTCACTCTCAAATAAATAAATAAACAACAACAACAAAAAAAACCCCACAGGTGATGCATTCTTATTTCTACTCGTGCTTAAGGCTCATGAATATAAGTGGCTGATGGGAACTGGCTAGGATCTTAAATGACATAGGGCCTGAAGAAAGCTTTTGCTGGGAAGGAAATGGTGAGGCTGAACGTCTCAGAAGTCACATTGCAGCTGCTTTCGTTGTCGGGTGGCATCTCTCGTGTCCACACCTGCTCCTCCTCGTGTGCAGAGGTGGTGGTGTCTGTATACACCTTTGGCTTTGGGGAGCACAAAGCGTAGCACTTGATAAACTTGCAATCAGGGATTTTTTTTCCAATAAAAAATTGCTTCAACAAACCAAATCCATGACTACCCAGCGTTAATGTTAATACTATGGCAGCCATTAATCGGCAAGCACGCCCCTTGACTGAGTGCTCTGTATGAGGCGCTTTACCAGCTTTATGCCATTCCGGCCCCCTACTCACCTTATGCATGCCGAGGTGGGGCTGGTCTCTCCATTTTCAGCCAGGAAACTCGGCTATAGATGTTAAGTAACACCTTACAGATGTTCCCAGACTACAGAAGTGGAAGCAGATCTGAGGCTCATGTGGACCAAACCCGTTTAACATTAGACGCTGCTTGGTTTGCACCTTGGAACCATGTTCTTAACCTCTCAACAAGGACTTATTATTCCGCAAGGGATTTAAAACAGGACTGACTGCAGCGAACATAAATTTACTGGGGACCTGAGAGGGAGGAAGAGCCACCCACTCGCCATCCTGTGAGCTCTAGAAGCTCTGCAGACACAGGCTCTTGTGGCCCAGGTACCTGCCACCCAAGTCAGGAAACAGTGGTTCCTATAATCTCTTGGCTTCCTTAATGGTAATATAGTCCTGTTTCACCACACCTGGCTTTGGTCTTGGATTTTTGATGTTGTAAGGCCAGTTTAATTGCTGTTCTAGACCTACCCTCAAAGCCTTTTTGCTGGGTTAAGCCTAGAGAACCAGCCACAGCGACCTGTCCATAAATCCACAAAACCACACCAAAGCACTTTTGCTCGAACTCGGGCACCTGTTTCAAGTGAAGCTGTGAACAACTACGGGAGAAGATTGAAGGATGTAGGGCTTAGAAATCCATAGAGCACTTGGGGAACTTGCATAATCCTTACTGTGTAAAACAACAGGTAATAGGGTATGGAGTCAAGCGGCTAGGCCCATGCCCAAGGCCAATACGTACTTTCCAAGCCTCAGTTTTCGCCAGTTATAAAAAGGCTACTAGCATGTTTGCCTAAAGGGGTCAGAGGCTTTGATGAAAAGAAATAATATATATATAAAGTGCTCACAAGACCTGTGCGTGTCATAGGTTGTGCTCGTCAGACACTCTAGTTATTAGCTCATTATTGTTCTAAATAAGATAGTGCTTATGGCAAGAAAAAGGGGAGCTATTGCTGCTAATAATCACAGGAGCTATTGTAGCTAGCAATCGCCTAAGACTGCCTTGCAGACCAGCATCTGATCTGGAGACAGAAGGGAGGAATTTCTGTGAGGGAGGAGGGATTGTTCCAGCCAGGAATGGCATCAAGCGAGTAAGAGGCAGGAAGAGGGAAGGGAATGGTGGGTGACGAAACATGGCTGAGGGGGGGGCGCGGGAGGTGCCATGGGTCAGGGGAGCTGGGGAAGGTCCCAGGTGATGTGACGGTCGTCATAGTGATGCAGTAGTCTCATGATTGGTGCTCAATACCCACTAAAGCAACATGGAGTTGTCTTTTGTGGTTGTTTTTTGTTTGCTTGGTCTTTCTAGGTAGGGTCTCACTGTTGCCCAGGCGGACCTGGAATGAATTCACTATGGAGTCTCAGGCTGGCCTTGTACTCATGGTGATCCTTTGACCTCTGCCTCCCGAATGCTGAGATTAAAGGTGTGTACCACCACACGCAGCTTTTATGTATGTATGTATGTATGTATATGTATATATGCACACACACACACACACACACACACACACACACACTTGTGATTGATCCTAGCCCCGGTGGCTTGGCAACAAGAATCCCCTGAAATTTCACAAAGCTGACATTGCTGGTTTGGGTGTGACTGTGGCATCTAGGATCACCAAGCCTTGGGGGTTGGGGCAGAAAAAGGAAGAGAACCAGTCTCATAGTAGAGGTGTAAGAGGATGACCCAAAGAGTTATTCTGAGTGGGTGACTTTTGCTGTTATCTGCTTGGAAGTGGGATTGATTCACTCCCACTCAGAGGTTCTCAGAGCCCAGAATGTTACATAAGTGAACTGCCTGATGCATTTGGTCTCTGTAACACTTAATCCACCACCTCCACCCCCATTCAACATTTTTGATGCTCGTAATGAACACTGATGGCTGAAGGACAGAACTTGACTGTTCTAAAATTAAAAGAGGAGAAAAAGCCAGCCCCTAATGCTTCTCTATCTGTATCCCCCTAGCTGGACAAAGCCATACCCATGTCTCCACAAGAAGTGGACAGTTAGGGAGTTGGCACGAGGCTGAGGTCATGTGTACTCTTGCCTCATTGAGGCCTGTCGTGGGAAGATTTAAAGGAGAGGCTTAAGTTTGGCTTGTCTGTGATTAGACTGGTGCGACTGGTTTTGCTTCAGTTAGTGAATGCATGGCTCAAAACCACTTCTGGGCCAGGCTGTGGGTCCAGAATTGGTTCATTGTCAAATCCAGGACAAACTGAAAGTATGTCACACTTTGGGTATTTTCAGAGGGTAGACATGGCCACAAGCTTAGGCCTGGATTAACCTGATTCTCAATAAATCTGCTTCCACAGCACCAGCTGAAGTTGAAGTAATGAAAACTAAATATGCAGGTCTTTGTAAACATAAGATTTTTTTCTTTTTTTCCAGACAGGATTTCACTGTGTCCTCAAGTCTGGCCTTGAACTCATGATCCTCTTGCATGCAGTGATTACAGGTGTGCAAACATAGGATGTTGGGTAGTGTAAAGCCGTCGCTGAATTTTTTTTTCAAATCTTGATTCAGCTGGTAACTGTCTGCATGCATATCCAAGCAGGCTTCCAGGCGGCACAATTTAAAGTATCCTGTATTTAATGACTTCCTGCTGTCGTATGGACACTTGAGATACCTTGAATCTGATTCTGCCCAGAGTGACTATCATCCCCTTCGTCCACGGGGATGCTAATGTGAAGATGGGCAAGTCAAAGAATGTGGTGGAACCCCAAGGTAAATCATTTGCCTACGGGGTTCATTTGCGGACCTCTCTACCACTGCCGCGGAATAGTGTGGCTGGATTGTTGGGCCGGGGGCCGGGTCGGCTCTTGTTTCTTTGTAGTCCAGGTTGGCCTTAAACTCAGGATCCTCTTGCCTCAGCTTCCCCGGGTATCACGTCAGCAGGAAGGAAGTAGAGCGAGCTCAGGGCTGCAAGTGGGGCTGGGCTATAATATCCCCAGTGCCGTGTGACCATGCCCAGATTTTGACTGATGTTTGTAAACCTTCATTTTTCAGGTTTCAGCAAATAGGTCATCTTGTATTTCTTTGTTTTGTTGACCCAGTTACATACCTATTTTTTTCCCCTGTAGATTTGGCAATCTGGGATGTAGAAAGCAAATTTTACACACAACTGAGGTGGTTATAAGCAACAACTTGGTATTTAGAAGTGGGAGGCAAGGAAAGCATCCCTTCTCAATACTGATTGCCAGTCAACTCTATTAAAGGCTCAGGGTGTTACATATTCAAATTCCCGTGTTGTCATTTTAAAACGAGCCTTCCTTAGATACCACCCCTTGCCCCTTTAACTAGCAGTCTTGCCATCTCCATCCTTCTCCCCACCTTCTTCCTCTACCAGCTGTGGAAAGCTGGCATTTCCTCACCAACCCCCTCTCTCATTTCTCTAGTCTGGAACTTTCTGATAAGGTCACCAGTGGTCTCTGTGAGAATCAAGCCAGTTGTCAGGACATGGTTTACTTCCTCTGTGTATCAGGATTGTGACCTTGAGAAAGTTACTTTTCTGAGTGATTTGCAGAGTGAGATTAGACCCTTCCTGCTAAGAGCCTCCTCTCTGGAGGTCTAAATGAGGTCATTTGTAGGAGGTGACATGCACAGTGTCTGCTACAGGGAGAAGAAGGGGACGCTGACCACCGCTTCTACCAAAACCATGGCTTTGCTTTCAGCGACACTAGGTCTTCTAAATATTTATTTATTTCTTATTTATTTGAGAGGGGGTCAGACAGAGAGAGACAGAGAGAGAGAGAGAGAGAGAGAAAATGGGCACACCAGGGCCTCCAGCCACTGCAAATGAACTCCAGATGCATGTGCCACCTTGCGCATCTGGCTTACGTGGGTCCTGGGGGATTGAACTGAGGTCCTTTGGTTTTGTAGGCAAACTCCTTAATCACTAAGCCATCTCTCCAGCCCAACACTGTGTTTCCTTAGTTTCCACTTATACCTACGATCTCCTCTACTCCTATGTGCTATCATGAAATGTTTGAACACAGGGGAGGGCAGCAAAATATGATGACATGTATGTATAAAAATGCCACGGTGAAACCCATGGCATTAAATAGTAACCTAAAAAATTAATTGAAAAATAAATATGAAAAAGAAACATTGAAATATTTTTGTTCTATAAATATTTAGCATATTTCGTGCCAGAAAATTTTCTTGGTTTTAGGAAGAAAGCAGTGAACACACTTACATTGTGGCTGCATTTGCAGGTGGTAAACTTTAATAATTACTATAGAGATACCCCAGATGTACATATATATATATGATATATACATATAAGATATATATATATATATATATATATATATATATATATATATATATATATAGTATGGCAGGAGCAGACAGCCGGATGTCACATCTCCACATCAGCAGGAAGGAAATAGAGAGAGTGAGCTCTATTTCATGGCAAGTGGGGCTGGGCTATAATATCCCCAGACCCGCCCCCAGCAACACATCTCCCACAGCATGGCTCTACCTCCCAAAGGTCCTTCAAACCTCCCAAGCAGCACTACCATCTGGGGATTAAGTATGGGGCTTAATTACAAACATATGAGGCTATGAGGAACATTATACATTCAAACCACCACAGATGGTTCAACATACACCATAACATATATCTGTATCTATATATATATATGTGCTATGGTATGTGCTATGTGCTATGTGTATGTGCTATGGTATGTGCTATGGTATGGTATGGTATGGTATGGTATGGTATGTGCTATATATATATATGTGCTATGGTATACACATGATAATTTGTACTTATTTTACTTATAAAATGTATACTATGTATTTATTATATACATATATTTATAATAATATATACCATATAACAAAATATATAATATGGAAGATGTTATTAACTTTTAGACAGCAGTGGTGAGGGGATAGATGAGTGTTACAATTTAGAATAAAATGATGACAGAAGTCCTCACCATTTGGCTGGGATGTTTAACTAAAGTCTGAAAGGAAGTAAGGGAATGATACACGTGGAATACCTAGAAACAGACCATTCCAGCTTAGGATCCTTGAGTTTAGAGGATACTGAATCCATATCTCTGCATCTGTCCCAGAGAGTCATACTTTCCATCTTGTTCCTTGTCCTCTCTCCTGGATCGTACCCATCTTGAAATAGCATCTGTGTTTTCACAACTTCTTAGCTAAAGTCCCTTGTTTCTCTATCTCTGACCACCAGCCTTATCCATTTACTTCCACCTATATGTGAGTACAGTCCTGGTATACCCACATAATGCTCAGGTTCCTTCACACCCTTCTGGATCCTCTAGGACTGACATTTCAGTAGATGGCACCCAAGCAGCTGCTTGAGTCCTCTTTAAAGCTCACAACTTTTAATACTCACATCCAGGGAACCAAGCAAATCCTATTGTTTCTGTCCACAAGCATGTGTTAGGTGCCTCCTACGACTCTCTGGTCTAAGCCTTCCTCACTTCTAGCCTAGCCTAGAGCAAGGGTGGCTCCTGCCTGTGACCTCACCTACTTGTGACCTCACCCACTTGCCCTCCCTGCTGCTGGTAGAGTTGCCAAGTGATCTTCTGCCCTCAGAAGTAGAGGTGTGTGGGAACGGTGGAAAGAGATTTTTTTCTAAAGATGTGCATTCCTCCTAGTGGGACAGCCTGTTCTGTTAGTGGAGGGACATTCGATAGAATCTGAACGGTGTGCTTTGGATCACATGCCTAGAGTGGAGAGCTACCCAAAGACAATTGGCATCCTGCTAACATTCACATCCAGAATGTTCTTTCCCAGAACAGAGAATGCACTCCCCTCCCCTTGGCCACAGGAAGCTTGCTTCTATCTGTTTTGGATAATGGTTTTAATATCAACATCCTGCTACTCAAAGCACCTCACTATATATTTAGGAATTGCCTTACAAAACAAACAAACAAAAAAAGCAGAAGAGTTGGTGTGGTACTTATGAATGTTCACTTTTTGGATTTATTTTTACTAGAAGGAAGGAAATCTGACATACCAGGTACCCAGTTCTATCTCACCTTCAGCCAGAGTGATCTAAAACAATCACAAATAATAATAAGCTGATCACATTCATCCTCTGTTTAGAACCTGTCAATGACTTCTGGTCACCCTGGTGATAAATTCTAGATACCCTCCTCTGGCCCATCATGCCCTATACCCTCTGGTACTTGCTTTCATCCGGCTACCCTAGGCTTATCTCCATATCTTAGGTACATACCCCTTCCACTCTCAGCTATCTTTCTCTACCTTCTTCTCTTTAGAAACTGTTCTTTTTTTAGCTCTCAACTTAAATGTCTCATTATCAACTTCCTCAGTCTGGTCGGTGTTGTTATAACAAAATGCCTAAGCCTGAGTAGTATATAATAAAGATTATTTAACTCATGATTCTTGTGGCTAGATAGTCTAAACAGCACCTGGTAAGGGTCCCTTGGCTATGTCACAACACGGTAGATGCTTCACAGGGCAAGAGAAGAAGCAGAGAGTGGAGAGGGGTCAGGCTCTCTCTCTCTCTCTCTCTCTTTTTAATAGCAATCTGCTTTGGTGGGAACTAACTCAGTCCTGGAGACCAACACCAATCCTTCCTGAGAGTGGTCACAATCCAGTCACCTCTTACGAGGCCTCATCGCCTCAGTGTCCCACAACCTTCCAACACCGCTTCATGCAGGACCAGGCTTTCAGCACATGAACCTTGGCAAACTGTGTCCAAACCACAGCCTAGTGGGTATCCATATCACACCCTTTATTTTCCTCCTAAGTCCAAATCACACTGCACTTGCTTGGTGGGAATTCCCTGTTAGTGCTGGTCAGCCAGCTCCGTTCATGGTCTCAGTTGGCTGCTATGTATGTATATCCTGAAGTCTGGCTAAAAAGCCAGACATGGGAGGGCCTCCATATGTAGCCATAAGCTAGTTTGCTTGGGTTTTGATATAAATATTCAAGTATTTCATAAAGTGTGGACCAAGTGAAGATTGAAACTGCCCCTCTCATGAATGGCGTGGTCTGTTCTTTTTAATATTATTTATTTATTTATTTATTTATAAGAGAGAGAGGAAGGGCGCACCAGGGCCTCAAGCCATTGCAACGAACTCCAGACGCATGCGCCCCTTGTGCATCTGGCTTACGTGGGCCCTGGAGAATCAAACCGAGATCCTTCGGCTTTGTAGGCAAGCGCCTTAACCACTAAGCCATCTCTCTAGCCCAGGTGGTCTGTTTAATTAACAGGGAAAGTAACAATAGCCACTTGAACTGTACAACTTCAAAAATGGAGAGAGACTTCTAAAGAGGGCTGGTGACATAAGAGGGCAGGAGAATTGAAATAATCCTTTGGCTCTCTCTATATTGGCCTTTTGGCAATATATTCATAATATATTAATAATAATAATGAGTAATAATAATAATAATTCATTTCACTTGGCCCCGTTGGATGAAGCAATGACTTCATGGAGCTAATCCAGCAAAATAGTGTTCTTATACCATGAGCACTCACAATGGGCTCCCCCTGAATCAGGATGCTGCTGGGACAAAGCATCTTCCTACACCTCCAAAATCTAAACTTTCTCTCTCCCAAAGCCACAAATACCTGATGTGGGGTTGGTTACTGTGGCACCAGTATATTTTATGTCTTGTACAGTCATTATGCCCATGAAATGAAGGGACAGGTTTCCAGTTTCCACTGGGTTAGGATGTGCTTGAGCCTGCCAAGTCTCTTCCTATTTGAAGACATGACTCCAGATTATCAACTTCCTTTTGAAATGCATGGCTCCTTTTCGTCAGGAAATGCGTGTTTCTACCAGGACACAAGTGGGATTTAAAATGCCAAAGGAAGTAGGCTTGAGTAACCGAACATACCTTTGGCACCGGGAAGAGGTTATCTAAGATTAAAAAAGAATAATTACCGAGTCTGCCATTATACCATTCTCAATTGCCAAACTAAAACAAGGTTTCTATGCCTGGAATTTTTTTTTTGTTCTAAAAAAAAGCCTAATTATGGACATAATGACATAAAAACAAAAGAAGCTCATTGCCTTCCCAGTTTCCATTCTACTGAGGATGACCTAAAGGGTAGGCTTAGATTTTTCTCAGTGATTCAAAGAAATCTGGGTGTTATTAAGGCAAAATAATCAACATTAAGTGTGAGTGAAGCACAGAAAGTCTCCCAGTGAGTGTTTCCTGGTGCTTTTTGAAGACTGTTATGTCTGCCATTGGCTGCCCCAAAATAATAAGGACATGGGCCCTTTAAGTTGTTTTTATGGTTGTGGCAATGCGCCAGACTGGTCTCATCCTTCATGCAATTCAGATTTACCATATGAGGATTTGAGTAAGGCCTTCTAGTCCCAGCATTTTGGGTCACAAGATGAAGCAGTAACTTCATAAATGGAAACCAGCCAAAGGAAGGTTCCTTATATCACAAGGAACATAAGAGCACGCGCCCATTGTGTGCTTTCTCTTTGTGGGAGTACATAGACACACAGACCTGAACCTGGTCATCTAGCAGCCGGTGCCCACAATCACTTCAGCATCTCCTCCCTCTTCTTCAGCCTCCTCCTTCAGCTCTGCCACTTAGTCACAAGTCGTTTTATATCTCTCACATTTAGTTTATCTAAAAACAAAATGCTGGAGCACACATTTGTTCTGGAAAGTTCTACAGTTCCAAGCTTTAAAAATATGCATATAGGGCTGGAGTGATGGCTTAGCGGTTAAGGCGCTTGCCTACAAAGCCTAAGCACACATGTTTGAATCTCCAGGTCCCACGTAGCCAGACTCACAGTGGTGCAAGCATGCAATGTTGCACATGGAGTTAATTCACAGTGGCTGAAAGGCCCTGCAGTGCCCATTTTCTCTCTCTCTCCTTTCCTCCCTCCCTCTGCCTCTCACTCAAAAAATAATAATAAAAATGTGTATATAAATGATTCTTAGTTGAAAAAGAGTATATTATTAGTATTATTCTCATACCAAACTGAGAAGTCTGCTTGATATGAGAATATGTTCCAACCATGAATTGGGTCTATTTATGCGAAAGATAAATTCTTACAAGAACAGGTTAATGAGAAAATCCAGAAAGCATTACATGTTTTATGCATTCACCTTAAAAGAGCAGTGACATTCCATATCCTGCAGTCTTGAAATGAGGAAATGGACAGATGTAAATATTTATTGGAATAAGAATGGGGAAGAGAGAATCTCCACTTTGTCTTTTGGTGGGTGGTGACAGATCTATGGATCCTTGTTTGCACTAGGCATTTAATAATCCCATCTGTTGAGAATGTGTGATTTGGAGGTACTTTGAAATTGCTATACACTACCTAGGAATTGGCAGGGAAGTAACCCTGGAGCCATTCCAAACTCGGAAGCAGACCAAGGCATCCAGTATAAATCAATATGTAATTATACCATCCTATCTTTGGCCACAGCTCCTTGTCTGTATTTATTTAAGTACAGTGGAGACTTGTAGGGCCAGAACCTAGGTTTGTCTAGTTCTTTGCTAACCTCAGGTTCAAATCTTGGGTAATGCTGTTTATTTGACCTAAAGACTCCACGGACATTGTGAGAACTTCTGCCGTCTACCGGTTGCTATGGCATTGCTGCCTATATAATCCCACACTCTAACTTGTCTCTCAAGGCCTGTTAGGGAGATTCTGTTTCACTTAAAAAAAAGTGAATCACTGAGTCTGATTTAAAAAAAAAAAAAAACAAAAACTTGACGAGGCTGGAGAGATGGCTTGGTAGTTAAAGCACTTGCTAGCAAAGCCAAAGGACTCAGGTTTGATTCCTTATTACCACATAAAGCCAGATGCACAAAGTGGCACACTCATCTGGGATCCATTTGCAGCATCTGGAGGCCCTGGCGTGCCCATCCCTCCCCCGCTCTCTATTTGCCTTCTCCCTCTCTTTCTCAGATAAATAAGTAAATAAAATATTTTTTAAAAAAACTGATGCTTCCTCATCCTTCGTCTTTCAAAGCAGTTATCCACTTGGCTGGGCCTACTCTGGCCTCTCATTCATAGCAACACCATTGCAGGGTGGTCTTACCTCTCAATGGGTGTCTGTTTGCCTACCTGGACTTCTTTCCTTAGACAGCTTCCATCCACCCTGCTTCCCTGCTCCCCCCCCCCCATCTCTCTGTTCCTCTACCCACACTCTCCCTTTTCGACAACTTATCACAAACTCTGCATATATGTTTTACCTGGGGGGATAGGCACTCTGAGGGCTGCAGCTGCTCTGAGGAGAAATGACTGGAGGTTCACTTGGAGCTGTCAGAGGTATTTAATGAATCATTACCTCTCAAGTTATCTCTTTTGATGAGATTCTTTACGTAACCCTTTCTTTATGTAAAATTAGATTAGGAGCTTAGGAGAGTACCTAATCAAAGGGAAGTTTTCAACCAAAGAAACCAGGGTTTTATTTTCCTGGGGCCATGGAATTTCTCTGTAGGTGTAAGGACCCTCCTCTCTCCCTGCTCCTTGTCTAGTTGCATGTGTCTTCTAAGTGAATCGTCACAGAAGTGGTATTTTAGAACGAATTGTGTCTCCCTACAATTCATATCTTGAATCTTAGTACCTTAAATGAGACTGCATTTGGAGTTTGAACCCTTAAATATGTCACAAGGTTAAAATATGGCAGTCACATTGGGTCCTAATGTGGTATGACTAGTGTTGTTGAAGAGAAAACTGGGACATACTGAAATACACTAGTTGTGATGAATGTATGGAGGGATGACCATGTTGGGACACAGCGAGGAGGGTACCATCTCTAAGCCGAGGAGAGACACCTTGGGAGATGACTTCTGCAGCACCAGAACTGTGAAAGAGTACACTGTTGTTCAGCCTTTCAGTCTGTGGTGTTTTATGACAGTGATCTACGCAGACTCATGCAGCTAGCTGCAGCAATATCAGCCCCAGGTCATGAGACCGCCCCAGGACAAAATGGGAGCATATGAGACAGGAACTGTAGAAAATAGGGCGAAATCATACTCAGGTGGAGAGTCAGTTCAGTAGAGGTGACCTGGGATATGTGTGCTGTGTAATGTGTCTCAGACCTTCCTTCTCTAACAGAGGGAAAAATGTCACCACTTAGCTTATGCATGCAGAGGTGTGGCAAACCTTGAGGCATCCAGATATAGCTCTCACCACACTGATGGCACTAAATGTTGAATGGCTGGTAGGTGAGGTTATACTCCTTAGGATTGGGTGAATGGAGATAGAACTGAGCTGGACTCAGTTAATACCCAAATGGAGATGTGAAGAGGGGTGTGAACAGCACAGGGTCAGGCATTTTTCATGGAGAGTGGCATTAGCTTCATGTAGTTAGTGTCAAAGAAGTTATCAGGGTCTGGGGAGATGGCTCAGCTATTAAAGGTACTTGCTTGCAAAGCTTGGTGGCCTGGGTTTGATTCCCCAGTACCCACATAAAACCAGATGCAGGTAGTACATGTGAATGAGCAGGACACACACACACACACACACACACACACACACACACACACACTATAAAATAATTAAATAAATAAAATTTAAAAACAAGAAGTTGTCGCAATTCTCTCAAAGATATTTGGTTACCTCCACCTCAGTTCTTAAAGTTTGTCCTTTATAAAGCCATAAATGCTTGTGCTCTGTTCAATATATTCAAGAAAGAAATTTATGGTTTACATATCTGATTATGTAGGCATCTTCTAGATGAGTTCTTTGAAGACATCATTTCTGTTCCTTTTTATGTCTGTTGATTTAGTCCTGATTATGTTTATTGATTGGGTAGGAATAATGGCTATCAACATATAATGTATATGTTACATAGTCTATTTGGAGTTCTCAATGGGATGGAAAGGAGAATGCAGAGTTTGCAGAGATGAGAAAGTTGGACCTTGATTTTTCATTTTGGCTTTGTGTTCAGCGATCCGCTGCAGTTCCACGTTTTCACTTGGGGATTACCAATTGTCTCCATTTCCATTCCCTGCTGATTATAATGCAGACTGCTTCCATATTTGCTGAGTCTCTCTCTGAGCTTTCTCTTCATTGGTCTGCATCCCTATTCCTAGTCATGGGAATTTAATCACACTTAAAAAAAATTTTTTATTTATTTGAGAGAGAAAAGGCAGCTAGAAAGAGAGAAAATAGACATGTCAGAGCCTCTAGTCACAGCAAACAAACTTGAGATGCATGTGTCACCTTGTACTACTGGTGTTATATGGGTATGGAGAAATAGAACTTGGGTCCTTAGACCTTGCCAGGCAAGTGCCTTAACCACTGAGCAATCTCTGTAGCCCCCCTCTTGCTGGGAAGGCATCCTACCTGATAAGGAAGGTACAGCCTGCATGCTCCTATCCATCATACTTTTTTGTTTTGGGTGTGTGTTGTGTGGGTGTAAGTGTGAGTATATTGTATGCAGATGCACATGCCCTATGCACATACATGCAGAGGCAAGATATAAACATCCAGTGTCCAATGTATCCCTCTATTGATCTTCTGTTGTTTTCCCTAAGACAAAGTCTCTCACTGAACGAGGTTTTTAGATTGGTTGGCCAGAGACCCTCAGTGATCTCCCTATCTCTCTGGCCCTCAGCACTGGGGTTACAGGTGTGTGTGGCATCCCCAGCCTGAGTTGGTTTTACATGGGTGCTGGGGATCAAACTCAGATCTCCATGCTGGTGGGGTAGGCACTCTTGTCCACCGAGCCATCTCCCCAGTCCCAAGCATACTTTTCCCTGTCATGTTGTCTTTTTTCTTCCATTAAAGTTAAAATCAGCTTGTGTGCTTTTAGGAGAAGCTCTTTTGACTGAGTTTCGTTTCATCTATTGACTGATTTAGGGAAAATTGACATCTGTTGGATAATGCATCCTCCTCAAGTACAGAAAACCTCAATATTAGTTCTAGGCTTTCTTTCACAGAAAAATGAATGTTTAAAACACATCAGTATACATAGTATTCAAATCCTCAAACATTTAGAGAAGGATTTCCATCCCAAGGAGCATGCTGGAAGTGGATGGATTTTTTTTTTTAAATGAGAAAGTCCTCAGTTTCAAAAAGAAATCACAATCTACCAGAAGGGAATGTGGTAGATATATACTCTGTTTAATATAAACCAGACTATGATAAATACTGGGCTAACATTGTACATAATTTCCTTCTTGGGAAGGGATATTAATTTTGACTTGAAGCATCCCTTGGGAAAAAGAACTATGTATAATACTAGTTTAACATGTTTATAATTTAAATTATATTTGTCTCACATTATATAATGAAATATAGAGATGCTTGTCAAGCCTTCATGTTTCATATTTTGATAACTAAATCAAACTGGAGTTTGCTGTTTATATAGACACATAGCCAATATAAAGAAGAAATTTTCTCAAGTCAGAAACTCAAATGCAGGCTAGAGAGATTGCTTAGTGGTTAAGGCACTTGTGTACAAAGCCAAAGGACCCAGGTTCGATTCCCCAGTACCCACATAAACCAGATGCACAAGGTGGTACATGTGTCTGGAGTTAGTTTGCAGTAGCTGGAGGCCCTGTCATGCCCATTCTCTCTCTCTTTCTCTCAAATAAATAAAATATTTCAAATGCTCCAAAATCTAAACTAATTGAGTATCAATGTGATACTACAAAGAACAAATTCTGTACCTGATCTTACATGATAGGGCACAGTCAAAATGCAGGCTATTAAAATATTGTACAAAATTCTCTTCAGGCAGTATATATATGGAAAATAAGAGAGAAATGAATTTCATATTTGGACTTGGGTCCCACTCCTAAGATATCTTATGATGTCCATGAAGATATTGCAAAACCTGAAAAAATAGTTGCAAAATTTGAAACCCTTCTGGTTCCAAACACTTCAGATAAGGGATACTTAACCTGTATTAATGTTTTGGTACTAATCTTCAAGGTAGAAATAAAGTAAAATTTAAAAACTCAGTTTACAGTCACCGTAGACCTATTTCAGGTAGTCAGGGACCACTTGAGACTCTTGTCTGCTGTGCAGCTTTGGGCAATCACTTGTCACGCTATTAACCTTGAAACTGAAATGAGGGAAATGTTGAAGAACAATACTTTAGGTACTGAAATGAGGGAAATGTTTAAGAACAATACTTTAGGTAAGTGTTTAGGAAGCTGGATTTTGTGAACAATATAAATTCTGATTGGTATTCTCCGTGTGCCTATAATATGCTGATTATATATTTTTTTGATTGAAGAGTGATTTGTGAAGGATTAAACGGGAGCAGTGCAGAGTGGGAGAAGCCTCGTCTCAGCAGAGCATTGTCTGGAGATTAGCTTGCAATCAGGAGTGTAAGAAGCTGTGGTGAAATTAAGAGCTTTTGTTTCCTTGGGTAGGGTGGGAAGTCACGATAGAGCTATGTAACCTGGCTGGTGTCTTCTTGAATCTTTTCTTCATCCTTCTGTTACCTGCAGAGGTCCCTTTCAGCCGTTGAAAAGAATATTATTTTGTTATTATTGTTTTAACTCCAAAATGATGAAATTCTACTGTATATTACATTTCTGATAACATCTGAGAATCCATTCCTATGTGTATGTTGTGTGCATATACAAGGGTTCTGGTATGTTTGCCAACTGGGTACTCTATATCCTGCGACTGGTATAGCATTCTCTTTCGTGAAAGGTATTCCTCTTTCTAATGGAAGAGAAATCAATGGAGTGTCAGAAATATTAATTGGGAGTGCATGAACCATCGTTGATCTGGGAAAAGGCAGTGAGAAATAAGAGAACTGTAGCATGCATACCTTTCAAAGCTGTCAGCTAGGGCAGCGAATACTTCTGAATACTTGCAGGAAATTGAATCTTCACTCCCAAAGCGAAATGATAGGAAACATTTACAAGGAGCCTTCAAATGAAGGGTAAAGTTATAATGATGTCATTTTGACTATTCAAAAAGCCTTATTTATTTTCTTTCTTCAGAGGAAGAGCAAAAATCAAAATGCCTAGAACATAGAAATAATCTTCATGCGGTTTTTAGAAATAGTGACTGTTCATTAAGCTGCTTGGGAAAAGCAGAAAAAAGTGGGAGCAGGCAAGGGGGGTGACAGGTTGAGTTCATGCAAATTGAATGTTTTGTGAGGAGACCTGAGACAGTGGAGTTTCCAAATATATTGAGGTTTTTCCTTCTTCATGCTCTTGTCAGCACCAGGATAGCCTTTTGGTCGAGAGACAGCTAACTGTTTAATAGGTACAATTATCCTTACTCTCCAGGTGAGAAAACTGAGACCCATAAGAGTTGAGTGAAATGGGTACAAATGATATCCAAGGATATATAAAAGAGCTTTGGGATCATCTTGACCTTGTGGTTTACACACTACTTTTGCCGATTATTCGCTGGACACCTGTTGCTTAAATCACTTAATCTGCTCAGAGGTCCTGGTTGCTATGCGGTAAAATGGGAAAATAACAGCTCCTGCCTTCCAGAGGCAGCAGCGGGGGGGGTGGGGGGGGGACTTGGCAGCAACTCTGGGTTGGTGTAGTTGAAGTGCCCATGTGCAGGAGGTCAGCTAATAAGAACCAGCTGTCATTTACTGGCTCCATGCTGAGTACTACGAAGACGCCGCAAGGAAGGTAGGAGAAAGACAGAAAGGTGTGTTTTTACCTCACTCTTTAGTAGCAAGATAGTTTGGACCCTGCGCTGACCATTCTGCAGATGGGGGGCATTTGTGTAGGTATTTTGCATTTTTTTTTTTTTTTCTGTAACAGCCAGAATTCTCTGTCTATGTTAACAGACAGACCCTGGTTTGTAAAATGAGGTAAGGTAATGGCGTCTCCGTGAACATTTTCATGCAGGACATTTCCTTTCTGGAACAGATGACTCTGTTTTACCCAAGACCCTTTATACCTGAATGCCTGAGTGATGCGACAACAGGAATTATCAGATTCGGGTACGACAGAGAGGAGAATGGACGGGAGCGGACAAGCAGGACCTCAGCAGGCAGCATCGGCCTGTGGAAGGGACTGTCACTCGGGCTGTTTGAAACATGCCTGGAGGGCTGGAGGGCTGGCTTAGCAATTAAGGCCCTTGCCTGCAAAGCCAAAGGACCAAGGTTTGATTCCCCAGGACTCACAGAAGCCAGCTACACAAGGGGGCGCATGTATCTGGAGTTCGTTTGCAGTAGCTGGAGGCCCTGGTATGCCTATTCTCTCCTTTTCTCTCTCTCTTTCTCTCCCTCTCTCTCTATACCCCTCGTTCTGTCTCTGCCTCTTTCTCTCTGTCAAATAAATAAAAATAAAATATAGTTAAACGTGCCTTTACATTTCTCTGACAGTTTCGTTTCCCACCATGCTTATCTTACAAAATGAGTTGATAAAATACAAAGTGGATGCACAAACACTGTGTCCCTGACTTGTCGTTGGCTCTTCCTTTAGATTCAGGATGAGTTTCATGAAGAGGCCTTTTCCTGGGTTGGCCATGCTGAGAACAGAGTCAGTGAGAGGTTCCTGAGAGCTGCGTTGTCTATGGTCACATGACGTAGGAACCCACAGGATCAAAACTCTGCGTGCACAGTGGACTGAAAGGAACATTCTGTGTCTTATGTAAGGGAAGGACTTTAAAAATTTTTTATTTATTTATTTATTTGTGTGTGTGTGTGTGTGTGTGTGTGTGTGTGTAGGTGTACGTGGCATGGTGTGCATGTGATGGTCAGAGGACAACTTCTAGGTGTCTGTGCTCCACCTTCACTGACACAGGCTTGCTTGCAGCTGCACATCAACTGACAGGCTACAGAGGAATGTCAGACGAGCTGCCCCTGGAACGTCAGCTTCTCCTGCCTCTGCCTCCCATTGTCTTAGAACCACGGGGATCACGGACACATTCCCCACTTTGCATCTGGCTTTAGATGCAACCTGTGATAGCAGGATTTGCAAGCAAATGCCTTTAACCATTGAGTCATGTCCCCAGGCAAAGGAAAACATTTTTAAAATGATTTATTCATTCATTTATTTGAGGGAGAGAGAGGGAGGGAGGGAGATGAAGAGGCAGATAGAGAGATTGCACGCACCAGGGCCTCCATCCGCTGCAAACAAACACCAGACTTGTGCATCACATTGTGCAACTGGCTTACGTGGGTACTGGCAAATTGAACCCGGGTCCTTAGGCTTCACAGGAAAGTACCTTAACCACTAAGCCATCTCTCCAGCCCAACATTTTTATCTGTTTCCTAACATTACAGACTTTTGGGAAAATGCAAGTGCAGATAGTCAAGAGACATACACTGTAACTGGATAGCCGAACTCTACTTCTAAATGGCAGAGTCAAGAGCTTCCTTGTTACAAACTCTCATTTCGTAGTGACCTTTGCAGTGACCTGCGTGTATGTGATATAAATCAAAGAGGCAGGCCAAGGTCAGAGCCTCCAAACAGTAAAGCGCCATGAACGTGCAGAACCATCTACTCAGTCTTACAGTGTGAAACCATACCAAAGAATTTAGCACGGACGGAGTCATTTGACCTGAATCAAAATGATGAACTTTTATATGTGCTCCCAACTAAATCGGGATGTAGTTATCAATTACCTGTGCAACAAAACCTTATAGAATCATTGCTTTGTGTCAGGCACAGCACTGGTGGCTCAGGGACCCTGACCCTTGACCTGGAACTCATTCATAGTTGACTTAGGTCGAGACGTAGCATACAGCGTGGCCAGGTACAGATGTTGTTCTTGGTCACACTGATGAACATCACTCACAGCTTTTCCTTTGCCCTGGGTGTCTAGAGCAGCACACTTCCCTGATGTAGCAAGGAAGGGGGCGGTACATGGAAGAGCGCTGTTTAAGGATGCACAACTTCTCCATAGAAAGATCCACATACCAACCACTCGGATTTGCTGTCCTGCTCCCTTTCCTCTCCAAATCTAAAGTTTTTCCTATGGGAAAGAAAATGGGGCTGGAGAGATGGCTTAGAGGTTCAGGTGCTTGCCTGCAAAGCCAAAGGACCCAGGTTCAATTCCCCAAGGACCCACGTAAGCCAGATGCACAAGGGGCACATGCATCTGGAATTCATTTGCAATGGCTGGAGGCCCTGGGGCACCCATTCTCTCTTTCTCTCTCTCCCTGCCAATTTCTCTTCCTCAAATAAATAAATAAATAAATAAAATATTTAAAAAAATTAAACATGACTATAATTGCACCTAAATTCTAAATACATGTTAAGCTTAGTGTGGTAGTACTCATCTTTATTCCCATCACTCAGGAGGCTGAGATTGGAGGATTGCCAAGAGTTTGAGGCTAGCCTGGGCTACAGAATGGGTTTCAGATCAGTCTAGGCTAAAGTGAGATCTTGCCTCAAAAAAATACATTTTAATTCCACTATTTACTTTGATATTATTGTAAGTTCAGGTGCAATTAGAAGGAATAATGCAGAAAGATCACATGTACCTAGTTTGCCCCAATGGGTAGTATCTTGCAAAACTTTAGTACAAATGCCACATTAACATTGATGCACCTACCACTCACTCAGATTTCCCAACTTTACTTGATTTATAATGAATTGCATCCCCTCTATGCCATGGTAAGTTGAACATATCATGTCAAAAATGCATTTACTGGCTAGAGCGATGGCTTCTTGGTTAAGGTGCTTGTTAGCAAAATCCAAAGGACCCAGGTTTGATTCCCCAGTACCCATGTAAAGCCAGATGCACTTGCAGAACTATCTACTCAGTCTTACAGTATGAAACATGGCACGTGCACCTGGAGTTCATTTGCAGTGGCTGGAGACCATGGCGTGCCCATTCTCTCTCTCTCTCTCTCTCTCTCTCTCTCTGCAATAAATAAATATTTTTTCTAAAACTGCATTTACTGCTGGGCATGGTGGCACACACCTTTAATCCCAGCACTCAGGAGGCAGAGGTAGGAGGATCTCCATGAGTTCGAGGCCACCCTGAGACTAAAGAGTGAATTTCAGGTCAGCCTGGACTAGAGTGAAACCCTACCTTGAAAAAAAAGAAAGGAAGAAAGAAAGAAAAGCATTTACTATACCTTACCCACAGAGTGTCATAGCTGAAGACACAGTCTATTGTAGCGTGTAGGCTGGGCTGCGACAGTGTGGCTGACAAGGCTTTGTGGCTCTCTGCTTCTGCCCAGTATAGCAAGCAAGTATGGAATTGTATATTGTTAGCCCAGGAAAGGATCAGATTTCAAAGCACAGTTGCTACTAAATGTATGTTACTTTTGCAACTTTGTGAAGTTGAAAAGTCATGTGTCAAGGCATCATGGATTGGGATCATGTGTACGTATCTCAGTGTGCACGTGTGTGTTTAGTTCTCTGCCATTTGATCACATGTAAAGACTCTAACCACCAGTACTCGCAAGATGTAGAGGTTCTGCCACCACACTGGCACGGCCCTTCTGTAACTACACCCATTGCCCACCTCCAACTACCCTTCCAGGTGCTACCTACTGGTAAGTACTCATCTCTTCTCTCTTATGATTTTATTGTTTCAAGAATGCTACATAAGGGCTGGCGAGATGGTTCACCAATTAAGGCACTTGCCTGAGAAGCTAAGGACCCAGGTTTGATTCCCCAGTACCCACGTAAGACAGATGCACAACGTGGTGCATATGTCAAGAGTTCATTTGCAGTGGCTGTACGCCCTGGCTCACCCATATTCTCTCTTTCAAATAAATAAATAAATTCTAAAATGCTACGTAAAAGAAATAATGTGTGTAACCCTTTGTGGTTAGCTTGTTTTCACTGAGCTAATTCCTTGGATGCTCACCTAGATTATGACATATCAATAGTTCTCTTTTATTGTGAAGTTGTATTCTGTAGTATGTTTATTCACCTGTTGTCACATCTGGACTGTTTCCAGTTTCTGCTGTTATCATCAATAAGCCTGTTGTGAACATTTGTGGGCAGATATCTATGTAAACATGGCTTCTCTTCTCTGGGATAAATGCCCAAGACTGCAATTGCTAGGTTACATGTTATTTGCATATTTTCATATTATGAAAATTGCCAAACTACTGGGCCTGGTGATACAGACCTGTAATTCTAGCTATTAAGGTGGCTGAGGCAGGGGGATCACTAGTTTAAGACTAGTGTGGGAAATTTAGTGAAACCTGTCTTCAAAAAAAGTAAAAGGAAGAGAGTTAGAGATGTAGCTCAGTGGCAAAGCACTTACTTAGCATGTATGAGGCCCTAGGTTCAATCCCATAAAAATAACAACAAAATAGGCAAACAAAACAATTTCCAAACTGCTTTACAAAGAGGCTGAATGACTTTACATTTCTACCAGAAATGTATGAATTATTGTTTCTCTACATCTTTGCCAGTATTTAGTTGTATACCTCGTATTTTAGCCATTCTGATAGGTATATAGTGACATCTCCTTCTGGTTTTAATTTGCATTAAACTAATTATAATTTGCATCATTATAGCTAATGATGTTGAACATACTTTCTTGTACTTCTTTTTCATCCATATAGCCTCTTCAAGGAAATGTCTGTTCACATCTTTTATCCATTCTTATTTGGATTGTTAATTGTTTTTTACAGTTGAGTTTTTAGCATTCTTAATGCCTATCCTCGTTAGATATGTGGTTGTGTTACCATTTTCTCTCCCTCTGTACCCTGTCTTTGCATCTTCTTAACAAGGTTTTTTACAAAGCAACAGTTTTGAACTTTGATGAGGTAAAATATATTTTTTGTATTTGTTAAAATAGCCTGAAGTCTTCAGGGAAGGCAGATGTTTGATACTAGCTCCCAAGACCTTTGGAGGCTGTCTGTAGAATGTTCTTTGATAATCACTGCTCTTGAGAAATCAATAACATGAAATTGTTGTATTTGCTTTAAAAAAAGTAAATAAACGGGAGTGTTGGAAGGCAACTTTACTTGCCTGCTGAGTTTAACTTGCATCTCCCTACTTTCCTGTGAGCACGGTTTTATTTTGATAACAAAATATTGCCAAGTGAAAGCAAGTTTTGGGCTTCTGTGCCAGACTATTGCTAATGGCAAATAAATAGCAGGGATAGTTTCATTACAGTCGTAAGGAACATGTATGTAAGAGTAGAATGGTCATTTGCAGTTGGCTGTAAACCAGATAGTTAAAATTACAGCATCTTATTCCTAGGCCAAAAATCTGATTGCCAATATAAATATTTTTATAATATTTTATTTATTTATTTATTTTAGAGAGAGAGAGAGAAAGAGAATGGGCATGCCAGGGCCTCTAGCTGCCGCAAACAAACTCCAGATGCATGCACCACCTTGTGCATCTGGCTTACGTGGGTACTGGGGAATCGAACCTGGGTCCTTTGCTTTTGCAGGCAAGCACCTTAACCGCTAAGCCATCTTTTCAGCCCTATAGATAGATAGATAGATAGATAGATAGATAGATAGATAGATAGATAGGCATATCTATCTATCTATCTATCTATCTATCTATCTATCTATATCTATCTATATATATATATATTTAAATTTTGCTACTAGATATCAGACATTTATGTAATCAGAATGCATTCATTTCAAGCCAACTGAATAAAATTTTCAAATCTGATTTATTCTGACTTTTACTTTCTCTGTCTTTTAAATCCTTAGGGGGAAAACCTACTAAGGTTTTCTTTTTTTTCTTTTCAGTTTTATAAATCTTTTCCCCAAAGGGAATACTTCCCTGTATAATTTAATTAAAATGACATATGAAAGGAAGTAGCATTTCCTTTGCCTGCATTTCCATCTACCAAATCAGACTTGCCTTGTGTCTCCTTCCTTCTGTCTGCTGTGAGGACATAGAGGGGAGTGTCATAAGGAGTCCCTGTCCTCCCTACTCTGACCTCATTGTCCAGGACATTACTACTTCAGCATCTGTAGTGAGGTTTTGGGGATATGTCTCCCAGACTAGATGAAATGTCTGTTAGTGGTGTCTTGGTCATTTGTGTATTCCAAGCATCAACGATAGGGCCTGAATGGTGGTTTGAATGGAATGTTCCCATAGGCGGCACATATGCTGTAAATGCTTGGTTCCCAGCTAGTGGCAATTTAGTGGGGAGGTGTTGTGGAGCCTTTGAGAGGTAGATCCTTACCGGAGGAGGTGTGTCACTTGGGACAAACCCCAAAGCTTATTATTCAGCTCACTGTGTGCTCAGAGCTAGCTCACTCAGTGTTTCCTTCCAGTGGGTGTGACAAGATATGCTGGCCAGCTATCTGCTCTGCCATGCTTTTCCCAGCTAAGGGGCTGGAGAGATGGCTTAGCAGTTAAGACGCTTGCCTGGGAAGCCTAAGGACTCAGGTTCGATTCCTCAGCACCCACATAAGCCAGATGTATAAGGTGGCACATGCGTCTGGAGTTTGTTTGCAGTGGCTGGAGGCCCTGGCCTGCCCATTCTCTTTCTCTCTCTCAAATAAATAAGTAAATAAAATTGTAAGCTGAAATAAACCCTTTCTTTGCATAAACTGCCTTTGGTTGGGTGTTTTGTCCCAGCAACGGCAAGGTAACTACAACAGCCTGTTACATCAAAGATGCTCAATAAAGAACTGGAGAATTTAAGCTTGGCATGGTGGTGCACGCCTTTAATCCCAGCACTCAGGAGGCAGAGGTGGGAGGATCGCCATGAGTTTGAGGCCACCTTGGGAATGCATAGTGAATTCCAGGTCAGCCTGGGCTAGAGTGAGACCCTAAGTAGAAAAACCACCAAAAAGAAAAGAAAAAAAAAAGGGGGGGGGGTTTGGAGAATTCAAAAACTTCAGTTACTGTTCACTCTCTGAAAATTAATAGCATTCGTTGTTCAAGACATTTTCATTATTCTACTCCATGAGGACAAAAACTATCTTTTGCTTACATCTTAGTCATTTTTTTTAAAGCACCAATATCTAGAAAACAAGTAGGTATTGAATAAATGTTGAATTTACCCCTCTATCCATCCAATCAACCCGACATTGACCTCTGGCCTCCACGTGCACTCACATACACTCCTCCCTCCCCCCAAAACAGGAATGTCCTGTTGCATATCACTGAGAAGAGTGACTAGGTACAGTTGCTGCGATGGACCCAGTGCCAAAGTAGCTTACAGCAACGTCCTCCGTTCCTGTCTGAACAGACCACTTCGGACGCAGCCTGAGCAGGCGCAGTGATGGTAGTGACGTCAGTTCCCAGCTAAGCCTGAGGAGATTTGGCAGTGTTCGCTCTTGATCTCTTAGAATCTAGTCACCGTGTAAAGGAATCCAACTATCCTGATGGAAGAAGGAAAATGAGAGCCTACTGAATTGCAAAAGGTTGAAATGTAAACTATGGAAACATGGAAGACCAGGGACTCGGATCTGAACAGGATCCGGCATTCCAGCTACCCCCCATTGTTATCGATGCTGTCATGGGAATGGAGCTCACCTCCAGCCCAGGGAATAGAGGAGAACTACCCCGTTTGGAGGGCTGCCCAAAGTGCAGAGTCATGAGCTGACTAATGGCAGGTACTGCTGTAAGCCAGTACATTATCCGGTGGTTTATCATGCGGCAACAGGTCATGGGGAGAGCTGCATGCAGTGCTCTGAGAACTCTGCGAGGAAGCGCAGGCTCTGCTTTCCCAGGGAGACTGTCCCTACCCCGCAGCAAAAATGACCAACCTGGCAGCAGGCTGACCTTGGCCCAGCTTAGCAATGCCCACGGAAGGCAAAGCTCTTTCCCAGCACTTCCAGCAAGTGTCAGGTGTGACTCTGTTCCACCCTCAGTAAGTCCTGTGACCCTTCGGTGCCAAGAGTCGGCCACACCCAAACCACGTGGGGTTAAAAGTATAGCTGTAGGTTCCTGTGGTTTGATTCGGGTGTCCCCCACTTAAACTTAGCTGTTCTGAATGCTAGGTTCCCAGCTTGCGGCAGTTTGGTAATTGGAGCCTCTTGGAGCCAGTGGATTGTTGGGGGCGGGCTTATGGGCGTTATAGCCAGTTTCCCCATGCCAGTGTTTGGCACACTCTCCTGTTGCTGTTTGTCGGCCTGATGTTGGTCAGGAGGGGATGTCCACCCTCTGCTCAGGCCATCATTCTCCCCCGCCATCATGGAGCTTCCCCTCGAGTCTGTAAGCCAAAATAAACCCTTTCTTCCCACAAGCTGCTCTTGGTTGGGTGTTCTCTGCCAGCAATGCGAACCTGACTGCAATAGTCCCCAAAGACAATCTAGGTAATTGGATGTTGGGCTGGCAAAACCAGCCCACGAGTATACACCACAAAAGTCACACAGAGTCCTGTCTCTTCCACGAAGCTTTGTCTTTTCTTTCTTAACTTTAAACCTGCTCCGCTTTGGTGGGTGCTGAGCTTTTGTATGCGGCTTTGTTTTCCTCACACCCCAGAATAAAGTCTTTGTTCACACCTAACCTTTGTGCTCCTTACTGTCTAACTGCATTTGTTACTTTAACAGCATGAGATTGGTTTTCAGGACTACAAGAGGGAGGCATTTGAAAGTATCATCAAGGCACAAAATTCTTTTATTTTTTAAATATATTTTTATTTATTTAATTAATTAATTAATTTTTTTTTTTTTTGAGTTGGGTCTCACTCTGGTCCAGGCTGACCTGGAATTCACTATGTAGTCTTAGGGTGGCCTCGAACTCTCAGTGATCCTCCTACCTCTGCCTCCGATATGCTGGGATTAAAGGCATGTGCCACCATGCCCGGCTATTTTTATTTTTATTTATTTATTTGAGAGAAAGAGGAGAGAGAAAAAATTCAGATAGAGAGTGGGTGATCAGGATCTCCAGCCACACTGCAAACAAACTCCAGATTCGTGCACCCCCTTTTGCATCTGGTTTATGTGGGTCCTGGGGAGTTGAACTTGGGTCCTTTGGCTTTGCAGGCAAACATCTTAACCATCAAGCCATCTCTCCAGCCCAAGAGACAGAATTCTTACCTAGGGAGAAATTTGTGTTCTCCCTCTCTTGCTCCCTAGCTGTCACCCTCTTTCTTGCTTGCTCTTGCTTTCTTCCTCCCCCTCCTTGAGCACTGGCATTGCCTCCAAAGGAAGCGACAGTCTATTTTTTTCCTCAGGTCCTGCTTCCCAAAAGGAGAGGCAGATGGTAATGAGCACTGATTGTTTTCTTTCTTTCCTGGGGAGCTTGCTCTTGTGCTATTTAATTTGTATATTAAAAAAATTTATTATTTTGTATAAGTGCCCAGCCGAGCAGCTTTTGGGCAACTAACCTATGAAATAATTCCAAATAATCTTTAAAAAAAAAAAAAAAAACTAAAGGACCCAGGTTTGATTCCCCAGTACCCATGTAAAGCCAGATGCACTGGGTGGCACATGCATCTGGAGTTCATTTGCAGTGGCTAGAGGCCATGGTGTGCCCATTCTCTCTATCTGTCTCTCTCTCTCTGCAATAAATAAATATTTTTCCAAAACTGCATTTACTGCTAGGCGTGGTGGCGCACACGTTTAATCCAAGCACTCGGGAGGCAAAGGTAGGAGGATTGCCGTGAGTTCAAAGCCATCCCAAGACTACATAGTTAATTCCAGGTCAGCCTGGACTCGAGTGAGACCCTACCTTGAAAAAAAAATTTAAAAAAAAGAACATCTTCTGTCCATTGAAATGTAAGAATGTAAGTGAGCCTGATACAGCTTGCTTCATCCTTCTCATTAATGGTTAGCATTCCAGGATGGAGTTCTAAGGATCCCCAAGCCAACAATGGAGAGGGAAACTAGAAGCCTGTTGGAGCACTTTTTAAAGCCCCTCCTTGGTTTGTTGGAGACCAGACTTCTTGTGGCCTCTCTAAATGTAGTCACATAGCCCCCCTCCCCCACACAATGCACTTCCTGTATTTTTATATAGCTGAAATGAAGTGGGATATCAGAGATGGACCGTATGACATTTTTGGAAGGTATCTATGAAAAATTAAGTTGTCATAGTGATTTAGCAATACTAGACTATTTGCATGTGTATTATACTTTACATTTGCCAAATTGTGGTCAGGTTTATCTAATAAGGAACTAGTGACGAATTCTAGGATTAAAGATAAAATCTTCACATTTATTGCCTTTAACGTTTTACATTATTCTGAAAGATTATATGTGTTTATGAACATATACTCCATATCCCAGTAATCACCTGTTAAAGAGATTGTTTATAGTGTTGTCCTGTGGGATTCCTCTTCATCTCCCCACCAGAGACACTGCACTGAAACTTATGTTTATCTTGCTCTTGCTTTTCACTATATGTCTTTGTTTTCCTAAGAATTATTTATTTCTTATATTTTAATTTTTAACATTTTTATCTGTTTTTTTAAGCTTTACATGAGCAAAATCTAAATGTCTATGACTTTCTGTAGCTGGCTGTTTGGTTTCTCTCTCTGTCTCCTAACATTTTAAAAATATTTTTATTTATTTATTTACAAGCAGAGAGATAGAGAGAAGAAAGACAGAAAGAATGGAAACATCAGGATCTCCAGAGGCTATAAATGAACTCCAGATGCTTGCGCCATTTTGTGCATCTGGCTTTACGTGGGTACTGGGAAATACAACACCACAAGCGCCTTAACTGCTGACTCCTCTCTCCAGCCCCTCTCCTAACATTTTTATTTCTATTCTCTGCTTGAAAGTGCTTGAAAGCGCTTGCTTGAAAGATCTCTCTGGGCCTGGTGTAGTTGTGCATGTGCATGCAGTGCATGTTATTTTAAAAGTGTTTCTTTAATTTCTTGAATGGCTTTAGGATTGGGTTTTCTGATTCTTAAGTTTTAATATGTTTACTGTCTTTCAAATATTTTTACCGCTAGACATGGTGGCACATGTCTTTAATACCAGCACTCTGGGGAGTCAGAGGTAGGAGAATTGATGTGCATTTAAGGCCCGCCTGGGACTAAAAAGTGAATTCCACGTCAGCCTGGGCTAGAGTGAGACCTAACGTTGAAGTATATATATATATATAACTTTACTTTTTGTGTAGTTAGCATATGACCCTAACATGCACACTTCAAGTTTTAGGATATGTCGTCCAAATAAATCTTTCTCCCATCTCTGACTTCTAGCTGCCTAGTCCCCCTCTCCTGACTTGTTTCTTGTCTACTCATTTCTGTAATCTCTTGTTTATTCTTTCAGAAATAAGTTATGCTCGTATATATGCTGTTTTACATAAATAATCAAATACCATGTATATTTTTCTGCATGTTGCTTTTGCTGTCTGTATATGTTAGAAATAATTCCATAGCTGTACTTAAGAGGACCATCTCATTCCTTTACACATCCCTAATAGTATGCTGGATGGTTGTACCATGATTTATTTGGTCTACTACTAAAGGATATTTGAGTTGATCTCAGTCTTTGCAAGGCCCTCTAGCCAGTGTCCCTTATGTAGTTTGAATTAGTGCTCCACACCCACACCTCTATCAGACCTTAGATTTCCATTTTGATATCATTTCCCTGCAGCTGACCAGCACCCACAGAACGAGGCCGAGGCCGACTTCTTACAGAGCCCCAACCTCTGCTTTTCCTATAATGTCCCTCTGTGTCTAACGACGCCCCTAAACCTACCAACGCCTTGAGGTTTCCCAAACGCACCCCCTCTATTTTCCTTCCCTTGGCTCTGCGAGGAACGCCTTCCCTTCCTCCAGGTAGGTCAGAGAGTCTCCAGGGGAGCAGAGCTGTAAGCCTGTCAACCCAGTCTCTCAGAGGGATGCGCTAGACCTGGGATGAACTTAGACTTGAAACCCATGTAATTGCTCAGCAAATCAGTCCTTTTCTTCTAGACTCCAAATCCCCTGCGAGCACGGCGCACTCACTGGGAATGGAGAATGCCAAAAAAAAAAAAAAAAAAAAAACAAAAAAAAAAACCGAGAAGCTTATCCAGAGTGTCTTCCACTATAACCGCGCCAGACACGCACACAATTAGGGTGCGCACACAGTAGGCTCTTCGTTTAAGTGGAAGCGTGCTCTATGCTCAGGGAATGGGAAGCGGTGTGTGTGTGGGGGGGGGGGGGGGGAGTTGGTTTTTTTGTTTTTTGTTTTTTTTTAATCTCTGGTTGCTAGACCACAGCTTGGTTCCCGAAAACTGCCCTGTAAGTGCCTGTTGAATGAATATGATCCTAAAAGGAGGCATTGAAGGCCAGAGTCCACCTCTTGCCCCCAAAGCCGTGTTTTATCGTAAACACACCGATAAGCCAGAGCAGATGTCGCCGGTGGGCGGAGGAGGGCGGCGTGGGGAGGGGTGGGACCGAGCCTCCCCGCGGGCGGGCTGGCGGCCGAGAGCCGTGCACCTGGAGTGGGGTCCGGGCGCCGCGCGGGGCTCCGGGGCGGGGACAGGGGAAGGGGCGGAGACTGTCTTCTCCCGGTCACCTCCCCCCGGGTGGCGGCGGCGGCGGCGGGCGCTGGGCTGCCGAGCGGGTGTCGGCGACAGCTGCAGCCGCCCGCGCCGCCCCCTGGGCCGCGGATCACCGGGGCGAGCGGGAGCCCGGAGCCCGGAGCGCCGCCGGCAGTGCGCGGCGCTGTTGCCGAGCCGAGCGGCGGCCCCGGGGAGGACGCAAAGTTCCCAGCCCGAGCTCCGTGCGAGATGCCGGGCAGCGACACGGCTCTCACCGTGGACCGGACCTACTCGGACCCCGGCCGGCACCACCGCTGCAAGAGGCGGGTGAGAACCGCGGGCAGGGCAGGTTGGAGCGGGACCCGGGCGCCGGGCCGGGCCGGGAAGGGTGGCTTGGGTGGGGGGGGTGGCGCTCCAGCTCCGGGGCTGCATCTCCCGGGCCACCACCGACCGGACTCCGCGGCTGGGGAGGGGGGCCGTCGGAATCCAGCCTCGACGGCCCCGCCAGGGAGCGCGCGCGCGCACGCAGCGGCATCCCGCAGATTCTCCCCCCATCCCCGCACCTCGGGGTGCTCCGAGGCCCCCGGCTGGGGTGGCCGGCGGGCGGGCGGGCGGGCGGGCGATCGTGCCCGTGCACCGTGCGCGGCCCGGGGCGCGCTGCCCCGGCTAACAAGTCCTCCCGCCTGCCCCGGCGCTGCCTCTCCGGAGTTTGCGAGCCGCGCGCTGCAGGCCCCTCGCCATTGTTTGCAATGTAATTTGCTGTTGCTGATTTTGGCTGCGAGCGAAAATAGCTCTTGTGAGCGAGCTGCAGAGACAAGCCCCGGAGAGATCGAGGGCCCCAGCCCCGAGGGGCGCTGCTCTCTACCCGCCCCCCTTCCCCCTGTGCGCAGAAGAAGCCTCATCCTCCCCGCGAACACCTTCTCCATCCCGGGCAGTGGTGAACGTCCAGGCTGCTCGTGAGGCCCCCCTGGGCTCACAGAAGTGCCCTTCGAAACACCACCTCCTCCGCTCTGGCATCTGTTGTGCCTCGAGATACCTGGAGTTGTTCTGTGAGGTTCCAACTCCTGACTTGGGATTTCGGTGTCAGTTTCCCTGTACAAAGTTCACCGAGGTAGCGAGCCAGGCTTAGTCTCTGCCTTGCCACCTTCCGAGATCCAGGTACCAGCCAGATGGAAGTAGGGACCTTAAGGGGGGCAGAGCATGTTGTCGCGGCCCCGTGGGCAGGATTTGGGTGTTGGGTCATCATTGGAAGCAGTGCTTGATTGCCCCAGAAGTGAAGGTATGTTCTCTCGCGTAATTACATGTATATCCTCTTCCCTTTAGCCCCTGTTGATCAATTTTAAAGGATTTAGCTTTTTTTTTTTTTTTTTTTACAAATTGAGTGTGTTTGGTGAAACCGTATCTCTTCTGCCCTCACTTCAAGTTTCATAACTGTGTCAGAAACTTAGAACTTCACTTAGAAGAAAATAATAAGATTTTTGGTTCACTACAGCTAGAAGATTTTTTTTTAAAAAAGATATCACTTACGAACCCAGCTCACTGAAGGAAAGGCCTTTGTATAATGGATTTGTAATAGTGGGAGAGGGAACTATAAAGGCGAAATTTCAGGCTTGAAAATGTGAGAGCCAGGTTCCTCTGTGATGATCTGTGTAAACAGAACTAGTAATCTGAGGGGTGGGTGGCTCAGGCTGAACTCACTGACAGTATTCACGACCTGTTGAGTGACAACCTGGAAGGTGGAGGCCAGGACACCTGTGTTTCAACTAGGCCGATGGGAAGCGGTAACTCAGCTGCGTATTGAACGTTATCTGCACCGTACTTACCATTGTTCCGTTTCCCCAACTGTCTTTGCTCTGAAAATGTCACAACTTATGTGAAGGAGATTTCTTTATTTTCTTTAAAATTCCGCTCGCCGTGGTACACCCCTTCATTGGCGCCAGGGAGACACATGGCGTCTGTAGTAAAACTAAATTAGATGCTGTATGGCCTGATGGTTTGAAAATAGCCTAGGGGACCAGTGTTATCTTTGAGGACTACAAGTCAGAGCGAGGAGGCTAGACCTTGAGAGGACTTGGCTCACAGGTTCTACCGCTGACTTCTTGAGACGCCAGTGTAGACTTCTGGACTCTTTGGTTTTAGTCCTTTTGTTTGTTTGTTGTTGTTGTGTTTTAGTTGTTGAGCTATGTAGTCTAGACTTGCCAAGATCCTCCTGCCTCAGCCTCCTGATTGCTGGGATTATAGAACTGTACCACCATGTATGACCTTCCGGACCACCGACCTCCTCCTCCCTTCTTCTTTTTGAGACAGCAAAGAGTCAGAATGAATGGAATTTTTGTAAACTTATAACAATTTTTCTTAAAGGGGCTGTGTAATTTTGAGTCTGTCCTTAGCGGCTGCAAAAAGACTCTTATAGTTAAGGGAAAGCAAAGGCAATTTTCTTGTATAGAAGCTTTTCATCCCATTAGATGTGGAACTCAATTAGATGCAGCTAAAATGATGCACTTCCCTTCCACTCAGAATATGTGGTGCCAAGAGGAAACATCAGATGTTGTCAGGGCTTAATTTCCAGATGATCCTCTATAGTCTCATTGACAAATCAGCTCTTCTGAAAAAATGCTGCTAACAACTGGGGGTGCATGTGAAGAGGTGCCTAACCCTTTTGGAATCTTTAGTTTCCCCTCAGGAAAGGACTACTTTACCAGAACTTGTTTACCAAATGATCGTTTTCAAATTCAAAATTGACACCCTGTTGAGCTACCTGGGGAAATACACATCTATTTTGTTAGGTTTGTTTAAGCCTTTGGGACTGGAATAATAGTGAGCTGTGGGCTACTTGGATATTATAGAAGTCTATTTTTATAGCTAGGTGGACTAACCTAGATTCCCCTCCACCAGCTTCAGAAAAATGTGACTAGTGACTTCTCTCGGGTTGTCTCTAAGCTAAAAAAGTCAAGCATTCATGCTTTTAAAACGTCATCTTTGTAAAACTCAAAAATGGTGCTTGTTAACATGACACACATAACATCTTCCTCCTTTCAAAGAAAGTGCATATATAATTAGAACCTGCTTTTTTTTATGCCCTAGATAGTTAAAGCCCATCATCTCATTAAGAGTACAGGCAGTCTGCCTTATATACAATATATATATATATATATACAGTAGCTGTTTTGTTTTTAATCAGTTATGTGTGAGTCAAAATTTTGTTAGTTTTCATTTTAAATGTTCTAAAATGTCATTTTCAGCTAGTTGGGTGTAGCTGTGACTATCTTGGGGCTCCAGGATCAGACTGATTTCAGTCACGTGCTGACTTCACTCACTTCCCTAGTAGATGACCACTAGAACAAGGCTCTAAATAGCCCTCCTCAGCCTGAGGCCCCCAGTCTGTAGAAGAGGAGATGTTGGGCCATGCTTCAGGCAGTGACTGTGAGTCTTGAATAAGAGTGTGTTTGTCAAGGGGTAGGGGAGATGATGTACATTCAAACGTTAGCTGTTTCCATGTAAATGTCAAGTGATTTTCTTCCTTGGTGGGCATCACTGCTAATCAGGACTGCTTATCATCTTAAGTGCCCACTGTCCCCCATCTCTCTAACTTATCAGTGAAACCACAGGGGCTTCCTTGAACCCTTCTCTGGAAGTGGGTCTTTTAGCCACTTAGGACCTCCACCACTTCTGTTCCTTCATGCCTGAGAAGATCATTGCTTTCCCTACAGACCCACTTCCATTAGGTTTATCCTTGAACATAGCTCTTGTTCTGGTGTGGATTTCTATTGTATCACCTTGGACCCTGTAATCATTTCATAACTTAGTTTTCTAAGTAGTTGTAGGGTCGTGGTCAGGAACAGATGCAGTAACATCTAGAAAACGGTTAACTCAATACCAAGTGCATAATAAGAAACCAATAAAAGAAGAACTTATTCATTCATTCATTTATACTATACTATAAGAAGGGTCCATAAGCTTGAATACGGAGAAACCTCTGCTTTCTTCCATTCTTCCATTATGCACTCCTCATCACAATGATCGCTCACAGGCCTGGTTACGTGTTTATGTGTATTGCCCTGCACTTTGAGGGCAGGAGGCCTCTCTTATTCAACAAACCCCATTGAGAACCTTCTGTGCGCCAGCTGCTGTTTTAGGCATCAGGAAGAACACAGTAGTGAGTTAGAGGGTGCCTGCTTTGGAAGCGCAATACCTGATGAGTGTATCTTACGTACGCTTGTGGTCCGTGATAATATCCTTTTCCTTTATGGGAGGGAATTGGTCATAATAAGTACAAAAACGTCTGGCATGGAAGGGAAAATCTGCGTGGGGCCTGAGGCCACCTGTCACACATCTTTAGGTGCTCTGTGGATTGGAAATGGATCCATAGTTGTACGACAAGTAAGGGTCTCCCAGAGACTATCGAGGAGAGGGAGACTTGTGGCCCTGTCACAGTGGAACTGGCCAGGCAGTGATGTACTGAGTTGATTGATGCTTGCTTGCTTACTTCTGGGCTGGAAGCAGGTGAATGGAAGCAGACACTCATCGGAGATACTGACCCAGTTAAGTGGCAAACTGAATAGCTCGAGAGGACTGTTTTAATCAGTGATCTCCTTTACTTTTGAGTCCATTAAAGAATCTAAATACTGGTGAGTGTCTCGAGTCAGAACTTTCTCACATTTAGAATGGATAGATTGATGGAACATATGCTTTCCTGAGCTGTGTTTTGCTGCGGGCTCCCTGGTCCTCCCTTGAGAGGAGGATGAAGCCAGCCACCACCAGCACACTTGCCTGTCGCATCCACTGCGGAGCACCAAGACCGCGGTTACCAAAGTCAGATCCCAGGAATGTGGTGGTTTTTGTTTCTTCTTCCCTCTGCATGCATTTCCAGGGTTCAAACCACCTGAGTCCCAGATGAAAATTGCCTACATCTTAAGGAGACTCTGCCACGTTCAGGCCTGCCACTTCTTAATTGTGTTTTCTGTTTTCAGTGGAGGAGGTGGTGAGAGAAAAGGAAGAGAGCCATGAATCACTGTGCTGTGAATCAGATCAGGACTTTTCATTCCTTAGAAAGGGAACATCAGGATATCTGATTTGTGCCTAATCCAGCCACTGCCTCAAGTGGGAAGGGATGCTGCTGGAAGGAGAGCGGTATATTTGTTGATCTGTAAGCAGCAGAAGGAACGTGCACGAGAAGAATGTGGCAGCAGTAGTAGCCAGGGTGTACCTTGATAGATACCTGTGAGGAGGAAAGGTAAGCCCTTAATCTTCTGCCTGATGGGAGCTTGGTCCTTAGCCTCTTCCCTATCCATCTCCTTGGTGTGTCTTGGAGAGCAGCCTGGTCCTAATGTATTGAACCACTCTGTGGTAGTTGCTGGCCTGAAATGTCTCTCATAAGGCTCATATGTATTGAACCTTGCTCCGTGGCTGGTGACATTTTGGGCGAGTGGTGGAGCCTCTCTGGAGGTGTTTCACTGGGAGCAGAGCTTGCGGTTTGTCAGTCCAGCCCACTAGGTGCTGAGAGGCTGCTCACTGACTTTTTTCCTGCTACTGTGACAAGATATGACATCCCAGCTGCCTGTTCTGCCATTCTTTCCCCATCATGTTGAAACTTCCCCTCACAACTGTAAGCTGAAATAAACCCTTGCCTCCCATAAGCTGCCTCTGGTCTGGTGTTTTGTCCCAGCAATGAAAACGTAACTGCAACAGATGTGAAATAAGACCATGGCTTAAGATCACTGGAGAAGCATCTCTTGCCCTGCTATTTGGACTCCAGAGGGTGAGCCATCGTGAACGTGGTTCTTCTTTGTGACGCTGAACTCAGAATGGGTCTACAAACACGTGTCTCTTCAGTAGATGCAGGACCGGGATGTGTGTCCTCCCTTTATTTCCTTCAGTCACCTCGTGATCTTCTGCGAAGTCATTTCTAACAGCAATCCATTCTTCTCAGGTCTCCCTATAGCTCATCACACTTTGGGGTACTCTACTGGAGTGGTCCAGAGTGCCAGTTCTGGAGTGGCCACCTCCACTGATCCTCCATAGTACATTCTTCAGCCTGTTGCCAAAGTTACCTTTTTGTAGAGGATGTCGTGGCGCCCCCCCCCCCCGGGAAAACTGTTGTGGGGCTTAAATAGTGCAGAGTATATAAACACCGTTCAGTGCTAGCGCCTGCCAAATGCTCTGTGCAGGCTGAGAGGAAGAGGAGTGATCATAAAACACCTAGCAGCAGTACAAGTGTGTGCCATCACAGTGACTGCCTTGGAGTGGAGGCCACGGGTGTGATTTCCAACACCTTTACTGTCTTCATGGCAAGAACTGTTCAAGGATTGCTTCTTGACATGCATCCCGTTTAGCGTGTAGGCCCTCAGGAAGCCACATCTAAATGATGTGTAAATTTGTATCTCCTTCCGACCTAAATGCATTTGAAGAGCTTGGGCCAACTAAAAATATTACAAGGGGCAGTTGAAAGGAACATGGAAAACGATAACCTGGGGGTTGGAAGGCCAGACTTCTAATATTTTACCTTACTGGAACTAGAAGGGAATTACTTCCTTCTTCCCTCCCTCCCCCGTCCCTTCCGTTATTTAAAAATATTTTATTTATTTATTCATGTTTTTTTTTTACAGAAAGAGAGAGAGAATGGGCGTGCCAGGGCCTCCAGCCACTGCAAACAAACTCCAGATCCATGTGCCCCCTTGTGCATCTGGCTAATGTGGGTCCTGGGGAATTGAACTTGGATCCTTTGGCTTTGCAGGCAAATGCCTTAACTGCTAGGCCATCCCTCTAGCCCTTCCCTTCCCTTTTTGATGATGCAGATTGCACCCAGGGCCTTGTGTAAGCTGAATACACACTTTGCAACAGAGCTTCAACCCCAGACTTTCAAACAAAATTTATACATTAACTCCACTCCATTGCATTTTAAAAGTAGAACAGTGTATCAGCTAAACTATAAACAGTAACGTTATGAACTGATTGGGATAGACGCTTTTCCCATCTGCTGTCTTGAAAGAGAATTTCTTAAAAACTAACTGTTTTAAATAAAAAAATATGTCAAATACATGTATTAAAGCAATGTATTATTTAGGGCTGGAGAGATGGCTTAGTGGTTAAGCGCTTGCCTGTGAAGCCTAAGGACCCCGGTTCAAGGCTCTATTCCCCCCAGGACCCACAATAGCCAGATGCACAAGGGGGTGCACGCATCTGGAGTTTGTTTGCAGTGGCTGGAGGCCCTGGCACGCCTATTCTCTCTCTCTTTCTCTCTCTGTCGCTCTCAAATAAATAAATAAAAATAAAAATATTTAATAAAAAATAAAAAGCAATATATTATTTAAATCAAATATATATTTAAAGCATAAATATGTACACAGTATGCATACCACTGGAGATTGAACCAAGACCCTTGTAAGTCAATTGCTGAATATTATGGGAGGAATATCTCAGTTAAACTAGGTAGAATGAACTTAAAATTATTTTATCTATTTATTTTTATTTCTTTGGTTTTTCAGGGTAGGGTCTCACTCTAGCCCAGGCTGACCTGGAATTCACTACGTAGTCTCAGGGTGGCCTCTAGCTCATGGCAATCCTCCTACCTCTGCCTCCCGAGTGCTGAGATTAAATGTGTGCACTACCACACCCAGCTTAAAATTATTTTTAATGGAGAATTAATGAGACAGGTTTTAAATTGGGTGAATGTCGTAGGTGATCTTGTGTGTCTGAATGGTTTAGTGTTAGACCATCATCCTCTTGGTTTATTTCTAGACTTTGAGAGAGGCAAGGGTGCAGAGAGGCTACAATTACTATCCAAAGCTACATAGCTTCACTGGATTGTTGCCACTGCAAAAGATTGTTTTCTAAGGCCCCTTTCAGGACCTCTTTATTTTAGTTTTTTTCAATGTAAAGTTTTGTGAAATGAGTTCATCTTTCCCTTGGCTTTCTACCAGCTGAGGCAGGAAGTGGGGAAAATGATGTACAGATGTGTAAGCCATGGGGCGGGTCCTGCAGACAAGGGACTTAGAGTCCCACTTGAGTGCTGCTGTCCCTGAAGTGTTGTGTTCTGTGATTCTCCCATCAAGAAAATCTAGTGGGCTGGAGGGATGGCTCAGCGGTTTAGGTGTTTGCCTGCAATGCCCAACAACTCGAGTTTGATTCCCTAGTACCCAGTAAAGCCAGACGCACAAATTGATGCATGCATCTAGAGTTTGTTTGGAGTGGCTAGAGGCCCTGGTGTGCTCATTCTCCTTCTCTCTTTCTCTCTGTCTCTGTCTCCTTCCCTCCTCCCCTCCCTCTCCTTGCAAATAAATAAATAAATAAAATCTAAAACAGAAAAGCAAATCGGGCATTTCATGTTTTCAGTCCACAGGTTGAGTATATATTACCCACGTTGCTTGGGACCAGAAGTGGTTCAGATCTTGGATTTTCTTGGATTCTAGAATATTTGCATATGCATCACGAGATATCTTGGGTTCGAGATCCTAATCTAAATATGAAATTTATTTATATTTCACATAGACTTATATACATAGTCTGAAGATAACTTTATGTCATTGTTTTTTTTTTTTTGCATACTTGTGTTTGGTCAAATAATGTTTTGTTGTAGAATTGTCTTCTTAGTGCGTCATGGTGGTGTTCCAAAAGGTTCAGGTTTTGATATTTTTTTGTTTTTTTGAGGCAGGGTCTTGCTCTAGCTCAGGCTGACCTGGAATTCACTATGTAGTCTCAGGGTGGCCTCGAACTCACGGCGATCCTTCTACCTCTGCCTCCCAATGCTGAGATTAAAGGTGTGCGCCACCATGCCCGGCAGGTTTTGATATTTTGATTAGGGTCATTCAACTTGCATGAAACTTTCACACAAAGTCCTAAACCCAAATCATGAACTTCATCTCATTTTTGGCCAAGGAAAGTATCATTCCTGTTTGTGCTGGGGGATGGTAAGTGGGGGTGAGGCTGGTGAGCACGGAGAGCATCCAGTGGCTGTTGAGAGATGTTCACACAGTGTCAGTCCCTGGAGCAGGGTCCCCTGCAGGGAAGACCCACGTGTCTTCTACTATACCCTGACTTGAGCCCAGTCCTGTGGCAGACTGACTTGTACGTGTTACCAGACATTTCCACCCAGATGTTCCGTCTAGACCCACCTAAAGGTCTGTTCAGTGTCATTCTCTTTCATGCCCTCATTCTTGGATAATATTTTGCTTCATAGCTGTCCCCACCTCAGATGCCTGACACACGTTCTCAGTCATGCTCCTTCCTCACCACCTCTTCCTCCTGTCTCCAGCATCACCCTCCCAGCAGGCTTTGAAGAACAAAGCGATGGTTTGAGGATGGACTTGAGTCAAACTTGAAGGTCACCTCTTCTCCCTACTGGTGGTGAGCAACCACAGGAAGTGGTTAGGAAACCTATGACAGGTATAGCATTGCTTGTTCTAACATTGAGCCATTCATGGTCTACCACAGTCTTTCCCAGACTTAAGTCATCCCACAGCGCCCACACACAGCTTGATACCACCTGTGCTCTTATTAATATTTCTAAATCATCTCCTTGAAACTTAAGTTGGTTTTCAAAGTGTCAGTGTAACTATTCTAGCTAAATATTGTCTCAGTGTGAGGCCTGCAGCTCCAGAATGAGTGAATGGCCAAGTGTTGGGTCCTTGCAAGGGCACTTTCTCCTGGACTCAATGAGCTGGGTTGAGATGAGGCTTAAAAAGAGAAATCTCGGGGCTGGGGAAATAGCTTAGTGGTTAATGTGTTTGCCTACGAAGCCTAAGTACCCTGGCTTGATTCCCCAGGACCAATGTAAGCCAGATACACAAGGGAGCGCATGTGTCTGGAGTCCGTTTGCAGCGGCTGGAAGCCCTGGTGTGCCCATTCTTTCTTTCTCTCTGCCTGGTCCCCTACTCCCCCCCCCCCCGTCTCTAATAAATAAATAAATAAATATTACAGAAAAAAGAGAGAAACCTCCTGAGATCTTGTTCATTAATGCTTTTGTCATAGGCCATCTAAACTGACTCAGAATCACTTAGGAAAACACTCGTCTTGATGCAGGTGCTCCCTTCATTTCCTCCTGAAATACCTTTCGACCCGTGGCCTAGATGCTGCTTGAAAGCATTTTCTTTTCTCCTTGGGATTGTGGGAAATTTTGAATTCCTAAAAGTTTTTGCTTTGATCAACAGGAACTCAGATTCAAATTTCAACTGAACTAAGTACATGTTATAGACTATTTATTTCTCTATTGTTACTGTTTTTTTTTTTTAAACCTCCAGGTTTTAGCTACCTTTTATAATACATATTTTCTCTGGCCTGGTTTTGAAGTATGTGTGTGTAGTAGACAGCCACATGTCGCTGGAATGAACTTCCAAACCAGGCACAGTTATGGGAGGAGGAAAACTTACCTGAAATGTACCTGAAATTCCATAATGACAGAAGAAGCTGGCCCTCTTTCACAGGTCCAAGCAGAGAGAGAAAAAGCCACAAGCTGTCACCACAAGCAAGCACACTGTAGGAACCCAGGCAGAGCTCAAGCACTTTGCATATCTTTGAAATGGAATTCCAAATGCACCCCACACCTTAGGGCCTGACCCTTGGACACGCCCTTAGTGACAATTCCTCCAGTTAGGCAGCTGGGGATCCAAATTACCAGCTTTAAAGAAAAAATTATTATTCAAGAGAGGGAAAAATATAGATAGATAGATAGATAGATAGATAGATAGATAGATAGATAGAAAGAATATGAATGAATGAATGGGCACACCAGGGCCTCTAGCCACTGCAAGTGGACTCCTGCATGCATGTGCCACCTTGTGAATCTGGCTTTATGTGAATACCAGGGAATTGGACCTGGGAACTTGGGTTTTTCAGGCAAGCCCCTTAACCACTGAGCCATCTCACCAGCCTCCAAATTACAAGCTTTTAGTAAACTCCTGTATCAATTGGGGGAACATCCATTCAAACCACCACATTGTGTTTCCATATAGAGACCATCAAGAATTCAGCAAGCTTTGGGTAGAGAATCTTCTCTTTTCAGATGGCAGTGACCTTGGGATGACTCAGAAGGTATCACAGTGCTGGAAAGAAGTGACTGGAGTCCTGAGTAACATCTCGATCACACCTTCCAAGGCTCAGGGTCTAATGCGGAAGAGGTGGCGGGAAGAATGTAAGAGCCAAAGGAAGGGTAGGACTCCTTACAAAACGTCCTCCCTCCAGACATAAAATGGCCTGGATATCCATGACCTCAGAGTGCCTGACACTACCTACACAAGACCATCATAAGAGGAGGAAAAGATCATGACATCAAAATGAAAGAGAGACTGATTGAGATGGGGAGGGATATGATGGAGAACGGAATTTCAAAGGGGAAAGTGGGGGGAGGGAGGGCAGCACCATGGGATATTTTTTATAATCATGGAAAATGTTAATAAAAATTAAGAAAAAAAATAATTAAAAAAAAAAAGAATTCGGCAAGACTTTTCAACCTCATGGTGGCCCAGAGCGTATTCTAGTAACCATTCTGGTTTTGCTTCTCAATGAAGTATTCAGTAAATGACTCGAGCTGCTCAGCACTTCAGAGCAACGTAAGCTGTGTGTTCGATCAGTTTGTTTCACTGTGGGCTAATGGAAGTGCTGTTAGCATGTTTGAGATCACTGAGGATATTGTTATGTTCAATAGGTGCAGTGAAGTAAACTCATTTCCCGCTTAGATTGTTTTCTACTTTCCCTGGGTATATTGGGAGGTAACGTAACAATGTAGAGTATCAGTTCACATTCACCATGAACATGGTGTAAGGCCCCAACCTTCTAAGTTTGGTTTCTGTGGTATGTAAATCACTTTCACACCGTCGTGAGGTGGAAAACATCTTAAGTTATCATAATTCAGAGACAACCCGCATGCATGTTTCTTATGATGCACCCTGAGTGCCTTGTGTATCACATAAGATGTAGTTCAGTGGATATAATTTAATACAGCTGTTGTTTGAGATGAACACAGGCACCCAGCGTGATGGGTGGATGGTGGCCTGTCTGGATGGGAATTTTCAAAGGAAATGGGGAATGCTATGCTCCCTCCAAGCTGTGTGTCTCCGTGTTATGTTCTCTTTAGTCTTCTGATGATGTGACAGAAACTGAGGCAGGCAGTGGAAGACTTTAGGCTAACTCACAGACCATCTAGGTGATGGGGATCTTTGGGAAGTTTGGGCAAGGACAGGGAGTGTACAGAAAAGAAAGTCTAAGCTTTTTAAAAATTAAGATTGGGGAAAAGATAAATTTTAAAAAATAAGATTTGGGTGCTGAAGGGCTGGAGAGATGACTTAGCAGTTAAGGCGCATGCCTGCCAAGCCTAAGGATCCAGGTTCGATTCTCCAGGTCCCACGTAAGCCAGATGCACAAGATGGCACATGCATCTGGAGTTTGTTTGCAGCGGCTGGAGGCCCTGGTGTGCCCATATTCTTTCTCTCTCTGTCTCACATGAATAAATAAAAATGAATATTTAAAAAAAGATTGGGCTGGAGACATGGCTTAACAGTTAAGGGACTTGCCTTCAAAGCCTAAGGACCGAGGTTTGATTCCCCAGTATTCACATAAAGCCAGATGCACAAGACACATGTGTCTGGAGTTTGTCTGTAGTGGCTAGAGGTCCTGGTGAGCCCGCTTTCTCTCTGTGTCTCTCAGATACATAAATAAATAAATAAAGCATTTCTAAAAATAATAAGATTGGCCAGGTGTGGTGGTGCACGCCTTTAAATCAAGCACTCAGGAGGCAGAGGTAGGAGGATGGCTGTGAGTTTGAGGCCAGCCTGGGAATACATAGTGAATTCCAGGTCAGCCTGGGCTAGAGTGACAGCCTATCTCAAAATAATAATAATAATAATAATTAAGATTGAGCCCAGTTAAGCTGATTAAGCTGTGTATGGTGACTTGAAAGATGAAAATATTAAACAGTGCCTGGAGCTGTAGGAAATTTTGACAGGAATTTGGAGACGAGCGTGGGTCCAGAACTCATGCCCTTATTGCAGCCCATGCTTGAACACCTAATATATCTAACAACAGCGGGCACAGCCGTGTGCTTAGGGTCAAAGATCCTTTTGTTTTTGTAAGGCTGTTGTGATCATCGCAAAGGCCTGAACTTCCGAGAGTCAGCAGTGTACTATTTTAATCTCACTAATTGGAACAGGTGGCCTCTATGTGAATCTGAATCACTAGTTGGCATAGATTTTCATTTATCTGACAACATGAGCTTCATTCAGTAAGAGCTGATGCCTATCTTGGCATGGGGCAAAGTGCTTGCAAGCCCCATGAAAAAGTACAGAGGACTCTGAACAGACTGAAGAAACGCTGTAATAGCGTGCATGTCGAGTCCAGTCCTGACTGAGGGGTGTAGGGCTAGTGGAGGGTATGACTTGGTGTAACTTGGGCAAGGTGCTTGTGTATGTCTGTCCAAGTGAGAATGTTTTTAGCATGTCCTTTGACCCTTCCCCATGAGAAGCTTAGGCTCAGGACCCTGTGCCGGCCTCACGAGTGCATGAATGTCAGCTCATCTTTAGACACAGGGGAGGGAGGGGCTCATGCCCGGTGTCACTCAGCTTCTCACAGGTGCTCCAGCAGAGACACTGTGTGAAGGACACCTCTAATGCAGACCTCATGGAGTCAGGTAGGGAGGGTCCCCAGATTATGAACTTCTCCAACTCCATCTCTTTGTGTGTACGTTAAGTATATGTGCAAGTAGTTTCTTCATCACTATGAGACAACACCTGATATCAACCACTTAAAAAAGAGGAAAGAAGATTCATTTGGGCTGATGGCTTTGACAGGTTTCAGTTCACCGTCCTTGGTCGCTCTGTTCCTGGGCCCAGAGATAAAGCAGACCACGGCAGTGGGGCGTATGTGGCTGAGCCTGCTCACTTCATGATGGACAAGAAGCAGAGAAAGGAAGGGATTAGGTACCTGTAACGACCTTCAAAGCATGCTCCCAGCGACCTCTTCCTCCAGCTAGGTCCTACCTCCTAAAGCTTCCAGAAGCTTCCAAAATAGCACCACTGGCTAAGGACCAAACATTTAACCTACAAGCCTATGGGGGACATTTCACATTCAAACCATAACACTGTGCTTCGCTTTGTGTCTCGTGGATGTCTTTTTTATCTTTTTGGTTTTTCGAGGTAAGGTCTCACTCTAGCCCAGGCTGATCTGGAATTCACTGTGTGGTCTCAGGGTGGTCTCAAACTCATAGCGATCCTCCTACCTCTGCCTCCCGAGTGTCTTGCTGATCTCTTGCTTCAAATCCTTCAAGAGAACAGAATCCCAGAGTTCTCGCCAATGGCTTATCCCTCACTCAGCCCAGCTCTGGATCCGAACCCATGCTCAGTGGACTTCTGCCTCGTTTTCATGCTTGTAGACGGACACCTGCCCATCCCCTCTTGTAGGATGGCTGTGTTCTTTTTCACCCAGGCATGGGAGCCTGGTACATGGGTGGGGCTTTGTGAACACTAGGCAGATGAGTAAAGATGATATGTTGAGAGATGGCGCGGTGGGGCTGGAAAGGCCAGGAAGTGTGTTCTGCCCTTGATCCATATCAGTGTAGAATAATTGGCCTTGTTTTAGGTGGTGCCCAGGATTCTCGTGTGTGCTCACCCCATAATTCATTTACCAACTTCATTTTTTAAAGGGATGGTGTGTTGCTTCCAGTCCTTGGTGACTTGATATTCCAGTGGTTTGGGCAAGCTTCTTTTGGCACTTGGGAAGCACACGTTTGTAGACTCAGCCTCTAAAAGTGGGAGTGCCCGGCCACAGGGCATGTGTGCTTGAACGTATGATATTGCAAAACTGAAAATGGCACCTCCTCAAAAGTGCCAAACCCTGGGAGTCAAGGGCGTACCAGGGGACAACCTGGTAACACTTTATAGAACCACCAGGGATGAGTGAGTGTGCCCCAACTCTGATCCCGCTATGCATAGTATATTATCCAGGTTTTGATTCTTTCTAATGTGACAGGTGAAAACTTGTAGATTATTTTCACTTACATTTGGTAATTTAATATTTTTATTTATTAGAAAGGGGAGAGAGAGAGAAAGAGAGAGAATGGGCATGCCAGTGGCCTATAGCCACTGCAGTCGAACTCCAGATGCATGCGTTACTTTTGCATCTAGCTTTACATGGGTACTGGGGAATTGAACCGTGGTCATTAGGCTCTTGAGGTAAGTGCCTTAACCACTTAGCCATCTCCCTAGCCCATTTTTGAAAAAAAATTTTTTTTTTTTTTCGAGGCAGGGTCTCACTCTAGCTCAGGCTGACCTGGAATTCACTGTGGAGTCTCAGGGTGGCCTCGAACTCATGGTGATCCTCCTACCTCTGCCTCCCGAGTGCTGGGATTAAAGGTGTGCGCCACCACGCCCGGCCCACTTTTGAAAATTTTATCTTTCAAAATATTTTCAGGTCTATAAGAAATTATAGATGATAGTTCAGAGATATTCGCTGTTCATCTCCTCATGGTTAAATCAGGAGATGATTAAACCGTAGTATAATAGTATGTAGTCGATCATGTACTCAGAACTGTATTTACAAACTGTGTTTATATATTCTGGCCAGGTACCTACTGACCTTCTAAATGGATTTATAGAAGTTTTTTTAGTATATTGAGCAAATTGATCCGCATATACGTTTTCATCAGTTTTGTCATTCCTGACCATATTTATTTTCTGTGATTATATTGCAAGTTAGGCAACTTAAAAACAATGCCCACTGCTTATCTCGCGGTTTCCCTGACCCAAAGTCCAGGTGCAGTTTGCCCGGGTCCTTTGCTGAGCGTTTTGTCGGCCTGAAATTAGAGTGTCAGCCCGGACCACAGTCTCGAGACTATACAGATCCCTTCCCAGCCTCGCTGGGTGGTGATAAAATCGTGTGCCTTGCAGCTGTAGGATGGAGGCCCTCGGGGGCTTTTCCTGCTTCTCCCTTGCCACACAGCCATCTCTACAACCTGGCACCTTGCTTCCTCAAGACCACAGTCTCCACTGCATTTCATCTCTTCCCTAGAAGATCCCCTTTCTGGTAGGCTGAGCTCACTGTGGCAGTTTGATTATGAATGTATGTCCCCCATAGCCTGAGGTATTTTTGTTTATTTGTTTTTGTTTTTCGAGGTAGGGTTTTCACTCTAGCTCTCAGGCTGACCTGGGATTCACTATGTGGTCTAAGGATGGCCTCGAACTCATGGGGATCCTCCTACCTCCTGAGTGCTGGGATTAAAGGCGTGCACCACCATGCTGGCCGGCCAACCTGAGATATTTTTTTAAAGATATTTTATTTACTTATTTATTTATTTATTTGAGAGAAAGAGGCAGAGAAAGAGAGAGGGAGAATGGGCACGCCAGGGCCTCCAGCCACTGCAAACGAACTCCAGATGCATGTGCCCTCTTGTGCATCTGGCTAACATGGGTCCTGGAGAGTCGAACTGGGACCCTTTGGCTTTGCAAGCAAAGGCCTTAACTGCTAAGCCATCTCTCCAGCCCAAACCTGAGGTGTTTTTTTTTTTTTTTTCAAGGTAGGGTCTCGCTCCGGCCCAGGCTGACCTGGATTTCACTATGGAGTCTCAGGGTGGCCTAGAATTCATGGCAATCCTCCTACCTTTGCCTCCCGAGTGCTGGGATTAAAGGCGTGCGCCACCACGCCCGGCAAACCTGAGGTATTTTTGATTAAGCTTGCAAAGTCTGTAGCAGCCTGCTGGGGGAGGTGTCATCTGGGGCCAGATCGTGTCATCCAGCCCTGAGGTGTGCTCAGAGCCAGGTTTGAGCTCTGGCTGTTCATGTTTTCTGTCTATTGGCAGTGATGCTCTGATGTGGACCCATGGAAGTGAGCCGGCTGCTTCTGCCATTGATGGTGTTCTCCTGGAATTTATAAGCCTGAAGTAAACCCCTTCCTCCCATGAGCTCCTTCTGGTCCCAGCAATAAGAAAATAAGTACAACACCCACCTTGCACGGCACTTTGATTAAAGTGTGCAAAATTCCTTCACCTTGGTCACATAAGGTGCCCTAGACATGAGAGGGAAATCCTGTCCTGTTCCCAAGTCTTGCTCATACCCAGGGGAAATATAATACTTTAGGGGCTATTTTCGATGTCTGCCGATAGCAATAGTTTAAGTATATGTTTCGTGTGTGGGGAGCATAGAGCTAGAAGATAGCAAGCACTGAAGAAATATTAGCCAAGAACATTTCTTGCCTTAAAGAAATTTGAAAATTTTATGTGCTGTAGGTGTGTGTCATTCTAGAATGTTTTTTTTTAAAGATTTTATTTTTAATTTTATTTATTTTAAACTTATTTATTAGAGACAGAGGGAGGGGGAGAGAGAGAGAGAGAATGGGCACACCAGGGCCTCTAGCCACTACAAACAAACTCCAGACGCATGCACTGCCTTGTGCATCTGGCTAACATGGGACCTGGAGAATTGAACCGGAGTCCTTAGGCTTCTCAGGCATGCGCTTTACCCGCTAAGTGATCTCTCGAGCCCTAGAATGGTTTTTAAGATTCCTTACAAAACCCCAATGGCCCCTGTAGTCTCTATTTTATGAGTTTTACTTTTCTATGTTTGAATCTCTAAACCAGGTAGGATTATTTGGTTCCCTGTTAGATGTCTTCAGTTAGCCAGCACTATTTTTTGCATAGTTACCTGCCTATAAAAATATACCGCTTTTTCATATGTATTGAGTTTTATTTTTATAAATTTTTACTTTATCTGTGAGTTTTGAAACTAATGAACTCAGAAGGTTGTAATTCTGGATCCTCATCCTCCCACCTCCTCCCCCAAAGACTTGAAATGAGCATTTCGAGAACACTAACTCATGCATTTAGAAATTTTTTAAACAGGCATGCTTCCTGTATAATTTAGAGTAAGCAGAGACCAAAAGAAAGACAATGAGAGTAAAGATGTCTCTGTGTGTGTGTGTGTGTGTGTGTGTGTGTGTGTGTGTGTGTGTTTATATGTGTGGGGGCAGGTCAGTATATGTGTGTGGAGACCCAAGGTCAGTATCAGGTGGCTTTCTCAGTCTCTTTCCTCATTTATTTGAGGCAGGGTTTTCTCACTGAATCCAGAGCTCACTGCTTCAGCTAGTCTGGCTAGCCAACATGTCCCCGGTGATCTGCCTGTCTCCACCTGCAGGTGTGAGCTGCCACATGCAGCCTTTATGTGAGCGTGGGGGATCCAAGCTCAAGTCTTCATGCTTCCACGAAAGTACTTTACTGATGGATCCTTTGCTGTAGTCCCTCACCCCCATAAAGGTTGTGTGTGCTTTCATTTCCTTTTGGCATTTTTAAAGTATTTTTTAAAATTTATTTTTGCCGGGCGTGGTGGCGCATGCCTTTAATCCCAGCACTCGGGAGGCAGAGGTAGGAGGATCGCCGTGAGTTCGAGGCCACCCTGAGACTCCCAGGTCAGCCTGGGCTAGAGTGAGTCCCTACCTCGAAAAACCAAAAAACAAACAAACAAACTAATTTTTTTTATTTATTTATTAGAGATAGGGGGGGGGAGAGAGAGATAATGAGTGAGAATGGGCACGCCAGGGCCTCTAGCCACTGCAAATGAACTCCAGATGCATGCGCCACCCTATGCATCTGGCTCACGTGGCACCTGGAGAATCGAACCTTAATCCTTAGGCTTCGCAGGCGTGCGCCTTAACCGCTAAGCCCCCTTTGGCATTCTTATAAACCTCTCAACAACTGTACTGGTTTTATTTTCTTGTGACAAAATACATAGTAGGTCTAAGGCATGGTAGTATATGCCTGCAATTCCTGTACTGAGGAAGCAGAGGCAGGAGGATTGCTGCAAATTTGAGGCCAGCCCGGACTACATAACAAATCCTAGGACATCCAGGGCTACATTTTTGAGACTGTGTCTCAAAAAAGAGAAATAGCTGGGGAGATAACTTAGTGGCTAATGTTTGCTGTGCAAGCGAGGGTACCTGGGTTTGGATCCCCAGCACCCACATAACAGCCAGAAGCTGTAGCACTAACGCCTGTGATCCCAGCCTACGGGAAGAAGGGAGAGAGAGACAGGAGAATAGCCTGGAAGCTCACGGCCAGGGAGCTTGGCAAATGCAGCACGGTGAACGATGAGAGACCCTGCCTCGAATGAGAAGGGCAAGGGCGTTGCCAACTAAAGCTGTATTCTGGTCTCCACTTGTGTGCTATGGAAAATACATCTGTGCACTCATGTGAACACACACACACACCTTGATAGAAGCAACCAAAGGGAGGCTTTTTCCTTTTTTTTTTCTGTCAGCTCACAGTTCAAGAGAGCAAGTCCATTCTGGCAGGACAGCACAGCAACAAGAGCTGCATAGAATGTAGCAGGAGCATGAAGCAGCCACTTGGGCAAAAGAGGAGCTGAGCTGTAACCCTCAAGGCCTCTCCCCAGCCCCCGACCCCCTTTGACTGACGTCCTTAAACTAGGCCTTACCTCCTAAAGGTTCTCCAACCTCCCCAAACGGCACCAGCAGCCGTGTTCGAACGCTGAGCTCATCAGGATCATTTCACGTTCAAACCCTAACTAGTTTTAGGTAATATTTTAAAAATCTTTCTCTGTACGCTGAGCACAGTGGCATGCACTTGTAGACCGACATAATTGGGAGGCTGAAGCAGAAGGATCTCTTGGGGCCCAGAAGTTCAAGACCAGCCTAGGCAACATAGCCAGACCCTGACTATTGTGGCTTGAATATAGAACATCCTCCCCGATTCCCAGAATTGTGTGTTTAAACACTTTATCCGCAGCTGGTGTAATGTTCGGGGTGTGGGTGGCTGTGAATCTTTAGGAGGTGGAGCCCTTGCTAGAGGAAGCCGGTCACTTGAGGGGGGGGGTCTTGAGGTTTTATAGCCCGGCCCTACATCCTGTTTGTCCTCTGCTTCCTGACTATGGTGGATGCAATGTGACCAGTGGCCCTCCAGTTCCTGCTGCCAGGCCTTTCGTGCCATGACAGAAAGCATCCCCTAGAACTGTCTGGTACGTGATCACAGCACCCAGTCAAGTAACAACACAACACGGTTGCTTTCCACCATTTCTAAAACGCCCATAGTGTGAACAAATTGTGACAATGTAAAGAATGTGTGTTGTTTCCCACGCTGCTGTTGCTCTCTTAAGTAATTGATGGCATATCATCCCAGCTAGGGGTACAGAGCTAACGGTTCTGCAGGGCTCGGGACCACAGCATGCTCTTACTTGGTAAATGTATTTAGGAACCCTGTGTTGGGGGAAATTCCAAGTTGATTTGGCACTTACATTCAGATAGTGGATGGCATGAGAGTTCGAATTTGGAGATAATAGACTGTTTCTTAATTTGGCACAGTTAATTCTCTTTTGCTGTTACCCTGTGCCTTGCTAATTATCTCGAGACACTTAGGGGTTGTCTTATGCACCTGTGGTGATTGTTGCACTGTCCACTTGCCTTTCTCTCTTCATCTGACTCAGAGAGAGGGGTTAGAACTGTTGGTTGCGTCCAGAAAGTCCCCTGACCGAGGAGCGTGTTAAGGGTGGAGTGCATGTGTTTCATTGTGCGTGCTTTCACCTGGGAAAGCCTCCTGACTTAAGCGAGTTACCTCGTAATGCCTGTTGTCTAAAGCCAGCCGAAGCCCTGCCTCATGAGCGGGGCAGCGTGGAGGTGCTCACCGAGTGGGCATCTGTCGGGTGTGTGGGCATCAAAGCTACAGCCGGAACTCCTTCACTCAGGTAGCTTTGGGTGCTCGAGTCTGCGTTGCTTGGATGGGTGGGAGCATCTTAGAAATCTGATCCACCCTGGCCGGTCTGTTTTAACATGAGCTGGAGGCAAGGGAGTTTTTAAAGTGTAAGAGCTCATATTAAGTATGCTCTGACTCTTAAAGAAAGACCTGACAGGCCCTCAGCCCCAGCATGGAGCCCACTGTTTCAGCAGACATCTAAAAAAAATATTTTATTTATTTATTTATTATTTATTTGAGAGAGAGAGAAAGAAGTGCGTGGGGTGGGGCTCCAGCCACTGCAAAGTCCAGACACATGCACATCTCGTTTATGTGGGTCCTAGGGAATTGAATCTGGGTCCTTTGGCTTTGCAGGCAAACACCTTAACCTCTAAGCCATTTCTGTAGCCCAGCAGACTTTTTCTAAGAGGCAGAGAGAGAGAGAGAGAGAGAGGCAGATAGAGAATGGGTGCACCAGGGCCTCCAGCTACTGCAAATAACTCCAAGTGCATACACTACCTTGTGCTTCTGGCTTTATGTCGGTCCTGGGTCATGAAACCTGGGTCCTTTGGCTTTACAGGCAAGTGCTTTAACCGCTAAGCAATCTCTCCAGCCTGATATTTTTTTTTTGAACTTTTATTTCTTTAGGGAAATAGAAAACAATGAAATAGAGTTATGTTCTTGTGCCTTTCGTTAAGCCATTGATTGTAGAGTAATTTGCATGTTTGGTGTACTTTTGTTAGTGTTTGATAACTAAGAATACATATATAGTTGAAAGATGAAGCATCTAGTTCCAAACACAAAATTTATTTTGTTTTCTCCTTCTTTGGGCATCTCAGAAATCACAGACACTTCGTCCGTAGACAGCACTTTTAAACAATTGCTTCTTGGTTTATTGACACAAAAGCCTGAAATAAGCCTGATTGTTTTTCTAGGGCAGCTAACTTATTAAACTTTCAGTGCATTTATTTCCATAAGTGTATGACTGCTTTGCTTGTTGAATTTAATTTAAAGCTGAAGTTAATGTCCTATGGATATAAATGCAGTGACATCGGATTCCAGAACTGCACGGTAATGACATGGCTCATCAGAAATAGCAGCAGTTTTACAGAGAGAGGAGAAAGGTCTGAGCCTGAGGAAAAAGCCGATCAAATCATTAACCCCACGGTTCTGATTAAATGGTAACTCAGCAAATTTATTTGTAATGAGTAAGTCCTTCAAACAAGGAAAAAAGGTATTTGGAAAAAATATGATACTCGTATTCCCACTTTGCAGATTTAACCAATGTAGTCTTTTCCCTTGAGTCAGATTTCAGTTACTTGTTTTTAGAAAGAAATGGTAAACGGACCCAGGCTTCAAGATCTGGGTGCAGTTTCTCCTCTATTTTTCAGAGGGTTCCATGCCTGAAGTTGTTGAATGTCATTCCTTTGCACATTTTTAAACACCGAATGGATTTAATAAGCAACATACTGTTGCTTGTGTTTAAATGTTTACATAAATGGAATCTCCTGAAACTTGATATTTCCTAACATGGCTCTCTGTGTGCGATTTACCCACGTTGACCCTCCCCCACTTTCTTTAACTGTTGTGCAATATTTCAGTGTCTAAATGAAGCAGGGTGTGTTCATGGACCGTCTTAGTCTGGCGGTGCACAGGTAGGTTAATTTTGAGAAGGTCGTTGTGTTTGTGAAAGAGTGTCTCTGGGGAAGAGGCCTCAAAGTGACATTGCTGGAGCAAGGGACAAGCGTGTCTTCAATTTAACCGTCAGGTCTGGGTGCGTGTTGGGAGGGTGGCAAACATGGCCCTCGCTGTGTGCGGGTGGAGGTCAGAGGACAGTGTTGGAGTGCGGCCCGTCTTCCATTTGCAGTGCTTTGCCGCTGGAAAGGCCAGGGGAGCCAGCCCTGTGAGCTTCGGGATTCTCTTGCCTCTGTCTGCCACGGTAGTAGGCACCTTGACTCTCCAGAGGTGTACGCCGCTTTTGCATCAGGCTTTACATGGGGGCTGAGGATTTGAACTCTGCAGAAAAACTCCGATTGGCAGGTGTACAGACAAGTGCCTTGAACCACTGAGCAAATCTACCCAGCCCCTTCCCATCTACTCCTAAAGAGCTTTCCCAACTACACAGTGATTTTTCTTTTTGGTTTTTTGAGATAAGGTCTCACTCTAGCCCAGGCTGACCTGGATTCGCTATGTAGTCTCAAGGTGGCCTCAAACTCACAGCGACCCTCCTACCTCTGCCTCCCGAGTGCTGGGATTAAAGGCGCGCGCTACCACACCCAGCTTACGCAGTGGTTTTTAAGTTACATTTTTATTCTGTTGATGGGAAAGTTCCTGTTGATGGTAGATTGTCTGCCTAGTGTTGAAGAGTACTTGTTTACCAATGGGTGTGTATTTTAATTTTGCCTAAAAGCAGATACATGGTTACTCTGAGTTTGCCAATAGGCAGTTTTTAGAGCTAATCAAGACTTCAACTTCTCTACCGCTGTTAATGCCTGTAAAAGTTGATATGCCAATACGGTATTTATTGACATATAACTTACATGAGTGAAATCCTTTTCTAAGTGTTTATTTTTATGAATCATGATAGAGTCTTGTCATCTGTCATCCACTTAAGATATATAATATTTCCATTACCCTAAAGCATTTCCTTTTTCTCTCTCTGTCCCTGGCAGCCATTGATCTGATTTCGGTCCTTATAGTCTTTCTCAGGAGTCAGTTTATATGCAATCATACAGTATTCTCCCTCTTAGCGTGGCTCTGCTTTTGTGACACCTCTGTATCGTTGTATAATAGTACTTCATTCTTCCTTCCTGTGCGTGTGTGCACACGAGTGTGCATATGTCACTGGTGATCAACTCCAGAGCTTTGCATGAACATATTAGGCAAATGCTCTACCATTGAGTTATATGCCTTGACCTTGAAAAATTTTTTAATTGAGATAGGTTTCACTGTGCAGTCAGGATTATCTTGAGCTTGCTATTCTCTGGCCTTAGCCTCTCAAGTACTGGAATTACAGGCGTGTGCCACCACACAAGGCTCATTCTTTTTGACAGACAAGTAGTACCAACATATTTTAAAGAGTACTCAGGGCTGTGTGTGTAGAAATGAAGAATGGCTGAAATCTCACGGCTCAAATAGGGCTTTTTTTTTTTTTTCATGTGACTACCTCACCATGAAAAGGCTAGGCCCCATAATCCTGTTAGTTTTTAGATGTTTTTGTTATTTCTGAATATAAAAAGGCATTAGTTATTATTACATACATGACATGAGATCAGAGCCAGTGTTCTGTGCCTTAGCCTACCGCGTTTATTTGCCAGAGCTGGTCTAGCTGAATGTGGCTGTGTGGCTTAAACCACACATTAGTTTTTCTGCAGCTGCGGCAGTGTGAGTGAGATCAGGATGTCTGCAGGGCTGCTGCTTCTAAGAACCACGAGGGCAGGTCTTTTCCTGCCTCCCTCACCCCTGAGCTTCGTGCTGGTCTCTCCCCCTGGGTCCCTCTTCCCTCTGTGTGACTGCGTCCACCAGTCTATTTTTTTTAATTTATTTATTTGAAAGTGACAGAGAGAGAGAGAGAGAGAGGCAGAGAGAGAGAGAGAATGGGCGTGCCAGGGCCTCCAGCCACTGCAAACGAACTCCAGATGCATGCGCCCCTTCTGCATCTGGCTAATGTGGGTCCTGGGGAATCGAGCCTCGAACCGGGGTCCTTAGGTGTCACAGGCAAGCACTTAACCGCTAAGCCACCTCTCCAGCCCTATTTTTCTTTTTTTTATATCAGCTCCCGCACTGATTAAGACCCACACTGAGGGTCTCATTTTAACTTATCCCTTCTGATGCTTTATCTTGAAATACAGTTAAAATTCTGAGGAACTGGGAGTTAGGACTTGTCATGATTCTTTTTCTTCTTCCTCAAGAGAACATAAGTCAGCTGAAACACCTAGGGCTTATGTGTTTTTTTAAAGAATATTTTAATTGTTTATTTAATTGAGAGAGAGAGAGAGAGAGGATGGGCGCACTAGGGTCTCTAGTCACTGCAAGTGACTTCAGATGCATGTGCCACCTTGTGCATCTGGCTTTACATGGGTATTTGGGAATCAAACTCCAGTCCTTAGGCTTTGCAGGCAAGTGCCTTAACCACTGAACAATCTCTCCAGCCCAGGCTTGTGGCTTTAATGTGAGTCACACATACACATATTTCTAGGGAGAAGGTCGGGGGCTTTCTTTGAAATGATTCTTCATGGCGGCGGGTGATGACTTTTTAAAAAAACGAGGAGTCCCTCATGTCATGGAAGCTCTTGTGTCAGAATTATTGCCATCAGTGGTACAGTAGTATTTACTGACATATATTTAATTAAATACGAAATGTTTACTGACAAGACATCATGCTTGAATGTCTACTGTAAAAGCTTACAAAGAGCTGGGCGTGGTGGTGCACGCCTTTAATCCCAGCACTTGGGAGGCAGAGGTAGGAAGATCACCATGAGTTCGAGGCCACCCTGAGACTCCATAGTGAATTCCAGGTCAGCCTGGGCTAGAGTGAGACCCTACCTTGAAAAACCAAAAACAAACAACCAAAATAACTTACAAAAAATTTTACACAATATCATTTATACTTTAAAAAATGGCAGCTGCAAATAGCTGATTACTGAGGCCGGCAGAGGCGGGTAGGTGCTTTGCGGCGGCACTGTGATAAGGCGGTTCTTACAGCAGCACCAAGAAGTCAATAAAATTATACTCACGTTGCATGTTGTGGCAGAAGAACCGGGGCCCAGACAGGGGTTAAATGTTGTGCCTTGTCCGAGACCACCTGCTAAGTGAAAAGGCTGGAATTTGAGCCCAGTTTGGTCTACATTCTGAGACTTCACTTCCAGCCAGTAGGTGGAACTGCCCGAACTAGTTGTGACCTAGAAACCCAAATGCAGGCCCTGATTACTCTTGCATGGTAGAAGGGTGGCTGTTTTGTTTTCTTGTTGGGCCTGCCTGTACCTTTGTATCTTTTCGAAAAGAAATGGCTTGCAGTTCAGTGTTTTTTAAGTGGGCACATCTGATAGCTTTTTAAAAGGATTCTGAAACAGAGAGAAAGAAAAAGTGATGATTAAATAGGAAGGAAGTGTCCCACTTGACCTTGCCACACATTTAGATGTGCAGCCAGTTTCCCCGAGAAGATGATAAATCTCATTAACTCTTTGACCCCCTGACTGACTCCCCATGTGGCTCCTGGTTGTGGGTCAGTGGTCATGCATCAGGACCACAGTCATAGGAGCTGGTGATAGTGTTGGGTCATAAGCCACCCAGGCTCACGCCCCACGGGGCTCTAGAGAGTTCTCCTCTGGCTTTTCTCGGGTGGGGATGGTTGGAAGCAATCCAGGCCCAGTCCGCAGCTCTCAGAAGAAATGTAAGGAGAGGCTGCGTTTCCTTGAGCTCCCTTTACTGCTTCAGGTATGCCACCCTGTACCCAGCACTGGGTGAGGCCCATGACCCGTCCTCACAAGGTCTCCCCTGAGAAGAACGGACTTCAGTCCACCCTGAGAGGCTTTGGATCAGAGGACTGGGTGCTGGCTGTTAAGCCTTCCCCTTCACCCTCCCTTCACATTTACACATGCTCCAGAACATTTGTGGGAGAGAAGGTTCCAATTATCAAGGGTCTAGTCATACCTCTGATTAACCCTTTAATACGTATTTTTTATATGTACACACACACACACACACATCCTCGTGCAAAGGAAATACTAAATCCTGGGTGTCAGATCAAAGATAGGTTCTTTGATTTGACTCAAACAGAAGAAGGGTGCTTCAGGAAAGAAAGGAATGAGGATGTTAATTGTCATGGCAACCAGCAGGTTTTTATAGTGGAACACTGCCTTTGTAACCCAAATCCATCACCTTTTTGCTAACTACAGAAAACAGACTGATGCAAACTCAAGAAATTATAGTACCATCTCTCAGTGGGGTTTTATTTGCTTTTTGGAAACAATCTTGCAGTTTTTGTTTTTTTTTTAGCCCATCCTAGAATTTTAGAACCAAAAGGCTCCATTTATTTAAGTGTCCTCAAATGTTAACACAAGTTAGGAGCTCATGGCTGTGCCATTATTGTGCTTGTCATTCCATCCTATACGCTGCCTAATCCACAGGGGACTTAGGATGAGGACCGGACTTTGACAGGCACTGTGTATTCTGCGTCACAGGTTCTGTCTTGGAAAAGCGCCCCATCTCCATGCTTTGACCTTTTTTTTTTTCTTCCTGCCTCACCTTGTGCAGTCTTGCCTCTTCATTCATCAAGCTGAGACGCCTGGAAATGTCGTTCCTACCAAGCACTGTGCAAGCAAATGCTAGCTCTCCGGTACGTGTCTGAGGCCTCCTAGAGAAGGGACCTCCGCACGTGCGTCTGGAGTGCGTTCGCAGAGAATGGAGCCTTTGGTTCCTATTGGGAGCGAGTGGTGGGGGATGCTCAGTGTAAGAAAAGATCCCTTTGCAAGCAGGTAGAGCTTAAACGGGGAAAGCTGGGGCCTCGTTGAGCACCCAAGCGGGAGGTTTTGGCTGATGAACACTTTGAGCAGAGAATTCAAAGCAGGTTGAGGGAAGGGGGCTTGAGTGAGGGCCATGGAGAGGGGTGAGTATGACTAAAGTACATTATGTATACATATGAAAATGATAGTGGTACAAATAGTCCATGCACTAACTTTTATTTATTTATTTATTATTTATTTATTTATATTTTTGAGAGAGAGAGAGAGAGAGGTAGAGAGAGGGAGAGAATGGGTGTGTCAAGGCCTTCAGCCACTGTAAATGAACTCCAGATGCATGTGCCACCTCGGGCATCTGGCTTACATGGGTCCTGGGGAATCGATCCTGGGTCTAAATGCCTTACCCACTAAGCCATCTCTCCAGCCCTAGACACTAACTTTAAAAGTTTGTATTTTATTTACTTATTTGCAAGGAGACAGAGAGAGGAGAGAGAGAGAGTGTGTGTGTGTGAGTGTGTGCCGGGGCCTCTAGCTGCTGCCAACTCCAGACACATGCACTACTTTGTGCATCTGGTTTTACGTGGGTACTGGGGAATTGAACCCGGGTTGCCTATGCTTTGCAGACAAGTGCCTTAGCCGCTGAACCATTTGTCCAGTCCCTACACTAACTTAAAAATCCACAAAAAGCAGGTAAACAAACAAAAACCCTACCAGGATGCTCTTTGCACCCACTTGTATACTGGCCTAAGGAATTCTCTTCACCCAGACCCAGCCCTGCAGACTGCTTGCTCTGGGACTGTTGGCCTGATAGAAGGGAAGACGGGGCACTGCCATGGCGATGGCATTGAGACTGGTAGCCGTTGTCTATACCTAGCATCTACCATGGAAAAGGAGCAGCTTTTATGATGCCACACTGAGCTGTTAGGCTAGCTTCTTCCTGTCCCCCCTCCATCTCATCACCCCTGCCCCAAGTCAGGGGCATGGCGCATGGAGCTGTCAGGCCAGTGTCCTTTTGCACAGCACGTGTGTGGATTGTCAGCCTTGTTCAGTCCATTCATTCCCCAGGTGTGCATTGAGCCCCTGCGATGCACCAGGCATTCCAGAGATGGAAACATCCCAACTGTCACTGACTATATATTCCAGTAAGCCAAGGCAGACAAACCGCCCATGGGTAAAATACACTGCGTCTTAACTTGGCGGGGGCTGGAGGGATGGTTTAGTGGTTAAGGCACTTGCCTGCAAAGCCTGAGGGCCCAGGTTCGAGTCCCCAGAAGCCACAGAAGCCAGATCCACAAGGTGGCACATGCGGCTGGAGTTTGTTTGCAGTGGGTGAAGGCCCTGGCGCGCCCATTCTCTCCCTCTCTATCTGCCTTTCTCTCTCTCTCAAATAAATTTTTGAAAAAAAAAAAAACAAACAAAAAGAATTTAAATTGGCGGCAAGCACAGTGTTGAAAAAGCAGGGAAAGGTTTGGGAGGCCCCGGCTGATTAAAGTAGGAGACCCAAGGGAAGTTCTTTTGAAAGGTGACATAGAGGAAAAGTAATTGTGCGGCAGCCACTTAAGGGAGTGGCATTCTTGGATTGAGAACAGCAAGGCCAGAAGCTCTGAGACAGGAGCCTGCTCTGTTTCAGGCACACCAGGAGGAGGTGTGGCTGCAGTCGGGTGAGCAAAGGGAGAGAAAGGGCCCCAGGAGCAGAGAGGTAGTGGGGAGACTACTTTATGAGCACAAGTGCATGTGTGTAGATGTATGCGTGCCATGTACGTGAGGGCAAATGCCAACCGAGAACATCAGGCGCCCTTCTCTGTTGCTCCACTGCATACTTTCTTGAGACGGGGTCTCCCCCTGCACCCAGAGCTGCTGTCAGGGAGCCCCAGCAATCCTGCAGTCTCCACTCCTTCCCCGCACTCAGACATGCATTACCATACCCAGATTTTTTTTTAATTTTTTTGTTCATTTTTATTTATTTATTTGAGAGTGACAGAGAGAGAAAGAGGCAGATAGAGAGAGAGAGAGAGAGAGAGAGAGAGAGAGAATGGGCGTGCCAGGGCTTCCAGCCACTGCAAACGAACTCCAGACGCGTGCGCCCCCTTGTGCATCTGGCTAACGTGGGTCCTGGAGAATCAAGCCTCGAACTGGGGTCCTTAGGCTTCACAGGCAAGCACTTAACCGCTAAGCCATCTCTCCAGCCCGATACCCAGCTTTTTACATGGGTTCTAAGGAGTCAAACGTGGTGGTCTCTGGCCCAAGAGGCCCTCATGCTTAAGCAGCAAGTGCTCTTGACCACTGAGCCATCTCCCCAGCCCCATACACGTTTTGCAAGGGCTTCTGTGACTGCTGGCTTGCAAAAGAGCTTGTCGGTGGACCTGAGGGAACCGGAGTGATGGCAGAGGAGGTGGTGAGTGGTCAGCTGGAAACACAGTCTATGTTAAAAGCCCTGTCAAGTATGCTAAGAGCTCTACATGGTGAAGTGAAGGGACAGTGTAGCGCCAGGGCTTAGGAGACAATGGCCTGATTTTTTAAAAATATTTTTATTAATTTTTTAACATTTATTTTTATTTATTTATTAGGGAGAGAGAGAGAGAGTGAGTGAGAATGGGCGCACCAGGGCCTCTAGACACTGCAGATTAACACCAGATGCATGCACCACCATGTACATCTGGCTTACGTGGGACCTGGAGAATCAAACATGGTTCCTTAGGCTTCTCAGGCATGCACCTTAACCACTAAGCCATCTCTCCAGACCTTAAAAATATTTTTATTTATTTATTTATAAGCAGAGAGAGAAAGAGAAAGAGAAAATGAGAATGGATGGCAGGGCCTCTAGCTGCTGCAAAGAACTCTGGTTGCATGCGCCCCTTTTGTCCACTCAGGTCATTAGGTTTTGCAAGCGCCTTAACCACTCTCTCCAGCACAATGGCCTGATTTTTAAATCTCTGTTCTTCTTCTTACAAGCTGTGTGAAATCATCTTAGCCCACGTTCCAACCCATTGGAGTTTCAAACTCCTCATGCGAAAAGATAAAACAAATTCTTTCTTGATAAAGATATTGTGGAGGCCCAGGCAGTGCACACTTTTAATTCCAGCATGTGGGAGACTGTGGTAGGAGGATCACCATGAGTTCAAGGCCAGCCTGGGCTACAGAGTGAGTTCCAGAGTGAGACCCTGCTTCAAAAAATAAAAATAAAAATAAGGCTGGAGAGATGGCTTAGTGGTTCAGCGCTTGCCTGTGAAGCCTAAGGACCCTGGTTCGAGGCTTGATTCCCCAGGACCCACGTTAGCCAGATGTACAAGGAGGCACACGCATCTGGAGTTCCTTTGCAGTGGCTGGAGGCCCTGGCGCGCCCATTCTCTCTATCTGCCTCTTTGTCTCTCTGTCAGTCACTCTCAAATAAATAAATAAATAAATAAATATAAAAGCAAAAAGTTTTAAAAATAAAAAAATAAAATGTACACCAAAGGCCTTCTCTGGCTCCATTTCTCAACCTACAGCCAGCACGGGTGCTTCTCCATCCATCCTGTGCCACCTAATAACTGTGTTTTGTTTCTCCCTCTCCAGTTGAAGTTGGGAAGGATTGAAACTCTTAATGCTTGACACATAATGCAAAATAAACCTATGATGAATTAAAAAAAAAAAAAGAGGCGGGTGGAGAGATAGGTTTCGCAGGCATGCGCCTTAACTGTTAAGCTAAGGACCTAGGTTTGATTCCCCAGAACCCATATAAGTCAGATGCACAGGGTGGCACATGCTTCTGGAGTTTTATTTGCAGTGGCTAGAGGCCCTGGTGCACCTATTGTTTCTCTCTCTATCTGCCTTTTCCTCCCCCCCACCAAATAAATAAATAAATATAAAAAGTGGGGCGGAGCAAGGAAGGAAAGAACGTACACTAAGAATTTCATGCATAGATATTAATATTAGTATAATATTTGAATTCACACATTTCAACAAGACAGCAGGACTTTTTCTTTTCAGAACTCAATATTTAAGTACATTAAATAATTCATTAGGGCCTTGGCTACATTTTTTATTTAAATAAACCTAATTAGGGAAAACATGCACTCTTATTTGTATATTTTAAAATTTGTCTTCTCTACTTTTGGCTTGTAGAAAACTGTTCGAAGATACTAATTGGTATTTTTACTTAGGTGTTCTTTAAGAATAAAGTACATTTTTGTAAAAAAACAACAACAACAACATTTTATTGGCATGCTAAGGAAATTTTCCTTCAACACTTCATGATAGAAATTTCGCACACGTTAAATACAGCAAACGATAAAAGCAATCCCATAAGCCAACACTGATCAAAGTCACTAGTGGTCTGAGTCACTGTTCGCAGCACGGGGTGGTGGTGACCCCCCTCTAAGAGCAGGTCTTCTGCTGAGTTCAAATGTTTCCATTACCCAGTGACTGGTGGAAAGGCGCAATCCGATCATAGCTTTTCTCTCTTTAAAAAAAGAAAATCTGTGTGTGACACTTGTTCGCTGTGAGACCATTTGATCTTCATTGGAAATTGTGCACCATTTATAGTGGAAGGCAGTATTATGGGTTGAATATTCCCTCCAAGCACTTGCCATGAAGTTCTGTCCCCCAGGGCCTCACAATGGGAAGAAGATCTTAACAGAGGTAAGCAAGTTAAAATGAAGTTTGGGGTTTGGCCAAATAGCTCAGTCAATAAAGTGCTTGTCTTGCAAGCCATGAGAACCTGAGTTTCATTGCCAGTACTTAAATAAAATGCTATACCTGGTGGCACACATCTATAATCCTGGCACTGGGGAGACAGGAGAGCTGGAAGACCCCTGGGGCTTGCCAGCCTGTTTAGCCTAATTAATGAGCTTTGGACCAGTGAGACCCACCCAACATCTGGTCTCAACATGCATGCACACAGACATATCTATGTGTACATGAACATGCACATGCATAAACACACGTGCATAAAGATTTTAAAAAATAAGCATGGGGCTCATCCTGTATCCCAGCACTCAAGAAGGTACAGCAGGAGGATCACTGTGAATTTAAGACTAGCCTGAGTAAGTTCCAGATCAACCTGGGCTACAGTGAGACCCTCTCTCAAATATATAAGTAAGTAAATAAATAAATAAGTAGGGCTGGAGAGATGGCTTAGCAGTTAAGCACTTGCCTGTGAAGGCTAAGGACCCCGGTTCGAGGCTTGATTCCCAAGGACCCACGTTAGCCAGATGCACAAGGGGGCGCACACGCCTGGAGTTCGTTTGCAGTGGCTGGAGGCCCTGCCGTGCCCATTCTCTCTCTCTCTCTTTGCCTCTTTCTCTCTGTCACTCTCAAACAAATAAATAAATAAATAAATAAAATTTTTAAAATAAATAAGTAGATATATAAGTAAAAAAGATGTGTGTAGGATATATCATGGTCCAGCATGGTGTCCTTATAAAGAAAAAAGAGGAATTTGAACATAGCCAATGTGAGACAGCACACGGGTAGATGATGTGGAGATCCAGGCCTGTGAAGGGCAGGAGTTGGAAGGATGATTCTACCAACCAAGGAATGCCTCAGATGGCTAGTAAGGGAGGCATGGAATGCATATTTCCCTGGTGTCTTCAAAGGCTGCATTGGTCCTGCCCATTATTTGATCTTGGGTCCAACTTCCAGAACTTTAAGACAAGGAATGATTGATGCTGTTTTATTTTGTATCCTGCTACGTAGCTAAAAGTGTTTTGTCAGCTCTAACAGTTTGCTGGTAGAGTCTTTAAGGTCCTTTATGTATAGAATCACATTATCTGCAAATAATGATAATTTGATCTCTTAAAGGAAGGCTTCTGATTTCTGTGTGTTTATTTTGAATTCTGCTCTGTTAAACCACAGAGTCTGGGCTGGAGAGAGGTCTTAGCGGTTAAGGTGCTTACCTGCAAAGCCTAAGAACCCAGGTTCAATTCCCCAGTACCCGTGTAAGCCATATGCACAAGGTGGTGCATGCGTCTGGAGTTCATTTGCAGTGGCTAGAGGCCCTGGCATGCCCATTCTCTCTCTCTGTCACTTTCTAAGGAAAAAAAAAAAACCACTGGGTTTGTGATACTTTATTATGACATCTAAGAAAATGAATACAGTCCCCTAGTGTTTCCTTGTTGACCCACACCAATGAAAGGAGTCCTGGCACCTGACCTCAGTGCAGGTAGAAATACTGCAGGTCCCTGGACGGGCGGCTCATGGCCGCAGCTGGTCATCTCTGTGGCCCCTCCGTTGCAGTTACGTGATTGTCCTTTGGCATCTAAGTAAATGTAGCACTTTAAATCGTTTGTGGCAAACTCATGGAACCCCAGGAATATATCCATGGATGGATCCAGCTTGCAAACTATGGGGGCGAAAAAGAAGAGAAGCAGGTTCAGCTCCTATCTCTACCCCTTGGCAGCCATGGCACCATGGTCACCTTGCCTCTTCTTTCTGAGCCTTGTAGTGCCTGGAGATTGTGGATGGGTTTGAGGACCCGAAATGATGAAACTGGTCTAACATCAGGCAGATGTTCAGGAACTAGTTGAGACATGCCGGCTGGGGTGACAGGGAAGAAACACAAAGCTGGAAGTGGCTCAGGTGGGGAGGGATGGGTCATGGCCAGGCAGATGCAGGAAGCCTCACTACCCTGTTTGACCTTCACCTGAGAGGCCGTGTCCAAGTGGTTTCTGTCAGATGGAAAATTACATATTTTTCTGCTCTTCTGGGAAGACAATATTTGGTTCTGGCCTGACTTTTGTTTCCTTGACAAAGGCATGGAGACTCTAGAAGTCATCTGTCCAGGCTTTGGTTGTCCAGTTGGGTTATTTGTTTTGGGGTGTGTGTGTGTGTGTGTGTATGTAAGGAGAGGAGAGAATTTCATTATTTTTATTTTAGTCTTCTTTATTGACTTTTTAAAACTTTTTATTATTATTAGTTATGGACATACTCGGTATGTAAACAGCACATGTTGGTACCATCCTTACCCTCATCCCTGGCCCCACCCCTCAAAGGGACCCTCCTCGTTAGGGATGCCGGTTATCCCCATGGGGATTGTGGGTCATGCGTTGTGGGGGTAGCCATCAGTTATGGAGAAGAGGCGATGTCTCTGTGCATAATGACCCAACTTGTGGCTGTAACAATCTTTCCGCCCCCTCTTCCGCGAATTTCCCTGAGTCACGTTGGGTTTGTTTTACTTCAGTGATGGGTTCTTGGGAGCCTCTGGATCTCTGGTCTCTGTTTTGGTAGGTGTTGAGTGTTCTCTGTGTCTATCTCCTTCACCCTTGTGCTGATATCAGGTTCGCCAAGAAAGCAGCACTCTTGCTCATTTCCCTAATTCCTCTTTGGTTTCACCTGGGGCCCTGGTGAGGCGCAATGGGCTGATTCTCTCCTCAGGTCCTGCATCCATCTGAAAAAGAGACGCAGATTCTCCAACAGAGAGTGAAGTCAGCACAGGTTAAATGGGATAATCTTTGTTAGTTTAGAGAGAATTTAATAGGTATAGGCCTCTTGTAGCCCAGGATTGGTGGGAGCATCGGAGAGCAAATTTATTATCTGGATATGACTCTGACTTGTTTCCCAGTTCCAAATACAGGTTCCTTTCCACTGAGCAGATCTGTTAGCCAATCCAGGTGCAGTTGATTACTCACTATGGCTGTGTTCCACTATTGTACTTGGGTGAGCATCACATCAGGTTGTTTGCTTCTGAGCAGCTTAGACCTCAAGTTGCTCAGACAGATGCTGGCCACTTTCCCCCAGTAGCTCATGTAGCACCTTCTGGCACTAGACAAGAAAATTGTCTGGGGACTGTATTTCTTCCAGATTCCAGCCAGGTCTCTCCATGTTCCGTACCAACAGCATATGGTGTCTTGGGCTGTAGGGTCTTATCATTAACCTCTGGTGGGTAATCAAGTGCTCTAACAGAAGTCTGTCTTCTTTTGGAAAACCTTGTGGGTCTCTCTGATCAACAGTTCGTTGTGGGTGTTAACTACATCCTGGTACTGGCTAGTGTCAAGGGAAAAGAAAGAAGAAAAAGAACAAAAATATAAAAGAGAAAGAGAGAGAAACAGGAGAAAATTAACGTTAGGTTTCATCTTATCTCTCCAGGGACCTTTGATTCAGGTGTTCCCTCTAAGGTCCTGATGAGGGTTCAACCTTTTAATCTGTCTTCCAGAATATAGGATTTTATGGTACCAGTTCCATTTGGGTCCAGTTTTGTGTCCCCCGCCTCCCTATTTTCTGGTCCTCAAGAGGCCTATTAGGTATGTCAGCATCTCGGGCTGATCCAGGTTAGGAGCCACAGATGAGTGATACCATGCGACGATTGTCTTTCTGTGATTGGGTGAGTTTGCTGAATACGATCTGTTCCAAGTTTGATCATTTTTCTGCAAATTTCATTGTGTCATTTTTTCTAACTGCTGAGTAGAATTCCATTGTATAGATATATCACATCTTGGTTATCTTTCATCCAGTGATAGGAATCTGGGATGATTCTAGTTCTTAGCTATTACGAATTGAGCAGCTATAAACATGGTTGAGCAAACATCTTTGAACTGAGGTGTGGAACTTTTAGGGTAAATGCCCAGTAGGGGAATATGCCCAGTAAATGCCCAGTGGGTCTGTTGGTAACTCTTTAGTCAACCTTTTTAGGGACCGCCATATTGCTTTCCATGGTGGTTGTACCATCTTAAAACTTCTTAATTAATTAATTAAACTTAAAACTTCTTAATTAATTAAACTTAAAACTTCTTAATTGATTAAATTAATTAATTAAACTTAATTAATTAGTTAATTTAATTAAATTAATTAAACTTTCATATATATATATGAAATATACCATTATCATTATCTTATCCCACTACCTTCTGTTTTCTATTTCTCCTACTCTACCCCTGAAAAATCTCTTCTTTCCAATTAGTATCTTCTGTTTTGTCTTCATTGTCCCTATTATGCAGGTTTTGTGTAGATAGAATTAGCTACTGTGAGATTATAAATGCTATGGCCACTTTTTATTGACTTTTTTTGTTTTTGGTTTTTTAAGGTAGGGTCTCAGGGTGGCCTTGCTTATTGACATTTCAAATACATGTTTATAATGTATTTTGATCATAATCCCCTCTTATCCTTTTACTTTCTCTTGTACCCTCTCCCTATCCAGTCCTTCTGAACATCTTCCTAACTAGTCCTCTATCTCGATGTCTTTCTATTGTGTGTGTGTGTGTGTGTGTGTGTGTGCATGTGTGTGTGTGCGTGTCTCACTGAGTTTGACGAGGGTTGCTTGCATGAGCATGGGTTGGGGATTATTTGCCAGTGCATGTGCAACTTACCAGTGGCTACAGCACTGCAGAAAATGTCCACTCCTCCAACAACAGTTAACTGCCAGTAACTCTTCAAGGGAGGGTGGGAACCTCACACCCTGTTCTACCATTCGTGGTAGAATGTTGAGGGGTTCAACATGATGCAGGTTTTGTGCAGGTCACTACAGTTACTGGGAGGTCATGAACGTAACAGCCACGTTGTGCCCAGAAGACAGCATACCACAGCACTCCTCCCCATCCTCTGGCTCTTGCTTTTCTTCTTTTCTTTTTTTCTCCCTCTTCCACAGTGTTCTCTGAGCCCTGATGGGTGTGATGTTGATGTCTCATTTAGTAGTGAACACTCAATAGTCACTTATTGCTTGGTTGGTTTATTTGATATTTTCTAGGATATTTTCCCTTTAAAAGGGGCTTTTTAGGGCTGCAGAGATGGCTAGTAGTTAAGGTGTTTGCTTGCAAAGCCAAAGGACTCAGGCTTAATTCCCTATTACCCACGTAAAGCCACATTCACAAGGTGGTGCATATGTCTGGAGTTCATTTGCAGTGGCTAGAGGCCCTGGTGGACCCATTCTCTCTGTTTCTCTGCCTCTCTGTCTCAGATAAATAGATAGATAGTTTAAAAAAATATTTTTTTCAAGGTAGGTTCTCACTCTAGCCCAGAATTCACTATGTAGTCTCAGGGTAGCCTCAAACTCATGGTGATCCTCCTACCTCTGCCTCCCCAGTACTGGGATTAAAGGTATGCACCACCATGCCTGGCAAATAATTTTTTTTTCTTAAAAAAAAGGTCTTTTAGAGCATCCTGGAGGCATAGTTAAGAGGATCGCCTTGGACTATACAGTGATTTCCAAGTCAGCCTGGGCTACAGTGAGATCCTGCCTTGAAAAAATAACAAAACAAAAAAAATGGGGAGGGGGCTTTTTACAAAATATAATTTGCATACTATACAATCTACTTAAAGCCTGTAACTAAATGGGTCTTAGTATATTTATAAGGTTGTACAGTCACCACGTAACCAATTTAGAGAATTTTCCTCACCCCAAAAAGATAACCAGTAGCACTCACTCTCCCTTCTTTCTCTTCAAAATCCAATCCTTAGCAACTAGCAGTCCACTTTCTGCCTCTATTCAGTACATTTTCTGAAAGCAGAATCATATATTAGTGGTCTGGCTTCTTTGAGTTCATATGTTTTAAGACTCATCTGTATTATAGCATGAATCAGTACTTTGTTCGTTTTTGTAGAGGAATAGTATTTTGTGGATATACCATCGCATTATATCAATAGACACTTTGGGGGGCTATTAAGAATAATGCTTCTACGGGCTGAAGAGATGGCTTAGCAGTTAAAGGTGCTTGCTCGCAAAGCCTGCCAGCCTGGGCTCAATTCCCCCAGTACCCACATAAAGCCAGATGCACAAAGTGGCAGATGTGTCTGGCTTGTAGCAGCAAGGGGTCCTGGAATCCCTTTACCTTCTCCTTCCCTCTCTTTTCCACCAGTAAACAATTAATTACAGAATGCTGCTGCTTTGAACATTCATGTACAAGTTTTTGTGGGAGCCTACCTATTCATTTCCTTCAGGTGTACAATGAGGAGTAGGATTGCTGAGTCATATAATAATTCCTTAGTTTCGTGGAATTTCCAGGGTTTTCCAAAGTGGTTACACCAATGTACATTCCCACCAACATGGTGTGAAGGTTCCTGTTTTTCTGCTTTCTCACCAACACTTATTGCCTTTTAAAAATATATATATATTTATTTGCAAGGAAAGATGAAAGAGAAATTATCAATGGGCATGACAGAGCCTCCTGCCACTGCAAATGCACTCCAAACACATGTGCTACTTTGGGTATCTGGCTTTATGTGGGTGCTGGGGAATGAACCCAGGCTGTCAGACTTTGCAAGCAAGTGCCGTAACCACTGAGCAATTGCTCTGGCCCATTGTTTGTCTTTTAAAAAACATTTATTTGACATAGAAAGTGAGTCAGAGAGGGAGAGAGAAAGGGTACATCAGGTCTTCTTGCCACTGCAAACAAACTCCAGATGCATGCACCACTTTGTGCATCTTCCTTTACGTGGGTACTGGGGAATCGAACTCAGACTAGCAGGCTTTGAAAGCAAATGCCTTTAACCTCTGAGCCATCTCCCCAGCCCTGTTGTCTGTCTTTTGATTTAAACCATCCTAGTGAGTGTGAAGGGTAGCTCACTGCAGTTTTGTGTTGGTTTAAAACTTTTTTTTTTTTGGTTTTTCGAGGTAGGATCTCACTGTAGCCCAGGCCCACTTGGAAGTTCACTGTGTAGTCTCAAGGCGGCCTTGAACTCACAACGATCCTCCTACCTCTGCCTCCTGAGCGCTGGGATTAAAGGCGTGCACTACCACACCCAGCCTAAAACATTTCGTTTAATGCAAGCAGTTGCTATATCCACTGTATGAGTAACTAGGTAAAATGTCCTTCACTGAGAAGCTTGTGTAATTAATAACACAACTTCAAAATTAGCATATATGCTTCTTGTCATCTGTGAGGCTGATTGTCAAGAGCTAGGCTGTGGGTTTGCGTAGATTGACTTCTGTCGCCAGCGTTGCACAAGAACAGGCACGTAGAGCTTTGTCGTGCCCCTACCACGGCACCCAGGACGGGAAAGTTTCAGGCAGTGGTTAGCCTCATACACCTGGAAGGGCGTTATGGGTCCCCAGCCCTATGTTGTTTTAGACAAGTGGGCAGGGTATTTGCTCATGATTCTCCCAAGAGGCACCTGCTGCTTTGTAGATGTGGTTATCAGCAAGATAGTTGTAGCCAGGACTAGCCCTAAGTCAAGAGAGACATGGCTGCTTTACAGACAAGCTTTACAAGCTATGAATTCTCTCAGAAAGAACAAGTAGGGGCTGGAGAGAGAGTTTAGCAGTTAAGGCACTTGCCTGCAAAGCCAAAGGATCCAGGTTCAATTCCCCAGGATCCACATAAGCCAGACGTACAAGGTCACGTGTAGTCTGGAGTTCGTTTGCAGTGTGGAGTGCCCATTCTCTCCTCCCCCTGCTTCTCAAATAAATAAATAATAAAAATATCTTTGTTAAGAAAAAGAACAAGTAGCCTAACACATGCGTAACACTTGGGAGCCAGAATAAAGGCAGGTGGAATGAATGGATTAGCCCCCATCGCTGCTTGAGCCTGCTACTTAAAGCTCGGGTTCTTACTAAACAGAGGTGGAAATACTCCATTGCGCAGTTCTCGTTGTGACTTCAGAATGCCCGGGACATGGTAGGCACCCAACAAACGTTCATTCTCTTTCCTTAAATAGCTCTGCTCTTAGTCTCGGGTATTTTTCTGTGCAGATTTAGGCCGTCTCCAGATATGGTAGAACACAGGGTTGATTGTATTGTTTCGAATCTCTTTACAGAGAAATAATGAGCTCTTGGCAAAAAGTTGCTACTGGTGGAGACGAATATTGCAATTTGGTGGCTGTTGATTGACACGTGTTTGCTAAACAGCTACTCACATTTCAGAAAACTTGCCTAGAAGGGTGGGGGAGCAGAAGGAATTCTAGGAACATTTTTACCCTCTTTGGCATTTGCTTATTTATAAAAATTCATCTTTGGAAAGTCCCTGGCGAATTATTTTATTTTATTTGTTTTTTTGAGGTAGGGTCTCACTGTAGCTCAGGCTGACCTGGAATTCACTCTGTAGTCTCAGGGTGGCCTCGAACTCCCAGCAGTCCTCCTACCTCTGCCTCCCAAGTGCTGGGATTAAAGGCGTGAGCAACCACGCCCAGCACAGCTGAATTACTTTAAACATTAGTGAGCTTTGGTTCCAGAGTACCGCGTAGCCTATATGGAGCTTACATGTTAGTAGATATGAAGGTGTTGGGACCTTTTTGAGGTCTCTTTGCCTTGGTTTTTATTTGGCTGGTTGATTTTTTTTTTTTTTTAAGAGAAAGCTGGTCTTTTGGTCGCTGGCGCTTTTTTTAGACGTGCAGGGAAGTCATAGTAACAGGCTTCATGTCTGGTTGGGTTCCATGGTAACAAGGGGTTGTGACTTTATTAAAGGATAGTCAAGCACGCCAAGAAAAATGAAAATCAGAGCATAGAAAATGTCCAACAAGATGCACGGGTTTTCTTTTGGGACCTTATGCTTGAGAATGGAAAGGTTATCCCATTGGGCATCAGTGCTCATTCCAAATTTGAATGCTGTGGGCTTGTGTTTGAGGTCATAGGGATAGGGGCGTCTTCCTTCTTTAAAAATCCACTTGCACCTTTTTATTCATTCATTCTTTTTTTTAAAAAAAAATACCTTGATATGTTAAGAAAAATCCAAACAGGAATGTCAAGATCCTAACCAGAAAGGATCCTGATGTGAACTGTGAACGGTAGATAAGAAACGCAGCGAGTCCTCTGTGGAACTGATTTTAGCTGTGAACTGCGAGACCGTGTGGGAGGGCCAATTAGAGGCAATTGTAACTGGATTGAGCTCTCCCTGAGTCAAAGCTCGCTGTGAGGCTTCCAAGCTAAGGTATTTATTTCCCATTCTTGTTCCTGGTTTAGAAATGCTGGTTCTGAGCCCTGGTGTAGTGGCACACGTCTTTAATCCCAGCACTTGGGAGACAGAGGTAGGAAGATCACTGTGAGTTTGAGATTATTTTGAGACTACATAGTGAATTCCAGATCAGCCTGGGCTACAGTGAAACCCTACTTCCAAAAAAAAAAAAAAAAAAAAAAAATTGGGGCAGGAGAGATGGCTTAGTGGTTAAGGCACTTGCCTGTGAAGCCTAAGGACCCAGGTTTGATTCTCCAGGTCCCACCTAAACCAGCTGCACATGCTGACACATGTGTCTGGAATTCTTTTGCAGTGGCCAGAGGCCCTGGTGTGCCCATTCTCGCTGTATCTATGTCTCTCTCTCTCTCTCTCTCTCTCTCTAATAAAATAAAAATAAAATACTTTTAAAAATTGGAAAAAAGGGCCAGGCGCGTGGTGGTGCATGCCTTTAATCCCAGCACTTGGGAGGCACAGGTAGGAGGATCACCGTGAGTTCGAGGCCACCCTGAGACTACATAGTGAATTCCAAGTCAGCCTGGACTAGAGTGAGACCCTACCTCGAAAAACCAAAAAAAAAAAAAAAAATTGGCCAAAAAAAAAAAAGCGAAACGTTGGTTCTAGGTCATGGGTATGGTATCTCCATAGGAGCCAAGGAAACGGTGAGGACTTTGATGAAGCAGCCTCTGCTCCTGCCTTACCTGCTTATGCTTTCTGAGGCTGCTGTTACTTTCCTATCAGGTGTGTTGTGTATTTCCCTTCAGTTCTGATACTGAAAGTGAAAGACAGGTTAGGGTTGGGCAGTGTTACCCTGTGAGTTATTCTTTAAGCCAGTGGCACGTTCCAACATGCACCCTGAACCCAGACTTTATTAGTCACGTACATGGTTGTCTCATGGTGAATCAGAAACTTCACAGATACTTGTGATTAAACATAGCAAGTAGTGTTGGTCTATGAGCGAAGAATTAGCTCACCCGTTTTCAGTTCTTCCAGCCATGGTTAATCAGCTGTAAATCCTCAGGGAAATTACGTAACTCTCTGGGACTCCTTATCTCACAATGAAGAGTTTGACCTGAATTGATGAATCCGACTTCCCTGTTTGATAAGAATTACTTGGGGCTCTGGGTTAAGATACAAAAACTTTATTAAATATTCTGACTCATTAAGTCTGGGATTCTGAGTCATTAAGCCTCTCTCTGCCTCTTTCTTTCCCTCAGTAAATAAATTAAGGTGTGGGGGGGGAGGATGTACATAGAGTTCCTGCCATGCGGAGAGCAGGAGGGGGTTGAAGAGCCTATGTGGGAAGTAGAGGTTAGGGGATTCTCCCCTTGGCCTGGCAGGGCTGAGCCAAGGAGAAACTCACCAGAAGCTGGAGGTTCAGGAGTGGTCGGGTGGCCCAGAAACCTTGCTCTCCCCTTGCTATTGCACGCAAACATATTTATAACCTCGTGGTGGTGGGCCCTAATCTTCTGGGCTAGGGGCTGTCTCAGGAAGAGGCTAGCCATGATGCCAAGTCCTGGGGACTGAACTTGACCAACCACAATGTCAGGATTCTAGAAAAAGACCTCTCTCCCAAGGAATGAAAAGCCAGGTCTAGGGAAGGAGGCAAGAGATAAGAAGTCAGATCATCCTTTGATCTCTAGCAGTGCAGACCTTCCTGCCTTGTCAGTTTCAGGGGCCCAGTCACCCTAAGTGCCTGACAAAGCTACCTGACTTCCTCTCAGATGGAACCACTTAGATATAAGGGTGTCTATAACACATGAACCCAGAACCCAGAGAGAGAGCGCCCTGATCTCCTGAGAACCCGAGTTTAATGATTAAATCATTTGCTGCTAAAGCAAACACATTTCAATGTGTATCTGCTCTGTGGTTTCTGTCTGTGCCAAGTTTTTCTATTTTTTTTTTTTTTTTTGCTTACCAAAGATTAAATAGCATTGTTTAGTATTTAGTATATCATCTGAATAGCCTAAATTATATTCACCTTTTCCCTAACTAGCTTAACTTGAAAAGTGTGAGCTCATTGAAAGAAAAAAATTCCATAGTACTGAAGGACTTAAGGTGGAAAAATCCAGTAAGCCTGTCCTCCAGTTCCTTACCCTTTCCCGAGAGTAGCCAGGTAATGTGCCCTGTGTATCTGGGTGGAAGTGGTATCTACACACACATGTCCGCCAGTCACTCAACCAGTTCTCTGTTGTTGTAGATACAGTTTAAGTTTCTTGAAATATGGGAAATAGGGGTGTCTTTGAGGGTGATAGAGCCATTCTCGGTTCTTGGTTGGGATTTAACACAGGAATTAGGGTGCTGGACAGTCACATACAAAAAAAAAAAAAATTCCTCTGAGTCAGTGGCCTCCAGATTCTTATGTTATGAATTAAAAAACTGGAATTCACAGACCGTAGAGGGCGAAGTTTAGAAAGCTCTTGTTATAAAGCTTAAGAGAAGGGGAGAAGGCCGAGCAACTGTAGAGCAGAAGGGGTCCCATGCGGGTTCCACCTGGTGACCTTGGTGGGGTGGGTATGGGAAGGGAACTCCTTTAGGGAGGAAGAAATTAAGGGAAAAAAATGGATTAATCAGGTTTCTGGGGAAGGAATAATCTTTTCAGTGGAAAGGAAGCTTCTTTAGGGAAAGAGAGATCTGACATTTCTGGCCTCCAACAAGGAAAAAAGAGCTAAGGAAAAACAACAGGAATCCCCTTCATAGGCTTTAAGAACATTTCCCACTTTCAGCCAGGAGAGGAAAGAAACCAAACATGAGAACAACCTTCACTTTGAGGGCCCTGTTTCCCTCAGCTGTCCAGCTAGTTTCTATCCCCAGATTTATTTTTTTGTTTGTTTTCCTTTCTAATAGTGTTTAAAATTATATATATATATGTATATATATATATATATATTAATTACCTCATATAGGGATATGATCCTTATTTCATGCCAGAGATCAAACCCAGGGTCTTGTACTCACTACACAGGCACTGAGCTGTACCCTTCCCCTCCCCCATATATCAATTTAAAAAACAAATCAAAACAAAATTATTGGGTCAAAGAAGTTTTATCTTTTAAGTAAGGATAGGCGCAAACCATTGTCCTCCCAAAGCTTATACTGGTTTGTTGAGAAAAGACTGCTCCCCTGGCTTGGTTGTTGCTGGTGCTGGCAAGCTCCCTGTCTGTGTATGCAGAACCCGAGATTCCCCACAAGATCTGTGGCTGACAGGAATGAAGCGAACCGTCTGTGAGAAAGGGAAGCGTTCAGGAGATAGCTGACGTGTTCCAAGGGGGAAGAGGCTCGAGAGCGGCAGCTCAGAGCAGTAAGCTAAGAGGGCTGGGCAGTCATTGCATGATTTTCAGAGGGGGCTTTCTGGCAGATGTCATTTGTCCTCTCCCAATTACAGGCTAGAACAGGCTTTTATTGACACAAAGAGAGTCTGTGACTCAAGGCTGGGAAGTTCAGGTCTTTTTAGGGCAGGGAGGAATTAGAGAATTGCTTGGGTCTATATGTCAGGGAGGTATCCAGAACCTTGGAGACTGGCTAAGAAGAATGGCTAGGTATACTGTGAGTTTTAAGGGAGCCATCCAGAGTCCAGAAAAATCAAGGGGCAACGAGAACCTCAGGTTAGGACCACGTATGTGTGGGAGAAGATATTCACTCTTCCTTAGTACTTAGGAAACAAAGTTCCCTTGTCACACTGGCCATGTTTGAGCCATATCGCATGGGGCCAGGTGACAGTAGCTGGGAATAAGAGGAAGTCCCAACAACTATGAGCTCTGAATTAAATATTTCTTTGTGTTTTGTCAAAGTACTTCAATGAGCCAAACAAGTTGAGAGCTGTAGGACAATTGCCAGTAATGTCATATGAGAAATACTGGCAGATTTTTGAGATATTTATGACAGATATGAAAAACAAAAAGTAGGTGTGCTGAGCGGGGTGCTAGGTGAAAGAATGAGTAAACATGACACTGCCAGGAAGGGACCAGGAAAAGAGGGAGGAAGGAAGGGAGGGAGGGAGGGAGGGAGGCAGGCAGTGCTTGCGTTTTAGCAAGTAACTAGAGTTGAAATAAAATATCCAGTGACCAGGAATGTTCAGACTAGGAAAGTAGCCACAAAACAGAAGAAAAAAATGAACAAGCTTAGCTTTACGGAATGGAACTGCTTTTTGCTGTTAGTGGTCACTCTGGCTTTTTGATCTTAGTGCTCCTTAATTTGTGAGACATTCATCTTAAGTTCTAAGTACCTGAAATTGAAAGTTCATTTAATGGATGGAACCTACCGAGTGTCATGGCAACACAGGCCTCTGTAGCACACTGGCGGCTTACTCTGATGATTTGCGGCTGACTGGGAGCTGCAGTTCATTGCCACTGCGCACCACAACAGGAGAGTGTTCGACCACCTGTCCCCAGACCAGGAAAAGAACTTTATCTGAAATATGGTCTCGACTCAATGCATATCACCTTCACAACATCATAAAGTCAAAATAGGTCAAGTCAGGAATCAGCTATATTCTTTTCAGTTTATTAATTTATTTTGAGAGAGACAGAGACAGAGACAGAGAAAGAGGGACAGAGAGAGAGAATGGGTACGCCAGGGCCTCCAGCCACTGCAAATGAACTCCAGACACATGTGCCACCTTGTGCATCTGGCTTATGTGGGTCCTGGGGAATTGAACCTGCATCCTTTGGCTTTGCAGGCAAGTGCCTTAACCGCTAAGCCATCTCTCCAGCCCTCAGCTATAATTTTTAAATGTTTGTCTTAATTGTTATAAATATGCAAAATAATCTTAGCCAGGAAAAAAAAACCATGAATTTCATATATATAGTATGTGCTGTTGACTTACCATTTGGTTTGAGGCAAGACCCATTTGCTAGCATTTATTATTTAGCATTTTAGACCCTTGCTTGAACTGAGCCAGGAATAGAGGCCATGCAATATTAACTTCAATAGACACTCTCCTTCCTAAATGTTACAGTGTACTTTTTCACAGGATGAACTTCTGTGGCTTTGGCTCAGCTTTATTAGGCTGACAGAATACTCTCTTTTTTTCCCTAAGCCCCTTGCCCTTTCCTCCCCACTCCCAAGCAAAGTTAAATCAATGCCTCTGAAACCACACAGCAATTTTGAGATCTTTGCATTAGTTATTTAATGTCAAGGGCGGGAAACTCCCGGTTCCCTTGGACCACACTGGCCTGAGTTTTTCATATGACTTGTGGCAGTTCAAATATTCGAGAATCTGTGCATACAAGGAAGGTCAGAAGGGATTGAACGATGAGTGACTGGCAGCAAGAAAGCTTGTAATCTGCTGCACAGGTTAAGAACTCAAATTATAATACAAAGCAATATATGATCACGAAAGGGCAAGAGGAAAATATTAAATATCTTCTGTGTGCCATGACGTTAGGCCCTTTTCTGATCTCATTAAATCCCAAGAGGAGTTTCCGTAGATAAAAGCAGAGTGTCAGAAAGGTTGATTTACTTGCCCTGGGTCATGGAGCTGCCAAGAGGAAGTGCTAGGGCCTGAGTAGAGGTCTGGGTGACTGGAAGTTGATGCCTGTTCTTGGAGCGACAAGGCTGCTGGTGTCTCCTGGGCTTGGGCTTCTGCTTTCTCTCTGAGAGCACCTGTGAAGATAAGAGCCAAAGGAAGGGTAGGACTCCTTACAACGTGCTCCTCCAGACACAAAATGGGCTGGATATCCGTGACCTAGCAGTGCCTGACACTACCTACACAAGACCATCATAATAGCAGGAAAAGATGATGACATCAAAATGAAAGACACTGATTGAGAGGGGACGGGGATATGATGGGGATTGGAGTTTCAAAGGGGAAAGTGGGGGGAGGGAGGGCATTACCATGGGATATTGTTTACAATCATGGAAGTTGTCCATAAAAATAAGTAAATAAATAAAAGGATAGCTATGCCTAAATGTCCAGGGAACTTCGAGGTCGTTATTTCTGAAGCTGAATCCTCCTTTACCCCAGACTGTTCTTGTCTGTCATGTGGGTGGGTCTGACCAGGAGGAATGGAACAGAAATGGTGTTTGCCTGGCCTTCCCTTCTTTACCCCACACTCCCTGGTGCCAAGTCTTTTGAGTCTACTTTGGTTTCATTGATCAGACTCTGTTCCCTGGAGCTAGGGTACCACCCTACCTCCAGCTTCCCCTACCTCTGGCCTCAGGTTTGCAGCAGCAGGAGGCTCCAACTTCTTCTACCCAGATGCATTTTCAATCCTAATCCAAAGAATTCACATGGCCCATTGGATGAATTCCAAACAACTCTATATGATTTAACTGGTACAGTCAAGGTCTCGTCTGACGGCCATCTTCTGTCTCCATTCCACACATCCCAAACCTGTTAGTCCTCCGACTAGCTGATTGAGAACTGGGTTGTAGTTTTGGCCAAGCTAATCTTCCTTTTTGCTTTAGAAAGCAAGCACACCAGGGCTAATCCCACTTGGCAGCCCTTCCCTGGCGCTCCCTTAGCACCAAGTACGCCTATCCTCACACTTATCAGTGACTGTCATTGTCTCTGCCTCCCTAGCCCCTGGATCAGGAGGGGTCTGTGGCCCTTTGCTGTGCCTGACACGCAGGGGCACCCGGAGCATCTGTCTCGTGAAAGAATCAACAGAGGAAAAGGTCTCCTGACTGCGCTCATGGCCTGCGTGTCACTTCCCTCCCTCTGTGCTGACCGATCACCTCTTTGCTCACTCTGCTCTCATTTGCACGGGTGTTGCTCGAGCTCATTTGTTGTGCCAACCGGGGGTCCGTTGAATTGAGCCCTTTTCCTCGGGAGTACACCGAGGGTGCCACCAGGAAGGACGTGGGTTCTTGTGATAGCAGCCCTCCGCTCTGGTGGGCCTGCGTGCCCATCGAGGGCGGCTCAGCCGACAGCACAAAGAGCCCGTTTGTGCAGGGGTGTACTGAATGAGTGCATTATTGCTGGGCACAGTGCGGGGCGTGGAGTCGCTCTGAGACTAACGCAGGAATACCCCGAGATAATACGAGCAGGTCTCCAAAGTCCAGGCTGAGTCATTTGGTAGGCGCTGGCGAGAGGATCCAGTCTGGCCGTCTCACTTCAGCTGTCGGGCAGGAAGGGGAGCCTGTCGCTGGTCCTGCTGGGTCCTGCCGCCGATGCATTCTTTGGCATTTGGTAAGTCTCCCGTGACCCCCCCTCCCCCCCGCTCCAGCCTCAGCCAGACCTTGTAAATATGTATTGTAGAGCCCTTTGGTAATTACTAGCCTGTGAGACGCTTGAAAGAAATACAAATTATTTGCGTGCTCTCAGAAGTCGTCTCTGTGCTTGTTCAAATCCCCAGCCCCACCCCCTGATTTCTCAGTGGATCGGCGGGTATTTAAACAACCTGAACTCCAAATGAAGCGCCACACTCCTTCATTGCTTGGCCTTTTCGGAAGTGTAAATCCTCAGCCTGAGTGACTGACGAGATGGACAAATATCAGGGGTTGAGTGTGTGCCACCTCCTAGGGGAACAGGGCCCCGGGGGGCCAGTTCTCCTCCCTCCCGCCTGTGGGCTGGAAAGTAACCCTGACCCGCTGAGCTGGAATCTAGTCTTGCACTTTAACAATCCCGTCTTGCCACCGTGGTCATCCTTCAGAAGCCCCTTCCCTGGAAACCTGAGCCTCCATGACACTGACTGTGTGTGACTGACTGCACCATCGTGGGGAAGAAGGGTGTCGTGGGTGGGGAATGGAAGCCGCCTGGGGGAGGCGTGTCTTGTCTGTGAATCTGGGCTCATCTTCAATCAGGGAACTCCCAGGGTGGGGTGGGGTGCTTCCTGCCTGCCATGGGGAAGGTTCTAGCTTCTGTGACTCCTGCCCCAGAGCTCCTAATCCCCAGAGAGCTTGTGTCCACCTTGTGGCTGTGTTGTGGAAGACTTCTGCACATTGCTACAGGGAAAAAGAAAATGTGATCTTTCATTCCCTGGACATTAAATATCGTTTTCATTTCTATGCGAAAGGTTTTTCTAGGATGCCGCAAGGAAGGTATGTTACTCGTAGCTATCCCTGGTGTTTAGAAACCAGGATAACTGAGGGAGTAACAGGCTAGCAATGCTGATCTCTTAAGTCTTATCATTAAAAGAAAAAAGTTTTTTGGAGGGTCCTGTTCTTCCAACAGATAGAAAAGCTTCCTGTATGTAGCCTCAGCATTTTGGATGGAGTGATTGACAGAACTTGACACGCATCTAGCTGGGATAGATGAGAAAGTGCACCTCAAATTCCACTGCTTATAAACTCATTTTCAGCTGCCCCCCTAGCCTCCCTAGCCCGTGTCAGGCTGTTCAAGGTGCAGGGCAGGTTGCTTTGGGTCCCCATCTGCTCTGCTCACCCTCGTTAGCTCCAGTAGCCAGCTTAGAGGCAGTAGATTAATTATACTGCCTGGGGGTTGACCACAGTCTGGGGGATACGTGGCACTTTCTCCTGACCACATCTTTTCACTTTCCTGGATGTGACCCAGGGGGAAGTCAGGACCCATTGCAGGGGTGGCCTAAGAATCTTTGAGTCCAGGTCACAATGTAGATTGGAATATTACCCAAAGAGTTAAATTATTGAGCTAGAGGCAGGCCAGTAGGATTGAAAGAAGTTGTTCTTTATTCTGTTACATAAACATCAATATGCTTATTTTGCTTTGTAATTTATTCCATGGTTTTTAAAAAATATTTTTTGTTGTTTATTTTTATTTATTTATTTGAGAGCGACAGAGAGAGAAAGAGGCAGAGAGAGAGAGAGAGAGAGAGAGAGAGAGAATGGGCGTGCCAGGGCCTCCAGCCACGGCAAATGAACTCCAGACGTGTGCACCCCTTTGTGCATCTGGCTATCGTGGGTCCTGGGGAATCGAGCCTCGAACCTGGGTCCTTAGGCTTCACAGGCAAGCGCTTAACCGCTAAGTCATCTCTCCAGCCCTATTCCATGATTTTTAAAATGGCTATAAATTGCTAAATATGTATAGAGAATATACTGCATTGTGTGTGTGGGGGGGGGGGAGAAAATGAAACACTCCTGTGCCTAAAAGCCAGGGTAAGATAAGAAACATGATCCACGATCTTCATCCCTGACTAGGTGTCCCTCTGTCACAGCATTGCAAGCCCTTCCCACCCTAAGGTCTAGTAATCCCTCTCTTAAGAGTCAGGTTAATCATTACCTTGCATTATCTCATCCTTTTACCACCTGTGTGTTTATTTATACCTAAGCAAGAGTTTGCCTGTACCTGTGTAAAGTTTTATTCTGAATATATTCTTCTCCTCCTCTTCCTTCCTCCCCTCCCCTTTTGGTTTAGTCTTCTTCTGAGAAAGAGTATTGCTACTTAGTTAGGGCTGGTCTGACACTCACTGTATCTGCCAGGCCAGCCTCAATCTCATTCTCTTCCACACTTGGGTTATTCCAATAATTTAAGATTATCCTCCAAAGTTTTTTTTTTTTTTTTTTGATTTGCAAAGGAATATTGGCACATGGGTATGCCAGGGCCTCTTGCTGCTACAGATGAACTCCAGACTCATGTACCACTTTGTGCATCTGGCTTTACGTGGGTACTATGGAACTGAACTCAGGCAGTAGGCTTTACAATCAAGTGCTTTTAATATTTTTATTTATTTATTTGGCAGAAAAAGAGGGAGGGAGGGGAAGAGAGAGAGAGAGAGAGAGAGAGAGAGAATGGGCACACCAGGGCCTCCAGCCACTGCAAACGAAACTCCAGACGTGTGTGCCCCCTTGTGCATCTGGCTAACGTGGGTCCTGGGGAATTGAACCTGGGTCTTGTGGCTTTGCAGGCAAACGCCCTAACTGATAAGCCATGCCTCCAGCCCACAATCAAGTGCTTTTAAACACTGAGCCATCTCCCCAGCCTATCTTTTTAATTTTTTTTTTCAGCTCTGGTTCATGTCATTCCATTATAAAAATATATCTTGTGTGTGTTCATTATGATTATGTATTTGTTTATTTATTGCTCACAGGCTTTTGGCTGGTTTTCTGTTATGGTTCATTTCCTTTGTGAACAATGCTTTTGTTATTTTTTTTTTAATTTGGGTATATGTATGTGCAGACACCCATGTGCCATGGTGCATGTGTGGGAGTCAGAGAACAGCCTCAGGGTGTTGGTCTCTCCTTCCACCTTGAGACAGGGTCTCTTTTGTTGTGAAATGGGATGTTAGGGGTTCAGGAATAGAGTCCTTGGACCCCAAACCCTAGGTTCATATCTACTTCTAACCAAAGAATTGGATAAAATAAGACTGAGAAGGATAATTATTAAATAATTATATTTATTGAGGGGAGTACAGAACCAAAGGAAGGAAAATGAATACACATACCATGTGGTCTGAGAGCCCATGTGGTGGGCCTGGAAAAACCGTCAAAAGAGCTTTAGAGACGGCGCTGAGGATTTAGCTGAATGGATGAGCGCTTGCCTAGCAAGCACAAGGCTCTGGGTTCAGTCCTCAGCACAGAAAAAAAAAAAAAAAAAATTAAAAAGACCAAAAATAAACCAACAGCAAGACTGAGAGAGAGGAAAGAAAAGAAATTACAAAGAGCTCCTGCCATGTGGAGAGCAAGAGGGGGTAGAGACCCCATGTGGGAGTAGGGGCTGGGGGAGACTCACCAGAACCTGGAGGTTCAAGAGCGATGAATGGGCCACCAAGAGAAGTTGCCCTCCCCTTGTAAATGTATTTATAACCCTATGGTGTGTGTGTGGGGGGGGGTACCTTCTCGTTCAGGTGAGCCAGAAAGACAGCTGATTGGTCTGGGCAAAGGGCTGTTTCAGGAAGAGGCTAGCCGTGACATCAAGGTCTGGGGACTGACCTTGACCAACCACAATGTTAGGATTCCCAGGAGGGCCTAGGTTGGTTTTGGAAAAACAGGTCTCCTTTAGGAAAGAGCTAAGGAGTCAGATCATCCTTTGATCTCTAGCAAGCGCAGGTTGCAGTGGGCAGACATTTCTGCCTTTTCTTTCAGGGGTCCAGTCCCCCTACCTGCCTAATAAAGCTACCCGACTCCCTCTCAGTTGTTTCTACCACAGAGAAGTCTAGACTAGCTCCCTGTGGGCTTCAGAATTCTCTTGGCTGTCTCCCATTGTTATAGAAATTACAGATGCATGCATCACTTTTGAGCTTTACGTCGGGGCTGGAGTTTGAACTCTGGTCAGCAAGCTTGCAGAGCAAACTCCTTCAACTGAGCCATCTTCCCAGCCCCTGTGTTATGAGTATTTTTAAATATACTCTCTCCTATTCCAGCAATGGGATTTCTGAGTCTCTAGGGTATGTTCATTTGCAAGTGCCAAACAGTTTCTAATATTTTGAGAATTAGTTATGTGTAAACATTTCCAGTCTAGCTCATAATCAGCTTTTTAGCTTTGCTTCATTTGAAAGTAAGTCGAGAACCGCCAAAACTGAGGTGACAGCATTCTCTTTCTGTTTGGGCCTCTGAGAAACTACCTTCAGCCTCAAGGGCACGGCTTTATTGCTTTTTGTGGTCGATGTTATAGAAGCCGCCTGTGACAGTCGGAACCAAGCCTCACGGTCCAGGAACCACAGGCAGAAGCAGCCCAGCCCTCAGCAGCCCCCTGAGCGCTACACAAAGTTTGCACTGGTTGTCCCTCTCCTGCCACCTGGACGTAAGCGACACAGTCATGGACCGTCACTTGGTGCCAGGGTGTGGCTGTGGAGGATAGGTTCTGAAAACGCTTCATTAGGTGATTTTGTGACTGTGAAAACATAAAGTACGCCTTCACAGACCTGGGTGATCTCTGTTTTACTGCACCAAATACTGTTAGCACAATGGTATTTGTGTATCTAAATATGGAGAAAAAAGCAAAAATACCCAGTAAAGATTTAAAAAAAAATGTTACTGCTATAGAGTACACTTACCATGAATGTAGTTTGTGGGACTGGAAGTTGCTGTGGGTGAGTCAGTGGTGAGGGAATATGAAGGCCTCCGTTACTGTACAAAAATATGAACAATGTTCACTGGGCCTCACTAAATCTATTAAAAATACTTTCTTCAATAATCAATTAGCCTTAGCTAATTTTTTTTTTTTTTTTTGGTTTCTCAAGGGTTAGGAGGGTCGCACTCTAGCCCAGGCTGACCTGGAATTCACTATAAAGTCTCAGGGTGGCCTTGAACTCACTGCGATCCTTCTACCTCTGCCTCCCGAATGCTGGGATTAAAGGTGTGCACCACCATGCCCAGCAGTTTCATCTCTCATTCTATAAAAATTTTAATGTCTTGATGCTTTTACTTTTATAGTAATTAAAAGACACATTGACTCACCATCCAAAAGTTTTCTTTGTAGCCTTACTCTGTACGCTTCTCTGTTTTTAAATTTATACTTTTTTAAGCTTTAAACGTTTTTGTTAAACTCAGACATGCACACACACACCCACCCACCCTGACCTAGGCTCTCCCGGGATCTGGATTATCCATGTCACTACTGGTTTCCACATCTTGTCCTTCTTGAAGGTCTTCAGGTGTAGTGAGCTCCATGGAGCCATCCTTCCCGTGATGACAGGGTCTTCCTCTGCAATATCCCCTGAAGGACATGCCTGGTGCTGCTTGACAGTTAACTTTTTTTTTCTTTTTTTTTTTAATTTTTTTGTTGTCCATTTTATTTATTTATTTATTTGAGAGTGACAGACAGAGCGAGAAAGAGGCAGAGAGAGAGAGAGAGAATGGGCACGCCAGGGCCTCCAGCCACTGCAAACAAACTCCAGGTGCATGCGCCCCCTTGTGCATCTGGCTAACGTGGGTCCTGGGGAGTTGAGCCTCGAACCAGGGTCCTTAGGCTTCACAGGCAAGCGCTTAACCGCTAAGCCATTTCTCCAGCCCAAACTTTTTTTTTTTCTTAATGATGCATAGGGGTACATGCTAAAATCATAACAAGTATCAAGGAGACATAAACCAATAACATAGTCCTTTATCAGCAAGTATTACTATGCACCATGTAGGTTTGTATGTCATACTCTTCTATAACTGGCTGTGCACTGGGTCTGTTTACATCAGTGTCCCCACAGACAGGTGAGGGAAGTGTTGTGCTATGGTGTTAAGAAGGCTATAAGGTCACTGAGTGATGGACATTGTTCAACTCCATTACAATCTTATGGGACTTGCATACATTTAGTCCATCGCCATGGTTGAGGGAAATACCATTATGCAGGTGTGTGTGCACCTGTGACACACGCCGCCCCGATGACGCTCCATTGGCTGTTCCCGGGGAAGAGTCCGTATGAGAAACACCGTCCCACACAATGAAGTCTCAAAGCTGTGAGCCTTTGGGAACCAAGCTCTCAGCAGAAGTGTCTTAGTCTTATTACTTCCTTGAGAAAGTGGTATTTTGTGAAGAGCTATGTAAGAAAAATGTAACATTCGGATGCCGTGTTTTATGGGATTTTCACTTACAAATTTGTGCATGTGACTTCCCAAATCTAGCTTAGTTCCATAAAACTTTCTTAGAACTGCCTTTTAACACATGGCTTTTCTTCCTTGGGAAATTGGATTTTTTCACTTTTTGTTTTTTTCAAGGTAGGGTCTCATTCTAGCCCAGGCTGACCTGGAACTCTGTAGTCCTAGGCTGGCCTCGAACTCACAGCGATCTTCCTTTGGAAATTGGATTTTAAGATCTTCTTTTCACTAGAGTTTCCTAAAAGTAACCATATGAAGGAAATCATGATATTAGTGTGTAGCTACAAAAAGTCCAGACATCCTGGAGGCCAGTTATTTTGCTACTCGGTGAAGTCATAAGTCCTTAGAGGTGTCAGGGACGTATTTTGCTTGTGTCCATGAAATTTTGTAGATATGAGCCTAGTAGTCTCACTTTAAGGATGCTGGAACAGGGACTTTCATAAAAATGTGAAAATACATGAAAACTATGTCAAAAAGAATGTGATGAGCTGGAGAGATGGCTCAGCAGCTGAAGGCATGTTCCTGCAAAGCCTGACGGCCTGGGCTCAGTTTCCTCATGTCCACATAAAGCCAAATGCACAGAGTGGCACATGATTTTGGGGTCCATTTGCAGTAGCAGACCCATACTTCTCTCTCTCTCTCTCATAAATAAATAAGTAAATATTTTTTTAAAACAAAGAATGTGAAACAAAAAGTGTCTCAGTCTCCAGATTCCCAATCTGATTTCCCACAGGAAACTGCCATCAAAATTCTTAGGATATAATTCTAGAAAATTCCATACAAGTAAGGTGCACTTGCATACATCTATGATAACCTGTCCTACACCTCTTTTAAGGTAAATGGGTATGCACTGTAGGTGTAATTCTGCATCTAGCTTTTCCCATTTATGAGTTAACCTTGGACCGCTTGCCATGGTAGCCCATTCAGGCCCATTTCCATGTTAGTGGCTGTACCATTTTCCAGTACACCAGAATTCTTTTATTAAGTGGTTCCCTGTTGGTGGATGCCAGCATGGGAAGCAGATGGTAGCCATGGCAGCGGCATGATAGATAGACTATGGTTGGTGTTCAAAGGAACAACTCGGAAATGATGATGCAAAAGACACACGTGTGCATTGATCTCCATTTCTCATCTTGAAATCTCTTGGAGTTGTTTGCTTTGCCTGTTTTAAGATATTTTTAAAAATTATTTTATTTCATTATTTATTTGAGAGAGAGAGGAAGAGGCAGAGAGAAAGAGAGAATGAGTGCACCAGGGCCTCCAGCCACTGCAAACAAACTCCAGATGCATGTGCCCCCTTGTGCATCTGGCTTACATGGGTCCTGGGGAATCGAACCAAGGTCCTTAGGCTTCCCAGGCAAACGCCTTAACCGCTCAGCTATTTCCCCAGCCCTGTTTTAAGATATTTTACGAGCTGTATGTAAGCTCAAAAGGGCTAGATTGTGGGCCAGGTGCTGCAGGCCTGTACTCCCGTCTACTCAGGGGCTAAGGTAGGAGGGTCACAAGTTCAAAGCCTGCCTGGGGTACAGAGTGAGGTCAAGGCAACTTTTCTGAGGAAGTAAAAAGGGGGCTGGGGATGGATGTAGCTCCATGGTCGAGAACTTGACTAGCATGGGAAGTATCCTCAGTACCACTGAAAGAAAACGGGGGAAAAAAAAAAAAAAAGGAGGAGGAGGCCACATTTTCTTCCTTGGTCTTCTTTCCTTGCAGTGGTCATAATGGGTGTGGGGTGGAGGAGATTGTGATCTTTAACTGAAAGCTGTGACAGAAAGGAAGGTATGTACACTTAAGTGGCTGTAAGACATGGGAGAGTCCAACTGTGCTGTCTCCACCTCCAGTGCACAGACCTAATGGCAGCTGGGACTGTTTGTTATGCCCTTCCTTAAGATGTGCTGTCTCTGTGGACACGGAGAATTTCCTGGTGCCGAGCATCACCACATTGCGTTAATGTTTGTAAACACACTGGGTTTGTCTAGCCTCACGCCATCATCCCTCCCTTTGTGTCTGGCTAGCCTGGCCTGTGTGTGCCGCAGAGGCTGGAATTGCCACTTTCTGTGTCCCTAGCCTCTCCTGCAGCTGGGTCATGGCCATGTGAGTGAATCAGGACTGGCCAAGAGGACCTTAGGGGAGACCTGCTGAGGAACTCTTAAAGAATGTTTTCCTCCCTGATAAAACGGAAGAGATTCATCTCTTCCAGACCGAAGGATTGGTCTTTTGCCTCCCCCGTGGAGTGAATAATTGTCCTAAGGAGATTGGAATGAAAATACGGAAATGCTTGTCTTTGAAATTTTTAAGCCTCCAAATTATCCCTGTCCTCTGAGCTTCTTAGTCTGCAAGATGGTAAGCACCTTTATGATTGAATTTCCTTCTATTCACTGATTGAAATTATCCTACCCTAAGATATCTTACCCATAGAAAATAATATCAAAGTTGCAAAATGAGTCACTTACAAAGCCAATTAAGTACCTACTGTGTTCAAGAAACAATACAAGGTTCTGAGGCTGCCAAGAAAATAAAACTAAAGTGACTAATATGGGGCAATAAGGAGTTCAGTGTAAGACTGATAACTAGATTGGGGGTGATCAGAAGTGGCTGTGTGGAAGAGGCTGGATTGAACCAGAGCAGAAGGAGCCCTTGGCTTAGTAAAGCACAGGGTCAAGGGCTCGCCTCTCCCTTGCTTGCATCTCTGTTCAGTTCTTCATTCATTCGCATAACGAGTGAAAACTAGAGAGGAACTGAGTCAACTGTGGTGCTCTGGAGGATGCGGACGTAGACACGGGTGGCAGGCGTGCGGGGAGTTCATGAGCAGGAGGTGAGGTTGGCTAGTGGATGTGATCCAGGTATGAGAGCTTGACCCGGATAAGGCTCACTGGGCCAGGCTGTTTTCTCAGGGGAGGACGGTGAGAGTAGAAGATGTGGACAAAGACATGGTCAGATCAGGGTATGGAGGCTTTGAAGAACATCCTCAGGAATTTCAACTTCATCCTGGAGACTGCGAGTGACCACTGGGAAGCAGCCTGGAGACCCGTGAGTGAAGACTATGATAGTGGCTCTGATGTGCATTATAAAAGACTTGCAGCCAGGCAGACATCTGGCGTCCACGTGAGAGGAAAGCTCAGCTATTGGAATATCGAGAAGGAAAAAGGAACTTGGTGAATGTGGTGGGCGAGGGAGGGGAGACAGTGTGGAGTCCTAAGGACCGGGATTGTCAGTCATGTGTGACATTCAGAGTAGATTTGTAACACCATGAGCTAATTACTTTCTGGGTTGGGGCAAGAACATTTGGAAAGATTTGTTGAAATTGTTGGTGGAAGATGCTAGATTAGTGGAAAATTGATGACTTTCCCAAATCGACTTGTCATTTGTTTCTTGCCTAATTACTTGCCACCTTTTCTCTTATTTATGCATATTAAGTAGGTTCCATTGAAGGATGTGACCTCTGGAAGTAAAACATACTCTTGCCTCTAATTGCACATGACTGAACACTTAGTGTCAGTCCTGTAAATTAAAGTGTGCCTTCATTGATGGCTGACTTCATATTTATCCAGGTTGAAACACAGTGAAGCAGTATTTATTTTTTGTTTTTTATTTTCTTTGTTTTTTTTTTTAAAGAGTGTGCATGCAGGAGAGAGAGAGAATTGGCGCACCAGGGCCTTAGCCATACAATTGAACTCCAGGCGCTTTCGCCACCTACTGGGCACGTGTGGCCTTGCACTCGCCTCACTTGTGCGTCTGCCTGAGGCTTCGCAGGCAAGCGCTTTAACCACTAAGCCATCTCTCCAGTATTCCTGACATAGGACTGTAGTATTAACTGGTATATTTACAGCGACCCCAATAACAAAAGAAATATGACAACATCTAAAGCAATAAATGGAATCAGGGGCATCAAAGTGCAGAAATCAAAGAAATTCCAGTCATCAAGTTCAGGGTATTTAGGCTGAATAAAGTTTCATAATGTTCTCAGTGAATCGCAAGCAGATGGTCCTCTGACATTTTGAAAGACTGAATAAAGTAAGCGGACTGAGTCGCATTTGTGAAGCACACCGCGTTGTGGATTCTGTTACGTAGTGAGTCCTCAAGGTGAAAGAGAAAGACATTCATGTGTCTTAGGGAACTTGGTGTGAATAAAGTCTAGAATGAAAGGTATTTTACCCCGTGGGCATAAAATTAACAGGTTTTCAAGTGGCAGTTCTGCACCAGGCAGTTCTGGAAGAAGCTCAGAGCAGGTGTCCTGTGTGAGTTCTCATGGGCTCTCAGCCAGGTACAGATCCATGATGCGGTTTATTGCAATACCCCTACCCCAGAAAAGCATCTGGCATTGCAGCTTTCTCAGACTGTCTTCTGCCCCCTCCCCCATATGCTTTTGATTCCCATTTATTAATCTCATTTGGATTTTTTTCCCAGACTGAGTTCATGGTACCTAGTTAGAATAGACAGGTTAGCATGCTGCTTTCCTGACGTTAGAATGATCTTCTAAACCTATAGCATAGGCAGGGGAGAATGTGACGTGTCACCTACATTTTGGGATTTTTCTTTTCAGTATGTCAGTTTTGCTTTTGGGTTTTGCTTGTTCTCAAGCAGGGTCTCATACTAACCCAGGATGACCTGGAACTGACTGTGGACCAGGCTCTGTAAGCTTAAGCTTACAGAGATCCTCTTACCTCAGCTTCCCTAGTACTGGGATTAAAGTCATCAAAGTACTGGTTCCCTTCAAGGCAGTTATCTCTAACTTCTGCCTTGTCTTTCAGTGTGAAAACATTGCCCTTTGGAGTCTGCCCAGCCCCCTGATAAGAGCACCAACGGTTATGAAAACTGTTTTTGTTGTTGTTGTTGTTAGTTTTGTTTTGTTTGTATTTTGTATTTTATAAAGGTCCCCAGAAGTAAAATAAGTGGAAATGGCCTGAAGTACCTACCAATCATGCACTTATGAAGCAAAATGCTTAATTTTTCAACATGTGATTATTTTGTTAGGTGAGAAGTCAGCTTCACGCACGCACGCGTGTATGTGTGTGTGTGTGTATTAATAGTGGGTCTATTTATGGGATCACTGCCTTGCAGACATAGGCCCACTTAGCCTTGAGATGCAGTAGAGTAGGAGTATACAGGAATATACTGACTAAACCATACAGATTTATTAAATCAATCATTCCGTACGTAAGCACAGCACACGAGCCAAGTCTGGAATCCCTAAATACAGTGTCATCACAACTCTGTGTTTGTGCACAGTCAGTAAGAATGTGATGAGCAGAGGCTGGGCATGGCAGATCACCTGTAGTCCCAGGTCATTAGAAGGCTGAGGCAGGAGAGTCACTTGAGGCCAGGATCTTGAGGCCAGCCTAGGAACAACCCCACATCAACAACAAAGGAAAGGAGGAAGGAAAAAAGGAAGAAATTTAAATGAACTACATCTAAAGTAGAATTTTATGGTGTTTTTTTATTTTTATTTTTTGACATTCCAGCTTCTCTGCTTCTAGTGCTTTTGTGATTGGTGTGCGGTGTAGCCTGGTGTCTGGATCCTGCTGCATGCGTTTGGCTTCTTCAGGTTTTTTGCCTCCTTTCAGACATGCTGGCTTTGCATTCCCTTTGAACACCTCATTCTTCAGTCAGACTTTTAAAGTGACCCGTTCTCAGTTTTATACATCCTAAGCTTTTTAGTTTTAGTTTTCTAAAAGTTTTGCCTTTATAAATATATTGTTCTTTTAGTTGTCTCCCCACCTCTACCTTTTGTTGACTTAAAAAATTTATTTATTTATTTATCTGCAAACAGAAGAGAGATAGGATGGGTGCACCAGGGTCTCCCCTCCAGCTACTTCAAACAAACTGCAGGTGCATGGGTCACTTTGTGCATCTGGCTTTACATGGGTATTGGGGAATCGAACCCAGGTCATGAGGCTTTGCAAGCAAGTACCTTAATCATGAAGTCATCTCTCCAGCCCTGTTTTGGTTTTTGAGGCAGGTCTTACTCTGTAGCACAACTTGGCCTGGAACTCATTATAGAACCCAGGCTGGTTCTTAGTAATCCTCCTGCCTCGGCCTTCTAGCTGTTGAGATTCCAGGAGTGAGCCACCACGTCTAGCTTGACTGCTTTTCGAGTCCACTCCAAGTCCAAATCAGTGTTTCCTTTCTAGAAACCTTTCCACTGAATCATTAAGCTTACTTATTCCCTCCCCTATCCCATGCCCTGTAGTACTTAACAGCGTGTTCCTGTACACACATAGTTAGGATGGCTCTCTGGTCACACAGAGAACACTCACAGGGCTCAGCTTATCACGTTCATCCTTCTGATTTGTGCTTTTAGGATACTCCTGGCTCACGAAAGATGCCTGGTCAGGGCAGGGGAGGAAAGCTTTTTTTTTTTTTTTTTTTAAGTGGAAATTCTGAATTTTGGTAAGCCTGGTTTGGAACTTAAATTAGTCAGATCTGTCAGCTATCATAGAAACAGTTTGGTCTAAGTAAGTAAACCCTAGTTGTACTTTGTGTACTTTCAGTGAAATTCAGCCTCTTTGAGAAACACTGGCTTTGGAAGAAACTATTATGTAACAAAACATGACATTAGTACTACGTGTCAACATGGCGTTTAGGATTTTGCAGCATTTAAAATGAAGTATTTTCACTCTGTTATGGCACAGTTCTCACTGCCTTGCCGATGGTCCACACAGATGCCCACCTTTCATTTGCACATCTACATTCTGGTACCAAATACAGATATTTATTAGATAACATTGTGGAAGTTTTGGAAACTACAAATGTTAAAGAGCTGACACAATGCAGTGCAAATTGCAGGCTAATGAAATTAAAGTTCTTTTTTTTTTTTTCCTGCTAGAACTGAACAATATTGTATGCTCATCAGTATTAATTCATGAAACACCTATGATGTTAGATACCCTAATAATTTTTGATAGTTCTTGTGTTTCTATGATTTCTTATTTTTGCTTTCTATATTTTACTTTTGGGAGACAAGCTCAGAGTACTGTACAGACATAGGTACAGTGGAATGGTTTTTACCTTTGCACGGTGTAACTACCAAGTGGGGTGATTGTGGCCCGGCGCTACCTTCTGGAGAATCATTCTCGCTACCTCTGCTTCCCAGCAAGGGTGCCCCGTGCTGGTCTCTGAATCACTGCAATCATACAACATACGTGTGTGTGTGTGTGTGTGTGTGTGTGTGCATTCCTTTTTGTGTTACACAGATAACTTCACCTGTGCTGGTGCATATTGGCACTTTCATTTGCCACATAAAAACTTTTTACTGACCACTTCCATAATTATAGACAATAGACCCTGATAATTCCCTCCCCTACTTTCCCCCTTCATAAATCCACCCGCCATCATATCCCCTCCCCCTCAATTAGTCTCTCTTTTATTATATTGGCATCATTTTTTCCCTGCTATTATGAGGGTCTTGTGTAGATAGCATCAGGCACTGCGAGGTCATGAGTGTTCAGGACATTTTGTGTCTGGAACATTGAAACCCATGTCTGCGTAAGTTTCATTTTGGCAGCTTTATACAAAAGACCACATACTCGAGTTTTTGGTCATTGGGCATGTGCGTTAATAATTTGCTTTATTTAATGAAACCATTGGCATTTTGTGTGGTGACGGCCAGATCTGGGTGTAACAGGATTACAGACTGTGGGAGCTGCAAAGGCCTTGGAGGTCACAGACTTCAGACACCTTATTCTCTCAGATGGTGGGCCTCAGGCCTGGAGAGTTCATTGGAACACAGAGCCCAGGCCCACGTGGGTCTGGTGTCTTCCTGAGTTCACTGTGCTCTGTCATAATTCAATTTGATCCTCTGAATAGCTGTGTTAGTAGATTTTCTCATTGCTGTGCAAATTTAAGAAGCAATTTAAGGAGAAGAGGTATGTTTTAGCTTATGGTTTCAAATGGTGAAGTCCGTCGTGGTAGGGAAGATGTGACAGCTGGTGTAACTACGGCGGAGGGGATATGACATGGCAGCTGCTCACATCTTGGTGAATCAGGAAGAAGAGAGTTGGACCAGAAGTGGAGGACCAGGCTATAACCCCCAAAGGGCTGCCCCTAGTGGCCCACATCTGCCAGCGAGGCCCCATGTCCCGAAAGTTCCATAACCTCCCAAAACGGTGCTTTAGCTGGGGGCCAAATAGTCAAGCACGTGCGCCTAGAGGGGATACTTCAGTTCCAAACATGAATGGTGACCCTAGTCAACAGGAACACAGTGTGGTTGGGAGTTTAGTGTTTTAGAAATCCATAATTAGCAATACTTAATATTTTGATCCTTGCTTGACAAGAATTTCAGTTATCTAGAAATTTTAGTCACCTGGAATACTTTCCACTTGATGTCAATTAAGTGAGGACTGTTAAAACTGGGTGTGGTGGCACATGCATTTAATCCCAGCAGTTGGGAGGCAGAGGTAGGAGGATTGCTATGAGTTCGAGGCCACCCGGAGACTACATAGTGAATTCCAGGGAAGCCTGGGCTAGAGGGAGAACCTACCTTAAAATAAATAAATAAAAAAGGATTGTTAACGTGGCTTGCTCTTCCATTAAAACAGCCATTAAAAGAAAAGGAAGGGTAAAATTTAACCAATGCCTGCATCTGTTACACCATTTTTAGTTTCAAGGTTTTGTCTTGAAGTTTTGATATTTCCAGATGTGGTCCTTTCTAAAATCACAGGATTGCTAAAAATCATAGGAGTAGTTTTAGTATGGGAAGTTTAAGGAAATTTATTATTTTTTTTCTTTTTTTTTGAGGTAGGGTTTCACACTAGTCCAGGCTGGCCTGCAACTCACTATGTAGTCTCAGGGTGGCTTTGAACTCATGGCCACCTACGTCTGCCTCCCAAGTGCTGGGATTAAAGGTGTACGCCACCACACCCGGCTTTAAAGTAATTTCTTGTTCTGTGATCTATGCAAGTAAAAAAAAAAAAAAAAAAAAAAAAAAAGCTAGTGCTGGAGAGATGGCATAACGGTTAAGGCACTTGCCTGTGAAGTCAAAGGACCCATGTTCAATTCCCCAGACCCCACATAAACCAGATGCTCATGGTAGTGCATGCACCTGTAGTTCATTTGCAATTGCTAGAGGCCCTAGTGTGCCCATATTCTCTCTCTCTCTCTCTCTCTCTCTCTCTCATAAATAAATAAAATATATTTAAAAAGCTAGACTTTACTCTTAAACTGTCCTGCCAAGGTAATTTTGAGTCACAGAAAGAATTTTGAAGGAGAGATTCATGGAAATAAATCCTTTATTGACCTGCTGACCAGGGAGTCACTACAGTATGACCTTCATGGCGGTAGAGCCTCTTAGATAGAGCTAGCAAACATGGTAATAAATGACTTTATCTTTTTTTTTTTCCAATGATAAAGCACTTTTTTTTCAGACAGGATTGAACCTATTAATTGGCCATGAGATACACTTAATAATAACAAGTAATATTTTTACTTTTTCATATGGAAAAGCAGGGGGACATCACAGCGGAAACTTGTCTACTTTATCCCAATTCAGCAATGAAGACTTTTCATATTTGTCCGTGTGAGTTGTTGCTTTTCTCTTTGTTCTTGCCTTTGAACTTGCCTGAATGAAATTCCCACCCCTCTGGAGCATGTTGGATGTAGTAAGTGATAGCCAGCATTTATCAGTCTTGTACAAGTCTGTACAAGGTCCAGTTTGTAGCACTTCACAAACACCAAGTCACAAAATCCTCATGGTCACCCTGTGAATTAGATGCAGCTGTCTTCATCTTGCAAGTGAGGCAATAAAGGCATACAAGAAACGGCGTGCCCACAGTACACAATTTACATGGCAGAGCTGGAGTGAGACCCAGCTGGCCTGGCTGTCACATCCGGTGCCTTAATCGCTAACTTATGTCACCACCTGGTAGTTGACCTCTATTTAGGACACTGGGCTATGGAATCCTAAGGAATCTGACTGCCTGGTGGCCTCCCTTGTGAATGGGCCCTGGCAGGCTGTTCCCTGTTTTGTAAACACGGTCAACCCAGATAAAGACTTGGCTTTTAGGAAGGGTCATGGACATGTTTATCTTAAAACCCCCAATCCATGGTTTTATGTCTTTGTGAATTGTTTCTCTGTGGCCTCTTTGCTCGTGGGTTATAAAGGAAGATGTCTCTAGAGCAGTCCTCTCTGCCTGAAACATAAATCTTTGGTGCCTTGCCTCTTGAAATGGGGACTGTGGGAGAAGGAAGCCTGCGCTTATCTGCATCTTGATAGCAGAACACTTAGTGCCTGCAAAACCTGTGAGGACTTTAGCCAGGGGAGGGAGTTTTTGTGTAATCTGCTGTTGAGAGACATTCTTAGTGGATGAAACAGGAGCGACCTGCGTTTCTCTCATTATGCAAGACGTCTCGGGTTTGCTCGCTTCTCTTCTTAGTACTGTCAGGTTGAGAAGAGCTCCAGTCAGCGCCTCGTGGCACCAAGGACTGTTGTTGTAGTGCTGCGTCCGCCAGTGGCTCTCAGCTGGAGGAGCTGAAATCACCGCCACTTACCGGCTTCACGGCGACAGACAAGCCGCTTGCGTCTCCCACCTGGAGAATGAGTCATGAGTCTTGTCTCAGGTTCTTGAAGAGAAAAATGTAAAAATGTGCACGAAGCATTCTGAAAGTTGTTTGAAGTCCTAATTAATGACTGATGGCTTCCTGTTTTTTGTTTTTTTTTTTTTTAAGATAAATTTTAACTCTCTTCTTCAGGTCTGCCTTTTCCTTTAAACAAGTCGTTCTTACAGGGGGGTGAAAGGCTGCCTCTAGTGGATGGGTAGATGGATGGATAATTTTTTGGCCCAATGCTGGGTATTGAACCTAGAGCCTCGCCTGTGGTAGACGCTCTGCCACTAAACTGCACACCTAGCTCTATATTTTGAGTTCATGTTCTTCTGAATTCTGATTGCTAAGAGGCAAGAAAGCACATTTGGCAATCTTTTTTATTGACAGATGGTTGTGCGTCCTCAGGGGGTACGTTGTACGCGTTGTGTAATGGTCAACTGAAAATGCCTACGTTGTCCATCATTTCTTTGTGATGCTTACGTTCAAAATCCTCTGATAGTTATTTTGAACTATTTAAGAATCCATGTTGGTTACTGTAAGCACCCTCTGTGTAATAGATTATCAGAACTATTTCCGTTTGTCTGGTGGTGACATTGTACCTGTTACAGTCTCTCCCCATTCCCTCTTCTCCTGGGCCTGTGGTAACTGCTAATCTGCTCTCTAGTTCTATGAGCTCGGCTTTTTTAAAAATCCTCCACATGGACTGGAGAGATGGCTTAGTGGTTAAGGTGCTTGCTGGCAAAGCCGAAGGACCCGGGTTTGATTCCCCAGTACCCAGGTAAAGCCGGATGCACAAGGTGGCACATGCGTTTGGGGTTCGTTGGCAGTGGCTGGAGGTTCTGGTGCACCCATGCTCTCTCTCTTTCTCTTTTATCTGCTCCTCTCTCTCTCTCTCTCTCAAATAAATAAATAAAATATTTTAAAATCCCACATGTAAGCAAACTCATATATCTGTCTGTCTTTCTGTGCCTGGCTTATCTCACCTATCATTGCAGTCTCCAGGTCTGTCCATGTCGCCACAGCCTTTGACGGTCTTGATGGTACATGAGGTGCACGTGTGGTTTTCCATCTAACAGAACTACCTCCTTCTGCCATCACACATAATGGAATTGAGTCAAAATATGTAGGTGTGTTCAAAGTAAGAGGCACCTGGGCAGTTGGCATGAATTATGGAGTCCCCAGTAGGGGAAATACCACTTAGGAAGGAAGGGATCCCACCTGCATCTTCTGTGTACAGTGGGTCTTAGTGTTGAGCATTCTTCTTGTGGCAGGGGAAGGCCAGGAGACATGCCAGTTTCCTAGATATTTGACCTCTCCCACGAACTAGAAGCCACGCACAGGCCTGCAGTGGGTCTGGAAAGCCTTGTCACCCGGTCTCCGCCGCAGGCTCTGCTGGGTGTTCCTGCAAACAGCTGAGCCAAACCGAGACGACTGGCTGCCCCAGTTGGCTGTTTGTCAGCCACTGATTCACTCAACAAATACCGAGGTCCTAGTGTGGAAGCAATGTGGAGCAGACAGGTGGCTTATTAAAAAAAAAAAAAAATACCGAGGGAGCAAATGCTATGCAAATACTTATCAGACTGAGTCAACACGGGAAGGGGGACCAATGCAAATTTGGGATGGCCCTCAAAGGAAGCGATCCATTCCAGCTGGTCATGAGCCTGGGAGAGGCTTTTGAGAAGAGTCAGTGTTAGGACTGGGCCTTGAAGGGTGACTTGGGCCCGAGGCCTGGGAAGCTGTGTGCCAGGCTGAGGTGGCAGCACGGAATTAGTAGGGCACAGGAAGTATTCGCGGCTGGCCGGCACGCCGAATGAAACAAGGGATAAAAGCTCGAAGGTGCCTTACATGTTGATTTTGTGGCTTTCAGCTATAACTGCAATGACTTGATGCCTCCCACTCTTTGATCTGTACAGGAGAGCTAGTGGCAGCCACTTACGGAGCCGTGAGGATTGAATGAGAGTGTGTCCAGCCTCGGTCTAGTGGTGGTACGGGGCTGATGTACCACGTGTCACACGTTTGATGGCTCTGCTGTCGGGTGGGTCTGAGAGGCTTGGAGCACCCTTGCCGAGAACTCCTTCAGACTGGAGATGCTGCAGGACTGAGGACAGATGTTGGGTTTCTGTCACTGAGAAATGGATGAAGCGCAGGTCGCTCTTGAGAGCCCCTGCCCTGCGTGCGTGAGATGCACGTGAATGTCGCAGGAAAAGCCATGGGCAGGCCCTCTGCCCCCAGGCCATGAGAGGAACAGTGAGCTCACCTTCAGGAAGGTTCTGTGTGTCCAAACCTGGGGAGGTGAGAGCCAGATACTAGGTGCTTACCTCCCTCTCTCAGACTTGCCTGTTTTCAGGGTACCTGAGCCCCCAGTGACTGGCCCTAGAAGCCATCTCTATAAGTATTGCACACATTTCTATGCATTTTCCTCGCTAGGAGACCCAGGCTCGCTCTTTTTTTAAAAAAAAAACATATTTTTTCTTTCTTTTTAAAAGATTTATTTATTTATTTGAGAGACAGACAGAATGGGTGCACCAGGGCCTCCAGCCACTGCAAAAGGACCCCACAAGCATGTGCCTTGTGTATCTGGCTTACATAAGTCCTAGGGAATTGAACCTGGATCTTTTGGCTTTGCAGGCAAGCGCTTTAACCGCTAAGCCATCCCCCAAGCAGTCCCCCCCCCCTGCTTTTTTTTTTTAATGGGTGCACCAGCACTCCAGCCACTGTAAACAAACTCCAGACACATGCACCACCTTGTGCATCTGGCTTACATGGGTACTGGGGGAATCGAACCTGGGTCCTTTGGTTTTGCAGGCAAGTGATTTTAACCACTAAGCAATCTCCCCAGCCCATATTTATTTATTTGCGCACACAGAGAGAGAGGGGGAAGGAGGAAGGAGAGAGAGAGAGAGAATGAGCAAGCCAGGGCCTCCAGCCACTGCAAGCAAACTCCAGTTGCATGTGCCACTTTGTGAATCTGGCTTTATGTGGGCACTGGGGAAAGGAGCCTGGGTCACTAGGCTTTGCAGGCAAGTCCTGAGCCATCTCTCCAGCCCCCAGGCTCTTTCTTCCTGGAAGCTGATGCTCAGTGTAAAGCGGGTGGGTGTTTATACTGGGACCTGCCCCTGCTACTCTTGGAGGGATGGTCCTTTCCTTCACTTTCATTTCCTTCTTCTGTATGCTTAGTGCGCAGTAAATCTTCACCGGTCAGACAGATTTCATCAGGGATTACTTTGTATTGATTGAAAGTGTGAGTTATAAGCTATTTTGAAGAAATATGTATTTCCCAGTGCATATGACTCAAAGTAGATTACCAGTGTCAGCTGTAGAGGCTTAATGAGGAGATAATTACTTATAATTACAGTATCAAGTGTTTGTAAGTGCTTGAAGATGCTTGAAGAATTTGTTTTTGAGCGCCTTAAACTCAGTCTCAGCCCCTCCACTGATCTGTGGAGGTTGTGGAGGAAGGATGGAGGGTCAAACATGTGGGTCCTCCCGCTCCTCCCGTTGCAAGTGGTCTTTGCCCAGGGTGTATGTCACCTGCAGTGTCTAATGCTCCAGAAGTTCCCTCGGGAGTGATGTGAGGGAGGAAAGGGGTTGCCCGGGAATGCATTGTTTATGGGAATAGTGCTGGCTCCATTCCCACGCTGTGCACGGCACACTTACTCAAAATTGAGGGTGTGCTATTGTTAGACTGGAAAGATCAGAGGAGATGTTCCTTACCCCAAAAGATTAGAACAGGGCTGGAGAGATGGCTTAGCGGTTAAGCGCTTGCCTGTGAAGCCTAAGGACCCCGGTTTGAGGCTCCATTCTCCAGGACCCACGTTAGCCAGATGCACAAGGGGGCGCACGCGTCTGGAGTTCGTTTGCAGTGGCTGGAAGCCCTGGCGCGCCCATTCTCTCTCTTTCTCTCTCTCTCTCTCCCTCTCTGTCTGTCTGTCACTCTCAAATAAATAAATAATAAACAAAAAAAATTTAAAAAAAGATTAGAACAAACGTCGGACCAACATGCTTGACCGATAAGATGTCCTTTTGGATCTCACATGAAGATCTTTCAAAGATGGATCCTTCCTGGTGTGTGGGAGAGGGTGGCTCTTGTCTTGTGGAGAACACAGACATTAGATAGTCTTTGCAGGTGTCCCACGTGAATGCATTGATACGTCTCTACACTCAGGTGACAAGAGCCTTCAGTTATTTTTGCAGTGCAAGTTGGCTCCATTAGCAAGAAAGACGAGTGCTGAGGGCCTGGCTTCATACAGCGGCTTGGTTGGCCTCCTGCGGTTCTGCCTGGCTTGACATCTCCAAGCACCACATCACGAGAGGCGAACTGACAGTGCAGCGTGTGCTGCTAGCATCGAAGCGATGCGAAGCTCCCCTTCTCTCGGTGAAACAGGCAGAAGCTGCCTCTGGGGTAGCGCTGAGCAGCCACCTCCATGCCTCGGTGTGATTCACTGTCACCCAGCACAGGGCAGGAAGCCTTGCCTTCATTCCAAAAGCTGCCCTGGGTACCTGTCCCCAGACACCTCTCTTGCTGGGCCTTTCGACATGGCTCACTTGTCCTAAAGTCCTCTATTTTCTTCTTTAATCTCCTGTTGTTTCTCATCCTCTTTTCTCCTAGTGGTAATAAAGCTTGGGCACTGTTTCAATAAAAGCTATGCCTGAGTGACTGTTTATATCTTCGGGCATGTATCAGGGGTGAGATGGGGCATCTCCAGGTAGCAACGCCATGGACAGAGCATTAGAGGCAAGGAGGGAGAATCTTCTGACAGGAGTCTACATCAAGCCCCGAGTGCTCACGCAGGCCTGGATTACCATGTTAAGGGCACTTCCGAGTGGGTTTCTCTTGGTCAATCTTGCGTATTTCATAAATCCACGTGGAGGTCCAGTTAAGCTGTCTATTATCCATGGGATTCCAGAGGCACATGTTCTTGCCAAGCCTTGGTGTTCTCATAACAGAGGGCTGGTGTGAAAGGGACATGAATGAGTATAAAAATCTTCAGCAAAGCGCCTGCCTCATCAGAAACGGGCTCCGTCTTTGCTCAAGAGGGAGAAGCCTGGTTTTCCATCCTGGGCTCTGCCAGTTGCTAGCATTTAACTTCTCTGCGCCTGCTTCCCTCATTTGCAAAATAGTAACAACAACGGAAATTACATCGGGGTCAGTTTCACAGTTAAGACCATGCACGTGTCAGCAATGTGGCATTTTTCTTCCTGGGCCTCCTGGGAGTTACCGAGGAATGTGATGTGTGGAGCAGGTAACAGGTGCGTCTCTTCTGGAGGACGATTGGCTGGCATTCCAGATGGCACAGGCTTCCGGCTCCGGGTACAACTGCTAACTTACAGCTCATCTGTTGGCCTTGGTAAGAAATAGCGCTTTTGGGCTGGAGAGATGGCTTAGCGGTTAAGCACTTGCCTGTGAAGCCTAAGGACCCCGGTTCGAGGCTCAGTTCCCCAGGACCCACCTTAGCCAGATGCACAAGGGGGCACACGCATCTGGAGTTCGTTTACAGAGGCTGGAAGCTCTGGCGCGCCCATTCTCTCTCTCTCTCTCTCTCTCTCTCTCTCTCTCTTTCTCTCTGCCTCCTTCTCTCCATCGCTCTCAAATAAATAAATAAACAAAAAAAATTAAAAATATATTTAAAAAAAAAAGAAATAGCGCTTTTGTTAAGTAGTCCCCCTGGGAGGACTGGGGAAATAGCTCCGTGGGTAAGACCACTTGCTATAGACGTGTAAGGACCCCAGTTCAATCCCTAGCACCAATAATTAAAAGCGGGGTGTGGCCAAGCCGTACCTGTCATCCTGTCACTCCAGCACTGGGTCAGGGGATGGAGGAGCTAGACAGAGACAGGAGAATCACTGAGGCTTGCTGGTCACCTAATCTCTCTGGAAAATTGGTACAAGCTTCAGGTTCAGTGAAAGACCCCCAAGGAAATAAGGAGGAAGAGGGAGAGAGGAGGACATCTGATGTACTTCTCCGGCCCCCACATACCTGAGCACAAGATGCATACATCTGTATCACCATGTGCACACACCACGCCCACCTCTCACATGCTATTACACACACACACACACACACACACACAAAGCCACTGGGATTTTTGACATCGTTAACATAGCCAAGTCTCGCGTATGTTGACTGACACACAGAAGGACTAGCCTTCACCCTACACCTGAAGCAGACGTCACCTAAGACAAGTAACAGTAAAAACCGTCAGTGAGAGTAACTGGGATGCAGAGCCTCTAAGCCCTCCTAAAGCTGTCACTGACCACGCCATCTGCACCTCCAGGTGCTTTGACATACATTCTACCTTGGAAATGACAGCCTGCTTGAAGGACCTGCCCTTCTCCTTAGATGTCTGAGCTCATGCCATCCTTCTGTGGACACAGGTCCTTGGGACCAAGCAGGCAGTTGTCCTCTGTCCCTTCATTCTTATCTCTTTGAGCCTTTCTGCTGCTCTGGGTCCCCCTTGGACGACTACTGGCTCTGTTCGTGTATTTTATGGGTATCTTAGTCTATTTTCTGTTGCTGTAACAGAGAATACTAGCTCACGATACTAGGTGCTGAAGGGTCCAGAGAGCTCCTTGGCTTTATGGCGACATGATGGAGAAGCAGACAGAGGAGCCTTCCGTGTGGAGAGGGGCTGAGTGTGGGACGACCCTTGTCATTTAACAGTCCACTCTCAAATTAGCTCATCTACTTCTGTGATACCAGCATTCATACACTGACTGACAGCCAAGCCCCAGTGACTATAGCCCTCCTCTGACAGTTCTGCCACCTCAACATTGGCATGGTGGGGACCAAGCTTCCAGCACATGGACCTTTTGGGGAAGAGTCCTATGCAAACCATAGCAGAACATTTGCAGGAGAGACTGCTTCTTTCCGCCGCTGTTGTCTGGGGGACGTCAGGGCATCTGCTAATCTTTTCTCTTCCCAGAGGGAAAATGAAATAGGAAGCCCGAGTGATGTGCTGTGAGCTCGCTGGTAAGATGTGCATCATGCCTATGTCTAGGGTGGACACGAGCTACCTTGGGGTGCTGCGTAGGAGGTTTGGGTCGCTATAGAGATGACTCAGTGTCAGATTTTGACGTCTGTCCAAGGCTTGGACTTTTCTTAAGCCTTTGTTCCGGAACATTGAGGTGACAGTGGAAATGTCTCTGCTGCCGGAAGAAAACACAATTAGGAATGGTGTTTTGCTAGGGTGTTGGTGGTCTGCCTTTCATCCAAGTAATAACAGCCAGGCCATTCTGGGAGGATTGCAGGAGTCTGCCGTCATTTTGAAAAACACCACTTTCCTGCCAAAACAGTAATACATTTGCTTTATTTAAAAAAATTGGAAAATGAAGGAGTATGATAAAAAAGAATGACCCTTCATAACCCTGTGTGCTGCAAAAATAAATATTGTGGAGACAATAGAGCTTGTTTTCCTTTCAGGTTTACATAAGGGTACATTTCAGATACATTTCTAAATGAAATTGGGATGATTACAGCAAGTATGGTTGAAGCCATTCCGTGGTGGTCTGTAAGCTCTACACATACGTTATCCTATTTATTCTTTCTTGAAATATATTTTATTTATTTATTTGAGAGAGAGAAAGAGGGAGAGAGAGGGAGAGAATGGGCACACCAGGGCATCTAGCCGCTGCAAACGAACTCCAGATGCATGTGCCCCCTTGTGCATCTGGCTTACGTGGGTCCTGGAGAATCGAACCAGGACCCTTTGGCTTTGCAGGCAAATGCCTTAACCACTAAGCCATCACTCCAGCCCCTATTTATTCTTTCCAACGACTTTTGGAAGAACCTTTATGTACATTTTCAGAGGAAGGAACTGAGGCAGGGAGAGGCATGTTCAAGGTCACCCAGTCCATAAGGACAGTGCCAGAATAGAAGCCAAAGCAGTGTGTCTCTAGAGCCCAGTGTCCTGACTGATCCTAGCACCCTCACTGTGTGTATGTACTGCATTGTGCTTCTGCAGTCAGACAGCTAGCTCTGAGTTACCTGGTTCTAGCTCCTTATTTTATAGATTAGGAAATAGAATCCTGAGGATGTGACTCAGTTTACCCAAGAACCCACGTGGCTAGTAAATGCCATTGCCAGAACAAACCCACATTCCTTGCTGCACATAGCCCACATGTGCGCTGACTGCAGGTGACCCAGAACCTTTGTCCTCTCATGTCCTGAGCCTGCAAGCAAACCACACTATCAGCTACTTTACAGGGTCAATGCCAAGTCCAGGTTAAACGAAGCATGCAGGACTCAGCCCTCTTCCTAGCACGTACATATAACCTCAGTTTGTACCCAGGAAGTCGGTGGGCATCAGACAATGATAGAACTGGCTCTCAATTTTCTCTGTAATGGTCAGGCTTTGTAGAAAAGACCAAAAGGTATAGCCTCAAAATAGTTCTGATCTTATACTCTCATCTGACATTTTTAGCCGAGACTTGCTGACAGGGAGTTAGGATTGATTGATTAGGGCTTAAAGTGCTGGTGCTTTCCCCAGCCTGGACTCTTGAGGAAGTGCCAAGCATTGTTATCACTTTAAAGGAAGGCAAAAGTCAGTCGGCCCCCTGTGTGTAAACATTTCTGGGTAAATGAGGCTGCTCTGGACCTGTAGTCTTTAAAGAGCCAGGCTCATTGTGTTGGACCACCTGGGTGGCTGACCAGCCCTGGGGCATGGAGAGAGTTGAAGGAAGAAGAACAGGTGGTAACCTTTTCCTAAATTGGGCCAGGTAAAACATAAAAACCTTTCTCTCTTCTGACAAGGTAGAAGGATTCACGATGGGGAATGTCGAGCAGTTTTTGTTTTTCATAATTTAATCTAATCTTATCTGTGAGTTCCAAGAAGACTAGAACCAGTTCTTATGTAACTCTATGTTGAGTGAAAAATGACAAGAGCCTTGAGTAAATGCGTCAAATGAATGGATGCTGTTTGAAGTGAGAATCGTGGGGTCCCCCCCCCACACCGGGGTGAGGGTGATACAGGTGTGAGTGAAGAGTCACAGAAGTGTGTTCTGCTTTCAACTGGGTACTAGTTATAAAGCATGGCCAGTTTGTAAAAACACATTGTGGTTTTTTTGAGGTAGAGTCTCACTCTGGCCCAGGCTGACCTGGAATTCACTATATAGTCTCAGGGTGGCCTTGAACTCTCGGCGATCCTCCTACCTCTGCCTCCCCAGTGCTGGGATTAAAGGCGTGCACCACCACGCCCAGCCACATTGTGTTTTATATTTATTTCCATGAGCTCTCTTCTGAGTGTAACTTACACTGTATTTAAAGTTTAAGGTCCTTGTTTGTATTTGTGTATATTGCTTCATGTTGATACTCAGAAAGATCTCTTTAGTTGATTTATTACGTGAGTACTGGGAAAAACAGTTCTCCCTGGAGTTGTCAGGACTCTACGGGTAGAACTTCTGAGGTCATTTTTTTTTTATTCTCTTCATATGTGTTTGAGGACTCCCCAAAATATACAGTGGCAAGCTGGGAAGAGAGCTCAGTGAATAATGCTTTGCCATGCAGGCATAAGGACCCGAGTTTGGATCCCCAGTAACTATTTATTTAAGTGCAGGGCGGGTGTGGCAGCCTGCCTGTAATTTCATTGCTGGCCGGTAGACGGCTCCCTAGGGCACACAGGGGAGCTAGACTAGCTGAATCTGGTGAGCTCTGGGTAGAAGCGAGAGGCCCTGCCTCTGTAAATACGGTAGACACCAATCGTGGAAGACATGCAGTGTTGACCTCTGACCTGTGCGTGCTCACACACACAGACGTATATACATGCGCACATGCTGCACATCCATAATGATGTAATGATGGTAATGTCACTTTAGTTCCTCAAATAGTGCTTGACAACCTCCTGTGAATAAGGGAAGCGCTAGCACGAGCCGGGTACTGCTTTGCCGTGTACCCCTCCGGGTTCCACTCCCCTGCCCACTGTTGGGGATTAAAGTACAAGGACAGAGGAGAGATGCAGGAGTGAGCAAGGGCTACAAGATCAGGACGAAGCAACACAGAGAATGACAGAGAGCGGAAGTGGCATCTGTGGGCACTGGGAAAACCTTGGCAGGAAGGGCATCTGAGTGGGTCTCAAAGAACACATAGGATCATGATACAGTAGATGGGGAGCAAGCATTGAAAATATGAGGAAATTGGGCTGGAGAGATGGCTTAGCGGTTAAGCGCTTGCCTGTGAAGCCTAAGGACCCCGGTTCAAGGCTCAATTCCCCAGGACCCACGTTAGCCAGATGCACAAGGGGGTGCACGCATCTGGAGTTCGTTTGCAGTGGCTGGAGGCCCTGGCGCACCCATTCTGTCTCTTTCTCTCTATCTGCCTCTTTCTCTCTCTGTGTCACTCTCAAATAAAAAAAATAAAAATGAACAAAAATTAAAAAAAAAAAAAAAGAAAATATGAGGAAATCAGTAGAACACCCATTCCGGACCTGTTGGGCTGTGTCACCCTCTTAGCATACACAAATGACATCCCTCGGGTCCAAGCGAGGCCTGAAAGATGGGGTGGATCCTTACCATGGCCAGGTCATATTATTTCACTTGGGAACCATTGGGAAGCCAAAGTTAGTCCCTAAGAAGTAGAGTGGCATTTGTAGCCCTGACACCTTCAGTAAAGTCATCTTTCCACCCCCACTGGTTGTACTGCGGCTATGAATTACCCTACCTGTCCCAAATCGGCATTTTCTAGATTCAGTGTATTTTTGGTTGCTCTCGTTTGGACCCAGTTCTGCTTGGGTCACTAATGAGCTAAGTGTGTAGCTCCCCTGAGCGAGCGTCCTGTAATCATCTCTGTGATGGCTAATCTCTGCTTGTCAACCCGGCAGCATTTTGAATCACCATGGAAACAAATCTCTGGGAATGTTTGTGAGGGCTTTTCTTTCTTTCTTTTTTTTTTAATTTTTTTAAATTTATTTGAGAGAGAACAAATGAATGAATGAATGAATGAATGGGTGTGCCAGGGCCCCGTGCCACTGCAAATGAGCTCCAGATGCATGTGCCACTTTGGGGACACTGGGGAATCGAACCCAGGCTGGCAGGCTTTACATACAACCAAATGCCTTTAAAGGCATCTCCTCAGCCCCGTGAGGGTTTTTCTGGATTGGTTTAATTGAGGCGGGAGGACCCGCCCTAGCTGTGGGTGGTACCATTCCATGGGCCGGAATCCTGAAAGCAAGCTGGAATCCTGAAAGCAAGCTGAAATCCTGAAAGCAAGCTGTGTAGCCGCATTCCTCTTTCTCTGCTTCCTCGCTTCCTTGTTGTGGACGGAGTGCAACCAGCGCCTCGAGCTCTTGCCCCGGTGCCTTCCCGCCATGATGGACTGTAACTGACCGCGAAATGTAAGCCAAAGGGTGCTGTTTGAAGTCAGAATCGTGGGGTTCCTCCCTCCCCCGGGGTGAGGGCGATACAGGTGTGAGTGAAGAGTCACAGAAGTGTGTTCTGCTTTCAACTGGGTACTAGTTATAAAGCATGGCCAGTTTGTAAAAGCACATTGTGTTTTATACTTATTTCCATGAGCTCTCTTCTGAGTGTAACTTACACTGTGTTTAAAGTTTAAGGTCCTTATTTGTATTTGTGTACATTGTTCCTTTTGTTGCTTCTACCCAGGACTTTGGCCACAGCGATGAGAAAGGAGCTATAACGCAGTCAGGCCCTGTAGGACTTGAAGCTCACTGTGACCTTCCTTGTTCCTCACACTCAACTGAAATCACACTTCTGCTGTCCTTTTACATACGTCTTGTTTTCTAGCCTCACGGTGATTTGGCATTTATATCCTTCCAGCCTCTTCTATATGATGCTCTTCTGCCAGACAAAGCAATCAGAGTCACTGACTCATTGAAAATCGTGTGTGGGAAGAGGGGCAAGAAATCAAATTAACAAACATTTGTAAGTTGTGGAGGAGATCTGACCTGCCAACCTGGGAGCGTGTCCTGCTGGGCTGTTGGGCTCCCTTCTGTGTTACAAGGCCCTGGGCAAGATTTATTATGTGAGAAAGTCTTAATATTCATGACTGGTAATGGCCCACACATGAGTCTGGGGCACTGAAGCATCATGAGGTCCATTCAGTTAATTCCTTGCTGGTTTCTTGATACCAGTTTACTAGTCCCTTTAAAAAGAGTGACAAGGAGCAGCTGACATTGACTGTTGTCTTATCTGTATTCAGTTTTGATTAAGACCCTTTATGAAGGTGTTATCCTAACCAAAGGGGTATTAACTTGACAGCTAAGATGTCTCATTTAGATCCTGTGAACTATTGTTGGAAAAATTGTGTTCAAAGTGTACACGGACCCATTTTTCACCCTGTTAGGGCAATAACGGTAGAGTGAAGTGGTAAGAGGATTTGAGTTTGGGTCGCTTGGATTCAAAGCCTGGCTCTAAAGCCTTCAGTTGCTATACGTGTGTGGATCGATGGATTTAATATGATCCTTGCCTGACTCAGCAATGAGAATAAAACAAGACCACACATATGAAACCTCCATCAAACCTTACACACAGCCTAGTTTTGCCCTTCCCTTTTAAAGCATAAGTGTCTACCGCCCCAGCCAGGATGCCCAATGCTACTTTGTAGTTCTTTGTTCTGGTGAATGAGAAAGCTGTTTCATGTGGCCTTTGTATTATCATTTTTCCTTTTGTACTTTCTTTTTTAAAAAATGTTTATTTATTTATTTGAGAGAGAGAGAGGCAGATAGAGAGAATGGGCACACCAGGACCTTCAGCCACTGTAAACAAACACCAGACGCATGCATCACCTTGGGCATCTGGCTTACTTGGGTCCTGGGGAATTGTTGCAGTCCGGTTCACATTGCTGGTAGAAATCACCCAACCAAGAGCAGCTTCTGGGAAAAAGAGATTTATTTTGGCTTACAGGTTCGAGGAGAAGCTCCACGATGGCAGGGGAAAACGATGACATGAGCAGAGGGTGGACATCACCCCCTGGCCAACATAAGGTGGACCACAGCAACAGGAGGGTGTGCCAAACGCAGGCAAGGGGAAACTGGCTTTAATACCCATAAGCCCGCCCCCAACAATACACTCCCTCCAGGAGGCATTAATTCCCAAATTTCCATCAGCTGGGAACCTAGCATTCAGAACATCAAAGTTTATGGGGGACACCTGAATCAAACCGCCACAGGAATCAAACCTGGGTCCTTTGGTTTTACAGGCAAGTGCCTTAACCACTAAGCCATCTCTCCAGGCCTTTTGTATTTTTTTAATCACTGTGGTTGTGATTTGGAGTTATTTGTTTCCTTACCTAGATGCTGTTATGCTATCCAATCATCAAGGTTAATCTTGCAGCAGACTGTTCCATCACATCTGCTTAATGGTTCTTTTAGGAAAATGATTTCTTGATGGATACATCTGCTATGATTTCTTTTCTTTTTAATAATTTCCTTCTCATTCTGTTCAGTGAGTGAGTTCTGCCTTCTTTGTGTTTTCCATAATGATGGAGTATACAGTGAGGGGCGTGGCATGCATCCAGTTACAAGGGGGCTTCGGGAAGTCAGGACTGACTGGATTCCTCATTTTGCTCTGCGTTTCATATTCTGGCAAACCAAAAGGCACCACCTCCCTACACAGCAAATCGGATACCCTCAGACACCTGGATCTCACATCTAGTTAGTGCCCAGTACACATGGAGTTGGGCGGTCCTGCTTTCAACTTGAGAGGCTAACTGGAAGTGTTTAGGGCTGGAGAGAGGGCTCAGCAGTTAAAGGTGCTTGTTTGCAAAGCCTGACAACCCGGGTTCAACTCCCCAATACCCATGTAAAGCCAGATACGCAGAGTGGCACATGTATCTGGAATTTGTTTGCAGCGGCTAGAGGCCTTGGCGCACCCATATTCTCATTCTTTCTCTCTCTCTGCTTATGAATAAGTACATATTTTAAAAATCATAATGACAGGGAGTGTTGATCCTATGAAATGCACGTTTGGAAAATCTGAAACTTGGCACATGTATGCCCCGTGTGCACAAAACAGTGTGTCACAGTGATCGTCTAGCTTACTTAGCTGTTCGTGTGTCTTTCAGGTAGAACGTCATGACATGAATACCCTCAGCCTGCCCCTGAACATCCGCCGAGGAGGGTCAGACACCAACCTCAACTTTGATGTCCCAGATGGCATCCTGGACTTCCACAAGGTCAAACTCAGTGCGGACAGCCTGAGACAGAAAATCCTGAAGGTGACCGAACAGATAAAAATCGAGCAGACGTCCCGCGATGGGAACGTGGCGGAGTATCTGAAGCTGGTCAACAGCGCAGACAAGCAGCAGGCTGGGCGCATCAAGCAGGTCTTCGAGAAGAAGAACCAGAAGTCCGCTCACCTGATCGCCCAGCTGCAGAAGAAGCTCGAGCAGTACCACAGGAAGCTCAAGGAGCTCGAGCAGAATGGAGCCTCCCGAAGCTCCCGGGACATTTCCAAAGACAACCTGAAGGACATCCACCACTCTCTGAAAGAGGCCCATGTCAAGTCTCGAACCGCCCCCCACTGCATGGAGAGCAGCAAGTCGAGCATGCCGGGAGTGTCCCTCACACCCCCCGTGTTCGTCTTCAATAAGTCCCGAGAGTTTGCCAACTTGATCCGGAATAAATTTGGCAGCGCCGACAACATTGCTCACTTAAAAAACTCTTTAGAGGAGTTTAGGCCCGAGGCCAGCCCCAGGGCTTACGGGGGCAGTGCTACCATTGTGAACAAACCCAAATACGGCAGTGATGACGAGTGCTCTAGCGGCACGTCAGGCTCGGCTGACAGCAATGGGAACCAGTCCTTTGGGGCTGGTGGGTCCAGCACCCTGGACAGCCAGGGGAAACTCGCCATGATCCTGGAGGAACTGAGAGAGATGAAGGACACACAGGCCCAGCTGGCCGAGGCCATCGAGGCGCTGAAGGTGCAGTTTAAGAGAGAATATGGTTTCATTTCCCAGACCCTGCAAGAGGAGAGATACAGGTATGTCCAATGTTCTGTTGGAATCCCTTTAGCAGCTTGAGTTACCGACTGCGGAGGGAGCTTTCTGCTTGAAAGGGATATGCTAATGAGTGTGTTTTCAGTAACTGTGGATGGGAATGGGAAGGCATTTAGGAATTGATCATCTTTTCTGTCCTTCAAGATTCCAAGTTTCATAATTTGTGGCTTATCGTTGATAATTAGAGGAAGACATTATATGTGTAGGTCTCTTAAAATATCATTATACAGGCTATGACTCATGCATATTAAGATACTGATTCAGCAGGCTTCTGTTACGCTCTTATTGCACTAATTCAGAGACCCATATTTCATTTCCCTCTATAATAACATTTAAGTGAAAACCTGACTCATTAAACAATGAGGTAGTTTTTTATGGTGCTATATCAGTTTCAAATCTTTGTATTTTTATGTGCCAGATATTGTTGATGAAACTTTTACCATAAATAAATGAGTTTCAAAAGTAATCCTACAATTAAATTATTAAATTAAAATCATGGTTTATAACAGCTAATTTTTAAAGTAGCTATTTTGTAGGCTGGCGTGTATATGCTTACAGCTCATTAAGAAAAGCAGATAGACCAAATATGCAGTAATTGACTCCATTTTTCATGTTAAAAACATCCCTGAAACATATTTTATTCAAAATGAATAGGTTAGGGCTGGGGAGATGGCTCGTTGGGTAAAAGTGCTTACTGTGCAAATGTGACGGCTGGAGTTCGGATCCCCAGAACTCAGGTAAAAGCTAGACACAGTAGCAAGTCTTTGTAATCCCACCCTCCTACAGAAGATGGGAGACAGAAACAGGAGGATCCTGGAGGCTTCCAGGCCAGTTGTCCGGGCTTAGGCAGCGGCGAATAACAAAGAGACCCTATCTCAGGGATTGACACCCAAAATTGTCCTCTGACCTTCACATGTACATTGTGGCATGCACGTGCCCATGCTAACACATACACACACACACACACACACACACACACAGAGATTTTTTTTTAATGAACAGGTTCACTTCCATGAAAATAAAATTATAAATGCCTATAACGTGCTATGGCGCTTCAATTTTAAGTTTAGCTCACACGTTGTTTTATACTTGGCTTAGAAATGTGGCGTTTCATGTGTTCTACATGTGTGTTCTACCTCTGAGCAACGTCACAACCATGAAGCATTTTTTTAAAACTTCCACATGCATCTTTGACTTCGGCACATTCATTACACAAGAAGTATTTTTCAAATCATGGCTTTTCCAGAAGGTATTGACCTTAATATCATGCAGATTATCTTGGGATATAATATATATTAGCATGCACATTTCATACCAAATTATAAAAAAAAAATTATGTTAGGATTATGTATGTTTTGTTTTTAGTTGTTCCCTGGTTTTGTTTGTGATGCCTTATAGTATAGCTGTTCTATGTTACTTAAGGACTTTTTTAAAAAAATGTATTTATAGGCTGGAGAGATAGCTTAGCAGTTAAGGCGCTTGCCTGCATAGCCTAAGGATCCAGGTTCGATTCCCTAGGACCCACATAAGCCAGATACACAAGGTGATGCATACATCTGGAGTTGGTTTGCAGTGGCTGGAAGCCCTGACACACTCATATATTCCCCCCCCCCCTTTCTCTCTCTCTGCCTCTTTTTCTCTCCCTCTCTTTCTCAAATAAATAATTAAATTAAATTAAATATTTAAAAGCAAAAAATATATATTTATTTATTTGCAAGCAAAAAGAGAAGGAGGAAGAGCAAAAGAGAGAATGGGCACACCAGGGCCTTTTACCACTGCAAATGAATTCCACATGCATGCACAACACTTTGTACATCTGACTTTACGTGGATATTGGGGAGTTGAATGCAGACTGTCAGGCTTTGCAAGGAAGCACCTTTAACCACTGAGCAATTCTTCCAGCCCATTTGAGGACTTTTCAAAAGCTTATTTACAACAATGACAACATTAGGTATCTAGGAAGCCATGTCTGAGGATAATCATTAAATAATCCTTACATCTGCCGAGCATGCTGGCTCACACCTTTAGTCCCAGCACTTGGGAGGCAGAAGTAGGAGAATCACTGTGAGTTCAAGGCCAGCCCTGAGACTACATAGTGAGTTCCAGGTCAGCCTGGGCTAGAGCGAGACCCTACCTTAAACAACTAAAAATGAATAATAATAATTAATAATGAAAATTGAACTAAGCTCTTTTATCTCCTTTAAAAAAAAAATGATTCTCTCAGGTAACCTACAGTATCTGTAACTGGCATTGGCCAGAGGTGTTCAAGGGTAAGGCGTTCAAGGATAAGGCATCCTCCCTACACGTCACACCTTTAAAGTAAGCATTCCAAAGATTCAAGGGCATGAGACCGGGTCTTTGTATTTCTCTTACTTTAAATTCGGAATCTTGGAAATGGCCCCTGCTAAACTGCTTTGTAATGAGCTTTGTTGTTCTCCTTCAATGAACACTTGAGTTCCAGGCGTTGGAGAGTATGTCCCTATGAGTGTCTGTTGGGCAGGGCTGGAATCGGCTGCCGGGTAGACGCTGATCATAAAAGCATTATTCTCTCCTCGCGGGCTGTGTGGCCATGACCCCCTGGGGGCTAAGAGGGGGTCACTACTGCTCATGTGGCTGGCTGTCTTGGCTCAAGCAGGATCCCAGCACAGCCATCTCCTGGCTGGCCTGGCAGCGGCCTCCGCTGACAAGGTCCCATCCTGTTGTCACAGCAGCCAGCTCAGGTGCTAGTCGGGCATGAGTGGAAAAGCAAGGTTTGGTCTTTGTAAAAACGTGACAGATGAGGACACAGAGTCAAGACTGCAGACCTGGAATGCAGGGGCAGCCACAGGCAGTTTACCCACAGCGAGCCCAACTCTTCTGGAAAGGATGTTATTCTGGAATGTGCTGCTGGAACACCACCTGTGAAATGTGTTCAGCATGGGCTCCTGTCTTTGTCAAGGTACGAGCGGCTTGAAGACCAGCTGCATGACCTGACAGACCTGCACCAGCACGAGACCGCCAACCTGAAGCAGGAGCTGGCCAGCGCGGAGGAGAAGGTGGCCTACCAGGCCTATGAGCGCTCCCGGGACATCCAGGTACCGTTCCCCTCCTCGCCAGACCTGGTGCAGGGTCTTCCCAGCCTTTAATTATTTAACAGCCTAAGTGCATACCCCTAAACCTTCAGGTATGTGGGGCAAAAACGTTTCCTCTGTACAGACATTTCCCCTCCCCCTCCTGGCCCTGCTAACCCATGTCACAGACATTACTAAGAAGCTACACTATGTACTCCTGATACCCAGTCAGATGGTAAGTATCTTTAACTAGCCCAGGTCCAGAACTATCAGAATTTTAAGTGTGAGAGAGCCCCTGCCTTCAAGAGGCTTTCTGCCTAGATTAGGGAAGAGGGGTAGTGTAAGTGCCAAATGGCTCAAGACACATGAACTAGGGCCACGTTCTGTGGCCCAGACTGCACACAACAGAAATGCAGTCCTGTGGTGCCCAACAAGCTGGCATGGGTGAGGGTTGATGGCAGCCATTCATTTAGTAGTAAAACATTGGATCTGAGTGTGAGATGTGCCACTTATCAGCTGTGTGGTCATAAGCAGGTCTTAAGGCTGTTTTCTCCTCTGTAAGGGAACAGCTTTTGGGTTTGTAAGGATAGCTAGCCAAGCTCTTTACATGTCTCTTTTCCCATTTACTCCTCAGCAGCCCTTGAAGGTTATTCCTGTTATTAACCCCACTTCACAGATGGGGAGGCTGAGGTGCAGAGACATGAAGTGACCTGCACGAGAGCATGCAAATCAACCTTGAGTAATGACTGAGAAGGATGGGCTAGAAGGAATGGGTAGGACCCAGAAGGATGCAAGCATAATTCATATAAACAAAGATGTGGTCCAGGACTTCCTAATGTGGTACCTGGGCTGTCAGGAGACGACCCTAAGGCTTCCTGATTGCCTTTTTTTTTTTTCTTTTTGAGGTAGGATCTCACTCTAGTCCAGGCTGATCTGGAATTCACTATGTAGTCTCAGGGTGCCCTCGAACTCACAGCAATCCTCCCTCAGCCTACCGAGTACTGGGATTAAAGGTGTGCACCACAAAACATGAAAACAGCAGAAAGGTACTTTTCCAGCAATGTTCAGTTTCATTTCTCTTGGAGTTTCTGTGGTGTCAGTGTTTTTTTTTTTTTCCCCCCAGCACCAGGGAGGCCTTGCACACTCTCAATCCCATTTCACAAGGGGGGGAAATTGAAGCATAGGAGACGGTGATTTTCCCCTGTTGTGCACACTGCCGTTTCCGCTGCACACGTTTCATTCTGCCATTGCGGAACATGAGCCTGTGCTGATCCCAGAAGTCTGCTTGGACAGTTCTGGGAACCAGAGCATGAGAGCTGATGGGAACAAGGCCCCCAGAGAGCGTGGTGCAGGAGACACTGGGGATTGCTGGCTCAGCTGGGGATTAGGAGACCCAGCATCGCCACACCAAATGGCTTGAGAAACTTGAACCCATCTGGAAGCGTGAAGTGTTGCCTGGGGAACTGCACTATCCTGTATTCAGTCTTCCGAGTTTAGAACAGACCTGTGATATCATGGGTGGTGTCTGAACGTACCCTTTTCTCATTTAGAGGATGGTTTAGCTTGATATTGTTCTTCTTAAAAATATTTATTTATTTATTTATTTATTTGAGACAGAGGAGGGGCAGATAGAGAGAGAATGGGCACGCCAGGGTCTTCAGCTACTGCAGATGGACTCCAGACGCATGACCCACCTTGTGCATCTGGCTTACTTGGGCACTGAGGAATTGAACGTGGGTCCTTAGGCTTCACAGGCAAGTGCCTCAACTGCTAAGCCATCTCTCCAGCCCCAGTAGTGTTCTTATTTTTAAGAAGCATATTCTGGGGTGAGAAGGTCAGATAAAGGGAAAACTTCACAAAGAGAACTTTGACATTTCAACATTATTTTTTTCCAGTTTCATCTTTAGTCAGGACTGTGAAAAACATCTGTGTAAATAACCACATGGGTTTGGTGTCATGGAAGTTCACTCTGTGTGACCCTAGACAAGGTAGTGTCACATGCCTATTAATGAGCTGTACTTCAAAAGATCAAGAAGACCAAATAGGACGCTGTACTTAATGTCCCCACAGTGTCAGGCACATAATAAACAGCCAAAAGGTAATGCTGACTGTTCTTTTTATTGTATTGCTGGGGAGCCATATCCTTCACGGTATTTAGAAATTGACTTCATCTTTATTCCCTGTGTTCTTCGTTCTTAGACGTAAGCTTGGAACAGAGATGGGCTGAGATGATGTGGATAGCAGTTGCCTACAGGCCCACAAGGGTTTTGTCATTATCTTAAGCAGTTGATTCCCTCTGCTTTTTATTTTTTATTTTATTTTTAAAGCTTTTTAAAATTTTATTTATTTATGAGAGAGAGAATGAATAAGTGCAGCAGGGCCTCTAGCCACTGCAAACGAACTCCAGACACATATGACACCATGTGCATCTGGCTTACGTGGGTTCTGGGGAATCGAACCTGGGTCCTTAGACTTTGCATGCAAGTGTCTTAATGCTAAACCATCTCTCCAGCCTTCCCCCCCCTTTTTTTTTTGATCCTGAACATTCACTTGAAAGTATCTAACAATCATCCCTTCCTTTGTCTTCATGCCCAGTAAGTTAAATACTGGACCTATGAGAGTACTAAAAGGTATGGGGCATAATATCATAATAACCTTTGGTACTGTCATCAAAATACACTGCCTCATTTTCTTGGAATTGTCTTTTAATAAGAAACTGTTAGCAATTCTAAGGCGAATCTCCGATGAGCCCATGTGCAGTAGCTAGAGAAGAGTGAAAGTGACGGTCCTTTGACTTGTTCTGTCACCCCTGTCATGCCATGCCTAGGGTGGAGGAAACCCCGGGCCAGATCGTTGAAAGTGTGCCCGCTCTCCCGCACATGCCTGCTAGCGCCGGCAGCCAGCGCTGCTTAAATGTGAAGATCTGAAAAAGTTTTATCCTTTGGTTGGCAGCCGAGCATAATGAAAGTTGCTATAGTAACAGAGAACCCTGTTCTTTGGCCCAGAGAGTATATTCAGCAAGAGAAAAGCAAATCGATGTTGGAGCCATTATACTTGCTTAAAGCCTGAAAAGATTACTGTATGCAACTAGGCAAACACATTGGCACACGATGGGGGCAACAGGCTGGTGAACAAGCAGGCACCTTGCACCGTATCTAGTGGAGTCCCTGGCTCCCAGGAGGCTTGGACTGGTTTCTGTGAAGCCTCACATCCGTGTGATTGGCACCCAGGCTCTTCAGCCAGTGTGTGGCACCTGCTGCATGCGTCGCTGGCTCAGTGCTAAACAGGACATGGAGGGCAGTGTGGGTCTATTTCCTGTCTGCACACGACGCTCATGTCTGTCAGTTGGGCAGGAGGCCTGCAGGTAGACTTGACCCAACCAGCGGATTTGGAGAAGGCTTCCTTCAGACTGTGCCACTCGGGGTGAGACCTCACGTGAGTGGAAGATGCACAGGCGAAGAGAGAGGGTAGAGAGGCACACATTTCAGGCAGAGTACACTGCATGTACAAAGCTCCCCTCCCCCCCCGCCCCGGTCTTATTTTCAGAGCTTGGGACAGGTCAGCTTGGCCAGAGCACTGTGTAGAAGCAGGAGGCCAGTATTAAGTGTGTGCAGCGGAAGAAAACGGCTGAGCCCAGGCCAAGCAAGGACTTGAGAGGTTTGATGAGAGGGAATATCGTAGGTGTGTGTCTTTAAAGCGTCACATGGGGGATGGAGAGATGGCTCAGCAGCTAAGGCACTTGCCTGCAAAGCCTATGGACCCAGGCTTGATGACCCAGTACCCACATGGTAGCACATGCATTTAGAGTTCTTTTGCAGTGATTAGAGGCCCTGACACACCCATTCTCTCTCTCTCCGCCTTTCTCTCTCTCTCAAGTAATAAATAGAAATAAAATGTGTTTTAAAAGGTCACATGGGTTGTTACATGGAAAATGAGTTCATGGGGTTGAAGAACAAGGGTGAGAGGGAATTTGTGTAAGATCATGACAGGCGAGAGGTCCTGATGACTTGGAGTAGGATGAAGAGTGAGAAGAAAAAGGGAAAGGAGCTGATGAAGGTGGATATTTTATGTTGTGTTTCACTGTTGTAATTGGATGGTGGGTTGGACAAGAGAGGTTTCGAGATGCGCTGTTAAGTTTCTGGTGTGAGGAGCTGATGCTATCCTGAGAAAAGGAACGTTAGAAGGGACGTAGGGCTCGCTGCAGGCACAGGGTAGGTAGGCTGCACGAATGTACATTTGACAGAGTCACATGGATGCTCTCCGGAAGCTCCGCTAGAGCTGGATGTGTGAGTCAGTACCCGACGGGACAAGCAGGCTAGAGATCCACCTGGACTCGTCCATGTCTTACACATTGAAGCCTCAGAATGTACCAGAACTGGGCGACAGCCTAGGGTGGTGTCCTGAGGAACACAGCCTTCCCAAAGCAGGTGGAAGCAGAGCTGCCCACTGTCAGCCCCTCCCCTCTCGCTGCCTCCCCTGCTCCCCAGCATTACATGGACGTACAGACTTCCATTGACGGGAGTGAGACCTGGCAGCGGGAGACAGGAAATACTACGGCTGAGGATGGAACAGAACTCGGCCCCACCCCTCCTCGCGGTTTGCTCTAATGGTACCAAAAGATGTCAGTGTTGCATGTCACTTTATTTCAACTGTAAGCAGAGCCCCCCAAAAAACAAGCTTAACCATGGCCATGTGAGGTAGTGCATGCTTATAATCCCTACACTCAGGAGGTGGAGACAGGAGGATTACAGTTAAGGCCAGCCTAGGCTACAAACAAACCCAGCACCATCATTCCTCATGGTGTTTTACCGTTGCACACGCCTGCTCCTACTGTCCAGGGAAGAGAGCATAAAATGAGCCTTGGGGTTCTTCCTTGATGTCTTCATGTCACTGTGGGTGTGGCTATTAGAAGCTGCTGGGCACTGGACCCTCTGAGCAGGGGCTTAGGCACCTGCGTCGCAGGGAGGCCTGTGATCTCCACAGCGTCTGATCCTCGCTCTGCTCTTGCCCACAGGAAGCCTTGGAATCCTGCCAGACGCGCATTTCGAAGCTGGAGCTGCACCAGCAGGAGCAGCAGACCCTGCAGACGGACGCCGTGAACGCCAAGGTGCTGCTGGGCAAGTGCATCAACGTGGTCCTGGCCTTCATGACCGTCATCCTGGTGTGTGTGTCCACGCTCGCCAAGTTCGTCTCGCCCATGATGAAGAGCCGCTTCCACATTCTTGGCACCTTCTTCGCCGTGACTCTGCTCGCGATATTCTGCAAAAACTGGGACCATATTCTGTGCGCCATAGAGAGGATAATAATACCGAGATGAAGCCGCTCGTTCCTGCCTTCATGTCCTCTCCAGTTTTTATTTTGAAGAAAACTTCTGTGCATACATAGTACCAAATTTTGTAACGAACGATTGTGCCAAAGACGGCAGGAAGGACTGGAGCGGTGTGGTGTAAATAATTACAACTCTCTTAACTCGGTAGCAGTTGCCAACCCAATCCCAGTTAACAAAACAGAGCTCTCCTCACATTGCTCACTGCCTTAATCACAGCAGATTCCTGCCCACCTGGCCAGCCCAACATAGCCAGGCCCTTGTGCGTTGAGCACTTGGCATAATGAGTGACCCAGGAGAAACAGCCTCCCCCTCCCTCTCCCTTGAGTCTTTATCACAATGGAATCTCACAGTTGTCAACGGCTGCGTTTTCCCTGAGTTCCATGAACAAGGAAGTAATGTGACCCAGGGAAGTGGGCGTGTACAGTTGTTGGCAGTGTCGAGCCTTCGGGGTCTGTGGCAGCACAGTGAATCTCTGTGTCATCCTTCCCTCTTGTCCACAGATGATCACATGTCTCGCTGTGTGCCCCCCGTGCTCACGGTGGTCAATTGTATGTGACCTTGTAACCTGGAAGTCTAATGCCTGCTTATCCAACAACCACAGTAAAGGCACTGGGATTCACAAACGGGCTTTCTTCTTATTCCCAGGGAACCACACTGCCGTCCCATCTTAACTGATTAGCAAATGCCCAGCCTCAGAGGTGTGTGTTCTGACCAATCTTAGCTGTTAGCTGTGATAAGCCCCTCCGAGGACTAGCGGCATGTTATCTGATTCACGTTACTCCCAGGTCTAGGAAGATCAGGTGGGAAGGCTTACTCAAAGTTGCTCGTTGCCGGGTTGTTTCTCGAAGAACAACAGAAACATAGTTTACAAAGCTCAGGTGCACTGAGGTAGGACCCTGGAGGCACGAGGAGATGTGGCGTTTGTTCTGATCGGACGGTGACTGGGTGAGTGGGACCCATTCATCCGGGTGGAAATTGGTAGGGTTCACCTGGGGACAGGAAAGGGCAGCAAGAATAAAATAAATCCCGTGCAGTTTTGGCACCAGGAGTTGCCATGTCTCTTGGGGTGGCACCGAGACAAGTTCCGAGGTGACAGGGTGAGCACACTGCCGTTGAGCAGAAAGCATGCAAGAGTCGCCATCTTTGCCTGTTTGAGGATTGCCACCCTGTCGCAGCCAGGTGATGACTGCCCTGTAAATCTACTTCTCCACGGAGAAGGCTGTAATGGAAACTGCCATCCGGCCCCTGCTCCTTCCGCCCCACCCTCTCCCGACTAGTAGTTCAGAGATGCTTTAAGGGTTTTCTCCCACAAGACACCACACCTCCTAGATTTAGGTGCAATCATTTGAAAACCGCTGTTCTTAGGGAAATCTTCTCGAAAAATAATGTGACTGTGTGCCATGATTTGAAATGGAGGAGCTAAGCTTTTAGTTCAAGTCTCGTGTATAAGAGTGAGGCTCGCACAACTCCAGCCTTCTTTTTTATATGTATAATTCAGTCGTTTTCTGACTTCGTAAACTGTTCAACCATATTACTCCTAACCAATTCCAGTCGCAAATGCTTTTTTTAAAAAAATAAATAAATAAACATCACTTTGTGAAATGAAACATGTTTTTTAATCTGGGGCAAGAGAGATCCCAGCCCCACTTCTGTCAAAAGGCTGTGTCCCTTTTCTTTGATAGACTCCCCCCCGTGGCCTTCCAAGGTGACTGTATACACTGTGATCAATCAAGTCCAGGAGACAGATAAGGGTTCCAGGTCTAAGTAAGAGAGTAGTATACTTCATTTTGCTCTTGTAGTTTAATGGCCAGCCTGCTCCTTCACCCGTGGGCTCCACGCTCCATCAGCTTACACCCTTAGGCAAGCTGAGCCCTGAAGGGCTCCCATCATTATTTATGAATCGTTCCCGGTGTCACTTGGGACATGCAGTAGCCTGCGGTGGGTGTGGATACTGTCACTGTTTCCGAGGGCATGAGTGAGATTGCCAGTCCTTGCTGCTTAGGCTCTCAAAAGACCCAGGAAGACATGGGCTTATTCTCATGGCACCATGCACCCCACCCTCACACAACCTAGCAGGACTGGCACCTCTCAGACCTGTGGTCAGACCAGTCTGATAGACCAGTGAGAGAGTAGGAAAGAATCTGAGAAAGCAGCTCCCTGTACACCCTCCACTCTGAGCTGTATTAACAGAATCTAGAGACTGGCTCCATTCCCAAATAATGGGGTGGGACATCCAAATATCCAACCTGGTCACGGGTTCCGTTTAAAGAATTTGTATTTCTATTGGCTCCCATTCAGTGGCACATCACGTTGTTTCACTCAGATACAGTCAGCCTACCCGGAATATTTATTTCATCCTATGGAAAGTTCATAAAGCTTTCTGTTTGTTAATAAGATGATACACTTTAAGGAACCCTCGTAGCTCATCTTTCTCTTGAAGAATATACCTCCTGCCGCTGCTTGTTCTCTTGAGTGTGTAACTTTTTCATTGATGAAATGAAATTTTACAAATGCACAATTAAAATAGTGAAATAGCTGTGACAGATCCTGGAATTGGATATTGATTTGCATTCAAGTGTTTTGCACTTTCCGTTGCCATGTCTCATGCATACTCAGTGATGAAAGCCAGTTGTTGGATGGGTAAGCCCCTGCTTACTTGGGGACATTAATGAGGGATTTAAGATGCTGGACTCTGGTGGATCTTTGATGACATTATCAAGATCAATCACACGATAATCAGTTTTCGAGGTGGGGGGACAGAACAAAAATCTTTAAAATACTATGTTCTGTGAGTTTTGAAATGCTTTTCTTTTCTTTAGCTCATGTTTTGTGCACGATTAAGCCAGAACAAAACCTCTTTACTCCTCTCCCCCCCACCAACCAAGGGGAAAAACGTGAAAGCCACTCACAGTGAAGGGGCAACTAGAAGCTCCTGCTGATTTTGGCGAGTGAACACAGGATGCATCCTCTCAAGTTCCTGGCATGAACATTAGTGGTTTTGCCCCCGTGATACCCCTTTTAATTTCAGTCCCTGATACTCTCCCTGTTCTGTCAACTAGCATAGCATTCATGCCACGGTAGCACTTGTGCCTTGCCACTCTTGTTTTCATTCAAATATTGTCCCCTGTGTGTATTTACCGGCCTGCCACTTCTCTAGCATCAGGTTTAATTGCAGGCTGGAACAAGGTAGGGAGCTAGTTTCCCTCAGGCAACTAATTACTTTTGTCCTTTCGGATTGAATTTTAAATACCAAGTTATTTTGCATTGGATAGGAACTTTTTTTCTTATTGAATTGAGGTGTAATTGTATTTGGTTTGGAAAAACAGATATGCTTATTAATCTGGACATGTGTGGTTAAACAACCTATTTTGCATGTTTCTGTAATTCTGAGTGTGGGCTGGCGTATGAATCCACGGCAGTATTTAAAGGTCAGAGTTAACTCTGGAAAATGTTTCAAAAAGGTTAGAGGCTTACTTCAGGAGAGCATGGGTTTATAAAGACAAATCACAGAAAAGAATGTTTTTTGGCCCATTTACAAAAGCAGTTTAAAAAGTCATTAACAAGGGGCTTGGTAACCCATTAGACGTAAAGCAGGAACTCGCCTATAATTTCCTGAAGTCAGTGCAATTCCCTGCTTGTGAGAAGCTGGAAAGTAACATATCTTGATTGTTTCAGCAATGACTTATGTGTTGCTGTTCTAATTTATTTAAAGCATGTCTTCTGTGTTTGTCCTAAAGGAAACGTCTCCCCAAATGCGCTCCGCGTTTACGATGCACCTCAGTAGGTAGCAGCTCTAAACGTAGAAACCGGAAATGCTGATTGTGACATCTGTTGCAAAAGTCCCATTTTGTGAAATGCTATGTAGTTTTATATCTGCCTAAACTTGTAGTTTCTTTCTGTATATCTTCCCCATGGTGATGTTATCAATGAATTCAAAGCAGGTGCCGTTCTTTTTTAAACACTTGATGTTAGCTTTGGTGTTAAATAAAAGAGTTAAATTTCTTAAATTTTCGCATTTGTCAAATCCCATCTCATGAGCAAATGTGTTTGTATAAAATTGAATAGACTTGCCAGGTATGGTGGCGCACGCCTTTAATCCCAGCACTCAGGAGGCAGAGGTAGGAGGATCACCATGAGTTCAAAGCCACCCTGAGACTACATAGTGAATTCCAGGTCACCCTGGGCTACAGTGAGACCCTACCTCAAAAAAAAAAAAAAAATTTAATAGACTTTTAAAAAATATTTATTGGAGAGGGGGAGAAAAAAAGCAGAGAATATGGAAGTGCCAGGGCCTCCAGCCACTGCAAACAAACTCCAGACACACGTGCCCCCTTGTGCATCTGGCTTTATGTGGGTACTGGGGAATCGAACCCGGTCCATTGGGCCTTAAAAACAAGCACCTTCAACTGCCAAGCCACCTCTCTAGCCCTAGACTTTATTTAAAAAACAAAAAAAAACCACAGTTTTAGGCTTATAACAAAATTGAGGGGAAAAAAAAAACAGGTTCTTGCCTCCCCTGTCCCCACCCAAACAGCCTCCTCCAGTATCTACATCCCCCGAAGAGGGATACCTTTGTTACAGCTGATGACCCAGTGTCAGCACAGCGTTATCACTTAAACTCTGTCATTGACAGTAGACTACTTTGCATGGATTTAAACAGGTGCATAAGGATATGTAGCCAACACTGTAGCATTGTGAAGAATACTTTTTTTTTTTTTTTTTTTTTTTTTTTGGCTCTTTTGAAGTAGGGTCTCACTCTAGCCCAGGCTGACCTGAAATTCACTATGTAGTCTCAGGGTGGCCTCAAACTCACAGTGATTCTCTTACTTCTGCCTCCCAAGTGCTGGGATTAAAGACGTGCCCACTGAGAAGGTTTTTAAAGCAACAAAACTATTCTGCATAAAGCGGCGTGTGGTAGTACACGCCTTTAATCCCAGCACTCAGGAGGCCATGGTAGGAGGATCACTGTGAGTTTGAGGCCACCCTGAGACTACATAGTGAATTCCAGGTAAGCTTAAGCTAGAGTGAAACCCTTCCTCAAAAAGAGAGAGAGAGAACTGTAAGCCAAAATAATCTCTTCTTTCCTTAAATTGCTTCTTGTCAGGTATTTTGTCATAGCAGCAAAGAAAATAACAAATACGGAAGGACTCGGCACTCTGACTTTGCCTTTCCAGCCCCTTGCCCTTTTAGCCCCTTGCTTCCACACAGCGCCAGGTTCCAAGCCATTGTCCCCATTGGTCCCCATCCTAAACCCCGTGGAAACAAAATAACTGGAACTCTCGGATGATTAGATCAGTTCTGGGGCTGGAGAGATGGCTTAGTGGTTAAGGTGCTTGCCTGCAAAGCCCAAGGACCCAGGTTTGATTCTCCAGGTCCCGTGTAAGCCAGCTGCAAAAGGTGGCAATTGTGTCTGACGTTCATTTGCAGCGGGTAGAGGCCCTGGTGTGCCCATTCTCTCTCTTCCCTCTCCATCACAAAAATAAATCCATTTAAAAATAAAAAGTTTTGAATGATCTGAGTCCATTCCGGCCCTGAGAAATGCCAAGCTTGAACGTTGGAAATCATGTGGGACACACTGTCATCTTGATATTATTATTATTTTTAATTTTTTGTTCATTTTAATTTATTTATTTGAGAGTAACAAAGAGAGAAAGAGGTAGATAGATAGATAGAGAGAGAGAGAGAGAATGGGTGCGCCAGGGCCTCCAGCCACTGTAAACGAACTCCAGACGCGTGCGCCCCCTTGTGCATCTGGCTAACGTGGGTCCTGGAGAATCGAGCCTCGAACCGGGGTCCTTAGGTTTCACAGGCAAGCGCTGAACCGCTAAGCCATCTCTCCAGCCCATCTTGATATTATTGACATTTGATACCTGAAAATATGAACATAGAAAGTAGACGTAACTGGAGAAGGGTTGGGTGTGTGGGTGGGGGCATGGGTGTGGTGGGTGTGTGTAGCACAACATACTTCTCTGTTTCCTGGAGGAAAAAAAAAAAAAGTTGAGGGAAAAAATTTAGTCATTTTGAGAGGGATTCAGGTAGCTTTGTTAGGCAGTGAGGGTGGCTCGGTCCTTGAAAGTATCCTTGCACTGTCCACTTTACTAGAGACCAAAGTATGATCTGACTTCTTATCTCTTCCCTAGATCTGCTTTTTCCACAAGCTGGGCCCTTCCTGGGAGGAAGGTCTTCTTTCCTAGCATTTAATCCTAACATTGTGGTTGGTCAAGTTCAGCCGCCAGAACTTGGCATCATGTCTAGCCTCTTCCTGAGACATTCCCTAGCCCAGACCAATTAGCTATCTCTGGCTCACCTGAACAGGAAGGTAAGGCCAACCACCATAAGGTTATAAATATGTCTATGGGGAGAGGGCAAGCTCTCTGGGCTGTGTGACTACTCGTGAACCTCCAGCTCCTAGTGAGTTTCTCAGGACCCCCTAATCCCTACTTTCCACATGGGCTCTTTACCCCTTCCTGCCCTCCACATGTCAGGAATTCTTAGTACTTGCTTTTCTGTCCTCTCTACAGTTTTTCCAGACCTGCCACATGGGGTCTCAGGCCACATGGGTATATTTATTTTCCTTCCCTTGTTTCTGTATTTCCCTCATTAAATAATATAACGATTTAATCCCTCTCAGTCTTATTTTATTCAATTCTTTGATTAAAAGTAGACATGAACCTAGGGTTGGGGTTCAAAGACTTTCCTGAACCCCTAACATGCTGTTTCAATTTGTTTCTAGCTAATCGCTAAAGCACTAAAGAATAAAGAAATATTTTGGGGTTGTGAGTAATATATGGACTCCAAATATAAAGGAAATACTATCTTGGAAATCTGAAAATGTTAACAGTCACAATTTGACCAAATAACAAAACCTAACAGGATTTCAATAGCTCTTCTGAGTTTGCAACCAGAATTACTGGGGCTAGAGAGAGAGAGCTCAGTTGGTAAAGGGCTTACTTGTCAAGCATGAAGAGCCGTGTGATCTCTAGTATCCATGTAAAGATGCTGATTGTGGTAGTGCGCACCTATAATTCTAGCACTGGGGAGGCAGAGGCAAGAGAATCCATAGAGCTCTGTGGCCAGCCAGTCTAGCCTAGGTGACGATTTCTACGCCAGCGAAAGCCCTGCCTCAAAGAAGATAAATAGCATTGCAGAGAATGACACCTGAAGATGTCCCCTGGCCTCCGTACAAATGTACCTGCACCCACCCTTACACAAGAGAGACTGGGGCTGGAGAGCTGGGTTAGCAGTTAAGGCACTTGCCTGCAAAACCTAGGAGCTCATGTCTGCGGGTCCCTGGATCCTCGGGGCCGCGGGTCCCAGAAGGCATCCAGGCAACGGTAGAGAAAAAGGCTGTGAGCACAAGAAAGAACCACTTTCGGGAGGCCGTCTCTGTGAACAGCACAGTTTATTCAGTAGGAAAATGGGTTTATAAGCAGTTGAGAGCAGGAAGAGAGTCCTAAGGGGATTGGTGGGTTCAAAGGTTGCTAGGCAAAGCCTAGGGATGTTCATTCCAACACACAGGAGAGAGTCAGGTGATCTCCATAGTGGCGGGAAGAGGGTCGCAGGGGGATGGGGTGTGTGAAGGCTGATGGCTGATAAGGAGTTTCCTAGGCAACTGGCCAAAGGTCACAGGGTTATGGGCAGAGCCTAAGTTCAGGTGTGCCAGGCTTGGAGAGGGAGCACCCTCCTGTAGCCCGGGGGTCCTTAGCCATGCCTGGCAGCTCAGGCCCATCTCCTGAAGGCTTCAGCCTGTGCCTGGCAGTGCCGGACAATGTTCGACTCTCTAGGGCCCACATAAGCCAGACACACAATGACGCAAGCCCACAAGGTCACACAAGTGCAGAAGGGGGCACACATGTCTGGAGTTTGATTGCAGTGGCTGGAGGCCAGCCTGAGACTACATAGTAAATTCCAGGTTAGCCTGGACAAGAGTGAAACCCTACCTCAAAAAACAAAAAATAAAAAATAAAGAATCAAATCTTGGCTGAATACAGGATACCATGGGATGTAGAGTATCTTCAGTGTTTTTCACAGTTGATTAATATTTTGATTTTATAATCAATACTGAGAACACGATTTCACATGAATACATAATACAAAACGATAGAAGTCTGTTTAAAGCCAGTTCAGAAATAGTTGGAAATTTTGTCCTAACTCCAAACTGAAATTTATTTCTTTTATAAAACTACTCATCAACTCAAATGTTTTGAAAATATTTATTTATTTGCAAGCAGAGAGAGAGAGAGAGAGAGAGAGACAGAGACGAGAGAGAATGGGTGCATCAGGGCCTCTAGCCACTGCAAACAAACTCCAGACACATGCACCACTCTGTTTATCTGGCTTTACATGGGTACTAGGGAATTGAACCCAGGTTGTTAGGCTTTGCAGGCAAGTGCCTTAACCACTAAGCCATCTTTCCAGCCCTCAAACCTTTTTTTTTTTTTTTTTTTCAAGGTTGCATTTCCACTCTAGCCCAGGCTGACCTGGAATTTACTATGTAGTCTCAGGGTGGCCTCAAACTCCCAGAAATCTTCCTACCTCTGCTTCTCGAGTGCTGGGATTAAAGGCGTGCACCACCATGCCCAGCTTCCTCAAACAATTTTTACAATCAAATATAGACATAACGTAATTCCATTGTTTAAGAATCTGAGGTGTTCACGCCTTTAATCCCAGCACTTGGGAGGCAGAGGTAGGAGGATCGCCATGAGTTCAAGGCCACCCTGAGACTACATAGTGAATTCCAGGTCAGCCTGAGCTAGAGTGAGACCCTACCTCGAAAAACAACAACAAAAGCAAAACAAAACAAAAAAGAAATCTGGGGTGTTGATGCTACCTAACATTGTGCTGTGTAAGAGCTTTCCACACAGTATCTACTGGGATCACCTCAATGCCCAGTAAGACAAGGGCCATTATCCACTCTTCGCAGATAAGGAAACTGGGCTAACCGGCAGCATCACACAGTGGGCGGTGGTGGAGTTGTTGATGCAGCCCCAAGTTTGTGTGACTCACCCCTGTCTTGGTTCTTACTACCTCGGAATGAGCAGTCAGCTTCCAGAGGAGCTCCGAAGATCAGCAAAACAGCTGACACACCCCTGCAGTCACAGAAGGGGTCACTTTGAGTCCCAGGACTAGCACAGGCCATGCTGTTGGTACAGATGATGTATTTATGCTTTTGCACCACTCGGTGTTCTGGGTGGGGCAGAGACACCTGAAGCTGGCATGGTAGATGGGGGGGGCTGATAGATTTGTGGAGAAAGAGAACAAAAGCTATTAGAGAAACTCTGAAGCCTTCCCGGGCTTCCTGGGATTTTTAGGGTACAGAAATGGCGATTGGCTTGGCTGAGTAGTCCTTGGCAATTTTGCTTCACTCTGAGACAGTGGAGTCCCTGGTGGCTCCGCTCTGAGCTTCATGACATCTGCTGCCATCTGTGGTGACTACCTCTGAAATTTCTCTCCTTGCCTCAACCAGCCAGAATATATCCCCAGCCAGGTCTTGAACTGGACTCAAGCACTTAGCAGAAACAAGAGTCAGCCGTGTTAACAGCTGTTGTGGTCATGGTTACCCTGCCTCGGGAATTGAACGTGGTATTTTTCTTGCTTTGCTTAAAAAAAATGAAGCCATGGAACAGTAGAAAGCAAGCAAATTCATACCTTGCCCTGGGCTACCAGTTCTGGGCTCCTGTGGCTAAGGGAATTCCAGAGGACTGGACCCTCCTCTGATTCTTCTGCTGTCCATGTGACAGCTCTCCATCAAAGCTGTTTGCTCCCAAAGTGCCTTTGACTTCTCTTCCATCATCCTCATAGCTCGAAGCACAGGCCTTGTCGAACAGCGAGACCCCCCCAAAACTTAGGCCATAGACAGAACATGCAAACACATACATGCACATTGGCTCAAGCCAGCCAGGATCCAAACACAGGCCTGGATCCAGGGAGAGGTGGCCTTCCACAGTCGTCATGGTGGGAATAACTCCCCGCTATGGGTAGCGTTCCCCCTCGGCAAGAAGACACAATCACCCAAGAAAGCCAGCGGGAACTGACAGTGCAGGTCTATTTGCTCATTCAGCAAGTTGCTATCCTCAAAGAAGAAGCTGGAAGGACATAGGACACTGGAAGGACACAAGGGGGCTTGGCTGACTTTCTGGGGCACACCAGGGTACAGCCAGCAGCGTGTTCTTCAGGCTCTTGGAGGCGGGAGTCCCGACTGGCCAGCTGCAAAGGGTCTACTTGGTATACAGGTCACAGAGCTGGCTCCGCACTTGACTGCTCAGGCTCCAGGACAATTTGAAGACTGTTTGTCTGGATTCCTCGGGGACCCCTCACTCCAGGGGACAGACGGCTGCCCGGTCAGTCAGCCGTACATATATGAATGTAACTCACTGCATTTGCCTTTTCTGCTCGGGGATGGCTTTGTCGGCATTGAGGTAGCATGAGTCAGTTTGACAGGAGCGGTCCCCTGATAGACAAATAAAGTTGTTTCGGAACCATGCTACGATTTGTGGAGGGCCAGGCAGTGAGGAAGCAGGTGACGCTATTCCTGTCGGCTGAGTCGACTGAGCAGGTGCCAGACAGGTGCAGGGAGCAGCTGGTCTGAGCCAGGGCTGTGACTGGGCAGGGTGGAACAGGCAAGGCCAGAGTTGGGGTACAGGGACAGCTACTCGGTCTGCAGTGGAGCCAGTGGGAGGTGTGTGTGTGTGTGTGTGTGTGTGTGTGTGTGTGTAGGGCTCGAGCACCCAGCACCCTGCCGAGGGGTTACTCATTGCTGACTCAGAGCCAGGTGCTCATTTGCATATTGTTCCTTTCAAACCCAGGGGAGCAGGAACACCAGGAGCATCCTTCCCTGTTATAAACAGAACCACCCCTGATCTGCTGCGGCCCTTGCTGCTCTTACACTGGCTCTGACCTAGAAACAGTTCCGTGGTGGAGGGCTCTATTCAGCCCTGCCCACAAGGCTAGATGTAAACTGGAACTGAAAAGTAAAAAGGAAACAACCCAGGAGGCTCATTCCCTCTGTAGGAATATCATTCCTCTCCTGTCCCCTTAGCTACCACATTTCTTTTTCGTTTTTGCACACATGTGTATGGGTGAGGTGTTCATATGTGTGTGAACGCATGCACACGGAGGCCAGAGGATAACCTCAGTTGTCATCCTCAGAAACACTGTCAAACTTTTTTTTTAATTTTTAAATTTTTGTTTATTTATTTGGAGGGGGTGGAGAAGGAGAATGGGCACGCCACTGCAAACAGTCTCCAGAAGCATGTGCCACCTTGTGCATCTGGCTTACATGGGTCCTGAGGAATTAAACCTGGGTCCTTATGCTTCACAGGCATGCACCTTAACGACTAAGCAATTTCTCCAGCCCCTGTTGTTTCTTTGTTTGTTTTTGTTTGTTTTGAGATAGGGTCTCACTTTAGCTAAGGCTGACCTGGAATTCACAATGATCCTCCTACCTCTGCGTCCCAAGTGCTGGGATTAAAGGTGACCACCACCACACCCTGCTCCTAATTTTTTTTTTTTTTTTTGGTTTTTTGAAGTAGGGTCTCACTCTAGCCCAGACTAACCTGGAATTCCCTATGTTGTCTCAGGGTGGCCTCGAACTCATGGTGATCCTCCTTTCTCTGTCTCCTGAGTGCTGAGATTAAAGGTGTGAGCCACCATGCCTGGCTCCTAAATTGTTTTTTGAAGGCAGGATTTCACTCTAGCCCAGGCTGACTTGGAAATCATCCTGTGGTCCTAGGCTGACCTTGAACTTATGGCAATCCTCCTATCTCAGCCTCCTGAGTGCTGGGACTAAAAGGTGTGCACCACCACACTTGGCTTACTGTACACCTTTTTTATATAAATATTTTATTTATTTATGAGAGAGAAAGAGACAGAGAGAGAGAAAGAGAGAATGAGCATACCAGGGCCTCTAGCCACCGCATACAAACTCCAGACACATGTGCCCCCTTGTGCATCTGGCTTACATGGGTCCTGGGGAATTGATCCCGGGTCCTTAGGTTTCACAGGCAAATGCTGTAACCCCTAAGCCATTTCCCCAGTCCCCCTGTACACCTTTTTAAAGATTTGGGTCTCTCATTGACTTGGAGGTCACCAATTAGACTACACTGGATGGCCAGCAAGCCACATGGATTCTCCCGTCCCTGTCTCCCAAATGCTGGAATTACAGGCGCACACCACCCGCATTTTTGTGTGGGTACTGGGGATCAGACGTAGGTCCTCATGCTTGAGATGTGAACACTATATCTCCACTACCATATTTCTTAAAGAAATAGTTTTTAATTTCCCAATCTTAGCATTTCTTAATCCACTGAAAACTAACATCAGCCTCCAACACTTCCCTCAGTGGGGCCTCCAATGATCTGCTTTCATAACTGAAGGGTTCTTGGTGTTAACTGCCCCTGTGATGTTCCTGGGGCTGAAACATTTCATCCCCATTATGTATTTTCCTGACAAGAGTCTTGTTCTCTGACTTGCTACCTCCTCATCTCTCTGGTCAGCTGTGTCTGCTCTGTCTCACCTCCCTCCTCCCCCACGCATGGACTCCTGTGACTCAGCCGTTGTCTGCATGACTAACATCCCCATGTTCCCCAGTGTGTACCTGCCTCTCTTCTGAGCCACAGGCCCATGTTTCTCTTCTTCTTCTTTTTAATTTAATTATTTAAGAGAGATAAAGAGGCAGAGAGAAAGAGAGAATGGGCGCGCCAGGGCCTCCAGCCCCTGCAAATGAACTCCAGATGCATGCACCCCCTTGTGCATCTGGCTTAAGTGGGTCCTGGAGAGTCGAACCAGGATCCTTTGGCTTTATAGGCAAATGCCTTGGCTGCTAAGCCATCTCTCCAGCCCTCTCTTCTTTTATTTACTCTTCTTGTAATCTTTTGATCACCTCAAAGTATAAAATCCAAGCTCACTGTTCTGCCCTTCCTTCAAATGTTTTATCTGTACCATCTAAGTGTCTACTACCGTCTACTCATACCCACCCCAGTGACAAGTCCTTCTGGTCCATGCCAGAGTCAGGAAGACAGGTCAATTCTGTCTTCTGCGTAAACCCCACGCTTGTCCGCCTCCCTCTGTCTTACCTGCCAATATCTTGGTTCACAGAACCAGGATTTCTCCTCAATAGAGTTGTAACAGCCACTTGACTGGCCTTCTGGCCTCCCCTGTGAGACTGTTCCTATAAGCTTCTTTCAGTACAGATCAGGTCACTTTGTCCCACTTCTTAAACCCTTCAGTGTTTCCCCTATTGGCCAGAAGTCAAGTGTGAATCAGAGTGCACCAGTTCCTCAGTGTACCTGAGCCCACCCAGTGTGCCCAGTTGCCCCAACCTCCTGCCCCAAGCTTCATACATTGGGCCTTGAACCTATCTTGCTCTCTCATGTTCTTGAGTGACATACGTGTGTTCCTTCTGCTTGCAATCATCTCCTTCTTCCTCCCCCTCCTTGTCCCTGTCATCCCCAAGACCCTCTTAACAGCATCCCTCCTGTTCTTTCCCGCCTGGTTCTGGGCTGTGGACAGGAGCACTTTCAGAATGCCTTTATCTTGTGTTTAGGACATGATGGCTTCATGTCTGCTCCTATAGCGGACCGGGAGCTGTTTGTGGCCCGAGCCACATCTTACTTGGACTTTTCGCAGAACGTCAGTGGGGGCCTGGCACGGAGGCAGGCGCTTCATCAGTGCAATGAGTCACTGACTGTGCAAGCGCACTTCTCATGCACGCCACTGTTTTCCTTCCTATGAGACTGTGAGCACTCGGTGGGACGGGCGTTCCTTCTTTGACCTCCCACACCCACACCCACATCAATGGCTGACATTGAAGAAATATTATTGAACATGGTTTGGGTTTACTCAAACTTTCTACCAGAAACCTCTCCCAGCGCAGAGGGATCAAGGTCTCTAACTAGTGCACAGCCACTTGGCAAAGCTCCCGTTTGACTCTACTTCCCCTAGTTATGACCTCTACCTAACCCTGCCTTTCCCGTCCCCTCCTTACATCTAAACTAGGAGAAAGTCTGGGCCCATAAAACTGGAGGCAGAATCTCCTGTTGGCTAAAAGTAGACATGTCTGATCCTAACCCAGACAGGATTAAGGTGCTTTTCATCCTTTTTTTGTAGTTTTTAAACTTTTTATTGATAACTTCCATACATACAGACAATATATCATGATCATAGCCCCTTCCCACCACCCTCCCTTTTCCCCTTTCTAAATCTGACCCGCCCCCCATCACACTGAAACCCTGCTTCTTTTCATCCAGTTTTACTTCAATTGACACATGATAACTGTTCACATTTCTGGGGCACAGTGTGACATTTCAGTACATGTGCACAGTGTATAGTGATCAAGCTGAGATAGGATACCTGTCACCTCAAATACGTATCATTTCTCTGTGGAAAGAACATTCAAAACCCCCTCAAAGCTATTTTGAAATACGTAATTTATTATTGTTAAATATGGTAGCCTTATTATTCTTCATCATCAAAATGAGGATCACATTTCTGCAGTTAAAACAAGGAGATACAGTAGGGCATGGTGGCACATGCCTCTAACTCTATTGTTTGGGAAACCAAGAAAGGAGGATCATAACTTCACCCTGGATAGCTATATAGAGAGATTCTATTTAAAAAAAAAAAAAAACAGGGCTAGAGAGATGGCCTAGCCATTAAGACACTTGCATGCAAAGCCAAAGGACCCAGGTTTGATTCCCCAGGACACATGTAAGCCAGATGCACAAGGTGGCAATGGCTGGCATGCCCATTCTCTCTCTCTCTTTTCATATATACATATGTATGTGTATTTAATCTTTCTTTAATAAATACATAAAAAATATTTTTAAAGCAGGGCTATGGAGATAGCTCAGTGGTAAAGCATTTGTCTCTCAAGCCTCTCAAGTATGAAGAACTGAGTTTGATCCCCGGTGCTGACATAAAAATACTTGGCACAGTTGTGTACTTCCACAGTTCCAGTGCAAGGGAGGTGGAGGTAGGATTCCCAAAGGTCGTTGGCTAGCCAGTCTAATCTAACTTGTGATTTCCAGGCCAGTTAAGACCTTGTCTCAAAAAGAAGTGTACAGCATACTTAAGGAACGCTATCCAAGGTTGTCCTCTGGTCTTTACATGCACCTGCACGCATGCACATTTAAAAAAAAAAGAGAGAGCCTTAAATTCTGAAACGCATTTGCACCATGAAGAGAAACAGTTCCTATTATCTCTCTCTACCCTGGCAAGCCTGAGAAGGGCCGATGCTGTCTGTCGTTGTGCATCCAAAGGGTCTGTGAGGCTGGATGGAGTTCACACCCCTCTCTGTCTGACCGGGCCGTCTCTGACATGTCTTAAGGATCCTGAAGTAGGATGCCTTCTGTAATTTCAGTGGTTTCTAAAGACGATAACAATGTTAGAAGTTTTTTACCACCCGTCCTTTGTCTCCCCTCCATATTATCCCCCTTCCACTGAACCCCATCTTCTTTCAACTAGCCCCTCTTCTATTTTGATGTCATCACTTTCCCCCCTCACAGTTATACAAGTCTTGCATCAATCGCTGTGAAGTCATGGATGTAATGGCCGCTTTGTGTTTGAAAGACAGCATTCTAAGGCACTCCTTCCCATCCTTTGGATCTTACAAAGAATGTTAGAAATTTTGATCACCTGAGTTTTCTGGGATATCTGTAAGCCGTCATCTCAGAATAGGATGGCCAGATGTTCTAGAGAGGGGCTTGGGCTCCAGCTGCAGTTACACAGCTCTCCCAGGCCCTGGTCTATCTCTCCTTGGAGCCTTCCATTTAGTATAGGCAATTGAAGGTCTATCTCAGGTCCCAGGACTGTATATTTACCTACACAGTATGTTTAGATAGTATTGATCCATGAACAAACATGTATTCTATGATCACACACGCTGTATATATTTAGGGATGTTTATATAAGTAAATATAACTTAAAAGAATTTATTAGATTATGAAATAATCACAACCAGAAACGTCAGTTCAAAGAATTTTTTTGAGGTAAGGGTCTCACTTTAGCCCGGGCTAACCTAGAATTCACTGTGTAGTCTCATGGTAGTCTTACATTCACAGCAATCTTCCTACCTCTGCCTCCCGAATGCTGGGATTAGAGGTGTGCACCACCATACCTGGCTTCAAAGAAATATTTTTCCTGAACCTTTTGAGAGTAAGTTGCCAGTCTAGTTCCCACCTGGTATTTATAGATACTTGATCCCAGTCTTCAGTGTATAATTCCTAAAAATCTCCTACAAAATCAAACCCAGTTATCAGAATCAAGAAGTCAAACATGTCTTACTGACCTTGGACCTTTGTTTTAGCTGCCCTAGTTGCCCTGCAATGCCCTGCGGAACAAAAGGATGCTGTTCAGAGTTGAGAGTTCTAATGATCTCTTGTCTCCCAATTGCAGTTCCCCAGTGTTTCCTTGACAGCCATGATTTTGGCACTTTTGAAGATTACTGGGCAGGTATTTTGTGGCACGTCCTGCAGACTGGTGTTTCCTCATGACTAATGCAGGTTAACCATCTCTGGCCAGAATCACAGAAGTGACCCCATGGTCTCATTACCTCCTATCACATGGGGTTCGGTTTCCGTCTGCCCCATTCCTTTGATCACTCAATTAAGGCCCTTACTGTATAGACATTTTCCCTAGATAATCAATAAGTGTTCTTTAGAAAGGGACTCCAGAAGCCGGGTGTGGTGGCGCATGCCTTTAATCCCAGCACTCGGGAGGCAGAGGTAGGAGGATTGCTGTGAGTTCAAGGCCACCCTGAGACTACATAGGGAATTCCAGGTCAGCCTGGGCTAGAGCAAGACTCTACCTCAAGAAAACAAAACAAAAAAAGGGGGGGGACTCTGAATCCTCCTTTCCTCATCCTGCTTTCAATTAATTCATTTATTTCCTTCTATCAGCATGGAGGCATGATATTCTATTTTATTTTAAGGGGTGTTACTGCAGTTACCTTCTCATTGCTAGAATAAAACACCCAACCAGAAGCAACGTATGGAAGGAGTTTATTTCAGCTTGTAGTCTCAAGGGGAAGTTTCATCGTGGCATGACAGAGCAAGGGTGGGCATCACATCTTGCCATAGTAGCTGGGAGGTAGCAGCAAGAGTGAGCTAGCTCTGGCAAGGGGAGCTTGGGTTATAACACTGTAATGCCTGCCTCAAGTCACACACCTCCTCCAGTGAGGCTTGACCTCCCAAACTGTCAGCAGCTGGGAACTGAGTATGAGGCTTAATCCCAACCACGTGAGACTATGGGGGACATTTCATATTCAAACTACTACTATCAAAATAACCAAATGATTGTTGTTCATTTTAATGATAAATGGTCTTCTGTTTGGCCAGTGTGAATTCATACCAGCAGTCTTTAGAAACTTTATGGAATGGACACACCTTTATAAAATTCATAATGGAAGCCCTTACCCTAAGTGTGATGGTTTGCGTATGAGGCCTACTGGAGGTGATTAATGGTGGATTTTCTCTTTGAGGTAGTGCTCCCATGATGGAAGGAATATCCATCTAAGAAGAGGATCAGGTACTGGAGCCTGCTTTATTTATTTTTATTTTTACTTTTATTTTTTACTTTTTAATTTTTTTAATTTTAGAGAGAGTGAGACAGAGAAACAGAGAGACAGAGAGAGAAAGAGAGAATTGCCCAAGGGTCTCAGCCACTGAAGCCAAATTCCAGATGTTTGCGCCACCTAGTGGGCATGTGTAACCTTGCACTTGCCTCACCTTTGTGCATCTGGCTTACGTGGGTTCTGGAGAGTTGAACATGGTTCCTTAGGCTTCCCAGGCATGCGTTTTAACTACTAAGCCATCTCTCTAGCCTGAGCCTGCGTTTTTTTCCACATAGAAGGACATAGCAAGAGGATGAGAAAAGGCCCTCAGCACAAGTTGACTTAGGTAGGAGATTGGGATTCTCAGCCTCCAGCACTGTGGAAAATACATGTCTGTAGGTTAAGCCACACCATCTACAGTATTTTGTTACAGCAGCTGCAGGTGACTAAGACAGTGTCTGAATGTGTTTGTACATATGTTCTCATAGATGCATATTTAAATCTACACTATTTTTTTTCTTGGTTTTTTGAGGTGGGGGGGTCTCACTGTAGGGTGACCTGGAATTCACTATGTAGTTTCAGGGTGGCCTTGAACTCACGGTGATCCTCCTACCTCTGCCTCCCAGTTTCTGGGACCAAAGGCTTGTGCCACCACACCTGACTAAATCTACACTTTTACCTACATCTATATACATGTTGAAAATCAGGAGTGTACACCTCTGATACTCAGCATCTCTGAGTTTATTCCAGCTTCCTTCTTTTCCATGCTTGCAACTCCTTTCCCTAGCAGTGTAAACACTGACATCCACTATCTTAATGGATGATGACATTTGAGGTTTCTTGACTTATTAGAGGGTTATGTCCTGATAAACCCATCACTGAGTTGAAAATATTATAGTCCAAAATGCTTGCAATCATTTCCTAACACTAACCTATCAAATGTCAGACTTAGCAACACAGCACACTGTAGGGAGTCGCAGGTGTTTCCCCTCATGATTACGGGGCCGGTGGGGAACTGTGACACTGCCTAGCTTTGAGTGTCATGCTACATATACCTAGCCCAGCAAAAGATCCACATGCGAAATTTGGAGTGCCAAGTCTATTAAAGAGGCATTTTTTTTCTGCACTGTTATAAAGTTGACAAATTGTAAGTGGAGCCATCAGAAATTGGAGACCATCTGTACTCATTCATTTGTTGTTCTACCCTCCATATGTAGCACCTCACTTCTGCCGTCCACAGCTCCCCCAAGGAAGCAGTAATGTGGGCACTACCATGAAACACCAGGCTGCTGATGCACTGGGTCTGCCTCCTCACTAGGCTGGGGTCTGGGACACCCTTGCTGGGTAGTCCCCAGGCCTGAATGTCCTCTGCTCCCTGTTCACACATGCTCAAGGCTGCCCACTCAGAGAAGTACTTTTCCTCAACCCTAGACAAATTCTCTCCCCTGTGTCCTCCCTTACCTAACTTGAGTCCTGCTCCAAGCCAAAACCCTCCCCCATTGCTCCTTACCTAGTCCTGCCCCGCTAACCACTAATGACTTTAGAACTAAATTGATCAGGAAGAGAAAGAAAGGGAATAGGGGCAAGGAGAGCAAATTCATTATACATATTTCCCCCAATTATTTTAGTAATACAAAGTGAATTGGAGAATACTTTGGGAAATACAGACAAAGAAAAAGACAAAGGTCTCCATTAATTCTTCCACCTACAGAAAACACTTTCCTTCCAAAAAGTGCCCGAATCAAGCAAATAAATTATTTTAGAAAAGAAATGAAGCAGCCGGGTGTGGTGGTGCACGCCTTTAATCCCAGCACTCGAGAGGCAGAGGTAGGAGGATCGCCGTGAGTTCAAGGCCACCCTGAGACTCCATAGTGAATTCCAGGTCAGCCTGGGCTAGAGTGAGACCCTACCTCGAAAAACCAAAAAAAAAAAAAAAAAGAAAGAAAAAAAAAAAGAAAGAAAGAAAGAAAGAAAGAAAAGCAATGAAGCTACTAGGTTTCTTTTCTGTTTGTTTTTTGTTGACGAAGGACCACATCCCCATGGTTGGAAACTTGACCCTGAGCTGGTGTGCCCTCCCTGCGTTCTATATGCCTGTGCGGCAGATGTGTGCTCTGTTTCTCCATATGGCTAGACTCTTACCTTTCTGGAAAATGTCCTATGAATCTTTTTGTTCTGCAATATCCTATAAAATATGAACTTTCCAAGCATTTCTGTACTTGGGCTCTTCCAAAGTATAATTTTAGGTGACTGCGTGGTCTCCTATTGAATGTGGGTGACGTGTTGTTGGCTAGCCACCGTCATGACTGTTGTCAGTGAAGCTTGATTTGTAACGTTCACCATCAGCCTTGGCCTGGCCCTGCCAGCAGAATCAGGAAGTCACCCAGTGCGATAGGCAGGTCAGCCGTTCTCCCTGGGTGATAATGGCCTTTTGAACTGCAGCTGGGCGCAGCAAGGGAGGCTTACTTTCTTCACTGTCCCATGTTCCACAGGTGGGTGGCTAAACCAGCTTTGAGTTACATTCTAGACTACAAAAGACAAAAATGCTGAAACCCAGTCCCTGAGAGGACAACTCTCACAAGATTTAATTGAAGACCCCACCCACTGGGTTCTTCTTTTTTTTTTTTTTTTTTTAGTCTGTCCTTAATTTAATTTAATTTTTTGTAGACTTTTTTATTGAAAACTTCCAGAATTATAGACAATAAACCGTGATAATTCCCTCCCCGCTCACATTCTCCCCTTCACAAATCCACTCTCCATCATACCCCCTCCCCCTCTCAATTAGTCTCTCTTCTATTCTGATATCATCAGCTTTTCCTGTTATGAGGGTCCTGTGTAGGTAGTATCAGGCATTGTGAGGTCATGGATATCCAGGCCATTTTGTGTCTGGAAGAATGCACTGTAAGCAGTCCTACTCTTCCTTTGGCTCTTACATTCTTTCCGCCACCTCCTTTCCATGGACCCTGAGCCTTGGAAGGTGTGATAGAGATGTTTCAGTGCTGAACACTCCTCTGTCACTGCCCAGCACTATGGTGCCTTTTGAGTCATCCCAGAGGTCACTTCCATCTGAAAAGAGAAGCTTCTCCAACCCGAAAGTGAGAGCAGCATTAATATATGAGTGTAAATGTTAAGAGAAGTGCTTAGAGGGCAGTTTGGTGAGCATGATGTATGCATTTAGCCAGACACCAGCAGGCATTACACCCCTAGGGCTCATGACCTCCAAGGTCATTCATAGGTTTTCAGTACCAGGCAAGTATTCCCTCCTGTCAAACAGGCCTCCAGTACACTTGGTTTGTTTCCCCATAACAGGCACGCCACTATTGCACCTGTTGGCTCATTTGGCCTGGCTGGCCAAAATTAAGGCTTCCAGTCAGGGTCCACTGTTGTTTCTCTCTACCGATGACTTCTCTTTCCCATAGGGCTGAATGCAGCATAGCTTTTCCCAGCTTTCTGTCAACTGGTCTACAGGGAGGAGGATTTCAGCTCGGTTCCAGCTTTATTTCTCCATGATCTTGCAGCCCAGGCATGTGTAGTCTTCAGCAATAGAGTCTTACCATTTATTCCTGGTGGGAATCCAAGAGCCTTGGCAATGGCCTGCAATAGTTTGGAGCATCAGGGACCTCCCTGTCCAACAACTCACCAGTAGGTATTCTGTCTCTGGCATTTAAATTTTTCTAGTAACAATCTATGGCCTCTGGGTGTGCCATTGTCCCAAAATGTAGGTTTCTACATGACTATTCATACCCTCTTAAATTTTGACTAACCCTCCCCCCACTCTTTCTTTACTCAGTCTCTTCCCCTGACCTCATTTAGGCCATTTCACACCCAGTAATATGCTCATCTATTTACATATATACAATAACATCCCCTTCAGTCTTCCTCTCTCCTTCTCCCTTATAGCCCCTTGCTAGCTTACAGGCCTCTGCTACCAATTTTTACTCCAACTCACGTACAAGTCTAACAATTTGTAGCTAGGATCAACATATGAGAGAGAACATGCAACATTTGGCTTGCCCCACTTAGTATAATCCTTTCCAGATGCATCCATTTTCCTGCAAGTTTCATCATTTCACTTTTCTTTACCTCTGACTAGGACTCCATTTTATAAATGCACCACATCTTCATTATTCATCCATCAGTTGAGAGACATCTAGGCAGGTTCCATTTCCTAGCTATTGTGAATAGAGCAGCAATAAACATGGATGTGCAAGTATCTCTAAGGTAATGAGACGAGTCCTTAGGATATATACCTAGGAGTGGTATAGCTGGGTCATATGGTAAATCTATTTTTAGCTGTCTCAGGAACCTCTACACTGATTTCCACAATGGTTGTGCCAGTTTAAATTCCCACCAACAGTGTAGAAGGGTTTCTCTTTTCCACATCCTTGCCAGCATTTATTGTCATTTTTTTTTCATGATTCTGACAGGCATGAGAAGGAATCTCAAAGTAGTTTTAATTTGCATTTCCCTGATGGCTAAGGATGTAGAACATTTTTATAAATGTTTGTAGGCCATTTGTATTTCTTCCTTTGAAAATCATTGTTGTTAGTTCTTTCGTGGAGGTCTGGTAAAATTCACCTGTGAATCCATCTGGGCAAGACTTCGTCAGTTGGGAGATTTTTTTTTAAAAATATTTTTATTATTTATTTATTTGAGAGAGAGAAGCAGAGAGGGGGGGGCAGAGGGAGAGGGAAAGGGAGAGAATGGGCACACCAGGGCCTACAGCCACTGCAAACAAACTCCAGATGTATGCGTCCCCCTTGTGCATCTGGCTTACATGGGTCCTGGAGAGTTGAAGCTGGGTCCTTTGGCTTTGCAGGCAAATGCCTTGACCACTAAGCCATCTTTCCAGCCCAAGTTGGGAGATTTTTTTATAACTGTTTTACTCTCCATGCTTGTCTGTTGAAATGGTTTATCTCATCTTGATTTAATTTTGGCAGGTCAGTCAGGTGTGATGGTACATGAGGCAGAGGTAGGAGGATTACTGTGAGTTCAAGGCCACCCTGAGTCTACTGAGTGAATTCCAGGTCAGTCTGGGCTAGAGCAAGACCCTACCTCAAAAAACCAAAATGAATAAATAAATAATAAATAAATAAATAAATAAATAAAACTTTAGTAGGTCATATAAATCAAGGAAATCATCCATTTTTTTTCAGATTTTCAAACTTAGTGGAGTATAGGTTCTTAAAGTATGTCCTTATGATTTTCTGAATTTCATAGGTATCTATTGTAATTGTGCCTTTTTCATCTCTAATTTTATTGATTTGTGTCTCTTCTCTCTTTCTTCTGGTCAGGGTTGCTAAGGGTTTATCAATTTTATTTATCCTTTCAAAGAATCAACTCTTTGTTTCATTGATTCTTTGTATTGTGTTTTGGTTTCTAATTCATTAATTTCTGTCCTGATCTTTATTATTTATTCCTGTCTACTGATTTTTTTTTTTTTGTTTGCCTTGTTCTTCTTTTCCAAGGCCTTAAGTTGAAGCATTAAGTTGTTTACTTGCGACCTTTCTAATTTCTTAGTGTAGGCACTTAAAGCTATAAATTTCCCTCTTAGGACTGCCTTCATTGTGTCCCAAAGGTTTTGGCATGTTGTGCTCTCATTATCATGTGATTCTATAAATTTTTCAATTTCCTTCTTGATTTCTTCATTGGCCCATTCATCATTTAGTAGTGTAATGTTTAGTTTCCATGATTTTGTCTATGCTCTATAGCTGTTCTTGCTGTTGATGTATAGTTTAATCCCATTGTGATCAGATAGAGTGCAAGGAATTATTTTAATTTTAATTTTGTTAAGGTTTGCTTTATGTCCTAATATATGGTCTATTTTAGAGAATGTTCCATGTGCTGCTGAAAAGTATGTGTATTCTTGAGCATTTAGATGGAATGTTCTGCAGATATCTGTTAGGTCCATCTGTTGTATGAGCTCATTTAATCCAGTTGCTTCTCTGTTTCTTTTTCCAGGATGACCTGTCAATTGATGCGAGTGGGGTGTTGAAGTCACCCACTACAACTGTGTTTGGTATTATCTGTGACCTTAATCCTACTAATTTATTTGATGAAATTGGGAGCCCCCATGTTGGGTGCATATGCGTTTAGAATTGTAATGTCCTCCGGTTGGAGTGTGCCTTTAATCAATATAAAGTGATCTTCTTTATCTTTCCTCACTAATGTTGGTTTGAACTCTACCTTGTCAGATATTAGGATAGCAACCGCTGCTTGTTTTCTAGGCCCATTTGCTTAGAATACTGTTTTCCATCCTTTTACCCTAAGATAGTGTTCATATGTTACAGAAAGGTGAATTTCTTGGAGGGAATAAATAGAAGGATCCTGCTTCTTCTTTTTAAAAAAATTTTGTGGTTTTTGAGGTAGGGTCTCACTTTAGGCCAGGCTGACCTGGAATTCACTATGTAGTCTCAGAGTGCTCTCCAACTCACGGCAGTCCTCCTACCTCTGCCTCCTGACTGCTGGGATTAAAGACGTGTGTCACGACACCCAGGTAGAATCTTGCTTTTTAACACAGTCTGCAAGCCTGTGTCTTTTGGTTGGGGCATTGAGGCTGTTGATATTAAGAGTTATTATTGAAAGTGGACATTTATTCTTGCCATTCTTCTTGTTTTGTAGTTCTTCCTGTTTTTCCTTTAATCTTGTGTATTAACTATTATTTGAGTGTGGTTTATTTTTTTCTGTTTCCTTTTGTGTGTGCTTTTCTTTCTCTTCAGAATGTAGGATCCCTTCAAGTATTTTCTATAGAGCTGGTTTAGTGGTCATATATTCCTTTAGCCCGTTTTTGTTGTGGAATGTCCTGACTTCTCTGTCAATTTGGATAGGTAGCTTTGCTGGATAAATTAATCTTAGTTGACAGTTGTCTTCTTTCAGAACTTGGAATACATCATTCCAAGCCCTTCTGGCTTTTAAAGTTTGTGTTGTATAATACACTGTTATCCTGAAGGGCTTGCCTTTGTATATGACTTGATTTTTCTCTCTAACTGCTTTCAATATATTTTCTTTGGCTTGTGTGTTTTGTAGTTTAATTATAATATGGTGGTGAGTGTTTCTTTCCTGATTTTGCCTGATGTTCTATAGGCTCCCTGTATCTGCATTGGCATCACTTTTCCTATTTGGAGGAAATATTCTATGATTTTATTGAAAATGCCTACTATGCCTTAGAGTGAAATTCTTCTCCTTCTACTATACCCTGGATTCTTATGTTTGATCTCTTCATAGTGTCCTGAATGTCTTGAAATTCCCATTCATGCCTTCCTATTAGCTTGTCTTTCTCTTTGTTGGACTGTATTAGATCTGCCCCCTGGTCTTCTCATTTAGATATTCTGTCCTCTCCTTCATCTATTCTACTGGTGAGACTTTCCACAGAGTTTTCTATCTGACTTACCTGTTTTTCATTTGTAGTATTTCTGATTGATATTTTTTTCATTATTTCTATTCCCTTACTCATGTCTTTTATTGACCTCCTTATGTGAGTAAGTGGGTTTCCTGTGTTTTCCTGGGATTCCTTCAGGAGTTTGTTTTCTTATTTGATTCCCTTGATTTCTTACTTGATTTTTTTCAGCATAGATATAATCATTTTCTTGAAATCTTTTTCAAGTATTTCATCTAAATTGGTCTCACTAGAGGTCACTTCTGATGGAGTTATAATTGTTGGTGGAATGGTATTGTCTTGATTTTTTTTTTGTGTGTTTCTTCTATTATAATGTGGAGGTTTTTGCATCTTGAGTGATACTTGGGTTTTCTAATTATTCATAGTATTCTCAATATGTAAATCCAACATTATATATCTTCAGGGTAGGACTTTAAGGTGCCAGATGTGGCTCTTATATTATTCCCAGAGTAACAGCAGAAGTGGCCTTAGGTGTTGGGTTTGTGGGCTATGCAAGTATTATAGTAGGCTGGGTATTGCAAATTACTGGCAAATTCTAAAATTCAACTGAGCAATATACGTATTCAATCAAAACCAACATGGAGTATTTATACAAGAGTGGGGATTAAAACAAACAGATAATCTAGTAATGCCAAAGTCCCTCAGGATGTCCACACCCTTAATTCTGTCAACTGGGAGGCTGAGATTTCTGGTCTGAAATGGGTTCCAGATCATGCTGGGGCCGAGTGAGACCCTGCCCCCAATAATGACAGGAGAAAAAGACAAAGGCCCTATGAAGCAGGAACCATCAAAGGCAACAGTAGTCAACACTAAAATACATCTTATTTGAGAATGGTAAAGCTGACCAAGAACACATCAATCAAATGTAACACATAGCCTGCCCTGAGATGAAGGTGAGATTAGCACTTCAAGAGCAGGCCTATGTGCCTGGCTTTGTGTAAGTAGGCCCTGTTACCTATTGGGATGGCTTCCAATCTCATCTATGCTGACTGCCCACCTTGATCCCTCTCTGCTGCACTGTGGACTCGGTTAGACTGTGTGGCCCACTGGACCTGGTGTTCTGATCGGCTGTGCTGGACGCCTTGTGGCTGGGGGTGGGGGGTGGGGTGGTGGATGAGCTCTCAGGTGGTTCACGGCACTGGCAGTTGGGGGAAGGGAGGCTGTGGAGTTGTACTGGAGCTGCTCAACTGGTCCTGTTTGTCTTCTCCTTCAACAGCTGCTCAGATGATCCCTGCTATCTCCCCCTTCCCCTTCGGGTCTCTTGACTTTGCGAGTAGGCTGCTGGGAGTGGAAATCCCTTCACCCGGCTTTTGCTCCTGCAGCTCTGCATGGGCCAGACCTGGCAGGTGCACAGACCGGGCCACCGGGGCCTCCGCATGATTCTGGCTGGTTTTCTGCTTGCTGGAAGCTCTGAGTTTCTCCTGCTTCTCTGCTATGGTTGATAGTTTCTTATACACCTTCACTTTTAGCAGAAGAATGCCTTTTGCTGTTTTTCTGCTTATTTCCCTCCTTAGGTTGCTTTGGCATGGCTACTACCCAGAAGTCCCCCGATGGGTTCTTGAATTCCTTTCCCTCCTCAAGAATATAAAAGGCTTGAGGGAGGGACAGGAGAAAAAGAAAAGATTCTTAAACATATTGTTTTGTTTTGTTTTGGGAACTTTTTGGAAGTAACCGGGGCTGGAGGCCACTACTATCGCCCTCAGGCAGGACAGAGTCGGGAACACTGCCCCGGCTCCTGGGACTGGCAGCCAGGCAAACAAGCCACTTGTCTTGCCACACTGAAGAAAGCATGCTAGGGCAGCCTCTGAATGCCGAGTCCTCTTTGGGCTGATGGGGGGCACACAGGAGAGAAGTCTGCATGGGATCCAGTGGGTGCAAGTGATAGGCAGGAGATGGGGATCTTAGGAACTGGAAGCTAGAGGTAGACCCTACATCCCGGTGGGTCTGAGGGCGGCTCCAACCAAGTCAGGGGGCCACAGGGAAGTATTTCAGATGCGGTGGTCTCCTAAGAACCTGCAGGAGCTCCACAGGAAGTCAGCTCTTCCATACACCAAGGCTAGCAAGGGGAGCCAAGGCCAGCAACAGCAGTTCCTGTTCACAAAAGTCCTGCCTGTCACTTTGACATCACCATCCACACACCCTGACCCCAGTGGGTCAAACACACCTAAGCAGGCGTTGGTGGGGGGGAAGGAGGAAAAGCAGAAGGCGGATGAAGAAGCCAGCCATGGTCCAGTTGATCTCCCTCAGGCTCTGGCTTAGTGGTGGATGGGAGATTGGTTACAAAACTGGGTAGAGGGTTTTTATTCATCTTGGACCAATTTAATTCCAGAATTAGGGCTGTTTTCTACTGAAGTCCTTTCAGACTGTCTATTCCCCAAGAGCGAGGACAAAGTCATTAGGTCGGCAGAGTTTTCATCAGGACAAGGGGGTTTTATCCTGGTGAGTTTCTGGGGACACTGGAAACAAAGGTAGGGTTGACTGTTGACACTTCTCATGAGCAGTGTGGTCAAAATACCTGTTCCTCACAGCAAGAGCATGGCTTCATCAATGGAGGTTTACTTCTCTCTTCTGAGCAGAAGTCCAATGACAGAGCTCGTTTGCATCTGTCCTTTCTCACCCGGCCTCATAGAATCAGCAGTGTTTCCAACCTGGTCAACCAGATGACTGCTCCGGATCCAAACATGGCCTCTTCACGTGGAAAACAGGGTGTTTCAGGCTCTCCTCACACTATGCTGATAACAGAGAGAAAAATCTCTTTTGGAAGTCCTCCAACAAACCCAACCTATGACCTTAGGACAGAACTGGGTCACATAACCACCCCTCCCAACACATTCTTGAATGTTTTTGTTTCCTTATTTCCCAAGATCCAAGCCACTATAAACTACGATAGGGCCTCCACCCATAAACTGTCCATCTCACCCAAAGAGGCCATCAATTGCCTAGTTGTCCAAGCAGGTGTGTTTATCTCATAGCCCTTGTTCCTGATTTCTAGATCAGTGAATCCTACAATCCCTTCCTTGTCCTCGTATGGAGTTTCCTTTCCTGGTCTCCCATGTCTCCACCACTCTTGAGAACACACCAGGTCTCCCATGTCTCTAGTACGCTTCCTTTGTAAACACTCACGGATTGAGCTGCTACCTGGATGACGAATATCATCACCAGTTCAGAGTTTATCTTTGGCCTCTTTTCCAAGCTCCATATTCCATATTTTTTTGTTGTTGTTATTTTTATTTATTTATTTGAGAGCGACAGAGAAAGAAAGAGGCAGAGAGAGATAAAGAGAGAGAGTGAGAATGGGCGCACCAGGACCTCCAGCCACTGCAAATGAACTCCAGATGTGTGCGCCCCCTTGTGCATCTGGCTAACGTGGATCCTGGAGAATTGAGCCTTGAACCGGGGTCCTTAGGCTTCACAGGCAAGCGCTTAACCACTAAGCCATCTCTCCCGCCCATATTCCATATTTTTAATTTCTTTTTAAAATATATTCTTATTTATTTTTATTTATTTGCAAGGGGAGGGGGGAGAGGGAGAGAATAGGCACACAGGAGCCTCCTGTCCCTGCAAACGAACTCCAGATATGTACGCCACTTTGTGCATCTGGCTTTACATGGGTACTCGGGAACGGAACATGGATTGTTAGGTTTTGCAAGCAAGTGCTTTAATCATTGAGCCATATCTTCAGTCCCGTATATATATATTTTTTATTTTTTTTTGTTCATTTTTATTTGTTTATTTGAGAGCGACAGAGAGAGAAAGCAGCAGATAGAGAGAGATAGAGAATGGGCATGCCAGGGCTTCCAGCCACTGTAAACGAACTCCAGATGCGTGCACCCCCTTGTGCATCTGGCTAACGTGGGTCCTGGAGATTCCAGCTTCGAACCGGGGTCCTTAGGCTTCACAGGCAAGCGCTTAACCGCTAAGCCATCTCTCCAGCCCCTGTATATTTTTTAAAAAATATTTTTATTTATTTATTTGACAGAGAGAAAGAGGCAGAAAGAGAGTGAGAGAGAGAGAGAGAAAATGGGCACTCCAGGGCCTCCAGCAACTGTAAACGAACTCCAGACGCATGCGCTACCTTACGCACCTGGCTTACATGGGTCCTGGGGAATCAAACCTGGGTTCCTTGGTTTTGCAGCAAGTGCCTTAACTGCTAAGCCATCCCTCGAGCCCCCATATATTTAATTGCAGTGTAACATATGTATGCGCATAGCCCTAGCATGAAAAATCAAGGCTACTGCTTTCCCTTTATACCAAACCTGGTCTTGATGGACTCTTTATTTCCCTTAAAAGCAGCATCTCCACCTTCTATTCACCCAAGCTAGAGACCTGAGCACTGTCCTCCTTATCACGGCCACCATCAAGTCATGCCAGTTTGACCTCCTAGCTCTATTTCAGAATTGTCATCTTTCCCAACTCCACCTACATGGGTCCTATTGCAAGTCTTGCCAGGAGAGTTGCGACAGCCACGGAAGTGCTGCCCCTGCCCCATTCTTTCTGCTTTGGATAAAAACATAATGCCTATAACTGTGGCAGCCACTTTGCAAGCATGAGGTGATATGTGTGACAGCTAAAAGGCAGGACACTGAGGATGGCAATAGGAAGACAAACGAGATCTGCTTCCTTGTCAGCCCCTGAATCAATAGCAGGCAGGAGCCATGTGCCATGAGGTCATATGTGTCTGTCCCACTTAAGCTCCTGCTAATTGCGTCGTCATGAGGCATCCCTCACTGAATGGAGTGATGGAGAGAGCAGTGTGAACAAACTTACGACATGCAGAAATGACGACCTATTTTAGTGGGAGGGACAGTTTTTTAGGGGAATGGCCAAATTATTATTTAGCATTGGTATTGCTGCTGGGTAATGTGTTCAATAGATAGATTCCATGCTCGTCTGTCTGTAGCAAGACTCTCCGATCCTCATTTGTGTCTTTCTCTTGAAACTGCTTGGAATGGCTTGTCTTGTTTCGGGTGCCGAGGCATTCTAAGCAAGTGCCCTACCCCTCGCCTACATTTCCAGCTGCTTTGAAAGTTTAAAAGATATTTTTTAATTTATTTACTTATTTGAGAGAGTAAGGGGGCTCAGATAGAGAATGGGCACACCAGGGCCTCTAGCCACTGCAAATGAACTCCAGACACATGTGCTACCATGTGCATCTGGCTTCCCTGGGTACTGGGGACTCGAACCTGGGTCCTTAGACTTCACAGGCAAATTCCTTAACTGCTAAGCAATCTCTCCAGCCCTGAATTTTTAATATACATCAGTACTTTGAGTAATTTTGTGGGAGGTGTTTTAAAATAGTCACTTCAAACACCCATGGGTCAAAATAAGTGCATTACATAGTACCATCCTAGAATATAATCACTGCAATGTGTTGTCCCGCTGTCATTCATGATCCATGGCTGTCTCCCACGACTGAGGTACAAAGTCCATCTTGAGGGGCAGGAGTGGTAATCTGGTTGGAAGCAGGGCTGGTGGACTTGTCTGGAAGCACTACATGTTTCTAATTGCTGCTGTTGGTTGCTTAGGGGAACCACCAAGCAGAATCCCTATGTTGCCAGCAGAGAGGAAGTCGAAAATGAGCTCTAGACAAGGGAGAGACTAGATAGAGGTCCAGAGGCTAATGAGGGACAGTGCAGAGCCCTGGGCACATCCCGGTTCAGAAACGCAGGCTGATTTGAGTACAGTTGACAGTATAGCACGCTGGCTGGACTGATTGTCAAATGGGAATGAAGAGTTGAGCTTCTGTCACCAAATACAAATCCCTGGGACCAGCCACCAAGAATCTTACAGTTCATAATCACTGATTACCCCCAAAATAGTGGGGTTCCCGCCTTCACCTTTACCCTTCTGCCAACTTCCCCAGAGGTGGCTGTTCTGACAGTATTGTCCACGCCTTATGAGACTCGCTGTGGCTGGTTAGTTTCTTCTGACCAAGTGGTCTAAGGTCTGAGTGTTTGAGAACTGAGCATGTTAGGCAAGCAAACAGAAAATCACGGTAAGTGCTCCATGGCTGTTGCCCTCGGGGGGAAATAGCATCTTTTGTTCATGTCATTCTTTCTGCTATGGATCCCATGGCTCTTCAAAGAAGGGTGTTAGAGGGTGGGCATTGCCTCCTCCAGACGCTGTTATCATGAACATTCCAGGAACACATGAACTGTTGGAGGCCACTCCCTAGGATCACCAAGCTCCAGCCATCTCTGTCTGACTGGTTCTTCGGGATGGGACGAGACTTCATAGTTGAGGTTACAGCAGCCTCTAGGGGTTGCCACGGATTACTGAGTGCTTGGTACCTTGCCTGGGACCTTGAAGGCTGGAGTTCTTGTGGTTTCCTCCAGGTGTCACCAGAGAGCACAGAGGGTCCAGACCACGGGCTGACCACGCTCTGGAACTGGTTAGAGAAAGGCCTAAAGAACTGTGGGCAGTCAGCTTGACCAGACCCACCTAGAAATTACCCCCATCCTAAGTGTGCGCGTGCACACGTGTGTGTGACAATGTGAGCATGCACACCATCTCCTGTTCCGATGGGCCCACATTCATGACATCACCCCTCTCCCCGAAACCCCCTAAGCTCCCCCAGTTCTTCCTCGTTCCCTAAACGTTCCCGTCTCGCCATCTCCAAACACAGGCATGGAGGCCCTAGAGGCTGTTGCTAAGGCACCTTCAGCTTTTTCCTGAGGCTACCAGCCGGACCTGCACGTTCCAGATCTTTCGATTCTGCTCAAGATCAAATCCAGTCCTGTCACTCTCTCCTGGAGTCTCCAGCAACTTCTCACTGCCCCTAGAGGACGGTGAAACCCCCTAAACGTCCTCTGCCTTGGCTCTCCTGACCAGCTCTCTTGTCAGAGGGGATTCTGTCAGCACTTCCCGTGCTGGACTCGCTCACTCCTGACCACACCACGGTCCCCTCTGGTCTGTGTGTGGTTGCGTGTACATGGGAGTGGCTGGGTGTGGGTTAGCGCGTGCCTGAGTCAGCATGCACTATTTAGCAGGGCCCCTGTGATTTGTCCCCTGCAGATACTCTGCAGGGCGCTGAAGAAGTTTAAGGCACCGCTCCTGCTTTCTCAGAGTCCCTTGTTTACCTTCTAGTTGGGTAGGTAGGATACGAATGCGAGAAACAACCAGGAAACAAACTAGAGGCTGCATACTGCTGCTTGTTGGCTGATCTTTAAACGTGTCTTGGCCCAGACAGGTGCGGTTTTCCAATTTTGGAGATTGTGTTAAAATATACATAACATGAAATTTACCACTGGAGGGCTGGAGAGAGAACTCAGTGGGCAAGAGCGCTTCCTGTGAAAGCGTTGAGGGTCTGAGGAGGCATGCAAAGGCTGCTGGAGTTTGATCCACTGGGGAGCACATAAAACAGCTGGACATGGCCGCTCACATAAGTAATTCCAGGCCTGTAGATGAGCAGAGACCCAAGGGTCACTAGAGCTCGTGAAAAGCCAGCAAGCTCTTGGATCAGTAAAAGACTCCCGCTTAAGTAAGAAGAGCGGGCTGAAGGGCCGGAGAGATGGCTTCGCAGTTAAGGTGACTGCCTGCGCCTGTTCCAATCCTCCAGATCACACTTATAGCCACACGCAACAGTGACGCAAGCGTGCCATGCCTCGCGTGCCCACAAGGGAGAGAGAGCGCATCTGGAGTTGGTTCACAGTGCCTGAAAGACCCTGGCCAATTTACCATTGGACCATTTTTAAGTATCACTTTCCATCTCTAGAATGCTTTATCTTGCATACGTGTCCCTATTAGACAGTAACTGTCATTTCCCTACTCTCCCCAGACCCTGGCAACCATAGTGCCTATGATTGTAGCTATCCCAGCACGTCACACATGCGCAATATTTATCCTTTTGCGATAAACAGATAACACTTAGCTTATCTATTCACCCATCAGGATGCATCTGGGTCACTTCCATACCTTTTGTTTTGTTTTGTTTTGTTTTGTTTTTCAAGGTAAGGTGTCACCCTAGCCTAAAATGACCTGGAACTCACTCTGTAGTCACAGTCTACCCTTGAACTCACAGCAGTAGGACTAAAGGTGTGCAGCACCATGCCTGGCTTGCTTCCCACACTTTCGACTCTTGTGAACAACGCTACTATGAACATAGGTGTGCATATAGCTTTTCAAAACCCTGCTGTCAGTTTTGGGGGCTACATACCCAGGATTGAAACTGCTAGATCATATTTTAGTTCTCTTTTTATTTATTTTCTTTTGAGGAAGTAACATGCCATTTTCCACAGTGGCTGTACCATTTTCTACTTCTACCAGTAGTACTCAAGTTTCCAGCTTCTCTATATCCTCATCAACAACATTTTTTTTTTTTCTTGTTTTTCGAAGTAGGGTCTCACTCTAGCCCAGGCTGACCTGGAATTCACTATGTAGTCTCAGGATGGCCTTGAACTCACAGTGATCCTCCTACCTCTGCCTCCCAAGTGCTGGGATTAAAGGCGTGCGCCACCACGCACGGCATCCTCATCAACATTTTTTATCTTCTGCTTTTTTTTTCTTTTTTTTTTTTTTTGTTTTTTTACAGTAACCATCATAATGGGTGCGAAGTGGCCAACAATTTCAACCTTTTCTTGTAGCGGTTGCCAATGTGTACAAATCAGACTTCTGTTTTCTTGGTGTTTAATCCAGATTTCCGGTTCATTTAAAAATCCATGAAACTCTGCTGGGTGGGCCCGAGCCTGTTTGTTCTCGTGCCTGGTGACAATTGGCTGGAGCCAGGCGGCAGCTGCACCCCTGGCACAGGGCAAGGCCTGCCCGTCCATCTCATCTCACCACCTCTCTGCATGGGCTCCTACGCACAGAGCCGGGGCACTGCTTCTCCCGGCGGGGCTGTCGCCTTCCCATAAGACAGTCTGGAAGAGAGGGCCATTTCTTGTTTCCACCTTCCATGAAAGATGCTGACAGGACGACTGGCTGCACAGGCAGAGAGTGTGCACTGCTAGTATTCAACTTGCCCTCACTGCTCTGCACACGCGAGGCTTCCCTTCCCGGGTCTGCAGGCTTCTGGCTCTGTGATCCAGGCTACCTATCTATCTATCTATCTGTGTGTGTGTGTGTGTGTGTGTGTGTGTGTATACATACACACACTATGGTGAATCTCAGCCACTAGATATTTGGAGACAAGGGCTGTGTCCATGGGGCAGTGTGAGAAAGGAAGCAAAATTCCACCTCTGCTTTGTAAGATGACATATTAGGCAGGGTTGCCATTAGTCCCATGACCTGGGACTTAAGCAAGAGAAGTTCATTGTCTCGCGGTTCAAGAGGCTAGACATCTGAAATGGAGACGTCCTCGCGTTTGCCTGCTGGGACCTGTCTCCTTGGCTTACAGACAGCCACCTTCTCACTGTGTCCTCGAGTTTTCTCTCTATACCCGGTCTGTGTCCCAGTTTCCTTTTCTTACCATGACATCAGTTTTATTGGATTAGGGCCCACCCATTGGAACTCATTTTATTTAATTGCTTCTTGAAAAACAGTCTCTGAATATAATCATATTCTGAGGTACCAGAGGTTAGGGTTTCAACCTGGGGATGTTGAGAAGACACAATTCAGCCCCCAACAGATGGGAAGGACAGGAAGGAGAGAAAAGGTTACAGTGGGGATGAAGTTTCTAATGTACTTAAGCACCTGTACTAGTTTCTGTTGTCGCCACAAATTGTCACCGATGTGAGTTTAAACCACAGGAGCTTGTTTGCTTGCAGTTCCAGGAGTCCTAACATCACATGTGGGCAGGAATGCTGCTTTGAACTGGAAGGGAGGGTCTGCCCCTCTACCCTTCACCGGCTTCTAGAAGCTTGCAAGCACGCGCTGGCTTGTGGCCCTTGTGACTTCAACCTGGATCCACTTCCATCCTCCCACCTGCTTCTCTATCTCTGACTCTCCGGCCTCTTCCTGGAGGGAGTCTTAGAAGTTCACTGACCCACCCAGAAAATCCAGAACAATCTGCCAATTCCAAGGCGCTGGATTTAATCACATTTGCAAAGTCCCCTTGCCATGCAAGGGGGAGTAGGATGTGGCCATCTTGGAGAGGGCATTGTCTAGCACAGCCCCTACCCTTCATTCCTACTCTGACCTTGAAGGTCTACAGTGGTCACACGACCTAAGCCAATCCCATCGGAGCCTTGGTTTGCCCCATCCGTGCCCGAGTGTGGGGCTGGAGGCAGTGAAGCCTCCTGGAAGGCGGAAGTCTCAGTGTGCACTTGGGGAGCTGGAAAGTGAGGTGGAGAGGTCTGCAGGTCTCCAGGTCTCCAGTGTTTCTGTCACTGCCCCCTGCTGGTCCTGAGGCTGGAGAACCTGAAGCCTTGTGTGAATCCCACCAAGCCGCTGGGTAGGTGTCGTGTTTCTCTAGTTTGGCAGAATTTCAAGAAGGTACATTAGCTACAGTGATGAAGGACACAGCGTTCCCATCACACGTCAGCTTCTATAAATCCGCCGTGTGCGTCTCAGCCATGAAGTGACCATGGGTGTTTTCGCAAAGCAGGAAGGATGAACCTGAGTTGAGGACGCACTGTGTTTGTGTCCGATGGGACATGTTTACCCGGCCATGCCAGTTGTTTCCTTAAGTTTGCTGGTTGTCCGGGTGTTGTGTGCATTTTAGGAATACTTCTCCTATGAGGCCCCACCCAGCTCAATGGCAGGAAGTTTGGAGGCAGAGGTCGCATCAGGATATTAATGTGTACGACATAAACATCTCTGTAAAGCCCCACGGGGATTGCCCTCAGAAATGTGGGAGAGCAGAAAAGAAACAAGTGACAAAGTTGCAGAGCCCAAGGCATGTCTTCTTATCACACCTGTACAATTGTGAAGTGGGTGATTCGGATCCTGGATTCCTGCTCAAAGCAGCCATCTCCTGCTGGAAGGAATCCACCAGATAATAGCATGTAAGCACACTGTACAGTCTCCCCCACCTTTTTTTTTTTGTGTGTGTGGAAATCGTGCAGATTTGAACTCATCAGGATTCGTGCAGAAAATGAAAACAAACTATAAGGCTAAAACAAGCAGCAAGTATGTGATGTCTCAGACCTGTCTCAGCCAGACCTCACCAGGGACCAGAATGACCCCAAGCCTCTTTCCAGTCCTGACATAGATAACATAGGTAGTGGTATTTCAAACTTATTGTCACATTTAAAAAAAGTCAAAGGCCAGGCTTGGCGGTGCAGGCTTGTAATCCCAACTACTTGGGTAGCTGAGGTAGGAGGATTATAAAGCCAAGGACTGTTAAGGCTAACTCACCCCATCATACCTCAAAAGGGCTCCGGCTGAAACTAAGAAAACTTCGAGAAACAAGCAAGGGGGCTGTTTTTCCTGATGAACCGGACACCAGCACAAGGGGGAAGGAGATCAGCATAGAGAAAAATCAACTCCTACCAAATCAGAGAGCCAGAGCCTCAGAGGCCCTCAACACCTCATCACTGAAGCAGACCAAAAATGAACCCAACATGGCTCAGGGAAATTTTGCGGAAGAGGGGGCGGAAAGAATGTCAGAGTCACATGTTGGGTCATGATATGCAGAGACATTTAGCTTACCCATAACTGTGGGCTAACTCCACAATGCACGACCCGCATACCTCAACAAGGAGGGGCCAAGGGGAGGGGGTAGGTCACGGATGAGCCTAATAATGGTACCAAACTGACTGTATTTGCTGAATACAGAACTGACTAATAATAAAAATAAATAAATAAATAAATAAAAGCACAGTGATTAAAAAAAAAAAAAAAAGTGAGTGAAAAGCCAGTCAAGGCAACTCAGTGAGACTCTATGTCAAAATAAAAATAAAAATAAGAGAGCTAGGAATAGAGATCAGTGGTAGAGCATTTGCCCAATATTCACAAGCCCTTGGCTTCAACCTCCAGTACAGAAATAAGAGAAAGAAAGAAAGAAAGAAAGAAAGAAGGAAGGAAGGAAGGAAGAAAGAAAGGCCTCCTCCCCAAACTGGAGCTATTACAGATCTGAGGTATTTATTTACATTTTGCATTTTTCTGGTATTTGCTCACTTGTACGACTTTTTTTTTTCTTTTATGTTTGTAATTTTACATTCATCGCTTCAAAAGGTGCCTCATTCTTCAGACCTCACTGCCTGGATCTATGTCAATGTGTAAGCCAGGCAAAAGAAGAGAAAGGCCAGCCTGCCTGGCAGAGCTTGGCCAGAGTCGGAGACCCAGGCAGAGAGGGGGAGGGGGAGACATTCCAGAGACACCCAGAGCAGAGGGCGGGAGGGGCAGGCGCAGAGAGGGCGGGGCCTTGGTTGACAGCGAGGCACAGCGGTTCTTGTCAAAGCCAGGGATATGAGAAAGAGGTCCCGTTTCCATTTGAACAGATGTTTTCCAGCACTTCAACCTTCTGCACCTGTGACGAGTGGCAAGATGATTAAAGACTAAACCAGGTGGTACGTTCCAGAATCCTGAAAAGGAGTCAAAAATATGTCACTCTCTGAAAGTGCGATTTATAAGAGCCAACATCAATGAATGAGTGTGATCAGGGCTTGGGTGTTTCCCAATGCTTGCAAGGGTCCTCAGGAAGGAAGGCGGTCCCTCAATTCATCGAGAGTTGAGAGGGGTCCTGAAGCCCCATCTGGGAAGAAGCAGATCAATGTGACTAATGAAAGACACTTTCCAAGAATACTGCTAAGCGATGATCAAGCGTTTAAAAAGCAAATTAAAATGTGACAGTCTCACACACATACATGTGCAGATGAATAAATTAGACTTAAAAAAAACCTATAAGGCAGAAAACATATAATGTTTTTTGTCTAAAGACAAATGACACATCAGGGAAATATTTGTAACTCCTATCACATCCAGAAAGTAATTTTCGTAATATATCAGAGCTTCTATAAATCGATTTAAAAAAAAAAGACTAACAATCTAATAGAAAAATAGGCAGTTCATGAGAAAAGAAATACAGATGCTTCTTAGATGGAAAGATATTAAACCTTATTCACAATAAGAAAATGAAAAATAAAATTACACTGCAATTTTGCTTTCAACTATTAGATTGGCAAAGATAAAAGAGAGTTTGGCAAAGACTCCCAGAAACAAGCACTCTCATAAATGGTTGGAGTATAGATATCATTTCTGTGGAGAGCAATTTGGCAATATCTATTCAAATTGTTAGCATGCATACATACTCTTTGACTTAGCAACTTGTCTTCTATGCATTAGTGTGTGGTCACGCATGTGTCCACTGGATGATTTGTGGGCTGGGGGTTAATGCAATGGTAGAGTCATCCATTGCCTGGCAGACATGAGTCCCTGAGTTTGATCCTTGGCATTGGCAAAAAAAAGTAGATTTTTGCAACACATTTTTTTTTTTTTTGGAATAACAAAAAAATGAGAGCCAGGGTATCTGTCTACTTGGAACAAATAAATAAGTAATAAATAAATAAATTCATTCCAATGTTGGATTTATTACTCTGTTGAATAAAAGAACGAGGAGGCTCTATTTGAACAGATATGACGTGACCTTCAAAATATATAAAAGCAAGAGAAGGAGGTAGAGAGGAGATATAGCGCACTTGACTATCACTGTCTGTAAGAGGACAGGTGGGAGGAATACAGGCTGTATGTAAGGACTGTGTAACATATTGTCAAGGGCTCACCAGAAGGCCATGGCAGTAGGTATCTCCAGGGTGCGGTGTGGCTGCCTGGGGCCTGAGGCAGTAAGGGAAGAGCCCTGTATGTTGTTGGTGCACAAGAATCACAGGAATGGTAATGAACTCTACAGAAGCTCACCGAAGGCTGCCCCTGTGGCCCACACAGCAGCCGGGCCGGGGCCGCTGCAGATGAGAGACAGACCAGTGCCTGCCCTCAAGAAATGTGCACTCTAGTCAACCAAACAGGCAACAAGTAGCTCAGCTGCACGGGTGGACCCCCGATGTCAGATAGGTGGATGGCAAGGAAGGGAGAAAAGGGAGGGTCAGAGAAGAAAAGAGGAAAGAAAAAGGAGTCCAAGCGTTTAAAGAAAACTACAAATAGTAGTAGATGAGGGCTGGAGAGATGGCTCAGGGGTTAAGGCGCTTGCCTGCAAAGCCTAAGGACCCATGCTCGACTCTCCAGGTCCCACGTAAGCCAGATGCACAAGGTGACATGCACAAGGATGCACAAGCACACAAGGTGACACGTGCACCTGGAGTTTGATTACAGTGGCTAGAGGCCCTGCCCCCCCCCAATTCTCTCTCTCTCTCTCTCTCTCTCTTTCTCTTGCTCTCGCTCTTATTCTCTCTTTCGCTTGCTCCCTCTCATTAAAAAAGGCGGGGGCTGGAGAGATGATTTAGCAGTTAAGGCATTTGCCTGCAAAGCCAAAGGACCTCTGTTTGATTCCCCAGGACCCACATAAATCAGATGCACAAGGGGGCGCATGCATCTGGAGTTCCTTTGCAGTGGCTGGAGGCCCTGGTGTGCTGTTTCTCTCTCTCTCTCTCTGTCTGCCTCTTTCTCTCTCACTCTGAATAAATAAATAAATATTTTAGTCTGTTGGGCTTGCCTCAAAAACAAAAACAAAACAAACAAACAAAAAAAAAACACAGTAGGTAAAGAGAGAGTGCACGTGGGGGGTGGGAACCTTACTTTGGGTAGGATGATAAGATTGTTAGACTCAAATCATCCAGATATCCAGGAATGGGAGTAGGAGCATCCAGAGGACAACGGGCATTTTGGGGGAGTAGTAAAGAGGCCAGTGTGCTTCAGCAGAGAGGGAAGAGGACTATGACAGGGGGTGATGGGTGTTCCTGATCTGCCCTCCCCCCCGGAGCAGCACAGACTCCTGGGTCTGCTTGCGGGTGAGTCCAGCTGTTTGGAGTTCCCCAAGAAAGACCTCTTCCCTCTCCCATCCTGAGGTGCATGGCCAGAACGGGACAGCGCAGCTCTGGAGTTGTGGCGGGTAAGTGGGTCAGCACACTTGACACACAACTCTTTTGAAATAACCCTTCCAGCCCAGAGGCAACCGTTGGACCACTTGAGTATCACATCTCAAACAGTGAGCCCGAAAGCAGTTGTCTGTCCTCCTAGAAAGCCTAACGATCTTAGCAACGTGTAAACACCTGTGGTGACATTGTCCGTTCCTGGGCCCCTGTGGTCCAGAAGCAGTCATGGATGAAGCAGCCTTCTGTGAGTCTCTTCTGAAAGATGGCTGAGCCTTGTGGGACCAGTACTTCCCCTGGGGGTGGGGAGGGAGGCGTTCTTTCTGCATGACATGTGCTATATAAACTCTCTGGTCACCCCGGGTCCTGGCTCTGTAAGACAACAGCTCCCTGGGGGGAAGAGGGTTGAGCCTTGCAAAATTGGACAGTTGGCTGCATCCAGAGAGTAGTGTTTGCCCAGCACATCAAAAGCCAGCCCAGGGACTCTCATGTTTGCTCACTATCCACCCAGCAAATAGCAGGAGCCTCCCTTGAATGCAGGGGTCAGAAAGGATTTGCCTCAAATCCAAGTGAACCTCCAGGGTGACGGCTCCTTCAAAGCCACTCTAGAGGACAGGGTGTCCTGGAACGTGGGTGCCAGGCGTCCCTCCTCTGCGATGGCCACCAAAAGGCTTTCTTTTCTATTTTGCTTTCTAGCAGCAGAGCAGACCCCGGGGAGGCCGAGGGGGACTTGGGCCTGTCTGTGGTCTGTTGGGAGCCCCAAGGCCAGCTGTTAGGAGCAGCAGGGGGCGGGAAGGAGGGAGGCCTCCTGGCTGTGCCCAGAACGAAGGAGACCCATAGCCTTTATGCACATGATTAGTGATGAGCTGGTTGCCTGGCAACCACAGCCCCTCCCCCTTCTCTCCAGACCCCTCAGGCTGCATGTAATGTTTGTGACATTTTTCTTTTCACAGCAGAGACAGGGAGTCGCCCCCTTCATTAGCTGAAGATGGTGCCACCCCAGGCACCCCTCCCTTACCAGCTTGTTGATCAGACTCCTGGTTAGAAATCTCCCCAAAGCCTTGAATTATTAATTGTACATTGGGCCGATTGCTCTGTCTAGATAACCCCTCGGACAGGAGTTCAGAGAAGTGAAATGCTTGGAGCAAGACCTGACACATACGAGGTGCTGCTTAAAATTAGCTGAGAAAATAATTAACAATATTCCTTCTGTATAGGCTATTGGACTGGTGAGACGTGTGTGGGGCAGGTTTTGTTCTTTTCAGAGAGCATTAACATTTCTCTTAGGTCCTCAGAATGCTACAGCCAGAAGAGTCCTTAAAGGTCCCCTCCCATCCAGCTGCCTTTGTTTACAGATAAGGAAACTGAGGTCCAATGGGGGAAGTGACTGTCAAAACGACACAACTAATGACATGAGGCTCTGCTGAATCCAGGTCTCCTGGTCCTCAATCCCTTTCCACCACATTAGTGTGCCTCGTGCTCTGATTAATATCCCCCACTCATGCTCATGCAAACAACATTAATTAAACTCAGTGACACACACACGCACACACACACGACATTAGAGTAGATGGACTAGTTGGGAAGAAGATTTCAGTGGGAGAGGGTGTGGTAAAGGGGAAAGTTAGGTAATGAAAGGTGATTGTGATCAAAATATATCACATATATATACAATTTTCATTAAGCAAAATTAAATTTTTTTGTTTATTTTTATTTATTTATTTGAGAATGACAGAGAAAAGGCAGAGAGAGATAGAGAGAGAGAGAGAAAGAGAGAATGGGTGCACCAGGGCCTCCAGCCACTGCAAACGAACTCCAGACGCATGCACCCCCTTGTGTATCCGGCAAACGTGGGTCCTGGGGAACTGAGCCTCCAACCGGGGTCCTTAGGCTTCACAGGCAAGTGCTCAACCGCTAAGCCATCTCTCCAATCCCAAAATTTAAAATTTTAATGTGTCTAAGAATCCTACCTTGAGTCTACTAAAAAAAAAATACAGATTTCCTGTGCCCCCATATCCTCCCTTTGTGTCATTCATTATTTGTTTCCTAGGATTGCAATGGCCTACCACAGATTTAATAGCTTAAAAACAGGCTTGTTATCTACCTACAGGTATAGTGGTGGGAAGTCCTCCCCTGGGTCTTAAGGGCCACAAGCTAGAAGCTCCTAGTCAGAGTTCCTCGGAAGGATGGAGGGTAGAGTGTGCCCCTTGCCTTTCCCAGCCTCTCGGGGATACCTGCTTGCCTTGGCTTGGGGCATGAGCACATCTTCTCCACCTTTCCTGCCTCCTGGGACCCACGGCACCCACTCATGTCACCTGGCAAAACGTTAGTTGCTAGTCCTGAAACTGCAGCAGGGTATCTGAAAGCATCGCCGAAGGGAGGAAGGACGGGTTGGCCTGGGGTGTGAGGGAGGCGGTCGTGGCGGTGGGGCACCGCGGCAGCGCTGGGAGACGGGTTGCTCAGGAAGCAGAGCGGGCACAGGAAGTGCAGTCAGGGCTATCGAGCCTCAAGGCCCGCTCACAGTGATGCACTTTCTCCAGCAAAGCTTCAGCTGCTCAGGTTTCCATCGTCTTCCCAAATAGTGCCATCCGCGTTCAGACCCATCAGCCTATGGGGACAATTTCACATTCAAACCACCGCCCCTTATTCCAGCCCCTTCACAGTCCCCTTTGTTGTGCTAAATCATGCATCCGCAAACCTGGAGACGGACAGGATACCTGTGGCTTCATTATTTTGTCCATTCTCTGTCCCTGCCTGCCCCAGAGGCAGATATTCATCCAGGGGTCTGAGGCAGAGCCCGGGACCTGTACCTTGGGCAAATCCTCCAATCAGGGTTGCAACAGGGACGCCCCCCTAGCCAAGCTGGGAAGCACTGCTCCCCCGACCCCTGCTTTCTCCCCTCCAGACAGTCGGAAAACTGCTATCAAAGGCCAGTTTTCCATATGTCAAGAAGCTGGGGTGAAGAGAGTTCAGTTTCTAGTCCCCGTTCCTCCAGACAGAGCCAGGATGTGACCCATTGCTGGGCATCTGTCCCCCGCTTTATAGACAGAAAACCGAACCTGAAATGGATTGAGTGACTTTCCAGGGCCCACCTGCAGGAGTGCTCAGAAGACCCTAAGAGGTTCCAGATCTCTTACTCTTTCCCATGTGGAGATGTTATCCCTACCAAGCCGCTGAGAAACATGACACTCTTTTCAGGACAGGGTCTCACTATGAAGCCCAGGCTGGCTTCAGACTCTCCAGTGTTTCGAGCTCCCAAGTGCCGGGAGTACAAGCACGCGCCACCGTGTCCATCTGAGAAACACCTGCAGAGCCCGACGAAGGTCGGCGTGCTGAGTTCAGCTGACTTGCACGCGGCAGACACAATGCAAGGAGATGCCGGTGACGTGTCTATTCACTTCAGAGCGACGGGAGTTAGAATCTGGAAAAGATGAGGACGTGAGGGTGGCGGGCCTTTTCTGTTGATGACCCAGGAGGAAAAATATAAAAACAAAGGCTTTCCACACTGCTGGTGTGCGGGCATGCGTCGCCACTAGGGGGCAGAGTGTGTCCAGGAATTGGAAGGCTAACGTGTCTCTCTTACCTTTGGTTTTTCAGGTTGATTTTTTTTTTTTTTTTTAAAGGACCAGCTTATAGTGTGAAGGGTCGTTGCCTTTAATACAACCTTAGTCAATAGGTTTCTAATTGGGCTATTAATCTAGAAATAAGTGTGACACAGGAACCCCAGAGGGCGGGTGAAGAGCAGAGGCAGCAAGACTGATGAGCATCCTGTGAATGCTGCTTTAAAGGCTCAGTCTGGTAATACTTGTCCTCCTTGAGTGTAAATCGGTGCCCCCACCCCTGCGACTCGGCGTTTTGTCACAAGGCAGTGGATTTAAGAAATGAGAAACATCACGCGGTATTTCAAGAGTTTTTCACTACATGCTTTCTAAAGCTGTAAAGCACACACACACACAAAATGAACAAGAGATTTATTTTTATTTATTTATCTTTAATTAGCACAGACTTTTAGGTATCATTTTGCCATTTTCAAACACAATTGTTTCAGTTGATTCTATTCTCCCTTTCATCTTGGCCATCTCTTTCCCCACCATGCATCCTCTCTCCTTTCTGCTTATATATCACATGTCAAGGTCTTTGTGCCCTTCCCCACTTCCTCCTCTTCTGCTTTTATCCTCCCTTGTTCACCTTTTTAGGTTTTTAGGCTTTACCTACGTTTTGCCCTCCTCTATAGACATGCATATAAATATTACAAGCTAGGACCTGCACATGAAAGAGAACATGCAGTTTGGGGCGTTGTTGAGTTTGGTGATCTCTCTCTCTCTCTCTCTCTCTCTCTCTCTCTCTCTTTCTCTCAATCTTTTTCCTAGGAAGGATCTTGCTCTAGCCCAGGCTGACCTGGAATTCACTATGTAGTCTCAGGGTGGCCTCAAATTCACAACAATCCTCCTACCTCTACCTCCTGAGTGCTGGGATTAAAGGTGTGTGCCATCACACCTGCCTGGTGACCTCTCAATATAATTCTTTCCAGATCCATCCACGTTCCTGAAAATTTTATGATGTCATTTTTCTTTACTGCTGACTACAATTCCATCGTGTATATACATCACATGTTCCTCATCCGTTCATCTGTCGGGTGCCTAGGCTAGTTTTATTTCTTTGCTATTAGGAATAGAACAATAAGTGTGGCTGTGCAACTGTCTCTGTAGGAGGATTGGGAGTCCTTCGGGGTTATGCTCAGGGGTGAAATAGCTGGGTTATATGGCAGTTCCATTTCTAAGTTCTTCAGAGATCTCCATACTGATTTCCATAATAGCTGTAGCAGTTCGCATGCCTACAATTAGTGAATAAGAGTCCCTGTCCCCCCACATCCTCACCAACGTTTGTTGTCACTCTTGTCAATGATGCCATTCTGACTGGGGTAAAATGGTATCTCAACGTGATTTTAATTTGCATTTGATGGCTACGAATGATGAGCGCTTTTTTTTTTTTTTTTTTTTTTTTTTTTTTTTGGTTTTTATGAGGTAGGGTCTCACTTTAGTTCAGGCTGACCTGGAATTCACTATGTAGTCTCAGGGTGGCCTCGAACTCACGGTGATCCTCCTACCTCTGCCTCCCGAGTGCTGGGATTAAAGGCGTGCGCCACCACGCCCTGCTGATGAGCGCTTTTAAAAGTATTTATTGGCAATCATATAAAAAATCCAGGAATTCAAATGGACACATAAATTAAAACGAATAACTCAGCTGGAGGGTCGCAGTGTCTGACCTCAAGTCATGCTACAGAGTCACGGTGACAAAAACATCTTGAATTGGCACAAAAACACACGTATAGACCAATTTAATAGAATAGAGGACCCAGAAACAACCCATGGAGTTTTGGCCACCTAATTTTTGATTAACAAGCCAAAAACATTCAGCGAGAAAAGAAAAAATAAAAATGGTGCTAGGAAAACTGGAGATCCACCTGCAGAAGAATGAAATCAAATCCATATCTCTCACAAATGTCTATTCAAAGGGGATCAAAGACCTTAGTTGAAAACCTGAAATGTTGAAATGACTAGAAGAAAACACAGGGAATAAATTATAAGGACCCTAATAGCATAAGAAAGAGCCCCCAAGAATTAACAAATAGGATTACAAGAAATTAAAAAAATTTATGCACAGCAAAAGAAACCATCAGACAACCTGCAGAACTGGAGACAGTCTCTTCCAGTTATGCTTCAGACAGGGTCTGATAACCAGAGTCAATAAAGAGATAAAAAAGGGCTAGAGAGATGGCTTAGGGGTTAAGCACTTGCCTGTGAAGCCTAAGGACCCCAGTTCGAGGCTCGATTCCCCAGGACCCACTTAAGCCAGATGCATAAGGGGGCACACGCATCTGGAGTTCGTTTGCAGTGGATGGAGGCCTTGGCACGCCCATTCTCTCCCCCACCCTCTCTCTCTCTCTCTCTCTCTCTGCCTCTTTCTCTCTCTGTCTGTCACTCTCAAATAAATAAACACAAAATTTTTTAAAAGATGAAAAAAATAATAACCTAAATATTCAATCACTAAATGGGCTAATGAAATGAACAGATAGTTCACAAGAGATTTATTATTTTACCTTGTTTTTTAAAAAAATCAATGTGATTGTGCCCGCCTAGTAGGTAGGAGCTGCTTGTCATCATATCTGCTGATATGAAAATCCTGGGTGAGTCTGTCTGCACTCACATCACAATCAGGACACACAGCACACACAGACTCCTTGCTCAGGAATTAACCCCAGCAACACACACTTCAGCCATCTGCAAGGCAATGACATTTAAACAGATGTGAATTTATCAGTGGCCTGCAGATAAGCTCTTGGCTAGGGTATCATTAATGAGAACTCCTTAGGCATCAGACTTATTTTTTCTTGTATAGCCCTATAAGATAAATACTATTATTATTGTTGTTGTTGTTTTATAGTTGAGATAACTTGAACTGCAAAGGATCAAGAACTTTGTCCAAGACTACCCACCTAGGAAATGGCTCTAGCAGGCTTTAGAGTGAGTTGTCTGACACCAAAGCTGAGTTACTTAGCTCCTGTCTTCTGCGCAGACTGAGCACACCTCTCCCAATGAGAAAACTTAGGCCCTAGATTGTGACCCTATGTCTGACTCGGTGGATACCTTAGAAAACTGATTCCTGGGCTAGAGAGATAGGTCAGCAGTTAAGGTGTTTGCTTGCAAAGCCTAAGGACCTGGGTTCAATTCCCTAGTATCCATGTAAAGCCAGATGCACAAGATGGAGCATGTATATAGAGTTCATTTGCAGTATCTGGAAGCCCTGGTGTGCTCCTTCTCTCTCTCTTTCTCTCATAAACAAACAAACAAACAAAAATGATTCCACATCTCTGTTGGCTCTTACAGTGAGGCAGAGGATTCATAACTCAGCCATAGAAAGTGCAATTTAAATCTCTATATTAGAGACATCCAGGGCATTGGGTTTTCCATCTGGCAAGGGTATGGAATCAAGACATGTCACCAGCTGAGATCTGTGGGCACCTGACATTGGCGTCAAAAGGAAGTTTCTATGAGATGGAAACAATGGGTGAAGCAAGACACTGACTGGGATATGACCCTGGCTTCTGAAAGGTACAGCATGTATTTCTGCTCACAGCCTGAGCTTGGGGCCTTCAGACATGTCAGAGGATGCTCATTTATGGGGCACAGAGAGGCATGCACTGGGGACATGCTGAACAAGCCCATCAGCTGAAAATCACCTGGACAAGAAATGGGGGAAGGGGCTAATAAGCTCCAGTCCAGGGCTGGCCCTGGCACAACTTGGTTAGCCATGGAGACCAGAGTCTATCCCAAAGAGGTGGGTGTGGATAGGATTGAAGAGGTGGAAGAGTAGATCACATCTTTAATCCGCTGCCCAAAATTTTCTCAAGCTTCTATCTAGTCTGCATGAGAAGTAAGGAGGAAAAGCTTCGATTCCAATATATGATGAAATTTTAAATTCAAGAAAGCCAAGTTTCAGTCAGTGGACAGAAATTGTTCTGATAAGTAAAATGATGAAACGTTTCAGAATCAGACTGGGATATGGGGATAAGGGCAGCTAGCGGGGGCTCACTCCCTAGTGGGAAAGGGCATTTCTACAGAGCAAGCATAATTGATAGAGTTTATTGGAGGAAAAGAAAACCCAACACATTTCATGTCTATTCCCCCTCGAGAATTGGCAGTCTTCACTAACCCTGTTACTCAAAGGAAAATCAATAAATATTATGTATTCCGCTGTAGGTGGAAGATAGCAGCACCTTCTCACACCACAGCTGGTTCCTGCCCTGGAGACGAGGGCCCAGGCTGCTGGGTTTCAGTCCTGCAGGTGTGTCTTGCATGGTGCTAGAGAAAGCCAAGACTTTCCCTTCTTAGCATGTGTGTAATTGTAGCCCTTTCTGCTGCGTTTACAGGTGTTAGGGTCAGGATATTCATCTTCTCAAGTGCCTTCCCCTCCTTCGAGCCTTCTGCCTTTGAGAATCTGGACTGCTCCCCCCAGCGCACACTGTGTCCCCCCCCTTTTGATCTTGAGCTTCAGCCTTGGGCCTCAGGTTATATAATAAGAAATTGGAGACATGATAATAATAATCCATCCATCCTGGATTTCTTCCACCCCTTGACTATAGATCAAGGCAACACAAGAATGTATAGAAATAGTGGCACATGCCTGTAAGCCCAGAATTTGGGAGGCTGAGGCAAGAGAATTATGAGTTTGAAACCAGCCTAGGCTATATAGTGATTAAAAGCCAACTTGGGCTACATGGAAGAGGGAGAGGGAAAGGGGGAAAGAAAGGAGAGGAGAGAAGAGAGAGAGAGAAACCCAGCAGAAAAAGACACGCCATTGTAACAAAATCAAGAATCCAGAAAGGGGAGACAGGGTGAGGGATGGAGAAGAGGAGACACTGGGGAGAAGGGTTAACCAACTAAAGACATGAAAAAGCCATATGAAGACCTACTTTGTGGGCTGGAAAGATTTCCCAATGGTTAAGGTGCTTGCCTCAAAAGATTAAGGACCTAGGTTTGATTCCATAGTACCCATATAAAGTCAGATGTTCAAGGTAGCACATGTTTCTGAAGTTTATTTGCAGTGGCTGGAGGCCCTGGCATGCCTATTCTATCTGCCTCTTTCTCTCTCCCTCCCCCACTCTGTCTCAAATAAAAATAATAAAAAATAGAAAGGGCTGAAGAGATGGCCTAGTGGTAAGGTGCTTGCCTGAGAAGCCTAAGGACTCATGCTCAACTCTCCAGGTCCCATGTAAGCCAGACACATAGTGATACAAGTGCACAAGGCTGCACATGCGTACAAGGGGGCACATGTGTCTGGAGTTCGATTGCAGTGGCTGGAGACCCTGATGCACCAATTCTCCCCCTGCCCTTCTGTCACATAAAAAAGGCCAGTCTGTTGGGTTTGCCTCAAAATAAATAAATAAATAACCTTCTTTGTTTTCATTTAATTTAAAAAAATATGAGCGGAAGTACCCTGTGTTGGTGGATGCTGCTCCCAAAAGCCAAAAGTTATTACAGGAAAATCCCAGTGCCAGCCTAGCAGGATACCTATCAGTGAGCTGTTGATCAGGAAGACCTCTAAGACCCCCAAAACAACAGACTCTTGCTTCGAGTCTTGGTTGCCCACCAGAGCTAGATCATAAGGCCCTATTCCTGAAGACACCACTTGCTTTGTTTGTAGAACACTAAAAATTTAGCTAGAACAGATCTAGAAGTTTCTCCCTACTGGCTAGCTGTCATAGAGCTAGAGGGGGCTATGCAGGCTGCTGGAGGGAAGAGAGACATCATCAGCGATCTTACCCAACAGTGGACCCTACAAGCTGTACAACTAAGTAGCCAGGCAAATGCACCTACTGATGCAATAGTGGCGTGACTGCAGTGGGGTAAATAATTGCTTTGTGACTGGATTGGAAGGCCTTCATATGCTGCCCTGTGCCTGGAGGGGCAGGTCACCCAGCATGTCAAGAAGAATCTGAATAAACAGGCCTTGCTAAGTTCCCTTCCAGTTTAGTACCATTCCTTCAGACCTTCTTTATGCACAGCTGTCCACAAAACTTATACAGACTTCCCCAGTGTCTTCAGTTGTGAAGTGAAACAGGTGATGTTAAGTCTTTATCCACTCATTGCTGTGCTTTCCTTTTGCCCATCTACCTTTTGCTATAGGATCTCAGCCACGGATCTAGCGATGGGTGTGAAGGGATGCTACGTTTTCTCCTCCTATACCTCATGCCTATCAATTTCAGGTGAATTTAAAGAAAGACAAATATCATAGAGAAAAAATGAAGTGAGATTAGGGACAAGATATGCAAATTTTTAGGTGGTTTTTGGTAACCGTGGTTGTTCCTTATTCTCAGTATCATTATTTAAAAACTCTTCTGCATAGAGTGCATGGGAAAGCTCAGGAGTAATCATTGCACATTTTCCCATCTCTCATGTATATAGAACCAGAAGCAGTCCAGATTTCTTGGTGTGGAAGGAGATGCAAAGATTTCTGGGTGCCTGGCAAGGTTATGTTTCTTAATCTGAGTAATAGATTCAAGTGTGGTTATCTAAAATACATATTTGTTTCATATTGTTTTCTTATTTACAATTTGTTTTACAATGGAAAGTAAAGACAAAAACAAACAAGATGGCATCACATATAACATAGACCTGAACCCATCCACAGGTAAGTTTAATCAAACTCCACTTAGATCAACCAATCGTTAATTGACCCACGAGGCACCCTCGTTTCTACTCCTGAGTTCTGGAATAGTCTGTTACACAGAACTACCCTGCATTCGTCATCTAATACCAGTTCACCACTGCCAGCTACCTCAGACCTCTTTTTCATTCACTGTGAAATCTGGAGAAGTTCAACTGCTTGTTTTCCTAGGTTCCCTAACAGTTCTTGCCAGCCATCCGACTCAGTGGAAGTAAGTCCTCAGGAGAATTCTGCAAAGAGACTTGTGGGCAAGGTTTTCTTTCCAAACAGTACTGAAGAGCCTCCCTCCCTGTCCTGGTTTTACGTATCCCGCCTTCTCGAATGTTGCTTCTGTGACAGGGTGATTCTTAAGAGCCACTTTCCACCATGAGGCAACAAACACAAGGAAGAAGAGTCGATATTCTGAGGTCACCGGAGTAAAAAAAAAAAAAAGAATCGGATTTTTTTTTTTTTTTGGCACATGTGTGTGGCATGTGGAAGCATGAGCGCACATGTATATGCACTTTGCATGGAAGCCACAGGTTGATGCCAGATGCCTTTCTCAGTTTCTTCCCATGTTATTTGCTGAAGTAGGTTCTCCCAGCTGAACCCAGAGCTCTGTGATTTGACTAATAGAGCTAGTCAAGTTGCTCTGTCTGCCAAGCACTGGGATTACAGATGGGCTGCCACTCCCACCTGGCATTTATTTTATTTATTAGAGAGAGAGAGAGAGAATGGGTGCACCAGAGCCTCCAGCCACTGCAAACGAACTCCAGATGCATGTGCCCCTTGTGCATCTGGCCTACGTGGGTCTTGGAGGATGAAACCGGGATCCTTTGGCTTTGCAGGCAAACGCCTTAACCACTAAGCCATCTCTCCAGCCCCCGCCTGGCATCTATGTGGGTATTGGAGATCTGAACTCCCATCCTCTTACCTGTATGACAAGTGTTTGATATTCTGAGGCATCTCCCAAACCCTCTTGATCGCTTTATTATGTCTTCCTACTTTCCCTTGTCTTGCTGGTTAGCTTTTCATTACTCTCTGCTGGTTTTCTATTACTTCATAAATTAGCTCTTTCATTCTAGCCAAGGCTGACCTGGAACTCACTCTGTAGCCTAGGCTGTCCTCAGATTGATGGCAATCACCCTACTTCAGCCTAGTAAGTGCTGGGATTAAAGGTATGTACCATCATACCGGGCTAACAAAATATTTTTTAAAATAATATATAAAACTTGCATGAAGCTGGGCGTGGTGGCGCACATCTTTAATCCCAACACTTGGGAGGCAGAGGCAGGAGAATTGCCATGAGTTAGAGGCCACCCTGAGACTCCATAGTGAATTCCAGGTCAGCCTGGGCTAGAGTGAAACCTTACCCCGAAAAACCAAAAAAAAAAAAAAAAAAAAAAAAAAACTTGCATGATGCCAGAAAAAAATGGCAGAATGTGGACATTCAAACATCTTCTCTTCCATAAAAATAATGGAAAAACTGAAAAATTAGGGGCTGGAGAGATGGCTTAGTGGTTAAGGCACTTACCTGCAAAGCCTAAGGACCTGGGTTCCATTCCCCAGTATTCCCATCAAGCCACATGTGCAAGGTGGTGTATGCATCTGGAGTTTGTTTGCAGTGGCTAGAGGCCCTGGTATGCCCATTGTCTCACTCTCTTTCTTTCTCTCTTTCTTTTCTTTCTCTCTCTCTCTGCCTCTCTCTCTCTCTCACTCTGCCTCTTTTTCTCTCTCACATAAATAAATAAATAAATTATATTGTTTAAAACTAACAAAGTTTTCAACATCAACCAGGGTATGTTAGCTCCAGAAATAAAAAAAAAAAAGTCTAGATTTCAGACATTAAAAACTAGTAAGGTTTAAAAACCTGATGGTGCACGCCTTTAATCCCAGCACTCGAGAGGCAGAGGTAGGTGGATCACTGTGAGTTTAAGGCCACCTTGAGACTACATAGTGAATTCCAGGTCAGCCTGGGCTAGAGTGAGACCCTACCTCAAAAAAAACAAAAACAAACAAAGAAACAAACAAACAACTGGTAAGGAGTTGGAGTGATGGCTTACCAGTTAAGGCGTTTGCCTACGAAGCCAAAGGATCATGGTTTGATTCTCCAGGACCCACGTAAGCCAGATGCACAAGGGGACACATGCATCTGGAGTTCATTTACAGTGGCTGGAGGCCCTGGTGTACCAATTCTCTCTCTCTCTCCCTCTTTCTGTCTCTCAAATAAATAAATAAATAAAATATATTTTTTAAAAATCTGGTAAGCTTGTGGCATATCAATTTACCTTGCTCTCTGTCTGTGTTTGACTTGACCAGAGATCACCCAGTATATACAGCCTTTTCCTAAAGACATTTGTAAAAAAAAATAATCAAAGAGAATTGTTTAACATCACTGGCTGCCTCCAACACTGGGTAATATTTGTGCAAACGGTAGGCCATCAACTTAAACCTTAAAAGGAAAAATAATCTAGAGAATGAGATGTCCATGGGGAGTTTAAAAGCTCTGACAGTTTTCCAGGACTCTACCAGGCAATGTACATAATAGGCCCGCGGCTGTATGGACAGCAAGGGAGAAGACGGAGGGGACTAAGTTCTCACCGCGGACTGGCCTTGAGATTGTGTCCTTGGTAAGCGAAGGCTAAGGCCCAGAGTTGTAAACTGCCGGTCTGTGTGGAAACCATGCCCCAACATGCATGCAGAGCCCCAAAAGAAAGGTCCAGGAGATTGGTTCTAGGCACTTAAGCAAACTGCCCATTCATGTGAGTAGCTCACATCAAAGCTAAGCAAGCAGATTTCAGTGGCCACACGCAGCGGAGGCCACAGACGTCACCCCACAGACTCAGACAGCCGCAAACTGAAGTGGAGACAAAACCAAGAGAGTGGGGAAATTAGCATTTCAAGTGATTGCGTTATTTTAAATGCCTTGGCTTTTTCTTTTTCTGTTCCATTTTTTTTTCATTTTACATGGTATCAGTTAGCACAAGGACATTGTCATACAAGTATATAATGTATTTTGAGCATATTATTCCTTGTACCCTGCTATCCTCCCCTTTTACATTCTTCCCCGCTCCTGTGACTCTTCTTTGTCCCGTGAGACAGTTTTGCTTCTGTTTTCCTATCACAGTAAGTGTAGGATTTTATGTCGCTATATGAAATCTAGGAACCACAGACGAGAGAAAACATAATATTTGTCTTTCTGTGACTAAATTTGCTTAATGTGTTTCTCTCGAGTTGCAACCATTTTCTTGCAAAACAACATAATTTCATTTTCTTTATGGGTGAGAAAAATCCCATTGTAGTTAAGGCACTTGCATGCAAAGCCAACGGACCCAGGTTCAATTTCCCAGGATCCCACAGAAGCCAGATGCACAAGGTGGCACATGCGTCTGAAGTTCATTTGCAGTGGCTGGAAGCCCTGGCACGCCCATTCTCTCTCTCTCTCTCCTTTTTCTTTCTTTGTCTCTGTCATAAATAAATAAAATAAAATATTAAAAAATTAAAAATCTCATTATGTATATGTATCACATTAAAAGAATTATTTATTTATTTGCAAGCAGAGAGAGAGAGAGAGAGAGGAGTTAGGCAGAGTTTCAGGTCTAACACTGAGCTTTTTTGGTTTTTTTGAGGTAGAGTCTCACTCTAGCCCAGGCTGACCTGGAATTCACTATGTAGTCTCAGGGTGGCCTTGAACTCATGGCAATTCTCCTACCTCTGCCTCCCGAGTGCTGGGATTAAAGGCGTGCGCCATCACTCCTGGCTTAAACATTGAGCTTTTTGATCCATTTGGGATTGATTTTCATATAAACTGAGAGATAAAGATCACGTTTCATTCTTCTACATGCTGATGTCTAGTTTTTCAGCACCATTCATTGGAGATGCTGTCATTCTCCAATGTATATTTTTGGCATGTTTGTCAAAAACCAAGTGGTTATGGCTGTCTGGGTGTATGCCTTTATGTCCTCTGTTCTATTCCACTGATCTACATGTCTATTTTTGTGCCAGTACAATGCTGTTCATGTCATTTTGACTCTAATCTAACTTGGAATCAGGCATCATGAGATCTCCAGCATTATTCAGCATTGCTTTGACTATCTGGGATCTTTTGTACTTCCATGTGAAATTTAGGATTTTTTTTAACCTATGTAATTGTCATTACAATTTTGACTGGGGATTGTATTGACTCTATTAGGCTGATTTTGGTAGGATAGCCACTTGCACAATATTAATTCTTCAAATCCAAGAGAATGGTAGCCTTTCTATCTCCTAGTATGTTCGTCAATTTATTTCTTCAGTGTTTTCATTGTAGATGTCTTTTACTTCCTTGGCTAGGTTTATTCCAAGTTTGCCTCACCTTTGTATGTCTGGCTTACGTGGGATCTGGAAAGTCTAACATGGGTCCTTAGGTTTTGCAGGCAAGCGCCTTAACCACTAAGCCATCTCTTCACCTGACTTTTTTTTTAAGTTGGACTTTTTTGTTTGTTTGTTTTTTGAGGTAGGGTCTCACTCTAGCCCAGGATGACCTGGAATTCACTCTGTATTCTCAGGGTGGTCTTGAACTCATAGTGATACTCCTACCTTTGCCTCCTGAGTGCTGGGATTAAAAGCGTGTGCCACCACACCTGGCTGACTTTTTTAAATTACTGACTCCATCTCATTGCTCAATATAGATCTATTTAAGTTGTTTATCCCATATTGATTTAATTTTAGTAGATCATATGAATGTAGAAGTTCATCCATTTCTTTTAGATTTTCCAATTTGGTGGACTATCAGTGTTTAAGAAAAGTCATAATGATTTTCCAAATTTGGTCTCTGTAGTAGTTTGTCTTTTTCTTTTCCCCTTCCTTCATTCTCCACCCCCCCCCCCCCCGTCTCTCTCTCTCTCTCTCTCTCTTACTTTGTGGTGGTGGGGATTGAGTCTATGATCTTATACATGCTAGGCAAGTACTCTACCATTGAAGTACATCCCATCCTTCATCTCAAATATTGTAATTTGGGTCTTCTCACTTTCCTTTGGTTAGTTTGGAAAAGGGTTCATCAATCTTGTTTATCTTTCCAAGGAACCAATCTTTCATTTCATTTATTCTTTTAAAATTTCCATTGCATTAATTTCAGCACTGATTTTGACTGTGTTTTCTCATCTACTGATTTGGGGTTTTGCTTGTTCTTGTGCATTGATATTTATTTCAGATCATTCTGGTTTTTAATTTATTTTTCAAATTTTATATATTTATTTTGGTTTTCAAGGTAGGGTCTCACTGTAGCCCAGGCTGACCTGGAATTCACTTTGTAACCTCAGGGTGGCCTCAAACTCATAGCAGTACCCCTACCTCTGTCTCCCAAGTGCTGGGATTAAAGGCATGAGCCGCCATGCCCAGCCTATTAGTTAAAAATTTATTTATGAGAGGGAGAATGAATGAATATGGGTATGCAGGGAGTCTTAAAGCTGCAAATAAACTCCTAACATATGCACTACCTTCTGCATCTAGCTTTACGTAGGCATTGGGGAACCAAACAGAGGCCAGCAGGCTTTGCAAGCAAATGCCTTTAACCACTGAGCCATCTACCCACTCTGATTCTTTTTTTTTTATTTTTTTGTTTATTTATTTATTTGAGAGCGACAGAGAGAAGGAGGCAGAGAGAGAGAGAGAGAGAGAGAGAGAATGGGCGCGCCAGAGCTTCCAGCCTCTGCAAACGAACTCCAGATGCGTGCGCCTCCTTGTGCATCTGGCTAACGTGGGTCCTGGGGAATTGAGCCTCGAACCGGGGTCCTTAGGCTTCACAGGCAAGCGCTTAACCGCTAAGCCATCTCTCCAGCCCCCCACTCTGATTCTTTAATGTAGCTACTGGAAGCCATCAATTTCTCTCTTAGAACTGTTTTTACTGGATTCTGTACATTTTGGCATGTTGTGTTTTCATTTTCATTTTATTCTAGGAATTCTAAAATTTCCTTCTTGATTTCTTCAGTGTTCTATTCATCATTCCATAGCATGTTGCTCCATCTCCATGAGTGTGTGTATGCTGTGTAGTTTCTCTTCTTATTTATTTGTAGCTTTGTACCATTGTGCTCAGATAGAATATAATAAGTTATTTCTATTTCCTTTATATACTGAGTCTTATTTTGTGTTCTATTAATGATCTATTTTGGAGAAGGTTCCATAGGTACTGAGAAGAATGTGTACTCGGGAGCATTTGGATGAACTGTTCTGAAGATGTCATAGGACCATTTGATCTACGATGTCATTTAACTCAGTTGTTCTTTGTCAGGATCACTGATCTATTGGTGACAGTGGGTTTGGAAACCACTCACTGTTGCCATGTAGTGTTAATCTGTGTCTTTTACATTGGTAGTGCTTATTTTATCAAACCACGTGCACTGTTGTTTAGTGAATATAAGGTTAGAATTATAATATCCCAGTGATGCACTGCCCCTTAATAAATACAAAGAAACTTTTATTCTCTCATGATTAACTTTAAGGTCTATTTTGTCAGATATTAGAACAGTGACTCCTACTTGCTTTCTAATTCCATTTGCTCCAAATAGGGTTGCATTTGCCTTTGATGGGAAGTTTCTTGGGGAGGCCAATATATGGACCCTGTTTTTTAATCCAATATGCTAGTCTGTGTCTCTTGATAGGGGAATTTAGTCCATTAATATTCAAAGTAATTATTAAAGTGGGTGTATTAGTTCCTATCATTTTGTTGCTTTTGTGGTGTTTATTATCTTCTTATTCCTCATTTGTTTAAGTACTTTTCTAGCCTGATGGATTCATTTGTGTAGTCTCATGGATATGTTTGTCTCTTTTCTTCACTGTGGAGGATTTCTTCAAGTATCTTCGGTAGTGCTGATTTAGTGGTCATGAATTCCTTCAGAGTTTTTATTTCTCCTCCAAGTGTGACAGTTTTGCTGGATATAGTAGTCTGAGTTGGCAACTATTTTCTTTAAGCGCCTGGAATACAATATTCAATGCTATTCTGGTATCAGGTTTTCTGTTAAGTAATCTTCTGTAATTCTGATGGGTTTACCTTACATGACTAGGTGTTTCTCTCTTGCAGCTTTCAATATGTTTTGTCATCTGTGCTTAATGTTGTAACTATAATATAATATGAGGAAATTCTTTCCTGGTCTTGTTTATTTGGTGTTCTGAATGCATTTTGAGTCAGGGTGGTCATCTCCTTGCCAAGATTTGAGAAATTTTATCTTGGGAGTTTTTTTTTTTTTTTTTTTGGCAAAGTTCTACTTCTTCTAGCTCCATGATTTGCAACTTTGTCTTTTGATTGTATCTCACAGATCTTGCATGTTGTGTTCATACTTTCTTGTTATCTTTGCCAATGACAGAATGTTCTAATTTATTTATCTTGTCTTCCTGATGGTCCTCTGCTTGATCTATTCTATTAGTAAGATTTGTATGGAGATTTTTGTTTGACTTACTAAGATATTTTTCTTTGATTTTTTTTTTGTTTGGTTTTTGTTTGGGGCTACAGAGTTCCATGTATCCCAGGATGGCCTCACACTTGCTATGTAACTAAGGATGATCTTGAACTTCTGATGTTTCTCTATCCACTTCCTGAATGCTGAGATTACAGGAATGAGCCACTACAACTTGTTTTATGTGTTGCTAAAGATTTAACCCAAGTCTTCCTGCATACTAGGCAAGTGCTGTACAAACGGAGCTATGTCTCCAGAACCAACTCTTCTCTTCAACTGTTAGCTATTAGTGGCACTGGTGTATGTGGGTGGAGAGGGTGTAAACTATTGTCTGGAGCCCCATATGCCCGGGATTGAGTCTACGTTTCAAGTCCTTCAATTTTGAGGTCTCAGTGCCTATAGTGTGTCCAGTTCTTGATCATCCAGCTAACTCAAATGGCTGAGTTTCAACAACAAGAAAAATGAGACAGTCAAGACAAAAACAAATAATAATGTTATTTTAAAAGAAATAAAGACCTACAAAAAAGTTCATTATTTTATTATTAATAATAACTAACAAGTAGAAACAACTGAAATTTTCATCAGCTAATGAATAGCTAGCCTTACAATGAAATAGTATCTAATAATAAAAAATGATGGATTATGGATACATGCTACAACATAGATGCAGCTCAAAAACATTGTACAAAGGTGAAAGAAGCAAGACTCAAAAGGCCCCATATTATCATTTAATTGCATTTATGTAAAATGTCCCAGACAGATAATTCCATGGAAACAATATAGATTGATAGAGGTCTTTAGGGGTCTGAGGAGAGAATGAGGAGTGATTAATAATGGATATGGGGTTTCTTCAGCTTATTGACAATATTCTGAAATTAGATAGTGATAATGGTTGTACAATTTTGTGACTATACTAAGTATGACTGAATAACTTAAAAAGTGACTGGCATGATCCCAATATGTTTAAAACAATGTATTTGATACAAATATTTACAACTTCTCAAGATGTTCAGAATGCCTCTTTTTCTTTGTTGATTAGTACACCATACTAGGGCACTTCTTTACCGCAGACTGTTGAATTGTCAGGCTATGAGTTATTGAATCTTATTTTTTGTGTGGCCACCAAGAGGCTCTATGATATAAACTTGAAAGTTGAAAAAGGTGAGTGTCGTGTGAGTGAATCTTGATAAATAGGAAATAGGAAATAACAAGGAATTAGGCAGTACTTTCCTTTATTTTCTTATTTTGGACTATTTCAAAAGTGAAAGTGGGGGGGTACAGTTAGGGTGATGAGACCCCTGAAGGTAAAAAGTGCAGGAAAGTTTACACTTGCTAGAAACCAAAGATGATCTGATTTCTTATCTAGTGCCCCAGACCTGTTTTTCCACAAACAGCCTAGACTCCAACTAGGAGGGAGGTCTTTCATAAGATTTAAACATTGTGATGGGTCTAGTTCAGCTGCTGGAACTTGGTACCAGAGCTAACCTCTTCCTGAGACCTAGCCCTTTCTCTCCACATGGGTTCTTTATCCCCTCCAGTTCCCCACATGGCAGGTGCTCCTTGAACTTTTCTCTTTTCTTTCCATGCTCCACATCCCAGGCCTCCACATGGGATCTCTAGCCACATGGGTGCCTTTCCTTGGTGCTGTACTTCCCTCAATAAACATAATACTTCAATAATTATCCTTCTCAGTCTTCTTCTTTATTCAATTCTTTGATGGAAATTAGAAGTGGGCCTAGGGTTTGGGGTGCTGTGACATTCCTGGACTCTTAGCACCCAATACAGATGTACAATGAGTGGTGAAAAGGCTACTATAATAGTATAGGTGAGAAATGATGGTGGACTGGACTAGAGCAGTAATGATGGAAACGAGATCTTTCAGAGTCAAGATATATTTCAGTGGGAGAGTTGATTAAATCTGCTGATAGATTAGATGTAAAGTACGAGAAAATGTGCAAATAAGGATAAGCCAAAGAGTTTAGTCTGAAAACTAGCAGAATGGAATAGTAATTTATAGAAGTGACTGAGAATACAGGCAAAGGAAGAGGCAATGGGCGGGGAAGATGTGCAAGCTCACTTCTGAATGTTTATAGTGATTATCTGTCACCTAAGAGGAGATGCAGAATAGACAGTTGATAGAACAATGTAGACTTCAGGGGAGAAGAGAACTTAAGACATGATATCAACCTAGACATCATCAACACATGAAAGGTATGCCAAACTCTGGACCTGGATATGATTCCCACCAGGACCATGGTGCAAATGTAGACAAGAATAGGCCTGAAGATATGTTCTCAGACCCTCTGAAACCAGGGAGTGAGGGAGAAGACTCAACACGTGAGATTGAAGAGGGAGGATTGATCCACTAAAAGCAGAGCCATGAAAGACAGGGTGTCCCAGAGGCCTACAGAAGAGAATGTTTTATGAAGAGGGAACTACTGAGGAGAGGCTTGGCAACACGCATGACAGTTACAACGTGGAGCTCTCCAGAAATGGTTCTTTCTCATCATCGTTCCTCATCCCTGGGGAAACTGTTCTGGGAGCTTCCCTCCATTCTCACATCCACTGAGCGCATCCCAATGACTTCCTACTCTTGAGTCACACAAGATGCTGCTGTTGAAGTCACTGGTGACAGGACCCTTCGGGTCCCTTAGCTTCTCTCTAGGTTCTTCACGTTTTGGATTAGAGGCTCTCCAGAGTTTCAGGACTGTTTCTCCAGTCCCCATGCTGCGGGTTGGGGTGTATCTCCCTGCCTTGTCAACTATGCAAAAGCTTTCATTTATCATGCTCCCACTGGGTCTCCTTGACCAGAATATTTGCAACCGTGAATGTCCCCCCCCCCCCGCTCTCTCTTCCCTGCTGATAGCATCTCTTCTCATCATTTAAATTGTAGCTTTCCATTCATCTCCCATTTCCTGCCACCCACTGCCAAACTGGGAAATGTCTATTAGTCATCTTGTAAAAATTTTGAGTGTCGGCTGTACAGCTCACTGTCATCAGTGCCATACAGTATACCAATAATTACGGCATGGGCTTTGTCTTAAATTCTATCCAAGGTAATTTGGGAGAGGAAAAAAAACTAAGCATGTAAAATGAGAGGTAGCAAAACTAGACAATAAATTGTATCTTTGAAAAATTGCTACCAAGCCACATTGAGCCCGAGTGGAATAAAGGAATAAGCATCTGAGCAGTAGGAAGGAAAGGGGTGGGTAATGCAGAGGGGGATGTGAAGCCTTGGTGACAGGGAGGCAGAAGGAAAGGAAAGATATGCTGCTGATGGTGGATTGTAAATTCATGGACTTGAATGGAGTGCACTGTTTTTTGAATAATGTGAAAACAGCATTGGAAGGGACAGACCAGTAAAAGGACTTGCACAACTCTGAACTGGTGTAGACCAAGAGCATCTTCCTGAGGGCTCCAGGAGGACAAATCTCCATGGTGATGGGAATGTGATGAGCTGATTGGCTGGGCCCTGGATCCAGGGAGGGGCCTGCTGCATTTCAACCTAATCTAAGTACACAGACTGAAATACTATTAGAGAGATAAGATTAAAAACCAAAAGCACTTTTTTTCCCTACCTCTACTTAAGTTTCTGTACTTTTGACACTGTCTACCTGGATATAACATCAGATCCCACAGGCTGAGGGCTCATTCGCTAAACCTGCTACCACCTCCGATACCAACTGCATCTGTCCAGTGCTTCTAATCAACTCACTGTCAATTGAGGTCCCCACGACTTGTTCCTTGAATTCGAATTAATTTTCTGAAGCATCTCTCACAGAATCCAAGAAAACACTTGCATACATGCTCTGGTTTATTATTAGGTAAGTTACTTAGAAGAGTTGAAGAGAAGCATGGGGCCAGACTTGGGGAGGAGCATGGAGCTGCGGTGCCCTCTGTAGGAACCTCCACATCCTCAGCTAGCCAGAATCTTTTATTTATTTATTTTTTTAGATTCTATCCTCCACATGCTTGCAGCTTTTCTCTAGTCTCTCTTTATTTGTTTTGAAATATATTTTATTTATTTATTTATTTGAGAGAAAAAGAGGGGGAGAAAGAGAGAGAGGGAGAATGGGCACGCCAGGGCCTCCAGCCACTGCACATGAACTCCAGATGTGTGTGCCCCCTTGTGCATCTGGTTTATGTGATTCCTGGAGAGTCGAACCAGGATCCTTTGGCTTTGCAGACAAAAGCCTTAACTGCTAAGACATCTATCTCTGTAGTCCCCCCACACCCTTTTTTTTTTTTGTTTTGTTTGTTTCTTGCTTTTTCGAGGTAGGGTCTCACTCTAGCTCAGGCTGACCTGTAATTCACTATGTAGTCTCAGGGTGGCCTCGAACTCATCGTGTTCCTCCTACCTCTGCCTCGCAAGTGCTGGGATTAAAGGCGTGTGCCACCAGGCCTGGCTCTTTTTGTTTGTTTGTTTGTTTGTTTCTTTTTTTTGGAAGCCACCCCCCTTTTTTAAGAGAAGTAACCTTTATTTCCATATTTTCATATATTTCCACATATTTCCAAACAAAGCTGGCTTTTTGGTTGCTTCCTGGTAATTAGTCAAAGGGACCAAATCCCACATCCTCGGCTGGCTCTCCTTGGCGTCCACCTTGGCTGGGGCGGGGGCGGCAGCAGGAGCAACAGTGGAGGTGGCGGCCATGGGAGCAGCAGCCACAAATGCACATGGATCAGCTAAGAAGACCTTGACCTTCTCAGCAAGTGGGAGGGTGGGCTCAGTCTCCACAGACGAAGCCAGGACCCACTTGTACCCATTGGTGATAGAATGAGGCACTGAGGCAACAGTTGGATAACTGATCTGCAGACAAACACCGGCAACAGCGCAGACGCCCTCCAAGAAGTGAGAAGGCAGGGTATCCTCTGTGACGTCAAGCCCTTCGGGGTTGTAGATGCTGCCATTGTCAAACACCTGCTGGGTGATCAGCCCGAAGGAGAAGGGGGAGGGGATGTTCAGCATGTTCAGCAGGGTGGCCTCGCTGGCTCCCACTCTGTCTCCAGTCTTGATGAGCTGCCCATCACTCAGAGTTTCATTGGTGCCCCTGGAGATTTTGGTGGTGACGCCTAAAGCCTGAAAGAAGGAGGTCTTCTCAGACCCCAGACCCATGTTCTGGGTCTGCACGGTGACTTCACGTGGGGCAATGGCACCAGCATGGGCGGCAGCTGGCACCTTTTTGGCCAGCAGCATGTCCCTGATCTTGTTGATGTCCTCCTTGGTGATCACAAAGCCCACATTCCCCTGGATACGAGGCAGCAGTTTCTCCAGAGCTGGGTTGCCTGCCAGGAGTCCTCAGATGGCCTTGCACGCCAAGGTGTTCTTGCCCGTCAGCACCTTGACCTTCCCTCGGTGGGACAAGCAGATCTGCTACATCTGCTTGGAGCCCACATTGTCTGCTACCACCATGAGGCATTTTGGATAATCACCCAAGGGTTGGATGACCTTAAGGAAGTAGTTGGATGTCTCGGTTGGCCTGTCTTCTCTGGGCATTACAGTGGCATGTCAGGGATTGCCAGGCAGGGTTTAAAGATGATGTCCCTCAAAAGAGGACACCTGGCAAGAGCTCAGTTATCCAGAATCTTACCCAAGCTTGTCCTTTAAGTTATACAGAAGGCCTTTTTAAAAATTTATCTATTTGAGAGAGAGAAAGTGGCAGATAGAGAGAGAATGGACACACCAGGGCCTTAAGCCACTGCAAACAAACTCCAGTCTCATGTGCCACCTTGTGTATCTGGCTTACGTGGGTCCTGGGGAATCGAACCTTAGTCCTTAGGCTTCACAGGAAAGTGCCTTAACCACTAAGTCACTCTCCAGCCACAGAAGCCTTTTTATATAGTACTAGTGGATGACATCATCAGCCAATGATGATTAACTCAACCTTCAGCCTCTGTCTTTCTCTGAGGTCAGGGGTAGGGCTGAAAGTTCAAACCATCTAAGCCCACCTTGGTCTTGCTATAGCCAGTCCTATCCTGAACCTCCCATTACTATGCATCTTGCTAGCAGAAAAAAAGACACTCTTCACTCATGATTCCAAGGATTTTAGGAGGTCTAAGCTAGAAATGATGGACAAAGACCAGATATATATTTCACACTATCACACATATGAGGGCTGGAGAGATGGCTCAGCAGTTAAGGCACCTGCCTGCACAGCCTAACAATCCAGGTTCAGTTCCCCAGTCCCCATGTAAAGCCAGATGCACAAAGTGGCTCATGTATCTGGAGTTCATTTGCAGTGAGTGGAGGCCCTGTCATGCCCATTCTCTCTGTCTGTCTGTCTCTCTTCTCTCTACATCTTCTCTGCTTGCAAATAAATAAATGAAAATATTTTTTTAAAAAAGGACTGCTGAGGCTAGAGAGATGGCTTAGTGGTTAAAACGTTTGCCTGCAAACCCTAAGGGCCCAGGTTCGATTCCCTAGGACTCACATAAGCCAGATGCACAAGGTGATGCATGTGTCTGGAGTTCATTTAGAGTAGCTGAATGTCCTGGCATGCCCATTCTCTCTATCTCTCTGTCTGTCATCTCTCTCTCTCTCTCTCTCTCTCTCTCTCTCTCTATCTATCATCTATCATCTATATGCCTCTTTCTAACTCTCTCTCAAATAAATAAAACAAAACTAAAATGAAAGAGCAATGAAAAGAACTGCTGTTGTATCACATGAAGCAACATGAATGGCAGATATCCAAGATGGTTCAAAGACCAGGCAAGCCTGACCCCAGAAAAAATGACCTACATTTAAGAAAAAAAGATGACAACAAACAGCACAGAGAAATTGCAGGCAAACACATGTCCATCCAGCAAGAAGAGGGGGCCTTTCTATGTAGAAACCTTCCCCAGAGTCTCTTGGTAATGGCAAATCTTCATCGTCAACTTGCCTGGATTTGGAATCTCCTAGGAGACACAACATGTCCGGGTGTCATGAAAAGACATATCCAGGGAGGTTTGAACTGAGCAGGGAGGTCTCACCATGCATGTGGACAGCACCGTGACCTTAGGACCCAGACTGAAGACAAAGGGTCACAGGGAGAAAACGAGCTGAGCACAAGCATTGATTTCTGTTTCCCGACTACAGATATGGTATGACCAAGTCCGTGCTCCTTCTCCACCAACTGGACTGTATCTCCTCAAACTGTGAGCCCGAATTAACCCTGGTTTTATCTTAAGTTGCTTTTGTCACTTGAGAAAAGTAATTAATAGACCTCCTATCAGATTTCCCCAAACTCCTTTTTTTGCCATTGGATAGCTTGCCATGCTGGGTTACAAGAGAAGGAAACAGATGACATTTACAGACTCTATACTGAGAGTTCAATTTTGACCACAGGGAAGAATAAGGAAGGGGCAGAATGGCTAAAATATTTTTATCTGCTGCCCCGACTTGAAAGTGAAATGTTAAAAGAGCAGGAGGCCGTATAGAGTCTTCAAACTTGTAGTTATTTTGGAGACATAATTTCAGGTTCGAAGAGTTTTTCCAGTTTACCTCTTCTAGTACACTAAACAATATGTAAATGACCTTGGAGAAAAGATATCTCCTCTTCCAGACTCACCTGACTTCATCCTTCACATCCGATATCCAGGGGTCCGCGTTTGAAACCTAAAGGCGGTGCGGTTGCTAGTTGTCCTCCGTAGCATCGGGGATAAGGTAGGAATTAGGGAATTCCAGCTCAGCGCAGTGGGACACCATTAAAATGTTGACTTTCAAATTTGTCAGATAGGCTGGGCCTATTTGCAGCCTTTAAATGTCCTGAAGTCACAGGCTTGACACAAAGCTGAAGGCAGCCAGAGAGTGGCCTGCCTGCCCCTCCTCCTCCCAACCGCATTAAGTCAAGTGCCACGACAAAAGACCTCGTTTTCTTATTCCTCATCCTAGCTAGCACTCGGGCCTAGATTCCAATTCCTTAGGGGACATATCACTGTTGTGCAAGATGGGGCAAGGAGAGAAACCTATGATTTTTTAATGCTGTATTTATGGACCGAATAAGCATGTCATTATAGCTAGAAAAGGGAAAAAGTGCAGGGCCCTAGGAAATAGCTGGGAAACTGCTGGTGTGGTGTAAGAGTTCTGTGTCCCATCGCTGTGACCAACTACCTGATAAGAACCAACTTAAGGGAAGAAGGCCTGGTCTTGTCTCACAGTTCGAGGGTACGGTCCACCGGATGGGGAGGGCGTGGGGGCAGCTGTGGGGGTGCGAGTTGCTGGACTGAGCGGATCAGGGAGCAGCGGCAGGGGAGTGACTAGCTGTGACCCTGTGCTGTGTTTCTCCTGTTCCCTCTTCTTCAGGCTAGGACCCCGGGCCATGTGCTGCTGCCCCCCACATTCAGTAACCTCTCTGGAAACGGCCTCACACCCTAAGGTGTCCTCTTTAATGCCCTAGGTGATTCTTAGCACAATCAGGTTGACAATTGAAAATAACTATCACACATGACCAATGGGTAGTATGAAAAATAAATGTTCCACCTCAGTAATGATTAGAAAAAATACAAATTAAAACCACCACAAGATAACACCTGTCACCTATAAGAATGACATCAAAAAGAAAAAAAAAAAAGATCAGAGGTGCGGGTGGAGATGTGGAGAAAAGGGAGGCTAATATATATATTTTTTTGGGGGGGGGGAATTTAAATGAGTAGAGCCATTGTGTAAAATAGTATGGAAGTTCCCAAAAATAAAATAAAAAATAGAACTACCATGTGATCTGGTGATGTCACTACTGGGTATGAGTAGCCAAAGGAAATGAAGTCAGAATGCTGAAGAGACTCCCGTACTCCCATGTTTACTACAGCATGACTCACAATGCTCAGGATGGGAAATCAACCTAAGTGTTCACTGACGGTTGAATGGAGAAAACATTTGGGGGTTACACAATGGAATACTACTTGGCCTTAAAGAAGAGTGAAGTCTGGTCACCTTCAGTAACATGAGTCAACCTGGAGGACATTGTGTAGAATGAAATATGCCAGGCACAAAATGACAAGTACTGCATGGCCTCATTTCTGCGTGAATCGAAAAAATGTCACAGTCTCAGGAGCAAAGAGTAGAATGGTGGTTGCCAAGGGCTGGTGGTAAGGGAATTGGGGAGATAGTGGTGAAAGTAAAAAATATAAAACAAAATCCACTGGGTTTTGGAGAAGCCGCCCTTGACAGGACAGGACGGGACGAGGTATATGTCGGAGACAGGGAACGGCTATCAGGGCAAGGTCAGCCTCGGAAACATCAGAACCACTAAGAAGAGGTTTACACCAGTCATACTTTTTGTTTGTTTGTTTGTTTGTTTGTTTTTGTTTTTTAGAAGTAGAATCTCACTCTGGCTCAGGCTGACCTGGAATTCACTATGTAGTCTCAGGGTGGCCTCGAACTCATGGCGATCCTCCTACCTCTGCCTCCTGAGTGATTAAAGGAGTGAGCCACCAAGCCCAGCCTCAGTCATACTTCTTATAAAAACATTTGGGGAACAGGGACTCTGAGCCAGGCGTGTTCCAGGCTCTTCTCTACTTACCTTGCTTCCTGGGTCTGCAGTCTCATTTTCTTTACCTTACACATAGAGAAACTGGAGCACAGGAGGGGTCGAGGCACTTGCTCATGTCTCTCAGTTAGAGGAAGTGGAACCCATCAGCAGTAGAAGGACAGGAACCCCGCCTGTGACAGCAGCAGGTAGCAACTGTCTCCTTCAGTGTCCAGCACACTCAGACACAAACGCTTCTGCTCACATTGATTTGTGCCTCGTTCATGTTCAGGAATCTTTGAGGCAGAAGTGTTTCAGTTCACTTTGGCCTCAACCATGGGAGGGTGACTTTACAAAAGTTAAAATAGAAGCTCAGAAAGCCACAGTAAGTTGACTGCAATCTTGCTGCTGCGAAGCCACAGATCTGGAATTTGAACCCAAAGCTGCTGTCTCTCAAGTCTGTGTTCTTTTGACTACATCACACCCCCTCACGCTGACAACGTGGAGCTGGCCAGCCATGGTAGACTTCTCCCTTATGTACAATGTCTATAATTCTGGGGGCAACTAATGGACCCCGCTTATTGTCATCTTTGTAGCAAGATATGCAAAAGGGGGCCCAGTATGAAGTTGGAGATCAAGGAAGGCAGGAGTCTTCTTTTTTTTTTTTTACTTGCTTTCTTTTTTGAGAATTGAAATGTAACGTACATGCGACAAAGAACATGAGATGGGCTAATTTTAAGTGGAGAATGCAGCCAACTCTTACCTCTACACACACCAGTGTAGACATTATCCACATCAAGATACAGGCCAATGTCCTTTCACAGCCCAAACTCACCCCCTTCCCTTCCCTCATATACCCACTATTCTGATTTTTTTTTTTTTTTTTTTTTTTTTTGGTTTTTCAAGTTCAGGCTGACCTGGAATTCACTATGTAGTCTCAGGGTGGCCTTGAACTCATGGCGATCCACCTACCTCTGCCTCCTGAGTACTAGAATTCAAGGCATGCACCAGCACACTCAGTTGTATTCTGATTTTTTCTTTTTTTCATTTTTAAAAAGTGCTGTTATTTTTAGCTATTTTATTTATTTATTTGAGAAAGAGAAAGGGAGATAGAAAGAGACCTTGTACATCTGGCTTACATGGGTCCTAGAAAATTGAACCTGGATTCTTTGGCTTTGTAGGTAAGTGCCTTAACCACTAAGCAATCTCTCTAGCCCAGAAAAACATTTTTTTTTTCAAGATAGGGTCTCACTCTAGCCCCAGCTGACCTAGAGCTCACAGTGATCCTTCTGCCTCAGCCTCCCAAGTTCCGGTATTAAAGACATGTGCTACCATACCTGGTATGAAAAAAAAAATGAAAAAATACAAACAGGCTAGGGAGATGGATTGCTCAGTGGTTAAAGACACTTGCCTATAATGCCTTCCAGCCTGGGTTAAATTCCCCAGTACCCACATAAAGCCAGATGCACAAAGTCATGCATATGTCTAGAGTTTCTTTGCAGTGGCAAGAGGCCCTAACTTGCCCATTCTCTCTCTCCTCTTTTCTCTTTCTCTCTGCTTGTAAATAAATAATGAAATACATAATTTTCAAATCACAGTGTATAGTTGGGCATTCTGGTGCACACTTTCAATCCCAGCACTTAGCAGGCTGAGGTAAGAGAATCCCTGTGAGTTCAAGGCCAGCCTGGAGCTACAGAGTGAGTTCCAGGTCAACCTGGGCTAGAATGAGACCCTACCTCGAAAAAAAAAAATCACATTATAGCTGAACATGGTGGCTCAGACCTATAAACCCAGCACTCTTGAGACTGAGGAGGGAACATGAGATGAGTATAAAAGCAACCTGCTCTACAGGCTGAGATCCTGTCTCAAAAAGCAAGGGCAGGGCTGGAGAGATGGCTTAGCCCTCTATTCTCATTTTTATCATCAATTTTTAACCTATTTTTGGATTTCATATAAGCAGCAATGCTGATTAATACCTCTTTTGGCTCATGTAACTTTAAGTCAAATAAACAAAATTATGTAAATAAAAAAGTGAAATGCTTCCCCTTCCTCCACCTGCAAAATCTCCATCCCCAGTGGACTGCAGCAGGTGCCCTTCGGGTCTCTTTCCTTTTATCTGGTACCTTCCCAGAAGGGGTACTTTACTTTGAGATTCAAATCAAAAAGCGAGATTGAAGCTTCCCCGCCTCTTTGCTTAGAGGGAGAGTTGCCATCTGTAACGTATGTGGACAGGAAATCACTGAAAGCCTCATTTGGGAGGGGTGGTGCCTAGCTATTTTGGAGGAAAATGGCAGATCATTCTAGGGAGGTCAGGGCGCAGTGGGTTTTGATCAGACAGACTCCTGAGTCCTTATCATAGAACAAAGATCTTGCTAGAAAACAGTAGCCTAGTCAGACACACTCTCCTAGCCCATGTTTGGCATGGAAGAAGCTGTGTGCTCATCAAGTGACCTAGGAGCTCAGGGCAGGGAGAGTCCCCCTCTACCCATCTGATGGCTGGACCAGGGAGTTTGGAGAGGAAGGATAGGCAAAAGAGGTCCCCTGCTTTTTCCCTCCTTCCCCAACCCCACATGGAAAGCTTGGAACACCCACACAGGACTATTACATAGGAAAGGAATAAACATTTTTTAAAAAAAATATATTTTATTTATTTATCTGAGAAATAGGCAGATAGAGGGAGAGAGAATGGGTGAACCAGGGCCTCTAGCCACTGCAAACAAACTCCACACACATGCGCCACCTTGTGCATCTGGTTTACATGGGTACTGGGGACTCGAACCTGGATCCTTAAGCTTTGTAGGCAAGCGCCTCCACCGCTAAGCCATCCCTCCAGCCCCTAAACATGCTTTCTATGTTAAGCTACTATATTCCCAGAGTTTAAGTAGGAACATCATGTTATAAACAATCGATAGAACAATGAATTTCTGAGGTTCAGGGACACACAGTCACATGCCCAAGAGGTGCTGGGCCTGCCCGTGGGCTTGAAGGTGAGTGAGCACTTCGGCCCAGATAGGTATGAGAATCCTATGTCTCAGCAAAGCATCTTTTCACACTCACTTCTGGTGACTGTGGGAGCCCAGCAAGGGGGTGATTTGCTGTGACAGGCAGCTTGTCTTTGCCCTGTCACCTATCTGTGACCTGCAGACACCCGCTCCTTGTCCTACAGGCTTGAGCACCCCCCACCCAGTTCCCACAAACAATGTCATAGTATTCAGTGATAATGACCCTGTGGCTGATGCTTTTAACCTTGTCTGCTTGTGAGAAGACAAGAAATTCAGAAAACATTAAGACAAAGGGCTTGGTCTTTTCAGGAGAAACCCCCCCCCCCCCGCAAGCCAATACACACACCAAAAAGCATACATACAGATTCCACCCTTTCTGTTTCACAGAATGATACCACCTTAGCTATGCAGCGGCTATGGGTGCTGGGGCCTCTGACTAGCCTTATTTTGAACACAAACTATTCCTAGCTTACCCCTCTGCAGCTGTCATTGCCTGAAGTGGGAGCCTTATAAACCTTTTTTACCTAAACCCAAATCTCTGAACCTTTAAAACTCATTGTACAAAAATGTTTGAAGAAGAAGGAAAACACACACACACACACACACACACACACACTGCTTGTGTGTCTACAAAATAATTTTATGGTCCAGTTGGGAAGGATTGTGAGGAGTTATGGGCACAGACAAGAAGATAAGTAACGGCACTAGAGTGTGATAAATCCTGTGGAGGGGAGAGTACTGGGCGCTTTGGGAGACTGCTTAAGGGCTATCTGATCCAGGGGGTTTTGACGCAGTGGATTTCAAGCAGTTTCTCAGAAGAGCTCATGGCTAAGCATGGACTGAAGGGCCAGTGGGAATCAGTGAGGGAAAGGGAGTAGAATACGGGAAGGATGCTCTTGACAGAGGTCAGTCTGCCTGGGTGTTGGTCAAGGAGGGGAAACTGTGCGTGCCACGTTATGTGCAGCTCGGGTCCAGGTTGTGATGGGGCAGAGACAGAAAATCAGAGTCAGACTGTGAACAGTCTGTAGACTCTGAATGTTAGCAAGAGAAACAAAACCCCATTAACTGACACAACTATTGTTGCAGGTTTTGAGAGCAATCGGAGCCTTTCTCAGCTCTAGCTGGACTTAGCTTAGGGGTTAGAGTGTTGGAAACTCAATGGTATTGTGTAGCAAGTTTTTCCAAATTAAAACATGCCCGCCTGAAGAGAGGAGGAAGGAGACTCAAGAGATCAAGCCTGGGAGAGCTGAAACTGAAAAGATGGCCAGACCATTCCCCAAGGTGATTAGAACAGTAAACAGCTATTGAGGCGCAAGACTCTCATCAGTGTTTCTCTGAATTGAAACATTCTCTCCTAAGGGAACCAGGGAGGCTCAAGAGACCAATGAGATACACAAATCTAGGAAAAAGGTTGCAGGACCCCTCTGTACGGTTATAGAGAGGCTAACCAACTGCTTGGGAGAACCTCTTCAACCAGCGCAGGCTGCCTGAAGGTTGGGCAGTGCGCTGCAGAGACGCGGCTTCCGTATGTTGTCTCCCGTGCTGGGATGAGACTTTTTGGGGATGCAGCTGCCTTTGAGTCCCCCACACTCCTGTAAGCAACCCCTCTCCCTGCTCTGTCAGTAACTCCAGTGACCTCGCTGGTTCATTAAATTGGTTTTGGTGCCATTGTGCTTGGGTCCATCGTCTGTGCCCTATCTGGGGTGCATGGTAGACGTGAGCTCATAGCTCCACAGGATAAAAGTTTCATGTGACAAATAGTCAATAAAACTCCCCAGGCAGTGGCTTTTGAGTCCATTGTCATGTAACTTGCAAAAATAAAATAAAAATCTGACAAGTGCAGAAGGGCACCTTAAGCAAAGTTTTATTTTAGAAAAGAAAGTAAAGCAGGAGACTAGAGAGATGGCTCGCCAGTTAGAGGCGCTTGCTTGCAAAGCCCGAAAGCTCGTGTTCGATTTCCCAGCACCCACATAAAGCCAGATGCACAAAGTGTCTGGAGTTTGTTTAGAGCAGCAAGAGGCCCTGGCACACCCATAATCTCCTCCCTCCCTCTCCCTCCTTCTCTTTCCTCCCTCTCTCTCCCTTCCTCCCTCCCTCTCTCTCCTTCCCTCTCTCTCTCTCTCTCTCTCTCTCTCTCAAATAAAAAAAAAGAAAGTAAGCCGGGTGTAGTGGTACATGCCTTTAATCCCAGCACTCAGGAGGCAGAGGCAGGAGGATTGCCGTGAGTTCGAGGTCACCCTGAGACTCCATAGTGAATTCCAGGTCAGCCTGGGCTAGAGTGAGACCTTACCTCAAAAAACCATAAATAACTAAATAAATAATACAATAAATAATACAATAAAAAATAAAAAAGAAAGTTAAGTAGAAAGCTGTCAATCTGGAGTGGGAAACCCACCTGGTGACTTACCCCCAGGGATATAAATTAGGTATCAAGTTGGGGTGATTAGCTTGGTTACTTTGACTAGATGTGGGGTTCCACCCTTGGGAATGTAAATTAGGTGCCAGGTGAGGGAATTTTGAATTTACTTTGAATGTATGTAGGGGTTCTCAATTACAATGGAACAAGGGCTGGTGGTCAGCTGGCATCTTGGTGAGTGATGGTGAATCGGGGCTTTTTGGAATTCAGTTCCAAACTCTATTGGACTTGTCATTAGTGATAGATAGTCTTTTTGGACCTGTAACCCTAACTATCTAGAAAATAGGGACTACCTTACTCCTAACTCCTATCGCTATGAGGTTTATTAGAGGATTTGGCTCTAGTACTGTGGAGCTAAGAATTGCCCTTGCTCTACCATGTAAATCCCAGGCAGCGGCCACAGACCCGAGGAAAGGGCTGGGTAAGGCTGTAGGGAGGAAACCGGCAGGAGAATCGGCTAGATGGAAACCTCAGAATGTGAAAGCCCGAAAATCAGCTCCAGTGTCCACGGGCAGAGGAAGGTGGATGTTCCCACAGTGGAAGGGGATGAATTTGCCCCTCCTCTGCCTTGTTCCTTTTAGGGTTCTCAGTGAGGTTGGTGATGTCCATCCACGTTGGTGAGAGTCCTCTGTTTTACCAGTCTGCCAACTGAAATGCCAGTCTCTTCCAGAAACAGCCTCATAGGTACATCCAGAAATAACATTTTTTCTGAGCTATTTGGGTCCTTCTTAGCCTAGTCACATTGACACATGAAACTGACCATGACATAGAGCCATTTTAGAGTGTTTAAGCAAGAGAATGATCAACAGAAGAAGAAGAAGAAGAAGAAGAAGAAGAAGAAGAAGAAGAAGAAGAAGAAGAAGAAGAAGAAGAAGAAGAAGAAGAGAAGAAGAGAAGAAGAAGAATGACTTCCATTTCGGAAAGACTTTGGGGCAGATAAAATGGATTTTGGGTTCATAGGCTTGAAGAGACAATTGGGAATGTGGCTTCATGGATAAAATCCTGGGCTTTGGAGTCAAATCCATGTAATCTTCTGTGAATAACAATAAACAGTTCCTTCTTAATAGAATCATTGGGAAAGAAAAAAATATGAGGAAATGGATCATGGCCACAGTGCTTATATATTATATATTAACTATATATTATATATAGCATATGCTATATATTATGTCATCCTAAGTCTGACCTCATAATATCATATCTTCTTTTTGATTTTTTCCAAATTTATTTTTTATTGACAACTTCCATGATTGGAAACAATATCCCATGGTAATTCCCTCCATCCCCCCACTTTCCCCTTTGAAACTCCACTCCCTATCATATCCCCTCCCCCTTTCAATAAGTCACTCTTTTATTTTGATGTCATGATCTTTTCCTCCTACTATGATGGCCTTGTGTAGGTAATGTTAGGCACTGTGAGGTCATGGACACCCAGGCCATTTTGTGTCTGAAGGAGCACGTTGTAAGGAGTCCTACTCTTCCTTTGGCTCTTACATTCTTTCTGCCACCTCTTCCACATTAGACCCTGAGCCTTGGAAGGTGTGATAGAGATGTTTTAGTGCTGAGCACTCCTCTGTCACTTCTTCCCAGCACCATGATGCCTTCTGTCTTCCTTCTGCTTTTATGTGCCTAACCCCAGTCACACCTTCTTTCATCAGGAGCAGTAAAGTAGCCTCCTAATGGGTTTGCCTCCTGCTTGGCCCAGCAACTTAGAGGAATCCTTGCAAACTATTGTCCAATCACAGACGACAGATGAATTGTTCCTGTATGTGAAGAACTGCAGAAAGATGTTAGCTCAGCAGGAAAATAGGCAAAGAAGGTAAGTAGGTACAGGGGGAAACACAAACCGATGCCTCTGAAACATGCAAGTCATTGTCTAACCTCATTCATGACAAAGGACATACAGATTGAGGCCAGCTTTTCAACAGCTTGGCAAATTGTCAAGGATTCACTAACTGCACCAACATAGTGCTGGGAAGATGGTAATTGTTCCAACCTGGATGAAAGGCAATCAAGAAATCCTTCCCCAAAATGCCCAATCATGAATCGTTTTCTTGATGGTGCGATGGATAGCACCCTGGACCTCACATATGCTATGCAAACCTCTAGCACTAAGCTCCATTCCCCAGCCCCTGATTCACTGAAATTCTATGAACTCAACCTATAGCTAGAATGACGCTCAGACAAGACGTGTTGAAAAGTAACCTCACCAGCATTTGGAACAGATGATGTCATTGGTTCCCAGATGCTTCTTTGTCCTCATTTCCTGCCACACTTAACCCTTGATCACTGAACTCATGTCACTCTGACAGATTTACTATTTCTAACATGCCAAGCATCATCTCTGCCTCAAGGCTACTGCAAATGCCTGTCTCTAAGACCTTTCTTTGTGTAAGGTTAATCCTGTCCTTTAAAAAAAGGCCACTTCTTCATTATACAAGCCATCACCTGACCTTTGGCCAAGACATTGTTATCGGAAATGATTATTTTTAAGTCTCTATACTCAGATTCATTTATATGGCAGAGTAATCTAATTAATAGCATCAGTGTGAATATGCTTAACATTTGGAGGAGCCAGTTTGGGGGTTGCGGTAGATTTAAAGAAACATTAGTCTGCTTTATAAAGCCGTTGCATGTATTTTCATATTTTTTATACTCATGGATTGACCCCTCTAATATTCAACTACTTGTGTCTCTGGTAAACACAAGCAGAACTACTGAGCATAGAGATGATCTGATGTGTAACTCAATCCAATCCTTCCTCCAGCCAGCCCTTCATTATCAGTATTACATCTTAAGAAGGCTTGAAAATAAAAAAGATTTCTGGTACATTTCATCAATATCAGTATTATAATCTTATCAACAATGCCAGTGCTGTTACTGTGTCTCAGTAGGGTAGAGGGTATAACTTGAAAAGTAAGACTGAAAAGAAAGCAGCCCTTTAGTCTCATTTAGTACTTAAAAAATTGGTCCAGGGCTGGAGAGATGGCTTAGCAGTTAAGGCACTTGCCTGTGAAGGCTAAGGACCCAGGTTTGATTCCCCAGGACCCATGTAAGCCAGATGCACAAGGTGACACGTGTCTGGAGTTTGTTTGCAGTGGCTGGAGGCCCTGGTGTGTTCATTCTCTCCTTCTCTCTCTCTTTCTCTATCTCTATGTTTCTCTCAAAAAATAAATAATTTTAAAAATTGGTCTAACAATTTGCTATTATAGCATTGTGGTAGTTTGAATAAATACCCTCCCCAATAGAGTCAGGAGTTTATTAAAACTTCTTAGATTTCCAGCCACCTGGCTGGAAGTATGCCTAGGCAGATCTGGGGTCTAGGTCTATGGTGTGGTGGTGGATTTGACATTCCAATCTAAAGATATGAAAAGTGCCTGGAGTTCCAGAAGTGTGCTGTGTGGTGGGGCTTTTTACATTTTTTTCTCTTTTTCTCTCTCTGCTTGGACCTCTGAAAGCTGGACAGCTCCTTCTGCCATTATGGCACTTCTCCTCTATCCTCAATAAATATCCCTTATTCCATAACCATGCCTGGTTTGGAAGTTCATCTCAGCCACGTGAAGCTGTCTGCTACAGCATGTGACTATGATATCTCCTACAATGATAGCATTCAGGTTTGCAAGCCTCATCCCACGTTGTCAGGGGATAAAAGCAAGAATGGTTTTGGCAACTTGGGGCCTTACCCTTTCAGTCGTCAAGGTATGATTGAACCAGGACATCTTGTCATCTCTTACACTAAATATCTTCTGAAGTGGTACTGTAATTCTTGATGTCCACCGTTGTATATATAAGCCATTTATTCATACCTCTCAGTTACCCTTCCTCTTCGCTCCACTTTGTAAGAGACATTTAGTTCTGCCAGCATGCTGGTCTAGAATGTAGGCTTTGGTCTTGGTGTAGAAAGCACTCCCCCCTCTAACGAAGCCCCACTCATGTAAGGTAGAATTGCATGGGCGTGGAAATATAGGTGTATGCACTGTCAATCTGAGTTTGTTAGATGAGTCAGGTGAAGATACAAGTCAATTCACCAGTTCTTTCAGGCAGAAAGATTCAAGGCAGAGTTTCAGTTTCTTTCTTAAAGATGGTCCCTACATCTGGTACCCACAGTTGTAGCCCTGGACCCAGGATCCCTACATCACGTAGGAATACAACTGAGTGATGTGGTAAGTTGTATAGTCATCCAAGTCTGACCCCTCTTCCCAGGAAAAGTAGGATTTATCCAGTAAAACTCTTGTCTTGGCCCTTCTCCATGTTGATCAAAAGTATAAGGCAGCCCTTCGTACCTTGATCTGTCACCATTTTAGACAACATAGGCTTCAGGTACCCATTCCAGTTCTCTATAGAACCATTACTCTGAGAATGACATGTCTGTTTGATGTGATTTTTCCTTTGCTCATTATTGGATGCTAGGAGCTATCAAGTGCATTATTTGATCTGAAGAAATGTAACTTCATGGTACAAATTGGTATAGTGTTCTCTGTTCCAGTCACCTTGTACTAGTTTGCGCATTCACGTCTATGACAAGCTGTGCAAATCTCCAGCTAGAATAAATGTCCCTACCTAGTACAATGTGTGCGTAGTCCTGGATGCTGCTATTTGATGTATGTGTATTACCACCTATCTGTGGAGTTTTCAAGGGGAACCTACCTCATGGTCACCTGTCATTCTTGTTGACCGACAGTACAGTTTTTTTTTTCTTCTGGCATTTTGTACAGTAGAGGCTTCAAGGAGTGTTTCTAGCTAGATGCAGCCTACTGTGCTTACCTCTGGGGCCCAGGATAGCTACTTGATGTGAGTAAACCCAGACATCTACTTGCCAGTTTCAGTCAGCTTCTCATTCTAGAAGGAACATCTTCAACGGACATTGATATGTCTTACTGTAATGCGTCTCGGGAATTCCTGTAGTGATTTCCATCGGGCTAGTCCCCACATGGACTTTCCTGTTCCAGCCTACTTCTCCCTCTGCCTGGCCATAAAGCCAAACTATTAGCTGCCAGCCATGAACCAGGAAATGTCCCGAACTTGGGGGAAATCGCATGTGGTTCAGTCAATTCAGCTAATTTGGTGGCACCTTCTTTAATCAGAGTGGCAATCTTCCAGACAGGATGCTGTCTGCTCACATGGGAACTGCCACCTACAGACCAAGCAGCTCTTTATTGGTTTGCACAGAGCTATTTGTAGGCACTAGCCATCTGATAATAGGTTCTGATGGTGCCTCAAAGTCAGCCCTCAGGAACAAGAACCTACCTGCTTGTGAGTGAGATGAGTTCCTTCTTGCGCTCCCCTCTGCAGCATGTTTGTGCCCAAACCACTTCCGTTTTACTCCAGAATTCTTATGGTACATCCTTACATTTTATTTTATTTTATTTTATTTTATTTTTTGTCTCTGTTTTTGTTCCTTTATAAAAATATTGTCTTATTTTTATTTACTTAAGAGAGAGAGAAGAAAAAGAGAAAGAGGCAGATAAATAGGGAGATTGAATGGACACACCAGGGCCTCCAGCCACTGCAAACAAACTTCCAGATGGATGCTCCACTTTGTGCATCAGGCTTATGTGGGTAATGAGTAATCAAACCTGGGTCCTTTGGCTTTGTAGACAAGCGCCTTAACTGCTAAGCCATCTCTCCAGCCCTTTTTTTCTTTTTAAAAATTTATTTATTTATTTTATTTATTTGCAAGGAGAGAAAGAAAAAGGGAGAGAGGGAGAAAGAATGAATATGAACACACCAGGGCCTCTAGCTGTTTGTAAATGAGCTCCAGATGCATGCACCACTTCATGGCATCTGGCTTTACGTGGGTACTGGGGAATCGAACCTAGGCCAGAAGCCTTTGCTGGAAAGTACCTTAACCAGAGAGCCATATCTTCAGCCTCCATCCTTATGTTTTAAGGCATTTCTTTGACATCATTCAGTACACATGAGTATATCTGGTTTAAGGATTATTTTATATACATCAGTCCAAAAGTCCAACAACAAGCTAGTATTTTTTTTTAAGTAAAAATTATCTGGTCTGGAAGCAGAGAAAGTTGTTGAGTCATTAAAGGCACTTGCATACAAAGCCTACCAGCCTGGGTTCAATTCCAAAGCCACCCACATAAGCTCAGAGCAAAAAGTAGTGAAAGCTTTGGGCATTTGTTGGCAGGAGCTAGAGGCCCTGGCACACCACCCCCCACATGCACACAGCACATATGTACACACACACACATGCATATAAGTAAACAATTTAAAAAATGATCTGGTCTGAAACTCCAGTGGTCACTGCTGAGTGGTATTGCAGGCTTCTGTTCTAAGATCCAGTCTGTGTAAACATGTATTGTAGACATTTACAAAATCAGATCTAACAAAAAAAAAAAAAAATAGAGGGAAAAGCTGGGCATGGTAGTGCATGCCTTTAATCTGAGCACTAGGGAGGCTGAAGTAGCAAGATTGCTTTGAGTTTGAGGCCAGCCTGGGGCTGCAGAGTGAGTTCTAGGTCAGTCTGGGCTACTGTGAATCCCTACTTCAAACACACACATACACACACAAGAAAAAATAAATTTAAAACAATTTTTAAAAATCACATCTAATGTGTATTATAAGGTTTCAATGCCATAGAAAAAATAGATTGCCTTTTGCAATTCAGACATACCTTATCTTAATTTAAGCCCCCACTCAAATACAGTATTTCCTTCCTTTTTTTTTTTTTTTTTTTTTTTTGAATGAGTAGCCAGCCATTACAGTGGCAAGAAGGGGTTGGTGGATGAAGTAGTGAATTCATCCTTTAGACGAGAATAGGAAAAATAGTTTATTGAATATTCCACAGGAGGGCCGCAGGCTAGGCAGTAACTGGAGTATGACCTGCAGCACATATTACCTTCTTGTAGATGATATCATACGTGGGAACCAGCACCATTCACTGTGAAGGATATATGTTCTCTAAACTCCACATTAGCTGACCAGGTGCTAGGTTTCTAACACTGTCTGAGAGGCAACCTTTGCTGCCAAGTATCTCATGTAGCCTCTGTGGGCTTGGAAAATCTTACCGCTTTCCATCTATCAGGCTTAATTAACATCGTTTAGTGGGCATTTTTTCTATAGTTTTATTTATTTATTTGAGAGCGACAGAGAGAGAAAGAGGCAGAGATAAAGAGAGAGAGAATGGGCATGCCAGGGCCTCCAGCCACTGCAAACGAACTCCAGACACGTCCGCCCCCTTGTGCATCTGGCTAACATGGGTCCTGGGGAATCGAGCCTCGAACCGGAGTCCTTAGGCTTCACAGGCAAGCGCTTTACCACTAAGCCATCTCTCCAGCTCTAGTGGGCAATTTTAAACGCTTTCTGTTTTTCAATACCAGGAAGGGGGACTACCCATGGGCAGAAAACTATTCACTGGTGTTACAGTTACTTTCTTATTGTTGGACAAGCTATTCAACCAGAAGCCGCTCAGGAGAGGAAAGGGTTTATTTCAGCTGACAGTTTGGAGGGGAAGTTTCATCGTGGTGGGGGAAGCATGACAAGGGTAATGGCCAGGCAGGAATCACATCTCCACAATAGCAGAAGGGAAGCAGTCTGAGTATTGGGCTTGGAGCTAGGTTATGTTACTTCAGAGTGCACCCCAGCGACACACCTCCTCCAGCAAGGCTCCACCTGCCAAAGGCTCCACCAGCTGAGGACCAAGTATGAGGCTCAATCACAAACACATGAGGCTATTTTCATTCAGACCCCGACAACACCCATAATGCATTTAAGAAAAGGAGGTGCAATCAGTTTACATAGCTAAAACAGACCAATTTTTAATTTCACTTTAATCTCATGAAACACTGCATTCCTATGTTCTCCTAATCTAACTCTAGCACCCTGTAGGCCTTCACCAGCAAATCTTGGAAGCATGTATATTGGTTAAATTGTCATAGGCAGGTCATCTTTCCACCATCTGATCATTTTATCCACTCATGTACATAATGACCTTGAGACACCACTGGCAGTTGAGCTGAGTGATCCTGGCCTTTTTGTCTATCTTGCTTTTTAAATTCTTCCAAACCAGAGTAGAATAGACCATACATACTTGAGACCCTTCATTGTTGGGTCTTCTACATGGTCTAGCCAGCCTTCAACAGTGTTGTGTTCAAACCTCTGTTTAGACTGTACCAATGTTCACTTTGTTTATCCCTTTTCTTAATAACTGTTTAAGATTTCTGAGTCCCTTGACTCTCACCACTGTTTCTCCCTATTTTCTCTGAAATCACTCAAATTTCCTTAACTCTGCTTTGAGACAATCTTTCCCTTAGGGTAGCATCCCTGAGGTTAGAGGCTCTTGTTCAGACTAGCAAGAGTCCAAGTCAGGAACATCTAAACCTTCTTTAGTTTCATTTTTAAAATAAAATCTTTACTGATAAGTAATTCACATAGCATGCAATTTGTTCATTTACACAATTCAATGGTTTTTAAAAAATATTTTATTTTTTGCCTTTAATCTCAGAATTTGGGAGGCAGAGGTAGGAAGATCACTGTGAGTTTGAGGCCACCCTGTGACTATAGATCAGCCTGGGCTAACCAATATGTGTGTGTGTGTGTGTGTTAAATTTATTTAAAAGAGAGAGAGAGAGAGGTGGCTTATGACACCATGGACATCTGGTTTACACGGGTACTGGGGTATCAGACCTGGGTTCTTAGGCTTCGCAGGCAAATGCTTCAACCACTAAGCCATCTCTCTAGCCCCAATTCAGTGGTTGGTTGATTTTTCAAGGTAGGGTCTCACTCTAGCCCAGGCTGACCTGGAATTCACTATGGAGTCTCAGGGTGGCCTTCAACTCATGGCAATCCTCCTATCTCTGCCTCCCGAGAGCTTGGATTAAAGGCGTGCACCACCATGCCTGGCTCAGATGAGCCTTTCTTATGCAAAAGAGCAAAGAGAGAGAGAGCAAGAGAGAGAGAGAGAGAATTGGTATGCCAGGGTCCCAGCCACTGCTATCGAATTCCAGATGTATGCCCCACCTTGTGCACATGTGTGACCTTGTACACTGGCATCACTGTGCATTTGGCTTATGCGGGTCCTAGAGAGTCAAACATGGGTCCTTAAGTCTTCACAGGCAAGTGCCTTAACTGCTGAGCCATCTCTCCAGTCCCTCAGTGGTTTTTAATGTAGTATATCCATAGGATTGTAAAGCCATCACTGCTTTCCATTTTAGAACGTCTTTACTGAGAATTTCAATAACATGAGCACAATGTAATTTGATCATAATCCCCTCTCATTAGCCTCATTATTCCCCTCCCCCCACAGTAATTCAGTGAACCTGGTCCTATTTCCATGTAGTCTTTTTCGAGTTTGATGTCTCATTCTTTCTCTCCTTCCTCCATCACAATGTGTGTCAACATGTCAATGGGCTCAACATTGCGCAGGTATTGTAGAGGTAGCCACCTGCAGGGCGAGGTCATGAATTCACTACCTTCACGTCTGGAGGACCGGGGTCCCACAGTACTTGCCCACGCCCTCTGCTCTTACGTTCTCCCTGCTCCCTCTTCCGCAACGTTCTTGAGGCTTGGAGGGTGTGATAGAGATGTCGTTTGTCCTGAGCTCCCAAGAGCCTCTGGTCTTCAGCATTCTGATGAGTTTTGAGACTCTCCAGTCTCCACAGCCATCACCAAATGGATCTTTTCTGATGAGTGGTCACAGTAGTGCAATGTCCTCTGAGCACTCAAGTATTCTTTCGTTTTGCTTTAGCTATGACGGCTAAGGAGAGCCACGAGAAGCTGGGGATGTGCTTGCAATCTCAGCACTGCGCAGACACAGGCAGAGGGATCACAAGTTCAAGGCCAGCCTGGGCTACATAATGGGACCTTCTCTCATAAAACAAATAAATGGAATAACCAAATGATTGTATATTTAACTTGATCCTTGTGTTGCAGGACAACTGCTTCCCCTTCGAGGGTCAGGGACTCTGGGTCCTTTCTCAAAGCCAACAAAGGTTTGAGGTTCCAAGAATGAAGACAATGAAATACAGTGAAAAGCAGAAGTAGCAAACTTTATTCTTTAGCTCCAAGTAAAAACTCACTTTGAGAAAGGACTGGTCCCAGAGCTGGCTGTCCTTGGAGAGGGCTCAGTGATTGGCTCTTATAGGGTCTCACTCCTCCCCTTCTGTCATGGTAATGAAGGATAGGCGTTTAGCTCATCCCCTTAACCCCCTCCCCCAAGACACATCAGGCACTAACCTTCAAATTAGCTGGCCATTTTAACCTTTTTTTCCTCTCTTCTTTCCTAACTTTTGCATTTATGATTTTCTGCCCTTGTGGTTAACTATGAATAGACTGTCTAATCTTCGCATTCCCTTGGGTCAGCAGTCCCCCAGACCCTTCTCCTATGTGCCTAAGACCCTCCAAACTCCTCATATTTGTTCCTTTGCATTCCTTTGAAATATTTTCTTTATTTATTTGAAAGCAGAGATACAGACACAGAGAGAAGATAGAGAGAGAGAAAGAGAGAGCACCAGGCCCTCTAGCCACTGCAAATGTACTCCAGATGAATGCACCACTTTTTGCATCTAATTTTATTGGAATTTGGCCACATAGACATAGCAGACCACCCCCATAGCTGACCTTGGCCTCTAGCCTATCTGGAGGTTGGAGTGATGCCATGTGGCCCAAAGCTCGCACTGTAAGTCACTGTTATGGACTGTCTGGAATTGTCCAAGGTGTCTTTAAAAAATAAAACCAACAAATTGTTGTCAGTCAGGACATTCCAAGGATTTTGAGATTATGTTCCAGGAACTGAAAGCAAAAGATTTATACATATATGTTATGTGCTGTGAATATCCTAATAATTGTATATTCCCTAAAATGTAGATTCATATAAAACAACACGTCCTTTATAAGAACAAAAATACATAGCAAAATAAAACCGAGACTAAAATCAGCCCAAATCCAATCAGTGACAAAAATGATTAATCCATCAGAAAATGTCCTTGTAGACATCTTTTACTGTTCTTTATATAACAGCAAATATACAGTATTATATATAAATAAAGCCATTCCGTTCACATTCATTTATAACTGGCTTATGGACTAAAGTTTTTTTATATTTCTTTAATTTAACATTGACTAGACACAAGAATATTTATGAAGTTTAAAAACACAAAAATTTAAAACTCATATTTGCAAGCAAACTCGGTGACAGTGACTATTGCTTTGGGAGTCATCCTTTGCAGAGTTATTTATCCTTACTTTACCCACATTCTAAATTCTGAAGAAAGGCTGTACCTAAATAAGTCAGCTGTGAACTGCGAAATAGTCTTTCTTCATAGTCATGGAACCCCAGACATGCAGAGGTCTTCAGGCAACAGCAGAATGTGTACTGTTCCTCCTTGTTCTTTAATCCTCCACGTTCGCTAACACAGTGTATAAATTGCTGAGGGTTAACTTACAAGTTACGTGTTTTTCTGAAGAATTAGAGAAACTAATCACAGGGGATTGAGATTGATTTTATGTTCTGACCAGTGGAGAGGGGTGATCTTGCATAATATATAGTCTTCCTATTGACCCTGTTCCTCCTTTCCCTCATTATAAAAACCCTTTCATAGCTGGGTGTGGTGGCACACGCCTTTAATCCCAGCACTCGGGAGGCAGAGGTAGAAGGATCACGGAGAGTTCGAGGCCACCCTGAGACTACATAGTGAATTCCAGGTTAGCCTGAGCTAGAGTGAGACCCTACCTCGAAAAACCAAAACACAAACAAACCCTTTCATATCCCTGAATTCCCTAAGGTAGTCTTTGTGGGGGGGAGATGATAGTTACCCCATGTTCTCAAGATGGTAGCCATTGAATAAACTGGGTTTTCTTCCCATCAACTCTGACCTCCCAACCATTGGCTTTGAATGGTGAGCAGACAGATTTGCATCCATACCTCTTAATTTATTAACAAGTTTAAGGGGAAAGAAAAATCTCAAACATTATGTAGCTACCTTCATGTGTGTATTAGTCAGGGTTCTCTAGAGGAACAGAACTGCTAGAATGAATTATTTTAAAGGGGGATTTATTGGATCAGCTTACAGTAGACCAATAGCAGTTGCAGGCCCGAGAATCACCGAACCTGGTAGTTGCTCAGTCCTCGTGGCCAGATGCCTCAGCAGTCCCGACCCGGCACTGCAGATGGTGCAGGAAAGCCTGGAGGCTTCCTGAGGAGCCGCTGGGCTTCAATCCACGGGGGTCTTCAGTTGATGCTGGTCTTTTGTCTGCACTGGTCTTCAATCCACGCTGGAAGGTAGCAAGCAGCTCCGGCAGCCAAAATGGACGGGGGGCAGGAAGGAAGGAAGGGACTCTTTTTTTCCCAGAGCTCCCTTGTATCAAGTCCCCCTCTGGGCGGGACCGCCCATTCTGGGGGAAGGGCTCAACCTTGGGGAAAGACTTCCTCCTCTAATTGATCCTTCCTAGAAGCAACCTATGGATTACTAAACAGATCAAGTTGACAACACCTTAACTATCACAAGTCCACCCCTTGTCAACTTGGCATCAAATCATGTCTCCTTACATCATACTTAATTTTCAAATGAAAACAGTAACAAGCTCATAATTCCGCCTAACATGGCATAACTATCCCACGTACAACCAGAACCGCAAAATCTTCCCCCCAACACAAAACTTAGTCTCTAGTATAATGGGTCTAATATAAATTCAACAGTTAGCTAATGATATAATCGTAATATTGGTGTAGATACATACAAACACTCTGTTATCAAGGCAGGACAGAAACATTGCAATCACAGTCCTCGTTTCTGTAACTGGTCACGTGGCCTTAGCTGGTATTTGTAACTGCCTTCTTCTACTACCCATTCTGTATTTCCTCCACCTTCAGCAAGCACCTCACCAGGTCTTGGTTCTTTACCTGGAGGGGTAACCCATACCTTCATTCCTGAAGGATCTGGGCCATTTATCACACTACTTCTATTGGGTTGTTGCAGTCGTCCATTGACTTTGACAACAGGACATGGTAACACTAGCAGATGCCCTAAAGGATCTCCTGCACTCCAGGCATACTCTTCCTTACCTCCATTGTGGAGAAGCAGTCCAATTTCCCCCTGGTAATCTGGATCAATCACCCCTGCTATCACTGTAACTCCTTTCTCAGCCTGTTCACTCAAGGGCATTAGGAGCCCAAAGTGACCAGGGGGAAGTCTTAGCTTCCAGTTCAATGGAATGTTCTTTGTGTCTCCTGGCAAAAGCACTCCTCCCTCTGGGACCAAGACTTGTAGTCCAGCAGAGCATAAGGTTGCGGGAACAGGAAGCAAAAATCTAGCTAATGGGTCACTTGGAGTGATGGTAAGTGGGACTATTCCCATTTCCACCCCTTGATTCCTGGACCCGTGAATCCGGGCTATAGGAGAAACAGTACCATATATAGGACGCTGATTCAGAGCATACACAGCCTGCTGGAGGACACTCCCCCAGCCCTCCAAGCTATTGCCACCTAGTTGGCGCTGTAGCTGTTTCTTCAAAAGGCCATTCCACCGTTCTATCAAGCCAGCTGCTTCAGGATGGTGGGGCACATGGTAAGACCAGTGAATTCCATGATCATGAGCCCACTGCCGTACTTCCTTGGCGGTGAAGTGAGTTCCTTGGTCAGAAGCAATGCTGTGTGGAATGCCATGACGGTGAATAAGGCATTCTGTAAGCCCACGGATGGTAGTCTTGGCAGAAGCACTACGTGCAGGAAAGGCAAATGCATACCCAGAATAAGTGTCTATTCCAGTAAGGACAAAACGCTGCCCTTTCCATGATGGAAGTGGTCCAATGTAGTCAACCTGCCACCAGGTTGCTGGCTGGTCACCCCGAGGAATACTACCATATCGGGGGCTCAGAGTTGGTCTCTGCTGTTGGCAAATTTGGCACTCAGCAGTAGCCGTAGCCAGGTCAGCCTTAGTTAGTGGAAGTCCATGTTGTTGGGCCCATGCATAGCCTGCATCTCTGCCACCATGGCCACTTTGTTCATGGGCCCATTGGGCAATGACAGGGGTGGCTGAGGAAAAAGGTTGACCACTATCCACAGTACGGGTCAGCTTATCTACTTGATTATTAAAGTCATCCTCCAACGAGGTCACCTTCTGATGAGCATTAACATGGGACACAAGTATCTTTAATTCCTTTGCCCATTCAGAGAGTTCTATCCACATACACCTTCCCCAAATGTCCTTTTCACCGATTTTCCAATTGTGCTCCTTCCAAGTCCCAGACCATCCAGCCAAACCATTGGCCACAGCCCATGAATCAGTGTATAAGCGCACATCTGGCCATTTTTCTTTCCAAGCAAATTGCACAACCATATGCACTGCCCGAAGTTCTGCCCATTGTGAAGACTTCCCTTCACCACAGTCCTTCAGAGTTGTCCCAGAAAGGGGCTGTAATGCTGCAGCTGTCCACTTTTGGGCGGTGCCTGCATAACGTGCTGAACCATCTGTAAACCATGCCCTAGACCTCTCCTCCTCAGTCAATTGATCATAGGGCACACCCCATGATGCCATAGGTGCATGCTTGGGGACAGAAGGCATTGCAACAGGAGTAGCAACCATAGGCATTTGGGCAATTTCCTCATGTAACTTACTCGTACCTTCAGGGCCTGCTCTAGCCCGATCACGTATATACCACTTCCACTTAATGATGGACTGTTGCTGTGCACGTCCAACTTTATGGCCTGGTGGGTCAGATAACACCCAGCTCATGATGGGCAGCTCAGGTCGCATAGTAACTTGATGGCCCATTGTCAAACGTTCAGTTTCCACTAAGGCCCAATAGCAGGCCAAAAGCTGTCTCTCAAATGGAGAATAATTGTCTGCAGACGATGGCAGGGCCTTGCTCCAAAATCCCAATGGCCTCCGCTGTGATTCACCTATGGGGGCCTGCCAAAGGCTCCAAACAGCATCCCTGTCTGCCACTGAAACCTCAAGTACCATCGGATCTGCTGGATCATATGGCCCAAGGGGCAGAGCAGCCTGCACAGCAGCCTGGACCTGTTGAAGGGCCTTCTCTTGTTCTGGGCCCCACTGAAAACTAGTAGCTTTCCGAGTCACTTGGTATATGGGACGGAGTAAGACACCCAAGTGAGGAATGTGCTGTCTCCAAAATCCAAATAGGCCCACTAGAGAAACCCATTCTTACAATTCTGTTTCTCTAGAACCACTTCTGGTACCAAATTCTGTATTAGTCAGGGTTCTCTAGAGGAAAAGAACTGCTAGAATGAATTATTTTAAAGGGGGATTTATTGGATCAGCTTACAGTAGTCCAATAGCAGTTGCAGGCCCGAGAATCACCGAACCTGGTAGTTGCTCAGTCCTCGTGGCCAGATGCCTCAGCAGTCCCGACCCGGCACTGCAGATGGTGCAGGAAAGCCTGGAGGCTTCCTGAGGAGCCGCTGGGCTTCAATCCACGGGGGTCTTCAGTTGATGCTGGTCTTTTGTCTGCACTGGTCTTCAATCCACGCTGGAAGGTAGCAAGCAGCTCCGGCAGCCAAAATGGACGGGGGGGCAGGAAGGAAGGAAGGGACTCTTTTTTCCCAGAGCTCCCTTGTATCAAGTCGCCCTCTGGGCGGGACCGCCCATTCTGGGGGAAGGGCTCAACCTTGGGGAAAGACTTCCTCCTCTAATTGATCCTTCCTAGAAGCAACCTATGGATTACTAAACAGATCAAGTTGACAACACCTTAACTATCACAATGTGTATGGGTCAAACCACCCATCCAAGATAGCTGATGGGAGGAAAGGGTTTATTTTGGCTTATAGTCTTGAGAGGAAGCTTCATGATGGCGGGAAAATGCGTCACAGTCTGCCAGAGCAGGTGGAAAAGAGCAGCAAGAAAGTTACATGGATGCAGGCAAGGGGGAACTGGGGCTATAACACCCCAAAGCCTGCTCCCAGAAACATACTTCCTCCAGCCAGGCATCAGCTCCCAAAATTGCCACCAGGTGGGGACCAAGCATTCAGAACATATGAGTTTATGGGGACATCGGATTCAAGTGACCACACTACTCTTCCTATGTGCCCATCTCTACCACTTTTCCTCCAGAAGCAAACACCATCTTGCATTCCTCTCTCATTGCCTAGCTTTTGGTTTTATCACATCTATTTGCTTCCCACAAAGTATGATTAAGAATCACACTGTGTAAGTTCACAGCTTGCTTTTTCCTCACCATACAATGTTCCTAAGATCATCCATGTTGTTGTATGTAGATGAAATTAATTCATTTTTGTTGCTGTGATTTTTTTTATACTGTTGGTAGAACATTGGGAGTGTTTCTACAGTCTTGGTCTTACTAATAGTGTGGGTATAAATATACGCATGAAAGTTTGTCTTGAATACTTGTCCAGGAGTAGAAATATTGGGTTATAAGATGTGTACATCATCAGCCCTACCAGATAATGTCAACTTTTTTCAAGGTGGTTGTGTCAGCTTACATTCTGGTTAACAGTTTTTAAGTGCTCTGGAGGCTTTACAGTCCCACTGACAGTTTATATTTGATGTATCTTTGTGTACTATCTTGCTGTTTAAGTAAAATATTAAGATTATGATAAGTTTTGCCAAATTTCTCTTTACAAAGGCCTTACAATTTATATTCCCACTAGTAGCATGTGAATATTTGTTTCTTTATACCTCAGCCAATACTAAAAACTAAAAGAAAAAATGTAACACAGTCATTAAAATTTTTATTAGCCGGGCGTGGTGGCGCACGCCTTTAATCCCAGCACTCGGGAGGCAGAGGTAGGAGGATCGCCATGAGTTCAAGGCCACCCTGAGATGACAGAGTTAATTCCAGGTCAGCCTGGACCAGAGTGAGACCCTACCTCGAAAAACCAAAAAAAAAAAATTTATTAAATTTTTATATATGCAGGACACACAAAGCATATATAGTATGCAACATATAGGTGTGGTATGTCAATATAGAGCATGATTTCTTCATATTATTGGAAACATTGATACCATTTCTTCTAGCATATCTTTTAAAAAATATTTTTATTATGAGAGAGAGAAAGAGTGAGAGAATGGGCATGCCAGGGCCTCCTACCACTGCAAATGAACTCCAGATGCATATGCCACTTGGTACATCCGGCTTTACATAGGTACTGGGGAATTGAACCTGGGCCAACAGGCTTTGCAAGAAAATGCCTTTAACTTCTGATTCATGTCCCCAGCCCCTAGCATCTCTTATATTACCTGTCCCTTTCAAGTGTGATTAATAGACTTGTAATTTCACAAATTTTTGCTTTTCTTTAGAAATTTTGCATCTTCACAACTTATCCAGAGAAAATGTCTTAAGCAGAAGATATCTTGCAGATATTTGTAACAATACTTTTTTCTGAGTGGCAATAGGTTATTCCTGCTTATCTTGGTTTTCTCTGCTCTACTCAGTTAGCTCTTTTCCTATGATGACTTTAACTTTTAAATGTTTTACCAATTTTAGGGCTGAGACATGGCTCAACAATTAAGAGCACTTCCTTTGCAAGCACGAGGGTCTGAGGAAGGCCTAAGAGACCATTTGACTTTGATCTCTAGGCCCCATGTAAACATCTGGACATGGACACACACATCTGTAACACCCCCGCCCCCCGTAAGGGAGCAGAGACTCAAGAAATGCTGGAGTTCATAAGGCAGAGAGAGGTCAGGAACCAGCAAGCTCTGGGATCAATAAGAGACTCTGGCAGAAATATGAAAGGGTGGGATGGAGTGGGATATCTGGTGCTTTGCTCCAGCTACTGCAGGTGAGAGCATGGGGCACTGCAGGGGCATGTATAGGTGCACATACCCCCTCCACACACACCATACCACGCATACACAAGCAAAAAAATTTAACAATTTTAATCTTAATATTTACAAAACAAATAAAAATGGCACTTAGTTTTAGGTTGTATCCTTTGCTTATTAGAGAAAGTATATAGTTTTAAATTTGTCTATGTTTTCTGTTTCTTTTTTTTTTTTCAAGGTAGGGTCTAACTCTAACCAAGACTTACCTGGAGCTCACTCACAGGGATCCTCCTACCTCTGCCTCCCAAGTACTGGGATTCAAGGCATGTGCCACCACGGCTGGCTGTTTCTTCTTGTATAAAATATCTTTTCATATAAAACTGCAGTGTTCATAGATCTAAGGTCAGAAGCCTGAGAGTAAAGGGTCAAGTAATGAAAACTTTCCAGAGTAAAGGAAGATGGCTGTGTGGGGGAGGAAAAACAGCAAAGTTAGCTCTGGAGATTTCATTATCTCTGCTTTACTAAGGTTCTTTCACTTCAATAATTGAAAGAAATTGCAAGCATAATATTAGATTTTGACAGAGTATCAAATTAAGTTTTGTTTTCTTTGTATGAAACTTAGAAATCATCCAGCACAGAATTAAAAGGAGGTTTAAAAATAGCATTTACATAAGCGGACTTGACACGAACACATCTACAAACGACCACACCAGGCTTGTCCATTTTCTCTAGTGATCTCAAAGTAATATATTTTTATGTTCTATGATGAAAACTACAGGCAGATAAATCATCTTTGCAAGGTCACAGTAAGCCAATATGAAGGTCAAGATTAAAATTTGGTTTTAGCCTATCATTATGGTCCTAACTCTTCAGCCCCCTGCATGTCTTTTACTTATTAGGGATTTAAGTGTTCCAAAGAGGAAAGCCTTCAGCCAGAAAATTGTTAGTTAAAATACAAAACAAAAACATTAACATTACGAGTTTCTAGGGTGTTGAAAGCTAAGTGTTTTAATGCTAAAATCCTTGACATTTAAAAAGCTCAGGAGCCAAGCCTACTGAAAGCCAGCTAACATGCAAATTATAGCAATTTATTTCTCTTGGGTCTTGACATACTTCTTTTGGGTTCCAGAAGTACAGTGAGATGTTTGAGATTTAAACCTTTTAGAAAACTTGTATAATTTAGAACTATATTCCCCATGGAAAAAATGTCACACCATCTTTCATTTTCCTTCCTTTGTGGACTGCCATCTTCAGGGCCAATGTGGACTTGGTGTGGCAGAATCACCTGGGAGAAACATTCACTAATTTTCTCCGGTTCCTCCTAAGTTGTGTAGGTCCAATTTTACTGTCAATAATTAAAGTGTGAGGATGAAAGACAATGGGGCTGATATGGTTGTTAATCTAAACCCCGAAGTTAGCATTGTGGAATAATGTTCTTTGATTAAAAACAAACTACTTAATCTTACCTTGGAATTTGGTGGGGAAAGATGTGATGAGGAATCTGTTGAGTTGTTTTAGCCTTAATTGTTGAGGAAATGGAAACTCAGATATAGAATGCTCCTTCTTTTCTTTTCCGAATCTCAAAGCTAAAAGATCTCATGGAAAGAATGTATGTTTGAGATCCATTATTTATTTATTTTTTTAGAGAGAGAGAGAGAGAGAGAGAGAGGAAGAGCAAGAAAGGGAGAGAAAGAGAAGGAGAGAATTGGCACGCCAGGGCCTCAACCACTGCACTTGAACTCCAAACACTTGCTCCACCTAGTGGGCATGTGCATCCTTGCACTTTCCTCACCTTTGTGTATCTGGCTTAAGTGGGATCTGGAGAGTCGAACATGGGTCCTTAGGCTTTGCAGGTAAGTGCCTTAACAACTAAGCCATCTCTCCAGCCTGAGATTTGTTCTTTCACTGTATGCTCATCCTCATTGCATACCTAGGGTTTCTTTGGATCCAGGCTTTGGTCTAGAGTTAGAACAAAATAAAGCTATAATCATCTTGAAAAGCTAAAAATTGTATAAAGAAGATGAAATGTTGTTTTCCCCCATAATGTTGTTTCATGATTGAGCCCTCAACAAAACACAGAAAAGCATATGAATTCACATAATACAAGTTTTTATTTATTTATTATTACTATAATTATTATTTCCTTTATTTTTTTTCAACATCAACTTTCTTTTAATTTCAGGTTAAACAGATACATATTTAGACCAGTATCAATGTATCAAGGCCAAAGACAACCCAATTAGAAAAACTATGACTTTCTATGTAATATCTGACAATCTAACACTGCTATTTGACATCATAGTTTATTCAGATAGTCTGGTCACACATGGTCCAAGAACATTCAAAGAACAAATCAAATAATCAGGTGTTCAAAGATTGGTCTTCAAACATTATAGCCAACGATGCCACGCTTGCCTATGATCTCGCCAATATAAAACCACATCCATACTTCAGTGGCCACCAAACCATTCAGCATTGCTTCCTTAACTGTAAGATGCTTGAAGGCACCAGTTTTAGCACTCCGGATTATGTTTTTCAAGCTCTGAATAGCTGTAGGGATTTCAGCAGGGCTTGGAGGAACCAGCTCAACCTTGGCATAGTGCCAAAATGTGGCCAATCGAGGCTTCGAGTAAGTCACAGCAGCGTTCACCAGCTCCGGGGCCCTCTGCGCGAGGTTGCGGACGAACTGAGCCATGGCTCTAGGATGGAAGGTCCGTCGTCCCGCAGGCCGGCTGAATGTCCTTTTTTTGTTTTTTTGAGGTAGGGTCTCCCTCTAGCCCAGGCTGACCAGGAATTCATTATATAGTCTTAGGGTGGCCTTGAACTCATGGTGCTCCTCCTATCTCTTCTTCCTAGTGTCGGGATTAAAGTTGTGCACCCACACCTGGCTTAATGCAAGTTTTATGAGCTGGGAGCCTTTGCACATGAAGACCCACAGGAACAGAGAAACCTGTGTATTTGCTTGGGTTGCATGTCAGAGGGAGGTTGTGCATGAGTACAATGGAACAAAAGGGTATGATCTAATATAACTAAGATAAAGGAAATTTGGTAAGATCTATTTAGAGTCTTCTCTGTGTCCCTGTGTTGTAAGTTAGAAAAGAATTCCTTTCTTCTGGGGATAAGGTGGGCACTTTTTAGATGAAGATTTTGTAATCTACTTTGGGGAAGAAAGTTGAGAGGAGATATGATCATTCTTGTTCTTCATTTTTTCTTAAATGACAGAGGGCCATGTTTTGTCGTAGTGTGTCTTGAGCCCCATCAATAGGAAACAGGTTTGGAGAAAAACAACTCCTATCCTCCTTCAGTAAGAAGACCTATTCATTACCTTCTGTGTATTCCTAAGATTAGGGGTGTAACAACGACAATGAAAGAAGTCTATTGCCTGGATCCCGTGGTTTAGTATTAGAAATTACCATTAAGAAAATATAAATTATAATTGACTGAGATCCTCAACAGGAGACAGCTCTAGAAAAGCCACTATATAGAAACATCCTATGAAGTGCATTTTTCTAAAACCCTGTTCTTTCTAATATAATGAGACATCTCCTTAATTGCATTTAGAAAAAAAACTTACAAAATAAACTTTCAAAAGTAGATAAAATTTGTGTATAAATATGAAGAGAAAACTGTAACACTAACATCTATGTAGAAACTAACTACAAAAGTCAAGAAACTGAACACTGGAATGTAGACGTTATCTAAGTAGATGTTGCCTGAGCTGAAACTTGAGGACTGAAAAGAGTGAGCTAGGACGATGATTTGAGGACGTTTGTGATAGTCCACGCTGCTCATGCTTCAAAATCCTAGTAAGAACAGACAGCCCAAAGTCTTGGTCTAGGGAGATTGCTCAGCCATTAAAGTGCTTTCCTGCAAAACCTAATGAACCAGGTTTAGATCCCCAGTACCCACAGAAAGTCAGATGCACAAAGCGGCACATGCAACTGGAGTTCATTTGTAGTGGCTAGAGGCCCTGGCATGCCCATTCTGTCTCTCTGTCTCTCTCTCTCTTTTGCAAATAAGTAAAGATTTTTTTTTTAAGTCTTGATGTGCCTCAGTGGAAGAACAATGTGGCTAAGGCAGAATGATGGGGGGCGGGGGGACAATTGCAGGAATGTGGAGTAGGAAGAAGGAATCCAGCCATACCAAGATGTGTAGGATATAATCTGAATTACAGATTGTATTCTAAGAGTCCTGGGAAGTGATTGGAAGCTTTAAAACTAACACGATCCAGTTTCTTTCTTCCTTCCTTCCTTTTCTTCCTTCCTTCTTTCCTTTTTTGATTAGGGTCTCAATCTAGCCCTGGAACTCACTATGTAGCCCAAGCTAGCCTGGAACTCATGACAATCCTCCCACCGCAGCCTCCCAAGTGCTGGGATTATAGGCATGAGCCACCATGGTCCAGTTGCATGATCTTTTTTTAAGATTTATTTTTATTTATTTATTAGAAACAGAGAGGGGGGTGTGGGGGAGACAGAGAGAGAGAGAGAGAGAGAATGAGCATGCCAGAGCCTCTAGCCACTGCAAAAGAACTCCAGAGGCATGAGCCACCATGTGCATCTGGCTTACATGGGACCTGGAGAATGGAACCTGGGCCCTTAGGTTTTGCAGGCATGTGCCTTAACTGCTAAGCCATCTCTCCAGCCCCATGATCTGGTTTTTTAATGTCAAAAGGTCATTCTGGCTTTTTTGGGGGGTGCGTAGAAGCAGTGGGCAAGGTTAGAAAGTTAGTGGTAGTAGTCTAGGAAAAATTGATGGCCTTCATTAAAAGGAGACAGTGGATGTAAAAGTAGATACATATGACATGACATATATTAGCAATAGAGGATGAGGGGAAAGAAGAAATGGGGTTTAAGAAACTTTGTTAGTCTATACTGATGTTTACAAAGACAGGAAAGATGGAAGGCCAGAACTGTTTTAGGTTTATTACCTTTGAAATACCTGTTAGATATCTAAGTATCAAGCAAGCAGTTACATGTATTTATCCAGAGTAGATGTGAGGTATCCCAGTAGCAGATACCCATTGGCAAATTATCGGCACATGGACGACATTTAAAACCAAAGGCAAGGAAAAGCTCCTTTGGATAGAGAAGAGAGTATCTACAGATCAGGTAAACCCAATGAAGTAGGGAAGTGTTTGGTCGGTAAGGTGGGGAGACATCCACAGAAGTGGAGGACGTTTTAAGAAATGGTCAATTGCATTGAAGGCTAAGAGGATGAGCCCTTATTGTGTGACTATGAATAAATTGCTTCGTCTATTTACACTTGATTTCCTCATCTGTAAAAGGTGGGCAAAAAAAAATAGTGCTATGCTTATATAATGTTGGGGGTATTAAAAAACATAAGCTATGTGATGTTCTATGTGGCTGGCATGTAATAAGTGATAAATGGTAGCCATTATTGGTCTATGCCTGTAGAGTTCTCAAACCTATAAGGAGAAATATAAATATGTCAGGGGAAAAGTATCTACATTTACAGGAAAAGTTTTGAATAACAGATCTAATTTTATCACATCTTGCAAATCATCCTTTAATGTTCCTTTTAGTCTTTGTGTCTTTTTAGTTCTCTGGAGTCAGAGCTTAAGATATGAGAATCCCTTCCTCTCTAGATAGTCAAAAGTTGCTATGACAACTGACTGGAAATGAAAGTCCTCTGCTTTATTTATTTATCTGAGGGTGATGTGCTACCAAAAGAGGGAAATGCACTTATCACAAATGTTGCCTCACAACCTTTAGAAAGAGGGCATGCAGGGGTCGTAGTGACTGTCTTCCATCTTGGCAAACATCCTTATCCTTATACATATATACTTTATGCTTGTATCTATATATTTATGTGCATATATGCCTTTTTCCCCACAAAGCATTTGAGGTTGTATATATTAAGACATACACAAATTGATTCAGCTAAAAGAAAATAAAGTGATTACATTTGGAGGAGATTTATAAGCAAAATGTGTGACAAAATAGAGTTATGAACACTGTACAACAAATTTAACTCCGAGTTATTTTGGAGTTAGAAAAATATGCGGAAACTAGGGACTGGGAGATTGCTCAGTGGTTAAAGGTGTTTGCTTGCAAAACCTGATGGCCTGGGGCTGGGTTTGATTCCCCACTACCCATGTAAAGCCAGATTCACAAAAGTAGCACATGCATTAGAGTTTATTTGCAGTGGCAAGAAGCCCTGGAGTGCTCATGTTCTTTTTTTTTCTCTCTCTCTCTCTCCTTGCAAATCAATAAATAAAAATATTTTTAAAAAGAAAAAGAGGGGATGGGTGTGGTAGCACACACCTTTAACCCCAGCACTTGGAAGGCTGAAGTAGGAGGACTGCTGTGACTTTGAGGGCAGCCTGACACTATACAGTGAATTCCAGGTCAGCCTGAGCTAGAGTGAGACCCTACCTCAAAAAAAAAAAAAACACAAAAATATGGGGAAACTTGATGGTTTAAGGAATTTTCAAAAATCGGCTTGGAGATCATAGGCAATATTGTTATGCAAACATTGTAGAAACTTCAGTGGTATAGCCTAGAGTACATAGGACTGTCTAGTATATGGTCCATTGTTGAGATAAATGTTATGTGCTGTTACTCTAGAGTAATAATGGTGACCATTAGTTATCTACCATTTATGATCATTTTTATACTTACTTGAAGGTAATATTATGTCTATTCTATTTTTGTTCCAGACAAACTAATCCAGAACACTTAAATCATATTTTTTGTCAAATGCAGAAAATGTCCTTTTTGACAACCAGAATTTAGAAGCAACTTGTGAATCTTTTCGTTTCTAAAGCTCTGCGTTTTCTAATACACTGATGTCATTCAATTGCTATTTAAAAAAATTAAGGGCTGGAGAGATGGCTTAGCTGTTAACTGCTTGCCTATGAAGCCTAAGGACCCCGGTTCGAGGCTCAATTCCCCAGGACCCATGTTAGCCAGATGCACAAGGGGGCGCATGCATCTGGAGTTCGTTTGCAGTGGCTGGAGGCCCTGGTGCACCCATTCTCTCTCTCTCTCTCTTTCTCTCTCTGCCTCTTTCTCTCTCTCTGTCTGTCACTCTCAAATAAATAAATAAAAATAAACAAAAAAAATTAAAACATCTCAGCATGGTGGCACACGCCTTTAAACCCAGCATTCAGGAGGCAGAGGTAGAAGGATCACTGTGAGTTCAAGGGCAGCCTGAGACTACAAAGTGAACTCCAGGTAAGCCAGGGCTACAGTGAATCCCTAACTTGAAAAGCAAACCAAAAAAAAAAAAAAAAAAAAAAAAAAAAAAACTTACAACATATAATCTATAGAAGTACTTAAAGTCCTTGCACAAATTTTAAGAATTAGCTATACAACCATGTAGCCACTATCAAAGTGAAGAAACAGAGCACTCCAAAATAGCAGGTCTTGCCCTGTAACCCTGGCTGGCCTTGAACCCGTGGTTTTCCTTACTCATCCTCCAGAGTTCTGAAATTACAAACATGTGCCACCACACCTGGTTTTTTTTAGACTTTTGAAAATTGTCATATGAGGACCCTGATGAACTCATGCTTATCGGGACTACACCTTGGCAAAGTTTTCATTATTAGAAATCAAAGCTGAGAATTCACGAAAATAACTCACTTTAAAATAACAGTGCAGAGCTGGAGAGATGGGTTAATGGCTAAAGTGCTTGCCTGTGATCTCTAAGGGCCCAGGTTCGATTCCCCAACACCCACGTAAAGCCAGATGCACAAAATGGCCCATGCATCTAGAGTTCATGTATAGTGGCTAGAGGCCTTGGTGTGCCCATTTTTTTTCTCTCTCTGTCTTTCACTTTCTCTCTCTCTCTCTCTTTCATTTTCTCTCTTTCTCTGTCTCTCTTTCTGCCTCTTTATCATAAATAAATAAATAAATAAATAAATCTTTAAAAAATAACAGTGCATTTGCTACAGGTTAAATAATTTATAACTGCCAAGAAGGCATAGAAATGATACTCATCTTTCCCCCCAAATCTCTTTAATGTCTGGTTGAATAGAAGAGTCTCACAGCTGATTGTGCGCTTAGTCTATTTTAATGTTGTTTTGCTTAAACCATATAAAGCAAATCTGGCCCCCACACATATGCAGCTGGAAAAGGGGGAACATTGCAACAACCTCCTCCGAGGACTGGGTGGTTGTTTTGGTTCAACACCATTACTTTTAGAAGTTTGTTGTGATGTGGGATCTGAAAACACATCATACTCTGTTACATGAAAAGCAGTTTGTGTAACTTATTCTGTGAATGGCTGTCATTCCTGCATGACTTTGTGACACTATACACTGTTCACTGGAAAATACCTGATTCATTGAGTTTTACATGTCTCCCATATGCTGACACACTTCATTATATCAAAAAATTATATTCATGGGCTGGGCATGCAGCTCTGTGGTGGCTTGGTATGCGTAAAACTCCAGTTCCATAAAGTCCCAGCCCCAGTACCCTAAAATAGATGAATAAATTAGCCACTACCTTCAAGAGCATCACTCCTGACTTTTATCACAAAAGTCTCTAAATATTGGTCTGCAGTTATATTCATGGTATTGGCTAGTTGCTACCCAAAAGCTCAAATTTGCCATTGGAGACAAATACTGTCACTTGTTTTCTTTGAAGGGACTGGACATTTTTTTAAAGGACATATCCACAAATACCTGTGACCCACGACCACAGTGGGTCAGCACCCTATTAAGTAAAGACGGTGTTCTCTTAAGCGGCTAGCTCAACAGCTCAGTCACACAAATGTTTTACATTGAGACAACTGTTGCCCTTAATATGGGCACATGGGCAGCAGAAGTGCCCCATGCTTTCCAGCCCAGCATCAGCATCAAGTAGGAACATCTTAAACATGTAAACCGCCGGGTGCCACCAATGGCTTACTGAATCAGCAAGTGTGGGGTGAGGGCAGCTGTCTGCATCTTACAGGCCTGGAGGTGATTTGGACTCTTAAGTCAGAAAATCTCTGCTTCCAGCTTAAAGCCTTGGCTTTCAGTCTTGGGTGCAGAATCACCCTTCCTTCTCAGACGTTAAGGTCAGAATCTCCGAGCGTGGGACCCAGACACCAGATTTTCTTTTTAAGGTCCCTCTGATGATTCCAAAGCATAGCCGTTGCCTTAGGCCCTTTTCCTTCGACACTTCTTAGCTATGTCCTTGTCTGATAGTGGACAGCTGTCTATTGAAAAATGGAGCTATCTGACAAGTTTCTGCAGTGCTAATAACCAGCCTGCTGTGAGGTGCCGAAAAAAATCAATGCGTTTTCAGAATCATTCCCCATCTTGAATAGTCAGGAAATCCCAAATGGTGAATGAGAACATGTCCTAGACGAACTCAAAATACTTCTAATTAGCTGAGATGCTCTCCTTTTCTAGGAAAGTGGAAATCCTGTCAGGTCAGATAAGGTTCTCGTTTTGATTATCACTAAAGCCTACCCTGTAGCTTCCAGGGCTTGCTTTTCCCCATGGCCCTCATTTCTCCACAGTCTGGCTTCGCTTAGCGGTTCTCACCCTTCACAAACACAACATTCTCATCTTATGATGAATATTTTGCCACCCTCTTATCATCCTCAAGTGGAATAACATAATGTACCCTACCTATGTACATCAATACAAAATTTATACGATGTATTATTAAAAAGGTAAATAAAATGAGATTAATTTATACTAAAAATATATATGGTAATATATAAACACTCGAGAACATTCCCAGAGTAATAAAGCTGTCAGATGTTGGCCTATGTCTTTTATTAAAAATTCATTATGGGGCTGGAGAGATGGCTTAGCGGTTAAGCACTTGCCTGTGAAGCCTAAGGAACCCAGTTCGAGGATTGATTCCCCAGGACCCACGTTAGCCAGATGCACAAGGGGGCTCATGCATCTGGAGTTCGTTTGCAGTGGCTGGAAGCCCTGACGTGCCCATTCTCTCTCTCTCTCTCTGCCTCTTTCTCTCTCTGTGTCACTCTCAAATAAATAAATAAAAATGAACAAAAAAAATTTTTTAAAAATTCATTATGAAAAATTTCAAGAATGTACTAGCAATAGTAGTATAATGAACTAGGTGTCTCCTCAGTACCCACCTTCAGTATTTAGTATGACTAGCCAAGCCTTCAATTCTTAACAATACTGTGCAAAATGAGCTCCTTGGAACAAAGCAGCAGCTCACCTTGGAAGATGATCAGAAATGTAAATTCATCAGCCTGACCCCAGACACTGACTCAGAATCTTGGAGCAAGTCCCCAAAATCTGTGTTTTAATCATCCCCCCAGCTGACTTGTACATCTGTGGGCCACTGACAGAGATATAAATAGACATCGCCACCATCTCAGATTATTTTATTTCATTTTATTTTAGTTTTTCCAAGGTAGGGTCTCACTCTAGCCCAGGCTGACCTGAAATTTACTATGTCATCTCAGGATGGCCTTGAATTTATTGCAATCCTCCTACTTCTGCCTCCAAATGCTGGCATTAAAGGCATGTGCCACCATGCATGGCTGGTACTCAGATTATTTTAAAGCAAATTTCACACAGTACCCAGATATATTTCATTTATCATTATTTTTATACCATAACCACATTTAAAAAATATGATCACAAGCCGGGTGTGGTGGCGCATGCCTTTAATCCCAGCACTCAGGAGGCAGAGATATTAGGATTGCCATGAATTCAAGTCTACCCTGAGACTACACAGTGAATTCCAGGTCAGCCTGGGCTAGAATGAGACCCTACTTCGAAAAACCAAAAAAAAAAAAAAATTAAAAATTAAAAAAATAAAAATATGATCACTATGTAATATAACAAGGGTTTATCTATAATTCCTTAATATTATCAAATATCCTGTTTAAAATGCTTTAAGTTTTTTTGCTCCTAATGTTGCAGGTCAAACTCAGGATATTACACTATTGTTATTACAATATGCTAGGCAAGTGCTGCTTATAATTAAAAGAATAGTTGATTTATGTGAATCAGTTTAAACAAGTCCTACATATTACATTTATGGGGGGCAGGAAGGTCAGGAACTCACTTTGTAGCCAGGCTGGCCTCGTGCTCAAAGTAATTCTCCTACCTCAGCCTCTTGAATTATAAATGTGCTCTACCACACCTGGCTTGATATGCCTCTTAAGTCTTAATCTGTAATGATCATTTTTATTTTGTTAGGGTGTGTGTGTGAGTGCGTGTGTGTTTGAGAAAAGGTTTCATGTAGCCTAGGCTGACTATGGACTTGCTATGAAGCTGTGGATGACTTTGAACTTCCTTTGTGTGTGTACCTTATATGTGCGGTGTGCCGTGGCATGGTGATGGTGTGTGTGAATATATATGTTATGTGTAGTATAAGCACATTTATGTTCTGATACCAGAGGAGACCATCTGGCGTCCCTCTCCATCACTCACCTGCCTGGTTTTCCTTGAGAAGGCTCTCTTACTGATTCAGGGACTTTCTATTTTCAGCAAACCCCGGCAATTCTCTAGTCTCTGTTCCCTGCAGGACAAAGGTTACACACATATTTGGCCTGCATCATACTGTTTATATGGATGCTGGGGGGAATCAGACTGAGGCTGTCTCATGTCCCCTGACTGTCATGCTTGCACAGGAAGCACAGGATTGCACACTAGGCAATCTCTCCAGCCTGACTTTGAACTTCTGACCCCCCCTGCCTCCACCTCCTGAGTGCTGGGATTATAGGAGTATGCCAGCACACCTAGTGCATTTGATGGTGGAATCCAACCCAGGGCTTCATGCATAATAGATAAGCATTGTACCAACTGAGCTACATCCCAAGCTCTAGAAGGATTATTTAAAAACAAAACACCCACCACTTATATTCTGGAGGAACTGGTTCATTTGTGACAGTTCCTCACATTTAGGATTTTGCCAATTGTGTGTCATTTTGTCATGTTCCCCTTTGTCCATATTGATTGTAATATGGCTGTTAAATCTAGAACCTTGATCTACAGGTTTGATCGGGAGGCAGGGATATTTCACAGAGCTATGGCCTTCTCATTTTACCATACGGGACACGACTTCAATATCTGGCTGGGTTTTGTGTGTTTGTTTGTTTCCTGCTGTTAAGGTTGATTAGGGAGTTCAAGGGTTTGACTGCAGGATCATCCTGTACAGAGCTTTCTCATCAGCCCTTTGAGACAAATGTCTAACGTGAGAATTCCTCCAGTTATTTCCCAAAAGGATTTCGGACACTTACTTGGGCAGGATGTTTCTACTATGAGAAAGGGAAGAGCTGGGCACAGAAGGAGGTGTAGAACTTTATAGTCTGAGTCGGCTTTGCTAGCTGGGTATACCAATGACCTGATGGCCTGCTTGAGTTAGGGCTAAAGGGAGCATAGCTCAAGGCTGGCTTAATGTGAATTCACTGGGTCTTCAAATCTATTTTCTGGTCACCTCCCTGGTCTCTGACTGTATCATTATGATAGAAAACCTTGACAGTTGAAGTATTAGGTACTTAGGCTGTTACATGAGAGCTAACACAGTGAGAAAGAGCAACTGGAAGCCTTGAACTTGTCTCCCACTCCACCCAAGGTAGAAAATAAAAGATGAATATTGTGTTGTGGGGAAGATGATGGTGATTAGCATTGCTCTGGATCCTACCGAGCACATGTAGGCTATGACAGCAAGTTTACCCAAGTAATAGTTACAACTAGAAATGTGCTGAATGTTCTGTCATTGCCAGGGAGATTAATAATAAGGCTCAGGCACATAGCTTGTAGACAATAGTTTAGTGAAAGCATTCTTTTATATTTCAATTAGATGTGAGGATAAAATTTCACAATCATACAGACAAGATAGTTTTTACTTTTAGCTTTTTAAAACTTTGATTTATTTATTAGAGAGAAGAGAAGAGAGAATGGGGGTGCCAGGGCCTTTGGCTGCTGCAAGTGAACTCCAGATGTATGTGCCACCATGTGCATCTGGCTTATGTGGGTTCTGGGAAATTGAACCTGGGTCCTTAGGTTTTGCAGGCTAGTGCCTTAACTTCTATGCCATCTCCCCAGCCCTACTTCTAGTTTTTTTGTTCAAGGAATATGTTAACTCCATCACCCTCTGCTGCAGTACAGTCTGAAGAGAGCTGGGCATCCTGCAGAGCATCGTGTTGATGTGATGTCAATAATATGCTGAATGGGAAGGATGAGAAGAAGTGGTTTGGATGCCAGAGGCGTCGGTATGACACGTATGTCAGGATGGTCGAAGATAGAGGCTTATAAATCCAACGACCTGATACTTACGCTAAGTTTGTAGAGGTCTGGTAGTCAGTGGCGCGTGGGGGCATTCCCTCCACAGAAAAGACAGATTTCTGCATCTCATGGAACATGCATGAATTTCCTAGTTCAATGCAGCATGATTTCTAGGGGACCTCTTTGGGTCCCGGAAATCACAAACTCCATACCGGAGTACTGCTCTACCTCATGTCCTGGGTGGCAGGAAGGCTGCGTACTTAGAGAACAGCCTGGAGCAGCAAAGCGCTCTGTAATAGTCAGTGTGGACTTTGCACGAGTCTCAGTGGGAGGTCACAATGTGGACCCCTGGGATTTTGGAGCAAGGCTCTGCCAGCTGTAGCAGAGGGATTTGATCCGCTTAAGAAACAGTTTCAGGTGTGATGATAGGCCACAGTACAGGCAGAAAAGTTGACCAGGTTACCTTGTGTCTGCAAGTATCCATCATGAGCTAAGTTCAATTAGACATTCTTGGTTACATAGTGGACGGGTCAAACAGCAATTCCTACTCATATGAAAATGGTGCTTTCACACCCAGTGGGACCAGAAGATGTGAGTCAGCTGCTTGAACTAGTATCGCATATCCTCGCATGGCCCACTTTTCTTATACCACCACCCTTCCTCGGGCTGCACTGGATAAACTAGAAGGAGGGAAAAGCTCAAGCTTAAATAAGCTGGCCTGTCATATGGATGGGAAAGATATTCAAATGTGGTTTTTAAAAAGCAGTAAGAGCCTGGTGTGGTGGCGCATGCCTTTAATCCCAGCACTCAGGAGGCAGAGGTAGAAGGATCACTGTGAGTTCGAGGCCACCCTGAGACTACATAGTGAATTCCTGGTCAGCCTGAGCTACAATGAAACCCTACCTCAGGAAAAACAAAAAGGCAGTAAGAGAGAAAATCCCCCCTAATGAGCAAAGCTTCCAGCCATATAACTGTCCATTCGCTTATGTGTATTAAGTGGGTAAAATAGCCTGTAGTGAGAAGGTGTCAGTTTTCCGGAGTATGTCAATGACCTGCTCAGCTGGTCAGTATCCTGAAGGAGAAGATTCAAGATAGTAAAGCAGGGGAAAGAGTTAGGAGGACAGAGCTATGAGAATGGGCACTATGAGGGTGAAGGTTTTGTGTCAGGTTGCAGCTGAACACAATGGGTTCATATATTGGTGAGTACAAAGCTAAGCTAAGCAGAGCCAAGACATAGAGGAGTGGAGAAAGACTTAATTACCTGCAGCAGGAAAGGAGAGTGTGGTGGTTTGATTCAGGTGTTCCCCATAAACTTAGGTGTTCTGAATGCTAGGTTCCCAGCTGATGGAGATTTGGGAATTAACGCCTTGTGGAGGGAGTGTATTGTTGGGGGCGGGCTTATGGGTGTTATAGCCAGTGTCCCCTTGCCAGTGTTTGACACACTCTCCTATTCCTGTTGTCCACCTTATGTGGGTCAGGGGGTGATGTCCACCCTCTGCTCATGCCATTGTTTCCCTCTGTCATCATGGAGCTTCCCCCTCAAGCCTGTAACCCAAAATAAGATGGGTTCCCCACACACACAAGCTGCTCTTGGTCAGGTGATTTCTCCCAGCAATGTGAACCTTACTGCAACAGAAAGCACGAGTTATTAAGCTGTCCTCTCCCAAGGGAAGCACAGGGACTTTATTCGGGGGTCCTGTACATACTCATATAGGAGTAGGCCCACCCCTTAAGCATGCTCAGTTTGAAGTCATGATTTAAAAATAAAAGACAGGGGCTGGAGAGATGGATTAGCAGATAAGGTGCTCGCCTGCAAAGCCTAAGAACTCATGCTCAAATCTGCAGGTCCCACATAGCCAGAGGCACTGTGATGCAAGCATGCAATGTTGCACATGTGCACAAGGGGGCACATGTGTCTGGAGTTCCTTTGCAGCAGGCTGAAGGTCCTGGCATGCCTCCCCACCTCTTTCTCAAAAATAAAAAATAAAATGAAATAAAAGATAGTAGACATATTTTGGGGCATACTTAGCTCCAATTCATAGAGCACATATGTTAAAGATGAAAGTGACGGACAGAAATGCTTTTCTGGGTGTGCTCAGCCTGAACTGTAAAGCTTTAGCCAAGAAGAAATGATACCAAGAAGATGCATCAATGCAAGAGTCTGTCTCTGGAGGTGCCCGCCTTGCTTTGTGACTATCAGTGTTCATTCTGACCAGAAAGCACTAGCGTGAAAAAGAACAGAAGAACTACCCAGACAAAGGAATCTACCAGATGACGTTAAGCATTTGCCATAGCTCACTCTAGAATTGGCACAGTGCATATGATGGATAGAACAGTCATATTTGCGAAGGAAGAGGATCACATGAACCAACAAGCAGGATGCCTCCAATCCATACCTACTTCTGTTTCTGAAGAGCCAGTTTGCTAACCATGGAGACCTACACGATGTCCGGTGTCCCGTGACACGATTGTCACGATGTGGCAATGTGAAGTGACCAGTGGGTCATCTTTATGGAATACTTATTCTGGGTTTGGGCTTGCCTTTTTGCATATGAAATCTTAGCCTATAAAATCACCTAGGAGCTTCAAGAAGGCCTGATCCACAGCATGGTATCCAACTCAACGTAGCACCCACATTGGGGAACTCCACAGTAAAAAGGTGACGTGAGTGTGACCTGGGCATACAATACAGAGTAACGAGCTTGGTGGAACAGTGCACAGCCCACTGAAGGTTCAGAAGCAGTGTTTTACAAGGATGAGGTGCCATCCTCTAGGAAGTTGCATGTACACTAGATCAGAGACCTCTGATGCATGTTCCCCACTAGGAAGAAAAGCAGAAGAATCAGCAGTGGCTCCACCTGATGCCAACCCCACTGGCTGGTTAGAGGACATTGTTTTTCCTGTTCCCATAACTCTGGTCTTTGAAGGGTTAGAAGTTCTGGATGCCTAAGATGTGCCCACTGGTGCAATAGTGGCAAGATTGTTCTGGGGGTTATCCAACTGCACTCTGATTAGGTTTGAGGCCAGTTCCATGGAAAGGAATTCGTGGATGGTACTGAAACCCTAGTCAAAAGCCTGTGGCTCAGAAGGTCAAAAGCCTGAGTGGGGAAACTACTATTGTTGTTTGACTAAGTGGATATGTTGTGCTCATCAAATTTCCCTCTAAGTATTTATGTTTATGCTCATAGATTAGTGTTAGTCTTACCTTTGGTTAGAGAGCTTTTTTTGTTGCCCTTGGTGGTTACTGAGGAATCTCAAAACTCATCAAAATGCTGAGAATAAGTGACTGTTGAGTGCACACTAAAGGTCTTACTTCTGTACATCCTCCAAGGCTCAGGGCACATGACAGAAGAGGAGGTAAAGCATGTAAGATAGGCCAGCCAGGCCTAAGGAGCCAATGGGTGCAATAGTGGCATGTCTGTTATGGGGAAACCAACCGCCCTCTAATTGGACTGGAGGCCACAGGAGGGAACACATACCTGATACTGAAAATCTATGATGGGGAAAGCCATGAGCCCTAGGGGTGTAACTCCTGTTGGTATCTGGCTATATGCTAGATTATGCTCATCAAACTGCCTGGTAAGCACTTTTCTTAATCTTCATACCCATATATTAATGCTACTCTCACGTTTGGTTAGAGAACCTTCTCTTTTCAGATGGCAGTGACCTCTGGGATGACTCAAAAGGCACCATAGTGCTGAGAAGTGACAGAGGAGTGCTCAGCACTGAAACATCTCTATGACACCTTCAAGGCTCAGGGTCTGTTGCGGAAGAGGCAGTGGGAAGAATGTAAGAGCCAAAGGAAGGATAGTATTTCTCACAATACAATCTTCCAGACACAAAATCGCCTGGATATCCATGACCTCACAGTGCCTGGCACTACCTACACAAGACCAGTATAATAGGAGGAAAAGATGATGACATCAAAATAAAAGAGAGGCTGATTGAGAGGGGGAGGGACTATGATGCAAAGTGGAGTTGTGAATGGGAAAGTGGGGAGGGGGAGGGAATTATCATGGTTTACTGTCTATGATTATGGAAGTTGTCAATAATAAAATTATAAAGAAAGAAAGAATGTGAGAGCCAGAGGGTGGGGAGGATTGCTTTGGCATGCTGACTTCCTGACGTGAAGTGACTGTTGCATCCATGACCACATAGTGGCTGTCATTACTGCACAAATCCTGTACAATATTGGACCCATCAGCATCCCATCATGGATGGTGGAGGGGGCGGTGAGGGGAAAGAATTCCTGGCCTCCAAAGAAGATATATTTTTGTCTGGAGACACAATAAGGGGTCCCATAAAATTACAAGCTATGGCTACTTTTGGGGCATTTTGGAATCTGTGTTCAGGGACCAGCAGGCAAAGAGCTATCTATTTAACATCTATCTATCTATCTATCTATCTATCTATCTATCTATCTATCTATCTACCTATCATCTATCTAATCTCTTTCAGGAGTGTTTTGTTCAAGGCATGGTCTCACTCTAGGCCAGGATGCCCTGCAACTCACTCTATGGTCCAAGCCTGGTCTTGAACTCACAGTAATCCTCTTACTTCTGCTTCCCAAGTGCTGGGATTAAAGGCATATACCACCATGCTCAGCAAGAACTCCTTTCTTGGTGGGGGGGTAACTGAAATAGATCAGCAGGAAATAAAAGTGCTACTTCCATACACTGAGCAGTGAAAGACACATGTGGACAATATGTAATCCATGTGCGAACTTCTTGGTTCTAAAATGCGACTGCGGAAAGACATGCCCGACAATCCCAGAGTGAAATGTGTATGATTAGCAGAAAGTAGTCATTACTAATCATACAAAGGCAAGCCATTAAAATCTATGGAAGCAGCTAAAGGAAAAGGGAATTTGACATGGGCAGATGATGTGAACGGTAACAGTTGCAGTCCTGAGACCACCTGAGAGACACGAGCTGTAGTTTCCTCCAACTAAATTTTTCCACAGAGAAAAGGCCCAAAGGAGCTGTACAGGAGCTGTTTCCAGAGCTTGGTGGTTTAAGAAGCACCTTCTGGATTGACAGGAAAAAAGGGATCAAAGGAGATATAAAATAGAGATGTAACAGTGTAAGTAACTGAAATATCAAGAAATGATACTTATGAGGGTGCTGGAGAGATGGCTCCATGATTAAGGCGCTTGCCTGCAAAGCCTAAGGCTCAGGGTTTGATTCCCCAGTACCCATATAAAGCCAGATTCATAAGGTGGTGCATGCATCTGGAGTTCATTTGCAGTGGCTAGAGGACCTGGCACATCCATTTTTTTCTCTTCTCTCTCAAATAAATAAATAAATAAAGTGATACTTATGAAGAAGATGAAGCAGGTGATAAAAGTGAAGGAACCAAAAAAGGGATCTCTGGATAAAATGACTCCAGCAGCAGTTAAAGATAGAATGGTTCAGGCTGGGTGTGGTGGCACACACTTTTAATCCCAGCCCTTGGGAGGCAAAGGTAGGAGGATCACCATGAGTTGGAGGCCATCCTGAGACTACATAGTAATTCCAGGTCAGCCTGAGCTAGAGTGAGACCCTACCTCGAAAAAACAAAACAAACAAACAACAAAAAGCCAAGAAAATGCCTCCAAAGCTAACATATTAAGAAAAAGCTACTGGCCAATAAATAAACTGGTAACAAATTTCTTTTTTAATGTTTTATTTATTTAATTAATTTATTTCAGAGAGAGAGAGAGACAATGGGCATGCCAGGGCCTCCAGCCACTGTAAACAAATTCCAGATGCATGTGCCACCTTGTGCATCTGGCTTACCTGGGTCTTGGGGAATGGAATCTGGATTGTTAGGCTTCACAGGCAAGTGCCTTAAACTCTAAGCCATCTCTCCAAAGCATTTCTTTCCTTTTTTGTTTGTTTGTTTATTTTGTTTTGTTTTTGTTTTCTGAGGCAGGGTCTCTCTCTAGCTCAGGCTGACCTGGAATTCACTATGTAGTCTCAGGGTGGCCTTGAACCCATGGCCATCCTTCTAGCTCGGCATCCCAAGTGCTGGAATTAAATGCCACCACGCCCAGCTTCTCCAAAGTATTTCTTAACGGTAATGTGAAGATTTCTTTTTAACAGAAAACATATGAAAAGTTCTTAGTCTGTATCTCGACAAAGGGTGTCAGACTCTTAGCTGTAATGCTAAAACTGAACATGAGCTACATTAACAATGATGCGTGACCCCCAGAGTCTGAACAAAATACCACAGAGGTGGAGTTATGATTATTGCTACTGTAGGTTAAGATAGTATATAAATTCCAATGCGTCCCCCCTCCTGATAACCATAAACCAGACTTGAAAGATGCAAAGTTCCTCCTAAGTTTCAAAATGGCTTCTGAGGTCAAAAGAAGAAAAAACCCCTAACTCAATCTGAAATGTGGGCATTCATGCCGCACAGAAAACTTCCTCATCTTTTTATCCATTCTGGAACTCCACTCCCGAAAAACTTCTTACTCTATACTCATTTTTTTTTTTTTTTTGAGGTAAGGTCTCACTCTAGCTATGTAGTCTCAGGGTGGCCTCGCACTCACGGTGATCCTCCTGCCTCTGCCTCCCGAATGCTGGGATTAAAGGCGTGCACCACCACGCCCGGCTCCATACTCAATTTTAACCTGCTAACAAAAAGATAGATAAAAAGGGAAAACACAAGTCACCTTGGCATGTATCTGTTATTCTTGTTTGTATTATCTCTCTCTCTCTCTCTGTGTGTGTGTGTGTGTGTGTGTGTGTGTGTGTGTGTGTGTGTGTGTGTCGGTCTGTCTATCTATTAGCTATCTATTGAGAGAAGTCTCCAGTGTAGATTGGTGATTCACCACAGTATTCATGCTGCAAATCTTAAGCTCTGTGGATTGCTCCACACCAATGACAGTTATGCTCAGCAGTGGTATTAGAGTAGGTCCTGTCTGTCTAAACTGTGACCACACCCCACCCCATGATCAATTTTTGTTTTTCTTCTGAGACTCCTTATTAGCATGGCTAAGACTTCTCAACGCTATGCTACAGCCTAAAGCTCTTTGTCGCGAGTCCTCCTTTCCCTTTTCATGATATGAGTGTTGGGTCTGCAACAGCCTCACGGCTGTCCTGGCCTACTTCTCCCCTTTCCCTTAACCACCATTTCCCCTGTCTAATTCTCTTGTCTGCTTCACTCAGAAACCAAACTGAATAAAGTCCCATGTGTTTTGGGATGTCTAGTGTTCCTGGAGTCTCCCCAAAATGCTGACCAGTACCTGCCTCTCAGTCTGGAAGCACTATCTTCCAAGACTTCTAACGTGCTTCTTTGGAGAAAAACTCAGAGCATGATCATCAAGATCAGAGAGAAAGGTTAAAAAAAAAAAAAAAGAGCTGGGCGTGGTGGCGCATGCCTTTAATCCCAGCACTCGGGAGGCAGAGGTAGGAGGGTCGCTGTGAGTTCAAGGCCACCCTGAGACTACATAGTGAATTCCAGGTCAGCCTGGGCCACAGTGAGACCCTACCTTGAAAAAAAAAAATGAACTTGGTTCACTTCCTCTCTTTTCCTTCTTCCAATCTTTCTTTATTCAACCTCTAATTATAGAGCCTCACTTGAAACTGATAGATTTAGATGCCAGTTTCTAAGTATCAAAGAGGCTGGTATCACCTCAGAATTTGGAGGAAAATTTTAGGAAGCAAACATATCTTGAAAGTTAAATTAGAAAGAAAAAAAAACCCTAATATATTGTGGACAGTTAACTATCTATGTGTATAATCTACCCATGGAATTTGCCTGTCAATAAGCTTTTATTGTGAGAGTCTTTTCCATAGCGCTCCATAGCACAGAATAGGCTCAGGATGACATTCTTTGAAAGCGGAAATACTATGAAGTCCTCAAGAGTAGGTAGCATTGCCTAAGAACCAAGAATTTTAGTTGCTTTTCCATTGTTTGATATGTATGCAGCACTTATCCTTAAATATTCACTTAATAATAATATATTTGATTAACTACTATGTGTAATTATAGTAAGCAGTACAGGGATTACCAAAGTAAATAGGACATGATCCTTCCTCCCAAGAACTCCTTACCTAGAACTCCATGGGAGAATATGACTCCCAAGGAGATAAATATTGGGTTTTGTGGGACAAAAACCTCTTAGATATAATGACCCATGGCCTTTTGAAGAGCCATAGTACAGAAACAGGTACTTAGTATATCTGTGGTACAGGAGTTCATGAAAATTAAGATGTGAGTGAGGAACCAGTTAGGAGTGAAGCACTTGACATGCTTCCTGAGTTGGGAAATCTGGTCTAGAAAAGGAAAAATGAGAAAAGAGCAAGAATGAGAACTTAAAGGAAAGGTAAGATGATGAAAGGGAATAAAGAAAAGAGAAGCAATGAGGTTACATTTAAAGACAAAAATAGTTTCACCTGCCATGAGCCATGTGATGTGTAAGTTTTTCTCCTTGACATTCTGAAGTATAAGGTCAGGCCTCCTACATTATTTCTGGCTCTGGAAATAAAGTATTAAATGTGAAAAACATATTTTTGCTCAAATAGTCCAAGTGCTCTTACTTTTTCTCACTTAAAATTTGAACTTGTATGGCTGGAGAGATGGATTACCAATTAAGGTGCTTGCCTGCAAAGCAAAGGACCCAGGTTCAATTCACCAGTACTCACACAAAGCCAAATGCACGAGGTGGCACATGCCCTGGAGTTTGTTTGCAGTGGTTAGATGCCTGGCACACCCATTCTCTCTCTTTCTCAAATAAGTACTAAATTAAATAAATAAATACGTATTAAAATTTAAACTTGGGGCTGGAGAGATGGCTTAGTGGTTAAGTGCTTATCTGTGAAGCCTAAGGACCCCAGTTCAAGGCTCGATTCCTCAGGACCCATGTTAGCCAGATGCACAAGGGGGTGCACGCGTCTGGAGTTCGTTTGCAGTGGTTGGAGGCCCTGGCGCGCCCGTTCTCTCTCTCTCTCTCTCTCTCTCTCTCTGCCTCTTTCTCTCTCTGTGTCACTCTCAAATAAATAAATAAAAATGAACAAAAAAAATTAAACTTGTAAAAACAAAGTTTCTTAAAACACCATTATTCCATGTCTCAGTAATGTGAACTTCATTAGACTGGTAATCTTGAAGACTCTGATCCTACAGTAATTATTTTTTAATGAGCTGTGATAGTGTTATTATTGTTTGTCACTCATTTTCAAAAATATTATTATTATTATTATTTATTTGAGAGAGAGAAAGACATAGGGAGAGAGAGAGATAGTAGGCATGCCAGGGCCTTCAGCCACTGCAAACAAACTCCAGATGCATGTGTCACCTTGTGCCTCTGTCTTACGTGGGTCCTGTTCAATTCCCGAACAGAGGTCCTTTGGCTTTGCAGGCCTTAACTGCTAAGCTATCTCTCCAGCCCCGTCACTCATTTTTAAAGTGTGTGCGTGTGTGTGTGTGTATGTGCATGGGTGTGGCAGGGCCTTCTGACATTACAAATGAATGCCATCTGGCTTTACACGGTGGCTGGCGAATTGAACCTGGGCTGGCAGGCTTTGTAAGCAAGTACCTTTAACCACTGAGGCAGCTCCCCAGCCCCTTGAGCACTCTGTTCCTGAAGTGTGAATTTATTCCAGAGAATTTTACGCTATTATCTGTCAACAGCTATGAGACATTGGTTCCAAATCTATGGATGCTCAAGTCCGTAAAATGGCATATTGGTATATATCATATAACTATTCTCCTGTATACTTGCAAATCATATGTGTATTATTTCCGCTATAGTTTGGATCTTAAATGCCCCTCCCCCCCCCATAACAGTCCATGTGGTATAGGCTTGCTTCTTGTTGAGGTTCTATTGGGAGGTGGTAGAATCATTAAGATGTAGGGCCGAGTAGGAGGTCTTTAGGCCATTGAGGGCATGCCCTTGGAAGAAAACTGGGGTACCTGGCCCTCCCCTTCCTATTCCTCCTGCACTTCCCAGCCATGAGTTTGAGCAATTCTGCTCCACTATGCATTCCCTGCCATGAGGTGCTGTGTCACCACAAGCCCCAAAGTGATGGATTCACCAATAATGGACTAAAGCCTCTGAAATAGTTAGCAAAGATAAACTTTTCCTCTTTCTAAGTTGATCATCTCAGATATTTGTTATAGTAACAAAAAGCTGACGCACTTAAGATGTACTACAGTATAAATGCTATGTAATTAGAGAATATCAAGAAAGGAAGTCTGTGCATTCAGTAAAATCATACTTTTAAATGTCAAAATAACTATTTGGGGCCGGGGAGATGGCTCAGTGGATAAAGGTCCTTGCGTGCAAAGCCTGATGCTTCCAGTTCAATTCCCTAGCACCCACACAAAGCCAAGTGCACAGCATGCTGCACGAATCTGGCGCTCCCATATGCTTTCTGCAAATATTTTTAAATAAATTTGCAAATCTATTATGTACTTATTTGAGAGCAACACAGTGAGAAAGAGGTAGATAGAGAGAGAGAATGGGCGCTCCAGGGCCTCCAGCCACTACAAACGAACTCCAGATGCATGCGCCCTCTTGTGCATCTGGCTAAGATGGGTCCTAGGGAATGGAGTCTCAAACTGGGGTCCTTAGGCTTCACAGACAAGCACTTAACTGCTTCACCATCTCTCCAACCCCTGCAAATATTTTTAAAATATCATGTTTGTTTGGTTTTTCAAGGTAGGTTTTCACTCTAACCCAGGCTGACCTGGAATTCACTATGTAATCTCAGGGTGGCCTCAAATTTAAGGCATTCCTCCCACCTCTGGCTCCCAAGTGCTGGGATTAAAGGTATGCTCCACCATGCCTGGCTTAAAATGTTAATTACTTCACTTTTTTCGAGGTAGGGTCTTGTTCTAGCCCAGGCTGACCTGGAATTCACTGTGTAGTCTCAAGGTGGCCTCAAACTCAAGGTGATCCTCTTACCTCAGCCTCCTGAGTGCTGGGATTAAAGGCATGCACCACCGCGCCCAGCTCTATTGTACTACATTTTTAAGACCAGTGATTGGTATAACTGCTCTTGTATTCATCTTGTGAATTTTTAATTAAAGTTTTATTTTAGCACCCAAAATAATGGCTTTCATTACAGCATTCGCTCTCTCTCTCTCTCTCTCTCTCACACACACACACACACACACACACACACGTGTGTGGGAGTGTATTTTTTTCTTATTTGTTCCCTACCTCCTTGCCCTCCCCAATACCACTACATGTCCTTTGCCTTTCTCCCCTCAAATAACCCCCACGTCTGCTTTCATCAGATGCAATCTTTGTAGATGCGTATTTTCCATCTCACAGCTGGCTGGATTCGTGGATGTAGACCCACGGGTACTGGACTTTCCTCTTCTCTAACAGCGGGCGTAACAAGCAACTTTCTGATTGCCAGTCAGACTTCTTGGGTATCTTGATATTAGGGAGTGACATTGCCAGCAGTTTTTAGTATTTCAGTGACTGGAAAGGTATAATTTGTATTAGCACTTTTCCACATATATACATATACATATGTATGCATATAATGTTCATTGTGGTATAGTTAATATAAATTGCGTATCTTACATATTCAGTTTGTGAGGTTTGAGAACAGTGTTATCTTCTGTAGCTACCACTCGAAACAATAGAACCTTTTCATCATTATGTGCTTTTGGACTTTTTTGTGTCATGTTTCCTGTCTCTTATACTCACTCTGGGACTTCTAAAACCCCACTATTGTCGTTCTTGGATTTTGTCTAAAAAGTCCATGCAGTATGCATTCTGTGGTGCCCAGCCTCTTCTGTTCACTAAAATATTTGCGAGATGCATTTGTATTGTCAGGCATATTGGCAGCTTGTTCCATCTTATTGCTGAATTGGAATCTATTGTATGCATAAGTAATAAGTTTCATATTTTATCTGTGTTCTGTTGACGTATATTTAGGTGGGTATACTTTTTGCTATTATAAGGTCTCTCTAAACATTTAGCATTTTCTTGTGGATTTTGACTTTAATTTCTCTTGGGGAACTGGGATTAATGGATTCTGGATAAGGTAGATGGATGTTTAATAGCTTCCCACGATATTTCATATTTGCATCCAATGCATGAATCCCAGCTGTGTTGTATCTTCACAGATATTTGAGCTGTAAGACTTTCATTTTAGCTTCCTGGAGTGTGTGAGGTGAAATGCATAGTTTAAGTTTGCATTCTCTTGGTGATGAAAGATATTATGCACTTCTCCCATAATTGCTTTATTATGGTAAAGTTGCCCCTTAGTCATTTTTAAATGTGCAATTCAGAAGTATTAAATACATTTATAATGTTGTGTGACCATAACCATCATCAATCTACAAATATCTTCATTCTGCAAAGCATAAACGTTTTTTGTTCTTTTTTTTTTTTTTTTTTTTTTTTTGAGGTAGGGGCTCACTCTAGCACAGGCTGACCTGAAATTCACTATGTAGTCCCAGGCTGGTCTTGACTCACTTCAGTCCTCCTACCTTTGCCTCCTGAGTACTCAGGTTAAAGGTGTGTGCCACTACACCTGGTGAAGCTGATATTTTATACCCACTCAGTAATAACTTCTGGTTTGTCCCTTCCCTGCACCCTGGCAACTACTATTATATCTCCATGATTTGACCACTGTAAGTACCTCATATAAGTGGAATCATATACTATCAATTGTACAGATAGCATAAAATCCTCATGTTCCATCCATGTTGTAACATAGGGCAGAATTTTCTGCCTTTGTAAAAGTAAATAGTCTTCCATTGTATGTTGGTGTAATTACCTTCATATTGCTGGGACAAAACACCCACCCTAAAACAGCTGCTGGGAGGTTATTTTTATTTTTTTTTATTTATTTGAGAGAGATACAGAAATAGGAAGGTAAACAGAGAGAGAAAGAGAATGGGCACACCAGGGCCTCCGGCCACTGCAGACAAACTCCAGATGCATGCACCCCCTTGTGCACCTGGCTTACGTGGGTCTTGGGGAGTTGAACCTGGGTCCTTTGGCTTTGCAGGCAAGTGCTTTAACTGATTAAGCCATCTCTCCAGCCCGAGAAAAGGTTTTAATTTTGGCTTACAGTCTCAAGGGGAAGCTTCACAGTGGCAGGGAAAAGCCTGGCATGAGCAGAGGCTGCACATCACCTCTGCCAGGACAGGTGGACAACAATAGCAACAGCTGAACTCTGGCAAGGGGTGGCTGGCTACAACATCCCTAGGCCCATCCCCAGAAGCACACCTCCAAGGCTCCACTCCCACATTGCCACCAGCTGGAGACCAGGCATTTAAAACATACAAGTTTATGGCAGACATCTGATTCAAGCCACCACATATGTACACGCCACATTTCTCTTATTCATTCATCTATAGACAGACTCTTGGGTTGTTTCCATGTTTTAGCTCTTTTGAACAATGTTATGAACATAGGTTAGTTTCTTTCAAACTCTGCTTCCAGTTGCTTAGAATATATGCTCACCAATGAAATTACTGGATCATATGCTAATTCCAATTTCCGTGTTTTGAGGAACCATCATACTGTTTTCTATAGTGGTTGTACCATTTTACATTCCCATCAGCAATGCACGAGGGTTTCAATTTCTCTACATCCTCACTCACATGTGTCATTTCCTGGGTTGTCCTGTGAGTGCATGTGGTGTATGATGTCTAGGTATAGTGATGTGCATGCCCTATGTGCATGAATGCAGAGGTCAAGGAAGACATCAGGTGTCCTATCACATTCCATCTTATTGCCCAGAGACAGAGTCTCTCACCAAACCCAGAACTCCCCACTTTTCAGTTTGATTAGTCGACCAGGGAGCCTCAGTGTTCCTCCTGTCTCCATCCCCCTGAGTGCTGAGGCTGCAGGCTTCTGTGGCCATATTGGAATGTTTGACAATTTAAAACATGGGTATAATGCATCTTGAACATAAATCCCTCCCATTACCTTATTTTGTTCCTCTCTCCATCCTCCTTTTATTGATCCCCTCTTCTTCCCAACTACTCTCTCTTCTACTTTGATGTCTTTTTTTTCTTCCTTGTGTGGATGAGAGAGACCTAGCGAAGTTAATATATTAGCATTGCCTGTGTGAACATGGGCAGGGAATTATTTACCAGAGCATGAGCAACTTGCCAATGGCTATAGGCACTGAAGAAAATGACTCTTTTATATGGTGCTGGGGCTCAAACTTAGGTCCTCATTCTTGCTCACCACATGGTTTACCCACTGAGCTATCTTCCCAACCCCATCCATTTCCTGCCCTCTCTTGTGTGTGTGTGTGTGTGTGTGTGTGTGTGTTAGTGGCAGTGGTGATAACAGTCTGAGTGTATGGTGGTATTGCAGTTTGGATCTGTATTTCCTTAGTGATTGGTGGTACTGAGTGGATTTTCATTGGCCATCTTCTTTGGAAAAACGCCAATTCTAGACTTTTGTTTTGATACAGAGTCTCATTATGTGGCCTCAAAGTTATCATCCTCCTATATCTGTCTCTCAAATTCTGGGATTATAGGCTGGTCTCCAATTCATTATGTAGCTGAAGATGACCTTGAGTTTCTCATCCTCCTTTTCCACCTCCCGAGTGTTGGGACCAGCTTATTAATTGTATCACTTTCCTCTTTTCTTTTTTTAATGTTTTGCTTATTTTTATTTATTTGAGAGCGACAGAGAGAAAGATGCAGAGAGAGAGAATGGGCATGCCAGGGCCTCCAGCCACTGCAAACATACTCCAGACGCATTCACCCCCTTGTGCATCTGGCTAACGTGGGTCCTGGGGAATCGAGCCTCAAACTGGAGTCCTTAGGCTTCACAGGCAAGCGCTTAACCGCTAAGCCATCTCTCCAGCCCCCATCACTTTCCTCTTTTGTTAATAGCTCTCTATATATTTTACATATCTTATTAGCTACATGACTTATCATTAATCTCTCCCATTCCATGGGGCACTTTTTACTCTGTTGATACACAAATTTTTTTATTAAAAAATGTATGGGCTGGAGATATGGCTTAACCACCACGCCATCTCTCCATCCATTTTTTTTTTTTTTTTTGAGGTAGGGTCTTGCTCTAGCCCAGGCTGACCTGGAATTCACTATGTAGTCTCAGGGTGGCCTCAAACTCACAGTGATCCTCCTACCTCTGCCTACCGAGTGCTGGGATTAAAGGCATGTGCCACTACACCTGGCCTCCAGCCCTATTTTTGTGTTAACTTTTTATATGATGCTAGGTAAGGATCCAGGTTTTCTTTTGTACATGAAGAGCTAGTTTTAGTACTATTTATTGAAGAGACCATTGTCCACTGTGATGGTTACATTCTATTGCCAACTGGACCAGACTAGGAATTGAGGACAGGGCTTGGGCAGGTCCCTGAGGGTGTTTTCAGAAAGGATGGAGGGTGACCTTCCCCCATAGTTGGCAACCCTTCTGTTGGTGGACTGCATATATAGAATCTGAAAGAGAACACAGAGCCTACCTGGATCCCTATGCTACTCGCTAATGCAGGCACCTACCTACCCTGTTGCTACCTTGGACACTGGAACTCAACCCCATCAGCCTTCCAACATGGGCTGAGGACCAGTGGCTCTTTGGGAAGCCTCTCGGCCTTCAGTTTCAGATTGGGATTGCTGAAGCATCCAGTCTCATGGACTAAGCAGTACCAGATTCTGGTAGACAGCTATTGTTGGGCTATAAACTAATCAAATGAATTCTCTTTATAATATATATTCATTCTATCTGATCTGCTCTCTAAGAGAACCCTGATTAATACATCTGATGAATGGTTTTGGTACCCGTGTCAAAAATCGCTGGGTCATCTATAAGAAAGATTAATTCTGAGCTGTCTGTTCCACTCCACTGGTGTACATATCTGTTTTTATGCCAATACCACTGCTTCAATTAATGTAGCTTTGTAATGTTTCCAAATCAGGCAATGTTAGTCCTCCAGGTTTGTTCTTACTTTTCAAGATTGTCTTTGTTCTGAGTTCCCTTGAGATTAAATATGACTTTATAGGAAGGAGTTTTATTGCTACAACCAAGAAGCAATGGGGTTTTAATAGGAATTGCATTGTGTCTGTAGATTGCTTTGGGCAGTACTGATATTAGAAGACTTAATTTTCTATTTTCTAATTCATGGATATAAGTGGATGTTTCCATCTACATATTATCTTCAACTATGGTAGGGTTAAGTCCCAAAAACTGCATCAGAAATTGAAAATAGGGAGGTTGAGAAGATTGTTCCATGGTTAAAGGTGTTTGCTTACAAAAGTTAGCCTGGTGTTAATTCCCCAGCCACCTACGTAAAACCAGGCACAAGAGAATGTTTCAAGCTTCTGGTGTTCATTTGCAGTAGCAAGAGGCTCCATCATGTCCCCCAGATAAAATTTTTTTAAAGTTGAAAATGAATCCATATATATATATATGTATACACACACACACACACACACACACACACACACATATATAAATATAATTTTTTCTGTAAGATCCATGTTCAGTTACATGGGCTCCTGGGCTACACGTGGCCTACATAGGCTTTTGGGCTGGACATGGTGTACTTCTCTTCTCCCCACTTACTTGACCTCCCAGTTCTCTCCCTTTCCCACTCCTTTGTAAGACCTGAATAAAAAGAGATTATTTAAAAAATTTTTTTAAAAAGTTGAAGCCTGGAGAGATGGCTTAGCAGTTAAAGCACTTGCCTGCAAAACTAAAGGACCCAGGTTCGATTCTCCAGGATCCACGTAAGCCAGATGCACAAGGTGGCACATGCATCTAGAGGTCATTTGCACTGGCTGAAAGACCTGGCATGCTTATTCTCTATCTGCCTCCCTCTCACATAAATAAAATTTTTTTAAAAAGTTGATATGCATATATGTAATCCACTGAATATAATCTGGTCTTAAATGTGCTGAGACCATAATAGAAGGAAAAGATCATGACATCAAAATAAAAGAGTGACTAAACCAGGGCGTGGTGGCACACACCTTTAATCCCAGCACTTGGGAGGCAGAGGTAGGAGGATCGCCGTGAGTTCGAGGCCACCCTGAGAGTACATAGTGAATTCCAGGTCAGCCTGGGCCAGAGTGACACCCTACCTTGAAAAACCAAAAAATAAAAAAAAAAATAAAAGAGAGACTGATTGAGAGGGGGAGGGGATATGATGGAGAGTGGAGTTTCAAAGGGGAAAGTGAGGAGGAGGGAGAGAATTACCATTGGATATTGTCTACAGTTATGGAAGTTGTCAATAAAACAATTAAATTTTTAAAAATGTGCCGAGACCCTGTGCTAGTTTGCATGTCCCATAAACGATTCAGGAGTTTTATTACAGCTTGTAACTTGGTGTCACTGTGGGCTGATCCTAGGGTCAGCTCTAAGGTGTGGTGGTAGATCTGGAATGCCAATATAAAGATATGCAAAGTGCTTCATTTCTGCCCTTAAGGGGTCCCTGGAGTGTGCTTGCTTATGCTAGTGGTTACTTCTGTCTCTGTGCGCTGGTGAAAGAGGGCCAACTTTTTCTGCCATTGTGGAACTTCTCCTAGATCTGTGAGCTTCAACAAATCCCTTCCTCCCATAAGTGTGTCTGGTTTGGAGGTTCAACCCAGCAACATGTGGCTGACTCCGACAGATCCCTTCTCACATGAGACTACAGTAGGGCTAAATCATCTCATATGCAGTTTATTTTATAATGTTCAATGTGTTGATTATCTCATTTTTTTCTATATGATAAAGTTCAATCTGCTTATATTTTAAGAATTTAGAAATTCACATTAAAGGATATTGCTCTGTAATTTTCTTGTGAAATGTTAACAAAGTTTATTAGGACTATGCTGCCCTCATGAAATTAATTAAAAATGTTTCTTATTGTTCATTTTCTGAAACTGAGTAGGAGTATCTTCCTTAAATGTGTGATAAAATGTACTGATACAGGGCTGAAGAGATGGCTTAGTGGTTAAGCACTTGCCTGTGAAGCCTAAGGACCCTGGTTCGAGGCTCGATTCCCCAGGACCCATGTTAGCCAGATGCACAAGGGGGCGGACGTGTCTGGAGTTTGTTTGCAGTGGCTGGAAGCCCTGGCACGCCCATTCTCTCTCTCTTTACCTCTGCCTCTTTCATCTCTCTGTCTGTTGCTCTCAAAGAAATAATAAACAAAAAAAAATTAAAAAATTTACTGATACAGTTCACTGGACCAGGAATTTCCTTTGTGAGGTTTTTGTTTTTTAATTCAGATTTTTTATTTTTGCGTGTGTGCACAGAGGCCAGAGGTTACCCTCAGGTGTCTTCCTCTTTTTCCTCCTTGCCTATTGAGACAGGTTTCTCACTTGAACCCAAAGCTTTCAGCTTGCCCTGGGGATCTACTGTTTGCCTCTCAAGCAGTAGAGTTACACACAGGTGGGTCTCCATCCTCACCCAGCATTTATGTGGGTGCTGGGGATCTGAGCCCAGCTTTTCATGCTTGCATGGCAAGCACTTATCCATTGAACCATCTCCCCAGGCCCCAAATTCAATTTCTTTCATACATTTTCTTTCCTCTGGCAGTAACCCCTCCCTCCTCATCCCTGTGGTACTGGGGAATGAACCGAGAGCCTCACACATGTTAAGCAAGTACTGTACACCTGAGTTCTATCCTAAGTCCTCCTATCTGGTAATTTGTATTTTTTTTTTCTTAAAGGTGTCCATCTCATTTAAGTTGTTTAACTTTCTAACACAACTGTTCAATTATCCCTTTAATAGCTATATAATTCTATTAGCATTGAGACTATGGTAAAATATAAGTTTCCATACACAAAAGTAAATGGTAAATACTGAATTAAGAAACAAAAAAAAAATGTGTAGATACAGAAGGGTGTGTGTGTATATATGTAAATACACAGAAGGAACCAGTCATTCAATGGAGGAATGATAGAATTTCAGGATAGTGTGAAAAATACTGTAAGAACAAATACAGAAAAGTCCGAATTGGGCCAGGCATGGTGGCACACGCCTTTAATCCCAGCACTCGGGAGGCAGTGGTAGGAGGATCGCCGTGAGTTCGAGGCCACCCTGAGACTCCATAGTGAATTCCAGGTCAGCCTGGGCTAGAGTGAGACCCTACCTCGAAAAACCAAAAAAAAAAAAAAAGTCAGAATTGGGCTGGAGACATGGCTCAGCTGCTAACAGTGCTTGATTGTGAAGCCTGACGGCCTGGGTTCAATTCCTCAGTACCCATGTAAACCCAGCTGCACAAAGTGGTGCAAGTATCTGGAGTTGTTTGCAGTGACATGTGGCCCTGGTGTGTTTATTCTCTCTCTCTTTACAAATAAATAAAATTTAAAAAAATAAAAAAGAGAAATTGGAATTAGGATAGCAAAGTGGGTTAGTGTTCTCAATTATAGGTAACCTAATATAAATTTATGGCAAAAATAGATAAGGGAAAAGCCAAGGCTCAGATCTCTGGGCCACACAATGCTAAGGTCTGCAGTCAACTAGTTCTCCTTTCCCTGGCACATCCTTATTTTATTTTCTTCCAAGGTAGGGTCTCACTGTAGCCAGGCTGACCTGGAATTCACTATATAGTCTCAGGGTGGCCATGAACTCTCAGTGATCCTCCCCAGTGCTGGGATTAAAGGCATGCACCACCACACCTGGCCTGACACATCTTTAAACAAACAATAAAACCATTTTAATATGAAAAATTCACTATTAAAAAAAGCTCATAAAGAGTAAAAAACCCAAAAGATAAAAATCATTTGCATTCTTCCAGATCTTTTTGTATACTCATATTCATATATGTATAAGAACCTGTATTCAAGTTCTGTACATTGTTTTTTTAAAAATATATTTTATTTACTTATTTGAGAGGGAGAAAGGCAGAAAGAGACAGAATGGGTGCACCAGGGCCTTCAGCCACTGTAAACGAACTCCAGATGCATGTGCCCTCTTGTGCATCTAGCTTACGTGGGTCCTGGAGATCCTTAGGCTTTGCAGGCAAATGCCTTAACCGCTAAGCCATCTCTCCAGCTGTACATTGTTTTGTGTGCTGCTTTTGTTCTAAGGAAATAACACATATTCTATGGACATATGTAAATGAAATTTGAAGCATTGTTTTAATGGTTTATGTATTCTATTGTATGCACACCCTATAATTTTCTTGTGTCCTAGTGATGTTATTTATAGACACATGTATTCTAAACTGTGGTAGCAAACAATATACTTATGAATTTTGTTTTGAGGTAGGTCTTACTCTAGCCCAGGCTGACCTGGAACTCTGTAGCTTAGACTAGCCTTGAACTCATGGCAATCTGCCTACCTCAGCCTCAGTGTGCTGGGATTCATAGGCATGATCCAGTGTGCCTGGCCAAAACCACTTTTCCTTAAATTCCTAGGAAGTGAGACTTTTGGGGTAAAGACTAATGCATATGTTAAATTTTGGCAAAGATTGTATTAGCTGTCATCTTTTTACCAGTAGTGCACAAGAACAATTGTAGTCCCACAACTCCATCAATACTGGCAGGCAAAAAGTCCCATTTGGAAGCTGGGCATCTTTTCCTTCATTAGTTGGATAATCTTTTGGAGTAGGAAGCTCACATGGGGAGGTTTGTTTTTGAGGCAAGGCTTTACTGTCTAACGCAGACTTGCCTTCAATTCTTGCCTCATCTTCTAGGTTCTGGGATTACAGGCAGTGTGTCACCACTCCCATCTGTGTTGACATTTTCTTATTAAATAGGGTGTTCAAATTTATAATTGATATTGTTGGGTTCTCTATACATTGGGAGTATTTTCTCCTGGTGCATTATTTTCAATTTTGTGGGTAAGATTACACCCGTATTACCATTTATTTTTCTTTCATGGTGTCTAGGTCATACACATGGAAAAGGCCTTTCTAATCTTAAGGCACATTCACATTGATTTTCTTCTATTTTTTTTATCACTTTTTCTTCTTTTAGTCTTATTCTAGTATTTACTCTGGTTGTGAGAATTTAGATGTGAAGTTTCCCTTTAGTCAATCATTTATCCAGTGATCCTTTTCTCATTGACCATTGATTTGTATAGTTTATGGTTACTTCTGTAACTCCTGGAGTTGTCTGGCTCTCAGAAAACTGTGCAACAGAGATAAATGGACTTACCTTCTAGAACTAGGAGTTAAAATAACTGGGAAAGTGCTATAGAATGATACTTATGTGTTTAGCAAATATGTGTTACTGTTATTCATACTAAACACACGATCATAAAGTTTTAGATTCTCTATTCTGTTCATGGTTGTGTCTCCTCACATATCTCATTTACATAATACCATCCAGTAACACATCCTATTCTTCTGGAGGCCACGTTTGCACATTTCAACAAAAATGAGCATCTCAGTTGCCGTTGTAATCACAGCAGCCGAATATATTAACCTTATGGGTAAAAAGAAAACCGTGCTTCACGATAAAATCAAAACGCAACATCAAGCCGGGCGTGGTGGCGCACGCCTTTAATCCCAGCAGCACTCGGGAGGCAGAGGTGGTAGAATCGCCGTGAGTTCGAGGCCAGCCCGAGACTCCATAGTGCATTCCAGGTCGGCCTGGGCTAGAAGTGAGACCCTACCTCGAAAAACAAAACAAGACAAAATGCAAAATCAAGAGTGGGACACTCCGCAGGATGCCTGTTTCCTCCTCGGCCAGCTTTAAGAGCTCTTACCCATACTGTCGAAAGCCAGCTAGGACCTTCGATCATCCCCAGGGCCCTGGGCCGTCCCTGTGGACAAGCTGGGAGGAGTCGGGGTCCCCCCGGAGACGGGCGGGCGGGCAGAGGGCGATCACCCACCCAAGCCTCAGCAGAGAGCGGCAGGAGGACCGCGGGCCCCACGGGGCGCTGGGCTGGGGCGCAGGACACCGGCTCCTGCACACGGGCACCCGGGGCTCGCCTTTCCGTTCTCTAGGGCTCGGGGTCCGCACAGCCGCCCCCCAGAGGGCCGTCCAGCGCCAACCGACCGCGCAACGGTTGCCGGCTTCCCCTTCTTCAACCGTCCCGGGCCGCGGGCGTGCGTCGTGACGTCACCGCGGGGCGGGACTTCCTGCTCGGCGCGCCCCTGGGGCTCTGCACGGAGCCGCTGCGCCCCGCGCGCAGGGACGGCGGGCGGCGATCGCCGGCGTCTCGCTCGGCCGCTCGTCCCGCCCAGGTGGAGCTCACAGCCCCGGAGGAGGGGAAGGAGGAGGAGGAGCCCGGGGTTTCGCTGGCGCCGCGGTCCTCGGAGTGTCCCGGACGCTCGGCCCCGCCAGCGCCTCCTCTGTGAGCCTGCGGCCGCCCCGACCGCGCCGACGACACCCCCGCCGTGGCACCGCGTCCCCTCTCTGCCTCCATGCCTCGGCGGGCGCGCTCGAGTGGGCGCCGCTGCTTGGAGCTCCCGAGCCGTCCCCGGCTGGCGAGCGCGGCCGGAGCGCACGTCCCCGCGATCTCGGCCGGGCGCGCGTCGCCAGGACCCTGTGCGAGTTGGGTAGGTGACCTTAGCTCTCTAGGGAGGGTCTCTTTGCCAGTTGTGCAATACTCCGCATCACTCTTCTGCCCTGGGATCTTGGTGGTGGTGTATTTCTCCTTGTAAAGCAATCAAAGCGCGTGCGCGACTCTTAGCTGTCTGCGCGAAGTGAAACCCACGTGAAACTCCTCGGGAAGCTTCTCGGTGGTGGTGCACTGCGGCACGGGGGTGGTGGTGGTTGGCTTAAAGGATGGCACCCTCCACTCTGATTAGTGAAGAAGCCGGGTAATCACTTTCCTTGTTCTTGAAGACAGCTTTAGCAATGATGTCTGCAGATGTTGCTGACGTGACTTCCCAATCATTGTTAAGTGTATTTTGCGCTTAATACTGGGAATGCTCATTCAACTTTTCATCAGAATAAATGGATGCTTTGCTGTTAAAAATACCTTTTGCCAAGTTAAAAAAATATTTATCTGAGAGAGAGAGAGAGAGAGAGAGAGAGAGAGAATATGAATGAGTACACCAGGGCCTCTAGCCACTGCAAAGGAACTCAAGATGCATGCACCACCTTGGGCATCTGGGTACTGGAGAATTGAACTAGGGCTCCTCGGGCTTCCCAGGCAAGTGCCTTAACTGCTAAGCCATCACTCCAACCTCCAAGTGTTTTTTTTTTTTTTTTTAATTTAAATCTTTGCTCATGTACTAGGTAAGGATGAAGCCTCCTTCATCTCAAAGATGTCTAGGATCTGGAGAAACGTCTTCTGAATCTTTAATGTAGAATGCATTTATAATAGTACTCCTCAGTGCTTTATGCTAGTATATATAAGATACTAGCATTTATATACTAGCATAAAGGACTTGAGGTCTAAAACTGAGTAGGTTTGTTAAAGCAGTGCATGTGTTACCAAGCAACATCATTGTAAACAAGTCTAATATTCAGCTGGAACAAAGTTAAACGTGTCCTCCAAGTATCTGGGTTCAGAATTCTCCAAAGTCATGCTTTTAACTTTTAGGAGGTTAATTACTCACCTTTTGTGTTCAATTTTCATTTCAAACACATTTTATTTAGCATTATTAGAATGTGTCAGTTTTCACAAAGCCACCCAGTAGTGCTCTCCTGAGGGTTGCAAATGGATTTGAGTGGCTTTTTGGTTATTTACTCCAGAGTATGCTGTGTATTCCTTTTTCATAATTTCTTTTCTAACTAGATGAAGTGTACGGACTATAGGAATATTCTCAGATAGAGGAAAATAGCGATTTAGTTACATCTAGCATTTGGGAGATTATGACACATTATTTACAAGTTTTTAGGCCTTAGGATAGCACTATCTTCATTCTTCATTCATTGAACCCTAATTATATAATTTGTATGATAATTAAAGTTTTCAGAGCACTTTTTTTTTTTTTTTAAGTAGGGTTTTGCTCTAGCCCAGGCTGACCTGGAATTCATCATATAGTCTCAGGGTGACCTTGAACTCATGACAATCCTCCTACCCCTCCTCCTGAGTGCTGGGATTAAAGGCCCACCACTCCCTGCTTAAGGTCCTTTTTTTGGGGGGGGGTGTGGGGGCATTGAGTAGAATCTAGCTTTGTAGCCCAGGTTGGCCCTGAAGTAATGACCCACCTGTCTCAGCTTTCTGACTTGGGGTCACAAACCTCTCCCACCAAGTCTGGATTAAATGATCTTTTTTTTTTAAAATTTTTTTTTGTTCATTTTTATTTTTATTTATTTGAGAGTAACAGAGAGAGGAAGAGGCAGATAGAGAGAGAGAGAGAATGGGCACGCCAGGGCTTCCAGCCACTGCAAACGAACTCCAGACGCATGTGCCCCCTTGTGCATCTGGCTAACGTGGGTCCTGAAGAATTGAGCCTTGAACCGGGGTCCTTAGGCTTTACAGGCAAGCGCTTAACCGCTAAGCCATCTCTCCAGCCCCTTAAATGATCTTTTAAGGTTAAATTTTATTTTTGTGAAGTAGGCTCTCTAACCCAGGCTAACCAGGAACTCATTCTTGCGGCCTCAGGCTGCCCTTCTACCTCAGCCTCCCAAGAGTGCTGGGATTAAAGGTGTGCTCCACCATGCCTGGCTCTTACTTTTTATTTTAGAGACAGGGTCTCATACGGAATTCACTATGTAGCTCAGGCCGCCTGAGCTCCTGGTGCTCCTCCTGCCTCAGCCTTCCTGTGCTTTAATTATAGCCACCATGCCTGGCTTTAAATGACCTCTTAAATGCCGTAACTTATGTGTGTATATAAACACAGATTTGAGACAGTGAAACAAATAACCTTCCTGAAATCAGACTATTAGTAACGGGAAGTGGAACTTTAAGTTTATATATCCTAACTTTATTGCTAAAATCTATCGATTTCATTGTAGTTCTCACCGCCTTGCTGTTCTCCATATGCTGATTTTGAAGTAATGAGTTATTCAGAAATTTGGCAAGACAGAAAAAATTAAGAATGGTTCATATTGTGTGATACTGTCTTTAGTAATTTGAAGTCAGCAGTATGTTATGGATTGTTTGAATTCAAGCTTAGAAGATATGCATTCCTAATAGGAAGATTAATGACTTATCAGCATTCTTTTTTGATAATTAAAAAAAATTTGTTTATTTTTATTTATTTATTTATTTGAGAGCGACAAAAAAGCAGAGAGAGAGAGAGAGAGAGAGAAGAGAGAGAGAGAGAGAGCATGGGTGCGCAAGGGCCTCCAGCCACTGCAAATGAACTCCAGAATGTGCGCCCCCCTTGTGCATCTGGCTAACGTGAGTCCTGGGGAATGGAGCCTCAAACTGGGGGCCTTAGGCTTCACAGGCAAGCGCTTAACCGCCAAGCCATCTCTCCAGCTCTTTGATAATTTTTATACATGTGTATAATTGATTCTGTTCACAGTTACCTCCCATTATTTTCTCTTGGCCCTTCCTCCTCCCACTGAACCCCTGCTTTTCCCCAACTAGTCCCACTTCTACTTTGAGACTTTTTTTTTTGGTGGCCACTGAGTTTAAATAGGGTTGCCAGAATTCTTTTTTCTAAAGTATTTTTAAAAATTATTTATTTGAGAGAGACAAAGACACAGGGAGAGAGAGAGAATGGTCACGCCAGGGCCTTCAGCCAATGCAAATGAACTCCAGACGCATGCGCCACCTTGTGCGTCTGGCTTATGTAGTTTTTGGGGAATCGAACCAAGGTCCTTTGGCTTTGCAGACAAATGCCTTAACTGCTAAGCCATCTCTCCAGCCCAGAATTTTTTTTTAAATAATGTGTATTTTTAAATTTTATGTATTTGTTTGTGAGAGAGAAAGAAAGAGAGGCAGATAGAGAGAATGGGCACACCAGGACCCCTAGCCACTGCAAACAAACTCCAGACTCATGGTGCCACCTTGTGCACCTGGCTTTACTTGAGTATTTGGGAATCGAACCTGGGTCCTTTGGCTTTGCTGGCAAGTGCCTTAACTGCTAAGCCTTCTCTCCAGCCCCTCCCCTCTTTTTAAAATAGTTTTATTTATTTGCAAGCAGAGCGATAGAAGAGGCAGACGGAGAGAATGGGTGTGCCAGGGCTTCCAGCTGCTGCAGATGAACTCCAGATGCATGCGACACTCTGTGCATCTGGCCCTATGTGGGTCCTGGGGAATTGAACTCGCGTGGTTAGGCTCTGCAGGCAAGTGCCTTACCTGCTGAGCCATCTCTCCAGCCCTGCCAGAATTCTTTTTATCCCTGTAGTATCTCTTTTCCTAAGCTAGATGTGTTTAACCCTTATATGTCATATATATTAGGGTTAATAAGTACTTTCTTATATTGTTTAACCTGTATGTACTTCTAGGGAGTATGTGTTTTTTTTTTTTAAATGTCCTTCCAGTAGTCCTTGACTTAAGCATATCTCTTAAAAAATGGTCTCACTTGCTTTCCCAAGCTCATGTTCTTTCCAGACGAGACGCCTTCAAAACCCAGACTTCTTAAAAATAGCCTTTAAACATGCCATATGTTTTCTCTTTCTTATGTCAATTATAAAGTCTTTATGGTTACCTGACTAGATATCTTCCCTTTCTTAAAGTTTGTACTGCACCTTTTCTGTAAGGTTCAATTCTGCCATGGTCTGAGCCATATTTGTTTGATTGTTACACTTTATCTTTTTTCTTTATCTTGCCTTCCTAACTAGGTTGTAAGCTCTTTAAGGGCAGGATATCAGATCTTTTTTTTTTTTTTTCTTTTTTTGAGGTAGGGTTTCACTCAAGCCCAGGCTGACCTGGAATTCACTCTGTATTCTCAGGGTGGCCTCGAACTTATGGTGATCCTCCTATCGCTGCTTCCCGAGTGCTGGGATTAAAGGCGTGTGCCACCACGGTTTAGGATATCAGGTCTTAATGAGCATAGTTGTCCTTAGTTTCTTTCACAAAGTTGCTGAATAAATGTCTTTTTTAAAAAAATATATTTTTTTATTTGAGAGAGGCAGATGTGTGTATATATGTGTGTGTGTGTGTGTGTGTGTGTGTGTGTGTGTGTATATATATATATATATATATATATGTAGAGAGAGAGAGAGAGAGAGGGAGGGGGCATGACATATCCTATAGACACTGCAAATGAACTCCAGACACATGCGCCACTTTGTGCATCTGGCTTTTTACATGGGTATTAAGGAAATGAGCCTGGGTCCTTAGGCTTTGCAGGCAAGTGCCTTAACCACTGAGCCATCTCTCCAGCCCCTGAATCAGTGTTTTGTAAATATGACAAATGTGCATTTCTATCCCTGTCCCTTCCTATAGTATGTATAGTGGAAGTAAGAACATGGTTCAGAGATGTAGAACGGACAGCGGTAAGAGTGGGGGGTCGTTGGAATCAGGACAAGTGATGTTCCTAGAAAGTGTAAACGAATGCTTGAGAAGTTCCCCTGACAGCAGCAGCAGTAAGGACTCCCTCAGGGATGTGTGCATTACTCCCACGTGGGCTTGAAGAGTTCAGTCAGCTTTCTGGTTCTTCCTTAGAAGAACCTTAGTTTTAAAACATGATTCCTCTAGTGTTTCCCTCCTTCCTTTTGTTTTCCTCCTGTCCCTTTCTCTCTCTCTTTCTGTCTCTTCACTTTACTTCTTCCCCTCCTATTTTTCGGCTTGATTAATAGTTTGCCTCCCATAAATTAGTGATTGTCTGAAGTTCATTATAGATCTGCTTCCTGTTGGGACTGCCCTGGCTAGGTGAGGTAGAATTCCTGACTGCTAAGTCTGGTACTGTTCTTTAGAGTTTGAGCTGTATTGCAGAAGGAAAGAAGTCAAGAAAGCCAGGAAATGCTCTTATTTGCTTTCTGCATATTGGGACTTCAAAGTGCTTTTAGATTAAAACCTGGAGCCAGGAGGAACCTGAAATCTGCTCTCTGCTTTTTGGTGAAATACCATTCTCAAAATATGTCATTAAAGTTTCCAGGTAATATTTATACTTTTGCCTTAAATCCTGTACCTGATGCTTGTAACAAAGAATTGCTTTAACAAACGGTATAGAAAGGTGAGGTTCAGTCTCACAGTCTTCTTCTGAATCTGGTTTAAGATGCTTGAGTGTGCTTGCCAGCCTAGCTTCTGAGTTGTTGCTCAGTAACACAGTTGCAGTATAACATAGCAACCACTGAAAACAGTAGCTTTGGGACTCTACAGATTTTCCTGGTGAAGTTGCAGTGGCTGTCTGTAGGGATCACAGTTAATCTTTCTTACCTATATCACATTTTGCTGTAAGGCAGATCTTTCAGATATTCTTTTTGGTTTTTGAGTGCTGACAAATAACTTCCTGCGAGATTATTTTTCATGATGCTGCGTTGTGAGTATGTCTTGGGTCACAGTGTTTATGAAGGGGAGGTGAAAAGCCTGGATCAACCAAGACTGCAGAAAAGCTGAAAAGCTGCTGAGTGGTAAATCGCAGAGTCCTCTGCAGCTTTTAGCCGGAACTGGAGTGAAGTTGAAATGGGCATTGTGTTCCTTCTGAAGCTTCATGGGGTGCCTAGATCAGTAATAATTTCATAGGCTCTGAGTTTTAAGAAGAGAATCATGATTCAGGACACTGACCTGGACACTGACTTGACATTTAACCTCTTCTTGCCCCATTTTCTTACTTCAAAAAAAGAAAAGTCTCTAAAGACATCTCTTAGAAGCTGTATGCTTCCAATGTAAGCAACTTGTATTTTTCCTGTTCGTGAGTTTTGTCAGTATTTGAGTTATTCTTACAGGTCTTGCACTTGTACTATGCTAAGCACAGGGGAAACTGAGTAAGACTGTGAGCTGCTCTGAGTACCTCGCGTGGTGGGAGAAATGGGTAGAGTAGCTTGTCATTTAACGTGGTCAGTGCCATGAGGGTAAGTAAGAATGTGTTCTGGGGCGTACTAAGGACACCTGACCGAGACCCACACATAGGAGATAGTAGATTGAGGATGATCACTGGAATTAGTAAGGATAGCCTGAGAGTTTGCACAGAGCGCTCAGCCTGGCCTGGAGGGAGTTAAGGAAGGCCAGAGAGGAAAAATTGCTTGGGTTGAAAGAATCAGGAGTCATTTGTAATAGTGGTACTCATGATCCTGGGTGCAGACACCATTCTTAGGGAAAATACGTGTAGTCAAGACAGTCCAGTTATCAGCAGAGAATGATAGACGGAGAGAGTAGTGAGAAAGTCTGAGTAGAGTAAGGTCTGGAGTAAGAGTAAGAGCCAAGGGAAGTGTACACGTCACACTTATTTATTGAATGGAATTGTTACTCAAGAAACATTGACACTGTAGCACTGTTACTATAAACTTGTCCGTGGAAAGATGTCCTGTGTAAAGATCTGCACTTGCTGATGAAAAGAGATTCAGTCTGCGATTAGCAACAAAACAGGCAAGAGTTTGCAACCTGAATCCTGAAGTCAAAGATTAGATTCTTGGCTGTGCACCTTTACTAGCTCCTTGGCTTTCCAGATCAATTACTTGATTTGTTTGGTCTTCATTGTCTTCATGTGGAAAATGGTATTTTCCCCAAAGAGCTGTTAAGAGTCTAAAGCAAGCAAGCTGTAATGTTCAATCACTGTGGGTGTTGGAGTATTCATTTTCATTCATTCTACTGTTAGAAGCTTGTGAACTACACGCCTGTCTTTTCTTCCTGCCCTGCACTTCTAACCTTCACCCTTTAAAATCTGCCACTTTTGCCCATGCAGTGTGGCAAACCAGGCGCCTGCTGCGATGGCTTCTCCACCATGACGGACTATATTCCCTCAAAACAAGAGTCCACACAGCCCAGCATTTGGTGAAAGTCCTGTTTCCCAAGCCTACGGAGAGATGAATTCTATGAAGTCCAAGCTCTGTTCTGGTTGGAGAAATATGGACAGTGCCGAAACAAATGAAAGTTCATTAATCTGTCTCCCAGACTCAGCTTATGTTTAAATTAATAGGGAAAAAAAATCTGACTATCTGCCTACAAAGAACAAACAGAATCCATCAGAATTCCTGTCTTTTCTTTATTGTCTTCCTATAGGGACATCTCACATTTTCTGAAATGAAAGGAACATGTTTATTATGTGCCTCTGAAGTTTTGGCACTTTGGGAAGATTTGTTGTTCTACTTAGTATATATTAACTTGTATGAATTCTTTGTATGTTCTGGATACACACACATACACACAAACACATACACACAAACACACACACACACACACACACACACACATATATATATATAGATAGATATAATTTATTTGAGAAAGAGGCAGACAGCATGAGAATGGGCATGCCACGGCCTCCTGCCACTGCAAATGAACTCCAGATAAATGCACCACTTTGTGCATCTGGCTTTATGTGGGTACTGGGGAATTGAACCTGGCAGGCTTTGCAAGCAAGTACCTTCAACTGCTAGGCCATCTCTCCACTGTGTGTATGTGTGTGTATGTGTATAAAAATATTGTTTTGAGGCATGGTCTCACTCTAATCCAGGCTGGCCTTGAATTTATGGCAATCTTCCTACCTCAGCCTCCCAAGTGCTGGGATTAAAGGTGTACCCCACCACACCTGGCCTAGGGTATATATATATATATATATTTTTTTAATTTATTTATTTGAGAGGGACAGACAGAGAGAGAAAGAGGCAGAGAGAGAGAGAGAGAGAGAGAGAGAGAGAGAGAGAGAGAGAATGGGCGCGCCAGGGCTCCAGCCACTGCAAACGAACTCCAGACACGTGTGCCCCCTTGTGCATCTGGCTAACATGGATCCTGGGGAATTGAGCCTTGAACCGGGGTCCTTAGGCTTCACAGGCAAGTGCTTAACTGCTAAGCCATTTCTCCAGCCCGGGTATATGTTTTTTTAATCAGAGATATGATTTGCAAATGTTTTTTCCATCCCCAGTTTGTGGCTTGACTTTATATTTTTTGGTGTCTTTTTGAAATGTAGCATCAAGTCCAGTTTTTGTGTGTGTGCTTCTATTATCACTTGTTCTCAGCCCCTTTGCCAGCTATCTGTCTCTGCATTAATCTCTGTCCACTGCAGAAAGAAACTTCTCGGATAGAGCCTGAGAACAGTATTAATCTGTGGGTATAAATATATTAGAAGGCAGTTCGAAAGTCTGTCTATTTAGCATAATAGTAGTAGTCGATTACCCCATAGGAGGCCAATGATCTTCCTAGCCTTGGAGAGTTTTGCTGAATATAACATTTCTGATTGTTTAAAAAATTTTAATTCCATTGCTTTTCATCACAATTGTTTCTGATAAGCAGTCATCTGTTAGTCACTATTATTCTGTTGTGCATGACAAGACATTTTCCTTGTTCTCCCTTTAAGATTTTGGCCTTCGGTAGTTGACTTAAAGTATTTTTCTTCAGTTTTTTTCCCCCTTTGTGTTCATATTGGATACCTCATGTTTATTTTCAAGTTCATTATTTTTGTCTTCTACAATATTAGCTGTGTTGTTGATCCCTTCAAGTAAGTTCAACAACAGTATTTTTCAACTTAAGAATTTCTGGTTTTAAAATCAATTTTCATTTGATTTTTGAAGTGTTCAGTCACTGATGCATTGTTTCTTTGTTTTTTTCATTAATAATTTTTGTGCATGTGTTTGCCCTACCCAAGAGGTGTGTGTATATTACCTGATTCCTGATCCAATCAAGTTGACACTAGAGATAAGGGTCAATTTTTTTTTAATTTTTTAAAATTTTATTTATTTATTTGAAAGCGACAGAGATAGAAAGAGGCAGATAGATAGAGAATGGGCATGCCAGGGCCTCTAGCCACTGCAAAGGACCTCCAGACACGTGTGCCCCTTGTGCATTTGGCTAACGTGGGTCCCTGGGAATCGAGCCTTGAACCGGGGTCCTGAGGCTTGACAGGCAAGTGCTTAACCGCTAAGCCATCTCTCCAGCCCAGTTTTTTTAAAATATTTTTTTTGGTTCATTTTTTTATTTATTTGAGAGTGACAGAGAGAGAGAGAGAGAGAGAGAGAGAGAGAGAGAGAGAGAAAGAGGCAGATAGATAGAGAATGGTGCGTGCCAGGGCTTCCAGCCACTGCAAATGAACTCCAGACGCGTGTGTCCCCTTGTGCATCTGGCTAATGTGGGTCCTGGGAAATCGAGCCTCGAACCGGAGTCCTTAGCCTTCACAGGCAAGTGCTTAACCACTAAGCCATCTCTCCAGCCCAAGGGTCAGTTTTTGACTGAAATTTTTTTCCTATGGAGGATAAAACTTATTTTGTATTTCTTTTATATTGTTTATCATTCTTACAATATTAGATATTTATTAATCACTTAAAATATACTCAGGTTTCCTGATTTTTTTTTCAAGTGTCAAAAGGGTGTGTATTTCTGAGATTTTTTTCATTAAAATTTTTTTATGGTGTGTGTGTTTGTGTTTATGTATGTGAGTGGGTGCGTGCATACTGTAGTGTGTGTCAGGGGACAGCTTTTGAGTGTTGGTTCTTGCCTTGCCCCTCGTTTGACACAAAGTCTCCTGCTGTGTTTGCCAGGCTGGCTGGCCCCTAAATGTGTGGGCAATTCTGTCTCTGCTTCCTGTCTCATTGTAGGTGCACTGGGATTACAAATACCCTGACTTTATGTGGGTGCTGGACTCAGACTCAGGTACTCACACTCTCCCCCCATCCCTGAGATTTCTGTGTAAATACAATCATAGAATCTTTCCATTTTCATTTTCATCCAAATAATTTTACTTTCATAATTATACTATTCTATTACATAGATAATATCACAACTTATTTACTCACCTCTTGATGGATTTATGCTGGTTTTTTTTTTTCCTTTTTTTGAGGTAGGGTTTCGTACCCGAGGCTCACCTGGAATTCACTATGTAGTCTTAGGCTGGCCTTGAACTCACAGCTATCCTCATAGCCTCCCGAGTGCTAGGATTAAAGGTGTGCATCACCACACCCAGCTGGACTTATGTTTTTAAAAATACTTTTATTTTATTTGTGAGAGAAGGAAGAGAGAGGGAGGTGGAGGGACTGTGTATATGGGGCCTTTTGCTGCTGCTGATGAATTCCAGACACATGCACCACTGCATGAGTGTGGCTTTATGTGGGAACTGGAGAATCAAACCTGGGCCAGCTGGCTTTGTAAGCAAGTTCCTTTAACTACTGAGCCATTTCTCCAGCCCTGGGTTCAATGTTTGAGTCTCACTTAAAACCCTTATGAACAATTGTGTAAAAGTTATTATATTTATATATTTATATTTATATAAATATGTTTATATTTATATATTTTCATTTCTTGTGTGCAAATACCTATTAAGTAGAATGGTCAGGTAATATGGTGTAGTGCAGCCTCAGGTGTGAACTTCCAAGCAAGGCACAATTATGGAGGAAGAGATTTATTTGAAAATTACAGGTCCAGGGGAAGTCCCATAGTGGCAGAAGAAGTTGGTCCACTTTCACAGGTCCAAGCTGAGAGAGAAGCCGAGCCACCACCAAAAGCAAGAGCAACGAACAAGCAAACAGCAGCCAGCCTCAGGGAACCCAGGCAGGACTCGGGCACTCTGCAGATTTCAGGCTCGGGTGGTGGTTTGATTCAGGTGTCCCCATAAATTTAGGTGTTCTCAATACTAGGTTCCCAGCTGATGGCAGTTTGGGAATTAACGCCTCCTGGAGGCGGTGTAATGTTGGGGGTGGGCTAAGGGTGTTATAGCCAGGTACATCTTGCCAGTTTTTGGTTGTTGTTGTCCATCTGATGTTGGCCAGGAGGTGATGTCCACCCTCTGCTTATGCCATCATTTTCCCCTGCCATCATGGAGTATCCCCTTGAGTCTGAAAGCCCAAATAAACCTCTTTTTCCCCACAAGCTGCTCTTGGTTGAGTCTTTTCTGCCAGCAATGCGAACCTGACTGCAACAGCTGAAATTCAGAGCCGCCCTCAGTAACACCTCCTCCAGCCAAGTTACAAAATTGAATAAAACTCCTGAATCTATTGGGGGACTTCCATTTAAACTACCACATATGGCAAGTGCATGATTACTTTTTAAGAAACTGTGAAAGTATTTTCCAAAATGATTTTCCCACTATACATTCTCACCAATAATTTCTGAGAATTCTAATTATACATTGATTTGAAAGGTCACCCTTTTAAACTTTAGTCATTCTAGCAGGTAGATAATGATTATCTCAGTTTGTATGTATGTATGTATGTATGTGTGTACATGCGATACTGGGGATGGAACCCTGGGTCCTGTGCATGCAAGTCAAGTGTTTTTCCCACTGCGAGGTCTCCCTGGTCCCTTCAGTATAGGTTTCTTGTGTGTGTCTGTGTGGCATGTGTGTATGCAGAGCATATGTGTGTGTGATGTGTGTGTAGTATATACATGTGTGTGTGTGCAGATACATGTGCATACATGTGAAGGTCAGAGGAGAATATCTGGTGTCTATTTTTTTGTTTGCTTTTTGCTCATCTGTCCTTGAGACAGTGTCTCATTCAACCCACAGCTGCATGTTTTGCGTTTTCACCCGTCAGCAAGCCCCGGTGAGGTTCTTCAGGGTCTGTCCCCTCCTCACAGGACTGGTGTCACATGTGCATGGCCACACCCAGCTGTTTACGGAGGTGTTGGAAAATTGAACTGGAGCCATCTCAGGCCCCTATGCCTTAAATTAAACCTATGCCAAGGGGTGATGAAGAACAGCAAAATAAAATGTTGGCATTTGTGCAGGGTGTGACATTGGCTGGAAATTTAGCTTTTGATAAGCTAATTGAAGGTATAGGCTAGGAGTTACAATTGTGAAGACAGTATATGAAGATTGTCCTGGTGGGTATTTTTAGGCCACACAGAAGTAAGCAGAGACTAAAGGCTGGCACACTTATTAGGAACCTTCTGTTAAAATTTGCTAAATGTAAAATACTAGGAGTTTGCAACTAGAACAGCACTGTGGCTCTGGAAATGGAAAAGAATGGTTAAAATCAAGAGAAGTAGATGAGTCAGCAGGATCAACAATTTGTTACAAGTAGGAGGTGAGTTGTATACTGAATTAAGGGAAAGATAGTGGCAAGTGATTTTTAAAAGGAAGCATGTAGAAAATGGGAAACTAATGCATTTATTATGTTGATGTAGGGGAGAAATATAATATCCTTTTCCTTATCCATTCTAGGGTCATGGCTGAAACTTCATCAGTAACAAAAAATAGATCATCAAGAGAAAAGCATGCAAATATATATATATATATATATATATATATATATATATATATATACACACATACATATAATATACGTTTTACATGACATGGATCCTTCCAAAGTGAAGACCCAAAGAAATAGGTTATTTCTGGTTTTAAAAATTACATGTGTGTCTGTCTGTGTGTATGCATACATACATGCACCAGGGCCTCATGCCACTGCAAAAGAATGCCAGATGCTTGTGCCACTTTTTGTTTTCTAGTTTACATGGTTAGCTTGAGAATTGAGTCTTAGCTGGCAAGCTTTGCAAACAAATGCCGTTAAGCCATCTTCCCAGCCTTTTTTTTTTTTTTTTTTTTTTTAATGAGGCAGGGTCTCACTGTAGTCCAGATTAACCTGGAACTCACTCTGTAGCCCAGGTTGACTTTGATCTCACATGATCTGCCTGCCTGTCTCCTAAGTGCTGGGTGGGATTAAAGGTGTGAGCTGTCATGCCTGACCAGAATCCAGGTGTTTTTGTATAGTCACACAGTAATCCGATTGAAGAGCAACAGGCAGTGAGCTAATGGGATAAATGAGGAGGAATCTAGCAAGGTCTGTTAGCTCTGTTCTTCTGGGCATCTCTGTGCTCATTCCTTTACTCCAGGTATAAGAAGGCTCCCTGTGGAATTAGGGTATTCTGCTTACTTTGCAGAGAGGTCAAACATTTCTTTTATCAGGGCAGAATGCTTCCTGCAAAGTGGTGTGGGAGGAGATCACAGAAATCTTGCTTCTAGTATTTTGCATTTGCCAAGGGACCATACTTTGGGGTTGTGAGTCGCTGAGTACTGTCATTGGCCTTCCATTGTAGGCAGGATATACGAGTGGAGCTGAAATTTCAGAGCTAAGGGAGAGATTAGGAACTTGGGTGTACATTGTTTTTAAAATTTTTTGTTTATTTTTATTTATTTATTTGAAAGTGATAGAGAGAAAGAGGCAGATAGACAGAGAGAGTGACCGTGCCAGGGCCTCCAGCCACTGCAAACGAACTCCAGACGTGTGCGCCCCATTGTGTATCTGGCTAACATGGGTCCTGGAGAATCGAGCCTCGAATCAGGGTCTTAGGCTTCACAGGCAAGTGCTTAACCCCTAAGCCATCTCTCCAGCCCTGGCTATACATTTGTCAGTGATTCAGAGACAAGTAATAGATGAAGCTGTGAGAGGGGCAGTTGGACTTTTTATAGATTTGGAATAGTGTTACCAGTCATGCCAGTCACTTCTTATGGTGAGGGACAAGGAGCATGTGTGTCTGTGTGAGAGAGAGTGGGGGGGGCGGGGAGAAGGGAGGAAGAGAGAGATCACGGAGGGGCAGGTCAATTTATTTATTTAGTTTTTACAGATCTGGAATAGTGTACCAGTCATACCAGTCACTTCTTATGGTGAGGGGCAAGGAGCATGGGAGAGGGAAAGAGGGAGGGAGGGAGAGAGGTATCACAGAGGGACAGTTGGATTTTTTTTGTACAGATCTGGAATGATTTCTCATGGTAAGGGACAAGGAGCATGTGTGAGAGGAGGGAGGTCACAGAGGAGCAGTTACATTTTTAAAAGATCTGGAGTAGTGTGCTAGTCACTTTCATGCTGAGGGACAAGGAACACGCGAGAGGGAGAGGGAGAGAGGTCACAGAGGTAGAAGGTGATTGTGATAGGTAGAGGCTAAGAGGGAAGAATGTCTCAAAACGATTTATAAAGTGATTTTGTACAGACATTTAATTGTTGACTTTTCTTTATGTTACCTAGAATTTGGCAGAGTTTAATAAATAATAAACATGAAAGGTCACTGTAAGTTACTCTTATTAGTTTAATCAAGATTCAAATGTTCAAGGCTGGGCATGGTGGCACATGCCTTTAATTCCAGCACTTGGGAGTCAGGGGTACGAACTCTGTGATTCAAGGCCAGCCTGGGCTACAGAGTGAGTTTCAGATTAGCCAGGGCTGGAGTGAAATACCCTGCTTCGGGAAAAAAAACAAAACAAAACAAAACCGGATTCAAATGTTTAATGTCATCATTATTGTATTTATTAAGTAGAAACTTTTATGGACACATCATGTGTTGGTACCATCATTTCCTTCCTCCCTGCCTCTATTCTATCAGTGTGCTCCTCAGTAGGGTTGCTGGTATTCACCATGGGGCTGTGGGTTATGTGGTGGGGGAGGCAATGTCTCTGGACATTCCCTCCTACCCTGTGGCTCTTACAGTCTTTCCACAGCAGATTTCCCTGAGCCGTGGTGGGTGTGCTTTCAGTCTACTTCTGGGTTGAGCTCTCAGCCACTTCAGTGCGTTAGTTTCTTTTTTCGTTGCTGTAAACAAATACCTGACAACTTCAGGAGGAAAGGCTTTAGTTCAGCATTCCATCATGGTGGGGAAGGCATGGAGACAGGAGTAGGAAGTCAGCTCATCACATTGTAGTCAGGATGCAGAAAATGATCAGGAAATGAGGCAAGGCTATGAAACCCCATGTGAACCCACTTCCTCCAGCAAGATTCTACCTTCTAAAAGCAGAGTAAACTTCACAAACAGTATCAGCAGTAGGGGAACCAAGTGTTCAAACCCACGAGCCTATGGGGGGCATTTTACATTCAAGTTGCTAAGAAAGGAATAGTGACACATCTATTTTATATTTATAACTTGTAAGTCATATACCACTATTGTCTCATAAAGGAATCACCAGTATTACAACTTTTGCCTTGCATTACAAAAGTGATTTCATTTTGCGTCAGTTAAGAAATTTAGTGGGGGCTGGAGAGATGGCTTAGCAGTTAAGGCTGTTGCCTGTGAAGCTTAAGGACCCAGGTTTGATGCCCAGAACCTGTATAAACCAGATGCACATGGTGGCACATGTGTCTGGAGTTCATTTGCAGTGGGTGGAAGCCCTGGCATGCCCATTCTCTCTCTCTAATAAATAAATAAAAATAAAATATTTATAAAAAAGAAATTTAGTTATTCTAGTTTTTGACAAGTGAAAGAAATATAGATCACAGAGTACTTTTGCTCACCTTATTAGAACTTAAAAAGAAACTTGACTCTTTGCCCTTTAGTTTTCAAGTAGATTATTGAATATGCCCAAACCACCTCAATACTATGGTCTTGGTAGTTCTTATTATCTAAGCCAGTTTTCTTGTATTTCTTATAAAAATTTGTATAATTTGAAATGTCTTACCACAAGGTGTCATTGTAACCTATAAAAAGAATTTCATGTAAACATGTGTTGTCTCAATTGTATAATTTTTACATTTTCTTGTCTTTTTAAAAATGATCTTTATCTTGTATCTGTTGCTTATTTTTTCTTACCGCTTAAGATGTATGCCTTGTAATAAAGGGGAAAATAAAGTAGCTCATGGTCTTAGGTTCTTATATTTTTGCATTGCATATGCTTTCCACCCGCAATTTCTTAAGAGTGTGTTGCTATAGAGATGATTTGTTTGAAGGAAAGAATGAGGAGGAGCAGCAGCAGGTGGACATTTAAGGAACAACAATCGCTATTTTTATGGCTTTGTTTTTGAGAGCCAGCTTTAGAGTTTACCCTTCTGCTTATGAAACTCCTGTGGAAGGAAGACGGAGCACTTTACTGGGGGTGGTCTTTACAGTTAAATAAATGCTTTTGTACACATTGTGCTTAATGTTTCATTATGGAAGATTAGCCTTTTCAGTAGTTGTAATCTTTCAAAGAACCTTTCTTTAATTGGATTACAGTGTGTGTGTGTGTGCATGCCTGCACACATGGATGTCAGAGAACAACTTTTGGGTCATTCCTTGCCTTTCCACCTCATTTGAAATAGGGTTTCTCCTTCAGCTGTTCTTCAGTGTGCTCTGAACTTCTGGGATATTCGCTTGTCTCCACCTCCCATCTTGCTGTCAGTCTGCTTTTGTCCATAGGGTTTGGGCCTCCAACGTGGGTACTCTGGCTTGAGTGGTGAGCACTTTATCCATTGAGCCTATCACTGTACAAGCCATCTCTATACAGACTTTTAAAGAGAATAGTTTAATTTCTTGTTTTGTTTTACAGTACTAGGGATTGAACTCAGGTCCTTGTATATGCTAGGCAAGAACTCTACCACTGAGCCATGCTCTCAACTTATTTTTGTGTTCTACCTTGGAAGTTCTAGGCTACAATTGGGCAGGCCTATTTGGGTCTTGCTGGTGTATCAGTTATTGTTGCTGGGATAGAGATATCCCGCCAGAAGCAGCTTATGGAAGAGAAAGGGCTCAGTCGATTTGGAGTATCAAGGGGACGTTTCTTCATGGCAGGAGGCATGGCCGCGGCAGGGAGCTGGGTCACATTCAGCACAGGAAGCAGAGAGGAAGACCAGCCCGTGGAGCTGGGCCAAAACCCCGCTAGGCCTGTCCCCAGTGACCCACTTCCTCTAGCAAGGCTCCACCTCCAAAAGATTCCACACCCTTCTCAAATAGCATCGCTTGCAAGGTTCCACCTCCAAAAAATTCTACAACTTTCTCAAACAGCACCACTTTGCTAAGGGCCAAATACTCAAATACATGACTCTATGGGGGACATTCTGTATTCAAACTACTGCTGAGCAGGTCAAATGGCAATGGTGGGGAGTGGATAATGTAGCAAACTGTTCATCTCATGGCTAAGACGCCAAAGAGAAGAGGCTCTAGTCTCATAAGCTCCCTTAGGGACATGCAGTGTGTGCTGGATCAGTAGACAGTCTGTTGTATGTTAGCCATGTGGCATGGGACTGAAGGAAAGAGACTTCACAACTCCCACTAGTGCCACCTTGGAACCAGTCCTTTAATATATGGGCCTTTGTGGGGGAACATTTGGCATCCGAATTACATCAAGATGCTTGTTCCACTGACCACTATTAACTCCATGAGGACAGAGATTTTCTTTTTATGTGTGTGCCTAACACAATGTCTAACATGTAATAGGCACTTTGAAAATAATCTGTAGAACTATAAATATGGGAAAGTTCTTTCTTATTGAGAAGGTGGCTTGAGTTGATAGTCTGTATTTGTTTCGTTTCTCAAACCCACTCAGTACATATGATATAATAGTTATTCAGTAAGTACTGGTTGTTAAATCAGTTTTTTCAAAAAGATAAATGATTTTAAAACTAACTTGTCTTAAAGATGGCTTTTATTTTTCATTTCTGGCTATATTTTTTATAGTTTCTTTCTGACAATTATAAAAGATAAAAAAAGACAATGCTTATGTCATCTATAGTAAACATAAATTTTTCCTTATAAAGTTTTCAGCCTAAGGCATATAGCTCATAGAAATACAATTGCATCATGACTTATTTAAAGGATGACTTTATGGATATGTTGGATCATTAGATAACCTTTTGTGTATTAGCCATGTGTTATGGGACTGTGAGCAAAACAGACTTTGCACCAGATACAACTCCCCATGTTACATGAAATAGAGCCTTTTCTAAGAATCGTGAAAATGAATTTAAAGTGCAGTTTGGGCATGAGTCATTATTGCCTTCCAGATTGCAACCTTTGAAAGATACTCTTTATTTATTACAACTAAGTATTTAAGGTTGACTGGTGACTATGTCCTATTCTCCAGAATTCTCTTCTGGGAATTAAGATGTACAGAGCCAAGCAGTATGATTGTTTGAATAGAATAATATTTTAATTCAGAGTGCTTGGTCGACTGCTCACCACTTTAATACATATCTTCCTTTCCTCTTGTTTTGCCTTCCCTGTTTTTTTTCTAAATTATAATTATGGAGCTCGGCACGTTGCCATGGCTTTGAAGTGTCTGCTCCCAGCTGCACTTCAGGGTCTGGCAGGGTGTCAAGATGTGACATTTTTTTGGTGCACAAGACATTGTGGGATGGCCACCCAAAAGCTTGTAGGATTACTAGTGTAGGATTGTTTGTAGATTTTGAAGAAATCCATTTCTAAGGTTTGCTTAAAGTGAAATTAAACTTCTGATAGCTTATCCCTACACTTTTTAATATTGCTTATAAAAACCAACATTCACTTTGGGGCATGAAGTAAGCATTGTTTTGAAATGTTCAAAGGCATAGCATGTGCTTTTTAATGAAATGTGTTTTGGAAGGTTTCCATAGCATCAGCAGCTGTGCTTTTCAAATATTTTGAATTACCATTCTTTTGGGCAGCCACTGTACTATTTACTACTTAAGAAATTCATTGCCTGTAGTTGCAGTTACCTTTGCATTGATGACACAAAACACCAGACCAAAAGCAGCTGATGGGGGAAAAGGATTTATTTTGGCTTACAGTCTCAAGGGGAAGCTTCGTGATGGCAGGGAAAAGATGGTAGAGCAGAGGGTGGAATATCATCTCCTTGCCAGCATCAGGCGGACAACAGCAGCAGAAAAATGAGCCCAACTCTAGCACAGGGAAGCTGGCTGTAACACTCCTAAGCCACTTCCAACAACACACCTCCTCCAGCAAGGCTTTACCTCCCAAATTGCCACCAGCTGGGAACAAAGTATTCATGACACACAAGTTTATGGGGGATACCGGGTTCAGTATTCCACTCCTGGCCCCATCCATCCATGTTGTACAATGCAGTGCATTCAGTCCAACTTGAAAAGTCTCCATAGATTTTTATCAATTCCAACACTGTTCAAACATCCCTGTAGTCCAAGGCCTCTTACCTGTGAGCTGTAAAACCAAAAACACGTAATGGCACACAGTAAACATTCACACTGCAAAAGATGGCATTGGGTATAACAAGAAAAGATTGAACCAGTACTGGCAAGATCTAAAGCAAACAAACAGGGCAAACATCAAATCCTATAGTTCCAAGTCTGACATCTCTAACCACTGACAAAAATCTCTGGAGTTCCATTTCCACCCCTCCAGCTAGACTGTCTACAGGCTGGGAAAACTTCATCCCATGCCAGCAGCTCTCCTTGGGGGCCATTCCATAGCCATGGCTGGGGTCTCCATTGTAACTCACAGCCTATCCTTATGGCTCCATCAGGCCTTCATGCAACCCTGCCTCAAATTGTCCACTGCTCTTTTCCATAAAACAAGCCTTCAGTCCAATTAGAGAACAGTTGGTTTCCCCCAGAGCAGACATGCCACTGTTGCGTTCGTTCGGTCATTTGGCCTGTCCGGAAAAACTTGAGGCTTCCAATGTCCACTGTTTTCACCGCTGGTGACTTCTGTGTCCCATGGGGCTGCATACAGTGCAGCTTTTTCCAGCTTTTGGCTGGTCTACAGGGAGAAGGCTTTCTGCTTAGCACCAGCTTGATTTCTCAGTGACTTTGCCTCTCAGGCATGTGAAGTCTTCAGCAGTAGGATCTTACCATCTGTTTCTCAAGGGAAACGAAGGGCCTTGGCAATAGCCTGTAATGTTTTGGAGGCAACAGGGACCTCCCCGGCCAACAACTCGCTGGAAGGTATCCCATCCCTGGCACTGAAAATTTTCTAGTAACAATCTATGGCTTCTGGATGTGCCATTATTCAAAAAAGTAGGTTTTCATATGTCTTATTCAGAATATCTTGAATTTTGGTTGACCCTCACCTCCACCCTTCTTTTATACAATCTCTTCCCCTGGCCTTTTCAACATTTGCCCTTGACTTAGTCATCTTATTTCTGAAAAGTAAATTGTATATTTAGCATCAGCAGTTTTTTTCTTTTCTTTTTTCTTTCCTCTTTTTTTTTTTTTTTTTTTTTTTGGTGTTTTTGAGGTAGGGTCTTGCTCTAGTGAAGGCTGATCTGGAATTCACTATGTGGTTTCTGGGTGGCCTTGAACTCATGGTGATCCTCCTACCTCTGCCTCCTGAGTGCTGGGATTAAAGGCGTGCTCCACCATGCCCAGCTCAGCGTCAACTTTTTTTAAAAAAATATTTATTTACTAGAGAAAGAGAGAGAGGGAGGGAGGAAGGGAGAGAATGGGCACACCAGTGCCTTTAGCCACCGAAAATGAATTCCATACACATGTACCACCTTGTGCATCTGGTTTTATGTTTATACTTAGGAATTGAAACTGGGTCCTTTGCATTTGCAGGTAGGCACCTTAACCGCTAAGCCATCTCTTCAGCCCAGCATCAGCATTTTTTTAAAGTATTTTTTTATTTTCATTTATTTATTTGACAGAGGGAAGGAGGGAAGGGGGGGGGGGAGAGAGAGAGAGATAGATAGATAGATAGAATGGGCATGCCAGGGTCTCCAGCCAGTGCAAACGAACTTCAGATGCATGCACTACCTTGTGCATCTGGCTACTGTGGGTCCTGGAGAATCGAACCGGGGTCCTTTGGCTTGCAGACAAATGCCTTAACCTCTCAGCCATCCCTCCAGGCCCAGCATCAGCATTTTTTAAGGAATTCCTGGAACTGATTGTTTTAATCCTTTGGCCTTTATGAAATTCACAGTCATAATGCCATGCAAATATCTTCCTTTCCGCCTCATTTTGAGCTCACCAATTCAGCCAGGCCAGGTACCCAGCAAGCCCAGGCATCTTTCTTTCTCACATCGCAGCTCTGGCACAGGTCTGTGGCATAGGGCTTGGCTTTTTACATGAGTGCTGGTGTCTGGACTCAGGTTTTTATGCTTGTGAAGCAATCACTTTTCTGGCTGAGCTATCTCCCCAGCTCCCTTTTTTGATTTTTGCTTGTTTGCATATTTGAGTCAAGGTCTCTGGTAGCCTAGGATGGGTAAGGATGACCTTCAACTCTTGTTCCTCCTGAGTGCTGAGATTACATTGTGTGTTACCATGTCCAGTTTTATGTGGTACTAGAGAGTAATCTAGGACTTTGCACATTTTAGGTGAGCATTCCACAAAACTGAGCCACAGCCTTAATCTTTTTTTTAGTATAGTTTTGAGTTTTACATTTAGTTTTATAGTGTGTGTATGTTTTGTGCAGGGTGTTAAGATTTGTGTCTAGGTCTTTTTTTTTTTTTTTCCTGTGCTGGGCATATACATGTTTAGTTATTCCAGAATCAGTGTATTTTTGTCAATCTTCCTATGTTAATGTGCACCTATTTCTTAATTATATTCTGCTCTATTGATTGCTTTGTCCTTTCTTCTCTCCCCTTTCTCTCCTTTTCCTTTTAACTCCCTCCCTGCCTTCTTTTTGTCCTTCCCTCCTCCTCCTCTTTTTTTTTTTTTTTTTGATAAGGTCTTGCTATATGTAGCTCAGGTTGGATTTGAACTTGCCATGAAAGTCTGGTTGGTTTTGAACTTATGATCATTTTCTCTTATTGCTGGAATTACAGCCCATTAGTCTATTTGCCAATATCATGCTACCTTGCTATATAGATAGATAGATTGTAAATCTTCCTGTTGAATACTATTAGCTTTCTGTCTTGTTCTTCTCCTATACTGTTGTGAAGGATACTTTGGGTTTTTCCTCTGACCATATAAATTTTAGAATGAGTTTGTTGTTACAAAATAACTTAGTGGGATTTTGGTTGGTATTATGTTGAATTTATAGATAAGATGGGATGAAGTAATATCTTAATACTGAGTTTTTGATACATATGAACATGGACACCCATCTGCTCTGTTTCTGTTGTTAGTATTATAGATTTCCTTTGTGTATTTTTTAATGGGGTTGGGAGCTTGAGATGGGGGTCTTGCTGTGTGGCCCATGCTAGCTTGGGATTTGTGATCTTCCTACCTTACCCTCCCACTATACCTGGTGTTCTTTTTTTTTTTTTTAATTCATTTTTTTTTTAATTTATTAGTCAGTTCTGTATTCAGCAAATATAGTCAGTTTGGTACCATTATTAGGCTCATCCGTGACCTACCCCCACCCCTTGGCCCCTCCTTGTTGAGGTATACGGATGCATTGTGGAGTTAGCCCACAGTTATGGGTAAGCTAAATGTCTCTGCATATCATGACCCAACATGTGACTCTGACATTCTTTCCGCCCCCTCTTCCGCAAAATTTCCCTGAGCCAATTTGGGTTCATTTTTGGTCTGCTTCAGTGATGAGGTGTTGGGGGCCTCTGAGGCTCTGGCTCTCTGATTTGGTAGGAGTTGATTTTTCTCTGTGCTGATCTCCTTCCCCCTTGTGCTGGTATCCGGTTCATCTACCTGGTGTTCTTATGTAAGTCTTGTACATGTTTCATTAGCTTTATCCCTAACCATTTCCTTTTGAGGAGTGCTGATATACATTGTTTGTGTTTTTAATTGCTGGTGTGTAGGAGAGTGATTGGGTTTTGCATATTAACCTTTTATTCAGCAGACTTGTAATGCTTGTTCGTTCTCGGTGTGTTTTTCTTTTTGTCAGTTCTTTCATATGTTCTACAAAGATAATCATATCAGTGAAAAATAATTTTATTTCTTTCTATGTCTTTTGATTTCCCTATTGTATCAGGTATGACTTCCAATGAATTGTTGAACAGCAATGGTGAGAGTAAACTTTACTTCATTCCATATATTAGGAAAGCTTTGAATTTCATACTGTTAACTATGGTAGTAGCTCTTGATTTTTTTCATAGATGTTCTTTATCATGTTTCGGACCCCACCCCCATTCCTAGTTTACTAGGAATTTCTGTTATATGTAGAAGGTGAATTTTGCCAGATGCCTGTTCGGCTTCTGCTGATATGATAATGTGGTTTAATTTGTTGGTGTGATGTGTTACATGAATTGATGTTCAAATACGGAAGTAGCTCTTCATACCTGGGAGCTTATAATACTATTTGGTTGTGGTATGTGGTGTTTTTACATACCGTGTCAGAGTCTCTAGCAGCTACCGTTTCATTGCTAGGACAGAATGCCTGGCCAGCTGATGGGAGGAAAGAGTTTCCTTGTGCTCACAGTATTGAGTGGAACTTTCATCAGGGTTTAGAAAACATGGCAGAGCATCAGATCTTGCCACATACCATCAGGAGGACATAGAGTGAGCAAACACGTGAGCAAGCTGGCACACACCCAGGGGGCAGAGTAATAAACGGCAGGGTCTGCCCCCACTGCCCACCTCCTCGGGAAGGCTCCACCTCCCAAAGGCTCTTCTAGCTGGGCATTGAGTACGACCCTCAATCACAAGTGCATGAGGCTACAGAGGGTGTCCAAACTACCACAGAGTCTATTGGCTAATATTTTATTAAGAATTTTTGCATCTGTTTTCGTGGGAGATATGGTCTGTCATTTTATGTTCTTGTAGTATCTTTGTCTGATTTTGCCATTGAGGTGATGCTGTCCTCATAGGCTGGGTTAGGAAGACTTCCTTCTTCTAGAAGATTTAGTGGAGAGTTGGTTTGGTAGAATTGACTGGTGGTCTCATATGGGCTTGTTGCTTTCTATTTTGGATGGTTATGATTGATGCAAATATCCCTTTATTCCATGTTTGTCTTTTTTCAAACCTAATCATAATTATTTTTAAAATATTTATGAGAGTGAGAGAATGAGAACAAATACAGGTATCATCGCCTTCTGCCACTGCAAACAAACCAGACACGTGTGCCACTTGGTGCATCTGGCTTTAGGTGAGTGCTGGGGAGTGTAACTCTGAGCATCAGGCTTTGTAAGCAAGCATTTTTAACTGCGGGCCATCTCTCCAGCCCAGTCTGTCTGTTTTTTACTATCAAGTTTTGCATATTGTGTCTTATAAGTAGTTGGTTCATTTCATTACATAATTAAATTTTTGGCAGAGTTATTTGTAAAAATATCTATGGAATCTGTACCCACCTCCGCTTTTCATTTCTGATATTACTGATTTGTTTCCTCCTTTTCTTCTCAATGAGGATAAAGGTTTATACATTTTAGTTTTTTAAATTTTATTTATTTGTTTGAGAGAGTAAGAGAGGGAAAGAGGCAGAGAGAGAGAGAGAATGGGCACACCAGGGCCTCCAGCAAACAGACTCCAGATACATGTGCCACCTTGTACATCTGGCTTATGTGGGTCCTGGGGATTTGAACCAAGGTCCTTTGGCTTTGCAGACTAACGCCTTAACCGCTAAGCCATATGTCCAGCCCTACATTTTAGGTTTTTAAAGAATCACCCTGTTGAGCTGGGCGTGTTAGTGCACGCCTTTAATCCCAGCATGGGAGGTAGAGGTAGGAGGATCACCATGAGTGCAAGGCCACCCTGAGATTACATAGTGGATTCCAGGTCGGCCTGAACTAGAGTGAGACTCTTAACTCGAAAAACCAAAAAAAAAAAAAAAAAAAAAAAAAAAAAACCGAATCACCTTGTTAATTTTCTTTTTTTCCAATTTCATTGACTTTTACCTTAATTTTTAGTTTTCTTTTACTTTTGGATATAAACTACTTTTCTTTTTCCAATTTCCTAAAATGGGAGCTTAATATTATTGATTTTCAATATTCTTTTTTTCCCTCAATTTATACATTCAAAACTACATATTCTTAAAATTTTACTGTGTCCTGCAAATTTTGATAAATTGTTTTTTTATTTAATTAAAATATTTTGAAATTTCTCTTGTGTTTTTATATTAAGTGTTATTTAGAAGTGTCTTATAAGGAGTTGGTTCATTTCAGATATTCAGATTTTTCAACCATCCTGTTGATTATTAGTATAATTCCATTACCATATAAGAGCCAATGCTGTATGATTTCTGTTCTTTGTTTTTTGAGGCAAGCCCAACAGACTGCTCTCCCCTCCCCTTTTTTTAATGAGAGAGACAATCTAGGTCCTCCAGCCACTGCAATTGAACTCCAGATGTGTACGCCATCTAGTGTGCATGTGCGACTTTGTGCACTTGTGTTGTCTGGCTTATGTGGGATCTGAAAGTCAAACATGGGTCCTTAGGTTTTGCAGGCCAGCGCCTTAACCACTAAGCCATCTCCCCAGCCCTGGTTTCTCTTCTTTTAAATATCTTGTTTTTGACCTACAATGTGGTGTTTGTTCTTAATATTTCATGTACGTGTGAGAAGAATGTGTATTCTGTTGTTGCTGGGTGAAATGCTATGTAAGTATTCATTTTATTCAGTTGACTGGTGGTGTCATTTAGTTCCACTGTATATGTGCAGATACTTTGCTTGGTAGATCTGTTCATTTCTCATAAGGAACTGTGTTGACATCTCCAACAGTAGTAGTGGGTCATTCATTTCTTGTAATTTTATCAGTTTTTGCCTCTTAATGCTCTGTTGTTAGGCACATACATGTTAATGATTGCTATCTGCTCTTAAAGAACTTGTCTCTTAATCATTGTCTCTCTTATCCTTGAGACTTTTCTTTTCTGAAGTATGCTTTTTTTTTTCAGAATTGTCCCAACCTGTTTGTGTTATGACAGCAAAAATACAAACTGAGTAGCTTATAATAAAAGAAAATTACTTCTTATTATTCTGAGGACTGAGAAGTCCAACACCAAAGCTCTGGCTGATTTAGTGTCTGGTGAGGGCGTCCTCCTGTTTCACAGATGGTGATCTTTTTATTGTCTCCTCACAAAGCAGAAGGGCTAGAGGTTTGCTCTCTGCATTCTTTAATAAGGGCAGTAATCCCAGTTTCTGGGCTCTGCTCTCACTTCCGTGTGTGTGTATGTGTGTGTATGTCTTTATGGATGGGTACATGTGTGTGCACATGAATGTGGAGGCCAGAGGTCTGTTTCAGGGCTCATTCCTTAGGTACACCATCCACCTCTTTTTGAGTCAGTCTCTCATTGGACTTGAGCTCACCAATTAGGCTGGAGTGTCTACCATAGAGCCCCAGGGGTTCGTTTGTCTCTGCCTCTCAGTACTGGGCTTACAGATAAATGCCACAATGACTGGCATTTTACATGGGTACTGGGGCTCAAACTCATTTTACTGTCACTTTGGGATTAAGCTTTTTGCATATAGGTTTCAGTGGAATACAGGTGACCAGTTTATAGCAGATATTAATGTACTATTTTGCCATCAATTTTTAGTTTTAATATGCAGTAAACATGTAGTTACTATTATAATACTTCATCAGTGTTTTGGGGAATAGGTGAAGTGATGTAGTTTTCTGTTTGGATCATGTGTAACCCATAGGAGGTAAAATCAATCTCTCTCTATATATATATATACACACACATACATATATATGTGTGTGTGTATATATGTATATATATATATATGGCACATATGTGTGTGTATGGAGACGTTAGCTGTCCCTCAATTGCTCTCTTTACTCATTTTTTAAAACAATTATTTTTTATGAGAGAGAGAATTGGCAGGCTAGGGCCTCCAGCCATTGCAATCAAACTCCAGATGCATGCACTATCTTGTGTGCATGTGCAACCTTGTGCACCTGTGTCACCGTGTGTGTCTGGCTTATGTGGGATCTGGAGAGTTGAACATGGGTCCCTAGGCTTCTGCCGTAACTGCTAAGCCATCCCTCCAGCCTCTTACTCGTTGTTTGCGACAGTCTTTCACTAGCTGTGGCGCTCACCAGTTCAGCTAGACTGGCTGGCCGACAAGCAGGCTCCTCGTGCTTGGGCAGCAAGCACATTACCGGCTGGCTCATCCCCTGGCCCTTCTCCCACCACTTTTTGAGACGCTGCCACTCATTGGCTGGGAGCTCACTAATTAGGTTAGATTTGTTGGCCAACAAGTCCTAGATATTCTCCTCTCTCCTCCTTCCCAGGACTGGGATTATAGGCCTGCGCCATCACACATGTCGTTTTTATGCGGGTGTCAAACTCAGATCCTCATGTTTGCAAGGCAAGCACTTTACTGACTGAGTTATCTCCCCAGCCCCTAGGTGATCAATTTTTATGTTTTGATTGATTTCTCATCTTCCTCTGCCGCTTGAGTACAGTTTGCTTTGTGTCAAATAAAAGACCTTTGGCAGCATTAATCACAGACACAATTACTTGTTCAAGGTCATCCTTGTGAAGACTTATGATTTTCCCCAGCCACTTAACAAGTCCCATTAACTTTTCCTCTGATGTAGGAGTATGCATTTTGTACCAGTTCTATTCCAAAAACATGACTGTTTGTATGTTTGAGAGTACCTAAACTGGAAAAGTTCATAATGATGTGCTTAATGTTAATACTGGAATAATGTAATCTTTTTTTTTTTTTTTTTTTGGTTTTTCAAGATAGGGTCTCACTCTAGCCCAGGCTGACCTGGAATTCACTATGGAGTCTCAGGGTGGCCTCGAACTCACGGCGATCCTCCTACCTCTGCCTCCGAGTGCTGGGATTAAATGTGTGCGCCACCACGCCCGGCTTTGGAATAATATAATCTTAATGGTCACAGAGTCTTTGGAAGGATAGAACAAGTTCGAAACTGATTCAACTTTTTTTTATGAAATGGTTGAAAATTTGAAACTGGGCTTTGTTATAAAAATGATAGGAAGCCAGGGTGTGGTGGTGCACGCCTTTAATCCCAGCACTTGGGAGGCAGAGGTAGGAGGATTTGAGGTCACATTGTGAATTCCAGGTGAGCCTGGGCTAGAGTGAAACCCTACCTGGAAAAAAAAAAAAAAAGATAAGAGAAAAATGATTGATAAAAGTGGTATAATACCAGAGGAAGCTTAAGTTACTGATTACTAATTACATGTGTTTCTCTGTCCAGGTATAATTTGGCTTCCTTGATTCTGTCTTAACAATAAAGAAGAAATATTCCTGAAAGAAAAGTAAAACAACAAGAAAGCCACATCTTTTTTTTTTTTTTATGGTTGTCAGCTCTTTTACAAATATGGATGGTTTACCTAACATTTTTCCACCTGGTGGAGACAGTGGGCCAATTTCTGAAACTGAGTTCCAAAATTTGTTAATTGATGAAAGGTTACGACGTGAACATCATAAAAGAAATTATACTGCTCTGAAAAGTGCACATACAAGGTAATTTAACTTTAGAGATAAAAAGTGCAGGGGGCGCTTTTTTTTTTTTTAGTTGACTTTATATAAAGCAATGAATTGGAAAGCAAAGAATATACTTAAAATTGAATTTCTCTTTAAAAAAATCAGGTTACAGGAAGAACTTTTAAAAACACAAGCTGAACTCAAGCGCACATTAAATGAAAAGCAAGCTAACTACGAAAAATTCCAGCAGATGCTTGAAGAGCTAAGGGAGCAATTAATGGAGAAAAGTAAAGAATTGGAAAACATGAGACTGCAGGTAAGAAAAATAGATTTGAGTATATATAAAAATAGTCAAATGATTAGTGTAAATAAGTAGTTTGGGTAAATATGTTAAAATTGTAATGATCGGTTTGCTGTATTCTCAGTGGATATGATCGAATCTTTCATTTATTCTACATTCATGACTTCATAGGATTGCATGACTGAATGTGGGGATCATGAAATATTTGGCAACAGTAGAAGGTTTCTGAATGAGCAGTGACCAAACACTAAGATAAAAAACCAGACACTGACGGAGCCCATGTGGTCCTGGCAGTGCTTCCTTGTATTGCATTGTGTGATTTCACTGATCCTCCAACCCGCGCCCCTTAGAGTGCAGGCCACCAAGCCGCGCCTTTCCGGTGATACTGACTGAAACACGGGGCTGCAAACTCAAGAATATTGTATGTTATGAATGTGGTGCTTGTATTATGCATACATTTTTCTTTGCTGTTATGCAAAGATAGTGGTTTAACTATGAAAAACAATGACATCTTTTCCTTCCCTCATTTCTCAGAATGTAGGTTTCAAATTAGTATATCTTTAGATTACATTTTATTATATTATATTAGTGTAATGTTTGATTTAAAAAATGCTGTTTGACTTGCTGATTTGAGGTTTTATTTATTTATTTTTTATTTTTTAATTTTTTCGAGGTAGGGTCTCACTCTAGCTCAGGCTAACCTGGAATTCACTATGGAGTCTCAGGGTGGCCTCGAACTCATGGTGATCTTCCTACCTCTGCCTCCTGAGTGTGGGATTAAAGGCGTGCGCCACCACACCTGGCTTGATTTGAGTTTTTATAAAAAATTGTTAAATGAAGTTTGGCGTGAGATGAGGACAAAATTTCCAACAATTTGTAAGATGGCAGTAGTGGCTAATAGCATCCAATAAAATAGATTTCAAGACAAAATACCTGGCACTCAATATAAGCTCATAATTGATAGCATTTTTTGTTCTGCTTGCATGTAGGCTCCTTGAAGGAAGGAACTTGTTTTCATTGTTTCTCTAGTGCTTAGGACAGTGACTGGCAAATGTGTATTTGTTGAATGAATGACATGAGTAACTAATGAATCAGGTTTGCTGTTTTCTTCCTGTATAGTGCGGGACCTCTGTCTCCTATATGCCTAGAGCCTCAGTGTCTTAGAGTTGTTAGTTATCCAGTTTTATGTAATATCTGTAATGGATGTAATTATTATTGAGGTCATACTGGACTTTAGTGAGTTTACAAATACAACTGGTGTTTGAATAAGACTGAAGAGATGCGGAGAGAAAGAGAAGACATACAAGGGTTCCAGGGAATGATATCTGTTGATAGAGATAGCAGTACATTGGCTCATTAATAGATCCCAGGAAAAGGTAAGAGATGCTCTCTGCAGGTTTCAACAGGAGCATGGGTGCTGCTTCCTTGATTTTAGATTTCATGACACCCAGGTTTAACTATTTTTTATAATTTATTATTATTTTTTATTTATAAGAGAGAGAAAATGAATGAATGAAAATGGGTGCATCAGGGCTGCTAAGAGTCATTGTAAATGAACTCCGTACACATTGAGCATGTACATATATATCATATATACACAGATTTATTTTTTTTTGAGAGCGACAGACAGAGAGAGAAAGAGGCAGATAGATAGAGAATGGGTGCGCCAGGGCCTCCAGCCACTGCAGACGAACTCCAGATGCATGTGCCCCCATGTACATCTGGCTTATGTGGGTCCTGGGAATCGAGCCTTGAACCAGGGTCCTTCAACTTCACAGGCAAGCGCTTAACCACTAAGCCGTTTCTCCAGCCTCTTTTTTTTTTTTTTTTTTGAGGTAGGGTTTCACTGTAGTTCAGGCTGACCTGGAATTCAGTATGTAGTCCCATGGTGGCCTTGAGTTTATGGTGATCCTCCTACCTCTGCCTCCCGAGTACTGGGATTAAAGCCGTGTGCCACCACGCCCGGCTCCACAGATGTTTTTTTAGAGGGTCTTTGTCACAGAACTTATAGTTCAAAAGACCACTAAAACCTTTGCACTATGTTTTCAAGTAGTCTCTATAATATAATTAAATGTATTAGGAATTGTGTGGATATTGTAGTTGCTTTGCCGTATAAGGTTATATAGGTATAAAAACCTATACTACCTATACCTATAGGAAGTAAAAGTAAACACAGAGGGGCTGGAGAAATGGGTCAGCAGTTAAATTGACACTTGCTTACAAACCTGCGCACCTGAGTTCAGTTCCCCTGTACCCACATTAAGCTAGATGCACAAAGGGGCACATGCATCTGGAGTTCGTTTGCAGTGGCAGGAGGTCCTGGCACGCCTTTAATCCCAGCGCTTGGGAGGCAGAGGTAGGAGGATTGCCGCGAGTTCAAGGCCACCCTGAGACTATATAGTGAACTCCAGGTCAGCCTGAGCTAGAGCGAGACCCTACCTTGAAGCCTCCTCGCCCCCACAAAAAAAGAGGTAAGTTTCAAGATCCACTGATACGTCTATACCTGAGGGTGATGCCTATTACAGATTTCCCTGCATGTACGCATCTGTAATAGTTCATTTAGACGTTACACACAGACTGAGATAGTTATCAAAAATTATTAAATGGAACAATGACAACAGCTTAATACAAGCTATGTGATCATTCCCCCCATATGTTGCACATGTCTGATTTTTAGGCTGTATTACTGAATTATAGTAGCAAAACCAGCATTGTACTTGTACAAAAACACATGTGGATCAATGGAACAGAATAGAAGATACTGGCATTAGCCCATACATCTACAGCTACCTAGTATTTGATCAAAAAGATGTCAAAAATACTCTTTGGAGAAAAGGTAGTTTAACAAATATAAAAGAATAAAAATAGATTGTTATCCCTTGCCTTGTATAAAAACAATTGCAGGGCTAAAAAGATGGCTCAGCAGTTAAGGCGCTTGCCTGCAAAGCCCAAGAACCCAGATTCAATTCCCCACTACTCATGTAAAGCCAGATGCACAAGGTGGCACATGCATCTAGAGTTATTTGCAGTGGCTAGAGGTCCTGGCATGCCCATTCTCTCTCTTATCTGTTCATTCTTTCTCTGTCTGTTTCTCTCTCAAATAAATAAATAAACAAAAATATACTAAAAATCAATTCCAAATTGATCAAAGACCCTAATATGAGACTGAAACTTTGAAACTGCTAGAGAGGGTTGGGGAAGTGGCTCAGTGGTTAAAGGTACTTGTTTGAAACTGCTAGAGGAAAAAGTAGGGGAAACTCAAGATACTGGAATTGGTAAGAACTTTCTGAATATAACTGGTTGCCTAGGAAATATGGTCAACGATCAATAAATGACACCTCCTGAAATTAGAAAGCTGTGTGGCAAAGGATACAGTTAACCGAGTGAAGGGACCGTTTACTGAGTACTTCCAAAAGAAAGCATGACAAGGGGAACCTAAATTAGTTTTGGTGGTCAGAGTAAAAATTAGCCTTTCTGATTGAGAATAATTCTGAAAAATTCTCTTTGGCATGACAAATGATTACATCTTTGTTTTAGAAAATAACTAGATAAGTTACTCTTAATAATAATAATGACTAGTGATTGTCTTTAGTCATGTTAATGAGTTTTTTACATCTCTGATAAGCCTGAAATTGAGATTCTTAAAGTATTGTTTCAAACTATAGATTGTATTTAATGGTTACAGTAAAACTATATTATGAAGACTTCTATGAGTTGAATTCTGTTGTCATAGTTAGGAGAGGCTCTAAATTTTGGAGAATTCTTTGTTTTGTTATTTATGATATCAGATTTATAATGGTTCTTATTTTTGTACTTATTAGGTATTAACTCCACAAAGATTGGAATTGATAAAAACCCAAATACAGCAGGAATTAGAAGCTCCAATGCGAGAGCGTTTTCAGCTCCTTGATGAAGTAAGTGATCGTGTAGGACTCTGCATTCATCTTCATTTGTGACTGTCTTGATGAATAGCATCTTTCCTTTGCTCAGACCCTCTGTAGTAGCTCCCTCTTTTTTTTTTTTTTTCTTTTGTTTGATTTTTCGAGGTAGGGTCTCATTCTAGCCCAGGCTGACCTGGAATTCATCCTGTATTCTCAGGGTAGCCTTGAACTCATGGCGATCTTTCTACCTCTGCCTCCTAAGTGCTGGGGTTAAAGGTGTGTGCCACCACGCCTGGCATGCCCTCTTTTTTATTTCCTTGTTACAGTGGCACCCAGAGCTCGAATCCAATCTGCTCTTCCCTTGCCTCCAGACTGGCCTCCTGATCATTGACTGGCTGTCAAGAAATGGCCGTCTGGGGCCTTTGCTTTAGTGCTACTTGCCTTGGGTATTCTTTGGATGTTTCTTGGCTAACTTTTTAATCTCTTGAAAGTCTGCCTAAAACATTGCTTGTTCAGTGAGGCTTACTTTGACTGCCCCCTCCTGCATTTTCCCATTTAATATTGCAGTTCACTTTTCCTATTCCTCATTAAACCTTTGGACTCTACTCACTCTATATTTTAGTTTTTCCTTAGTATGTTTCACCTTCTAGTATGCCATCTATTTGACTTAATGATTTTGCTTTTTTTTTTTTTTTTCACCTCTAGAATGGAATTTACATGAATGTAAGACCCTTTATCTGTCTTGTTTATGGTTACATTCCCAGTTCCTAGAACGGCTCTTCACATACAATATGCAAATTATTTTTGAATGAAAGAATGAATTTCCTGCAACCTCAAAAAGAACATACATGTTAATTTTACTTTGCATTGAGACCAGCTTACTTGTTTATAGTGTTGGTGTAATAGAAGCGAATGGTTGACAAGGAAAGACTGCAGAAAAGTAAATTAGGTACTGGGCTAGATATATATCCTAGTAGAAAAAATTGTACTTTGCATTTAGATTTATTTTTGAAAGTAAGTCACTCAGACCAAAGGTAGTTGTTCAAATTAGTTAAGAGTCTGAAGCCCAAACAGAGTAATATGCTTTTCTGATAATATCATCCAGGCTACTTTCTTGGTTTGTAACCTGCTATAGAAGTCTTTCAAATAAAGGTGATTAAGCATCTCAGCAGATTCATTTCCTGTTATTGCTGACTGTTTTGCTTCTGTGTGCTCTGTGCCTCGTTCCTTGTCCAGTGTCAGAATGTCGTCAGTTGTATAGACCAGGAGGCAGGATTTAGCACCCTAGGGACTTGCATGTATTTCTGTTAAGTATGGACAGGTGGAAATGCATATATCCTTCAGGTACTGTTGAGTTGGACTACTATTATAGTATTTGATTAAATTTTAAAGTACTGTACTAGATTGTCATGTAATTTTTTTTTTACAATGAGTTTATCTTATCTGCTTTTTAGAGGGGAATATCTTCTACCATGTTAAACTTTTAAAACCTAGCTATATTCTGACATTTAAAAATATTTATCAAGCTCAAAGGTGGTAAGTTCTGTGCTGTTATACATTCTTATTACAGTGAGAATCAGTCAAGAAATAACATTAATTGAAGGATAATTTGCTTTTCTGGTGGACCTTCTTAGGAGTATATTGCCTCTGTGTGTAAGATATTAAGAATTTTTTCAAATTTCATTTGTATTTCAAATTATTTTCACTTTCAGAATGGCTGACAATATAACTAAAAATTACGTTTGTATAAGTTATTTTTGGAGAGACTACAAATTTAACTTACAAACTTGCCATACATTGTACTCTTTGTAATTTAGGAAGTGGAAAAGTATAGAACTGAATATAATAAGCTTCGCTATGAGTATGCATTTCTCAAGTCAGAATTTGAACACCAGAAAGAAGAGTTTACACGTATTTCAGAAGAAGAAAGAATGAAATATGAATCAGAGGTAAATGATTAGTTATACTGCTTTGTTAGCGATTATTCTAGTTAATAAAATGCTGTGATTGTATTTTTTTAGTAAATTCCAAATTAAAGTTGTTTGTGCAATTATGTGTTATTAATGGTGAGGTATTTGTTTTTCTTTTGTGTTTTATCATTATTTTTCTTGTAAACGTTTTCTTCTGACAGTTCATTTCTAACTTACTTTGCCCTATCCAGTGGAGATGGGCACTTGGGGTATTACCATCATACAAAGTTTCATGTTTCCCATAGCCATGGAAATAGGTTTTCTGTTTTTTTTTTTTTTTTTTTTTTTTTTTGGGTTTTTCGAGGTAGGGTCTCACTCTAGCCCAGGCTGACCTGGAATTCACTATGTAGTCTCAGGGTGGCCTTGAACTCATGGTGATCCTCCTACCTCTGCCTCCCCAGTGCTGGGATTAAAGAAATGCGCCACCACACCCAGTAGATTTTCTTATGTAAATAGCATCTATGTGATTCCTTGTTTAGTGTTGCCCCCTTCTACTTCTCAGAACCCAAGGGCACTGCTTGTACTTCGTTTCTGTTGGTATCAACGAGGAGTTTACACTCTCAGGTGTGCCCTCACCTTCAGAAACCAACCTCTGCAACCTCCTCACACTATGCCCTGCCTTTTGTCTCCCTTGCTTTTGGCAGCCTTTCTACTTATTTTACTGTTTGTCTCCTAGTTTGGCTAGTTTTGTTTTTTATTCTTTTTTTGGGGGGGGGGGTTTCGAGGTAGGGTCTCACTCTACACCAGGCTGACCTGGAACTCACTACGTAGTCTCAGGGTGGCCTCAACTCACAGCAATCCTCCTACCTCTGCCTCCCAAGTGCTGGGATTAAAGGCGTGCACCACCACGCCTGGCTGTTTCTTATTCTTTATGTGCTTGATGATTTTTCAGGATGAAAAGAGAGAAATAATGACTCATATTTCTTTTTTTTTAAATATATATTTGTAAGGGGGGGATGGGCCCATGTACCTGCTTGTGCATCTGGCTTTATGTGGGTACTGGGGAATTGAACCCAGAATGCCAGGTTTTGCAAGCAAAAGCCTTTAATTGCTGAGCCATGTCTCTAGTCCCTGACCCATAGTTCTAAAAATAGGTTGTTAACTATAGTAATGTGGTAAATCCTCTGTAGAAGCACATCTAGGTTTTATATTTCTTTTTACATTCATAATTTATTATAAAATAAGTATATTTTTATATTTATGTTTATTTGGAGTTAAAATATTCTTACCTTCCTGTACCAGTTATAATAGTCTTACTTTCCTTTGCCAGAATATTTGTAGTTTTCTATGCATCTAAAAAAAGGGTGGGGGCTGGAGAGATGGCTAAGCAGTTAAGGCACTTGCCTACAGAGCCTAAGGACCCAGGTTCAATTCCTTAGTACCCATATAAGCCAGATGCACAAGGTGGTGCACGCATCTGGAGCTCATTTGTAGTGGCTAGAGGCCCTTGTGTGCCATTCTCTTTCTCTTCATCTTCCCCCCCCCCTAAAATAAATAAATAAAATGTAAAAAAAGTTAAAAGAAAAAATAAAGCCATAATAATTAGCTAAGACTGACTGATCAGGGAGCAAGGTTTTCCATGGTTCTTTATTTAAGAAGCTGTTTGAACTTTGGATTATTTGAGTCTATTAATGTCTTGTAACATTATGAGCATTTAAATTTTTTTATGTTTAACTGTTTCTCTTTTGAAGTTTGAATGCTTTATTTACATAATGTTTTATTTCTGTCATAATAGTGAGATGGGGCAGTACTATCTTACTCATTTTAAATTACAAAGCTGGGGCTCAAGATAACTGAATTGTCCAAACTCTCACTACAAGTGAGTTCCCACTTAACAATAGAATGTGGATATCCCAACTTGGGTATGTCAGCCTCCATCCCAGAGTTTTCATTTGTAATTGCCAATGATTTGAAGCTGCTTCTTTAGAACTTTTTTTTTTTTTTTTTTTTTGAGGCAGAGTATCCAGAGTGTCACTCTATCCCAGGCTGACACAGAACCCACTCTGTGTAGCCCAGGCTGGCCTTGTACTCAAGATGATCCTCCTACCTTGGCCTCCTACATGCTGGGATCAAATGTGTGGGCTATTATGCTGGGTTAAAATTGACGCTTTAGTCAGTGGCCATCCCCCAACTTCAGTTTTTTCAAGAGGCCTCTTGTGATTATAAGAGGTCACATGGGATTGATTGTAAAAGGTTTTGAATCTCTTAAGTGTGACAGATGCATGTACAAATTTCCTTGTGGAAAATAGAAGTGATATAGATTCCAGCCTATAAAGTGAAGACTTAGTGTTGAAAGTAGTATAGGGGTTCTATATAATGCTCCTCTAGTTTAGACTTGACTTTTTTTTTTTTTTTTTTTTTTAATTTGAGGTAGGGTCTTGCCCTAGCCCAGGCTGATCTGGAATTCGCTGTGTAGTCTCAGGGTGGCACTCAGTGCAATCCTTCTACCTCTGTATCCCAAGTGTTGGGATTTAAGGTGTGTGCCACCACCCCTGTCTTGTCTTTTTAGACTTTGCTTTTAAAATCACTTGATATGTCTACCTGGTAGTGATTATTATTTAAAAATATTTTTATTTCGTGTGGATGCATGAGGGGGAGAATGAATGAGAATGGGTATACAAGGGCCTCCTGTTGCTACAATTTCAAATGTTTGTAGCCTTTTGTGTATCCAGCTTTCTGTGGGTACTAGAGAATTGAATCTGGGTCATCAGGCTTTATAAGCAAACACCTTTAACCACTGAGCCATCTTTCTGGCCCTTGACGGTAATTATTTGTATTTGGTTTGTTTATTTATTTGAATACAATTCTGCACTTGAAATCTAATGTCTAGTTCATTTTTCTCCCATGAAATACCAAGTAATATTTAAAATTCAAATATCTTAAGGGGTTGGTAGAGTAGAAAAATAAGGCTTTCTGATAAAATTGTTTTTCCCCTTTGAGAACCGTTTGGATCTGCTGGAGAGATATTAACGTAAAGTTAAGGATTTGCTTTCATTTAATCACTTTTTGATATTCCATTTTCTGTGTGTAAACAATACAACTTGCTGAGGTGATTATAGATCATGAAGCAGCAACTACAATTTCATTTAGTTTTATAAGAACAACAAACATAGTTTCAAGGTAGAGTCTACCCTTGCCATCTATTCATTGACAATTTAAACTGGTATGAAATATATGGATTAATATAATACAAATGCAGGCATGTATTGTTTCATTGCAGTTCATAGTTACTATGCTTTATATACATACCTACATATACATAAGAAATTGAAATCTCGTGGCAATGCTGTGTTGAACTAGTTTATTTATTTATTTCTTTTTTAAAATTTTGGGTGTATGTGTATTTATGTTGTGAGTGCAAGCTTTTGTGTGCAGCCGTCAGAGCACAACTTTTGGGTTTGTCTTCACCTTCCACCTTGGCTTTTTTGTTGTTTGTTTGTTTGTTTGCTGTTTTGAGGTAGGGTCTCACTCAAGCCCAGGCTGACTTGGAACTCACTCTGCAGTTGTAGGCTGGTCTTGAATTCACAGCGATTCTCTTGCCTGCTGCCTCCCGAGTGCTGGGATTAAAGGCCTGTGCCACCCCGCACCTGGCTTCTTCTCCCTTGCTTTTGAGGTAGGGTGTCTAGTTGTTCACTGCTCCATGTGTGTGTTTCCAAGGAAGTTTTCTGTCTCCTCCTCCCTCTTTACCATAGGTGCCCTGGGGTTACAGAAACCAGTCACAACATCCAGTTTATTGGTGCTGTTAGCATCATGTTTTCACTTTATGTTTTTGTAATTGGTAATATTGGGACCATTCTCAAAATATTTAAACTTTTTCACTACTGTATCTGTTGTGGTGATCTCTGATCAATAACCTTTAATTTTTTTGGAGTGCTATGATCTCCTATTAGGTGGTGAACTTAATTGAGAAAGTTACAGGTTCTGAATGTGCCCACGGCAATCTCTTGCTTTGTATCTCTGCCTCTCTGTGTCTGTGTCTATTCCCCGAGACACAACCATAACAACCATAATAAATTAGGGCACTTACTAACCTTGCAATATGTTGAAAGCTAATATACACCAAAAGATGGCCTCTTGTGTTGAGTAATTAGCCAGGTTGGGAATGCAAAGGAAAGGTTCTTGAAGGAAATTAAAAGCACTAGCATTAATGAATGATAAAGGAGCAAAACAGCTGATGCAGCGAGAGCTTTAGTGATTTGTCCAGATCAGAATGGCTTCAACATTCTCTTAATGCCGAAGCCTAATTCAGACCTACATGCTCCTCGATTCTGTGCATGCTGAGAAAGATGTGTGACTTGTCATCTGCCCATGACTGTAACAGGTACTTGACATAAGCACCTTTGTAACAAGAAAAGGTTTATTTTGGTCACGGTTTTGGAGAGTTCACTTCGTGGCTGCTTGGCCCCATTGCTTTGGGCCTGTGGAAGTGCATCATGGTGGGAGCAACCAAGGCCCAGCATCTCGTTCCCTCCCTGCCGGGAGAAGAGAAAGGAGGGTCCGAGGCCTTCTGAGCTCACACCCTGGGATCGGAAGACCACCACCCGCTAGCTCCTGGCTTAGAATTTCCACCACCTCCTGGTGGCCCCCAGGTTGAGAGTAAGTCTTTAATACGTTTGTCTTGGGGGAGACATCTCAGAACCAAACTAGCTGTAAGGAAGCCCCCGAAGAAAAGTTTGGAGTGAGTGGGGTTCGGGTCACGAGAGTCAAGGAGAGGAGCTGCCTGTAAAACACCAAAACGCGATGTGAAGCCCTGCGCGCTTGCCTAGCCGCAAGCACTTTAGACCACGAGGCTGAGGTTTTCATGCCGCGACTACACTAAGCCACAGATCTCCACTGTAAGTGAAGCTGCTTGCTATTGGAAGAAGCTGTTAGTTAGGACCTGAATAGCTTGACAGAAGTCAGTGCTTTACCTCAAAGAACAGACTGACTTTCTCGTTAGGGCCTAATGAAGCTGGTGAATTAAGATGAAACTAGTACTCATCTGGCATTCTGCGAACCCTAGGGCCCTGTGCCGTGTAAATGGAACTGCGAAGCCCATAGGTGATGGACTTGTTTGTAGCATGGTTTACTGGGTATGTTAAGCCACTATTGAGTTCTACCGCCCAGATTAAAGGATTCCTTTGTGTATATTACTACTTATTGACAACCTGCCTTATCACTCAAGAACTTTGACAATGAAATCAATGTTGTCATCCCTGCTAATAGAACATCCATTCTGTAGCTCATAGATTGAGGAGTAAGCTCAACTTTCAGGTCTTTTTATTGAAGAAATAGACTTCATGAGACTATAGTTCCCATAGGTGGTGATTCTTCTGATGTATCTGGGCAGAATAAATTGGAAACCTTATAGAAAAGATTCTTCATTTGAGTGCACTTGAGAACATCTGTGATTCACGGAGAAGGGTTGGAAAAAAATGATAATGTTATACTTCCTTATAGCCATTGGCTATGAGTCTGAAACTTTATGCAGATGAAATACTGAAGCTACTTATATGACCATTCCAAAGCAAGACTACTGTGTATCTTCATTAGGTTATTAGGACTCTATAATTTTATATTCTGAAATGATAATGAAGCACATGCAATACAGAGTTGTTGGCATAGATGCTCATACTGTTAGACTAAAGTAAAGAGTAAAAGAACCAGTGTAATTCCAGAGGAAGAAATATTAGAAAGAGAAACGCAAGCAATAGTACCTCACAAGAAAAAACGGAAGGGACAGGCACAGAGTGACAAGTCACTCATATTTTTTCCTTTTTTTTTTTTTTTTTTTTTGAGGCAAGCCCAACAGACTGGTCTTTTTTCCCCCCCCCCTTAACGTGTGTGAGAGAGGGAGAGAGAGCGCAAGAGAGAATTGGCATGCCAGGGCCTCTAGCCACTGCAGTCCAACTCCAGATGTGTGCACCACCTTATGCACATGTGCAGCCTTGCAGGCTTGTGTCACCTTGTGTGTCTGGCTTATGTGGGATCTGGAGAATCAAACATGAGTCCTGAGGCTTTGCAGGCAAGCACCATAACTGCTAAGCCATCTCTCTGGCCCTTCTTATGATTGGAAAGTGACTGAGTTCTTCCTTAGCTTATGTAGGTCAGGTGAGAAACCAAAGAACCTGTGGCAAAAATAACACTTCCTTTCTTGATCTTTGAGAGTACTGTATCTTTCTTATAGGACTAGTAGCACAAAAATAATTTGCTTCTGGTTCTGGTCCTTATCCTCATTCATACATCAGCAAACATTGTGAAATCTCTCAAAAAAACTGAAGTTCTAAATGCTAAATGGAAGTCCTGCTTTAGTAACAGATGGTTCCTTTGTCTAAAATATCCCAAGTTCAGTGACTTTTCAGATTACTCTGAATCACAGCAAACTAGACAGAAGTCTCTCAAATTAAAATTATCTCAGTGGGAATTCTTTGAGGTTGATTTTTTTTCAGCCTTTAGAAGAAGTTTGTGAAATTCTGTTCATTAAAGATTTTGTGCTAGAATGAGGTTTAGAATTAGAAATAGGAACTTTACCAATATAAGATTTTCAAATGCTTTTTAACTTTTTTTTATTTGAGAGAGAGAGAGAGTCAGAGTGAGACAGAGAGAATTGGTGCACCAAGGCCTCAGCCACTGCAATAGAACTTCAGATGCCTGCACCACCTAGTGGGCATGTATGACCTTTTGCTTGCTTTACCTTTGTGTTTCTGGCTTTCATGGAATCTGGAGAGTCAAACATGGGTCCTTAGGCTTTGCAGGCAAGCATCTTAACTGCTGAGCCATCTTTCTCCAGCCCTTCAGATATTTTTGTTTTCTTGGGAACTGACTTGACTTATACATAATATGGTATCACTAACAGTACCTATCTCATAAAGATATGAGGATGTAATAAATACCTCCTCTGTTTCCTTAGGAATTATTGCTCTGTAGTACTGCCCTGTGATACTGAAATATGTACCTGGTACATTGCTGATACCCTTAGGAGTTCATGGGCATCCCTCATTCCAATGTATGTCTTCCCAGCTCCATGTCATTCCCAGCATTCAAATTGTTTGACTTTCAGCTTTTGGCCCTCTCTTTTTTTCAGTTACAATTTTTGTTTTTGCATCTGTGTGTCATGTATGTGTATGTACAGAATGTGTGTTATATGTGAGTATGTATGGTATGTAGTGTGGTGTGTGGTATGGGATGTGCAGATGTGCTCCGTGTGTATGCTTGTGGCAGCAGGGGAAAACTTTGGGTGCCCTTTTGTATTGCTCAACTTTGAGATGGAGTCTCCCTCAACCTGAAACTGCTATTTTTCATCAGTGAGCCCCAGGTGGACCCAGCCTCGTCCCCTCTTCCTCCTCACTAGGGTTGCAGACATGGCCATACACAACTTTTATGTAGGTTCTGAGGGAATAGGACTCTGGTGGTCTTAGCCCTTCTCAGGCTCTCGTGGTTAAGTGGAAAGCACTCTTAACCCCTGAATCGTCTCTCCAGGCAAAGCTTTCTTTCATTTTTTTAAAAATTACCTTTACAACATTGAGTTCTTATGGCCGGAAGAAAGAATTTGATTCATTGCTCTTATTCCCTTTTGTTCATTCTGATTGAATTATTTTAAAGAGACAGGATGTCATTTCATTTTTCAACAGTTCTTGTATCTCATCACCCCTCATCTTTCAAGAAATATTTTTGGGGTAGATATGTAGTTCTAAGAACTGCTCCCACACCCCATTATTATCTTTCTTTTTTAAAAAAAATATTCTTCAAGTTTTTATTTGCTTATTTGGGGAGAGAGAGGGAGAGAGAGAATGGACCTGCCAGGGCCTCCACGTTCTGCAAATGAACTCTAGATGCATGTACCATCTTGTGCATCTGGCTTACGTGGGTCTTGGGGAATCGAACGTGGGTCCTTTGGCTTTACAGGCAGGTACCTTAGCCACTAAGCCGTCTCTCCAGTCTCATTATCTTTCTCTTAGTAGGAGAAGCATAGGGGTAAGAAGGAAAAGAGATGACAACTTCCTAGATATGAGTATATTATGTAATTTAAATGATACTTTCTCGGTATAAATAATGAATGGCTTTTTATGTCAAACATGTTCCACCATTAATTTAGGAGAAGTCAATTATACTACATAAAGAGAAAAGGGAGAGACAATGTAATGCTGAATGCATTCTCATTTTACAAATTCAAAAGAAAATCCAGTGATTTTGAAAGATCTGGGAACTTAAATTTTATGTGCAAAGGTGGTGGAGGTGGCTCAATGGATTAAGCACTTGTGCAAGCCTGAGGACTTACATTTAGACACCCAGGATCCATACAGATGCTTGGTAGGCATGGCAGCCTGCCTGTAATCCCAGGATTCAAGAGGCAGAGACAGTAGTCCAAGACGGCTAGCTAGACTAGCTAGCTTGGCAGGGTCTGGGTTCAACAGGTAGACCTGCCTCAGTAAATGACATGGAGACTGAAGATGATAGTCAATATCAGCCTCTGGCTTCCACATGCGCACCTGTGTACATGTCCAGTGTCATGCATACATACATATACATACATACATACACACACACACACCCTTATGTGTAAGATGTTTGGTATAATGCCTGACATATTGTAAATGGGCAGGTGATTGTATTACTACCATTAGTGCCTGGGAATGTGAATCTCAGCACTAATTGTCATACTTATTTGAATCTCAACAGCCCAAGAAGTTATATAATCATTCTTCCCATCTTTTAAGTGGAAAAGTGGAAGCACTGAGAGACTGGCCCAAGATCATACAGCTAACAGGTAGTAAAGTCAGGATTCACATGTAGGTGGTTTAGGAATTTCTTTTTCTAGCCATGATGGAATAATAGGGACTGAATTTACATTAAGACCCTGGTTAAAAACGAACAAAATGCAGGAAACCATGGTTTTTGCACAGTGCAGCTAGTCAGCACAGGCCAGCGCTTGTTAAGAGAAGGAAAACAAATGGGGTCGTTTCTGCACTTGCTCCCGGTTACTTTATAGAGAGGGTTTCCCTGGCTACTGTAGAGAAGGAAAACTCAGATCGAGCCCAGCAATCTCTTGAATTGAAGAGTTGGAGTTAGAAATGGGGAAGTCAGGGTAACTTGAATTTGAAGGACAGAGTGTTGCAAAACTGTTTTGCAGGGGTAACTCTTGGTTTTTCAGTAGAGTAATAGTGAGGGTATATGTGTGAGGAAAATAAACAAGGCCAGAGAAGGAAAATGGTTCGGGTGGGACAGTGCCTAGAGCTAACGTGGGGTTGGTCAAAATTGATGTAGCTGTCAGTCAGGCAGGCTGAGAAAGCACTGTAATGCCTGCCGCGATGAACTAGCTGTTGACGAAAGGCTATTTCAGCTTTAGTAAGCCCACAAGCAGAGTTTGAAAAGCTCAGCCTGTTTGAGGATTTAAAATGTGGTTAAGGTACTTTCCTGGGAAGCCTAAGAATCCATGTTTGACTCTTCTGATCCCCATATAAGTCAGATGTACATGGTGACGCAAGCATACAAGGTCACACATGTGTACAAAGTAGCACCCATGTCTGGAGTTTGATTACAATGGCTAGAGACCCTGGTGTGCCACCTCTCTCTCTCTCTCTCACTCTCTCTCTCTCTCTCTGTCTCTTTCTCTCTCTCTCTCTCACACACACACACACATTTAAAAAAAAAGGACAGGGCTGGAGAGATGGCTTAGCAGTTAAGCAGTTAAGGTGCTTGCCTGTGAAGTCTAAGGACCCAGATATGACTCTAGGTCCCATGTAAGCCAGATATAAAAGGTGACACAAGCATGCAAGGTAGCACATGTGCACAGGTAGTGCATGTATCTGGAGTTCGATTACAGTGACTGGAGGCCCTGGCATACCCAATTCTCTCTCACATTAAAAAAAACAAATGCTGGGTGTGGTGGCACATGCCTTTAAGCCCAGTACTTGGAGGCAGAGGTAGGAGGATCGCTGTGAGTTTGAGGCCACCCTGAGACTACATAGTGAATTCCAGGCCAGCCTGGGCCAGAGTGAGACCCTACCTTGAAAAACAACAACAACAAAAAAAAGAAAAACAAACAAACAATCAAAAAGCCAGTCTGTTGGGCTTACGTCAAAAAAATTAATAAAAATAAAAGGGCCAGTGTGTTGGACTTGCATATATATATATATATATGTATATATTTGCAAGCAGAGGGAGAAAGAGACAGAGAGAATGGGTGCATCAGGGTGTGTAACTGCAGTAAACCAGATGCATGCACCACCTTATGCATCTGGCTTTACCTGGGTACTGGGGAATTGAACCCAGGTCATCAGGCTTTACAGGCAAGTACCTTGACCACTGAACCATCTCTCCAGCTGCAATGATATTGCAACTTTTTTTTAAAAATTGAGATAGTATCTCACTCTAGCCCAGACTGACCTGGAACCCATTCTGTAATTCCAGGCTGGCCTCAAACTCCCAGTAAATCTCTTATCTTTGCATCCCAAGTACTGTGTACCATGCCTGGCATTTGAGAGTATTTTAACTGCATTCCAGGACCAGGTTCAAAAAGCATAAGAAGGAAAACTGAAAACCTACCACAGTATCTGATATACAAAAACCCCCCCAAAAACCCTGGACAGCTAACCATTGGTTTTACTCATGAATTGCAGCATGCATTGAAGAAGAATTTATACCAGCTCTCTCTAATCTTTTACGTAACAGAATCAGAAGGATACTTCTTTTTTTTTAAATTTTTTCTGTTTTATTTATTTATTTGAGAGGGACAGACAGAGAGAGAATGAGGCCAAGACAGAGAGAGAGAGAAAGAGAGAGAGAATGGGCACAGCCAGGGCTTCCAGCCACTGCAAACGAACTCCAGATCTGTGCACCCCCTTGTGCATCTGGCTAATGTGGGTCCTGGGGAATCGAGCCTCAAACCGGGGTCCTTAGGCTTCATAGGCAAGCGCTTAACCGCTAAGCCATCTCTCCAGCCCAGAAGGATACTTAAACCATTCTTTGAGGCTGGTATTATTATCCTAATAGCAAAGACCTTTCCTCTGGGCAGAAACCTTTGTTTCTGTTCCTGCACTGTGGTCCATTAGGTAATGCAGAGTCTGCTGTAGTGTTGTGCCCTCACTTAACTTGTTGGAATTGTATCAGAGGAGACCTCATGTCAGGCAGGACTGTCACCCCTGCTCAGCTCTGTGGTGTCAGCAGAAGTCACCAGAGCAGCAGCACAAGGTCAGTCTTTTCCTGCCTATCCACAGAGGTTTCAGTGAAGACCTCATGAATTCCCACTTCTGCTCCCATTGGGGTTATGAGGAGTCTCCTTACATAGGGAGTCAGCAGAAGAATGATGGGTGATGGGGACTTCCTCGTTCCACTGGCAGTAATGAGATGGCAGTACTGGCCTTCTCTTGCAATAATGACTTCATAAAACTTCAGCTAAAACAGAAATTTTTATATGAGATTCATTGAAATTAATTGGCATATATATAATATATATATAATGGCACAGATACTTAGATTCAGAGAGCTGAGTGCTGGGACAGTCTCAAACAGGATAAATCCAAAGAAAGCCACACCCAGTGACATCATACTGAGACTTATAATTCCAGCACTTCAGATGCTGAGGCAGGAGGTTAAGCAGTAGGTTTGAAGTCTGTCTGGACTATGTAGCAAGACCTTGTTTCAAAAAATAAACTGGGGCTGGGGAGATGGCTTAGTGGTTAAGTGCTTGCCTGTGAAGCCTAAGGACCCCGGTTCGAGGCTCAATTCCCCAGGACCCACGTTAGCCAGATGTACAAGGGGGCGCACGCATCTGGAGTTCGTTTAGAGAGGCTGGAAGCTCTGGCGCGCCCATTCTCTCTCTCTCTCTCTCTCTCTCTCTCTCTCTGCCTCCTTCTCTCTGTCTCTCTCAAATAAATAAATAAACCAAAAAAAATTTAAAAAATAAAATAAAATAAACTGAAGCTGGGCATGGTGGCGCATGCCTCTAATCCCAGCACTTGGGAGGCAGAGGTAGGAGGATTGCTGTGAGTTCAAGGCCACCCTGAGACTACATAGTGAATTCCAGGACAGCCTGAGCGAGAGTGAGACCCTACCTTGAAAAAACAAAACAAAACATAAACTGAAAACTATAGGAAGAAAGTCTCAAAAACAGCAAGATAATTAGTAACTGTATCTCTGGGAGGAAAGCTAGGAAACTAGCAAATTTTTCTTTGGCATTAGACGCCAGTGCAGAGTAGCACATTATCAACTGTTAAGCAAAAACAAAACAAAACAAAAGTGTAGCCCAGCCTGACCTGGAACTTACTTATAGCTGAGACTGGCCTCGAACTTAGGGCGATTCTCCTGCCTCACCTTCCTGAGTGCTGAGATTAAAGACATTAGCCACCATGCCTGGTTTAGAGGAAATATTTAAGACAGCTAGTGAGAGGCAAAGGTATGTAAAGGGACATAAAGTTTCTACACATTACTTGCTGATAACATGAAGCCCATAACCAGCGATTAGTTATATCTATATAATGTAACACCTAGAATAACCACTAAGAAAGCTTAACAAGCAGATGCATTCAGAACATTTATAGACTCAGAGACATAAATTAAACCCGCAGTTAGAGGTGGCAACTTTCTACTCTTAATTTATAGGCTGTTTAAAAAAAAACCAGCAAGGCAATAGAATTCAACACTATTAACCAGTAGATTGCACCCAACAAGAGCTTTCAAACACATTCTTTTAAAATGCCCTGATGAACATACACAAGATAGATCCTATCTTGTACTATAAAGTAAACCATAACAAACATGTAAAACTTGAAGCCTGTATAGAGTTCTACAACTATAATAGAATCAAACTAGAATTTAATAACTAAAAAGTAAGCAATTGCGGATGTACCTTGGGATTAATCTCTAGCATTACTGGGAAACAAAGTTAGGGAAAAGTAACAGGGAACTCTTTAAGCACTTAAATGACACACTTAGGTAATCTGTTATTCAAAAAACGCAATTTCAGTGCAAAATTACATGAAGTGAGTTGAGTAAAAACGAAAGTGCAGCAATATAAAATGTGGGGCATAGCTAACGCAGTGCTCAGAGTAAAGTTTGTAGCACTAATAGATTTGGGAGGTTTTTTTTGTTTTGTTTTTTTGAGGCAGGGTCTCACTGTAGCCCAGACTGACCCGGAATTCACTATGTAGTCTTAGGGTGGCCTCAAACTCAGGGTAGTCTTCCTGTCTCTACCTCCTGAGTGCTGGGATTAAAGGCGTGCACCACTAGGCCTGGCTTGATTTGGGTCTCCAGCACGCTGGCTGGAGGAGCTATCACACTGGGTGGATCCTAGGGTCCAGCCCTGAGGTGTGGACATGGATTTGGAATTCCAGTCTAAAGATATGCAAAATGCTAGAGTTTTGCTGGAGTGCTGCCTGGTTTCATAAAGTGTGCTTGCTTGCTTTTTGGGAGTGCCTTTATTTCTCTGCTTGGATCTATGAAATGGGAGCCAACTTCTGCCATTATTGAGCTTCCCGTAAATTTGTAAGCTTCAAATGAACTCTCTTCCTTCCTTCTATAACAGTGCCTCATTTGGAAGTTCATCCCAGCAATGTGAGGCTGTCTACTATAGTTAACAATTTAAATTCACACCTCATGGACCCTGATGAAATAAAAGCAAAGCAAGCAGAAGGAAGGAAATAATAAAAGTGGGAGGAGTCAAGGAAATTGAAACCAGAAAAGCAATCAGAAAAATCAGTTGTAAAGCTGGTTGCTTGAATAGATTAATACAATTGACAAACCTCTAAGAAAAACTCTTGGTAGATACAAATTAACTCTCTCAGGAATGTAGCAGTATCACATATGACCTTACAGAAATTAAAAGGGTTTTAAGGTAATCTTATGAATAGCTCTACTCATACATTTGACCACGTAGATGAGCTGGGTTAATTCCTCAAAAGACAAACTACCACAACTCATCCAATATGATGTAGGTAATTTGAATAGAGCTGCAACTATTAGGGAAATAGTGTACACACACACACACACAGAGGCAGGGGAAGGGTCAAACCCATGACCTTACATTCTAATGTGTATTTTCTTGCTGAAGTATACCTTACTGACTTGAATTTAGAATTTAAAAATTCCCAGAAAGATGGGGCTAGAGAGGTAGCTTAGCAGTTAATGTACTTGCTTGCAAAGCCTAGGGACCCAGGTTCAATTCCCCAGTACCCATGTAAGCCATATGCAGAAGGTGGCACATGTGTCTGGAGTTTGTTTGCAGTGGCTAGAGGTCCTGATATGCCCATTCTCCTTCTCTCTCTCTCCCTCTCCCCCCTCACTGTTTGCCTCTCAAGAAAGTAAATTAAAAATAAATAAATAAATAAAAATTTAAAGGAAGATCACAAAAAAAAAAAAATTCCCAGAAAGAATGGTTTCAGTAAGGAATTCTATGAAAAAATTCAGATCAGTTCTATACAGTGTCTTAGAGAATTGAAAAGGTTGTTGAAAATGGGGTAAAGTGGATCAAGGTGCACAGACCCTCTCTGTATTATGCTTTACCGTATTTCTTCAAAAGTGTAATTATGATAATTTTGATATAAAAGGTTTAATTGAAAAAATAAGCTGGGTGTATAATTTACTTTTTTGTTGGTGGAACAAAATACCTGGCCAGAAGTAATTTAGGCAAGGAAAGTGCTTATTCTGGCTTGTTCCAGAAGGTAGTGTGTCATGATGAGGAAAGTGTGCGAAGAGTAAGAAGCCATCCTCCTGGTAGCAGGGAAGAAGTAGGAGAGACCAGCATGTGGGGCTGGGCTGGAACAGCTCAAGGCTCACCCTGCTCCCAGAAGCAAAGTTCCACCTCTTAAAGGCTCCTCAACGTTCCCAAACACCTGGGAACCAAGCTTTCACACACATCAGCCTATGCCGCACATTTTACACTCAGACCACCACACTGGGCATATCGGCACATGTCTGTAATGCCCGCATTCAGGAGACTGAGGCAGGAGGGTTAAGAGTTCAAGCCTAACCTGGACTATGTAGTGAGACCCTATCTCAGATTCAGTCGGTGGAGGGGGAGGACATTGTTTATAGAAGAAAGAGAGAATGACAGTGCACTTTTTTTGAATTAGTAAAAGCCAGGACAAAGTACTGCAATATCTTTACTGAAAGAAAGACTATAGGAAAGCCAGGCAGTTTGATTACATAGCCTGCTTGCTTTCCCATGTGTCTGTGTTGCTTCACAAGGGCAATAAAACAAAGATGGATAGAGCAGTTAGATAAACTATCCTTTCCCTCCGTATGCCTTGGGGAATTGAAGCATAGTGTGTCCTTTGGAAAGGAAAGCAACCACTCTTCCTAAGCCTTGATCTGTTTCTGTCCATTTCCTTTACTTGAACAACCTTAGGAAAAGTAAAATTGGTTAATATGTTGTTTTACCTGTCAGGCAGGTTTTTATTCTAGAAAAGAATGAAGAAAATGTAGGGGTAACTGCAATACAGGCAGAGTGGGATAAATGTCATAGAAGAGAAATTCAAAGACAGCCCTTTGGAAACTTAGAGAAAGAATTGAGAGCAAAACAAATGGAGGACATCAAGGAAAATGACACGTGAATCTGATTAAGAGCGGAAGATGTGTCCACAGTCTGTGCCCAGATGGATGGGACGAGAGTGGTGTATTGGCAGTGATTGACTGTAACAGGCTGCACTGCAGAGGCTGGGTGTCTGCCTCTCTGCTGAGCAGTTCATGTCTTTACTGTCTAAACCAGTGCTGGGGGCAAAGCACTTTGTCAGGATTGATTATATAGATGAATATGTAAAAGCCTAACACTGTCTTCAAAAAATCATCCAGTGCACACCCTTCATTTAAACTGAGGCTAGCATGAACATGTGACTTCAAAAGTCGTAACATCTAGCTGAAAAATATAAAAGGATCAAAGGTAGTCAGAGACCCGACTGGAGAGTGATTGTTCTATGTAAAGTGCGAGAGGGAATGTTGAACATAAATGCTAGTTGGATGTACCTTTTGAGGGGAGGGCCAGTGCTGGGGATTAATCCCAGCCCTCTGTGAATACTAGGTAAATATCCTACTACCAAGCTATATGCAGTTTTAGCCCCTAGTTGGGCTTTTGAATGCTTACCTTCGAATGCTATAGGTACCTTCATGGGCAACTTTTATCGATGTTTGCCTCCTGGATAGCTCCATCTTTATGTCATTTAATTGCTTGTGTATAAAACTAAACTTGGAGTACCTGCATTGCATGGAAAAGATCATAGTGCCTGCAGCTCAGTCTCCCATGTTTGTAGATGATGAAACCGTTCCTGCCCTGGGGTAGAAGTTTCATATTTCTTCAGTTTGTTGATAGCTGTGCAAGTAATCAGTTATCTCTTGGGTCACTTTTGCCTAGATCCCAGAGCACTATTTTAGGGCATTTTTGGCCTAGATGAGCTTTTAGTGTTTGTCTTGGCTGCAAATAGCCACTGGTCTTGTGTAGAGCAGTGGTTTTCCTCCCTTCTTTTATCCTTCCCTCCAGCGCTGAATCCTCTGCTTAAGTTAAATCATAAGGGGTCCCCCAAGTGTAGAAAAAGAGAGCAGAAGAATTGCTTATGGTGATAGTCGTATACCACGGTGTACAGCACTGGTGTGGCGTGTGCCAAACCCTGGGATCAATCCCAGCACTCCTAAAAGGGAGTAAAGGAAGTGGTTAAAAATAGATGTGGTGATAAGGTATAGAAAACTGGGAAGATCCTAAAATGAAGAGATGTTCTTCCCTCAGTGCTTAAGCCCTTAATCTGCAGAAACAAGCAGGATCTTCTGAAGTGCTTCTCTTGTTAAGAAGCCATTGGAAACCAACTCATTTGGAGGCTGATAGGGTCTGGCAGTGAGTTGTCGTGAAGGAGACTGCTTGTATCTCAGTTCTTCTGCGTTCCTAAGTGACTAATATGGACGGAATTTGAAAAATAACTCACCTGTTATTACAACTGGGACACTATTTAATAAATTTAGCTATCATTTAAAAATTCATTGATTACATGTGTATTTATTTATACAGAAAGCATCTATAGTGTGTATTAGTTGCCCTGGAATATATGTTTTTATTAATGCAGACATGGCCTAAGAATTACTGTTATTTAGCCGGGTGTAGTGGTTCATGCCCTTAATTCCAGCACTTGGGAGGCAGAGGAAGGAGGGTTACCTTGAGTTTGAGGCCACCCTGAGACTATATGGTGAATTCCAGGTTAGCCTCAGCCTGGGCTAAGAGACCCTACCAAGAAAAAAAAAAATTACTGTCATTAGAAGAAAGCTTAGGAGCAGTCATTGAGTTGCATGACTTCCTGTCACGTTCTGCTTGAATTTTATATATTTTTAATTGATGTGTTTTAAAATAATTTATACTGTTATTTGTAATTTCGAATTTTCGTCAGCAACTAATTAAGCCCTGTGCCAGACACCATAGAGAGAATGGAAACAGGACAGAGTCCTTGCCCTCGAAATTGAGTCACAGCTGAGTACAGAGCAAAGATCGTGACGATTGAGATTTTTCCCTTTTTACTTCATTTCCCCACCTGAGCCTTCATGTTGTGCCATTTTTAATTTTCATTTTCTGACTTGTAAAGCATGTGCATGACTGAAAATCCAACAATTTGAAGCTTGTGTGCTTTCTGCCCAATTGCTAACAGGTTGCACGACTGGAGAAAGATAAAGAGGACCTGCATAACCAGCTGCTCAGCGTCGATCCCACGAGAGACAGCAAACGCGCGGAGCAACTTGTTCGAGAAAAAAACCATTTGCTTCAGAAATTAAAAGGTTTAGAGGCTGAAGTAGCAGAATTAAGGGCTGAAAAAGAGAGTTCCGGGGCTCAGGTAGAAAACGCCCAAAGAATACAGGTGCGGCAGTTGGCCGAGATGCAGGCTACACTCAGATCCCTGGAGGTGAGGTCTTAATTGCTTCCCAGTAGAGGACGGCATGGTTGTTAAAAGTACAGTTGACAAGCCTTTGATTTTCAGAGCTCAAATGTGTGCTCACCAACCTAATGCTGACGCATTTGTGGAGTCCCAAGAGGGTGTAATCCTTTCTGTAAAGAAGAAAGCTATTGATTCATAAGCAGCGGATGTGCTACCACATTTATAAGGGGATATTCTTAAGGAATCAAGTCACCTTCTGAAATGACACAGCCCTTATAATATCACAGAGTGGATACACAAGATACCCCAAACTTATTTGAATTTTTCAGAAATAATAATTTTTTTAATTTTTTTGTTCATTTTTATTTATTTATTTGAGAGTGACAGAGAGAGAGAGAAAGAGGCAGAGAGAGAGAGAGAGAATGGGCGTGCCAGGGCCTCCAGCCACTGCAAATGAACTCCCGATGCATGCGCCCCCTTGTGCATCTGGCTAACATGGGTCCTGGGAAATTGAGCCTCAAACCGGGGTCCTTAGGCTTCACAGGCAAGCGCTTAATCACTAAGCCATCTCTCCAGCCCAGAAATAATAATTTTTTGATATTATAAATATATTATGCTGAATTTAAGATCTTAAAATCACAAGTTCTAGTTGAACATGACTTAGGATAGCTTTTGCCAAAGTCATAGACTTGAATGCATTAGTAGCGAGGCTAAATTTTATGTGTGTGCATACTTGTGTATGTAGGTGCACTTGTATGAGTGTGCGCATGTGCTTGCAGGTCAGAGGACAACATGTAGTGTCATTCCTTTGGTATAATGTGCATCTCTTGTTGAGACAGGGCCTGTCATGGTCTTGGAACTCACCAGTTAGGCTAGTCTCTCTCTCCAGTTCTGGGGTTTTAGGCCTGTTCTACCATGCTCGGTTTGCAAGACCAAACACTTTACCTTATGAACTCGCTGTCCTGCCCCACTGAATTGTCTCCTGCCCCACTGAACTAAGACGTCACTGAATTGTCTTCCTGGGTTCATTAGAGAGGAACAACATTGTTTGAGCCATTTGGGGACTTAGGAAACTACTTATTTCTAACTTACTCAAACATACTTGTGCCTCCTCGTACTAGTCACCTGACATAGAGCAGTGATACCTACGTTTTATTTTGTACAATTCGGGGTTGAACTATGAAGTAGGCTTTCTTACTTTGGAAGAGTTGTGAAATGGTTTTGGTTAGAAGGAAAGTATTTGACACCTAGTTTATAGTTAATAGTCACTTTCCCAATTCAAAATGATGATGCTTTTTCTAGACAGTAAGCTGATACAAGGTGTATATTGGAATGTTTGAAGACTAGAAATAACTTTTTTTTTTCTTGTTTTTGGATGAAGTTTTTGTCAATGTTTGCTTATTTCCTGAATTAAACTTGTTAGTATCATTGGATCTTAGACATGAGGTGGTTCACAGTGAAATTTTTTATGATGCTATTCTAAAGTCCTTACTGTGTTTGCACAATGACAGAGTAAGTGGCAGTTGAATATAGTATGTGGTCCCAGTGTGAAACTTTCATTGAGGTTATCTAGAGTGATTTTTTTTTTCAGGGCAAGTTGAATGATGACAACAGATGGATGGTTCATGTGACATTTTCAGAAGAGTCTATTTTTAATTATTATCATTTGTCAGGTCAAATGAAAGAACATGACAGCAAATACTTCTTTTTACACCTTTTCTTGCTATCATTGTACCTAGAGAATATCATTTCATATTAGAAGAAAATGTTTTGTTCACTGTAAATGTATTTGTGAATATAATCTTCACTATAGCTAATACACATAGGAAACATTATAAAACTGAAGTTTATCCTTCATATACCAAAACGTTTTCATTTTAGTTATCTTGAGTTGAAATGTTGTTTGAAAGTTTTCAGTTTTCCTTACTTGATAAAAGAGTACTTTGAATATTATCTATAAGAAAAAATTTAACAACTTGCAGACTTCATTAACAATCTTAACTATGTGATGTCAAGGGCTTCTTTGCTCATATTTCAGAAAGTTCCAGATTAGCTTAGAATTTTGAATTTTTCTATCGCTTCCTTTAAACCAAAAGCCTCCACTGATTGTGGATTTTCAGTTTTTATTTCTGATAGTGGGCCTTTTCTTTTTGTTAGACTAGGTTTTCTCATAATTGTGTGGACTAAAAACTGAAAAATATTTGTTAGAAATATTTCATTCTGAGTAAATAGGTACCGAATAATGGCCATGAGTACTTTCATGGAAGAGGCGCTTGAGCTTTATTTTGTTGATGAGCATTAAGTTGTCTCTCCAGGTACCTTTGTTATATATTTCATAAAGCAAATGTCTTCATTTGAATTTTACAGGTTGTTTCTAGAAAATTCTTGTTACTTTGGACCATGTTAATGCTCCTAAAGTTTTTGAGTCATTTGTTTTGTATGGTAGCATATGAATTTTAAATAATGCTATTTTTGATATGATGTGAAAAATTATGGACAAATTTTTAATGTTTTTTTCTTAATGAAAGGCTGAAAAGCAGTCAGCTAAGCTCCAAGCAGAACGCTTAGAAAAAGAGCTACAAGCAAGCAATGAACAGAACACTTCTTTAATCAGCAAATTGAATAAAGCTGACAGTGAAATAAGTACACTGACCAGTAAAGTAAGTTGCCTTGCTTCTGTTTTATTACTTAGAATCCTTGATACTTACATTGACAAAGAAGTCTTGTGTTTGAATAGTCATTTCTATTATCCCCTTCAGAATGCATGTAGGGAGCCTGGCTAGCTCTTAGCACTCTGTCAAATATACTCTTAAGTCAGGATCTCCATGGGCTCATCCATGATTTTGTTTGTTTTTAACTGACTTTCTCACCCTTTGAAAAAGTTCCTTATATCTTAGGGCCTTGTGCTCATATGCCTGGCATGATCTTGCCCCACATTCCTGTCCACACAGTTTCTTTCCTTCCTTTCTTTAGCTGTAACCTAATTTGAGAGGCCTCCCTGCCTTCCCTCTGTGAAATATCATCTTCCTTTTTCCTCTCCCTTATTCTCTATCTTCCTGATCTGTCTTATTTTTCTTCTTAGCTTATAATACCATCTACTTTATTTCTTTTATTTATTTATTTTTGTTTTGTTTTTCAAGATAGGGTCTCACTCCACTTTAGCCCAGGCTGACCTGGAATTCACTATGTAGTCTCAGGGTGGCTCGAACTCAAGGCAATCCTCCTACCTCTGCCTCCCAAGTGCTGGGATTAAAGGTGTGTGCCACTACACCTGGCTATTTCTTTTATTTGTTTATTCTTTAAATTAATCTCTTCTTTCCCACCACTTTCCCCTCTAACAAAAGGTCAGTTCCAAGGTAGTAGAAACATTATTTTTATTTTAGATACTTAGATATTTCTGCAATGAATAATGTTAGAGACATAACTTATATTTATGTTCTCTTTGAAAATAATCTGAATATTCCAAAAACATCTTTAATTTGTAAACTTTTTTCTCAGAAACTTGTTTTTCCCTCCTCAAATACAAAACATATCAGGCATGTCATAACCAGAAATAAGATAACAGTGATAAAGTATTTTATAGAATATCAGCTTTGGAGTCAGATAGACTGAATTTAAATTAGAATTTCTCTCTTTAGTAGCTGTGTGACTTAGGGCAGTTTAATTTCTAGTTAAAACTTTGGTATCTTCCTGTATAAAATGGAAATAATACTATGGAGAGGTATGAAAGAAGTAAAACGGGATATTGTATATAAAGCACTCAGCATAAGTCTAACAAATAATCAGTAAAGCACTATCTGTTACTAGTTTGTTGGACTTTGGGCATGCCAGAGAACTTGGAAATGAGATTTTCTTCCTAGTCATTATATATTCTGTTAGGACAGCGTTCTGTAAAGTCACTTTAACACAACAAGATAGATTCTAGGCCAAAAGACATTCACCGTAGCCTGGTAGAAATGTATCAATTTGGTAATTGAATAGTGTATTCATCATATGATTTTGTAGCCAGTGTTTTATTTGATTCAGCTAATAGAGTTGACACTGAAAAGAGCAAATGTAAATTTGGATTTTTAGTTGTTAAAATATAGATATATACACATGTGTGTTTTGCTTCCTTCCCTTTCCTTTGCTGAGAATGAAAGCCATGGCTTCATGCCTGGTAGGCAAGCACTGTGCTGACTAAACTACATTTCCAAACCTACTTATTAAAGTGTTTTAATTTTATGTATTGTCTCCTAGTATATAGCGTGAAGTTTAGATACATTTAGAAATTATAAAATGTCATTTGGAGAAGGTAATGACATAAAATAGAAAAGTTCATGGGCTTTGAATTAAATGAATGCTTTTTAAAATTCCAGCTCATTCACTTCATATACTGTCTTTATAGCTTCTTGTCCCATGCTTCACTTTTGTATGGAATAATACTTATTTCTTACCTAATTACTGTGAAAATTAACAATATTATCCAGCACAATAAATAGTATATTAGGACATGGTATTGGCAGTAATGAAACACTATTAACATCCCTAAAGCAAATAAGAATACTGAGTTTTGTACCAGTAAGTATCTCTATTGCTTTATTTATTTATTTTTTTTTTATCAATAGCTGTGAGTAATTGTGGTGGTTTGAATGTAAATGGCCCCGTAGAGTCAGGTTCTTCGGCAGACGAAGCCCTGCTGGAGTAGGTGTGTCACTGGGGGGCGGATGTTGTGCTCAGTCCTTAGGTGCTTAGGGCCATCTTGAGCTGTGGCGGCTGTGTTTGCTGGTACTGGTAGTTCTCTCGGTGCTATGCATGTACGATATAGTGAGCCAGCTTCTTCTCCACAATGGGGCTTTCCCTTGAATCTGTGAGCTTGAAATAATTCCTTTCCTCCCATAAGCTCCTTCTGGTCAGGGTATTGTTCCAGCAAGGAAAAGGTAACTGCAACAGTAACCTCAGACCAGCTACCTGGTGTATTTGAGATTTCATTGACCCAATTTCCTAAGAAAATTGAAGCCTTTTTTTTTGTTGATCCCTAAGAATCCTTCCAATTTACCTGCTAGAAATAAGTCAGTGACTTGATTTCATGATTAGCTATATATAGACTAATACTTGCAGCAGCTGCATACTGAATGCCTGCATTATTATGTGTATGCATGTGCATGTGTGCACACATACATGCACGGAGAAATAGAAAGCAGTATATACACGGCTCAGGGAACTTTCTCATGTTTTTCTTCTAAGGCTTATGTGCATTCTTTTTAGTTTTACCAAATAATCCTAAGTATCCAGTATCTGCAGCACAATCCTTTGGTCTCACTGGGAATAACTGGAATGTAAATGTTGCAGCTGGACATTGGAGAGGCTGGGCTTTTATGGTGGCTTCTAACTTTTAGGGGACACTTTTTTTTTACAGAGAGAGAGAGAGAGAATGGGCGCGCCAGGGCCTCCAGCCACTGCAAACGAACTCCAGATGCATTTGCCACCTGTGCATCTGTCTAACATGGGTCCTGGGGAATCAAACCTAGGTCCTTTGGCTTTGTAGACAAATGCCTCAACCGCTAAGCCATCTCTCCAACCCTAAGGGACACTTTTTTTTGGAACACAGTTTCCCTGAGTTCTCTGACCCTATTTCTCTTCCTTATTCTGAATCCTCCTTCCATATTGCTCTTTTCTTTTTAGATCTAAAGCATAGTTTATTTCTTCTACTACACTAAAGGACAATGGCAACTCAGTATTATTTTTCTGTGCCTGTTCACCAACACATCGTTCAGAATTGCCTGTCTTTTTTAAAGGCACACTTGAATTATTTTGCATGTAAATGGTGTGTAGAATACATACTTCAACTTTAGAAAAACCAACTTTCATTTGAAATCTTAGTAAAAAGATTGCATGAAAGGATAAATTTTAAAATATTTGAAACACAAGTGTCACAGTTTTCTTTACAACTTGAAATTTTTATCAACATTGTGCACTCTAGCAAATGGTTGTTTGCAATGCAAAGGCACACCTGGGGTGTGTTTGTGTGAGTCATGTAAATTTTTAAATGTTTGTTAGGCTTTAGAACAAAGCTATGTCACTGTCAGTGACTTAGATTATGGGTATTATTACAGATATCATTTTAACTTATTTATTCCAGAGAGAGAGAGAGAGAGAGATAGATCATTTTAACTTACTTGTTCCAGAAAGGGGGGAGAGAGAAAGAGGCAGATACATTTATATATATATATATATATATATATATATATATATATATATATATATATATATGTATGTATATGTATATATATGTATGTGTAATATATATGTAAGGAGAGGGAGAGAGAGGAATGAGTGTACCAGGGCCTTCAGCAGTTGCAAACACACTCCAGACCGTACATTACCTAGTGCCTCTGGCTTACATGACTCCTGCAGAATTGAACCTGGGTCCTTTGACTTTGCAGGCAAGTGCCTTAACTGCTAAGCCATCTCTTCAGCCCAAATTACTGTATTTCTTGAGGGAAGTACAGAACCAGGGGAAGGAAAACGAATACACCCATGTGTTCTGAGATCCCATGTGGTGGGCCTGGAAAAGCCATAAAAAGAAAGTTAAAAGTAAGGAAAAGAAAGTACGAAGAGCTCCTGCCATGTGGAGGGCAGGAGGGGATAAAGAGCGCATGTGGGGAGCAGGGGTCAGGGGCTCTGCCCTTGTCTCAGTTGTGAGACGAGGGGAAACTCACCAGAACTTGGAGGTTCACGAGTGGTCAGGCCACCCAAATGGCTTGTATGTGTTTATTGAATGAAGTAGTATTATTATGAACTAGAATTATTTAGACTTTGAAAAAAATATCCTGTGGGCTGAAAAATGATATGTATGTGATAGATTAATTATATGGAATGTGTTGAAAATTACATTCACCTGGGGCTTTAAAAAATTAGGTTTTGACAATAGAAGATTAAATTTATATAATTTATGCTTGTTTCTTCCCTTTCCTTTATCATGTGTGTGTGCAAATGCATATTTTATTCAATCACCAAATTCAATTGATCCTGTTTTGCTGCTTTAATTTATTTCTTGCACTTTAATTGATTTCTTTACTTTCTGTTTCTTATTCTAGCCCATTTTCAATTAGAATTAACTTTCTAAACCAAAGTTAATTGTGTTACCTTTAATAGCTATTAAGATAACCATTTTGTATGTTATGTAAAGTTCATTTCACTCCACAGATTTTATGCCTTCCTATGCTCTGCTTGTAAGGAATAGTCCATTGATTAAAGAGCAGACCATGTGACGTCATTCCTGTTTAACATTTAATGTGCTGTGCCTTCTGCTTAGAAAAGGAAAAGCTTTAAATTTTTTTCCCTGAAATGTTTCCATAATTATCTATTAGACTTTAGATATGTGTGGTTTAGACTTCTAAGTCATGATTAACTCCAGGTGACTCTAAAGAAATACATCAGTTCCATTTAGGAAAAAAGACTGTTTGGTGTTTTCCTCAGGACCAGGACACTCTTCTTCCTGACAGGTACTTACACTTTGTACCACCCAAGTGTTTCCTCCTTTCTGTTTGTGCTTTGGGGCAAGTACTCAATGGCAAGAAATGGCCTAATAATTGTTTCTATTTCTAATCATTAACAGGTAAAAGAACTTAAGCATTCAAGCAAACTAGAAATAACAGACATCAAATTGGAGGCAGCAAGAGCTAAGAGTGAGCTAGAGAGAGAAAGGAACAAGATTCAGAGAGAATTGGATGGTAATGTTTGATTTGCTATGCTTCTTACTCATTTCAGCTGTAAATTCAGATTATTACAACAGATCAATCTCAGTTTATTTTCTGATTCTCATTCTTTATTAACTTTTGTCTTAGCTTACTAAGGGAATATTTTGATTATATGTTAAATGTTTTCTTCATTCTAGTATCTTTCTTTTTAAAAAAGTCTTATGGTTCCCCCTCCCCCCCCCCCCGAGGTAGGGTCTCATTCTAGCCCAGGCCAACCTGGAATTCACTATGTAGTCTCAGGGTGGCCTCGAACACACAGCGATCCTTCTACCTCTGCCTCCCTGGTGCTGGGATTAAAGGCGTGCACCAGCACACCTGGCAAAAGTCTTATGTTTATATAGTAGTTCCTTGATTAATACAACAATTAAATGAAAATTTGATCCTTCCTGTGATAATAGTTTTCAAACTATTTAGAGCATGTAGTTATTAGGCTAAAGGATATAAGGAGGATAGATGGGCTCCAAGCTTAATTTATTTTTTTATTTTTAGAGAGAGCAAGTTGGAGAGAGAGAGAGAGAATGAATTAGTGCTCCAGGGCCTCAGCCACTCAGTGAATACCAGGTGTTTGTGCCACTTAGTGGGTATGTGTGACCTTGTGCTTGCTTCATCTTTGTGTGTTCCGCTAACGTGGGATCTGGAGAGTAGAACATGGGTCCTTAGGTTTTGCAGGCAGGCGCCGTAACGGCTAAGCCATCTCTCAGCCCCACCTGTTTTTTTAAATGTAAACCTTAGGCTAGTTGAACCCTAGTTCAGTATAAGATTGTTTATGAGCCCTGATTTAGTCATAGGGTGCTTCATCAAAATTTCTCAGAATTTGTTTTCTTTCTTAAATACATAAAATATACCCCTGCAGCTGCTTGAGTTGTTTTGTAGTTTATTTGGCTTCTGTTGATTCAAATAAAGCTTATATTTGTTAATGATTCTCTTTATTCATTTTCTATAATATTGATAGAGTTAGGGAGTCAGTTTTCTTAAACTGTAAAAGAGCTTGAAATCTGTTTTCACATCGAATTTTTAATGACTTAAGTATGAATTTGTTATATTTATTTCATCCGCAAAATACTTGCTGACATAAGGAAGACTAGGGAACTCTGTGGCAACACTTGAAAATGTCCTTATTACTTATGTCTATCCTAGAACTCTTGGACTTCTGCTAGAATCGTAGGTTTTAAAGGGTTCAGTGATTTTATTCACTGTCACAAGCTAGTTGTATTATGATGTTGTCTTAGGGCTTCAACCATAGAACCCCTTTAGAAGTGAAGCAGATAAGCCTCTTTGGGTATCACCTAAATTGACACCACTAGCTCTGAGATTCAAATAATGGAAATAAAGGAAATAATGTAACCTTTTGGAAAGATTTTATGTTTGTATGTGCTTAGAAAAAAAAGTAATAACAAGTTTACTCCCAAGTTTTAGTGATTCACTTTTATTTTAAGAAAATCTATTGGTACTGTAAGGATCTTGGAGACTGCATATCCAGAGAGATATCCTACCTTCTTTTGAATTATTGGGCTATGAGTGCTGCTGCTAAGTATAAATTATCTTAATATTCAATATAGTTCATTTTTTTCTCTTAAAAATGTACTAGAATTACAGTCAGACAATGAAATTCTCAAATCAGCTGTTGAACACCACAAAATGCTCTTAGTGGAAAAAGATCGGGAATTGATTCGTAAAGCACAAGCTGCCAAGGAAGAAGATTTTCAAAAACTTCTGGCGTTACAGGATGAAAAGTAAGTATTACCTTAGTCTGCGTTAGATCTCCTCGCACATAAAACGCTCTACTGGTGTGTCATCTGTATTGTTGTTCCTGGAACATAATTATCATCTGTTTTTTCAGGCTTGAACTTGAGAACAGATTAGCAGACTTAGAGAAAATGAGAGTGGAACATGAGGCCTGGAGGCAATCCGAAAAGGACCAGTGCGAGGAGAAGTTGCGAGCCTCCCAGATGGCGGAGGAGTCAGCCCGTAGGGAACTTCAGAGTACTAGGTATTTTTCTTTTTTAATTTTGAAATAGTTGCAGAGGTCTGATAATGATGTAAAAGTAGCACAGAGAATTCCTATACACCTCTCACCTTCATTTCCCAAGTATTAATATTGTATATAATAGTACAAGAATCAAGACTTAGAAGTTGACACTGTTTATCAAGAAAGCAAACATTATCAATTCTATTGACTTTTTTCAGTTCTTTCTACTTCCATTTATGTCTTTTCTCTAGTCTCATATCTAACACACACTTTGCTTTTATGTAGTTTCCTTTAATCAGGAATATTTTAGCACTTTTGAAGACTACTAGTTATTTCATAAAATATCTCTTAATTTGAGTTTTGTAATACATTCTACATGAATAAATTCAGGTCATATATTTTTAGCAAAACAACACCAATGTCATAAACCCTCAGTGCATCATTATTTCAGGAAATTCATTCCTTTAATTGGTTTTTAACCATGATTCCTTGGGTTAGATGGTGTCTTCTAAGTTTTTCTGCTATAAAATTACTCTTTTCCCCTCATTAACATAAAATCTTAAGGCCTCCTTCATCTAATATTTTGAGAGAATGTAGATATGCTTATTAAATATTTTTCTACTAATTTTAGCATCCAGTCACAATTTTTGCCTCAAGCTATTGTTATTTTAGTGTTTGCCAGTTGTGATTTTCAAATTTATTTTTACCATTTCTACTACATTTATTATTTGGAATTCTGGAAAAGAAGAGGCATTTCCCTTCTGTAAATGCTGTTTTATACCATTATGGACTAGTAAATTGTTATTTTCTTCTATGGGTTATACTATAATTAGATGTTCAAACTAGCTCAGATTTGGTTGTTAGAAACCCTTTCAAGTTGAATCCTATGTTCTTTAGACACAGTGCCCCCAGTTCTTGTTCTCCTTGTTCTCTGACACAATGGGGTTCTAGGCGTCCCTTTTACTTCCTTTGCCCCAGGTCTGCAAGAAGCAATTTCTCCAAGGTGCTTCAGTTCCTGTTTATTAGAGAAATTTATGGGAAACAAAATCTCAGTCTGAGAGTGCTTATTGGAATTAGAAGTTAATATCATGAAAATGGCCTACCTGCCAAAAATAATCTATAGATTCAGTGCAATTCAAATAAAAAATAAAAAAAATTTAAAAAATCTTAAAATTAAGTTGGAAGCACAGATGGTCCCAGGCAGCCAAAACAATCCTAATCAAAAAGAATACTTCTGGAGGCATCACCATACCCAATTTAAACTTTTATATACTGCAGAGCTACAGTAATAAAAATAGCATGGTACTGGTACAGATAGAAGATCCAGGTATAAGTCCATGTAACTACAGCCACTTGGTTTTTGACAAAGAGTCCAAATAAACACTGCAGTAAAGATACCATTTTGAATAAATGGTGCTATGAAAACTGAATATCTGTGTGAAGAATGGAGCTAGACCCTTATCTCTGTCCCTAAACAAAAATCAACTCCAAATGGATCAAGGATGTCAATGTAAGACCTGAAACTCTCAAATGGTTTGAGGAATAATAAGGAGTACCCTTCCAGATATTGTCACAGGAAAGGACTTTCTCAACAGGATTCTGTTTGCCCAGGAAACAAGGCAAACAGTCAACAAATAGGATGTCATCAAACTACAAAGCTAATGTACAGCAAGTGAAACCAAGTCAAGAGAGGAGGAGAAAATCTTTGCCAGCTGTCTATCTGACAGAGGGTTAATATCATGAATATATCAAAGAACTTAAAACACTAAACTAAAAAAAAATGGACCATTTAATCAAAAAGTGGGCTATAGAGACTAGAGAGATGCTTAGTGGCTAAGGGTCTTGCCTACAAGGCCTAATGACCTGGGTTCAATTCCCCAGTACCACTTAAGTCAGATGCACAAGGTGGTGCATGCATCTGGAGTTCATTTACACTGGCTGGAGGCCCTGGTGCGACCATTCTCCCCTCTACCCTACTATCTTTCCTTTTCTCCCAAATAAATAAATAAATAAATAAAAGTAGGTTATAGAACTGTATAGTGTTCTCAAAAGAAGAAATACAAATGGTTTTCGTCAGAAAACACATATCAAGAAATGCTGGTGGGGATGTGGCAAAAGGGAACCCTTATTCACAGCTGGTGGGTATGAAAACTGGTGGTACATTGACTGTGGAAATAAGTTTGGAGGTTGCTCAAAGCTTCTTATGAAAAATGTCTTCTTAGGTCTGATGCTTATTATTATCATTATTATTAGAGAGAGATAATGAGGCAGAGAGAGAGAGAATGGGCACCCCATCTTATGCATCTGGATTACATGGACCTCTGGGAATTGAACTTGGATCCTTAGGCTTTGCAGGCAAGCACCTTAACCACTTAGCTATCTCTCCAGCTCATATTGCTCATTTTTAAATTGGGCTATGTGTTGGCTCTTTTTTTTAAGTTGTGAGTTTTTTTTTTTTAAGTTTGTTATGTATTCTGGATACCAGATGTGGGGTGAGATTTGTAAATGTTTTTTCATGTTCTCTACATTGTCGCTGAATTCGACTGATATTTCCTTAGCAGATGTTTTGTTTTGTTTTTGTTTCATCTGCTTTTGGAGTCATGAACAAAGCAATCTTGCCCTTTCCAGTGGCCTGAAGCATGCTTTTTTTTTCCTTCTAGCAGTTTCATAGTTCTAAGTCTTACATTTTGAGACTTTATTCCATTTTCAGTTGATTTTTTTTTTTTCTCAGATTGGTGAGAGATAGGTGTCTAGTTTCATTCATTTTTCTTTCTTCTTTTGTTTGTCCATGTCACTTAAGTTACCCAATTTAGTGGTGTAACAGTTATTCTTTTTTTTTTTTTTTTTATTCTGGATCTGGAGAGATGGTTCAGCTGTTAAGGCACTTGCAAAGCATAATGGACCAGGCTTGATTCCCCAGTGCACATATCAAGCCACATGCACTGTTTGCAGAGGCTAGAAGCCCTGGTGTACCCATTCTCTCTCTCTCTCTTTCTTTATGTGGGTGTCTACTTGCAAATAAATAAATAAATAAATAAATAAATATATTTTTAAAAAATTTGGTGAAGTTGGTACCATTGTCCCCACTTACATTTTAGACATCTGTAATTTATTTGAGTCTTCTCTTTATCTATCTAACTAACTTTTTAAATCTTGTTGATGTATTTTTTACTGTTTCACTTAATCCTACTTTCATTGTTATTATTTCTTCCCTTTTGCTCACTTTAGGTTTACTTTTTTTTTTCTGGTAGGAAAGTAGTTTATTTCAACTTGCTTGAAAAACAGAACACACTTTAAACACAGAAAAACACCGGCAATAAGCATGAATGCTCACATTTCCATTGCCAGGTTTAACAAGTGTTCCTATGTTTTCATACTCGGGTCTATTTTTTGTTAAGGAAATATAGCTTTAGAAGAAGAATTTAAATCTCTTTTCCATCTCAATTGATTCTTGTTGCCTTATTTTCCCTTCCACTGGAGTTATCCAGTACCATTTAGTGTGAATCCTTTCCATCTATGTATTTCTTGTTCTACTACAGAGCTATACATACAATAACAACCTGTGATACTGATTTGGGGACAGCAGGACTTCAAGTAAATGGAATCAGAGTGTAGGAATTATTCTAATACATTTTATACATTACTATTATTATGATTATGATTATTATTTTTTTCTTTTTTTCTTTATTAGTTTTGTATTCAGCAAATATAGTCAGTTTGGTACCATTATTAGTCTCATCTGTGACCTACCCCCTCCCCTTGGCCCCTCCTTGTTGAGGTATATGGGTCATGCATTGGGGATTAGCCCACAGTTATGGGTAAGATAAATGTCTCTGCATATCATGACCCAACATGTGGCTCTGACATTCTTTCCGCCCCCTCTTCCACAAAATTTCCCTGAGCCATGTTGGGTTCATTTTTGGTCTGCTTCAGTGATGAGGTGTTGGGGGCCTCTGAGGCTCTGGCTCTCTGATTTGGTAGGAGTTGATTTTTCTCTGTGTTGATCTCCTTCCCCCTTGTGCTGGTATCCGGTTCATCAGGAAAACAGCCCCCTTGCTTGTTTCTCCAATTTTTCTTAGTTTCAGCCGGGGCCCTTTTGAGGTATGATGGGGTGGCTCTCTCCTTAGGATCTACATCTATCTGAAAAAGAGAAGCAGATTCTCCAATGGAGAGTAAGTTAGCACCTAGAAGAATGGATAACTAAGATGTGGTATATCTACACAATGGAATTCTATACAGCAGTAAGAAAAAATGACACAATGAAATTTGAGGAAAAATGGTTGAACCTGGAACAGATCATTCTCAGTGAACTTACCCAATCACAGAAAAAAAATCGCCACATGGTCTCACTCATCTACAGCACCTAACCTGAATCTACCCAAGATACCTTACATACCCAGCAAGCATCTCCTGGACTAGACACTAGGATGGAAGGGGAGGGAGGGGAGGGAATCAAAGGGGTGGGAAACACCAATCTAGACCCAAACGACAATGGTACCATAATTTTCTACTTACTAAAAGACAGACCAAATGGCTGGTCCTTCACCAGGCCCTTACAGGGAACACTTGAACCACAAGACACTGGAGAGGGTAGGACCAAGACTAACCTTAATCTTCTACATCTTCCCTCCCTCCCTCCCCCTCCCCCCCCCTCTATCTTCTCTGTAACTCTTGTATATTAGTTATCTTTTTCCTCATTTTCTTAGTGGGCACTGACCTGTAACTCGCAGAACCAGCATGGGGCTATCATCCACAATGAGCTTTTGATCAGAGAGACCTACAAGGTTTCCTAAAAGACAGACAGATTTCTGTCAGAGTACTTGATGACTCACCAAAGGCCAGTGGTAAGACCCTACTGCTGAAGACACCTTATGTGGTTGACATGCAAAATAGAATGGCATGGCTGGAAGTTGAAAGAGAGTCAGTCCCCAGACAGTCAGTGCGTCTAGTGCCAGAAGGTGCTACATGGGCGACTGGGGGAAAATGACCAGTATCTGTCCAAGCAACGCATGGTCTAACCTACTTAGCAGCAAATAACTTGTTTTGATGCCCACACAGTGCAGTAGTGGCACACAGCCATGGTGGGGAACCAACTGCTCTCAATTTGGCTAACTGATCCCCTCAGTGGTATGGGACCCATAGCTGGAGCTGGGAAACAAGTCAGAACCATATTCAAACATAAGCCCACTCTCCAATATCAAGCTACCATCAATTGTGGGCTACAAGAGGGCCTACACCTATTAAATTCTCTATAAAAAAAAAAGTAAGGGTTATCTCATTTGTCCTGGTGCTAACTTACTCTCCGTTGGAGAATCTACTTTTCTTATTTTTAGTTCTTTCACTTATAAAAATATATTGTTGATTTGAAATCTCCCTCCCTCCCTCCTTCCCTCCTTTCCTTTTTTTTCCCCTTGGTTGCTCCAGGGCCTCTTGCTACTGCAAACTCCAGACACATGCATACTCCACTTTGTGCATCTGGCTTTATGTGGGTACTGTAGAATCAAACTGAGGCTGTCAGGCTTTGCAAGTCAGTGCTTTTAGCCTCTGAGTCATCTCCCCAGCCCCATGAAATCTTTGTTTCCTAGTGTAAATTATGTATAGTGTAAATTTCTCCCTTGGCACTGCTTTTATTGAGTTACAAAGTTACATTTTTATTTTTTTTAATGAATTAGTTTATTAAATAAAATAACAACTGTAGAGTTATAAAGGAACTTTTTTAAAGCATAGTAGTCTCTTATGTTATAGTAAATAGTCAGTGAAGTTATAAGCTATTGTTTCGATGACATTCTTTTACAACTGCACATGACATCTGTAGTTTTTCATATGGATTTGAATTATCAGCTAATATGCTGTCATTTTATCCAGTTGGAGACCCTTAGGTGTTTTTTTTTTAAAAAATATTTTTATTTATTTATTTATTTATTTATTTGAGAGAGAGAGAGATAAAGAGGCAGACAGGGAGAGACAGAATGGGCATGCCAGGGCCTCTAGCCACTGCAAATGAACTCAAGACACATGCGCCACCTTGTGCATATGGCTGATGTGGGTAATGGGGAATAGAACCTGGATCCTTAGGCTTTGCTAGCCAAGAGCCTTAACTGCTGAGCCATCCCCCCAGCCCTTAAGTCTTTCTTGTTGCATAGGTCTGGTGGCTACCCACTTCTTCAGCTTTTGTTTACGTAGAATTTTTTCTCACTTACTTTTGAAGAACTATTTTTGTCAGATACAAAATTTTGGATTGCAGTTTAAATTTATCTGCCCACTGCCTTATGGCTTCCAAAGTTTTTGATGAGGAATTTGCTTATAATCTAAATGAATATCACTTCAAAGTCACAAATTGCTTCTCCTTAGCTGCTTTCAAGATTATTCTTTTGGATTTGGTTTTCAGAAGTTTAATTACTTGTTCCAGTGGATGTCTTTTTAGTTGATCTTACTATATGGTTTATTAAACCTCTTGCATATTTACGTTCTTATCTTTTTGCAACTTTTGAATTTTTCAGTCTTTATTTCTTCAAATATTTCCTCTAATCTTCTCTCACTCTTCTGGGAGTCTCTTTATATGCCGGGCTTCTTGATCGTGTCTTTAATTTCTTTAGTTCTGCTTATTTTTTATTCAGTGTGTTTATCTTTGTTCTTCAGAGCTTGTAATTACTACTTCAAGTTTGCTGGCTCTTTCTTCAGCCTTTTCAACTTGCTTTTGACTCCCTCTAGTAAAATTTTGATTTCAATTACTGTATTTTCAACACTGAAATTTCTATTAATTTCTGTTGCATTTTCTTTGTTTATTCATATTTCTCTTTTCTTAACTTTTCATGCATCTTCTTTGGAGTCTTTGTATATCTTTAAGACAATTGCTTAATGTCTTGTCTGGTAGGGTTACCAACAGTTGTTTTTTTTTTTTCTAGGACAATTTCTAGTGGTTTTGTGTGAATGGCCATATTTTCCTGTTTCTTTGTATGCCTTAATTTTTTTTCTTAAAAACTGGGCCTTTGAATAATAATGTCTTAACTGTACAAATCCAGACTCTCCTTTTTCTCCAGGCATTGCTGTTGTCATTTTAAAATTATTATTGTTTTGTCATTTAGTTCTACTTAAGATTAGCGTATGTGTGTATAACCATGGGGGTGGGGTACATGTGCTATGGCACGCATGTGGGGGTCAGAGAACAACTTTTGGGTTCATCCTCGCATTCTGCCTGCCCTAGTCAAAGCTCTATGTTGTTGTTCACTGCTCCTTTGGCCAGGCTAGCTAGTCTGTGAGCTTCTGGAAAATTCTCCTTTCCCCGCCTCCCATCTTGCTGCACGTGGGCTGGAATTATAGAACTCCCCCTGCCAAGGATCAACTTGAGATATAACTTTTCAGATTTTCTTTGAACCTGTGGAGGGTCACTTTCTAATGTTTCCCAAGCATACACCTACCTGTTGTTTTAACTTGTTTTTTTTCATTTTTGTTTCATTTTTGAGATGGAATCTTACAATATATTCCAGGTTGGCCTCTGATTCACAATTATCGTCACATAATCTCATCCTTCTGAGTACTGGGGATTTAGGTACATCATCACCACACTTGGCTCCACATCTGCTTTTTAATGTCCTGCTCCTTAATATCAAACTCCTCAGTGTAGGAAGCAGTGACAGGGTGGACACTGAGGGGAGTGGTTGCAGTGGAGTGGTGTGTAGAGGCTGTGGGAATGCAAGAACAGTAGCTACCATTTTCTTTGTCTGAGATCAGAGTTAGCGGTCAGAGCACCGTGGCCGTGGTTGGCTTACAGAGTGCTGCTACCCACTCGGCTTCCAGTGTGTGCAAGACCCTCTTAATAGTGTGCAACAGTACTTGCCTGGAGACTGGGAATGCTACTGTGGGGAGATGAAATTAGCCACTATTTATAATCTCAGCTTTCTCCTGGAAGCCGGAAGCCTTAACTAGACTCCAGATTTCCAAAGAGTGCTCTCTCACAGATCCTGTCTCCCCGTGTTGTTCAGGTGGGAGACAGACTTGTGCTTTCCACTCCTAATTTCCCAAAGCCCTCTGCGTTAGTGTTGAGCTGTCCTAACGACAGAAAGGTTTTCTCATTTATTGACATTTTCTTTTGGATTTTTCTTTTCCAAGAGTTTCTTTCTTCATGTAGTTTTGGCACATTTCTTTATTCCTTCATACTTACTCTTTTTTTTTTTTCTGTAAATGTGGGTGGTTTTTTTTTTTTTTTTTCTTTTTTGTTTCCTAGCTGGTTATTGTTTCTGAAAACTATATATTTTTATTTTATATCATGGCAACTATCTGAATTATGTGAGTAAATTATGCCTTTCATCTACAAGTGGAGATAATTTTTACTCCTTTACCAATTATTACACACTAGCAGATGCATGCAATATAACATCAAAGAGGAATGGACTGTGGACTTCCTTACTTTAATCCTGATCTAAGTGTGAACGTCTCTGCTGTTTTCTCATTGATTAAGACTTACCTGTTAGATTGAAGAATGTGGTTTATTATTTAAGAAAGTATCAATTTTGATATGTTTTAGGTTATAATTTTGAAAATAGTCAAATATTTTTCAACATTTTTAGAGATAAATTAGAGCTTTTCCGCCTGGATTTATTTAAATAATATATTGATGAATTTTCTAATATTGAACTAACCTTAACCTCTAGAAAGACCCAACTCTTGCCCTAAACTTCTCTTCTTTCCATGTTTTGTGGAAAGTGATAGAGTGCTGGTTGGTCCCTCCCTCTGTTCTGTCCCTTGCTTCCTCCTTCCCTCCCATCAGACTTAGACATCAGTGTTATCCTTACAAAGAGGATTATATTTACTTGGTGTCAGCACTCTGGAACAAATTATGGTACAGTGGGGATTATCTGTGTTTTGAAGATTTAGTCATTTTCTGTGAAACCATCTAAATTAGTACCCTTTTCTGCTGGTTCTCTGATAACCTTATATTTTGCTTCTAGAGAAATTAACTTGTTTAAACTCTTATGTCTGTGTGACTGATTTTGATAATCTGTTTTTGTAAGAAATTTTCATTCTTTTTTTGTGTATAATTTCAGGTTGCTCAGATATCTGTTAAAGTTTGCTTTTGAATTTATTCTGTTTCATTTCAGTGTTCATTTTCACTGTATTTCTTTTGTTTTCTACCCTCTCTCTCTCTACTGATTTATTTTTGAGGCATATTGTCCCCACATAGCACATAGGCCTAGAATTCATAATTCATCTGTCTCAGCCTCTAAAGTGCTGGAATATAGGCCTATATTTCTTCCTTCTTAAAAATTTTTATTTATTTATTTATTTATTTATTTATTTATTTATTTATTTGAGAAGGAGACAGAATGGGCACACCAGGGCCTCCAGCCACTGCTTACTGACCCCAGATGCATGCACCCCTTCATGCATCTGGATTATGTGGGTCCTGGGGAATTTGAACCAGCATCCTTAGGCTTTGCAGGCAAATGCCTGAACCTCTAAGCCATTTCACCAGCCCTCAAATAACCATTTTAACTATCCTAAAAGCTCATTATTCAGTATATTTTTAAATTAGGATTTTCATTTATTATTTAGATCTAGTTTCTGATTTTACATATCATTAATTTTTGATATTATCTTCCTATTTTTCCATTAAAGCATTTTTTAGTTTTTTTTATCTGTTTATATAAAAATTGACCCACTTAAGTAATGTAAGGCTTGATAAATTTTAGTAATTGTGTATGAGTATATAACCCATCACTACAATAAAAATATAGCATAGTTTTCTCACCCTAAAAGGTTTCATATCTCTTTGTGGTTGGCTGTCTTCATTCCCTATCTCAGACAAGTGCTAGTTTATCTGTACCATTGGTGTATGTATCAGTAATTCATTCCTTCTTTTATTGCTGGTTAGCGTTCCATTGCATGAATAGTATGATTTGTTGTATATGTTTAGTTTTATAATATAGAATGCTATTGTTTTCTCAAATTGTTGACCATTTTCCACGCCTAGTAGCCATACATGAAAGTTCAGTGTGATGCACTCACTACTGACATTTGTTCTTATTAGTCATTTTAGCTTAGTCAGGCTAGTGGTTGTGTATTAATATATTGCTGTTTTCTGATTTTTCTCTTGAGTAGTAATGCTTCATGTGCTTACACGTTACTTTATTTTTGGTAAGTTTCTATGATTTTGCCCTGTCTATTTTATATTGGAGAATTATCTTCTTACTAATGTGTTTTTTATATGTTCTGAATATAAGCCTTTTGTTGGAGAACTTGAGTAGTTTATACTTCTTATTTTCCTTTGCATGTTACAAAGATATCTCATATTTTGTTCTAAAAGATTTATGCTTTAGTTTTTACATGATATAAAGTAATAATACACACATACACATATATGTTTTGTTTTGTTTTGTTTTTGAGGTAGGTTCTCACTCTAGCTTAGGCTGATGTGGAATTCACTATGTAGTCTCAGGGTAGTCAAACTCACGGCGATCCTCCTACCTCTGCCTCCTGAGTGCTGGGATTAAAGGCCTGTGCCACCACACCCGGCCCTAATACATATATTTTAATTTTCATGTATAATCAGTTTTGCAGCACCAGGTTTTAGAGTCTTTGACAATTTCATATATGTGTATGTATGTGTGTGTGTGTGTGTGTGTGTGTGTGTGTGTGACATATTTTGGTCATGTTTACCCTCTATTTCTTTCTCATTCATTCCCATTCCTGATGATTCCTTTCTTCTTTCTAGCTAGTCCTTCTACTTTCATGCCTTTTTTTTGGGGGGGGGGAACAGCATAACAATGCTATCTTTTTCCTTGAATTATCTTGATGTGTTTGTTAAAATTACATAACATAAAGTATGGATCTGTTCTGGGTTCTGTTCTACCCCATTACTCTGTGTGCCTTATTCTTTCACTAATATCAGTCACATTATTATTGCTATTATTTTATTTATTTATTTTTATTTTTTGAGGTAGGGTGTGACTCTAGCCCAGGCTGACCTCTTATTTACTATGTAGTCTCAGGCTGGCCTTGAACTCACAGCAATCCTCCTACCCTCCTGAGTGCTAGAATTAAAAATATGTGCCACCACACCTGGTCTGTCAGTCACACTATCTCGGTTATTATAGCTTTACAGTACGTTTGATTCAAACAGTGTAGATCTTCTATATTGTTCTTTTCTTTCACAGTTCTTTTGGCTCTTGTAGGTCCTTTCTTTCCTCATATAAATTTCAAGATCAAAGTCTCCCATTATCACCGTGTTTCTCTCAATGATTCTTTGTGTTTTTTATAGTTTTACCTCATAAAGGTGATTACTGTATTATTTGCAATATACATAACCATAACTGTTATATCTTGATTGTGAGCTTTGCCTTTTAACATAATTACAAAGCGCTTTTCATTTTGTTCATTTTTGGTCTTTTTTGGGTGTGTGTATGATGTATGTGTGCATGTTCATGTGTGATTGCTGTGCTCACATGACATGGCATGGGTGCTGGAGGTCACAGGACAACTTTCGGTGTCAGTCCTCGCCATTCGTCTTGTTTGAGGCGGGCCTTCTTGTCCTCTGCTGAGTTCGCCAGGCTCGCTGGCCTTGCAAGCTTCCACGAGGTTTTCCTGTCTCTGCCTCTCTTCTTGCCATAAGCACACTGGGATTACAGATGCCTTCAACTACAGCATCCAGCTTTTACATGAGTTCTGGGGATCTGAACTGAGATAGTCATGCTTACACAGCAAACACTATCCACTGAGCTATCTTCCCAGGCCCTAAATTCTTTTGTAGTTGAATTCTCCATTATTTGATATAATTGCTATTGCTGTTTTCTTAGTTTCCATTTGCCTATCATGTCTTTGTGTGGTTTTTGGTTGTCGTTTTTCTCTCTCTCTCTCTCTCTTTTTTTTTAACATCATATTGTGTTTTCCATGTACAATATAATCACTTAGTGGCCTTGCTTTCTGAGCAAAATGGAAGATATTTTCATGTTAATGGCTGAGTTAAGTCCATCCACATAGAGTGACTTGCAGGCAGAAGCATGAGAGATAACTGGCTAGAATTTTCGTTTTTTGTTTTGAGGTTTGGGTATTTTCTGTCTTCCATTTATGCTAAGGGTGTGGCTTTGTGTGACTTTGTTCTTGCTTTTCTGAACGATTTTTGCAGGATATATTGATGATATAGTTCTGGAACATCTGCCACTCAGTGCCTCTAAGTTCCCTATATCTGCTGTTTAGGTTTTAAATTTTTTTGTTTGTTTGTTTATTTATTTGAGAGTGACAGAGAGAAGGAGGGAGAGAGAGAGACAGAGAGAGAGAGAGAGAGAATGGGCATGCCAGAGCTTCCAGCCTCTGTAAACGAACTCCAGATGCGTGCGCCCCCTTGTGCATCTGGCTAACGTGGGTCCTGGGGAATTGAGCCTCGAACCGGGGTCCTTAGGCTTCACAGGCAAGCGCTTAACCGCTAAGCCATCTCTCCAGCCCAGGTTTTAAATTTTTAAAATTTAGTGACTTTGCTAATAATCCAGATTACACTGAGTGACTTAAAATCATATTCATTCAGAGGTAGTTCTTTGAGACAAACTTCTTGATTACTGATTACCCATGTTAGGCTTTATGAAGTCATAAACTGCTAGCAACTAGTTCTGAAATCATGAGTCTGTAAAGGATTTTGAGAGCCAGTCTTGTCTGTCTTTTTGCTGTTTGGTAGGTTTATTATTACCTATTCAGGACAAGTAGTTTTTTTTAATCTAACCCTCTCCAGGAACCCCAATCTGTTATTTTGTCATATTTTACTCCTACAATTTGGCCACTTATAATGTTTTCTGTTAAGATTTAAGCCTTCTCTTGCACTGATTTTTTTGTTGCCATAGTGATGAAATGTTCAGCAGTCTGTCATTATTTAAAGACAATTATGAACTTGACCCTTAGTTTTTTCTTTTCCTATTGGGCTTACAAAATATAAAGTATCTTTTGTTTCTTTAATGTAACTTACTTTCTATTCCACATCACTGTGGGAATTATTCTTTTCAGTTTCTCCAGGTCATTTGTAGTTGTAATTGACCCTGTACTTATTTTAAAGTAAGGACAGCATAACCAATATTAAGTTCAATAGAAGGTATACTTGACAAGATCAACATGAAATTGTTTTCTTTGGAATGTTCTACAATTGTAATGTCACTCTTGATTTGATTATAAATCCACTTATATCAACCAGGTCTATTTTTGTCACCCTCTAAAATAATAATAATTGCAGCATCTCCCATTTCATGTTTGTGATAGATCAGAGACTATCTGCAACAGAGGTCTTGGCAAGGAAATGAAAACTACAGGTCATAAATCAAAAGGCATCCATTGCTGGGCGTGGTGACACACGCCTTTAATCTCAGCACTCTGGAGGTCAAGGTAGCAGGATCCTCATGAGTTCGAGGTCAGCCTGAGTCTGCATAGTGAATACCAGGTCAGCCTGGGCTAGAGCGAGACCCTACCTTGGGGGGAAAAAGAAAGAAGAAGATATCCATTTATATTTATTTGAAATAACACTAATGAGCTAATCTGATAGATATTAATATCTACTTTGGGGTGCTTTAACTTTTTAATTATATAGTAGGGTTTTATTTCCTCTGTGTTCTATACCTTACCATCAGTCTTTTTGACTGTATATTCATATCGTTGGGCTGTTCAGCACTTGCCTTATAGGTTATTGTGTCTTCCCTTAAGCATTCTCCACTTCGTCCTTCTTCATCCCATACACCTAGCCACAGCCTGGGCCATGTTATCTCCCAGAACCGTTCACTCACTTCAAAGAAATAGTGGCCTTAGCCACTTCATGCTCACTGAAACTGGTAGTCCTCGTGCATTTCTTTTCCTTCCAGTCTATTAACCTGGCTCCCTTGTCACCTTTCAGCTTAGAAACCACTTCCTGGTCAACTGTGTTCACTTGTACATGGACATGAGTTTGTTCTCCCTGCTACCCTAGATTTTGTACATCTTTATTCCAGCTTATTCTCGCCTCCTGTTCTTGTAACAGTAAAATAAAATTCTAACGCCTTTGTTTCCAAAATAAGAATACTGTTAATTAGGTGTCCTCTGCGTCCTTGCTTCAGTTATACTCTTCATCAGTAGTGTGTATTCAGTTTGTTTGTGTGCAATTCTTTTTTGCCTTCAGGGCCCAGTTCAAATTTTATCTCCTTTCCATAGCCTTTCTAGTCCCCTAAAAAAAAAAAAATCCTAGATTAATTTTAGATTCTAACTAAATATTGCTTCAATAAATTGAACTAGAGAGGAGCCTGTGCTGTATATCATTTCCTGTAATCTACCATCATGGTGTTCATATTCCCTTCATGTCTCATTGATACTAAAATACTCTTTACCATTGGTTTCTTTGCCTTCAGCTTTTGAGTGGGGAACTTGTTATTTCTGTTAATATTTATGTAACTGGCTTAGAAAGTATTTCAGCCTTCGCTTTAGGGGTCTTACTTCTTTAACCACTGAAATATTTTTATTTGTTTATTTGCAACGAGATCCCAAGAGAGAGAAAGAGAGAGTGGATAGGCATACCAGCGTCTCTTGCCACTGCAGATGAACTCTAGATGCATGCATCACTTTGTGCACCTGGCTTTACTGGGTATTGGGGAATCAAACCTGGGACACCAGGTTTTGCAAGCAAGTGCCTTTAACCGTTAAGCCAGTACCTCAGCCTGGAGGTCTTATTTCTTATTGATTGACCAAGTATGTACAAATGCTTGACCAGAGCAAGGATATTCTTTGAGCCTAAGCTTTCTAATTCTGGCCCTAAAGTACCAGAATGTTCTGAACTCTCAGGAGTCTATCATCATGATTTTGTAGAACGATTTCTTTATTAAATTAATAAGTGAAAAGCTCCTAGTTAAACATATCCATAAGCATTGAATGGGAGAAATGATGCATAAACAGTTAAGTACTGCTATGGCTGGAATTATGTGATTGCTTGACTGGTATTGAAGAACAGAGCAAAAACAGGACTGGCTCTTTGCCTTTGGAGCCAGTGTTTCTGACGCTTATGGGAACATGTGAGAAACTATGAGATCATTTCAGCTTCTTCAGTGTTAGGTTCTGGGGTAATCTTGCACTTAAAATGTCAAGTTCAGGGGGCTGGAGAGATGGCTTAGCTGTTTAGGTGTCTGTCTGCAAAGCCAAAGAAATCGGTTTGATTCTCCAGGACTCACGTAAGGCAGATGCAAAAAGGGGTGAAAGCATCTGGAGTTCGTTTGCAGTGGCTGGAGGTCCCGGCATGCCCATTCTCTCTCTCTCTCTCAAATAAATAAAAATAAATAAAACATATATTTTTTAAAATGTCAAGTTCAGGATTTATGTTGGTTCGTTGAATCTCTGAATAAGTGTTTATTGAATCTTACTGTATTTAAAGTACAACCCTCAGCACTTGAGAGTGTTATGACCCCAGTGAGCACATTCTGACCAGGTAGCTAAGATTGCTAATAATGCTAAACTACAAACAGCATGTGCCAGTTGATTTGTACTTGAGGTAAATGTTTAAAAAGGAAGAGGTTATGGGCACCGCCCTGAGACTCATATGGTCACTAGAGAGGGTCTGTAATTTAAAACTGAAGCTGAGCATGTGTCATTGCTTTTGAAGAGAACGGCATTCATATTCTTACTGTTCATTTAGCTCAGGCATGAAAAACTGGTAAGGTATTCTGTAGAATACAGTATTGTGCTCTGTGTTGGTTAATTTTCTTTTAAAATTGAGGCTTTATAAAGTGAAAGCACAGTAGCAGTTTGACAATATTTTATAAACTGTAGAGTTTGTGAGTTGTATAGGTGGGAAGTGGCTTCTCCTAACCCGAACTGCTCTTGCCTTGATGTATTCTGTACTTCCCACTGAAGACGAGTTACTCCCACTGCTCCCTAAGCTTATTAGAATCTTTGCCAGATCTTATCTCCATGTACTATGCTCTAGCACCCCTGAGCAGAATTGACATCCTCTCTCTGATCACAATTTCCTGTTGCAAATGAAGTGTATGTGACACACTACTCCATGTGTAAATAGTTACACTTATGTCCATCACTGTGTGTGTGTGTAGTCTAGTGCCTGGCGTCAAACATCCAGTAGAATGACTGTCGCTGGAACAAATGAACTCTTTTGTTTGCTTGTGCATTCTAGGTTGAAACTTCAGCAACAGATACTAAATACTGAAAATGCAGAGAAAGAAAAAATAGAAAATTCTGAACTGAAACAGGTATAATTCTTGTAAACATTTTGCTTTTATTTGAGTGTTTCTTTTAATCTGTGTTTTGGATAATTATTGGAATTTTTATGTCAATATTCTATAATCTGATAATTGATGGATGGATGAGGCTGATATGTAGATAGTATTTCAACTTCTTTCATTTAGTAAACTTGTTTTGCTTTTGCCATTTATCTTAACATACTGATTGATATGCTGTGGCCCCTGCCATCTTTAAAAAAACATAATTAAAAATAAAAAAAGAAAAAAAAAGAAAATGTAAGGACATAAAATACTTCATGTTATTCAAAGTACATTATTTGATATACATCCATAAGTAATATATAAAGAATCCTAATATAAAAAAACATAATTAACAATTTCTGATAGTCTGAATTTAAAAGTTGATTGGAAATATTATTCAGGTTTTGTTACTTGAGTAATTGGCTTATATCTGTATTCTGTAAAGCGTTTCTTTTTGCTATGTCTGTATAAAATCTTAAGTTGTATTTATGGGTAAAAATTTGTACTTTACTAAAGGAAAACTATATATTTGGGCAAAATGTAGAAGAGTATTTGTTTTTGAATTCTGTTTTCTGTTTTGGTTAAAGTGTTCTTCCCTTATAGATTACTAGTGAGGATTTCATTTTTAGGATTTATGCTTACTGTTGCGGTCAGGCTCACATTGCTGGTAGAAATCACCCAACCAAGAGCAGCTTGTGAGGGAAAAAGAGGTTTATTTTGGCTTACAGACTCGAGGGAGAAGTTCTGTGATGGCAGGGAAAATGATGGCATGAGCAGTGGGTGGACATCACCCTCTGGCCAACATCTGGTGGGCAACAAGGAGAATGTGCCAAACACTGGCAAGGGGACACTGGCTATAACACCATAAACCTGCCCCCAACAATACACTGCCCAGGAGGCGATAATTCCCACATCTCCATCAGCTGAGAACCTAGTATTCAGAACACCTAAGTTTATGGGGGACACCTGAATCCAACCACCTCACTTACATGTTAGCTGGTACTGCTTTGCATATGTAGCTGTGGAACCTTAACTAAGAGGGCATGGTTGTTGATGCTCTAAGACACATTACTGTGTGTTGTTGGCATTAGAGTTTCTGCTCTTATGATACAGAGAGATATTAACCTCTACGAAGGCTGCTTATTCAGGAATTTAATTTTGATTTTAGATTTAATACTTGTCACTCCAGTTTTGTAAAAAATGAGTAGTTCTACATGAAGAACTTCTTTCTGAAGTAGAAATTGGAGACATACCATTTTATTCTATTTTGCTAACCATTTATCTATGGGTATTCATACCTTGTTTGGTTTTGACCATGAGAAAACAGTAACGTTATTTCCCACTTATTTAATTTATTACATCAAGAATCTTGTTTTTTTCCAGGTGTCGGTGGTGCACACATGCAATTCCAACACTTGGGAGGCTGAAGCAGGGAGGTCATGAGTTTGAGGACAGCCTGGTCCTAGTGAGATGCTGGTTTTTTAGCATTTGAATCTTACGACATTTTGGGGAGCAGGGGTAGATCAAACCCAGGCCCCTTATACACTAATTAGACAAGTGCTCTGTCACTGAGCTACATCTAGGCTTGTGGTGGGTTCTTTTGATCCCTGTCTCAATTCTATTTACTCTAAAATGTCTATCAGAGAATGGCTAAGGAGAGGTAGAAGAAGTGAAGGAAAATATGGACTTTTATTCTTATTAGTTGACAAAATGGCTTATGGGGGTGTAGATATAGCTGTCTCAGGGACGACTACTTAGATATACCTTGAAAGCCTGTCATCCTATAACTACCCACTTACAAGAAAAAGAATTACCAGATGAAAAGTACATTGGGGATGGAGTAAGGCTATGAGTGACAGATGAGGTTTGGTGAATGGTGCTACAGGCGAAGGTATCACTAGTATTCATTATATTTCTCAGAGTATCTTTTTTTTTTTTTCTTCCAACACTGGGCATTCAGAATGCTTGAAAACCTTTCAAAAACAAAATGAGAGTGCCTCTAATCATATTTGTAACCAATAATTCCTGACTGCTCAGAGAGCACATCTCTGGTACGGTGGCTGATCTTAGGTGTATCTGGGGAAAACTGGCTCCTTCAGCTGTTTTCCCAAAGTGACTTTCTTTGTAAAATCCATTCTTTCCTAGAAGTATAAGGAAATACTTGAGTGATAGGAGCCTAAATCTAATTGTTGGCATCTTTTCTCATCCCCTTGCTGTTTTCTTGATATCCTCCCCACGCTTAAAACCTCCTCTGCTGTGTGTATTTGTGGAAGAGAGGAATCTGCATGGGAGGAATGTTATGTATGGCATGGCATGGAAGTCTCTGGTTATCGTAAGGCGTGATCCAAACTGCTTCCCTTCAGCATTTCATTCAGAGGACATCCTGGAGGGAGCCATCAGCTGTGTGGTAGTTTGAATGTGTCCCCCAGAGACTCGGCTGTTTTATTAAAGCCGTAACTTGGGTCTCCAGTCTCCCGGCAGGAGGAGGGGTCACTGGGGTGGATCTGAACTCCAGCTCAGAGGTGTGCAGAGAGGTCTGAGCTCGGGGTTCCGCTTGCTGCAGGTCTGTGCTGCTGCTTTGGGGTTTTGCTGGCGCTTTGATTGTTTCTCTCTGCTTGGATGTATGGAAGCAGCTTCTGCCATTTGACCGAACTTCTTCTGGATCTGTAAGCTTGAAATCAATCCCATCCTCCCGTGAGCTGTGCCTCGTTTGGCTGTTCATCGCAGCAGCGCGGAACTGAACCAGTCTAAGCTGGGAGGGGCATTTCGCGTGTGCTGGTTTTCACACATCTTGCTGCATGTACCAGTGCTTTTATGTTTCTTTTTTCTTTTCAGCAAATTAATCATTTGCAGATCAAAGTGACCTCACTGACACAGTCAGAGAATGACTTGCTAAATTCAAACCAAATGATGAAGGACATGGTGGAGACATTAAAACAAGAATGCCGGAATTTAAGAAGCCAAGCCGAAAAAGTGCAACTAGAAGTTGAAAAGTAGAGTTTGCTCTTTTTATGTACAAACTGTTTTTTTCCTTTCTGTCATACAAGGCATTGCTATTTCATTGATATTGCCAATATTGATTGTGTTTGTGTTTTGTTACAAATACCCTTAGATAGTATATAGTGGCCTTTAAACAAAATACTTCTGGTTTCCAGAAAATGAATACTTTGAACTCTTGAATTATATTTATTTTTAGAAATTTAGACACTGGAGAGGGCCTTTAAAAATTCTGCCTGAACATGATATTCTGAAAGCTCAAACAAAAATTATTTATTCATTGAGCAAGCCAGAGCATTCTCTCACAAATCAACTTCTGAATACTAAAGAGCAGAATGATGGGTTTGTGGGGTTTCTGTCTGGTGTGTGTTTGTGGGGACCGGGTGTGTGCACACACTCATACACACAAACATCATACAATTAGCATCTTAGATGTTTCTTTTGAAAATGTAAGTATTTATTTGTATTCTTTAGGCCTTGAAGTTTATTAGTAGTAGAGAGTATAGTAAGCTGCCATGGAAACCCATGTTGGTTATGTCCGAGATTTAATATTCTCTAGAAATTTTATTTAGCTATAGTAGAATAGGGCTGGGGATATAGTTCAGTAGAAAAGTGTCTGGCTAGCATTCATGAGGCCCTGGAATTGATCCCCAGTATCATCAGTAAAGAAAGTGAATAACTGCATATGGCAGGATATTGTGCTGGTTTGTATTTGTTCTGTCTTTATAACATGTTGCTATTAGAAGTTTACATTTTTCCTTCCAAAACTGTTTTCAAATCATTCTTAACTGCACAAAGCTTTTTATATGAAGTTTTTCTGTTATGCTTATATTTTAAGGGTTGTCCATGTTTTATATATGGGGTTAAATTTTAGGAAAAGGAAGTAAGATGTATCTTCAGAATGTATTGTGACATTCCAGAGTATCTAACTTATTTTCCTTTTATTTTAATAAAGAAGAGATTTGTATCTTGTAATCCTCGGGTGTTTAATTGAAATGAGCTAAAGAAATCTAATGATTTGCGATATAGCTAACACAGAGAAGTAACTCAGCAGTAACATGCTTGCCTAGAACATGTGAAGCCCAAAGTTCAGCCACCAGTACCAAAGCCAAAACAAAACTGGACATGGATGTCAGTAGGATATATTTTTGTCCCAGCTGATGTGCATAAAAGCTGTGTGACCAAATGGACCAGTGATCTAACATAACAGGATTTGTTGTTATTATTGTACTGGCCATAGTAAGGATATCAAAAAATCAGGTAGAGTAACTTTAAAATTATGTTATTGTGATACACCTGAAAGTACCATTTATATGAAGTTCACTGTAATCAGAACACTGTGTTTTAAGACTTGGTGCCAACCAGGCTTGATTTTTAAAAATTCATTTATTTATTTATTTACTTGATTTTTCTAGGCAGTGTCTTGCTCTAGATCATAGTGACCTGAAATTTACAACGTAGTCTCAGGGTGGCCTGGAACTCAGGACAATCCTCCTACCTCTGCCTCCCAAGTACTGGGATTAAATGCGTGTGCCACCATGCCTGGGTTGATTTTTTTTTTTTCTTAACCAGCTTTATTCACAATTTTCATAGCTTGATGGCTGCCATATTTTGGGTTTGGTTAACAAGTGTTTTTATTGCTAACAACTACCTGTGAGTCTTTATGCAAGTTGATTAAATGTTGTAAGCCTTGATTTCTTCATCTATAAAAAACACATCAGAAGTCTGCCTAACTATGAGGGATTTTGTGATAATATAGTACATATATTATTCTAAGTCTGTGCTCATTTCATAAAACTTGCTCTGTAATGGTACTTTGAGCAAATATGTGGCCATATAAGAGCAGCTACATTTGGAAAAGTCATGATGTGGTCAGTTTGCGTATAGTTGTGATGGTAAACTTGGGTCTTTAGGATTTTGATTAACACCCCTGTTTTGGATATACATTCTCTGACAGGACCTTGGAAGAAAAACAGATACAGTGGCTGGAAGAAAAGCACAAGCTTCATGAGCGTATCACAGACAGAGAAGAAAAGTATAATCAAGCCAAAGAGAAACTGCAGCGAGCTGCAACTGCTCAGAAAAAGGCAAGCGGTACCTGCTAAAATGATCTCTTTAGGGTAAAGATAAACGTATAGTTGAAGCTGAGACCTTAGTGACATATTTCATTTGATATTTAAACATCACATTCTTGTTATCGACCTTCTATCTAACAGGCACTTTTCTGAATTTTTTTTTTTAGAACTGATACAAATTTTCTCAGAGGTGGTATTTTTCTGAATGATAAGGTTTCCAGGCCAACTTGTACAAATCTGAATCATTCTTCACTTAAGTTATAGTATGATTAGATCTTTTTCAACTATACCTACAATACCTGTAATATTGATTTTCTGGTTAAAGTCCTTTTTATTGTGTTGGAGATGTAGCTCCGTGGTTAATGTACTTGCCTTGCATGTGCAAGGCCTTGCTTTCAATACTTAGTACTGCATAAAATGAAATGAATGAAATAAATAAAACAGTGCCCCAGCAGTAGAATCTAGGACTTTCCCCTGGTTTCTGAAAGAGACAGGATAGTTCCTCTCTTGATTCTTTTTCAAGTTTTCCCTTTTGTAGGCGTAGTTTTTTCTACTTTTGTTTTCTTGGAAGTAATCCAGAACATGAAACTATTTAGCCAGATGACTCATCTCAGGCAGTAGTTTATAACTTTTTTTGCTAGTTTAACAAACTAGAGGAATGTAGTGGGTTGTGACTCACTGGACAGTGATTTTTAACTCAACAGAATTAGAGTATGGGGAGGGACATGGTTGTATGTATATGTTTGAAATATCTCTATTTGTTAAGTTCCCTTTGTAGAGGCATTGTTTGTGAGAAAGAAAAATTTGAATGAAAGAAATGTGCTCCTAATGTAGGTATCAGTATCTTAATATCTGTATATTGATTGGATATACAGTTTATAACCATTCACGTATTCTGAATTTGGAAGTGAAATGGATGGGTTCTTAGCCATCACTTTATATTGTTGGACATACCTGGCAAATGTGAGTGACAGTTGGAGTGAAAACATGAGTTGTTTAAATGTCATCACTTTCCTATTTTTCTGGCTTCTGAATATTACTTTCCTCTTTTCATAATTCTAAAACTAGTACAGGATTGGGATTAGAAAAACTGCATTGACTATATGAGAATCCCGGTATTGTAGGCCCATATTGAAGCACATTTATTTTTTCTTATATGACATGGTCCTCCTTTCTGTCCTGAAAGTGTGAGTGTTGATGGGGTTGGAGTGTGAAGTGTTTATGGCCTCACAATCCTGCTGTGCGTTTGAAGCCTAGAAGCATGTGAAGCTAGAAATCAACAGAAAGTATAACAGGTGAAAAGTAAGAAGTCTCGAGCTGGAGAGATGGCTTAGTGGTTAGGTGCTTGCCTGTGAAGCGTAAAGACTCCGGTCTGAGGCTCGATCCCCCAGGACCCACGTAAGCCAGATGCACAAGTTGGTGTATGCATCTGCAGTGCATTTGCAGTGGCTGGAGGCCCTGGAGTGCCCATTCTCTCTCTATATATCTGCTTCTTTCTCTCTCTGTCACTCTCAAATAAATAAAAATAAGCAAAAAGATTTTTTTTTTAAAGTAGGAAGTCTCCTTAGAAAGACATCATGAATAAATTTCTCCTGCAAGATTGCTTAATGTTTTTCTAAGTGATACAATTACTTAAACACTTACAGAAGAATATTTAAGCATGTGTTCTGGGCTTTTATCCTTTAAATTTTTATTTTATTTAATTTTTTAATATATTTGAGAGTGAGAGGGAGAGAATGGGTGCACCAGGGCCCCCAGCCACTGCAAATGAACTCCAGACGCATGTGCCACCTTGTGCATCTGTCTTATGTGGGTCCTGGGGAATTGAACATGGGTCTTTTGGCTTTACAAGCAAGCATCTTAACCAATAAGCCACTCTCCAGCCTGGCCCACACCTTTAATCACAGCACTCAGAAGGCCAAGGTAGGAGGATCATTTTGAGTTTGAGGCCACCAAGAGACTACATATTGAATTCCAGGTAAGCCTGAGCTAGAGTGAGACCCTACCTTGGAAAGCCCAAAAGGTGGGTGGGGGGCAAAGCACTAGCCATGCAAGTGTGAGGACTGGAGTCAAGATAGATCCCTAGCACCCACATAAATGCCTGGTGGGCCTGGTGGCCCTCTTGTAATCTCAGTGCTTGAGAGATGTCTAGGTTACTACTAAACTGTCAATAGACAATCAGCCTAGGACACTCAATTATGCATAGAGGCAGCCCTAACATACCTGAACCCCTCAAATTCAGCCCTCAGTTGAGTTTCCCACTTTTGGGGGCTCCCGTGTTACTAGATGCTTTCTTGCTTGTCTGATGTTTCTGCCTGGGCTGTATCTGAACCCTGTTTAATAAAAAGGCTGTTACATCCAAAAGAAGGAAAGAAAGAAAGACTAACAGGTGACACTATCTTTTGCCGATAAACTTCTATGCTGAGCTATTAGGGATAAGTCTTAGAGATCAGGTCCTAATTACCGAGGTTAATGTGGGTTGCCTTCTTTTAGAGCTAAAGTGACATCCAGTGGTGAGAGAGATTATCAACTAATCCTAGGTATAACACAAAAAGAAGAGGAGATGATATTTTAAAACCTATAAAGTATTGCTTTGTCACGATTATGACCTAGTCATGAATAGTAAGTATTCATTTCACTTATTAATAATGTAATCTGTGGATTATGATATAAGTCATAGGAAAATGCTAAATTCAATTTGGTTAATGATAATGACTTAGAACTATCATACCATGTGGGAAACTGCCCTAGAAACTTAAAAATGTACATTAGTTAAAAAGGAAAACCATTGAAGGACATAGAAATGCTATTCTAAAAGTACCTATACATTTAGTTCTAGGATTGGGTGGGACCTTAGCTTTGAGATAGCTTTTATAAATTAGAAAACTGAAGTTGTGTGTCCCCAGATCCCTTGACTAGTAGGAATAAAAGCTACCAGTGATGATGGCGTGTGCCTGTAATCCCAGTATTCAGGATGCTAAGGCAGGAGAATTGTGAGTTTCAGTACAGCCTAGACCATGTAAGAGTCCTGTTTCAAAACCTCAGATGGAGGAGGGGGACCCTGGTATCAAATTCACATCTACTCTTACTCCAGCGTTCTTTCTATTACACTGTTAGTCTTCAATCCTGCCTTCTTTCATTTGAGATATTTTACTAGTTTTCTCCCTAGAGTCATGGTCTATGTGAGTCTTAGCTCCTGTGTTGAATCACTGTAAATTGATGTAACTCATGCTATTTCCTCACTTGAGTTACAAATAATGCTTCTGTATCACAATTGTACTATAAGATTTCATAAGTATAATTTATGACAGTGCCATAAACTTTTTAGATTATTTAAATGACAGAAACTATAACCTTTTTATGCAGTAAGTCTTGAATCACAAGCTGGAAGCTCTAGAGCAGAATTCATAATCTTTTGTAAGTTATTTCCCATGAATAGTTATTAAACTCATGAGTAGCAGCTCTGTTTCCCCCTCAGGCTGGATGAGATGGCTCACTGCCATCTGCGTTTGTTTATTCAGAATGCCAGGCTTCTAAGCACAAAGCTTATGTCATTTCTAGTAAGTGTTTTTAGGTAGGGTCTTTGGTGTAAATGACATTTTGATGTGTTGATTTGTTTGGAAAAGTTTGAGCAGGGATCTTGAGTTGAGATGCCTTCCTGTGACTGATGAATTTTCTCCATATCCCTGTTCCCCAACCCCACTGGTGAAGTGTATGAGGAAGAGTGAATTGTCTGTCCTTTAAAGGTACTTGAATGACAGCTTGTTATTTTTATTTAGTGTAAGTCTCTTTGAAATAATTCTTAGTTGATGCTGTTATAGATGGTGTTGAAGGCATAAAGTGTTATAATGACATGTTTGGCCTCCATCACGTTATATTGTGAGGGGAGAAGAGAACTAGAGCCATCATGACTCCTTTTTCTTAGCGACCTGTATCGTGTACTGAAGAACTAAAGTAACAGTCACAGAATGCCTGAATAATATGAAACACTTTCAGATGATTTGTATAGATACTAGTTTGAGAGCCACTGTACCAAATAAAAAGGAAGTCAAAGGCATGGAGACAGGAAACTGTTACAGTGGGTGTGAAGTAAGGCAAGAAACCCAAAAGGGGCTTGGCAGGAAGGTGAAGGTTAGCTCTCAAGAATATCTTGAGGGGAAGATGATCACAGAATGTAGTCAGGAGCAGTGTTCATGTAGTCCTGGCTACCCAGGAGCCTGTGGTAGATGATTGCTTGACCTCAGGAGTATGCTGCAAGTCTGGGCAACATTGAAAGCTTTGTCTCAGAAACCAACCAAACCAGAACCAATATAGTAGTAAATAAGAAAGAGAGAAAAGCATTTTAGCTGTAAGAGAATGTAAGTGGCGTTATTGTAGTGGAATGAAGACGTGGAGGCATTGAAAGGGTGGATTTGACCAAAAACATATCTTCTGAAGTGACGGCAGTGCATCTGTGCAGACATGCCTTAGGTAAACGTAAGTAAATAAGTAAACATACTGTGTAAATGACTAGAACTGGTGGCATGAAAGATGGGAAAAATGAGTAAGTCTAACTAGAGACATATAAAAATAAAATGAGATTTTGGATATTACTGAGGACTAAGAACTGTATAAAGTTGGAAAGAGGAGCTAGGTACAGTAGAGGATGGTCACAGAGGTAGAAACAATATTGCCAATGTTATAAAAGCCAAAGAAAACGAAATATATCAAAGATATATTTTGAGCATGGTTACTGAAAAAAGTTCAGTGGTGAAAGGTAATCTCAGTTTTGTTTTTGTTTTTGAGAGAGAGAGAGAGAGAGAGAGAGAGAGAGTGTGTGTGTGTGTGTGTGTGTGTGAATGGGTGGGCCAAGGCCTCCAGCCACTACAAATGAACTCCAGACATGAGTGCCCCCTCATTGAACCTGGGTCCTTTGGCTTTACAGCCAAATGCCTTAACTGCTAAGCCATCCCTCCAGCCCAGGAATTTCAGATTTGATTCTTGTTTAGGTGGTTATAGCATTGGGGCATAGCTACTCATATACCTGCCCCCTTTTGCAGGGAGGCAGAGTCTCATGTAGCTCAGGCTGACTTTGGATTTGCTGTGTTGCCAGATGCTAGCTTTGATCTTGCATTCCCCTCCTGAGTGCTAGGATTATAGGTGCGAGTCACCATGCCCCACTCTCATATGTCCTTGATGGATGAACGGTCCCTTTTTGGCTTAGTGGAGCTTAGGGAGGAATGCACATGGAGCATTAACAGATGGAGATGCTCACTGGACAGCTAGATCAGCCTATCAACTGGCAATCAATGGAATGATATATGTCTTAGGCTGATTGTCCTTACATCCCCAGGTCTGACTTTTATATCCATGTTCTTATGATTATTCTGTTATTCATTTGTGTCATTATGTCTGTAATACTAAGGAATCAATTTGACTATCACGATCAGCTACGGTATTCCATTCTACCAATTTCTCCTCCAGACTTTACATTTCAGCTACTTAGGCTTCATGTCTTTTGTTAATCCTGAGGGTGGCCTTTTCTACAAATGTAATTAGTAGCTGTATTGGTTTCCTAGGGCTCAAATTATCACAAACTGTATGAACTAAAACAGTAGAGGTTTATCTTCTCACAGTTCTGGAGTGTAGAAATCCAAAATTCAGGTGTCACTGGGCAGTGCCTCTTACAAAGGCTTTGAGGAGGACCTTTTTCAATGCCTCTCTTTTGGCTTCTGGAGGTAATCAGTGATGTTGCGTGGTCCCTCTGCAGATGACTCATATTATCCAGGCTCTGCCTCTTTCTTCAGTGCATATTCTGTGTATATGCCAATATCTTTGTGTCCAGATTTCTGTCCTCTTATTTCAGGTCGCTAGTCATAATGGATCTAATGTTCTCATTTTGATTACACCTACAAAGATCCTGTTTCCAAAGAAAATCAGCCTTTAAAAAATATTTATTTATTTATGTAAAAGAGCAGGGAGAGAGAATGGGCACACCAGGGCCTCTAGCCAGATGCATGTGCCACCTTGTGCATCTGACTTACATGGAATTCAACTTGGGTCCTTAGGCTGCACAGGCAAGCACCTTCCCTGCTAAGGCATCTCTCCAGCCCCCAATAAGGTTATTCTAAGGTGCATTCCTACTTCTACAAACAATCCTCAGTTCTCTGGACACAACTATGTAATAAATACTGTCAAATCCCTTAAATTAAAGGGCTTAGTCCCACAAGACTGCCTCTGTTCAAACACCAATCACAAGTCAAAGCCACCCAGCTGCTCATAAATTAGGAGTTCTCATGAATCCTTCCCCATATGCAAAAACTTGCTATGTCAGCTCACAGAATTCAGGAAAACACTTTACTGATACTTGTCAGTTTATTATAAAGGATATAACTCAGGTCAGGAACCATCAAATGGAAGAGCTGTATAAGTGAAAGCATAGAGCATGGAGGTTCCCTGCCTTCTCGAGGAGGCTCATGTTCTCCAAACTTCTAATTTTGTTATTTAAGATATTTTGCAGAGCTCAATCTCCAGGCCTGCTCCACTCCCTGGAGGTCAGGAGAGTAGAGCTTAAAGTATCCACGTTGTCATCGCTTGTTCTTTCTGATAACCACCCACATAAGCAGACGTGATTGGAGGAAGGAACTTGCTAATAATTACAAAAGGCACTCTTGTCATTTGGGAAATTTCTGGAGTTTGGGAATCTCTATGCCAGTAATTAAAAACAAAAACCAAATATATTTCTTATGTACCATGCAGTGCAGTCACTGAGCATATGAGCTGTTTTGCTATAACGTCTTTTAGATTTCATTTCTTGTGCTAGCCTGCTTGCCCAGACTCTTCACTATAAGGTGAGCGCCTGTATTCATTTAGCCAGTTTACTCAGCAAAGACATTGAGCATCTACTCAGTACCAAGTATTGATGACTGGAATCTAGAAGTAAACAGACCCTTTACCAAGGCGCCTTCATTATAGTGAATAGGAGACATAAACAGATGGTACCCAGAGGGGCTGCATGCTTAAGAAGAAAATTAGGAGTAGGAAGGGAGTGCTGTTTTACAAGTGATTGGCTAAGGCTTGTCTAATAGACACCATCGGAGCAGGACTTACACAAGAGAGGGTGCTGTGTTATAAGTGAAAGGACCCTGAGGCAGGGAACAGCAGGCACAGGTTGTGCAGTCTGCTCCGTATGTTGAGTGAACACGGGGAGGTACAAGTGGCTGGGATTGGGAGCGATAGTCTGGGGACACATCTGTGAGAACTTTGGCCTTTTTTGTTTGTTTTAAAGATTTATTTTTATTTATTTATTAGAGACAGAGAAGGGTGGGGGAGATAAAGAGAGTGAGAATAGGTATGCCAGGGCCTCTAGCCACTGTAAACGAACTCCAGATGCATGCGTCCCCATGTGCATCTGGCTTATGTGGGACCTGGAGAATTGAACTTGGGTCCTTAGGTTTCGCTGGCATGCACCTTAACCGCTAAGCCATCTCTCCAGCCCAGACCTTTCTTTAAAATATAATTTTATTTATTTATTTGCAAGGAGAGAGAGAGAATGTGCGGACATGCCAGGGCTTCAAGCCACTGCAAAGGAACTCCAAATGCATGTTCCATTTTGTGCATATGGCTTTATGTGGGTTCTGGTGAATCAAACCCAGGCCTTCAGACTTTGCAAGCTAGTTCCCTAACTGCTGAGCCATCTCTCCAACCCAGGCTTTTATTCTAAATGAAATTGGGACACAGTGGAGACTTTTAAATTGAGGAACAACTTGATCCGAATTATATTTTAGAAGAATCTCCATGGCTATTGCATAGTGGAGTGAAAGAGTTCTCAGGGAGACAGCTTTTCAGTAGTCCAAATCAGAGACCATGATGTAAAATGAAGGACGAGTGGTGGAGTCTCGATGTTCCCATCTTGGTTTTTAAAGGTAGGACTTTGAAGTGGTGGTAGAGTATGTGAGAGATGAGTTGAGTGAATAAGTGAAAGATTTTAGACTTGAGCACCAAGTAAAATAGCCATGCATTTTGGAACATGTTAATTTTTGAAATGCTGCTTTTGTTTGCATAGTATACTGCAAGAACCCATGTGTTAAAGATTTGGTGCCTGGAGAGTCCATATCTGGGGATGCTATGGACCTGTAGGAGGTAGAGTCTAGGAGGGAAATCCTTGGGCACTGAAGCCATGCCCTTAAAGGGGACTGTGGGACCCCAGTCTCTCCATTTCACTTTGCTTCCTGGCTTGTGATATGATTTATTTATTTATTTATTTATTTTGTTTCTCGAGGTAGGGTCTCACTGTAGCTCAGGCTGACCTAGAATTCACTATGTAGTCTCAGGGTGGCCTTGAACTCATGGTGATCCTTCTGCCTCTGCCTCCCGAGTGCTGGGATTAAAGGCGTACGCCACCACGCCTGGCGGATTTATTTTTATTACACAGTCCTGCTATGTTGTGCCATCCACACCAGAGGCCAAATGCAGTGTGGGGCTGCCTGATCTTAGACTGGAACCTGCAAAACTGTGAGCTAAAAATAGATCTCTCTCTCTCTCTCTCTGTCTCTGTCTCTCATTCTCTCTTTTTGGTTTTTCAAGTTAGGGTTTTACTGTAGCTCAGACTGAACTGGAATTTACTATGTAGTCTCAGGGTGGCCTCGAACTCAAAGCAATCCTCCTGCCCCTGCCTCCCAAATGCTGGGATTAAAGGTGTGCACCATTATGCCCAGCTCAATCTTTCTCTTTATAAGTTGTTTCAAGTGTTCTGCTCCAGTAATGTGATGCTGACTAATACATGTGCCCACCTTGCTTGCTTGTGGACCTGATTAGAGGGGAGAGGACTGAGACAGAGATAAGAAGTTGGCCATCAGCATATAAGTGACACTTAGTGCAATGGGGTTATGTGAGAAGGGAACCAGTCTGAGAATGCAGCTTTAAGAAATTTTAATGTTTAAAGTTGAGTAGTAGACTGCAAGGCAAAAGCCCGGAGATAGGAGAACCAAAAGAAAAGAAAAAGCACTGGACACTAAGTTTAAAAAAACAAAAGCCTTCTGTGGGGCCGCCTCTGAAGATGATAACATAGCATATGAAAGACCAAGAATACATTTTGTTATATGGTGATTATTGGTGACTTTCCTAAGGATCGTTTCCATGGAGTGTTAAGTGTACATGCATGAGTCCAGAATTGGTTACGTAGAAAAATGAATTTGTCTAAAGAGTTCAGTTGTAAAAATGAGCAGAGAAATAGGATTAGTAGCTAAGAAAGTTGTAGATTTTTGTATTTTTAAATATTTAGTTATTTGGACACAGAGAGAAAGAGATAGTGAACATGGACACACCAGGGCCTCCTGCCACTGCAAACAAACTCTAGACGCCTGTAGCACTTTGTGCACCTGGTTTTATGTGGTTACTGGGGAATCAAACTTGGGTCATCGGGGTTTGTAAACAAGTGCCTTTAACCATTGAGCCGTCTCTCCCGCCCTAAGAGAGGAATTGCAGAATGTTTCAGTTGCACAGGGAAACAGAGACAAGGGGACAGTTGTAGGAATGACGATACCCTTTAGTAGGCAGATGGCATGAGATTCAGTGGAAGGGGTAAGGCTTTTCTCTATTCAGTGTGCTTATATAACACAGTACCTTATACTGAGTAGCTACTGCACAGCAGAAATTTATTCTTCACTGCTGTTGAGGCAAATTATGTATCTGGTGAAGGCCTGCTTTCTTGTTCACAGATGCCATCTTCTAGCTATGTTCACTTATAATGGAAGGGGACAAAGCTTCCCTTGGTCCTATTTCATAAGAATACTAATCTCATTATTGAGGTTCTGTCCTCTTGACTTAATCATCTCACCAACTGCCCTACTTCTTGGTACAATTATGAAAATTAGAATTTTAACCTATGAATTTTAGAAGAATACAGACATTCAGACAATAGTAGATAGAAAGTGGTATATCTTGGGCCTGGAGATATGGCTCAGTGGTTAAAGTACTTACCTCCATAGCCTAATGACCCAGGTTCAATTCCCCAGTACCCACATAAGCCAGATGCACAAAGTGGCACATGCATCTCAAGTTTAATTGCAGTGGCTAGATACCCTGGTACATCAATGCTTTCCCTCCCTCCCTCTCTCTCTCTCTCTCTCTTTGCTTGAAAATAAGCCATTAAAACATAGTATCTCTTTTGTAACTAGAAAGGAAAAGACAGAAATACATTTTTGTAAATTGATAGATGTAGTGGAGATGGGGCAATCTGTCCTGATTGCTATATTACTTTATAGCAAAAAAGTGCCATCTCATAGAGTGGAGGTGTTATGAATTGGAAGAGACACAGTAGTATATTAAAGAATGATACAGGAATTAGTAGAAGAGACTAGATTAGGAAAACTTTGTTGTATTACTAGGTAGCACTGGCCCATTTGAAGATAGTGGTTTTTAATACTGTGTTCTCTCTCTCTCTCTCTCTCTCTCTCTCTCTGTGTGTGTGTGTGTGTGTGTGTTCATTCAGTTTTGTAAGCACAAACATACAGTATGTAATATTGTTGCATTTAACTAAGGTGAGAGTTACCCAGGAAAATTTGAAGAATTCAAGTTTGTTCAAGATATTATGAATCTGGAAAAAAAAAATGATATCAAGATAGAGCCCAAGACATTCATTGGGTCTTTCAGTCAATCAACGTGTGTGTGTGTGTGTGTGTGTGTGTGTTGTATTGTTGCTCACCTGGCAAATAGTTAATGCTTGGTAAGTGGCTTGTTTTACTAATTGTGGATGAAGACACCACTGCTGTGCACCCTATTTTGAGAAAGATTATCTCCAGATTTGCTCTCAGGAGGCAAACTTCATGGACTGTCACGTACTCTGACATTCATTTTCTTAAAGCCAGTGATTTTTCTCTTACCAATCACCAAGAGGAAAGCCTTTGGGTAAATCCACATCTTTTATACAATTATAGAATAATCAAGCCTAATTCTTTTGTTTTTAATCTTATTTTCTTTTTTAGTTAGCGTACAGAGCCTAATTCTTTTTGTATGGTTTCTTCCATGATTTATAAATCCTCGTATCTTTATAATGCCTGTAGTAAATTTAGGGCCCAATTAAGTATATATGTTCTGTGTGTATGTGTGCTTAATATATACACTGAATTAAGATTTATTGGTGGCATATATTTAGATTTTACTGCAATTGAAATGAACAGTAGAAATGGAGAAATACAACTAAATGTTAATATTACAGGGTCATATAACCATACAATGATAAAGTAGTAAACGTTTTTTGTGTTTGAAATATCTTTTTTTACAAAAAGGGCTGGGGAGATGGTTCAGTGGTTATGGCGCTTGCCTGTGAACTCTAAGGACTCATATTTCACTCTCCGTCTCACATAAACCAGATGCACAACGTGACACAAGCATGCAAGGTTGCACATGTGCACAGACTCACTCTCTCTCTCTCTCTCTCTCTCTCGCTCTCTGATGAAAACAATATATCTTTGGGAAGCCGGGCGTGGTAGGTCACGCCTTTAATCCCAGCACTTGGGAGGCAGAGGTAGAAGGATTGCCGTGAGTTCGAGGCCAGCCTGAGACTGCAAAGTTAATTCCAGGTCAGGCTGGGCTAGAGTGAGACCCTACCTTGAAAAAAAAAAAATACACACACACACACACACACGTATATCTTTGAGCTGGGAATATGGCTTAGTGGTTAAGGTGCTTGCCTGCAAAGCCAAAGGACCTAGGTTCAATTCCCCAAGATCCACATAAGCCAGATACACAAGATGGTGCATACATCTTGAGTTTCTTTGCAGTGACTGGAGTTCCTGCCACACCCATTCTGTCCCTCCCCGCCTCCCTCTCTTTCTTAAAAAATAAATAAAAATATTAAAAGTATCACTTCTCCTTTAAAAATATTTTCAAAAGATTTACATTCGATTATCTGAAACTCCCCATCTCAGACTTCATTTTCATGTGGTGGGTGACTTCATTTAACATGTACTTTTGGTAATGATGGACTAGAAAATATATGAATCAACTATGCCCATGGGCTATGATTTGAATGTTTGTGTTCTGTCCCAAAATTCATACAGTGAAAATCTGGTTCCCAGGCAATGAGATTATGAGGTAGTTAAGTCACAGGAGCAGAGCCCTCATTAATAGTCCATGTTGACCCTTCTCAGGAGATGCCAAAGAGCTGCCTTGCCTTTTTACTATGTGAGGGCCCAGTAAAAAGGTGCCATAATGAGGAAGTGGGCCCTCACCAGACACCAACAATGCCTTATCTTAGACTTCCCACCCTCCAGAGCCAGGAGGACTAAATTTCTATTGTGTATAAGTTACCTAAGGACTGAATTATGTTGTTATAGCAGCTTAAGGAACCATGGAAGAAATGAACAAAATATTTTAAAAACATCTACATGAAGTCCACAGCTAACTGTTAGCTCTAGGGCTTCTATCTTAAGATGGAAAATCGCCAGAACTGAAAATCGTAGTGTCTCAGTCAGGTTCGCACTGCTGGCAGAAAACACCCAACCAAGAGCGGCTTGTGGTAGAAGGGGTTTATTTGGCTTATGGACTCAAGGGGAAGCTCCATGGTGGTGGCCATCACCTCCTGGCCAATATCAGATGGACAACAGCAACGGGAAAGGGTGCCAAGCACCGGCAAAGGGAAGCTGAGTACAATACCCATAAGCCCACCCCCAACAATACTCCGCCTCCAGGAGGCTTCAGTTCCCAAATTCCCACCAGCTAAGGACTTTGCCTCCAGGACACATAAGTTTATGGGGGGGGCACCTGAATCAAATCACCACCTTTTGCCCCTGGCCCCCATAAACATTCATGATGTAAAATGCAGTACATTCAGTCCAAATTTAAAAGTCCCCATAGTTTTAAATCAATCCCAGTGATGTTCAAACATTTCCATAGTACAAGGTCTTATAATGGAGCCACAATACCCCCCAAAAAGACAAAAACCTATAATGTACAGAATAAATATTCACACTGCAAAAGATGGCATCGGGCACAGCAAAGAAATATTCAACCAATACAAGATTTAAACAGGGCAAACAACAAACTAGCTCCAAGTCTGACAACTCTAACCAGTGATGAGTCTCCAAGTCAATTCTAACCAGTGACGGATCTCTGGAGTTCCAGTTCTGCCACTCCAGCTAGGATACTCACAGTCCCCGAAAACTTCATCTGGTGATGGCAGCATCTGGTGATGGCAGCTGTCCTTTGCAGCCATCCCATAGTCCTAGCTTCTCCATTGGGTCACCACTGCAACCCACAGTTCATCCTCATGGCTCCATTAGGTCTCCATACAGGTAATCCAACAAGCCTGCTTCACACTGCCCATGGCCATTTCCAAAATAAAAAAACTGTGTTGCAAATTCAATGACCTTCTCTTTCCTGCATTTGTTATACTCCATAATATGAAGTGGGCAACCAATTTGTTTATCTGGCGGGGAGTATAAAGCAGACTTTGAGGAACAGGACACTCCGTTAGCATTCAGACTCCTTCAGAAGAGTCTGTATTTTTCTGTTGTCCCAGTGCAGGGCAGCTGACCCATTCTCAAAGTTTGTAATCTCTCAAACAATTGCAGCTGAATGGGCAGCAGTTTACGCCCAAAGACTTTTTTTTTTTCTGTGTCCCAGCCCTTTGTTCATACCAGTCCATTTCTACACAATGCAACCCTGCAAAAATTCTCAGGACAAAGGCATAACAGCAAGCCTCTCACACAAACTGCTTCTAGCCCAGTCCAGATAATGCTGTTTCTCATCCTCATAAGCCAATCTTCACAGTCCATACTTCTTACTGCATTCAGGCCTTTCAACTCTGACCAGAATAGTGTATCACTCTGTACTTACAGCACTGCAAGGTGTCTCATAGGCCAAGATATCAAATCCTTACATATTCCTCTCAAAAATCAGCTCCAAAAGGCTTAAAGCCACACAGTCAGATGTCTAGCAGTAATAACCCTGCTTCTCCATACCAACTTTACTGTTGCAGTCAGGTTTGCATTGCTGCCAGAAAACACCCAACCAATAGCAGCTTGTGGGGGAAAAAAAAAAAGTTTTTTTGGCTTATAGCTTCGAGAGCGAAGCTTCATGATGGCAAGGGAAAATGATGGCATGAGCAGAGGGTGGCCATCACCTCCTGGCCAATTTCAGATGGACAACAGCGGTAGGAGGGTATGCCAAACACTGGCAAGAGGAAGCTGGCTATAACACCTGTAAGCCTGCCTCCCACAATACACTGCCTCTCAGGAGCTTCCAGTTCCTAAATTGCTAGCAGCTGGGGACCTAGCATTCAGAACACATGAGTTTATGAGGACACCTGAATCAAACTACAAGTAGCTTTTTACTCTAAAGTGAAACTTACTTCCTCCTAATGGGATCAGTGAGGCACCTTTGCTTCCTTTCTCCTAATCAGTAGCAGCAGCCACTCCCACTTTCTCCAATGGGATTAGCTAGCTACAAAATTTTGCACCCCAGCACCCCAGTTCTTTCCTCCTATGGGCCCTATGCCCCAGTATGTGAGCAGAATGTGGGCTGGACCCTCTGCCGGACAACCCCTCTGCAGATGTTTGTCCACAATAAGCTGTGCTATTGTTGAACCACCCTCCCTGTCTTTCTCTCTTCCCTGTGCCAAACTTGTGCCTTATATTCAGGAATCAGTGAAGCCAAGATCCTGAGCTGTAGGGAACCTAGAGGGGTGAGCATGGTACTTGTGGTCACTTTTCCTTTAAGGGAACTGCTAATTCCAGAAGAGACAGTTGGAAGGCTAAGAAGTTGGTTAAAGCCTTGACAACTCACAGAGTTTGAGAGACAGTAACTGGAGGTCAGAATTTGCCAGGAAGCAGGAGTTCAGGTAAATTCACTAGTACTTTGGATTGGGATCTGAAAGGGTTTTACTCTTGCACCAAGGTAAAATGCTAATAGGTTGACCTTTGTAAGTAACAAAGCATCACTTCAGATCTCAGTCCTTATAGTCAATCCAAAGTCAATTCAGTTAAGTTGACATAAATGGCTAAGTTTCTTAGTTTCCAGTCAGAAACAAATATAAACCTTCTTTAAGGGAAAATAACATTACAATGGGTTATAAGTTATTTCTATAATTTTTTATGTGTAATGCACAGGTCTGCATAAAAATGGAAATACCATTATACACTTAGAATGGCTAAATTGTAATGTGCTATGCAAAATACTGGTTAAGGTATAAAGCATCAAAACTCATTCATTGCCAATGGGGAGGCAAAATGTACTGTCACTTTAGAAAACACTTGACAATTTTGTACAAAGCTAAGTAAACTCCTACCATATGACTCAGCCATCACAGGTCAAGATATTTCTTCTCAATTGGGGAGATTGCTCAGTGGTTAAACACTTGCTTGAAAAGCCTGCCAGCCTGTGGTTCAATTCCCCAGTACCTGCCACATGAAACCAGATGTACAAAGTGGTACATGCATCTAAGTTAGTTTGAAACTGAAAGAGGCTTTGTTATTCCTATTCTGTTTGTCTGTCTCTGCTTGCAAATAAATAAATAACAATATATTCCTTTAAAAAAAATTTCCTAAAATGACTTTCAAACTTTCATGTTCACAAAGAAATGAAACACAGACATGTATAGCAGCTTTATGCCAGTGTTTGGAAACTATCAAGATGTCCTTTAGCAGGTGAATGGATAAAATAATGATACATCTATATAATGTAAAATTCATCAGTAAAAAGGAAGTGAGTAATCAAAGCACACTGAGACACAGAGGAAACTTAAATCCACCTTGTAGATGAAAGAAGTTATGACTCCAAGTCTGACATTCTAGATAAGGCAAAACTATGGAGGTAGTAAAAAAAAAAAAGCAGTGTTGGCTCAGAACATGGAAAAGGAATGAATAGATAGGGTATAGGGAATTTTTAGGGCAAGAAACTATTCTGTATAATGCTGTAGTAGTGGACACAGGACATTGTGTATATGCTGTAAAACCCATACAAATTTGTAGCACAGAGAATGAGCTCTAATGAAAGCTATAGACTTCAGTTGTAATCATGCGTCTTTGTTGGTTCATCAGTTTTAACAAATATACCAAAGCAGATATAAAAGATGTTAATAATAAAGAGATACAAGATGTTAATAATGTAGGCTGAGACAGTATATTTTTTACTTTTGCTCAGTCTTTTTGTAAATGTAAAATTGCTCTAAGAGATAAGTTTAAAAAGTGCAAAAATAGTGTAACATCAAAAATCCAAAGACTGGACTGGAGAGAGTGCTTAGCAGTTAAGGCGCTTTCCTGCAAAGCTTAAGGACCCAGGTTCAATTCCCCAATACCCATTTAAGCCAGATGCACAAGGTGCTGCATGCATCTGGAGTTCGTTTGCAGCTGCTGGAGGGCCTGGCACACCCATTCTTTCTCTGTCTGCCTCTTTCTCTTTCTCTCTCTCAAATAAATAAATATGAAATATTTTTTTAAAAAAAATCAAGGGACCTATATTTACCATACACATATATAAAAAATAGAGCTGGAGGTGGTGGTGCACTCCTTTAATGCCAGCACTTGGGAGGCAGAGGTGTGGAGGATTGCAGTGAGTTTGAGGCCACCCTGAGACTCCATAGTGAATTCCAGGTCAGCCTGGGCTAAAGCAAAACCCTATCTCAAAAAAAAAAAAAAAAAAAAAAAGGAGGAGGGGGAGGGGGAGGAGGAGGAGAAGTAGTTACCCATATAAGTATACCCTAAGAGGGGAGCCAAGTTATCCAATATGGATTTTAAAATAACCATGTTGCCTGTGCTTAGAAATGAAAGCTTGATACTTTGCTGGAAAATGGGAAAGCATTTTACAAAAGCAAATTTAGAACTTATAAGTACAGTAACTGTACTATTGACTTAATGGATAGATTTAACAACAGACATCATTACCATCCTCAAGAGCAGAAATTAATGAGACACAGCAACTGGGGAAAATTGTAAATGGTGTAAATTAGTTTTTAAACAATTGGTAAGTTGAAGTTGTTGTAAGTTTAATTCTCAGGCAGGTAAGAGGTTAGACACAAATGACCATCACTGATGAAAAGGGAGGCGTACCACATGTAGGATGGATAGTAAAATAAAAAGGGTATAGGGCTGGAGAGATGGCTTAGCGGTTAAGGCACTTGCCTGAGAAGCCTAAGGACCTATGTTTGATTTTCCAGATGCTACATTAGCCACACACAAAGGTCAGGCACGCTCAAGGTCACACATCTCCACTAGGTGGTGCAAGCATCTGGAGTTCAGTTGTAGTGACTGAGGCCATGGCATGCCAGTTCTCTCTATTTCTCTCTAAAATAAAAATTTAAAAAATTAAATGATATAAAAATAACTTTGCTAATGATGCTATTTAGATGAAGTGAAGACATTCCTTGAAAAAGACTTTAATAAAACAAATACAAGTATAATTAGAAAACCAAGAGAGTCACATATTTATTAAAGATCAGGAAATGGAATCTTTAATAAAAACTTTCTACAAAAAATATGCCTGATTTGACTATGCTGGTAAGTTCTTCCGAAAGGAAAGGAATAAATAATGTTAGTATTAAACTCTCCCAGGCAGTGGAAAAGTACAGAAAGTATCCCCAGGGCTGAAGAGGTGGCTTAACAGTTAAGGTGCTTGCCTGTGAAGCCTAAGGACCCAGGTTCAATTTTCCAGTACCCATGTAAGCCAGATGCACAAGGAGGCACATGCATCTGGAGTTCAGTTGCAGTATGGCTAGAGGCCTTGGCACACCCATTCTTTCTCAGTGTGCTTCTTCTTTACCCTCTCCCTCTCTCTCTCAAATGAATAAATAAAAATATTTTTTAAAGACCTTAAAAATCATCCCCACTTACTTATGAGGTTCACACCTATTACTGTCATTCTGAGAAAATTTACATCTTAAACATAGGTATAAAAAAATTTTAAATATTAGCCAGGCGTGGTGGTGCACTCCTTTAATCCCAGCACTCAGGAGGCAGAGGTAGGAGGATTGCTGTGAGTTCAAGGTCACACCGAGACTAGTGAATTCCATGTCAGCCTGGGCTAGAGTGAGACCCTACCTCAAAAGTTTTTAAAAAATATTAACATATTAAATTTAGTGATACATGAAAATTAAAAACTTTTGGGAGTGGGAGAGAATTTTCAATCTGCTCATTGGTATCTACAAAAACTCTACAGCTAACATCACACTGATTAAATATTGAATGTTTCCTCCATTTACCAAAGTTCAAAAATAAGTCAGGTGGGTCCACTATTACCATTCTGTTCACTTGTGTTGGCCAGTGTAGTGAAGAAGCAAGAGAAAGAAATGTATTGATTGGAAGAAAATTGATTGGAATGGAAGGCAGGAATAAAATTTTCACTCAAATGATTTTGAGCATAAATTATCAACAAATCTATCAGTGTTAAAATACGTGAATTTTTAAGGTTGCTAGATGAGAAGTCAAGTAACAAAACAGATCGGAGGCCTGTCTGCAAAGGTAAAGTAAATACAGCTTTTACAAGAACACTTGGGAGAGAAGTCTTAAGATACTGGGGTGTTAAAATGCCTTAGAACAAAAATTCACCACCTATATGATTGATAGTTCATTACTAAAACCATTCTACTAAAGCTAATAACTTTTTTTAAAGCAAAAGTTCCCTATGTGGAAGAAAATGAATTTGCAATATGTTTATCTACTAAAGGGTTCATATCCCAAATAAAGAACTCTTGTAAATCATTAAGAATCAGATTATTCAGAAAGGTACATTTCTTGAAATGAGTTTAAAGACTAGACCAAACATTTCAAAATATATTCATATATCCAGTAAAGATACTCAACGTCTGTAGTTAGCAGTGAGATGCTACTGTATTCCACCAGAATGGCTGAAACTGCAATGACTGACCACACCAAATATTAGCCCGGATGTGGAACAGTTAGAATTCTCATCTCTGTCATAGGGCATGTGATTGGCTGAATCACTTTAGAAAAATGGCAGGATGTACTAAAGGCTAAAACAGAAATTCTCTATGACCTAGTCTGGGTCTCCACCAAAACTGAACTTAGGAATGTTTAAAGAAGTTCATTTATATTTTGAAATTTAAAATATTATCTGTTTTGTGTGAGTTAATTGGGTGCACATGTGTGTAGGTCAGACAACCTTCCATTTGGTTCTCGCCTGTACCCCATTGAAGACAGACAGGGCCTCTCTCTTTATACTGTTGTTGACTCCTGTGCTCACCAGGAGCTTCTGAGTTTCTGGGAAATGTTCTCCTCTCTGCCTCCCATCTTGCTGGATTACAGACACATGTAGCTCTTTATGTGGGATCGAGGACTTGAACTCAGGGACTCAGGCTTGAGTGGCAAGCAATTTATCCACTGGGCCATCTCCCAGTCTTGAAAGCTTATTCTTCATATCCCCCCCCCCACTAAAAATAATTCAACTTTTCATTTGAAGGAAGATGGTTCAAATGGGTTACATTTTGACAGTAGATAACAATGTAACAATGAGAAGGACTTCTACGGCATGCCAACATAACGTGGCTGTAGATAAACTGATGGGAAAACACCTAGATGCAGAAGAACGTGTGTGGTGTGTTTGTATGAATGGACAAGTGGGTGGATGTGCATCCTTGTTACCAGGGCAAACAAGCAAGAAATAAATGAATAGTACTCATGGTGATGAAAGGTTAGAAAAGTGGTTCCTTTGCTAGGGTGCACAGGAGTAACATGGCCTATTGGGATGCTAGATGTTCCTGAGCCCCAAGAAGGATCAGGGTGGCCAACGGTGGTAGTCCCAACTGGAAGTAACCCAGATGACCTTTAGCATGGAGTAGGTGGATATAATGAGCATGAATTGTGTACTAGTCCTAAGTAGAGAACAGTGTGTAGCAATGAATTAATAGCAATAATTGCATGGATAGTGGCATGAATAATCTCACAAACCTAATAGTGAGAAAAACTATTTCCAAAAGAAAGCACCCTACTAACACTGTTCTTAAGAATTCAAACACAGGCAGAACCATAACTTTGGAAATAATTTAGTTTGCTACCTTCTCAGAAGATGGAGGGGTTTGTGAAGAAGGGAGAAAGATATGCGTGCTTCTGTCATGGAGATGCTCCTGAAACAGTTTCCAGCAACAGATAGGTGCCTATGAGGTCAGAAGACAACGTTGGGTGTCAAACTACACATTGAGACAGGGCCTCCTGTTGGCCTGAAGGTCACTGGTTGATTGGCTAGTTCCAGGGATCCACCTGTCTCTGCCTCCACAGTGCTGGAATCACAAGCACGTGCCACCATGCCCAGCATTTTTATGTGGGTCAGGGGATCAACTCAGTCCTCACACTTTTAAGACAAGCACTTTACTGGCCAGACTTCTTCCTAGCTCTTGCTTTGTACTTTTCCCCTGAGCTTTGCATTGACATTCTGTGCAGACATCTATAAGCTTGTTATGGATACTTCAATAAGAGTTAGGACACATTTAAAAGGTCTGTAGGTACTAAATTAGTTCCAACATTTATGTGTGTCCTTCTGGTTTCAAAACCTGTTTATAACTGTAAAAATATTACTTTAGTTCATATACACCTCTTACATTATACTCTGACTTTTCCCTTTTGTGAAATCATATAATGTTCACTTCTAGAAACTTTGTGTGTTGTAACTTCATTTTCCTTTGAATATTTAGAAAAGCATGCTTTTAAACTGAAATGCACATGTCCTCTGTCTTAGCTTTCTGATCTTTTTAATTTTGAATTTGGTTTCAAATGTTTGAAACATATATCATCAGAGACAATGAAGAACTCATGATTTTTTTCTTTTGCAGATGATAGGCAGACTCATTAGTAAAATATGACTCCTTCCCTTTTTAGATTTTTTATTTACAGCCATTTAGTTATTGATACCAATTTTTGATTTGACATTTATAATAATGCTGTTTTTTACATTAAAGATATGAAGTAGATCTGTGGTTGATTGCATTTGTGGTTTTTAGTAAGAGCCATGTGCACTAATCTTCGTTCCTGGTGTTCACTGAAAACAATCTCTCAATTTTAAAAAGTTGGCTTTAAATATTCATCATAGTTTTATACAAATAGGAAATCATATATTAACATACTTGTTCTTGGTAATCATTTTTCTTCTTCTAGAGAAAATCTCTTCATGAAAATAAATTGAAGAGACTTCAAGAGAAAGTAGAAGTCTTGGAGGCAAAAAAAGAAGAATTAGAAACAGAAAATCAGTTGTTAAATAGGTAATGTGTTTATATGTATATAATTTGTATATGTAATATAGCTAATGCACTTATATGTATATAATATGCGTATGTATATATGTAATATAGGTAATGTGTTTATATATACCTCTATTTTGATATAGAACTTTATTTCTATGTAGCATATACTTCATGGATTTTTTTTTTTTTTTTTTTTTGGTTTTTTGAGGTAGGGTTTCACTCTAGCCTAGGCTGACCTGGAATTCACTATGGAGTCTCAGGGTGGCCTCGAACTCATGGCGATCCTCCTACCTCTGCCTCCCGAGTGCTGGGATTAAAGGCATGCGCCACCACGCCCGGCTGCATTTTCTTTTTAATTTTAACTTTCTATCAGCCTAAAAGGTCTCTCACATGCCTGGTGTTTGTGCTATGTTTGGTTGGGACTGACAAAGTCAGTCACTGGCTTTGTTGCAGTCGCTGGCTTTGTTATCCAGCAGTGCTTAGTGTTCTTGTTAAGGTAACCATGTTATGGCTGTCACATACTTCTGAAGAGTGTGGCTATAAACCAAGCATCACTTTTTGGTTTCTTGGTGTGGAAAAGTATTAGTAGGCTTCAGTTTCTGCTTTTGCAGGAGCAGCTAGTAATCAGTGCTGTTTGAGCAGAGATGGCACCGTATTCGTTGTTGACAGTGGCATTGTATGACCCACTTGATTCAAGCTAATAAAAAATTTCTCTTTAAATCTAGGTAATTAGTGGCAGCCTTTGGTACTTAATCAAGTATTAGACTTTTTTTTAATTTATTTTTATTGGGTATGGATGTATTTAGTATGTAAACAACACATGTTGGTACCATCCTTTCCCTCCTCCCTGCCCCTTTTCTGAAGAGGTCCTCCTTGTTGGGGATGCAGGTCAACCCCATGGGGATTGTGGGTCATGCATTATGGGGGCAGCAGTCAGTTATGGGAGAGAGGCAATTTCTCTGTGCAAAATATCCCAACTTATGGCTCTAACAATCTTTCCACCTCCTTTTCCGCAAAATTCCCTGAGCCATGTTGGGTGCATGTTAAGTCTACTTCAGTGATGGGCTCTTAGGAGCCTCTGGATCTCTGGTTTAGTAGATGTTGGGTGTCCTAAGTGTCTATCTCCTTCACTGTTGTGCTGATGTCAGGTTCACCAAGAAAGCAGCACTCGATTGCTAATTTCCCCAATTCCTCTGTGGTTTCAGCTGGGGCCTGGGTGGAGTGTTGTTTATCTCCTTAGGTCCAGCTCCAGTCTGAAAAAGAGAAGCAGATTCTCCAACAGAGAGTTGAAGTCAGCACCAGTTAAATGGGATATCCATTATTACTTTAGAGAAAGTTTAAAGGATGTAGACCCTCTTATAGCCCAAGATTAGTGGGAGCTTGACAATAGAAAGCAGAATCATTATCTGGATACAATTTCTGACTTGTTTCCCAGTTCCAGATACGGTTTCCTTTCCACTGAGTGGATCTGTTAGCCAATCCAAGAGCAGTAGGTTACCCACCATGGATGTGCGCCACTATTGCACTTGTGTGAGCATCATATCAGGTTGTTTGCTTCTGAGTCCCTTAGATTGTGTGAGTTCACTTGACTATTCCTCTACAAATTTCATTGTGTCATTTTATTCTTACTGCTGAGTAGAATTCCATCGTGTAGATATACCACATCTTGGTTATTCATTCATCGAATGATGGGCACCTGGGTTAATTACAGTCATCTTCAAACAGTTCTAACTCAACTTCTTCCTTTCCAATTTGAATCCCTTTAATGTCTTTCTCCTGTTTCATTGTTTGGGCTAGTACTTATAGTACTATGTTGAAGAGCAGTGGTGAGAGTGGGCACCTGTCTTATTCCTGATCTCAGTGGGAACTCCTTAAGTTTTCCCCCACTAAGCATTATTTGGTCTTTAGGAGCTTTATGTATAGCCTTTATTGTATTGAGATATAAACCCTCCATGCCTATTCTTTCCAGTGTTTTGATCATGAAGTGGTGTTGTATTTTGTTAAAGGTCTTCTCTGCATCAATTGAGGTGATCATGTGGTTCTTATGGTTCAGTTTATTTATGTGGTGTATTCCATTGACCGATTTCCATATGTTAAACCATCCCTGCGTCCCTGGGATGAAGCCTACTTGATCAAGGTGAATAATGCTTTTGATGTGTTGTTGAATTTGGTTTGCAAGGATTTTGTCTCCGATTATGCAGAACAGTTTGAGAAAAATTGGTTTCAGTTCTTCTATGAAAGTTTGTTAGAATTTAGTTGAGAAATCAACTGGTCCAGACTTTTCTTTTTGTTGAGGTTTTTGATTACCTTTTCAACTTCCATGGATGCGACAGGTTTGTTTAGGAGATTAATCTGCTCTGAGTTTAGTTTTGGTAGGTGGTATGTGTCTAGGAATTCATCCATTCTTCCAGATTATTCAGTTTTGTGGAGTTGAGGTTTTGGAAGTATGCCCTGATGAGTCCTCCAATTTCATTGATGTCTGTTGTGATCTCTCCTTTTTCATTTTTGATCTTGTTAATTTGAGACTTCTTTTTTTTTTTTTTTTGCTTGATCAAATTGGCCAGGCATTTTTCAATCTTGTTTATTTTTTCAAAGAACCAGCTCTTTCTTTCATTGATTTTTAAAAATTTGTTTTCTTGGTTTCCATTTCTTTAATTTCTGCTCTAATCTTGAGTATTTCTTTCTGTCTGGAGCTCTTTGGGTTGGATTCTTCTTGTTTTTCCAGTGCCTTTAGATGGAAAAACAATTTCTTTTTTGATTTCTTCCACCACCCATTCATTGTTTAAAAGTGTGTTGGTTAATCTCCAGGAGCTGGTGGAGTTCTTGATGTGTTTTTTGTTCTTAATTTCTAGTTTAAGGCATTGTGATCTGACATGGAGTTACTTCAGTTTTCCTGACTTTATGGAGGCATAGTTTATGGTCTAATGTATGGTCAGTTTTGGAGAAGGTTCTGTGGACTGCTGAGAAGAATGTGTATTCTTTAGAGTTGGGATGGAATGTTCTGTAGATATCCATTAGGTCTAGTTGATCAATGATGTTGCTGAGCTCTATTATTTCCCTATTGATTTTCTGCTTGGATGATCTGTCTATTGATGATAATGGAGTATTGACGTCTCTGACTTTGATGGTGCTGGTGTTTATTTCTGTTTTATTGTTGAGTAAATTTTGTTTTATAAGCTATGGTATACTTGTGTTTGAGGCATATATATTTATGATTGTAATGTGCTCATGTTGGATCATTCCCTTGATGAGTAAGAAGTGGTTTTCTTTGTCCTTTTTGATTACTTTGGGTTTGAAGTCTGTTTTATCAGATATTAATACAGCAACACTTGCTTGTTTTTCATTTGCTTGGAATATCATTTTCAATCCTTTCACTCTGAAGAGGCATCTCTCTTTAGTGGTGAGGTGGGTTTCTTGAAGACAGGAGATAGAAGGGTCCAGTTTTTTGATCCACCTTGATAACCTGCGTCCTTTGATGGGCAAGTTAAGTCCATTAATATTTAAAGTTATTAATGTGAGGTTTGACTTAATCCCTGCCATGATGAGGTGTTTTATGGGGTTTGGTGCTTTCTTGTGTTTTATATTATTTTGAGGCTGGTCTGCTTTGTTTATTGTGACCTTCTTCTTGTTGGCTCTTGAGATTGGTTGTTTGACTGTTCTGTGTGGAGTGTTCCCTCAAGTATTCTCTGTAGGTTTGGCTTTGTGTTCATATAATCATAGAGTTGACTTTTTTCATGGAAAGTTTTTCTTTCACCATCTATTATGAGGGATACATTTGCTGGGTAGAGTAGCTTGGCTTGGAAACCATTGGTTTTTAGACTTTGAAGTGTTCCATTTCAGTCCCTTCTGGCTTTTAGGGTTTCCATTGAGAAATCTGACATAATTCTTATGGGATTGCCTTTGTATGTTGTGAGTTGTTTCTGTCTTGCTGCTTTTAACACTCTTTCTGTGTTTTCATTGTTGAGAGTTTTAACTATGATGTGTCTTGGAGAGTTTCTTCTTTGATCCTGTCTGTTTGGTATTCTGTTGGCTTCTTGTATCTGGGTGGGCCTCTTTTTTGAGAGATTTGGGACATTTTCTTCAATAAATTTTGTTGAATATGGTCTCTATGCCTCTGGCATGGATTTCCTCTCCTTCTGGTATAGCCATTATCCTGATGTTTGGTTGTTTTAGTGTATCCCACAGTTCCCTCATATTCTGTTCACCTGATTTTTTGAACTTAGCTAAGTTTTTGGCCTCCCAATCAATTTCTTCTGTCTTGTCTTCCAGGTCAGAGGTTCTGTCTTCCACATGAGTACCTCTGTTGGTGAGGGGTTCTAGAGAGGTTTCTATAAGCTCTATTTTAGTTTTGTTTTCTGTTGTGTTATTTTGCATTATATCCATTTCTGTTTTGAGGTACGATTTGAATTTTGAGTTATGATTTTCTTGATGCTTCCTGGAATTCATTCTTGCATTTGATCAAGTCCTCATTAAGCTTAATCAACCAGTTGTTGAGATCTTCCATTTCTTGACTCACCTTCAATTCATTCATATCTCTTTGTAGGGTTCTAACGTTTTCTTCCATCAAGTTAAGCCTACTGTCAAAAGCTGAACACTGTAGGAGACAATTCTGTTCAGTTTCATTAATAGGATTGTTGGTTCTTTGATGGTTTGCTTCCAGTTCAGTGATTTTTTTGATCAGGGTCTCATTGGTTGTTGTGTTTTCATTTCTGTTGATTTATCTATGATTTCACTGGCAGCTTCCATTGTAGGACTAGGCATCTTTAGTGGACATTCCTCAGTTTTCTGACTTTTGTTGGCTTTTTTGCATTGTTGTCTACCCATTTTAGCAATACTCTTTATTTTATTGAGGAGGAAGCAAGTTTTTGTCCTTTGACCCTCTAATTCAGGTGAACAGGAATGTTGGTACCAAACAGCCAGTCAGTATACCTGAGCAAAAAGCCTGATTCCACAGCTAACTCAGGGAGCAGGCCTTCCCAAGCAAGGCACAATGGGACCTACCAGGGCCAGGGGACTGGGAAGAGCTGGGAGACAGGGGTCTGGCCCATTCACTCAGTACCACTGTGCCCTCTGGCACACTGTCTGCACAGGGAACCCAGACCAGGGCACTGGGAGGAGCCAGGAAACAGGGGTCTGGCCTACTCACTCCACACCTCGGAGCCCGCCTACGCACAGTCTGCACAGGGAACCCAGCCAAGTACTTTTCTGTAATGGAAATGACCTGTATCTGTTCTTGGACAAAATATAGATGGTTAGCTGTTTTTTGTGGGGTTTTTTGTTGTTTTTTTTTAGAATACTTAAGAAGTTTTTAGATTTTTAACTCCACATAATACTTTTTTCTTAAAGTTAAGTAGTTTGACCTTTGTGATTACCGACTATAACCGATTACAAAACCAAAGTCTTTTTCTTGTTGACATATAATCAACACAATACTCTGGCCCCAGATGTGTGCAGATTTGAACCAAGCAATCAGTTTTCTACTGGGGACCAACTAAGTATCTCATAATTCAGTTCTCATTCTACCACTGGATGAGGCTCCATTGTTGAGGACATTCTTCACTTTAGGTGCCAGTGACAAGACCCAAGTTATTACCTGGGCCTCTGCCCAACTTGCTATAAATTGAGGTTCCCATGACCTTCTACTTGGGTTCAATTAATTTGCGAGAATGCCTCACCAAACTGAGGGAAATACCTTAGTTAGACCAGGCAGTGATTTTCAAGGGTAGTACAAGGATGTGGGTACATGCAGGGGACAGGCATGGATGAGGGCAGTGTTCATGCCCTGCTGGAGTATATCACCCTCCAGGCTTCTCTGGATTTGGCAAACCAAAAGCTCACTAAACCCTGAACTTTTAGATTTTCTGGCAGCCTCATTACATAGGCATGATTGATAACATTATTTGTTACCAATGATCAATTAACCTTCAGTTCCTTTCCCCTTCCCAAAGGTAGAAATGGGGTAAGGCTAAAATTTCCAACTTTCTAATCATATGTTGGTCTTTCTGTGTCATGCTCCATGTTAAAGCTTTCTAGGGCCTTCCAGATATCTCATTGTATACAGAAGACACTCTTCACAACCAAGACTCTAAGGATTTTAGGATTTATGCCCCCCAAATCAGGGGAAGACGCAAAATATGTATATATGTATTATTGATATTATTATTTATATGTATATATCTATCTATAGATATAGATAGATAGATATAGATGTGTATATGCCACTGTACGTGTGGAGGTCAGAGAGCACTTTTGTGTTGGTCCTCTTCCAACTTGTTTGAGAATGGGGTCTCTTGTCTGCCACTGGGAAGGCTGGACTAGCTGACCTGTAGGCTTGTTGAAATTATGTGTCTACCGCTTTGCGTTTATGTGGATCCTGGGCACCCACACTCCGTCTGCAGTCTTGTGGGACAAGCACTTTTCAACCACTGAGCCATCTCCCCAGCCCAAATATGTTTATTTTTATTATATCAGTATCACATTTACATTTTAAAAGTTAGGCTGAGCTGTATGAAATTCTATATTTGGCCATATTTCATGTAGAAATATGGAAATTTCATAGTGTTCAACCCAACATTTTTATTTCCAATCAATTTTTTAATGTAAGATAAGGCACTCTTGTAGTTTAGAGTCTCTTTTAGTCTCAGGATTCATGGGAGAGGGAACTATGGAAATGAAAGCAGAACTGCCCGAATTTTTGAATATTGGTTTTCTTAGGGTAGTGTTTGTGTGTGCAGGGCATATACACGTATGTGAGGGCCAAGGGAGAACGCTGGGTGTTTTCTCTTCTCACTCATTTGTGTGCATCCTTGAGATGGAGACTCTCACTGAACCTGAGCTATTGTTTTCAGTCCGACTGACTGACCAGCGATCTTCCAGCCTCCACTTCCCACTGGACTGGGGTTTCAGACACATATGGCCATGTCCAGCTGTTTACATGGGTTTGGGGGAATCAAACTCAGGGCAGGTCAGGCACCCTCAGGCCTTCATGCTTGCATGGCAAGTGCCCTAACCTGCTGAGCCATCTCCCTAGCCATCGATATTTTGAATCCTTGATTAATTGGCAAATAAAATTAAAATGAGTTGATAGTCTGCAATACTAATAATTGTATGTGATTAAGGTGGCACCCACCTCTAATCCCAGCAGTTGGGAGGCTGAAGCAGGAGGATCATGAGTCTGAGGCCATCTTGGGTTGCATAGTGAATTCTAGATCAACCTCCTTGGCTACATAGTAAGACTGTCTTAAAGAGAAGGAGTGGGAGGGAGAGGGAATCATTAACATTTATCTTTCTAGATAAGTAGATTTGTGTCTGTATATTATGCATCGACAAATGTTATAATTGAGAAATCTTTCTCCCAATTTAAAAGTATATTCTTTGAATCAAACTATTAAAGAACAAACACTTTCTTTTTCAGACAAAATGTTCCGTTTGAAGAATACACAAGGCTTCAAAAACGACTAAAGGATATACAGAGAAGACATAATGAATTTCGAAGTCTAATTTTGGTTCCTAACATGCCTCCAACAGCATCCATCAATCCTGCTAGCTTTCAGTCATCAGCCATGGTTCCAGGCATAGACTTAGCTTTTCCACCTCATATGCAGGTCTGAGCATTTATTTTAGGATAAAGCAACAACAATAACAAACATTTTTGTAGCTTTTTACCTGTTAAAATGGAGTTAAAACTCAAAATTACAAATGTGATCTTAGCCACAGAAGGCAGAGCCATTTAAGGGCAGGATTTTTTGTTGTTGTTGTTGTTGTTTGTTTTTCAAGGTGGGGTCTCACTCTAGCCTAGGCCGACCTGGAACTTGCTCTGTAGTCTCAGGCTGGCCTCTGACTCACAGCGATCCTCCTACCTCTGCCTCCCAAGTGCTGGGATTAAACATGTGCGTCACCATGCCTGGCAAGGGCACTTTTAATGTCTTTTCTTTTGTTTAGTATAGAAATTTGCTGAGCAGTAGATTTAAATAAAATCTCATGTTTGGCAATAGATAATAAACATGACCCATGAGTCTTTACATAATCTAGAGTTTGTACCTTATTCATATACCTGCTAGTATGTACTAATATACACTATTTTCCATACAATATTTTAATACTGAAAGGGCAAATATTGTAGTCCCAATTCATAGATGAGGAAACTGAATCAGAGCAGTTTGTTGACTTGCCTAAGATCATACCTGAATAGACAACGGAGTTAAGCTTTAAAACTAAATCTGTTAGATAACAAAACCTGGGCTTTTTCTTCCCTGCCAGGCCCCTGAGATATTGAATCACTTTGACTAGATGATATTCAGAAAGCAGATGGTTAGTAACTATGTTTTATGATGTAGACACAGATTTTAGTCACTGAGTTGAATCTCAGACCTTTGTTTTTTAATAAATTGCTGTTAAACTTTGGTCTTGCTTGAACATTGTAATGTAAGTATACCTGTGTCCTGCTGTAAGGTTTTCTAATTTATCCCCTGGTGAATTTTATACCTAGGGAAGAAGAGACTGGATTTTGCTTATGGCTAGAGCCTGAGGCAGAGAGAAAAAGGACTAGTTAATAGTTTCACCCATGCCCTGTTTGTAGACTGCTAAGATGGACGCCTTTTCTCTGCCCCATCATTGTAGATCTGTGTCGGGACAGCGGTGATTTTCCCAGGTTGTCTAATGGTTTCTTTTGCTTTCGGCTAAAGGAGGAACAGCATCAAAAGGAACTCTCCCTGCTTCGTAAAAGACTAGAAGAACTAGAAACAACACAAAGAAAACAACTAGAGGAGCTTGGATCTCCTGGGGAATGATGCTGGAGGAAAGACAGACACATCAAAGGGTGAAGCCAGAGACTCAGTAAAGTGTGACGGTGAACGTGTGGCACTGAGATATGTTATTACTGTTTGCCAAAATACCATTGTGCCTCAAGAAAAGGTACCCACATGCTGCACTACATGAGGATCAGGATTTGAAAGGGAAGCATTAAACAAAAGTTTCAGAGATTCAAAAAAAAATATATATATATATGTATAATATATATACATATACATATATATATATATATAAAACTATCCTTAGACAATGTAAAAAATAAAAGGAACTAATTAATCAAGGAATCAAGCTTTTGTTTTGTTTTTGGGTTTTTTTTTTTTTTTCGAGGTAGGGTCTCACTCTAGCCCAGGTTGACCTAGAACTCACTATGTAGATTCGGGCTGGCCTCAAACTCACAGTGATCCTCTGCCTGTGCCTCCCGAGTGCTGGGACTAAAGGCGTGCACCACTACGCCTGGCCAAGTTTTAAAATTATTAATTTTACTTTATTGATTTTTTTTTTGCCATTTTGTCTGAAGTATACCCATCTTGAATTCCCTTTTGAGATTCCTGCTTGATAGCAACAAGATCATTAAATATCTGCTTTCCTACACAAGAGTTCTAAACGTCAGTTTTGGAGAGAAAGATGACAATTTAAAAGGGCATAGAACATTTTAAAGGACCTAAATCTATGTGTTCATTATAAGAGGCTACCTCTTCTAAAAGCTGTGCACATTATTTATTAAACAGCCTAATAAATATTTTTGTACCTATATTGTTTCGTGCTTAATTTCACTTTGATAATATAGTGTATATTTAACAATTTAGATGTTGGCTTTATTAAGTTGGAATGTGTAGAAAATGTAATCCTATGGCTGGCTATTTTTTTAAAAGGGCTATTGTATAACTTGAACCCAGTGGATTCTCTTTGGAAGTATTGCTGGTTTTTAACTTTGTTTCCCACTACTGAGGCTCAAGTGAAAGAACTGTGTTTCATTTACTTTGTTTTTAATTGTGCACCCTCTGGAAGCTTCTTTAGGTAACATCTTTTAGAGGAATTCTGCCAGAATAATTTCATGTCAACTAAGCAGAGCACAAGCCTGCCAAACTAAGTGGATGTTCATTATCCAGACGTCTCCACAGTCAAAAGTCCAGCTGATAGTGGAGGACAGGAACGTAATTGAGCAACCCGAGCTTCATTTAGCAAAACACCAGGTTTACTTAATGGAGCTGTTCCCAGTTTCATCTCAGTGCAGCCACTTAAAATAAAAGCCTATTATACCTAGAAAATTAGAAGAAGAAAATAAAAGGCAAACAGTCAACATTTACATCAAAATGTTTATTTTTGGATATAGACTTAAAACATTCATCTCCAAGAACAGCTTCAATCAGGTATACAGTAAGAAATAGACTTTAAATCCTAATACAGAAAAGGTAACGTAACTCATCTTTAAATGCTGCTGTAGACACTAGTGTTAGGAAAAAAAATTTATAAATGAATTGTTTTGCACCAAAAAAATATGTAAAGCAACTTGAAAATAGATCTTGTTTGCCATTTGTTTCTCCAGTTGCTGTTTCATAGAGCCAGTGACTGATTGTCTTCAGCACACATCTCATTTGGCCGCTCACTGCATTTGGCTAATGTGATCCAATGTGATCTAGACAGTGCTTTTCACTGGAGGATTGACAAACACGCTACATACATTAGTGAATCTTCATACCACCTCAGTGAGGTAGGTTAGAAATATACAGAAATTGAGGCACAAAGAGGTAAGTGACTTGCCCAAAGTTCCCAACTCCCGGAAGAGGAGGAAACTCTCCACACAGGACTCATGTCAGAGAGCAGGACAGGGCAGGGACACCCTTGTGTAGCATTTAATAAATACTTAGATAAAGCTGTGGCTGATCCTTTGAGTTTTCTGTACCCCAGAGAATGGGGAAGTCTTTTGGGCAACTCTCCTACCCTTGGCTCTCAACTCTCCTACAATGTTCTCTTAAGAACGCCTTTACCTCTTTGAAGACTGTAGCAGCTTTAGATGGGGACCAGACCTCTCACCTTTATTCTTAAGTAATCTATTTGGTAGTCATTTTGAGATGTGTCCATTGAACAGACAATGGTCAAGCGACAGGATTGGGAAGGGCAGTAACTGCTTATTTCTCTGGAACTATGGTGTTACCAATCTCACACTTTACCAGATGTTAAGGAGCAAAAAAAAAAAAAAAAAAAGAATTGCACGACAAATTTACATTTCATTCCTGATATTCCATACAGTGTTGGTCAATGGCTTTAAGGAATGCGTGATCAATGTTATATTTGCTAGTTGGAAAAAAAAAATTCCTTCCTAGACTGGGGATTTGGAGCACCAAGGGTAAAAGGTGCCTGCCACAGGCAAGCTTGAGAGTTGCCAATTACACTTTTGACTTCTTCTGGTGACTAGAAGGAAAACACAGTGGTATAAAACTGGTCATGAGCAGCAAAAATTCAGGAATAAAAAGTCATCAGTAAGACTACAGTATAACTAGAGAAGGAATTCTTTGAAAAAAAAAGAAAGCATGAATAAAATGGGTATTTTAAATTCTTTCTCCTGTAAGGAATACTTTCAAAAAAGTACATAGTAAGACTAAGATACCAAGTTGTACTAATATTCTCCAGGCCTTGGGCCTCAAATATATATATTTATATATAATACTCCAGTGTGAACAACAATTTGATGAAATGTAAAATGTATCTTTTTTTTTTTTAATCACACACGTATTTATAACCACAGGGTTCACCAGAAATCTAAAGCAAGGAGACACTAGCATAGAAATGTAGGATTACAGGAGTGACTTCAACACTTCCACACACAGTTTCCATCAAAGGTTTTTAAACAGACATGATGAACTCTTTTCGTCTTATAATACCCAACATGTCCACTACCAGATACATGACAAGGCGAATCAAGAAAGGAACACACATTAGGACAGAGTATCTGGAAAAAACGCTGTTGCATTTCAGTAAAGCCCACTCACTCTCCTTGCTTTAGAGCTCCTTGATGAAATGGAGGTGCGTTGACGAGTGCGGTTGGCAACCACTGAAAAACACAAGCCCTTTCAACAATGTTGCAACACTGTTAGTTTTTGGTTTAAACACACACGCTCACGAATGCTAAGTGTACACACTACCAAATTCTGCCGTCAGCTTTTCCAAGAACTACTGGGGAAAGTTTCAAAACGCTGCAGATCCTCAAGGTTGCCCTAACACCCCCACCTTGTTTCCAATTGACTCATTTCACATTTTGTTTTGAGCATCGTTAGTATCCCTCTTCTGCAGAAGTACAGTGTAGTCACAAGTGCTACATAGCTGCAGTTTTCCAACACACCCACTTAGATATCATTGTGCTTAAGTGGAGACGGTAGTTAACAATACTGACACTTGTTTACTGGCCCTGTATTCTCTGTAAACAAGGAGGCTGTTTGCAACAACCACTTCAACTCTATTTACAGGAAGGTTCCCACGGTAATACTCACAGGCACAGTGGCTGACAGGCTTTCTGAAAGCTGTGCGTGTGCCTCGGTCTCGTAAAAGACAGTGCTCAAAGTGGAACCCATGTGCAAACTTAAGAAATGAACGACAAAGAGTAGCTCAAGCTGCCGTTTTGCTCCCAAGTCGTCTGAAGAACTTTGCCAGATTCAGCCAGGCCCACAGTGCTCACATCCACTTGCATTTCTTCTTCTCATCAAATAAGACCTTTACATGCAAGAGTTGTTTCTGAGCTTCTTCCAGCCCTCGTTCTCTTTCTAGTTTATTTAGAATCTGTTGACAATTAGAACAGTTATTTTAGATAGCGTGCTTTTAGCATTATAATCCTGGTGTGTGTGTGTGTGTTTTTTTTTTTTTTTTTGCATTCCTGATGCTGTGAGTGGTAAAATCTGTATGAAGCAGATGCCAACATTTCCTTCCATCATTTCCATACTCACTTTGCAAGTTGTTTTGCTAAGTCACTATCGCAGGATCAACAACACTTGGGCTTAAAATAGAAACCCACAAGAAATACCAACTATTTGCTTACAAATACAGAGCCAGACTTCCAGGGCCCTGCTTTATGCATTATGTCACAGCCATTCCAAGCACAGCAAGCATTCCTGGGCAGCCAGCATGCAGGCAAGTATTCCTCCTTAAATGCAGCAGGCAGGGGCATCCTGGTCAGAGGTGAATACTTCCCTCCCCTCCCCTCCTCTCCCCTGTGGGCCGTGTAGTCCCGCCTCTCCCCTCCCCAGTGCTTCCCTTCTCAGAACCCCTGACCCCTGGAAAGAGGGATGCTTATCATGTTGAAGGAACTCATTGCCTCTACCCTACCTTAGCTCTTCACTTGATCTTCAAGTAGCAAATGGAATGGGTGAGCTATTCTCACCATTGACATGGATAGCCTGTCCCAGCATGACTGAGTGGGGGGAATCAGGGAAGGGGGAATTAACATATATTTGGAAACAATGCATCCAGATTAAGGAGAATTAATCATAAAGGAGAATGGTAGTTTGTTACTAATGGTCCTAAAGAAAACAAAGCCTGAATCAAAGCATCTGTGATTCTTAAAGTTAGAAGTTGTCTTAATTTCATATAACTATTGAAAACAGAATCTAGGCGATTTAACAGGCTTAGCTTTAACTGTCAGCAGACTACAGTGGAATATAAACTGGCCCCATTTAATCATGCCACAACGTACTCATCAAAGTTTACTTGAGTCAGTGTGGCTTTAGGCCCCATGAGCTCAAATGTAAATTCAGGCTGGTCCAAAGGTGGGCAGCATTGAAAACCTAGACAGGCAGTCATGTGCGGGGTCTGGCTTGGTGCCAGGATCCCCCATCCCAGACAGGCTTTGTGGCCTCCCTTCCTGCCTATCCGGGATGCCAGAGCTGTCCTAAGACCTGCAGAATACTACAAGTCTTGCGACTGACTCATAGGTTCAAAATATGTTAATAAAATCTTACCTCATCAAAATATTTTACGATGTATTTGTAGATTTCTGTCAAGGCCACTTCTTCGTTAAATTCATTTTCGTGTTTCTAAAAGAAAGACTTGTTGAGAGGCTCTGAAATGACTTAAAAAAAAAAAAAAAAGCCCAAATGCCAACTTGCATCTGCTTTCTAGTGATACCTTCGATTCCTGAGTTAAGAATTCTTCCATTTCTAAAGATGACAATGGAGGCAAGTCCCTGATTGCTCTGTAATAAGATTTTACTTCCTCTTTGTAGGTTGGTATATCCTTGGCATAGAGAAGCTTATTAGTTGGTGCTTCCTGAAAAACAGCAACGGGCCATCAAAGCGTAACTGTATCACAATACAATGTTGCTGAACTCCCACCACCTGTACAAGCTCCTGCTAACGAGGCGTCATGCAGTAGGTCTCACTAATTGTTGACTGAGTGACTGACTGCCATCTAGATAGTGCTGGTGAGTCACTGGTATTTTCAGGCAGATTAAATGCTAATATATTCAGCCTTCCTCTTATAAAAGAACTAAAATTATTATTTTTGCATGATTTTGAGTTACTATAACAATGGAACTTATTTCAATCATAGTTCGTTACTAATGGTCGTTAAAAAGCCTGAATTAAAACATTGCTCTCATCCTCACCCACCAGTGAATTTTGGCATTTATAAAAGACTTGATTGTAGATCTGATTGAGCCCTTTATGTAACTGTGGAACTGGTAAGTAATTGGCAGTGGCAGATTTTCCAGCTTGTCCCTTTAATTTCATTAGATTAGAGAGATCTTCCAGTGTCCTCAAGGAAGCATGTGCCATTAGTATTGGTGGCTCTGAGGTCTGATTTTGTAAAGGTTCTCTGGCAATTTAAATGATGTTATGTAATTATAATAGGGAGAACATTTAAACATCAAATTAATGAAAATTTTATTGTAAGAAATTATCATTTCTCATGCATTTTTAAAAAAGCTCTCAAGCCAGGCGTGGTGGCACACGCCTTTAATCCCAGCACTCGGGAGGCAGAGGTAGGAGGATCGCCATGAGTTCGAGGCCACCCTGAGACTCCATAGTGAATTCCAGGTCAGCCTGGGCTAGAGTGAAACCCTACCTCGAAAAACCAAAAAAAAAAAAAAAAAAAAAAAAAAGCTCTCAAGGCAGGCAGGTGACGTAATTGCAGAGCAAAAGTCCCAGCACATTTACAGAGTCTAGTGGCCGGGTCAGTGCTTTGATAGTCACTTGAAGCTACCTTGACTGACATGTTACTGAGATTTGCTTGTCTGGTTTTAAGTACGACACAGCAAATCACGTGATCAGTTTGTCAATGAGCATTTATCTAGCCAGGTTCCACTCGCAAGTACCCAGGGTCCAGAGAAGATGACTGGTGCCTGCCATTGAGGAGCTTACAGTCTCATTGGCGGACAACTTACATGCCTGACTGATACAAATATCAGTAGGACGAAGAAAAGGGCTGTGGTGCTAGATGAATCAGAGCTCACAGTCCTACTGTTTTGTGGTAAGCAGGCAAGACTTGTGACCTCATATTCCCCATCCATAAAATGAGGGTAGCTACCTGGAGGATTAGCTGAAATACACTAGGAACATGATAAGTAATAAAAAAGCTATTCTTATTATGCGTAAACAAACATGTAAGTGTTCTTTGGTGTGAAGTTTGTTAACTGAATGGAAAAAAATGCCCTGTAGGAAATGCTTTGGCGAAAGTTCACATAAATACAGTTGAACTGGTTGAAATCTCCTACAGTTCCTGGTATACATCAGAAAAATGTTTGTGGGACAAATGAAATAATTGGATTTTACTAGACAGGGGTTGAGACAGGGAATACATAAGCAAAAAACTGTAGAGGTGTTGGCGGTTGGAGAGATGGTTCACTGGTTAAAAGCACTTGTTGGGAAAGCCTGACAGCCTGGGCTCAGTCCTTCACTGCCTATGTAGAGCCAGGTGCCAAAGTGGCAAGTGCATCTGGAGTTTATTTCCAGTAACAGGAGGCCCTGGAGCGCCCATACTCTGCCTGCCTCTTTCTCTCTGTCTCAAATAAATAAAAACTTAAAAGAAGAATATAGAAGTGAGTACCATTTTTTTGGTGGTGGTGGGGGAACGAAAGCATGGAGTGCGCTAAAAACTGGAGCAAACAAACAAACAAAACCCCAATAACCTGAGAGTGAAAAGGAAAAGTTTAGGGATGGTTAGACAGCATGGGTCAGTGGGGAGGAAACGAAGAAGTAACGGTAGAGGAATGAGAAAGGATATAAACTGGCCCCATTCAATCATGCTGCCATTTACTCATCAAAATTTACTTGAGTCAGTGTGATTTTAGGCCCCGTGAGCTCAAATGTAAATCCAGGCTGGCCCTGAATTTTTATTTGTTGGTTTTGCACATGTATGTGGAACGTATGCAAGTGTGTGTGGTCAGAGGTTGGTGTTAGGTGCTCCTCAGTTGTTGTCTACATTATTTGTTAAGGCAGAGTCTCTCACTTGCACCCAGAGCTTGCTGATTTGGCTAGTCCAGCCAGCCAGCCCCTCCCAGCCGGCACTGACATGAGTCCCGAGGGTCCAAACTCAGGTACAACGGAAAGAGGGAAGAGAGCCCAAGTAACGCCAAGCGAGCAAGGCTTCGGCCTTGAGAGACAGACAACACCACAACATGCGCAAAGACAAAGGCACGAACGGGTTTTTGCAGAAAGAATGGGGACAGAGTTGGAATTATGAGCAGGGTCTAAGGGACGAAGAAAACATCAATCACTGTTCATCCAAGTACTCGGAAAACTCTCCCAACGAGCTACTTAAGAGCATCCAAAGATTTTCAGAACTCCATTAGGCACAGATGCTGCTCGGTTTAATATATTTTGGAGTGCCCAGAAAAGACCAAAACAGTGCTTTCAAAGTTTGCTCTGTCTTTTTATCTTTCTTTGCTTTCTTGGCTCTTTTGATCAGCACACAAAACTATGGGAAAGCAATATTCTTGCTTTGATTGTAAACTGACAAACTAGTTTTGTTATAAATCTCAGGCAAGACTTTCTTCCCCATGAGCAATATGTTATACTCAAGTAGTTTTGTTAAATATGTTCATTTCAAATGTGAAATTAACTTGGGCAAATATTAATAGTTCCACACTCCAGGGTAGCAATTTAGCAGTGTCCGTTGCACTGCTTCTAGGAAAATGTACTGTTGTAGTTTTTCAGAGGCGTAGTTTTGCAAGGAGGCGAGCTCATTGAGCTAATTCTTTCACTTGAAGGACAATTAGATTGAAGCAGGCCTGGTGGCACATGCCTGTAATCACTGCACTTGGGAGGCAGAGCTGGAGGATCACTGCAAACTAAAGGCCAGCCTGATCTACATAGCAAATTCCAAGCCAGCTAGGACTACATCGTGAGATGCAGTCTCAAAAATAAATAAATAAATAAATAAATAATGACATTTTACAGGCTGGAGAGATGGCTTTGTGGTTAAGGCGCTTGTCTGCGAAGCTGGAAACCCAAGTTCAATTCCCCAGTACCCATGTAAGCCAGATCACAAGGGGTGGTGCATGTATCTAGAGTTCCTTTACAGTGGTTGAAGGCCCTAGTGCGCCTATCCTCTCTATCTGCCTTTCTTCTTTTTCTCTCAAGTAAATAAATAAAATATTTTTAAATGACATTTTACAATGGGGATGGCAGAGAGAGTACAACCTTTTTATAAAATGTCAATAAATTTTTATTTATTTTCTTTCTTTTTTTTTTTGGTTTTTGGTTTTTCGAGGTAGGGTCTCATTCTGGCTCAGGCTGACTTGGAATTCACTATGTAGTCTCAGGGTGGTCTTGAACTGGTGGCGATCCTCCTACCTCTGCCAACCAGGTGCTGGGATTAAAGGCGTGTGCCACCACGCCCAGCTAAAATTTTTTTTAAATGATATTTTAGGGCTGGAGAGATGGCTTAGCAGTTAAGGTGCTTGCCTGTGAACCCTAGGGACCCTGGTTTGATTCCCCAGTACCCACATAAGTCATATTCACATGGTGGCACATGCATCTGGAGTTTGCGGTGGCTGGAGGCCCTTATGCACCCTTTCTCTCTCTCTCTAACAACAGTAAATGACACTTCATAGCAAATATGTAGCAATATGATTGAGGCTGTTACCTGAGTGTGCATAATAAGCCCTAGTGCTTCAGTCATGGGAACATACCCTGGAAACAGCAAAGCCGGCTTTACCTTCCCTAGTTGCTGCTCCGTGAGAGAAAAGGCATCCATGAACGCCTGGGCGATCACTGACAAACAGCTGTCTATGTGCGGCGTCTTCTTAATGTCAAAGACAAACTGAGGGTTCTTCAGGATGTTCACCCAGAAGCGAAGAGGAAGGCTGTTCAAAGAGAGTAATGTCTTCTCACATTGAGCTGTCGGTCACAGTTTGTAAATGGGTGTCTATGCCCTTGTTACCAAAGTGATCAATCTGCTTAGCCAAACTACCAAGCAATAGGTGGCGGCGGCAGCGCTCAGAACCAGCAAGGGTTAACTCTACAGCTAATGATGGGTGGTCTTGAGAAGTCTGCAAGGGGTCATGGCCAAGACCAGAATTCCCTCCAGATCTTCATTATAGGAGATGACCATCAACTGGTCTCACTCAGATCTCTGACCTGACCTCTTCTTGTCCCTCCAAGCGTGACAGGGGGCTGAGCTCTTGCTGTCTCTTTCTGGATTACTCGCCTCCAGCTCCTGATAGTTTATTCTCACAGTTACGGTGATCATCCTAACACAGAATCAGATCTTGTCATTCGCTGTGGCTGCTGGTATCCCTCAATCTGCCCCTTCTCCCACCATTTTCCACTGAACTCACTGCATGCTTGACAAGTAGGCTCACACCTCAGGTTTTCTGCCCTGGGGTCTGTCTTCACGGTCTCACCTGCCCCACCTAGCCTCGTGGTTCCATGCGCTTTCCTCTTCCAAGGGGCTCATAGCTCACCCACTCTGAGGCCTCTCCACCCTGTTTCTAGGCTCTCCGTCCTCTTCCCCTTTCTCCATAGCACTTGTCTCCTAGTGTACTTGAATGAACACACTTGTGTCCATGTGTGTCTATTCGAACGTAAGCCCGCTGAGAACGTGGGTGGGTGCTGTGTCGTTCATGACTGTATTTTAGTATACAAGTGTGCGTAGCACGTTATAGGCACTCAGATAAGTACTGGACTCATTCAAAGTCCTCCTACTACCTCCTTTGCAGCTCTGGCCTAGCTCAGGGCCCTTCACAGACCACGTGGCTGCTGCGATTCTCAGTGTCCTGACTGGTGGCCTATAGCACCCATGCTAGGTGTGGGAATAGAGAAGGTATGGACCGATATCAAAGGGAAAAGACCAGAACTAGGGCTCTGAAACTTCACCTTTTAATACTTATTTAAAATGACTTGGCTGACTGAGTGCTGGGAAGAGTTTGAGCTTGCATGAGAAATCCTATTACATCATAACAGTCTTATTTGGCTACGGCACAAAGTATGTCAAATAGAGGTAACGAGCGATGCTTCTTTTCTAAGGAGACACTTACTTAAAAATGTGCGGGACTGGGGAGATGGCTCAGCGGTTAAAGATGCTTGCTTAGAATAAATGTGTATGTCTGCCCTAAAGTAAAGTGCTAAAATATAAACATCAACATGAACCTTTGGCTAATACTTATATCTCATACAGAAGAAAATACAAAACCAGAGTATAGACACACAGCTTGAAAAATTGCAAAGTAGCCAGGCATGGTGGTGCACACCTTTAATCCCAGGACTCGGGAGGCAGAGGTAGGAGGATCGCTGTGAGTTCAAGGCCACCCTGAGACTACATAGTGAATTCCAGGTCAGCCTGGGCCAGAGTGAGACTCTACCGTGAAATGTCCCCCTCCTCCCCCAAAAATTGCAAAGTAATTATTTTAGAGACAACTAACTTTCTGTAATGGAAAATATGACCCAATAAAACCATAAAAATATTAAGTTTTCATCCCTTGCTGGTCTAGCTTTGTAGACAGTCTTTCTCATGTGTTAAAAAAGAAAGAAGAGTTTGTTTATTTTATCCTAAGGAATAGTATTTAGGCCCAAAGTTTCCAATTTGGTAGCTGTCTAGACCCTCTTTTTTAGTTGATATTCTGTTCGAGATTCTTGAAAACAGTCAATCATCACCTACATTCCCACCTGTTTGTTTTCCAAATATGTACAACATCGGGATCTGTGATCTTTTTATTTTCAGCCTGGGCATCTAGGAAGTCGAAGAAGTACTTGATGGCGAAGGGGGCCCTGCTGTTCGGCAGGCTCCAGATGCTCCTGAAGAGTTTCTCAAGCACAGAGTGAATGGCCACCTGCAAGACAGCACGCAGCTCCAGAGATTAATCCCCGCTAGTGGCTTCCAAAACACAATAAGAAAACAACACTAGTTCAGAGAAAATGATGGGCCAACCAGAGAAAATAAGCTGAAGAAAAAATGTAAAATTGTCAGGTGAGGCCTGACGGTAAGGGGCAAAGGTCCTGAAAGCCGGGGCCCAACTTTAGATTTGACACCTGACCTCTTGCTGATGACAAGAGTTTGGTCAGCTGAGAGGCTAACTTAGCAAATCTGTATCTGTGCGCATAGCCAAGAAGCCATGGGTGTTTGGCTTTTATTAGTTATGTTCATCCTGGAAAAATGCTAATGAGGCCACTCCATTGCATGCCTTTCCATCCATTCCCATCACAGGGTTTGAATACCCACTTCCCAAGGCAGCCGAGGGGCCCAGGCTCTTCTCTGCCTGCCGAACAAAGCGGAGCTCTAAGCATTTCCACTGCCCTGACATGAAGTGCGGCCCCTCAACAATCCCAGCACTCAGGAGGAAGAGGTAGGAAGAGCGCCGTGAGTTCGAGGCCACCCTGAGACTACATAGTGAATTCCAGGTCAGCCTGAGCTAGAGTGAGACCCCACCTCAGAAAACAAAACAACAACAACAACAAAAAAAACCCAAAAAACAAACAATAACAAAAAAAAGATACCAGAGCCAGAGGCTGTTGGTCGTTCCTAGGGGGACAAAAATAAAAAACCAACCGGACTTCTGTTGACCCCACAAGATTCTAGGTAATGTAAAACTGGCTCCTGATTCAGTATTCCACTGGCTTTCACATCTGACATTTTTATAAGTGAACAGAATTCCTAATTTCAAAATGAAAAAAAAAATCAGTAAGATTTACTAGGTCTCTAATGACTGATTTCCCCTCCTTCACTTTATTTGCAATTCAAAGAAGGAGTTTTATTGCTTATCTATAATAAGTAAACAAAGAGAAATAATTATTCTGTCAACCTAAAAAATAATAGTGACATGGTGGGAAAAGGAATGGGGACAATATTAAAATCCCTGACTAAAGATGCTTTAGTAGAAACTTGTAAAGTGCTGTAATCTTTCCAGTATATATTTATATACATATATATAAACGGAAGGGGATTTAAAAAAAGTGTTTACAATTTCAACTTTCATTTTGCTTTGCTACAAGGCACAAGGGATTTGTAACATTTTCACACTTGAGCAGAAATTAAGTTGAACATATCATACGCGCCCCCCAAGGTAGCCATAAAAGCGCTCCCAGAGCAGTCAGTGTACCTTGGTCGATAGCAGCTTTGTCAGATACATTTCCTTTACTTTGAACTTGTGTTTCCCTCGATGTCTCTTTCCCTGTACATCTTGGAATGCTTCCGAATCTGGTAAAATCTAAAAAGAAGACAGAGCACGGCGTTACCCCAGGAGACGGGTTATGCCACGGCAGGCATGCAATTCAGCGGGGAGTACAACAGAGCTTGAACTCACCAAATGGCAGTGGTCATCCGTGTATTCCACATCTGAACGCCAAAGGAAGGAGAGAAAACAGTCCATTAGAAAAACAACCACGGACTCATTGGCCTTCTCGGAAGAAGCCAGTGTTTGTGCTATAAACCCAAGCACTCTTCTACAGAGCAGGCTAGGTGTGGAGCAGACGCAGGTTCCCTACCCCGGAGGCCTTAAAACAGAATCACCCCGAGTGGCCAGCAATGGAATGGGATGGATCCAAGCCCGCCATTTACTGCATATGCCAGCACAGACATGTCCGGGCTACAGGCATCCAGCAAGGTGTAAGGCAGCTTTGTTCCCATCCTAATGGAATATACATTTAGCCAACAAGAGGCATCAAATGTCTAGTTGCACAACTGAACACGAGAGAGAAGTCTACACAAGGTGCCAATCTGGGTCTAAGAGGTTTTTAGAATAGACTAACTGGTTAGCCAGACAAATGGAGGAAGGCCCAAGGTGGGAAGGGATGTGCCCCCTTCTAGGATCTGAAAGGAGGGCCGTGAGGTGAGGTTCACAGAGCTGGCAAGCCAAGAGAGGAAGTGCTTGCAGGAGGTACAGGGAGGGAGAAGCAGAGGGGAAGGAACTGGGAGATTGGAAGAGGGACTAGAACAGCCTGCAGTGCTAATGGGAGAAAATACGTACCAGGGAAGGGGAAATAGCCCGTTGGAAAACAACTGTGGGGAGCTAGTCAGAGAAGAGACTGTCCATGGTGCAGGAATGCTCAAATGGTCAGAAAGGGCAGAGGAACCCAAAGCATAGGTGACAGATTGGCCTGGGGGAGAAGAAGGGACAGCTTGGATGTCGGGGGGTGGGGAGGGCATGGGCAGATACAGTGGGTTGGTAAGCTTGGTGCCCATGTTGAGGGAGCTGACTTCTGGGTTCTTTTGAAGGGCAAGGGGAAGTCGTCAGCCCATAGTGTGGAACTCGGTTGGTTGGAGCTTTGGGAAGAGAACAGTTAGGTTCCTAGAGAAACCCAGTAGGAGTAGGCTGTACTGAGGACCCTGCTCAAGGTGGACACCATGAATTTACAGCTACTGAGCACCTTTCTCCAGTGACTGCCTGCCTGTGGGTTCAGATAAGGGTCATAGCCGGGTTCATCAAGTACCAGGATTAACACAGACAGCAAACAGCTCAGTATGAGCAGCACCGTGACCAACATGATGGTCCTGAGCCGCACTGGACAGGGAAGGAGCAGAGGTGTGGAGTGACCAGTGTCATATGAAAAGAGCCAAGCCTGATATTCTGCTATTTAATCCCCAGACGGCAGCTCCTAAGGCTTAGTCTTGGTGACCTAAAACCCACAGTTCTTGCTCTTCCCACAAGGATCCTATCTTCCTTCTGCTTCGGCGACAGCCACTCTCTCTCTGCAAGGTGTCTTTATATAGCTCAGTATAGTGCTGAAGGGTGAGAGTCACCAAAGGGGTGGCCTAAATTATGTGGTACACTTCATCAGGAAGCCTGCGTTTGCCCCAGTTACACTGACTAGGCGCTGGGACTTCATAAAGTCTCCCAGGAAACGCAGAAGTCACACGCCCTGTCTGTTGCTGCATGTTTACAAGGACCCTGCTGAGGAGAGGCCCCGACCAGACCTTTCCGACACTAAGGCCTGGCTGTCTTGGTGGAGGCATAAAGTTTCTGGAGACAAACCCAGAACAGGACCTAGGGCTTCACGCAAGGCGTTGCCACACTTTTCCTGCTCCACGACCACCAGGGAGCTCTTAGAAGACTGGCCTCCCAGCTTTCCCATTCAACTTTCCTCACCACTGTCTGGGAAGTTTACCAATGCTATTGCCCCAATATCTGGCCTTTCTGCATAGACTATCTTGTGTGTCCAGCTTAGGTAGGGCAATGTAATTATCTGTAAGCTTCCTGCTTGGTTTCCCAGTGGGATCTCCCCTGTTGCCGCCCATCCCACTGAAGGTTTAGAAGGGAACTATGAGGGCTGAGACTGCTTTAAGTTAGAGCTTTGAAGAGGTGGGGACTTCCTTTGTGCTGGACCATCTTAGCCAAGTCAGCTTACAGTCTCCTTCTTGTACGACCCACATTCTGAGCACTTGTACCAATCGAAATGGCTCTTCTCAGCTCCCAGAGAATTGCACGGCAACAACCCAATCTCACTTCTGTGACAGTATGTTTTAGAAACAAACAAACAAACAAACAAACACGAGTGTATAAAGCTTGGTGAGAACAAAAGGTTAACATTACATTGGTTACCTGAAGTAAAGTTTGCTATCTTCTTAAAGACTTTTATAGTGGATCCATTTGAGATCTGAAAGCAAAGATGAAAAATATATGAGTTTTCAAAATTTAATGGATTTCTCAACTTCACCCAAGAATTAGATGGCTGGATGAATCTTATATCCTCTCACTTATTATATTAAATATTTATCAAGAACTGCTATGTTCTGGGTACTGACTGCAGGCTGGGGCTAGCCCGGTGACAAGCGGGGCATTGTCTGTGCCCTCAAGGAGCTCCTGGTCCTGTAAAGAAGGCAGAAGGTCAGCAAGATGAAGGGAGACCAATACCCGGGGGCCCGAGTGGGACGGGAGCTGTGCACGGCAGAGGAGAGGATGCAGTCATGTTAGGACAGTTCTCTGCATTTCAGAGGTCGGAAGCTGCCTGGGCCAATTTCATTTCTTGAGTTGACTGCTTATTATCAAGAAAATGGTTATGTCCCCTCCAAATCCATATACTGAAATCCTCAGCCTGACTTGATAGTTTTAGGAGGACAATCAAATCATGCAGGTGTAGTCCTCAAGAATGGGATTAGTGTCCTTTTAAGAATAGATGCTCGTTCTCCCTCTACTCCTCTCTATCTGTCTGTTCCTCCCCTTTCCCTCCTCCCCCTCTTCTTCCTTCTTTCCCCCTTCTCTTCCTCCCCTTCCTCCTCCCCCCTCTCTCCCTCCCTCCCTCTCTCTGTCGCTCTCTCTTTCATATACCATGTGAGGATATAGTAAAAAGACAACCATCTGCCAACCAGGAAGAGGGCTTCACCAGACTCTGTATCTAGCAGTTCCATGACTTTGACTTCCAGGTACTGGAACTGTGAGAAATAAATGTTTGCTGTTTAAGCCCCCAGCTGATGTATTCTATTACAACCACTTGAACTGGCTAAGACAGATTAAGTTTGCATCCAAGTCTGTATCCAACAGAAGTACAAATCTTCATGATAAATTAATCATGTCCCCACACTGGAAACAACCTAAATATCCATGATCAGAAAGAATGACTAATTTTGGGACTCGTCATGCAACAGATTTTAAAACATTAGACATGAGCAGTCTTATTGCTCCCTGCCACCTGGATGAGCCTGGCCATCACAATGCTGAGAAAAAGAAGTGCAGAGTGAAAGCGATCATACTGAAAGATTTCACTGAAAGCACAGAAGAAAGTGGGGCTTGTGATCAAGCCCGGCCTGGAGGGGTGTCTGTTCTTTCACCCGGGTGCCGGCTACAGGTCATGCTCACTTGCTGCTACTTCATCCAGCATACCTGAGATCGCTCCTGTTTCTGTAGACAGTGGTGTTTTTAAAGAAAGTGGTTAAGGGCTGGAGAGATGGATTAGCAGTTAAGGCCCATGCCTGCCAAACTTAAGAACCCAGGTTTGGTTCTCCAGATCCCATATAAGCCAGATGCACGTGGTGGCGCATGTGTCTAGAGTTTGTTTGCAGTGGCTGGAGGCCCTGGTGCGCCCATTCTTTCTCTCTGTCTCCCCACCCCTCTCTCTCTCTGACTCTAATAAATAAATGAAAGCAAAATCTTTAAAAAAAAAGAAAGTGGTTAAAAATAATAGAAACTGGGCTGGAGGGAAGGCTTAGCAGTTAAGGCGTTTGCCTGCAAGGCCAAAGGACCCAGGTTTGATTTCCCAGGACCCACATTAGCCAGATGCACAAGGGGGTGCATGCGTCTGGAGTTCATCTGCAGTGGCTGGAGGTCCTGGCACGTCCATTTTTTTTTCTCTCTCTCACTCATTCTCTCCCCCTCTTTCTCTGTCAAATAAATAAAAATTTTTTTAAAATGAAAACTGCCAGGCGTAGTGGTGCACACCTTTCATCCCAGCACTCAGGAGGCAGAGGTAGGAGGATTACTATGAGTTCGAGGCCACCCTGAGACTACATAGCGAGTTCTAGGTCAGCCTGAACTAGAGTGAGAACCTACCTTGAAAAAAAAAAAAAAAAACAAAAGCAAAACAAAACTGCCTATGCTTTTAAACAAAAACTTTCAAATGTCATTATAATGTACTAGAAAGTGCTTAATACTCACTGTTACCACGTGCATAGCTCTGGGGAAGTTCATGTAAATGAGACTTCACGTAAATGTGTTGTAACCACAACCCACATCATGATATGAAACATTTCAAGGTCCTGAGAACTGCGCCCCTCGCCCTTCTCAGCTGACCCTCATCCTCACGCAGACGCAATCCCTCTCCAACTCCTCCACGCTGACCAGTTTGCCCGTTCTTGAGAATCATGTACTATGAACTCTTGCGTCTGGCTTCATGGGGCCAATATAAGATGTAGGATGCTAACTTACTAATCTGCGTTGCTGTGCCTATCAGTAGACCATCTTTTTTTTATGACTGTGTACTAGCCCATTATACGAATGTATTACAAAAATTGTCATAAGATAGAAATATCGATACATGCTACAATGTAGATAGACCTTTAAAAATGCGTTAACTGAAAGAAGCCAGCCACAGAAGATCACAGGTGGTACGAACCCATTTATATGAAATACCCAGAATAGGCAAATTTGTACAGGCAGAAAGTTGATGGCTAACAAAACCGGAAGTGAAGAGAAAGAGTGAATGCCGGTGAGTCTTTCCGGGGTGATGAAAGCATTCCACAATTAGATCGTGTCCACGGCTGCACAGTTGTAAATACAGCTAACGGCACTGAATTCTGTACATGAAAAAGGTGGGAGCTTCGGGCTGTTGTTTTGCTTAGTTCCCTCCTTGCTCTTGGGAACTGAACAAGGCTTTGTGTTTGCTGGGTGAGTCCTCTAACCCTATGCTACATTCCTAACCCTAAGCAGATGAGCTTTAAGATATAAATTAAATCTCAGTGGAGCTGTTCACAATTGCTTCAGATTTTAAATGTATGCATTGGCAGATGACTGCTTTTGCCCCACAACCATGCTATTGCTATGCCTGTTCTGGAGGTGAAATCTGCGACTCCTAGCTGGGCCTTTTGGGATGGTGGAACCCTGGAACAAATGGCCCTCTGGTGCCTCTCTCCCTCAGCCTTATGGCTCTCTGGAAATAACCAGGTTATCAGAATGGACAAGCCTGCCTAGCAAGCACATCAGGATTAAACCTAATCTCCTTCAGGTGGCCCCCACTGAGGAAGCGCACAGAGCAAGAGCCAGCTCGCCAGAGCCCCAGACACAGGTGTCCCTCCAGCCGTGTCCAGCCAGTTGCTAAGTTTAGGCCAGAGGCAACCAACTGCTGCTAGTGTTCAGGGGAATCTGGACAGGAGCTGGCTGGGCCATCAGGCCGTGTCTACAGTGAGGATTCTTAACTCTTATTGAGCTCTTTGACTCGGCTTTTATTACCAAACATCCTCCTCTTTTCCTTGAGCCGTTCATCGTTTCCTGGCTAGTTTTTCAATTCTCTTCTATCTTTGATGCAATTAAAGTAACTGCCCTGTGCAGGCACCCCTTAACAATTCACAGACACCACGCTTAGGAGAATGTTTGAACACGGTTACAAAATTCCTTCCCACCGAGAGCTGGATATGCTGTCTCTAAGCCAGTAAATATCTTTTTATAAAAGGAAGCTGGTGATTCATTCTGGGTAATTGTCAAAGAATGACTCCCAAATGGATCCCGTTGAGTGTTGAGCCAATACTCTGCTACCGTCAGATGCTTTGTTTTGCCAAAAGCGAGCACCCTTTCTCTATAATCACCGAACGCCATGGATGGGCCCTCCGATGAGGAACGCTGCCAAAAGTTCAAATGTCTTTGCAAGAGCTGGCAATATACTTGCTGCTGGCACCATGCTCAGGCATTAAGATAGTGTAGACGCAGCTTGTACCAAGGAAATTTTACTCTAAATTATCTTCCAAGAGCCAGGGTAAATGCATTTTATTAGTCGGTGAGTTGGACATGTTTGAGTGTATTTCTAACTTCCATAGTTACTCTGAGGCTGGAACATTTCGACCCTATGTGATGCTTTAACACTATTATAAGGACAGAAAAAAATAATTTGCCGATGTTTTGGGGAAGAAAAGTTTCCATTTTCTATTTTGCCCAAGTCAGCTGCTACTGAGCTACACGTAGAAATGCCTTGGCATCCAAAGGGTTAAAAGCGTGATGCGGTTTGTTCTATTTGAGAAGCTCCAAAGAGTGACTTAGTAATCGTCCTGTCCTGCTGTGAGGCTGGGACCATCCTCTGGGCCCCTACTTTAGGGATGAAAACCAAATTAAATCAAAGAAAGATTAATGCCACCAGATGGGTCTGCAGCAGGAATGTGTCTCCTACCCAGAGCAGAACAGCGCACATGGCAACTTCAAGTGAATCCATCCTGGTCTCACAGTGTTCTAGGACGCACAGCGACAAGGCCGCACCCTTCCAAGGATGCCAGCCCAGGCTGGAATATGGCGGGCGTGACCATAGACTTTCCCATCACAATTACAAGCTGAAACTGCATAGGGAAGATGGGCTCATGTCAACCCTTGGAGTCACTCCCAAAATAAATCTGCACATGAATGTGAGATTGTTTGGAGATTATTCCAAAACAAAATGGATGTTCTAGAAATACAATATTAAACTCCCATTTAAAATAGTCATTTGGCTTGACCTAAGCAAAAATAATGGAATTTTATCTGTGAGTTGGTTAAAAAGAAAACAACTCAAAAGAGGGTGATCGATACAAATTACTGCAGAGAAACCCTCATGGGGTATCTCTCGTTCTGAAAGAAAGGGTTTTATACAGAAGAAAGATCCCGTATCTCTGGCAACTACCCACCAATATAGGCTCTCCCTCCTTTAATAGCCAATAGCATCCCCCCACCTGATCTCTGCTCACCCTCGCCTCAGGCTGGAAGCAGATGAAAAGGGCATCTTTTGTTCGCAGGGCCAACCTGAGGGGTAACCTTGTTCAGTCCTTACAGAAAGGGGGCTCTTGAGAGCATGTCGAAGGGCCATTAGAACACTCTACACAGACATACCAACTCACACAATAGAGCTCTGAAGGATCCTTGAAACAGAGGAAGGGCCTAGAAGGCTTGCTTCTCCACTGTTCACTGGAAACTAAGTCTGGCCAGAAACAAATCCCCAGGACTGCTCAAATCCTGAAGGACTGGGTTTCCCAAAGCATGTGACCCTGGGAATCTAGGTGCTCCTGAACCTAGTGGGGTTGACACGGCTGGCCACAAAAGTCCAAGTAGGCTGAGCGGCTGGAGAGATGACTCAGTGGTTCAAAGCATTGTTTCCAAGGCTGCCCACCGAGTTTGACCCTCAGCACCCATGTAAGACCATGCTGGCCTGGAGGTTAGGAGCATGGAGCCCAGGCATGGATCTGAAGCAAAGTTACCCCTCTGGCCTTGGGCACAGCCATGATTTCTGGAGTAAGTCCTCTTTCATCTGTCCCCTGGGCTATCTATCAGAGGAGCGGTGTGACCTTGGCTGAGTTCCATAGCCCCTCTGGGTCACGGAATGTAAATAATATCGATACTGTTCTCATGAGGTAGTAAGGGGGAAGAAAGGAGCAGCTCTTGGTCAAAGCCCCTAGAGCAGCAAGTGGTATGGAAGCAGCCCCATTGTTGGCTAAAAAATGCATATCAGGTGCTGAAGAGACAGCTCAGTGGTTATGGGCACTTGTTGGCAAGGCCTAATGGCCTGGGCTCAGTTCTCCAGTACCCCCATAAAGCCAGATATACAGAGTGGCACATGCATCTGAAGTTCATTTGCAGTGGCCAGAGGCCCTAGTGTATCCATTTCTCTTTCTCTCTCCCGCCCTCTCTCTAAGCAAATACATAACTTTTAAAAATATCTTAAAAATAGGTATGTAAAGACATCATACTCCAAAAGACTTTCAAAGGTGATCCAATTTTTAAAAATATTTTATTTTTATGTATTTGAGAGAGAGAGAAGTAAGCAGAGGGAGGGAGACAATGTCATGCCAGGGCCTCCAACCACTGCAAACAAACCCCGGATGCATGTACCACCCTGTCCATCTGGCTTATGTGGGTCCTGGGGAATCGAACCTGGGTTCTTTGGCTTTGCAGGCAAGCACCTTAACCACTAAGCCATCTCTCCAGCCCTCAATTTTTTTTTTTTAATTTTAGGAGCAGAGATGCTTCCTTAAACTTCACAGCTCAAAGCAAGATGGATGATCTGTAGAGAAAGCTTTCTGTCCTGCACCCCCGAGGCCACCCCACCGCAGGGGTGACAACATGGTTTGGCAAAAGATCACATAGAGGGATCAGCAGAAAGAGAGGAAGGAAGGCTCGACTGCAGGGCCACCAGTCTCACAGGCACACGGGCCAGCATTCGCTGATCTCACCAGTGGGGTCCCCTTCATAACAAACACCCTGAGCCTCCGCCTGTTGAGGAAGGTTTAATTATAGGGAGAACACGCCTCCGGTTGAATGGTTTTTAAAGACATCTCTCATGTAACCCCTTTTTCTGCGCAAGACGGAATGAGGCTGGAGCGGAACTTTGCTCTCCTCTGCATTGATCTGATGGGAAGTGGGAGGGATAACAAGCACCCGTCTAAAAGCGCCGGGTGCTGTGAGCTTTAACGGGACCGGCGCTAATGGACGATGCCGGACACGGACTGTCGCCGCTGCCGACAAGGAAGGCAATCGCCACCATGTTGGGGGTCAGCCTGGAGGTAATTCAGTAGGCTGACAGGGCATCATCACCAGGAATTTGGAGCTCTGGGGGCTGCATCCAGTCCATGAGACGCTATATCCTACCTTTCTACAAATATCCCCAGCATGAACTGTCCAGCAGGAACCTACTATATCCTTTCTGCCCACGGGACAAAACAAGGCCAGAAGAAGGCAGGCTCACACGCCAGCAGCGGGGTCTCTGTTTAGACAGGAGGAGGAACTGGCTGTCACTAAAGATTAACTTTAAAGCCTAACTAATTTGGACTAATTGGAGGGAGGTAAGTCTGAATCACTTAGAACTCTGAATTAGACCCTATTTTTAAATGAAATATAGTTTTTGGCTTTCAAACACATACAGTGACTCAAACTAGGGCGCTTTAGTAAATGAATAAGAGTGATAATTAGCATCTTGTCTCTTTGGAGGGAAAAGCAAGTACTTGAGTTTCTTTTTTCTTTTTTTAACAAAAGGGCAAAAGCAAACGTCGGCCCTCTCAAGTGATTCTGAATTTTGCATCTGTGGAGGTGCTGTTAAATCAAGTGTAGACTCAGAGGGGAGGGGGTTCCTTTGCTTGGTCTTTAGGAACCGGTCCGGTCCTAGAAGGCCCGCCCCGGTGACCTCCCCAGCTTCCTTCCAGCTCTCTGCGTTTATTTGTCTCACAGCTTAGCTTTCTCAACATAAGGAGAATCCTTTAAGTCCTCATGTTCCAGTCTTGTCATTTATTACCACCAGGCAGCCAGTGCTGGGGTATGAGGCCAATAAATCATTGGGACGGGAAGTGACTACAGGCCGGATTAATTTCATTATCATCCTTAAGCAGATAGGTGTCTAGCACACCGATGTCTCAGTGAAGAGCGATGCTGTATCTCTCCTGACAGGCCTCCCGTGCCTTGCAGACAGCTAGCCGTGCGTTTCTGTTTTCCCTGCTGGACTGCCCTGTCCTGCCTTGTCCCCATTAATGGCAGTAGTGGTCATCCTCTTCCTTAAGATCCCACTCCATGCCACACGGTTGTGAGGGAAGGAGATGGGCAGGAAGGCTCGGCAGAACAAGGCCACACTCTAGCCAAGAACATCAACATGGTACATCGGTGCCTGCGCCCCTTCAAACACCGCATGAGCTCAGTTCACAGACTGGGGGAGAGAAAGATGGCCTGTGGGTATGGAGGTCTTACCTCACTGTTAATCAGCCTTAATAAGTTCCACCACCTATCCACCTTCCACTCACTACCATCCCCTGGGAGAAGCCCACCGATGACCGGGAAACACACTTTGAGGAAGCTCAGTATTTCGGTGTGTTCAGGAACTTTCTCTGCTACCTGCCCAATGTGTAGACTTCCCTGACGCTTGGGTCTCTGAGATGTCATGTGTACCCTTCACCAACCACAGCCCTCACCCAGCATGCGGGTCATGAGCAAACAGGAAATTTAGAACTTCTTTAGAGCCAGGACACCATACAAAAGGTGAGAAGTCAGCTGTGAGCACTGTGGAGAGGAGAGGCTGGGGATGCTTACAGGCCCTGCTCAGTGTCCACGCACTGGGCACACCGCAGGCATGCATCCATGTGATGACTCACCTATGGTTTTTCTAAGAAAATGCTGCACAAGGCCAGGCTATCCCATGGAAACTGCTGAATGGGGCTGGAGAGATGGCTTAGCAATTAAGGCGTTGTTGCCTGCAAGGTCAAAGGACCCAGGTTCCATTCCCCAGTATGCACATAAAGCCAGATACACAAGATGACACATGCGTCTGGAGTTTGCAGTGGTTAGAGGCCCTGACGTGCCCATTTTCTCTCTGTCTCTATCTGCCTCTTTCCCTCCCCCACCCTCAGATAAAATAAAGTTTTTTAATAAAAGAATGTGGTCCAAAAAAAACATTAAAAAAAATTAAAAACCTGCAGGATGGATTGTCAGCAAGCATGAAAACTAAAGCCCTCTGAGAGGGGGACATGTGACAAGCACTTCACAAGAGACAGTCATGCTTGGGCTCTTTTGAATGAGCAACTAAGGAAAGCTTCTGCCCCAGAAGCAAGCAGTCTGCAAACCATTCCAGAAAACAGGGAGTCTTTTTGTTTTTGTTTTTGTAACCTGGTATTGGAGATTATCCAATTCGTTTAGGACCGCAGATGAGGAAGGAGATGTCAAGGGCAAGTCTTAGTCTCACCTCATAGTGGCCAATGGTGTTTAGCTTGGTTATTCCATCTTCAAGGATCACAGAAGAGCTGTCAATGTCCAGAAGCTCTTTTTGTCGTGTGCCTACTTGAAGCTCTGGGGGAACAAAAGGGAAGGAGGCATGTCATTGCCTTTTAAAATCACAGTAAATGGGGAATGCAGGTTAGTTGGTAGATATGGTTCAATTGGTAGAGTGCTTGCCTGGCATGCATGAAGCCCTGGGTTGGATCCCTAGCACTATTGGCGTGGTACTGCACACCCGTCATCTAGCACTTGGGAGGGGAAGCTAGGAGGACAGGAGTTCAAGGCCATCCTCAACGACACAGTGAGTCTGAGGCTAGCCCAGCATACATGAGACCTTGTCTCAAAAAAGCCAAGTTAATTAATTAATAAAGAAAATCACAGTAAAATATGTCAGTGCCAACTTGTTACTTTTACAAATATTATTGGTAAAGTTGAATAAGATGGGAAAGGTTTTTCTGAAGGGGTGGAGGTGCACCAGCCAGATGGCTTCTGGTTTGTGTTTAGAGCACTAACATTTCAGATCGAATTCCCTGAAGTGTTATGCTAAGGCTAAGCCTGGAAGTGGAGACTCCAAAAGCAAAATCAAACATCATCTGAGGGACTAAACCTTCAAAAATATCTCCAGTACTTACATACGTGTGTGTGTGTGTGTGTGTGCACGCGCGTGCATGCACGCTCAGCACAGAGGTCCAGGTTGAGCCCCTCTGTGTGGATCCTGCGGGGCTCATGTGCTAACACACCAGCAACATGCTACAAACTCCCCATGGAGGCCACCAAGTCAGAAGGTGGCCATGAATGTGCTTTCTTTTCTTGAACACTCACAATGTCTTATGAATTATGCTAATGTCAACTCAGCAGTGACATTTAAATATTAGGAGATCACACACACACAAATGGACTTTTGATTTCTCTCCTTAAAATCTGGTAATGAGGCTGGAGGGTTGGCTTAGCAGTTAAGGCGTTTGCCTGCAAAGCCAAAGGACCCCGGTTTGATTCCCCAAGACCCACGTAAGCCACATGCATAAGGTAGTGCATGCATCTGGAGTTTGTTTGTAGTGGCTGGCTGGAGGCCCTGGTGCTCGCATTTTCTCTCTCTCAAATAAATAAAAAAACTTAATTTTTTAAAAAATCTGGTAATGGCTGAGTATGGTGGCTTACATCTGTAATCCCAGTACTCAGTAGGCTGAGGCAGAAAGACCACCATGGGTTTGAGGCCAGCCTGGCTACACAGAGAGCCCCTGTCTCGACCTCCATCCCAAATCTGATCACAATGACTGCAGTCCACAAGGCAACTTTGCAGAAGCCAGATGGCACTGCTCTGTGAAATATTCTTTTTTCCAATTAAGTCAGATCTGGCCATTTCCTCTTTCTAGGTGGTTACATTCTGTGCCTCTATATTTTCTGCCCCTTTGGGCACCTGAATCTGTCAGCTCCTGAGCTCGGTTGCTCCTGTGGTTAGAATTGTGGCTGACTTCTCAACTTTCCCTCAGCTTCCTGACACTAGCCTTGAGGGACGTTTGGAGAATCAGCAAGCATGCAGAAGTATGCCGGGGTCGATGGGCGGTGTCCCCTTTTGCTTGCGGACCCCAAACCCAGGAAGAGCCTGTGGCTCTAGGATGGACACCGGGGGACAGGGCTAAAGTTGCCCGGGGCTGCCTCCCCTGTGGCTGTGGGGCTGGGGACTGGGTGTGCCCATTTCTGCTGTGGTGAGAGCCACACCACATTTGCAAGATAAGCTTCAGGGCAAGGAAGCTGACGGTCTGGGTTGGGTTGGTCCTGGTTTCCTGGTGAGGGGTGCCCCTTCAGTCCGTATGTAACCAGAGGAGCTGAGCCTCCTTCAAGCTGCCCATGGAAGGGAAGGTCAGAGGCGCACAGGGGCATCTAAGCAGCCCGCTTTCCTTGAAGCAGGCCATGAAGTTACTGTCTATGTGCATGGCCTCCCTCAAGTTCCTCAGGCCCCCTTCGAGGCTTTTCTCAATGGCTCTAGCAGCAGTTTTGATTGGAGGGGGAGGATTTTAATTGCCTGCTTAGTAGAGGCCTACCACCATACATGGATGGGAGATGAACCTTGTTACACTGCCTGTCACTGCTGTGATCCTACTCTTCTTTTCGGTCCCATTATCTGCTATAAAATCCCACAGAGTCTCCTGGGAGGGCTGTGCCGCGGAGCTCAACTTTTAACATGTTGATGAACGTTTGAGAGGAGCGGGGCCCTGCTCGCTCGCTCACGCATATGCTCTGCTTTGCAGCGTACCAATAGAGCCCGCAAATGAGTTCATAGCAGATGCCGCTGCTGGGGGAGGATGGAGACTACACTTAATGCAGGATGTGATTAGCAGGAGGAAGATGACCTTTCCAGCAGGCTGGAGTTAACGCTCGGTGGCTGAGCCACCCACTAATGACACGCTCCGTATCACAACAAACAAATCAAATGCCAATGTGAAATGCAACACGGCCGAGGGCATGGGGTGTACACCTTTCTGTGTTTCCTGATGCAAGGTGATTCCATGTGGTCTTGGGGTCAGTGGAATCTGATTTACAAGTACAATATTTTTAAAAAGTAGCATCTTTGGAGGGTGATGCTTCCAGGGGAGAACCAGAGCAAAGCAGTCCCTGGATCCCGGGGCATGCCTTCTGGGGACAACTTTGGCCCTGTACACATTGCCAAGGCGAAGTGAGGCAAGGCAGGCGCTCCTCAGGGGGTTGAGACCAGCCTTACCTAGACCAATCTCATTGATCTGAAGTCCATAAGGAGAGCCGTTTTTGCTTAGGAATGCTTGGAAAATCTTTTCTTTGGCTTGGCCTATGGTATCACAGTCAAGAACGTTGACTGAAATATTCCGACAGACATCTGCACTCTCATTTTCTGGGATTTTTTCAAAGACAACGTTTAATGCCTGCAAGAATACAAACAGGTTTCCAAGTCTATTAGATAATTACAATCTGAAAGGCATTCATAAAAGACACAAACCTTGGCGAATCCTACTAACACCTCTGACAGAACATTAGCAAACACCGTATTGCATTATACTCCTTTAATCTCGTCTCCATAATCCATTCATTTCAGGGATAATGGAAAGGAAAAGAACAAGTTAAAACTCTCATTATGGAGTAAGCATTGGATAAGCACACTGGGGAGGAATACATGTATATATATATATATGTATATATATATGTATATATATACACATACATACATATACATATATTTATATACATATATATAGACATACATTAATATTCTGAAAATGGTAATTTCTGATTTCATCCTCAAAAAAAAAAAACTTGGAAAAATTCCATAGTAAAATGAGGGCGGACTGGTGATTATCTTTTTTATTAACGGGACCACAAAGTCCCAGAAGTGAAGTTCCAGGTGACAGGAAAGGTTACAAGGTCCCCATATTGATCACACCAAAGAGGTCATTTTCTTTAATCTGCAGCATTAATTATGGTAACACTCATCTTACCCTGTACTTTCAACATCTTCAGTCAGATGTTGCTGGAGCCCTCATTAAAGTACTGAGATCCCCACCCTGCACTATTCTTGCATTAATTACATTTCAGTGCCATTACTTAACGTTTTGTATATATATATATATATATATATATATATATATATATATATATATATATATATATATATATATATATATATATATATATATATATATATATATATATATATATATATATATATATATATATATATATATATATATATATATATATATATATATATATATATATATATATATATATATATATATATATATATATATATATATATATATATATATATATATATATATATATATATATATATATATATATATATATATATATATATATATATATATATATATATATATATATATATATATATATATATATATATATATATATATATATATATATATATATATATATATATATATATATATATATATATATATATATATATATATATATATATATATATATATATATATATATATATATATATATATATATATATATATATATATATATATATATATATATATATATATATATATATATATATATATATATATATATATATATACTGGGGAGAGCTGAAAGTGCTTTGTAAATCGCGTAAGAGGATTCCGGTTCTCAGGCACCTTGGTTATCACTGAGTCAGAAGGACTGGAGTGGGGTATGAAATGCAGAGCTATTTCATGTGCCTAAGCCTGGCTTCATGAGGGAATGTGAACTGTAAACAAAGGAAAACATGCATGCTATGTAGAATAGTATCCTTATGAAGACCTAAGCTTTACAGAGCATAAAGGGCATAAAGTAATAGAGAGCTTGCTTAACATGCACGAGGCCCTAGGTTCCATTCTCAGAACACAAACACACACACACACACACGCACACATATATACATATACATATATTATAAACATAAAGTGTGTATAACAGGACCTGCCTTCTGGCACAGATAGGGAGACTGTGTGAGATACCCTAAGAGGAGCTGAAGGGCTCAAAGATATCCACAATGCTGATAACTGATTTGGCTGATGCACTGAGTGGGCTCCCGGCTTCAATCCCAATCCATCACCAACCTGCTGCTTAACGTCTCCATTTCTCACCAGCGAGGGAGGAGTAGAGCAATGTTCCCCAAGGCTCTGGTGATGAACTGAATTGATACACTGCACTTAGACTGGAGTCCAGCTGACCAGTCCTCAGGACATACGGTTTACAGCCAGCCACAAATACAGGAGGCCTCTGGAACTGTGGGTGGGTTCTCAGGATCATGTTTGATTTGGCTGCTGTGTCTCTAGAGCAAGTTCCTTAGCCCCTCTGTGCCTCATTATGGGGGGGGGGGCACAGCAGCTTTTTTTTTTTTTTTTTTTTTTTTTGGTTTTTCGAGGTAGGGTCTTGCTCTAGCCCAGGCTGACCTGGAATTCACTATGGAGTCTCGGGGTGGCCTCGTACTCACGGCGATCCTCCTACCTCTGCCTCCCGAGTGCTGGGATTAAAGGCGTGCGCCACCACGCCCGGCTCGCACAGCAGCTTTTTGAGGTCTCTTTATAAGGCCACCCATCCTACTATCAAGGCTTTTGCCCTCACAACCTCCACATCTGTCAGAAAGCTCCACTTTTGAGCATTATCATTGCGGAGTTAGGATTTCAATGACGGAATCACATAGTACACTAGCATTCCAGGACCCCACAATCACATGGGGTGGTCCATAACATATATGTCTCAAGTATTCTCTCGTCTGGCAAGATTCAGTGTGCTGTGCGGTTATTTTGGTTTCTCCTCACAGAAGCCTCGGGGTCAGTGAGGTTAGTGAGGCTAAACAGAGGGTTCCAACAGTGGAAGTAGTGCCCACCAAACACTGAATTTGGCAGTGTCTGATCTCTGACTTCCTGGTAGTCTCTAGAACTGTGTACTTCTGGTGTTGATCAACCACTGAGCTTACGGCATTTCGCCACAGCAGGCCACATGTGCAAATGCAGATGCCTTACATCTTGCCCCTACAACTCCAGTTATGATGTAAGAGTCACTTTGCTTCAGTCCCGACCAAATGATGTAAACTCCAGTCAGTAGAATCTGAACTCCTAGTGTTCTCAGTGTGGTTCGGGGAAGTCTCTGTCCTAGAATGGGGTCACTCTTACCTGCTCTATGAGAATATCGGGGTTCTGGGCCAGCCAACTACTAGCAAGGGTTTAAAATGCCTCTGTGCTTAGAGACAAAACAAGAGAAACAAGGAGAAAGCAGGGATGCTGAGTTAGTAAGGCAACTGCTACATGGATTGTCCGGAAGATTCTCCCGTGGTAATGACTCACACCCAAGTCCTTGTGTTGTTTCTCTTCTTTGTAGGTGTTTATTGGAGCTTCTTGGGCCAGGGTTGCCAAATGCATTTCAAGACATAGCTTCTTTTTAAAGCACGTGCATGTGTGCACACGTGAGTGTTTGTATGTGTGGAGGCCAGAGGACAACCTTGGATGTTATTCCACCTTTTTATATTTTATTTTCATTTATTTATTAGAGAGAGAGAGAGAGAGAGAGAATGGGCACACCAAGGCCTCTAGCCTCTCTAAACGAAGTCCAGATACATGTACCACCATGGGCAAACTGGCTTACATGGGTTCTGGGGAATCGAACCTGGGTCCTTTGGCTTGGCAGGCAAGCACCTTAACCACTAAGCCATCTCTCCAGCTCACAATCCACTTTTTTTTTTTTTTTTGGAGACATGGTCTTTTATTATTGGCTTTGTGTTCACCAACTAGGTTAGACTAGTTGTCCAGGAGCCTGGGGATCCTCCTGTATACCTCTCCAGTGCTGAGGTCAGACATGTGCACACCATACCTGTCACTGTCACATGGAGTCTAGAGATCAAAATCAGGAACTCGTGTTTGCAAGGCAAGCACTATACTAAGCTATCTTCCTAGCCTAAGACATCTAATTTTTAATTAGGGGGGGAAGGGAGTGCTGGGGATCAAACTCAGAGCTTTGTTTATGTTAAGCACATGTTCTACTACTAAGCTGTACCCTCAGCCTCAAGTCATACCACTTCGAGTCCCCCTAATATCCCAGTAAAGGAGGTTTTAGTATTAACTATGATCCAAACTTTAGAATTAGGGAACTGAACCAAGTGGGACTGAGTGATGTGCCCCCAGGACATAGCTGGTAACTGGCAGAGCTAGGAGGGGATGAAACCTGCTTTGCCTAACTTCGAAGTTGGTGCCATGGCTCCCTGGGCTTTGGTGTCTCTCCTCTTACCTTAGCCATGACCGATCCTTCCAGAACCCAGATACAATGCAGAACCTCTCCTGACCTCCAAGAGTCCTTTCTGAGACCAGTTGTACACAGATTCCTTGACGAGAGAGCCCAGTGACACTTGGAGACAGAAACTAATCCTCTCTGTGTTTCTCTGCCTGTGGCTTCTTAGGGGGGAATGACTATGGCAAAGCCACTTCACAAGGGTCTCCAAGATACAGATGAATGAAAACCACCTTTAATCAGAGCCCTAGCTATCCCGGCTTGTGTAATAGCTTTATGGGTACTTGTGAAATAACATTCTGTTACTACCTAAAGGGCACTATTGTCTTTAACAAAAACACCTCTTTATTGGCAATAAATGCTCTTTAAAAATGTAACCAAAAGGGGGAAAAAAATCCTAACTGGATGTAAAATAATGTAAATCTGACACTGCCTCCACAGCTAGATGGGTGGAAAAGAGGTAAAACGGCATTTACAGAGTCTACGGGGAATTCTGAGAGGAAATTCAGACATAAATTGATGCGTGCTTATTCTGTGTGCTGGCAATGCTTAGTGCTCAAACAGCGGTTTCCTAGAGTGTGCGTATAGCAACCCCCATCTGCCTCACCTCTTAACACCCCCACCCCAGGGCTGGGGACACCACCTGGGTCTCCTTTCCATACTGGGGAGTAGTCCATGCTCAAAGTGTGGATATTACAGGGCCTGTCTTCAGTCACTGCCCCATGGTGAGGGCTCCCCAGTGGATGTACCATCTGTGCACGAGGGTCCCCAGAGCCAGTCTCCTCTGTGCCCTTTTTTGTTATCTGGGGCTCCTTAAGACTCAGTCTCTGGCCTCAGATCATCCACGACATATTTGTGAGACACGGCAGGACAACACTTGACTGTCAGGCACACTTTGGTCCCCTCAGTAAGTGCTCAGAGAATTTGCTGTGGGCAGGAAGGGAGGGTGGGGGACAAGCATAGGACTGTCCCATCTGAAAGGCGGGACAGGACCACTAAATAATGACAGTCACAACAGCAAAAGAAGCGCCAAGCCGTTTCTAGGGGTGTGCATCAGAATGTAGACATTAATGTTGGTAAGAGGCCTCCGAGGTGGATCTCAGCAGCATTCCCGTGTTACAGATAAGACAGTACCCAGAGAGGCTAAAGCTATGAATTCAGGCACTCTAGGTCCACGATCTGTTGTCAAGCACTTGGAAATCGAAATACGGAATTCAAAATATGAGAATGGGCGCCGGGGAGATGGCTTGGTGGGTAAAATGATTGCTTGAGTTTGGATGCCAGTCACCCACCTGAAATGCTGGGCATAGTGGCATGCGCCTATAATCTCAGCACTGTGGAGGCAGAGAGAATTGTATCCCTAGTTTTACTGGTTAGCTAGATCAGCCGAATCAGTTCCAAACAGCAAGTTAGTTGACCAAGGCTCAGGGAACCTTGTGGAAGAGGAGGGCGGAAAGAATTGAAGATCTGTAGGGTGGGAGGGAATATCCAGGGGCATTCCCTACTCCCAGGACTGACTGCTGCTCTCACAACTCCTAAGCCACAACTCCATGGAGAATACCAGCAATCCCACTAAGGAGGGCCCTCAGCGGAGTGGGGGCAGGGAGGAGGGAAGTGATGGTACCAACACACGGTGTATCCATACGAAGTTTCTACTTAATAAAACAAAACAAAAAATAAATAAAAATGAGGTGGAGAGGAACTGAGGAAGACACCCGATGTTGGTCTCTAACTTCTCCAGACATGGGCACACTTGTCCATGAACACACACACACACACACAGACATGTACATATCCATGCATGTACACCACACATATATAAACACGTGCCCCCCGCCCCCAAACATACATACATGCCAAAAAATTACAAGAATGTCTTCTGGAAATCCTAGTCCAATTAAGTAGGATGACAATTTGTTTTCAATACCCACAAAAAGTTGAAATGCTCTAAAAATATACAAGGGTCTGTTCCACAGAAGTGTGTCCCTCTGGTAGGAGAGCCGACCCCGGGGTCTCTTACTTCCTCAGCACAAAAACGACAGCAAAGCCGTAGTGACATGTGCAGCTGGTGTCCAACCAACAGCCCTCTCTCCTTTGCCAACGCACAGCCATGGGCTCAGCTAGGTTTGGAAGTGCTCTTGGGGAGGCCTCCTCTCTTCCTCCACCAGGGAGAGGGCATGTGACCAAACTCTGGACAGTGGCATGGAAAGATTTTTCGACAAAAAAAGTGGGAGGACAGTATTGTGGGGCGGGGGGGCTGTGGCAAACAACCTGTGAGTGGCGGTCAAGGCCAAAAGGAGAACAGAGATGGCGACCCAGGGTTCTGGTGTGGACAGCTGAGCCTGTGGCTGCTCCCGGAAGCTGAAGGTTGCTCACTTCCGGTCTCCTGAGATGCAGTTACTTCCCTGCTCTTGCCGACCCAGGCGCCACTAGACCGATTTTCTCCCGCACTACAGATGAATGGCCCCCAAATCACTGTGTGCATGCTGAGGGAGCTCAGGCCATTGGTGGATGGCGCCTTCTTTTTGCACCTATTATGTGAAGGGTACGGTAAGATGACACCAGGAGCCCCTGGCATGGATCCTGCTGGGAAGAGCTGGTAGACTGGAAGAACTGTGGGACGAGCTCAAACGCTAAGACCTGGCTGGCTATAGTAGAGACAGATGCAATGATGGGGGCTCTCTGAAATACCTCCCTCGCTTGGAGGGGACATTCATGGGAACAGCACTCAGAAATAGCTACATGGGAGCAGGCATTTGACCTGGGTTTGCAAATGGACTAGTGAAGAATTCAGACATGGGGATGCTTGGCTACCAGTCTTACAAGATTGGGGAGCAGCAAGTCTTAGACTTAAATTTGAGCTACCAGGCCAGGAAATGCAGAGACAGACTTGTACTTCCTGAGGGTGGAAGAGTAAGAGGAACTCTTCTAGGTCTTGTTTTCTTTCCTCATGCCCCACCTGTTCCCTGGGGGAGAAGCCCTGCACTATTTTTAGGGGGAAAGGATGCTGGAGAGAACACAGCTCAAGATTTTTAACAACAACAACTAGTGCCTATTAGGCACTTACCATGTCCGGGAATGAATCTGCTAATTTCCTCCAACCCTCACAACTCTATGAAGGTACTATCATTAGCCTCATTTAACAGATGGAGACAGGAGACACAAAGAGGTTGGGAAACTTGTTCATGATCACAGAGCTGGTGAGATCACAACTATGCTATGCACAAATTCCTACTGAGAAGCCAGGAGGTGGGTCTAGGGCCCCCTTTGCCAAGGGCAGTCAAGCCCATTCTGCTGAGGTTCTCAACCAGTGCTATCCCAGGGGATGATGGTGGCACCCAGACAATGGAGCCGAGGAACCTTGACCTCCTGACTCTGGCTGGCATCGAACCTCACTGACATCATGGACCCGGAGCACCTGTGGTCCAGGTGCCACCATGGACGTGCCTGCAGGGCTCCTTGCCTCTGCTGCTGCACGTGGCCACCCGACCAAGTGCTGGCCAATGGCATTAAGTGGGTGTGGCCTGTGGCAGGCCCTGGGAAGCTTCCTTAAAAGACAGCTGCTGACCATCTGTCCCCTCTCTCACAGTCCTGCCTCAGGAAGGTGGGAGGAGGCTGGGTGAAGACGGAACCTCTTTCCAAGAAGGAAGTTGAGGATGTCGCAGCACAGAGGCCCCTACCAGCCCTGCTCTTCCCAGGCCTGGGTCTCACGCTGGGGAGGAAACAGCGTCTCTTTTGCTTTGGCCTCTGCTCTGCGCAGCTGCATTGCGTCCTAATGGTCAGGGACGAAGCCTGTCGTGAGAGAGCTCAGGTGGGCCAGGCCGTCTGGAGAGCAGCAGCCAGAGCATGCTGCAAAGAACAAGATGAGGAGGCCTGGTTGTTCGGCAGAACGCCCCAAACCAGCCTCCTTAGTACTTGTCTGGGTTTATCAATGCCACCTCCTGTCCACACCTGTCTAGCAATGTGCCATATACTGTCTGTGTCCAGACATACGAGTTAAATGTAATATTTTCAATATTAATACCAACATGGGTGTGTGAAAAGTGCTCTTCCTGGTGATGGACTCAGCTTAGCAATTCCCTTGCATCCCTATCATTAAGAAATAATCAACTGGGGCTGGAGGAATGACTTAGCGGTGAAGGCGTTTGCCTGTAAAGCCAAAGGACCCAGGTTTGATTCCCCAGGACCCACGTTAGCCAGATGCACAGGGTGGCACATGTGTCTGGAGTTCGTTTGCAGTAGCTGGAGGCCCTGGTGCACCCATTCTCTCTTCCTCTCCCTCTCAACCTCTTTCTCTGTGTTATATGTGTGTGTGTGTGTGTGTGTGTGTGTGTGTATATATGTATATATACATACATATATATATGTATGTATGTATATGAAATCAACTGGACTGGAGAGATGGCTCAGCAGTTAAGGTGCTTGCCTGCAAAGCCAAAGCACCTAGGTGCGATCTCCAGGACCCAAGCAAGCCAGATGCACAAGGTGGTACATGTATCGGGAGTTTGTTTACAGTGTCTGGAGGTCCTGGTATGCCCATTCTCTCTCTGTGTGTGTGTGCCCCTTTCTCTCAAATAAATAAATAAATAACGTGAGATATTTTAGATATGTTTCTTTTATTTATTTATTTGACAGAGAGAAAGGGAGAGAGAGAGAAAATGGGCACACCAGGGCTTCTAGCCACTGCAAATGATCTCCAGACATGTATGCCACCTTGTGCATCTGGCTTCTGTGGATGCTGGGGAATTGAACCTGGCTCCTTAGGCTTTGCGGGCAAGAACCATCTCTCCAGCCTGAAATAATTTTTTTTTAAAGAAATAATCAGGGGCTGGAGAGATAGCTTAGTGGTTAAGTGTTTGCCTGCGATGCCAAAGGACCTAGGTTCAATTCCCCAGGACCCATGTAAACCAGATGCACAAGGGGCACATGCGTCTGGAGTTCGTTTGCAGTGGCTGGAGGCCCTGACATGCCCGTTCTCTCTCTGTCCATCTCTCTTCTCTTTTTTTCTCTCTCTCTGCTTGCAAATAAATAAATAAAACTTTTTTAAAAAAGGAATAATCAACTGGAAGGACTATAGAAGGAACACTTCTGTTTAGTGGACCTTAAATGGGATAGGAAAAACTATCATACAGAATGAATACATCTTCTGTGCCATACAAGGTGGCTAAACCTTACATGGACAGGTGTAGCTTTCTATACTGACTGTTTCTTGATGAGGAAACAGGTTGAGAGAAGGGAAGTGACTTATCCAAGGTCACGTAGCCAGTCAGATAAACGGCTGCGCCCAGAGTCAAACCTCCAGCTCTGCCTCTTCAATCCCCCACAATCCCCACAGCACATTCCTGCTTTGCCAGTGGTTCTCCCAACCTCACTTCATGGTGACTTGGGGGCTTCAGGTACTGAGGAGGCGGAAATGGTTGCAGGGACTGCGAGGACAAAATCGAAGGCAGGGCTCCCCGGGGAGGGTGATAGAGCTACCTCATTACTCCTCGGCCATATCCTTGGCCAACAAGGGCCGGGGTGGTGGCTGCATCCTTGCCGGGATACCTTATAATTCTTACAAAGTAATTGTAAAGGAATTTATTGCAAACTGGCAACTTCATCATAAAAAGGCCTTAGAGCAGTAATAGCTTTCATTAAATAAAACCCATAAAATATACTTCTAATTTCATTTCAGGGCCAAGTGAAAGTCAAGAGAAAAGTCCAGTTCTTATCCCAAACCCAAAAGAAGCTTCTAGGGGCTCAAGAGATCTCTCTCTCTCTCTGAAGTAAGTAAGTAAATAAATAAATAAATACATTAAAAAAAGAAGCAGCAGCAGCTTCTACAGTTTTTTCAGCTGGAGTCAGTGGCCCAGGACACCCTACCAGCTGTTTCCTCACCCCAGGGCACCCTAGCAGCTGTCTCCTAGCCCAGGACACCCTAGCAGCTGTTTCCTAGCCCAGGGAACCCTAGCATCTGTCTCCTAGCCCAGGGAACCCTAGCAGCTGTCTCCTAGCTCAGGACACCCTAGCAGCTGTCTCCTTGCCCCAGGACACCCTAGCAGGTGTCTCCTCACCCCAGGGCACCCTAGCAGCTGTCTCCTAGCTCAGGGAACCCTAGCAGCTGTCTCCTCACTCCAGGGCACCCTAGCAGCTGTCTCCTAGCTCGGGACACCCTAGCAGCTGTCTCCTCACCCCAGGGAACCTTAGCAGCTGTCTCCTCACCCCAGGGCACCCTAGCAGCTGTCTCCTAGCTCAGGACACCCTAGCAGCTCTCTCCTCGTCCCAGGACACCCTAGCAGCTGTCTTCTCGCTCCAGGACACCCTAGCAGCTGTCTCCTCGCCCCAGGACACCCTAGCAGCTCTCTCCTCGCCCCAGGACACCCTACCAGCTCTCTCCTCACCCCAGGACACCCTAGCAGCTGTCTCCTCACCCCAGGACACCCTAGCAGCTATCTCCTCACCCCAGGACACCCTACCAGCTGTCTCCTAGCCCAGGGAACCCTAGCAGTTGTCTCCTCGCCCCAGGGCTTGCCTGCTCACCCTACCTCCTTCCTCCACTCCCCTCTTCTTGTCCTACCAAAGATGGGCAGCCCAGAGCCCCCTATATCTAGGGATTTGGCTCTCCTAACACAATAATGAGGGCCAGAGGAGAGTGGGAAGAAGCTTTTCCTATTTTGAAGAAAGGAGAAAAAAAAAGAAAAAGCTGATTGAGAGACTTTCTTCCAACTTAAGTTTCTCTGACCAATTTCTCTACACTTGAGGACATTTGTCCATCCTAGTATGAACAGAACCGTCGGATTTAATTCAAAATAACTGATTTCAATATTGTCACTGATTTTTCCTTGTTGAAAGCAAAGAGCCCCATGAGTTCAGATTTGTGGATTGTGGCAAGGTTTGCTATTACTATCTACCAAAAGGAGAGAAAAGAAGTGAGCCTTGGGGATTGAGAAATAGCTTAAGCAGTTAAGGCATGCACCTGCAAAGCCTAAGGACCCTGGTTCCATTCCCCAGTACCTACATAAGCCAGATGTTCAAGGTGGCACATGCATCTGGAGTTCATTTGCAGTGGATGGGAGCCCTGGTGCACACATTCTCTCTGTCTCCATCTATCTCTCTATATTTGTATATCTGCTTCTTTCTCTCTCTCAAATAAAACAAATAAATAAAATTTTTAAAAAAGAAGTGAGCCTTTTTTGGTTGGTGGGAGGGAGGATTCTAGTTCTTAGTTATGTCAAGTCCAGATTAAGGGTTGGCAATGTTTCTGTAAAGGACAGACAGTAAATATTTACAGCTTTAAGGTTCATACAGTGTCATGCTGTAACTACTCCACTCTGAGCTGAGAAGCAACTCTAGATAAGAAGAAAATGAATGCACATGGGTGTGTCTTAATAAAACTTTATAAAAAATAGTTGGAGGACTACATTCAGCCCCCAGGCTGTTGATTGCTGATCCCTGCTATATATAATACCAAGTTCATATGGAAGGTGACAATACCAGTAAGACGAATCTAGAAAATGCTTTTCTAACATCACATGATTTGATAAAAATTACTATTCTCAAAAAGGTTCAAATATAAGTAGTGATTCTAATAATGAAAGAACAGAGTCACATTTGAGCTATAGAGAAGAAAATTAAATACTTCTGCACTTAGGTAAGTAAATTATTTTTTAATTCCAAGATTATAAGTGTGAGAAGAAAGAGTATGAAGAGGAAAGCCAGCGAAAGCACTTACTTACAGTTAATTTTTCATTTTCCACGGCTCGCCATCAACTCAGGAATGACTTACCTAACACGATTATAAAAAGTGGCTTCACTCTTGGATCAGAAAGCTCAGAACACTAACTACGAAGCTAGTAATGGTTTCAGTATCATTGCAAGTCATAATGGAAATGATCTTCACTAGGGTAGAGAGAAAACGAAAAGAAAAAAAAGAAAGAGCTCACGAATTGTTAATTAACATCACTGTTTCTCCACAAATGTTAGGAGTATTAAAAACAAGATTGCCGAAGTGCAAACATCGGGATCCAGTGAACAATGGGATGTAACTGAAGGAACAGAGAATGACTTAATCGGGACAGTGGGTAGTTTAATTATGGGAATAATGGATCTTCCACAAGGACAAGCTCAGTGGAACGGAAGGAGCTGGGAAGAGGTTAGAAGAGCACCATTCGGGAGCACACGGATGAGATAGTGAGAGCCAATGATCTGTTAGATATGAAATATTTTATTAAACATGATTGTCCCAGAATGGTAACTGCTGGGCAAAGGCAGGCTGGTGTGGGCTGGCATAAACCTTCAATAAACCATAATGGAAGCATTGCATTTTCTGCAGGCGTGTCCCTGAGCTTTGTCAAGAATTTCTAATAATCTTAAAGACTTTCTTATAGGTAGGAGATGAGTGTAATAATGTGTTTGTCGGAACACTGTTTCCCAGGGTTGCCAAGATGCTATCTCTCTGATACAGCAGATTGGAAGCTCATTTCCTGGGTTTAAGAGTTCAAAAAACCATTTCTCGCTTCACTTTGATTACAAGTCAACCTCCTCTTGCTAATTCAGCATGCCTGTTACGAGTTATTGGTTTTTCTCATCTCCTCCTGAAAGTGAGGCGAATGTCCTTTCTCCCATGTGGCACACTTTCCTGGAACCAAAATCCTGCAAGTTACAGGCCTTCTGCTCTGAAATCGTGCTCTTGACACAGGGTGAGGTGGCTGAGGGTCTGACACTCATCACCACCACAAGCTAGCTTGTAATTTTGCAGGGGAGGAACACAGCCGAGCAATGGGCCTTACTGCTCTTCTGGTGGTCAAGTCTGAACAGCTGGATATGAAAGGAAGTCTAGGGTGCTGCGTGGAGACAAGCTCTCTGCTGAAACGTCAGGGCCGGAGCGGAGATCGGGGTGGTTTGATTTATCGAAGGGCAGCCTGGGTACCTGGGACCAGAGCAGAAGTAGCTTTGTGGGGCTTTGCTTAGATTTTGGAAAGTCAGAGGGATTTTCTTCCTGAGATGGAAGGGACAAAACCTCGCTTCCCAGAGTCCATTTGTGAACATAATAATTTCATGTAAAAGAAACTGTCACTGGGAAGATGGCCCCGTGGAAAAGTGCCTCCCACACAGTGTGAGGACCTGAGTTTCTAGCCCCAGTACCCATGTAAGTGCCCAGACAGCTCAACAGTAATCACAGTGTTTAGGAGGTAGAGACAGGGCATCTCTGGGATTTGCTGACTAGCAAGGCTAGCTGGATCAGTGAGTTGTGGGTTCAAGTGAGAGACTGTCTCAGTAAAGTGGAGAATGATCGGGGAAGATACCTGTTATCAACTTCTAGCCTCCATATGGACACGCACACACGCACACGAACCCCACATATGTGAACACACGTACACATGCATGCATAGCACACACGTAAACATAAAAATAAATAAATAAGTTGGCAGCATGTCTTTATGTTCGAGAAAGCACCCTGTGTCTGAGGGAGAATATATCCTAATCTTCGGAGTGTGAATCTAACTCTTAGGTTGTTCCGTGAGGTGCTATGTTTCTGAGCATGCAGCCAAACAGGGGCTTGGGACTTTTTCTCAAACATGTCCTTGCCATGGTACCAGGCCAAGGTGCTCATGTGGCTGCTCTAGGTTTTCCTGACTTTCTTTGGAAGAATTGACACACACACACACACGCACACACACCTTGAATCCAGTTTGTTCACTACACCGTGGTTCTCAATTACATAAACCACCTCAGGCACATTTGACAAAGCGAGCCTTCAAACCCCTGGGTGTACAGCCTGAAAGGGTGGGAGGAAGAGAAGTGGGGGAGAGAGGGGAGGAGGCCAGGGAGGAAGGGAGCAAATTAGAAATAGGATGGTTCAGGCTTGGGGAACTTGCCTGAAAGGAAACGAGAAACCTTAAATTTTTTATATCGACCTTCTGCTAACATCTGGTCGCCCAAGCTTCGCCTGGGTCATGTGCCCCTCTCCAGCTTCTAGGATAATCAACCTCCATGACAAGGAGGTTGGGACAGGTCCAGCAAAAGGCATTAAATCATTCTTAAAGGCGGAGCCCCCAGGAACAAGTGGCCCACCCCTCTGCCCATCTCCATGCTCTCCACTGGCGTCACCGCTGGAAAAGGAAGACATGTAGATTTTAATTTTCCATTGCCTTTTCCCCAGGGTCTATAAAGGGGAAAAATGTCAAGAGTCAACATAAATTTCTTCAACATCAAGTAACATTTTGATGATGAGTTGAGTGCTAACAAATCAGAAACACATGGTCTTAATTGACTGTGAAATAAATAATGTTTCCAAATGAAAGGGAGAGAAAGCGTTCAGATGTAAAGCATTAAAAAGGCCTCCAACCTCAAAAAGTCCCTTTCATGCAGCCGACTTTCCCCCCCCCCCCCAATCCCACCTCCTTTCCTCTCCTTCGGGTCTGGTGCAATGTTTTCAGGAATGGAAATATTGCTGGGTTCCCCCGACCTACATTCATGTACAAACATTTCTCTTTGGGGACTGTGCTAGGCTGTTTTCTGTTGTTATAACAATATATACCGGCCTCACTTGAGGCTAGGTGGTTTCCAAAGGAAAGAGGTCGATTGAGTCCACAGTTCTAGAAATTCAAGAGCATAGCGCAGGGCTCTTCCCAGCCCTGGTGAGGCCCATGTGCTGCTCTGTCCATGGTGGGTGAGTGGAGGGGAAGGGAGGATGGAAGACCATAGGACAAGAAAAAGGAGGCAAGTGAACACTTGGGGGATGGCCATTCCACTCCCGTTGCACCAATGGACAATCTGCCTGAGCATGCACTCCGCAACCTAATTAACTCCTGAAAGCCCGTCAGCTCATGATACCATTACACTGGCAATTAACTTTCACCTGTGATTTGATCCCCAGCACCCCAAGCAGTATGAGCCCATAGTCCAGTGTTGGGGAGGTGGAGACAGGCGAACTCCTGGGGCTTGCTGGTCAGCTAGTCTAGCCAAAGCAGTGAAAGACCCTGCTGCAAAATAATAATAATAGTAATAGTAATAATGTGCAGTAGTTGAAGAAGACGCCTCATATTGACCTTTGGCTTCTGCATACACATGCACACACATGCACATGCATACACCCATCGCACATATACAAGCTAAATAAATAAATTATCCAGGCAGAGTAAAAAGTATATGCAGGGGCTAGAGAGATGGCTTAGTGGTTAAGGTATTTGCTGGTAAAGCCAAAGGACCCAGGTTCGATTTCCCAGTGTTCACATAAAACCAGATACACAGGTGGTGCTTGCATCTGGAGTTCATTTGCAGTGGCTAGAGGCCCTGGCATGCCCATTCTCTCTGCTTCTTTCTCTCTCTCTCAAATAAATAAATCAATACAATTAAAAAATTTTTTGTTTATTTATTTATTTGAGAGTGACAGACAGAGAAAAAGAGGCAGAGAGAGAGAGAGAGAGAGAGAGAGAGAATGGGCACGCCAGGGCCTCCAGCCACTACAAACAAACTCCAGATGCGTGCACCCCCTTGTGCATCTGGCTAATGTGGGTCCTGGGGAATCAAGCCTCAAACTGGGGTCCTTAGGCTTCACAGACAAGCGTTTAACTGCTAAGCCATCTCTCCAGCCCCAATATATATATAAATATATATATTTAAATATATATACATATATTTTTAAATGTGTATGCATATCTGGGCCCATGCCCTGAGCTGCTGACCGCATCAGCCTGGAGGGCCGGCTCAGCACTGATACATCTAGGTAGATCCTGATCTCCGTGTCTAATAAGTGCCCCTTGAGACCACAATCAATCAAGCTGTATACAATTTTACAGAGTGCCCATGTGCCAGGTGATATTCTGTGTGCTTTATACAACACACAGTTGACCTTCATTAACACCCCACGAGATGGGCACACATCATGAACGCCATTTTTATTTCACACATGGACAGACGGAGGCAGAGGGTTTTCCTGGCGTCACACAGCTAGTCAGTGCCAGAAGCAGAAATATCAATGATCCTGCCACACCCGAGACTGGGTCACCTAGCAGTGGGTGTCTAACAGTTCTCTAAGCAACAGTGTTGCATGCTAAAGCTTGGGTGGTGCCACACTGTCTCTCGGATGCCAACACTGAGAGAGGATGACTTTTATTTCAGCCGCCTGCCTCTTGCAGGACTGAGGGCACATGGCCATCTTTAACAGAGAGATTCACTCCCTCCTGGCATGAGAGGGAGCTGGAAACAGCTCATCTTGTGGGCTCTTAACCGAGGGGTGCAATCATGACACGGGCCAGAGCAAAGTGGTGCCTTCTTCAATTAGGGCGTGAATTCTTCCAGAATAACACCATAGGACTTGCCATCCAGACCAAAGCCACAGGAGTCATGGCTTCTTTGTGAGCAATGATGCCCAAACCTCATGGGAATCTTTTCCCTCTGTCTCCACTGAGGAGATGGTGACGAAGCCCAGAGTCTCCACAAAGCTAAAGATCAAGCCAGGACACAGAAATCTCTCCTCCGGGTCAACACAGAAAAGCTCAGAATAATCCAGGGATACTTTCCATATGGGGTCTACATCATAAAATCCCTGAAGGGGGCTGATTATAGGGGGGGCGGAGTGGGAACGGGCTAATAAGAAGTTACTGGATGGTTGAAACCTTCAAGCAGCGGGGCTGCCATCCTCCTGCAGTGATTTACAGCATTCCTCTAAAAATATCTATGAGATCACAGTACATTAAGTGCGTGACACCAAACATTTGTAACCAATCCATGAAAATAAAGCAAGGGCGTCATGTTACATGGGGAATGCAGTAGAATTTGTCTTGTGCTATCGCTCTAAAATAAGACGGCCTCAATGTGGTTGAAATATATCTTCACACATTGTCTTCCCCAAGCAGAGCCATTTGAGAAATTCTGATTGCAATTATAAGTGCTGAATAGGGAGAGCTTTGCATTTCCTTTGATGATGCTGAAAGCTGTAAGCGATCGTGATATTAAAATCTTTGGAAATTGATGAGTACCCCAGGCATCATTACAATACTTTCTCCCCCAATCCAAGTAATTAAAATCTATTATGCGAACACGTGTTAATACTTTATCAACTACTGCTTTTAATTAAGTAGACGTACGAGGCTTCCCACAGTGAAAGGATGCTGGTTCATGTTCAGTGACCCACCCGCACCTTCAACCCTCCAGCCTGTGTCTGAGCGGAACACTACGCACACGTACCACCGTGCTGAAGTCAGGAACCTGCCACAGGAGCCAGTCTTCATTAAGAGTGTACAGCGCTTTGCAAGTGATGACGTCCACAGGGCCCTTGTTTATTTTCTGGTTCAGAGTCGTCACCAGCAAATAGAACGGCTCGCCAACAGTCTCCTTGGGAAGGAAAATGCAAAAAGTGACAGTTAAGCTTTCCACAAAGTCACAGCACTTTGCAAAGGATAAAAGTTTTACTCTGTGTCAGTAGGATGACAGACAGGAGACAGTGTTTTCTAATAACAAACATGCAACTTGCAAGCAAAATACATATTGCTTCACTTGGGACTGGCAGCCAAACCCAGGATACTGCCACCTTGACCCAGTGCACACCCATGCTTGCACACACACACACACACACACACACACACACACACACACAGCACTGTGGAAGGTTTGCAGTAATGCTCTGCTATGTCATGGGGAAGTTCCTACATAGCCAACGAAGGCTCAGCTAGTGTGTAAGAACCATTTGTAGAAATGGAGCTTTAACCTTTGTTTACATTGCTATTTAATTGCTCTTGGCAAACCCAAAATAAATGACATTAAAAAATGTCTCACAATTAGCCTTGGCAACTGGGATGAATGCAAGAACATTTTAGACATTTGCCAAGGAGGACGTGTTTTGGTGTTAACAGCTTTCCGTGAGGGAAGTGACCTTCATTTCAGCTGTTTGCAGCCTGTTTCCTCCCCAGGTGCCAGGCCTGTCCCTTGCCATACCCAGACACTTCCTACACCGTCCCCTCCCTGGGCACACAAGTAATCGGGGTACAACCCCCCTGGAGCAGAGCCGGTTCCCTGCTCTCTAAGGCTTTGTTCGAACCCAAGACTGCCTCCTCTGATCTTCCCCCATTTGCTCTTTCCTCCAGGATTTGGGGAGTCAGGGGCCGATGACTGCCTTCTTGGCTATTTCTGAGATGCCCAAATTTGACCGTAAGCCGCTCACGTGAGAGACTGCGTGTTCTGCCTCAGCCGCCTCTTCCTGAGACATGCACCCCTGGGACAGGTTTAGTGGTTGCAAAATAATGAGCTTTCCACGGTCCGCGGACATTAGGCTGGCATATGAAGGAGGAGGAGGAGCTACCCCCTGGGCAGAAAGCCAGGGTGCCTTAGTGAAGACGAAGAGCACCGTGCAGCTCTGCTGGAGCCCTACTTCACCAAGTCCAGCTGTACAGTACCCCAGTTTTCAAGGTGATCCCTCTGACTTGCTCACCTGCTTTTCTGTGAAAAGCTTAATGACAAATTTTTTTTGGGGGGGTGGTCTCCCCCGCCTCCACTCTGTCTCTTCCTTTATACTTCTTGCAAGCACACTTTCCGCCACCGTCCTTGGCCTTCCTCTTACCTCATCTGCTGCCCTGCCCCTTGCTTATCACTGTCCCCTGCCTGCCTTCACTCCTGTCACCTCCGCTGATGCATCTCAGAGTGTCTTCCTTACTATGGGACCGACGGGGGGAATGTTCAAAAGTTCCCAAGGAGGGGAGACCAGGGGAACCAGTACCTGACATCTCATTCTTGCAAGAAGCTTCCTTTATTTCATGGTTCACAAACTCACCGCTCTCTGCTTCCCCTCCACCCGCTTTGGGTAACGTCCTGACCACAAACCGAAGAGCCTCACTCCCTTCCTCCGGTGCACACACCAGAGATGCGCGGGGGGCCTCTTGTGTGGGGCATGAGACTAGCCACAGAGACTGGCTCCAGGACCACATGGGCTTCCGTGGGTGGAGGAACAGCTACTGATTGAAGGGCATTCTAGTCACCATTCTCTAGAATTCTCTAGAATGAGATGGCGGCATCTGGTCTTACACAGCTGCCTGCACCCAGAGTTCTAACCCTAGCTAATCATACCCGATATCCTTTGGGGCTCTCCTTAAAAACTTAGAGGTTTTCATCCCTTGTGCTCCACAGGATACATACCCAACTTGAAATCGCCATACAGGAGGGTGGTTGGAAAGCTTCCCAGAGCTGCTCTGATATGTGGCCAGCTTAGGGAACCACAGGCCTGTGAGATTTCTTTGTCACCATTTACCACAAGGTCTAGATGTATTCCACCTGCTGGGGGCATGCCGCCCCTCCCTGTATGTAACATATCAGGACTATTTCCATTTTACACACTCACAAAGGGGTAGCCAAGAGCTCTCAGCAGCTGGAACTGTCCACGCCAGCCGTGTACTCTGTACTGTCCCATCTCTTCTGTGTGCCTCAATTTTCCCCATATGGCCATAAAGGCGCTCACCTTATGGGACCACATGATAAGGTCAGCCAAGCTCTTAGCCTGATGTGGCACATGCCTCAGATAGCAGTCCTCAACAGATGGCAATGATTGTTCCCACCCCACCTAGAAATCTTAAAAGGGCCCATAACCCAGAGGTCATGGAGGTTCTGCTGCCCACTTAGCATCCACGGGGCAGAGCAGTAGGACACAGATAGTTAGGGACCCCCCCCCCCGCAAGCCCCGCTGCGGCACTAAGGGAATTATTCCCCTGAAAGTGAAAGTACCGCCCATTGGCTGGATGCCACTTCCTCTGGGCGCTGTGCCGCCCCCTCAACCACCGAGTGCTCGACACACTCTTGAATCAGCACTGAGAAATCTTGACCCAGAATGCTTTGCTCAAGGGGGGCTGCTTGGGCTTGGAGCCCAGATTTTCTGAATACTTTACTCCTTTCATGCCCAAGAGCAGCTCTTGAGAGCTCGGAATAAGAATCACAAGATCCCAGTAGAAAGTGCTGGAAAAGAATTCAAGCCATTGGCCACATCTCTCGGTGGATGAGAAACTGATGCCCAAAGGGAAAGAGCTAAGACCAGAGACTCAGCCTGCTGGGCTGGAGGGACGAGGTGTGGGATGACCACACAGGACAAGCTTGCTGCTTCTAACACCCGTGGGCCAGTGCTCTTTCTGCTCTCAAGGGCATGCATGCATGGGCCGTATGGATTCCCTGAAGGAGTATATGAAAAGCACAGGTTGCGCTGGAGGGATGGCTTAGCGCTTAAGGCGCTTGCCTGCAAAGCCTAAGGACCAAGGTTCAATTCCCCAGTACCCACGTAAGCCAGATGCACAAGGTGCTGCATGCATCTGGAGTTCATTTGCAGTGGCTTGAGGCCCTGGTGCGCCCATTTTCCCCCTTCCCATAAATAAATAATTTTTTATTTCTTTTGAAAGCACAGGTTAGTGGGCTCCAGCCTGGAGCCTGTGACTCAGCAGGGCTCTGTGGGGGCAGGAGTCAGACTTGAAGACCAAAACCCAGGAACTGCCAGCTGTGTTCAGCAGCAGTTGTGGCTGAAATACCCACAGGGGGAAGTGAAAGAAACTCACCCCAGAAATACACTTGCCACCTCCCCAAAGCATACCATGATGTATACCAAGCAAACAGAAAAGAAGGCAGACTTCATTAATCCTAATAAACAGGCATTGCCTTGGGAGAGGAAGGAGTCAGTGAAAAAAAAGTAAAAAAAAAAAAAAAAAAAAAAAGAAATTGTTGCGTATCTCCTTGTAAGATTGCATTAAACATTAAACTAAGCACAGTCTATTTAAAGTGCTGTTTCTGGATTTCAACGTAAGTAGCACTGTGGAAACCTGTGGCGTAGCAGTGCATCTTATTCAGAGTTTAATTCGATTTCCAAAGTAGCTGCAAATCCACAATTATGCCGTCTTGCTGGAATCTGGATGGCTGGTGAAATTAAAGATTGATAAGAACCTTCTGTACCAGGAGCCTCGTAGGGCCGAACAAAGACGGAGTTTAAGAGAACACCCTCATTTGCATATTAATATTGTACAACAGTGGCCCGTGTTGACGGGGTTCTTACTGCTAAGCGGCTGCGTACGCTCAGCTGTGCTTCCAAACAGTCCTACCATATTCTTCTCCGTCAGCGCCACAGGTATCCCCACCCAGTAAGGGGGGAAGTCTGGGTTCAGATCAAGTAATGGGCTCCAAGACCCCACTCTTTCAGTCACGGGAAACATGGGAAGCTTGCATCCGAAAAGATGTTAATATTCAATTCATTTACAACCACATCCCGCTCCATAAGTCACCATCAGACAGTGAATTTCTGGGGACAGGAGGCTCTCTGGGGATGTGCTTTAACATGGGAGGGCTGGTAAGAAATAGCTTTTGGCAGATTGGTGGGCAACAGGTATTTTATTTATTCATTTATTTTAAATTTATTTATTTATCTATTTATTTGACAGAGAGAAAGGGACAGACAGAGAATGGGTGCACCAGGGCCTCCAGCCACTGCAAACGAACTCCAGACACATGTACCACTTTGTGCATCTGGCTAACGTGGGTCCTGGGGAATCAAACCTGGGTCCTTTGGCTTTGCAGGCAAACGCCTTAACCGCTGAGCCATCCCTCCAGCCCAGGTATTTTATTTTTTACTTATGTATTTTTATGTGGGGTATATGTGTGTGGTGTGTGTGCATAGGCCAGATGTCAATATTAGGTCTTCCTTGATAGCGCTCTACATTATTTTTTTAAAGTTTTTATTTTTATTTATTTATCAGAGACAGAAAGAGGGAGAGAAAGAAAGAATGGGCATGCCAGGACCTCTAGCCCCTGCAAATGAACTCCAGACACATGCACCACCTTGTACATCTGGCTTGTGTGGGACCTGGAGAATCAAACCTGGGTCCTTAAGCTTCACAGGCAAGTGCCTTAACTGCTAAGCCATCTCTCCAGCCCTACATTAGTTTTTTGAGATAGAGTCTCTCATTGAACCCGGAGCTCACCAGTTTGGCTAGACCAGAGGGCTAGCAAGCCCAGGCACCCATTCCTGGCACTTACATGGGTCCTGGGGATCTGAATTCAGATTGTCAAGCTTGTATGGCAAGCACTTAACCAACTGAGTCATTTCTCAGTAATGGGTATTTCTAACATGTTTTTGAGGATCGGAAAACATTCTGTGCTTATCAGCATTTGAAATATTCCCTGATCCCAGGACACTGTCTTTGTTTCCAGAGAGATGAGTATTAATTAATGCTACAGGTGAGAAGATGAGCTCTTCTGAAGAGTCTTACCTGAGATAATTCTAAATGAATTACACAGGTCAGAGAGAAAAAAAAAATCTTTTATTTCCACTCTCTCTGCTCCCCGTAAGGACCAAGTGCAGCTAAATGCTGACACCGTGGAGCATTCTGGACTCAGCAAAGACACCAGCATCTGCTAAAAATAACTGCCTATTGTCTTACCTCTGACACTGTGGAGACATGCGACACTTACCCGAAGAAAGCCCGACAGGCAGACGGACATCCAGTTTGTGAGGAGTTTTTCCACCACAGACTCGGTGCGCCTGAGCATGAGTTTGGGCTGCATGTTGCTGCACTGCTCCATCAGGTCCCTGGTGAGCACCTCCAGGATGCTGGTCAGGTAGACCAGCTTGGTTTGCAGAGCGATGGTGAGGAAGGAGGCGAACAGACACCTGTTTAAAGGTGGAGCAGGAGTTAGCCATCAGCCCTGGACAGGGCTGGACTCAGGAGTGGTTTTCATGGAAGTTCACCAGCAAGGAGGGCTGTTTTCTGAGGAGCTTTTATGTGTGTGTGTGTGTGTGTGTGTGTTTGCAGCATTTCAGTGAGAGTAGTGACAAGAAGTGAGTCTCTTTCCCAAAATTTCAGGGTGTTTCTAAAATTTAAAAAAAAAATAACTCTTCTTCTTCTTTTTGGTTAAGAATTTGGTTTATGCGTGTGTTGGAGTTTTTCCGGGGTTTTTGGAAGGTGATGTGTGTGTTTGTGTTTTCAAGACAGAATTCGTATCGGGTAGTGTGACCTGAAATGCAGTAGTGGTTTGGAAAGGAGGATCTTGAGGGCTAGGGATGCAGCAGAGTGGTAGAGTCCTCGCCTAGCATGCATAGGTCTGGAGTTCAATTCCCAGTCCCACCATAAACTAAGGAGCTTTGGTTTTATAGTCTCTGCTTAAGGGTCTTCAAAATATAAATGAACCAACTTATACCTGTCCTTGACGGAGAAGTTCTTCTGTTTTTCAAGGGTGTGGATGACAGTAACTAGGAAACTTTTATTACAGATAAGGGCGTCCAAAGCTGTGAGGCTTTCATTCTTGTCATTGGCATCTCTGTTCTGGGAGGAAAAAAAAACAAAAACCAAAAATAATACAACACAGTACAATACAATATAGTATATAAGTTTAAAGTTAGAAAGCAGATCCACAATGGGTTTTCCAAGACAATGAATTATTTAATATTGAATCCATGATCCAAAAACCCACAATAAAAATTCAACATAATAATAATGGGGATGATAATGATGATGATAACACTATGAAAGTCAGGCAGTCACTGAGCTAAAAATGAAAACTTAGAGACTTACATGCATATCCTCAGTGAAGATGTGTGTGAAGCCACCTGACTGAGAGGAAGGAGACACTTTTATTATTCATAACAGCCAGAGGAAATGAATAGTGTATTTTTGTTATAATACCCAAGTCTGTTTTAATAAAGCGGAGATACTATTTGCTAATCTGAAGAGCCCCTGGGCTTGTGCTCCCTGTATATCCTCCAATACATAATAAATAATTATTCCGCTCTCAAGAAACACCAGTGAATTCGGAAAGCCTCTGAGAATAATAATTATCATGGTCCATCCATTCCATGTGTGGTAGTTCATGTCACATTTTAAAAGAATTGACTCAAAAGTACGGCTGAAGAAGCTTTGCAAGTGTCAGACCACCCCTCCAGCCATTGACCTCATATGGATAAATCCTCCGTCATTTTGAGGAGTTGCTTTTACAAGTCTTAGCCAAGTAGCATCTGCTCTCTCAATGTACAATGTCACTCAAGAAAGGGGGAAATGGACTTCTTAAAATCATAGATTCTGCAGCAAACTACATGGGCTTATCACACACTGGTCATATGACTTGGGACAAGTAGTTTAGCCTCTGCACTTGACTTCCTTCATCTTTGAAATAGGGGCTGTAATGGTTCCTTCTTCATAGGCTCAGTGTGAACATGAAATGAATGAGTATATAAGTCAGGGCTGGACATCAGCTGCTACCATTGCCTTTATCCTTAATTTTTAAAATATTTATAGCCGGGCGTGGTGGCACACGCCTTTAATCCCAGCACTTGGGAGGCAGATGTAGGAGGATTGCCGTGAGTTTGAGGCCACCCTGAGACTCCATAGTGAATTCCAGGTCAGCCTGGGCTACAGTGTGACCCTACCTCGAAAAACCAAAAAAAAAAAAAAAAAAAAAAAAAAAGAAGAAATTAAAAAAAATGTTTTTATTTATTTTAGAGAGAAAGAGAGGGAGAGAAAGGGAGAGAATGGGTGCACCAGGACCTTCAGCCACTGCAAATGAACTCCAGACACATGCACTCCCTTGTGTGTATATGCAATATTGCATGCTTGTGTCACTGTGTGTCTGGCTTATATGGGACCTGGAGATTCACATATCAGTCCTTAGGCTTCACAGGCAAGTGCCTTAACTGCCAGGCCATGTCTCCAGCCTTTTATCCTTAATTTTTAAAAAGTGTTTAAATGTAACTTTCTAGACATAAACTCTCAAATTTGAGATTTTTAAAATGCGTCATAAATCATATTGAATTAATGATTACATTTTATTTTATTTAGTTAGTTCTAGGTGGTTTATTTAGATGTTTTTTAGGCAGCATGGTAGAATCTTGTCAACTCAATGGTATTTATAATCACTGTGGAAACAAACCTCTGGGCATGTCTTTGAGGGAGTTTATAGATTAGGTTTCTTGAGGTGGGAAGGCCCAACCCTAAATGTGGGCAGCCCCATTCTCTGGGCTTGGGTCCGGGACTGAATATAAAGGAGAATGGGAGCTGAGTAACAGCAATGGGCTCTGATTCCTGACTGCAGACTGAATGTTAGCAGCTGCCTTGTGCTCCTACCGCCAAGATGAACCATGTCCCTCAAAACCGTTAGCCAGCATAAACCCTTCCTCCCTTAACTTGCTCCCTGTCAGGTATTTTGCCACAGCAACAAGAAAAGTGACAGGATTTCAGTAGGTAGCCCAGTCTGGCTTCAAGTTCACGGCCATCTTCTTTCCTCAGCCTCCCGAATGCTGGGATGACATGTCTGCCACCATTCCTGGCTAATAATTACGTTTTAAAAGCATATGGAGTAATGGTCTGAAATGAAAACATACACTCAAGCATTCATATTTCTCTCCTTTTCTTCTAATAATTGAAACTTTAGGCTAAGCTCTATCTCATTAAATTTCTCCTGCAGACTGTTTCCTCATAGTTTCCAATTTGTTAGGCCAAGCAGAAGACCTTAGACTATTTTGGACATATGCCCAGTAAATAAAGCAGGAAAAAAAAAAGGCCCTAGGTTTGCATTTTCTACACCCTAGTATTTTCCTGTCGAATCAACCTCATATAAATGGCCAGTTTAAGCTTTGTTCTTGCCCTTTAATAGCGAAGTGGTACTCTGAGTTCAAGGCTCTTTCTTTTTTTTTTCATCGAATTTCCCTCTTCCTGTGTTTACTATTATTTCATCTCCTATTTTCAGCAAAACAAAATGAGCCCATCTAATGAAAATGCAAAGCTTGAAATGCCAAAACCAACAGGCGGGCCTGAGGACCAGGGATCTGGGGAGCCCTGGCCTCCTCTTGCTCTGTTTCTTGCTGTCTGGTAGCTGTTGAGTGTGCACTCTTCCCTCCAGCACCCAAGCTGCTGGCCCAATGACTTGGCTCCTAATCAATCAGTAAAGCGCCTAATTAATACAAGGGCTCATCTGCAGCCTGGAGTGCGTGTCAAGTGGCATTGTGCTAATATGTTGTCTTTCCTCTCTTTTCTTGTTTTAAAAAAATTTATTTATATATTTATTTTAGAGAGTGTGAGAGAGAAAGAGGGAGAGAGGGAGAGAGAGAGAGAGAATGGGTGTGCCAGGGTGTCCAGCCACTGCAAATGAACTCCAGATACATGTACCCCCCCCCCTTGTGCATCTGGCTTACTTGGGTCCTGGGGAATCAAACCTAGGTCCTTTGACTTTGCAGGCAAATGCCTTAACCGCTAAGCCATCTCTCCAGCCCTCTTCTCTCTTTTCTTAATTATTATATATTTAATTTAGACACAGATTTCCTTGACAAGGTTCTGAAAAATTTATGTTTGTTTCTCATTGGGTCCTTCATTTATTTATTTATTTGTTTGTTTGTTTGTTTGTTTTTGAGGTAGGGTCTCACTCTAGACCAGGCTGACCTGAAATTCACTCTGTAGTCTTAGGGTGGTCTCGAACTCACAGCCATCCTCCTACCTCTGCTTCCCGAGTGCTGGGATTAAAGACATGTGCCACCATGCCAGACTTCTGGATCCTTTCTTTTAATAATTCCTTGTGACTTTCCTGCTTATGGCTCTTGAGAGTTGCCTTTCAGGATTATATATACTTTAGTTAAATAAGTTTGGCTCCTTGCTACTATTTCTCTCTTCTCCTAACATAATACTGCATTATTTTGGGGTTTTCTTCCTTTCTTAACGTTCTTCTTTTTTTTCTTTTTCTTCCTTCCTTCCTCTCTTTCTTTCTTTTTCTTAGACATTCAACTTGAAGCAATGTTCCTTGACATTCATCACTCGGCTTTGTCCTTGATTCTTGAGCTTAGAAGATAGGAAAATTTCTTTCTTAGGCCACGGATTACTCTATTCAGCACTCAAGGGCAATCATTAACCGTAAAAGCCCATATAGTATTCATGTTGATGGTTGAAATCTCTTTTATGTTATTGCTATTAAATTCTTAATGGGGATTTCAGAGGGCTGGGAAATGGGACTGACTTGTGACGCAACCTTCTCGGAGGTTCCGCACATCATCCTGACGCAGGGACTTGAACTTCCCTCCTCTCCCCATAAAAATGGATGATGCAGCAAATGACAAATCTGAGTGCCTGGTATTCTTGAAGGATGAGTTAGAGAAATAGGAGTAGAAAAAAGGTTAAGTCTCATTTATAGCCCTGCTTGATTTACACCATAAAGGCTAAGCTTCCAAAATATGCCAGGTGTTTTATGGAGGGACCCCAACCTCTGGACACAGCATCGCATATCACGGTGTCCCCTACTAGAAATATAGAGAAGTTGGAAATTGCTGACCGCATGTTGTCTGGGTTTCTGAACTCTAGGCTTCTGGCCAAATGTAGCTGAGATGCTTCTGGTAAGGTGATACAAGCTTTCTCCTTTGGCCTGGAGAGATTTCTGGCTTAGCTGGAGAGTCTAGACTTCAGTGTGCTTGTCTGTGTTGATGCGTCCCAGAGGTTAGGTTTCTCTGGGGCCACCAGAGCACTATGGCAGAGCTGGGGTATCAGGTCATGGAGGTGATGACACGGAGGATGAGTGAGCACCTCGCCCAAGGCTTGGGAGGGTAAATGAAGAAGGCTGAGTGAGTGAGTGAGGAAATGGAGGTGTCAGAACAGAGGTGAGAGCCAAACCCAAAGGGCTTTCTGCACTACTCCTAGGACAAGTCATTTCGTTGCTAACTGAGGATGAGACAAACTGACCAGCTAAAGAAAAATGGCCAAGGAGAATAATGAAACCTCTGCATTGCTAAAAAAACAAAACAAAACAAAACAAAACAATGCCCATTATCCACTCTGATTCTGTGTGTGTCTGCTTGCCTCCCATTTACTTGGCTGGTCCTACTTCTCATTTCCAATTGAGAAGTAATAGTGAATAATCTAGTGGCTGCAATATAAGTCAGGCAGATAAACACAATGTATTGATTTTTAAATGAATCAGTTCACTTCCCAGCAACAAATTTAGTTCTAAAACTAGTAGTAAAACAAAGCTAAAATCATCACTCTGAGTTGTGTCCATCCTCAGTTTCCATTACTGGGCAGCCAATGCCAGTGACCCACCACTACTTTCTACCATGATCAATGCAATTACTAATTATCCCTCTCTCTTGGATCAAGCTTAAGCCAGTATCCTTTATCGAGTGTACTGTCTCCCATCACCTTAGAAGCAAAACCTTCATTATTATTCAAGACTCAACCTTAGGAGGAATATGATCAAGTTTCTTTTACCTCGGGGAAGAAAGTTCTCAGAGCAAAATGTTTGTAGTCAAGGAAGGGAACCGTTCCAAAACTATCAACCACATCCAATTTATCCATCTGCAGCTCAGCAAAGCCTGCAAAACAGAATCCCGAGAGCAATATTTCAACTCCACAAACAATGGATAAGATCTTCTGCTGTTTTGTCTAACAGAGTATGACCTTGCTTTTCATTAAAGAAGAAACAATAGATAATTACTTGGTTGGCTGCAGAGAAGAGCTGGGATGAAACACAAAGCCGGGCCCAGCCCCTGCTGTTCTGTTCTCTTGTGTTATACCAACAGTTCCCATGTAAGGGCAAAAAGTAAAATAAAAGTAAAATGGACTTTTATTATTATTATTTTCTACGAATAGAATTTTGGAGCCTACCATCACGTATCTCCTTCCGGAGTTCACTCTCTAGTAACTCCAGCTGTTGGCTCTGTTTGCGACTCAGTTCCTTCGATTTGTGCCTGGTCACCCCCACGGCAGCTAGGGAAACAGAGATGCTGCGTCAGAGCCACGTGCAGACTGAAGAAACAAAATGAAAAGGAGGGAAAAAGACAAAGGAGAGAGAGAAAGAGAGAGAGAACTGGATAGAGAATAAGAGTAGAAAATAGTATGAAAGAGCTTATTTAAGATGAGGGGTCTGGCTCAGTAGTAGAGCACTTGCCTAGCAGGCCCTCCAGCCCTGGGCCCGACCCCCTACACCACAAAGACAAAACAAAAAACCCAAGAGCTGGATTTTATGAAAGGCAAAATTCCCAGTAAGCAATCTGTTTAAAGAGGAAGATGCTAAAATGTAAGTGGAAAAAAAAAATCCACTCATCTTAACAGTGAAAACTAAATCAAATAACCTTCGCTTGTAACCAGAGATTCCCAGCTGACTGGAAAGTAATGAAATGAGCCAAGTTTTCCTACAGCCACAGGCCACTTATATTGCTCCATTCTTTTTCCAGTGTTTCATCCCTGGAGAAATCAAAGTTGTTCGGCAAATGCAGAAAGCAACCACACGTCCACCACTGGCTATAGGAGCCAAACTCGCAAGCGGGGTGACATAATGAGTGAGTCACCAGGAGCCCTCATATCTGGTCACTACCTCTGGGCCTGCGTCAGCTTGTTCTGAACCCTGCTGTTGAGGAAGGAAACGGAATGGATTCTGGAACCTGGGTTTCTGTCCCGCCCCTATCGTGTATACCTGTAACCTTGGGTAAGTTCCTTAGCGTCTCTGTGCCCGGCTGCCCTGCCGTGATGTTGTGGAGATTATGAGCAAGCATTAACAGAAAGCATGCAGAACCTCATAGCTAGGAAGTACTCACATTGTCAACTGTCATCATTACTAGAGAAGTTTCTCTTCTTTGAATAGAAATCACACACAGGAAGGGTTACCGGTAGGTGTGAATGATGCCGAAGTGAAATGAGAGTTCCTTCTTGTACTCCTTCGCTAAATCAGCGGTACTAACCATAATTTGCTTCCGTATCTCCAAGAAAGACTGAGGAGTCGCTGATTCCCAAGCTTACTTGGCCATGGAAGCCTTGTTCTAGGGTTATTCCTTGGGACCACAGCCCCTCAGGCTTTGAGCAACGCTGGCTCAACATGCAAAGGCAGGCCCCATCCACCCAGCAGTGAGCTTTCCCGGCCCAGATCTACAGAGACGTTCTGTGGGAGGTAGGCCCAGGCCAGGCATGCTTAGTGCTTTCGCTAATGATATGACTGGCGGCCCACAGTACATTCACTCTAGGTGCTGGTGACGCCATGCCTTCCTGGGATGAGCGAGAACGGGATGGACTTTAACAGGCTTTGCAAGCTCAAAGCATCATGCCATATTTAGCCCACCTTCACTTAAGGAACAGAAACAATCTCTCCAGAGAGTGAGGGGAAGCATGGGACAAGGCCAGAGGCTCCTAGGAAGTCACAAATTGGATGGCGGGCGGTGGGCGGGGGGTGGGGGGGAGCTGGAGAGATGGCTTCATGGTTAAAGCGCTTGCCTGTGAAGCCTAAGGACCCAGGTTCGACCCACGTAAGTCAGAAGCACAAGGTGGCACATGCATCTGAAGTTCATTTGCCATGGCTAAAGGCCCTGGTGCTCCCATTCTCTCTCTCAAATAAATAAACAATAAATCAAATACTAAAAACAAAACAAAGTGGATATAAGTATCAGGCGAGGCTGTAAATCTGAGGCTCCCTAACAGCTGTATTCTCAAAGCAGAGACCAGCATTGACCCTGTGCAAGTGATTTTCTTCATGGAAGCCAATGGCGGCCAGGTCTTTATTAAAATGTCAAGCTAAATTTTAGAGTCTATACACAAGACATAAGTAGGCAAAGTGGGAATAACATTAAAAAAAAATACCTGGGCCATGTGTGGTGACACACACCCTTAATTTCAGCACTTGGGAGGCAGAGGTAGGAGGATTGTCCTGAGTTCGAGGTCACCCTGAGGCTATGTAGTGAACTGCAGGTCAGCCTGGGCTGGAGTGAGACCCTACCTCGAAAAACTAAAACAATAACAACAACACACACACACACACAAACACACACACAAAACCCTACATGATTATCAAATATGGCAAAATAGGATTTCTGGAAAGTGAATTCATTGCACTAGGCCAGTTAATCCCATGCATACATTTTTCCTTCACATGGTGGGAAGGATCTGGAGAAAGGACCAGGCCTTAATTCATCTCTCCATTCAGAGACTGGCTCAGTCCCCAGCAACGTGACCAATGATCAATGAAAACCAAGTCAAGAGATGCAGAGACGAGCAATTGAATGAACGGTGGAGTGTGCTGGCAGCCACCTCCACTTGCCAAAGACAAACAACAAGAAGAACCCAAAGGGCCGTTGTTGCATTAAATTCACAGAGATGCAAGCGCTGCCTTATCTGGTAAAGAGGAAGAAGGAGATGGGGCGGGATGAGAAGGTCGCAAAGTCAACGGCTGCCGGCACCAGGTACAGATGGGTAGGGGCAAGAGGGAGCTGAGGCTGCCGGTGGCACATGCTTTATTCCCAGCACACTATGAGTTCGAGGCCACCCTGAGACTACATAGTGAATTCCAGGTCAGCCGGGGCACAGTGAGTCCCTACCTCGGAAAAGCAACAAAGAGAGAGAGAGAGAGAGAGAGAGAGAGAGCTGAGACTTGACTGAAGCCCCTGCAACCCGTGTCCCATCTCCAGCAGTAGCTGCTACAAAGCTCTAGTGACTGATATTATGAAAAACTCCATCTAATAAATCAGATCTTAAAACTTCCAACAAAAATTTAAAGTGTGAGTTACCTAAAGTTTAAACGTCAATGTCTTCACAATTTAAAAGATTGCCATGACCCCCCCCCCCCAACAAAAACGAACAGAAAACAAAACACATTAGCTGGCCAGACTCAGCCAGTGACAACCACCTAGGACCTTTGTGCTCAAAGGAATCTTTGAATGTGGTAGCGAATGACACAGGTGACATTTCCAAAGCCCAGTTCTGTCAGGGAAAGCAGGGCTTGATGGGAGCTGGAGGTTGGTGGAGTGAGGAAGCAGGATGAGGTGACCGTATCCTGTGAGTTCACAATCCCAGAGAATCCTGACGGGATGACGTAGGTGGACATTGTTGGTTTGTTTTTTTTTTTTTCTTTTTCATAGTGATTCCAAGGACTGAGGAAGCCCAGTCAATGGCATTTCTTTAACACCAATGTGCCATTTCTGTAATCTAGCCTTATTGTGAATGAAGCACTCTACAAAAACCCCACCATGCACCCTCGGGATTCCTTTCCCAAAATGCTGACTTGGGTTTCCACCCATTAACATCGAAAGGGAACAAATGGCTCCTGAGAGCTGAAAGTCCGCCTGCTGTCAGGAAGCCCCAGGGAATAACAAAACGCACCAGCACTCTTACCAACAATGACAACGGCCAGCAAGACTGGAAGCACAATGAGAAAATACCAAGTGGAATGAACGGATTCCTGCTCCACGTAGCGCTCCAAGTTTCCCAATCTGACCTGAGGGGACAAAGGACTCCATTAGACCCAGAGAGACTGAGCGCCTGTGAAGGCATAAAAGTGCCCCCTCTCCAAGCTTACCCCCAACATACAAAACGAAGTGATCGTCTCACTGGACATCTGAGTTCAAGTCCATCTTTGGGGCAGAGGATCTATGCCTGTGTCCTTGAGCAACTGAAGAACATCGCTGTGCCTCAGTTTCCGAATCTGTCAGTGAGGGACTGGACTGGACTTGAAGATTTTAAACACTGGCCTTCATTTCCCTGAGACTTAAGATTGCAGGCATGGGCTAACCCAGAGGCAGAAAGTCCCCTGCCTTTTATTCTACAGGGACAGTTCCACACTCTCTCCTGCACTGCAGGATTAAAGCAGTGCTGCTTTTGAATATAACAGTCACTGGTGGAAACCAGCTTGCAATGCTGGCCAGAGGATCCCCGAGGGCCTTTGCTACTTCCAATGTTTCATTAGGTTTTGCTTGTTTGTTTGTTTTGGTTTTTAAAACATTTTATTTATTTATTTGAGAGAGAAAAGGAGGCAGTAAGAGAGAAAGAGAGAGAAAGAGAGAGAATAGGGGCACCAGGGCCTCTAGCCACTAAAAACAAACTCCAGATGCATGTGCCACCTGGGCATCTGGCTTTATGTGGGTACTGGGGAATCAAGCCCAGGTCCTTAGGCTTTGCAGGCAAGTGCTTTAACCACTGAAAAAAATCTCTCCAGCCCCTGTTTTGGATTTTTGGGTAATAAAAATTTGGACAATATAAAAAAAATTGGACAGTAGAACTTGAAAAGAAAAAATTTCTACATGCATCCATTCTTCTCTATTGATGGGCATACAAGTATCCAGGCACATGCCAATGTCTGGAACCTGGCTGCCCCAAGCGAGTAATAAGTGAAGGGGCTAAGGTGGTGCTGGACTCGTGGTCCAGGTTCTTCCGCCTCCGTCCTTCACGTCTCAGGATCTTGAGGTAGTTGGCCATCCAGCCTCACTTTGAAATGGGATGTTGAGACCATTGTGGTGGCCTTTAATCCCAGCACAAGGGAGGCAGAGGTAGGAGGATCACTGTGAGTTTGAGACCTGGGACTACTGAGTGAGTTCTATATCAGCCTGGCCTAGAGTGAGGCCCTACCTCATAAAAGAAAGAAAGAAAGAAAGAAAGAAAGAAAGAAAGAAAGAAAGAAAGAAAGAAAGAAAGAAAGAAAGAAAGAAAGAAAGAAAGAAAGGAAAAGAAAAGAAAAGAAAAGAAAAGAAAAGAAAAGAAAAGAAAAGAAAAGAAAAGAAAAGAAAAGAAAAGAAAAGGAAAGGAATGTTAAAGGGCCCCTGGGTGGGGTTGCGGTTAGGACCTTATGTGCTCTATCCTGTAGGTAAGTCAGCCCATGGCAGCCTGTTGCCATCTCTCCAGTGATTGAGCTGCCCAAGTCAAAAGCTGAACCTCTGTTGTGGCCTCAGGGTCCTAATCTCCCACCCTCCCATGAACTCTCTAGCCTCCTGGGAATGCCCCCTTTGCTCCCTCCATTCCAGTCACACCGGCTCCTTGAGACCTGTGACACAGATTCCGGCCTCAGGACCTTGGCAACCTGTGCTGCCCTCTGCCCAGGACTCCTTGCCCTCCTCCTTGAGGCCTACAGTCAATTGTCACCTTGCCAGGCAGGCCTTCTTACACGCCAGTGTAAGACTGCAAGCGCTGGCCTATCCAATCCCTTCCCGTCCGGCTGCGCTTTCCTGTCTCAGAACGTTCTTTTACTGGGAAGCTGCATACTGGCTGATGGCGCCACTGTGTTGGCACCCCAGGGCAGGTACTCAGGTCTGCTGCAAGTCACAAAGGATGTGAGCCTTCGCCACCCTTAACCAACACGGAAGGCAATACGCTCCTTCTCCTTCGTGTGTTCAGTTGCTGATTTTGTAAGCACTGCCTCTTTCACCACAAAGATAAGCAAAGGGAGACTTGTGGGAGGGTCAAGTGACTTACCTAAGGTCACGCAGCTATTGAACAACACAGCTGAGGCATGGACACATACTTGTTTTTGCCTTCTAATCTGATATATTCTCTTTCCTTGTCCTTTACTCAATTATCTATTTAAAAAATTTGATTTATTTACAAGCAGAGAGAGAGAGAGAATATGAATGGGCACACCAGGGTCAGCCTCTAGCCACTGCAAACAAACTCCAGATGCATGTGCCACTTTGTGCATCTGGCTCTACGTGGGTACTGGGGAATGGAACCCAGGGAATTAGGCTTTGCAAACAAGCAACTTAACCACTGAGCAGTCTCTCCGGCCCTTAACTCAATTATTTATAATAAAGATCGAAAAGTTATTTACGTTCTTTTTATGGTACTGGGGATTGAAGTAGGAGCATGCACACCTTAGGCAAACACTGCTACTGAGCTACAGCCCCAATCCTACATTGTGTTTTCTAGTTTTATTTTGCTTTTTTAAAAAAATTTATTTTTATTTTTATTTATTTATTTGCGAGTGACAGAGAGACAAAGAGGGAGAGAGAGAATGGGTGCGCCAGGGCCTCCAGCCACTACAAATGAACTCCAGATGCGTGCGCCCCCTTGTGCATCTGGCTAAGGTGGGTCCTGGGGAATCGAGCCTTGAACTGGAGTCCTTAGGCTTCACAGGAAAGCGCTTAACCGCTAGGCCATCTCTCCAGCCCTTGCTTTTGTTTTTTGATACAGGTACTTACTCTGTCCCAGGCTGATCTGAGACTCATTCTGTAGCCCACGCTGACCTTGAACTCTTAGTGATCCTCCTACCTCAGCCTCCTGAGTGCTGGGGTTAAAGGTTGAGCCACCAAGCCCAGCTGTTTTTGTTTTCTTGAAGTAGGGTCTCATTTTAGCCCAGGCTGACCTGGAACTCACTCTGTAGCCCACTCTGGCCTTGAACTCACAGAGATTCCCCTACCTCAGCCTCCTGAGTGCTAAGATTAAGCGCATGAGCCACCATACCCAGTGCACGATACACTTTTTATATAGGCTAGGCCTGTATAGCTTTGTGTGCCATAAACACCGGAAAGAGCGACTCCAAGCATGTTTCCCTCCTCAAGGGCCTTACATCTTTACTGTGGGTTCTCAGACACATCTGGGCAAAGATGAACAGCAGGAAGTGTGACCACGGTAGAGGATGGTTTCTGACAGAGGCTAGTGCGACTCAGGCTATGCCTGCCGGGGGTTCTGGGTTTCTGCTAAGACATGTCACCTCTGCGTTTAGGGAAAGAATGACAGCTCAGCTGTCAGTGGGTCTGGAGACACTGCTTGCAGATGCTACAGTCTAAATGTATGGCTGGAACAAAAGCTATCAAGACTCATTAAGATTACAGACAATGGAGTGTTCAATGCGTCCACATTCAAACAGGCGCATGGATGGATTCTGCCTGCAATGCTGGAGGAATTATGCTGGGGCTTGCAGTACCAGCTTTGTTTATCTTCTATTAAAGGAAAGATCTAGAGAGCCAAGAAAGATTCCACTGTGGCCTTAGGGTTGGTCAAGGAATTACTAAGACTCAGGTAGAAAGATAGCAGGGAGCCCTTCCTTGTGACATGCTGGAACCTTCTTGGAGGAGGTGGCAATGTGATTACTTACTCGAACTTTCTTGGAGGAGGTGGCGATGTGATTTGCATTCCTGATGCCTTTAATTTTGCACAGGATGGTGGTGAGATCTTGGTTTCTGGTAATATTTTCGAAACTGCAATTTAATTGCTTGTTTTCTCCGTGGAAGAGAGTAATTTCGATGTCTTTCTTGGAAATGTTAAAGTTGTCATTTTCTTTCTGTGATAAATAAAACAAAGGTGAAAAAAAAATCAGGACACATGTTGGAAACTCACACCTTTCCAGTCCAGGGGGTGGGACACATCCCACCCAGAAAAAATAATAACAATAGGAAGAAACATACTTGAATTTTCACTTCCAATTCTGTGTCAACCTCAGATTCTACGCGGTACCCAGTAAATCTGGGGTCCTCAAGGTACTGCAGGGTTCCACAATACAAGTAGCTATCTTGTACTCTCAGTTTCACCACGACGTTTGTACGTGCCTTGGAACTCTTTAAACTGGGTGCTAAAAATCCGCAGGAAGTGGCCCGGCAATACTCAGAGACCTGGAAGAGGAGCAAAGGGCACTTTCAGAGCCGAGGGACCTCTGCTCTGGCCCCTGAGTGCTGAGCGACCTGGGCAACCAAACTTCTTGGTACTGCTGTTTTCCCTTCTGGAAACTGGGGTCACTAACACTATAGACTACCTAAGATTAAATTAACTCTAAATGAAATGGAATGAGATAAAGGCTCATTCAATTAAATGAGGCCTGCACTGAATGCGATTATACTTGCAAAGATGCTTAGTGTCTGGCACACACACACACACAGTCAGCACTCAGCACACGCCAGCTAATATTATCATTGATATCATTAGTGATGGTGAAAGCTGTCAGGAGGTGACCAATGGGAAAAGAGGCTATGCAAAGAGACGCAGGCTGTAGAGAGAAGATGACTTGGGCCCAAAGTGCCTAGGTGTCCTCCAAGCCAGTGTGATGACGTCCTGGGAGCTGTGGGAAGGGACTCCAAGAGCCCAGCCCTCAGCAAGGCCACCTCCTGATCTGCCCGCATGTGGCTTCGTCTCTGTGCTGAGAAACCTGCGGCATGGTGCGGTGGGGGTCCTTGGCCTGAGGAGCCTCTAGCAGAGGAAGAGGCCAAGCACTAGCAGAAGTCCCTAACCACAGGGAGAGAAGAGCTTTTCAGGTGTAACAGAGAATAGGTGAAAACAGAAGCTAAAGATACAAGAGGCCCCCTTGACATGAACAGATGCACATGGGAAACAAGGAAGAAAACCTGGCCCAATTTACAGGTTTATGAAAACAAAACAATGAACCAGCCAAACAAACAAACAAACCTCAACTTAAGTATAAGGTAAGAGGAGGTTGACATGTTTCTGGAATGAGTTGGGGACATGGCCTAGTGGTCAAGCACTTTCCTAGTGTATTTGAGGCTCTGGGTTTGATCCCTAGCACTATAGGAAAAAAGGAAAGAGGGAGAGAGGAAGGGAAGGGAAAAAAGGAAGAAGGGAGGGAGGGAAGGAGGTTGGTTGCACGTGAAAGAGAAATGACGTGTGTGGATGGAAGTGGGACTCTGCAAATAACGGGCAAAGAACCCTGTCAGGTGAGAGAACTGTTCTTCCTTTCTTTTTTTTCTCCAGTCCTGGAGTATAAGAAAGAGGGCAGGAAGGGCACAGGTGGGGACATCAAACGAAAGAGCTCGGTGACACTGGGACAAGCACACCCTCCTTTCCACGGGCACATTTTTCCAAAGCCCAGCCCTGAACCTTGCCTTCACTTTTCTGTGATAGAATGCAAACCACTGTGACAATGGCTCCCACCTCAGCAGCCTTAACCCCCAGCAGAGCTGACGTTTTACTGTTTTCCAGCAGTGAGGATTAGCAGCAACAGGACCCCTCCGGCTCCTTATCTCAAGACCCCACCTATCCATGTGTGCAAGCAAGCCTTCGTTTTTCCGGTAACTGTCTGGCCATCTTCCCAAACCATCCCATCTCCTCCGACCCCTGAAAGCAAAGCTTCTCTGCTTCATTCTTGAGTTCTTTTCTCTGCCCTTGGCTCTCTGGTTTCTACACCGTTACCCTCATACTCCCTTCAAGGATAAGGCTGCAAAGGGAAGCTGATTGTCTCAGCTTCACCACTCCATTACCACCCTGTGGTAGACAGCTTAGGCTCACTGGGATGAACCTCCAGAGCAGACACAGTTTATGGGAGGGAGCGATTTATTGAAGCTTACAGATAGAGGGGAAGTTCCATAATGGCAGAAGAAGCTGGCCCACTTTCATAGGTCCACATAGAGAGGAAAAAAGAAAAACAACAACAACAGAAGCAGCCACCAGCAGCACAAGCAAACAAGCACCAGGAACTCAGAATAGCAGAACTTAACCACTTTGCAAATCTTTAGATTGTAATTCTGTGTCCATCCCCCACACCTTAGGGCTGGACCCTTGATCCATCCACAATGACACCAAGTTACAACCTTTAATAAAACTTGGGCAGACAGGCTGGAGAGATGGCTTAGTGGTTAAGCGCTTGCCTGTGAAGCCTAAGGACCCTGGTTCGAGGCTCAATTCCCCAGGACCCACGTTAGCCAGATGCACAAGGGGGCGCACGCATCTGGAGTTCGTTTACAGAGGCTGGAAGCTCTGGCGTGCCCATTCTCTCTCTCTCTCTCTGCCTCCTTCTCTCTGTCGCTCTCAAATAAATAAATAAACAAAAAACTCGGGCTGGAGAGATGGCTTAGCGGTTAAGGCACTTGCCTGCAAAGCCTAAGGACTCATGTTCAACTCTCCAGGTCCCATGTAAGCCAGACGCACAGTGACACAAACATGCAAGGTTGCACATGTGCACAAGGGGGAGCACACATCTGGAGTTTGATTATAGTGGCTGGAGGTCCTGGAGCACCCCACCTCTCTCTCACACACACACACATAAACAGAGACACACACACACACTTGCTCTCTCTCTTTCTCACTCTCACATTACAACCAAAAAAGCAATCTGTTGAGCTTACCTTAAAAAAAAAACCCTCCTGAATCTATTGGGGGGGCCATCCATTCAAACTACCACACACCCCAATAGAACTTCCGTGCTGACACCAGATCAGAGGAGAGCTTGTTGATATCTCAGCCACTCCCGGGCCTCTGCATGAGTGTCCTCATTGAGTCAGTGGCTCTCCGAATATCCTATGTCTCACTGCCTAAATGATGCCTGTCCTCACGCCACTCCTTGCTCAAAGGCCTTCAGTGAGCTCTCACTCTCTACAGAACCAGGGCCAATGTGGAGCTATCACACAGTGAAGAGTAATGCTCACAGTATGACATTCTCTCACATGACCCCAGTGTAGCTTTGCAGCCATCTGTAGCGCCCATTCCTGATCCATCCCTGGTCCAGTTGAGCAAGACTGAGTGGCTTTCCCATCAAGAGCCAGAGAGGAGCCTGTCTTCTAAACCTTCAGTCACTTCCCTGCTTCCCCATGTGCAGGGCTGGCCAGCGCAGTCCCAATTCCATCCACACGTAATTCCTCTCTCACAAGAAAGCGCACAATGTCTTCTTGGACTCAGGGTTTCTTGGTTTTTGTTTGTTTGTTTGTTTGTTGCTTTTCAAAGTAGGGTCTTGCTCTAGCCCAGGCTGACCTGGAATTCACTGGGTAGTCTTGGCTGACCTCAAACTCACAGCGATCCTCAAACCTCAGCCTCCTGAGTGCTGGGATTAAAAGCGTGCACCATCATGGGACTGCTGAGCTGGGAGGGACCAGAGGATTTAGTCCTTGCCATCTCCTGTGCTACCAGCTGTCCACCTTACATGCAGATCTGCCTGCCATCTCCCTCTAGGAAGGCGTGACTGGCTTATGTATTCCTTGTTCTTGTAGCCAGCAAAATATTTTGCCCACAGTAGGTGTTCAGTAAGTGGTATTTGATTTGGGAAGGAGAACAAGTCAATGGGCAGCTGTAGGCCATGCCTCTGGTCACAGGGTCATTGCCCAACTGGGTATGTTTGTGTCATGGAGACACGGCCCATAGTCACAGTGGGAGGCTGGGAGCTGGCTCTGAAACATATCAGGAGGTAGATGTGTGAGGGGCGAGGTTGTAACAATGATGTACCTGAAGCCTCCTATTTCTACATCTGAACCCATACTGACTGTAAAAGGAACAAAGTCTTTGGTCACCCTTAGCTCTGCTGTCCTTGGCAGGAAGTAGTCACGTGGAGCCCCAGGGAGGCTAGTTCCTTCACATTGCTCTCATCAAGGAAAAGGAGAAAAGGGAAGGGAGAAGGGGAAGAACATTCAGGAAATGCCTTATTAGCACATTCGGAGGCCCGAGCTGCATCCGAAGTCCTCATCTCCCCACCTCACTGGCATCTTCAGCATATCCGTCCACAGGCTCCTGAGAGGATCACGAGACTCTTCCAGGAGAACTGAGGCACGGCTGGCGACCAGAACCCTCCCACAGTAGATCTCCACTCTAGGGAGACGGGAGGCAAGGGAAGATGGGAGTAGACTGAAGGGGTCAAATGGACCTTAAGAGACAAGGGCAAGAGAAGAAGCACATGGAAGGACTTCTGTGACTCAGGAAGTCACCTCGCCTCTCTCCATGCTGTACTTCACACCTCAGCCACTAACAAAGATTTTTCACACATATTCATACGCACTGTCATTAAAGTGACTTGCCACAAGGAGAAAATGGCAAGTCTTGTCATACCAAGTTCCTTTGTCTTTCCTCTGTGTGTAACCCTAAAAACCTACACGTATGAGATCTTTTTTTCTGTCATGAAATAAGTTGACGTTTATAATACCAAAGTCAGAAATATAGCATTTGTTCAACATATTTTAGTGCTGAAAGCAAAATCATGAATGTAAATAACCGGTATGATGAAGGAACCAAAGACTTACGTTTATGTGTCCCTTTAACTCATGTGAAATGATTAAGTTGTCAATTACATCGAAATTTCTGCCCATGATTGTTATATTTTGCCCACCACTGCAAGAAATAAAAGCAATGAAAATGGTAAGCCATAGGCATTGCACATTTATGAACAAAACTATCAATTGACTCACACTTACTATTAAATGGCAATATTTGAGAAAAAAATTAACCAATTTTAATTTCAAATACAAGATAATTTTGGAAGTCCTTAAAGGATACTAGCCACAGATTCATGGTTTATGATACATCCGTATAAAAATTCAGGTCAGATCCTATTTTAATTCTGGGAAAATGCCCAAATTCTTTAATGAATTTGAGCTTTTTCGTGTCATTTCTACCACATAAAATCATCTCATCTGCTGTACCTTGAAAGAGTTTCACTGAACAGAATTTTGTTTGATCGCTGTTTTATCTATGTGAAGATTCACCAGTCTAACAATTTTTACAATCAAATTTCCAACCTGGCAGTTGTATTTTATTTACTGGGACGGGAACACTTTGGACAATGACATTAGAAGTATAAATTCCTATTTGGTAAACTGTGTTTCAGTACAAAGGCAGGGTACCTTCATCTCACTAAAACCAAGTGAAATGACCTCACATACTCTCTGTGTGTCATTAGATAAAAGCTAAGGGGTCATTGGGTATGAAATAAATAGCTGTCCACAGCTATGGCTATCCTGGTGTCCCCATTCCCATAGGCCACTAGACATTTATTCTGGAAGGAGCCTGGGTATGTCAGGTGTAGCACTGGCCAAGGGCTTGCTGATAGGACTAGGAGGTTGGCAAAAGCAAGCCAATATCTATCTGCTGGTCAGAGAAAAGACACTGGGTCTTGAGACCTCTAGCCACAGAGTGGTAGGGTCTAGTCAGCTGCTTGCCAATATGGCTGGGTCACCAGAAAATCAAGCCAAACATATTGTGCTATTGCCAAAGCTCAAAGGTGCTCAAAGCTCAGAGACCAGGAGCAACTGAATCACACTAACTCAGCAGGTGCAGGATGACGAGAAAGTAAGGAGCCTTGACCTCACAAGGAAGAATATCGTGGTGAAATGCCACGGTATCATGGGCTCAACCACTGGGAACTGGGTACACTGTTTAAACCCTGCCCATGCTTCAGTCTGCCCCCTTCCAAGGGGACAACTCCTGATAGGTCTTTCAGGTGGTGAGGATTAACCAGGTCAGTTGATCAACCATATTCGTCATGTGATGTCACATCCAGCCTGCTTTTATATATAGGACAGAGTTGGTCCTAGAACATAGAGTTGGGTGTGAGGCCTTTGCTTTTGAAATTTCAAATGGGCTGCAGAGCTTGTAAGTCAAAGCCTTAAACCTTAGTTCCTTAGAATGGAGATAGGTGTTTTCTGGTGCTGGGATCAAACGTAAGGCTGTATATATGCTAGGCAGCACTTTACCACTGAGTTACATCTCCCAACCTGAGAGACAGTTGTTAAAGAGGTAATGAAATGAGGTTATTAGGGCGAACCCTAATCCATTACGGTCAATACAATCAGGACCAACTGGCGTACTTATAAGAAGAGATTAGGATGCAAGATCTGATGGAAAGGTGGTCATCTGCAAACATAGGAAGAAGGCCTCCTCAGAAGAGAGCCGCCTCCCCTACACTCCAGATTCCAGTTGAGAACCCAGAGGTATATGTGGGAGTACTGCACTGGTTAAGCTGCCCAGTCTGTTGTACTTGATTATGGCGCTAGCTCACGAGCACAGAATGCAGCCATGTTAGCATTAATCTTAAGTAAGAATATATCAGTGGTGATTTTTTTCTTCTCCCCCCCCCCCTTTTTTTTCCTCAAAGCTTTGTCCGTAGTTTTATCTAGAGAATACTTTGAAAATTAGCTTCATGCTGTGTGAGATGAAGAAAGTCTCTTTAGGGTTATATTCCAAACTCTGACGGTGAATTTAAATTTGACTAGGGAAGAGACTTTCTCCCCTTAATAGATTGGATTCTTCTGGAAGAATTTATCTTGGAACTTCACAGTCTCTCAAGGAGGCTCTCTAAAATGCAGATACTGCTTATGGCTCCCAAGATTCCTCCGCAAGCATTCAAAACAGCTGAGTCTAAAACAATTAGAAACGCGAAAACGTGCGAGAAAGGAACCTTGTACCATGAGCAGAGGTGACACGTCGTGCAGAGAAGGCCACAGAAAGCTGGGTTAAGGACAGTGACGGGGGCCGAACAAAAAGCGTTTGAGCTGTGAGTTGCCTGGCAGCCATGGTGAAGAGCAAAACCGGAAGTGCTCCTGCATGATGTGGGAGCACCGTGATGCGCACTGGACAAGAGGGGCAACCAACTTTGTCGGTATGCATCCTTCTAGGAATGAATCCTGGGAGGAGCTTTGAGAGAGGAATTTAGAAACAATTACCATTGCTGAGTGCATGAAATCCGTGACCTAGGTGTGTGTGAGCCATCAGCACAAGAGGAGAAGCTCACTGTGGATCCAGACAGTACCTGATCCAGGTGGCAGCAGGGACTATCAGGGAACAATGCGGCAGCGCAATGTAGGACAAAGCCCCTGCGGAAGAGCAGTCCCCACCATCAAACTGGATACACACATCCTTCATTTCTTTGCGGCCGGATGGGAGTGAGAACTTCATGTGGGTGTCGTTTAGCACGTGGCTGACGTGGATCCTAGGGCGGAGGAGAAGAGGAACTCTTTCAGGACATAGGCACTTAGCCTGAGGGGACAACGTCTGAATTTCACTTGAGCTACCACACTGTGTGAACTAGCAGAACAGCTTCAAGCCGGGACGGGAGCCCCACTGGGGTGTGAATCTGGGGCTGTGTTCCTCTTTCTTATGTGCATTTCTAGCTTTTGATTTGCATCTCCTTTAGAAGTGGGGAAGGAAGAAGGGGCTATTGCTTCTCAGAAGCCCTAATGGAAAGTGGACAAGGAAGGAGTATTCCTTTATGTGACAGGATAGTGGGTAACTATGGAACATCATAGCAGTGCTCTTATCTCTTACAGATGTGCAGAAGTATGCCTGAGTGAAGGGACACGGTGTTGAGGTACGCTTTTAAGATATTTCTATCCCCCATCTCCCCCGCCAAAAAAAGGCATTAAAAAAGGATGAAACAATACTGGAAAAATGGTCACAAAACTTGAAGCTTTGAAAAGAGGTTCATTATACTCATCTCTCTCTGTATTTGTGAACATTTCCATAATAAAAAAAAGCTTTAAACAACAACAACAACAAAAAAAGATGTCTCCTGGGCTGGAGAGATGGCTCAGCACTTAAAACGCTTCCCTGTAAAGCCCAATGACAGGGGTTTGATTCCCCAGTACCCGAGTAAGGCCACATGCACAGGGCGGCACATGCATTTGGAGTTCGTCTGCAGCAACTGGAGGCCCTGGTGTGCCCATTCTCTCTCTCTCCCTCTCTCTCTCTCTCTTTCCTCTCTGTCTTTTGAAAATCAATAAAACATGTCCCAGTCAGGCATGGGTAGAACCCAACACCAGACAGATGTACTAACTCTGCTACTCATGAAGAGAGAAGCGCTTCTGCCAGGAGCACAGGGGTCTCCGTCAACGGGTGTCAGAGCTAAGCTGTCTCCTCAGGGGCTCCCAGCCTGGGAGCTGGTTGGGGCTGTCCTAGATGCTCCTGACACCCAGCAGCAGCCACCTCTGATGTCCTCAGGAATCAGAACAAAAGTGTCCACAGCAACACTCTGTAACCTGCAGTGGTCCTGGTGCACCTGCGTTGACCCTGTCATGTACACATCAGGGCTGGTCGTGTGTGGAGCATGCTCAGTTTAATAATGCTCCAGGAGAATCTATTATTACTATTGAAAGGCTATATGAGTGTGATTATTAACTTTAATGCTGTTACTAAACCTTGTGTGAAAGCTAATTTTAAACACATTTGAGTTAGCTTGTACTTACTGCTGAAGTAGTTCAGATACATATTTTAAAGTTTCTACTCAAAGCAAATCTCTAAAACATTCACTGTCAAATGGCTGAAAGTTCAAATCCCAACTTGCTTGTAACTTTTGGAAGGGGGCAGGTGGAAATATAAGTCATTCCACTATTGTACTTGTCTTTTTCTCTTGAAAGCAATCACTCATTTAAAAAATTCCATGGTAAGAGAGTTTGGGATTACAGCATGGCTTTAGGGATGGGATTGACTGGGTATTATGTCAACTGCTCATGAACTTGGGTTTGCCACACAGATGTGGTTACTGAAATACTACATGCAGAAAAGTCTCTTAGTCATTTAATTTAATAACTGTGGTATCTCAAGACACATTCAGAATGGAAATGAGAGCATAAAGAGCCAGAAACAGCGTAATGCTCTGAAAACGACTTATTTTGCAGTGAAGTTGATTGCCTTTCAGTGAACACACAGGTGTCTAACTTCACAGATTTTGCTATACAAAATGAAAGATTTTTGCAATAAGGTATTTAGCCAGGATAAATGGCACGAGAAATACCTAGGTTGCATAGATACGGCCTCTAATGTGTGTTGAATCACTGTGGTACAGAGAGCAGAACAGAGGAAAGCCACTGATGGGCATCTTCTCTCATCAAGAGCATGGATATTCCAAATTTAACTGCGATGAGGGGAGGGAAAGGCAGTGATGTGCAGAAGATAAATTAAAACAGAAAGTTCACTAAATAAGCATGACAGAGTAGAATGCTGTACAAATCTGTTTTAGTAGTTAAAATCCAAAACATCATGCTTCATTCACATGGTCTCAAATGTATTTCCAGGATAAAAGTAACCTCAGTATTATAGTAGGTAATACACTGAAACATCTTTTACTTTAAATTAGTTCAAACTTATAAAAGTTAACAAGTAGAAAATTCAAAGTATTTATCATATTATTATTACTTATTTTATTTTATTTTATTTTGTTTTTTCAAGGTAAGGTTTCACTCTAGCCCAGGATGACCTGGAATTAGTCTCAGGCTGCCCTTGAACTCACAGCAGTTCTTCTACCTCTGCCTCTCGAGTGCTGGGATTAAAGTCATGTGCCACTATGTCCTGCTTATTATTACTTTTATAATAATAATAATACTTTGAATAATAATAATGTAAATTATTATTACTTTTATAATAACAGTACTTTGAATAATAATGTTATACATTATTGTAACTTTTTTGGGAATGGTGTAATAACTTGCCCAAGGGTATTAGTGATTTTTTTCCCCAATATTTCATTGCTAGGGTGAGTTAAGGTCAAAGAAATCATAGATATCATGGTATTAAATGGTTACATGGACCAAATATCTACTTGGAATATTTGGACTATTTTTCACTACTAATGTATGTTCTGGATTTAATTCTTTAAAATGAAAACTAAGACAGTAAAGAGAAAAATGCTTCCAAGAATAATATTTCCACATCAATTGTTTTTTGTTGTTTTTCACTTTGGGTAATGTATTGGAAGAGTTTCTGTATAAATTCTCCATCAATTTTCAAGGTATGCAACTATTTTTCTAAGTGTATAATCTTCATAATGATGGTTGCAGCTTTCTAGACTGAGTTTTGTTTTTAAAATGAATCAAGGCCCCAAATAGGCAAAATCCTGAAATAGTTCTCTACTGAAATTTTTGAGAGTGGGGAGATAAGGTAGGACAGAGTCTCCTTCAACAGACTTCAAATTAATCATTAAAAATATTTTACTTAGGGCTACAGAGATGACTTAGCAGTTTAGGTGCTTGCCTGCGAAGCCTAAAGACCCAAGTTTGAGTCCCCAGATCCCACGTAAGCCAGATGCACAAGTTGGCACATGCGTCTGGGGTTCATTTACAGTGGCTGAAGTCCCTGGCGTGTCCATTCTCTTTCTATCTACCTCTTTCTCTCTCAAATAAATAAATAAATAAAATATTTAAAAAATTACTTACTGTAATTATGATATACTAAGTACCTAGTCCACTGTAGAGCCTCGTTTGCCTACAGAAAGGTCCTGAGCACATTGCTAATTCTTTGGCAAAGATTTCAGCTTTACCAAGGATCAATTATCAGTATTTCAACTCACACATCCTTATCGCATGTACTGGTTCCTTTCAAGATCATTGTGATGTCCGATGCCCGGGTGAAGTTTGCTCCTGTAACTATCACGTTACTTTTCCCTAACGTCGATATTTTCTGTGGCTCGATGGCCTTAATGTAGAAGACCTATTGGAAATAAAAGATTAAAACGGGAGATCAAAGCTACAAAATGGCATGTTTCCAAAAAAAAAAAAAAAAATCTGTTGATGTGCTACGGTTCGAAGAAATCACTGGGAAATTACAACATTTTGCAAACACAAGCAGACAGTGTTTAATGAAATCAATGAATTCAAGGAAGAGAGCTGAAAATTCATGTCTCTCAACATGCGACAGCATGAGGTCAAACCAATTAGTCTTTGTCTCACAAGACAGTTGAAAATGCAGTTGAAGAGCCTGACATTCTGTCTGAGGAGTGAGCTATCACCGGAGCTGAGGAACCATCCTGTCGAGGGTCCTCCAGAGGCTCACGTACAAGCAACCTGAAGAGGAGGAGGCTAGGCTGATCTATAGGCTAGCGCCAGGCTCACCAGTCAGTTGACATGTCATTGCAATCCAATTAATTCCCTAGAAAGCACTTTGTATTTTTTGTTTGTTTGTTTGTTTGTTTCAGTTAGAATACTTGAATCTCAGGCAATATTGGAAGAGAAATCTCAAGAAATCTACCAGAGTAGTCACCCAGGATTGGGTAGTCAGATGGCTAAACCACTGGGGTCAACCGTGTCATTTCTGTGACTGGCAGATACCCTGATCTCCTCCACTTACTCCTGGGTTTTTCTGGCCTACGATCAAGAATGTGTCCCATGGAATGGAATCACCTGCAACCTAATTCCCTATCATGCAGGCATACATCTTACTTCTCCATTTGCAAAGTCTAATCAAATTCCCCTAAAAAACACCAAGATGCTAAGAATCATTTTCTCTTTTCAAGACAAAACATTTCTACTGCCTCTCATGTCTCTCCTATAGGTGCTATGCCATCTTTCACTCTAATCCTTTTGTTATTTATTTGTTAGACATTTTGCAGCGAGTATATATTCTTCTGTCTGGTGACCAAAACAGGATACAAGATTCCAAGATTCTGGCCAATATAAAATAAAAGTAAACTTCATCGTCACACTGTTTTATTTTTGAGGCAAGCCCAACAATCTTTTTACTTTTTAATGTGAGAGTGAGAGAGTGAGAGACAGACAGCAAGCGAGAATTAGCGCACCAGGGCCTCCAGCCACTTGTGCGCATGTGCAACGTTGCACGCTTGCGTCACTGTGCGTCTGGCTTATGTGGGACCTGGAGATTCGAACATCAGTTCTTAGGCTTTACAGGCAAATGCCTTAACCATTTAGCCATCTCTCCAGCCCCATAGTCACACTTTTTTTAAAAGATATTTTAATCTGTTTGCAAGCAGAGAGAGAGAGAGAGAGAGAAAGACAGAGACAAAGAGGATGGGCAGGCCAGGGTCTCCAGCCACTGCAAATGAACTCCAGATACATGCTCCATTTTGTGCTTCTAGCTTTACATGGGTACTGGTGAATCGAACCAAGGTCATTAAGACTTTACAGGCAAGCACCTTAACCGCCGAGTCATCTCTTCAGCCCTGTAGTCCCATTCTTGGTATTTGAACATGATCTTAAGAACCAAAGAAGCATAACAACATGACGTCGGGCTAAACTATCAATGCTGAGAACATCCATGTAAAAGATAAAGTCTAGAAGGGAGATACTGAGTTGCTGGTAGAGTGTCCATATGTAACACTTGTCTAACCCCTTCTTCTCAAGGCAATGGGTATACTCTGCTACTGTGTGGGTCTAATGTTCATCAGGATGGCCTTGCTGGCCCCTTGCAGCACCTAACCCATTGAAGTAAATGGGCATCCTCTCATTCCACTCCTTTGAAAACACAGGCGCTATCTGCTAGACCAAGTTACCATCACTCATTATCACTATGGATTGTTTTTGAGGATTGCGATAAATTCATCATTAATGTCATCCCAGCAATGATGTAACGTGACAGGGAATTGATTTCTGTGGCAGAATTTATTTTAATCGCTTTGTAAAGGACTTTAGCCCCCTATTTATTGAATCACTAAGGGCCTGAAAGGGTCACTTTAATTATTCTGTTATACTTGACTGTATTTTATGAGGGAAATTATCTGCTAGAGTGGTACTTGGGATGGGGGATTAGCAACGACTTCAAGATAAATCCCTTGCAAATGTCAAGAGTGTGCTGTATGGCAAAAGGCTTACTTTATAGTCGTGCATGGTGACAGCTAAGTGACTGAGTATTTACTGAGCATCTATAGGGTCTCAGGTCAGTGCTAGATGTGGTAGGGAGTATAAGATAGATGTGTGTACAACATGAGGAGCTGGCAAGTTAGACTCTATGGGCCAAATCCTGTCTATTACATGTTTGTGTATGGCCCATGAGAAAATGTTAAAAGGAGAGTTATGTTTTATAAGAACACATCTGAAGCTCCAAGTTCATTATCCACAAGTTCTAGCTGCCTTCTTGTTACAGCAGCAAAACCGAGTAGCTTCAAGAGAGGGCTGGAGAGATGGCTTAGTGGTTAAGCGCTTGCCTGTGAAGCCTAAGGACCTCGGTTCGAAGCTCAATTCCCCAGGACCCACGTTAGCCAGATGCATAAGAGGGCGCACACATCTGGAGCTCGTTTGCAGTGGCTGAAGGCCCTGGCGCGCCCATTCTTTCTCTATCTGCCTCTTTCTCTCTCTGTCTGTCACTTTCAAATGAATAAAAAAAAAAATTTAAGAGAGACTGTGAAGCCTGAAAAGCCTAAGGAACTGACTCTGGTTCTTCTCAGAGAAAATTTGTAGTACCTGCTCTATAGCAGTCCATTTTCTTCCTAGAGAAACAAGATCTCATTTTTTTAAAGTTGTAAACTTTAATGTAGATTACATGTTCATCCAAGTCAACTATGTTTCTCAGGTTTGCTTTCTTTCTCTACGGTCTTTAGTGCTTCATATAAATATATACCATGGATGTCTCCTAAAGCAAAAAGTGCAAACATGCTAAGCACATGCTACTTTTGTGCTCTTGGAAGAAGACAGAGAGCTTTATAACTACTGAAAAACAGATATCTTTAAGGCAGTTACATTTTGCTTCTTAAATGGCTCTAGAAACACAGCCAGAGGTCCTGTCACATTGTCTTATTAACTCCTTATTTCCCCTTGAGTAGAGACGGCTTTGCTATGTCAAAAGGATTTCATTTGAGACCCTTATCATTTTGAGAGGCCTCCACCGGCCGTCTAGGACTGAGTCCAGGCCTTGCCTATCTCATGGAAGCAGGTGCTTACAGTCTGATTTCAAAGAGGGTCAGATTAGCTCTCTTTTGTTTGCTCTGAGAATGTCCCCTAATCTTAATAAGTGGGCTAAAGAACTACCAGAGAAACCCCTAGATAAATAGTCCATTTATATAAAAAAATATTTTTCAAAAACCACAGGGCAACTATATAGCAATACTAAATAGCTTTAACAATTCTTAGAAACAGGTCATTTTCTTTATTTCGTAATAAATATTTTTTAAAGTACATTAAATAACCAAAGGCAAAGAATGGTCTCCCACCATTGCCCAGCCCCCAAACTCAGTAGTTTACATCTGTTTTTATATTCCGACTGAGTTAATTCATAGCCTGGCATGAAGTGGCCAACCTCAAGCCTACTCCAAGCAGAAGATCTGAATACAAAGAGGATTACTTACAGCTCCACAGTAAGACCCCCTCCCTCCTCCTATGTCCAAGATTTCCATACATCAAATCACACCACCACTGACCTTGTAGCAATCATAGCCCAATGCTGTCCACCAATTAACCTCAGAATAGTTCACTTCCTGTCTGTTGCACTTTAAAGACAAGTGTTATTTTTAAGTGGCAGCAGAATTTTAAATTATTTAATACAATACTATGAGCTCTGTTCTCTCATCAGTTTAAACCACCTCCTGTTTTGAATTAAGAAAGCACGTTGGAAACTGGTTAATTAGATGGCTTAGACCTTAGAGAATACCCATTTAGTTTTATTTAAGAAAAAAAAAAAAAACTAAGTCATAAGATATTGGGAACACACAGCCACTAAGCAACAGTTCTCTTTGAAAAGGTCTGAGAGGATCAATTCTGACTGCAACTAGTACTTTCCATGAAGTCTGATGTCAACACAATTTACTACGACATTAGTGGAGGAACCAGTGCTATGACTGAGAAGAATATTGGAAAGAGATGTATGAGGAAGGCTCAGTTTATTAAGCCCAAATTGTGCTCTATTAATCTGTTAGGGGAAAAAAAAATCTGAATATAGTTAAGCTCTCTGTAGGCCTGGGCCTGAATCAACACTTGGTAAAATGTTTCTTAGATTTTCACTCATGAAATTAGTTCAAACAGGACTGCACGAAAAGTCACATGGATCCAAAACCAGCTGGAAATCTGAAACCAAAGGACATCAGAGAGCTGAAAGGTAGCACAGCTAATTAAAGGAAAGTGTCCTGTAGGGCCCTACAGGGGTGAGTATTTGGTTCAGAATTATTTAACATCTTTATTAATGACTGAGAAGGGGATGGATGTAATGTATTAATGAAATGTATAAGCCGAGCAGAGTGGCAACCAGCCGTGGAGATGAAAAAGTGTACAAGAGGGTGGGATGTGGAAAAGAACAGAGCTGAATACAATTGCACCAAAGAAAAATGGGATAGTTCAATGGAACAAATGATGTCTGTGATGCGCCGCCCATTGGGGAAACACCCTTTTTCAGTGATCTCTGGTCCAGCCCCCAGGGACTGGGGCTGAACTTCCATTTGGTCGTGGGAACTCTCAATGGTCAGCAATGCCTCAGGATGTCAATGAGGCAGGGGGATGGTGATAGATTCATACTCCTGTTCTGAAAGATCAAGGCCTGGGAACTAACTAAGGCAAGGGTGGTACAGCCTAGGTTGGCATTGCCAGGCCAGTCCCTACATTACTCTTGGCTACTGAACCTTACGGTAACAACTCAGAACTGGTGGTCAGAACGCTGGGGCCAGAAAGGGCAGCTCTTGTCCTGCTTCCAACACGCTCCTAGTCACTCAAAACAGACTGTTTGCCAAGACTCAACTTGAACATGAGATTCTTTCTCACTGCTCTACTCTCTGTGGGGCCTCAGTTGCCCATCACAGGCCTTTTCTTCTCTCCTTGTCTTGGAAAAGATGCCTGGCTTTTCCTGGGCTTCACTCCTTCATTTTGACCTCACCCTGACTTGTGGCCCGCGTCCTATATTTTCCATGTGAATAAGTTCCTTTCCAGGCTAGGCCGGGCTGATGTATGTGGCCCAGATGGGGCAGCCTGTGACAGCCTAGTGCCTAGAGAAGCCACTATTAGTTTCCTTCTGCCCAGACAAGACCTTTAGCAGTACTATGTGGTTTAGCACTTGCTCAGCTTGGGTCATGTAATGTAGAGTAATGATTAAAACTGGTAATTTTTTTTTTTGAGGTAGGGTCTCACTCTAGCCCAGGCTGACCTGGAATCCACTATGGAGTCTCAGGGTAGCCACGAACTCACAGCGATCCTCCTACCTCTGCCTCCCGAGTGCTGGGATTAAAGGCATGAGCCACCACGCCCGGCTTAAAACTGGTAACTCTTAAATCAGATACCTGGGTTCAGATTTCTTTTCTACCATTGACTATCTACATGTTGCTTCTAAGCCAAAATTTCCATGTCTATAAAATGAGCAAAACAGTCCATTATGATGCTTACATAAACATACTGAACTCAGGGCTCAGCAAATATTAGCTACCTCTATTCAAGTTAATATACTCTGGCATTCTTTCTGTTATCTTTTTCTGTTATATACATTCAACTCTTTCATGTCAAAGAATCTCACTTCCTCTAGAATATTCTAATATTTACAATGTAAGTTCCATATGGGCACAGATTCTACTTGCCTGGCTAAAAACACAGTAGTCGCTCAACAATTAAAAGGATGAATAGACCAGAGAGATGGCTTAGTGGCTAAGGCGCTTGCCTGCAAAGCCAAAGAACCCAGGTTCAATTTCCCAGGACCCACATGAGACAGATGCACAAGGTGGCACATGTCTAGAGTTTATTTGCAGCCACTGGAGGCCCTGGCACACCCATTCTCCCCCCAACCCCCCTTTCTGTCTGCCTCTTTCTCTCTCTCAAATAAATAAAAAGTAGAAAAAATATTTTTTTAAACTTTTGAAAAACAAGGTTGAATAAAAGCAAATTTGGAAGGGAATCTGGCAGCCCTTAGCACAGTGCTAGCTCCATAGAAGCTACTCAAAAACTGTATGTAAAATGTCCTTTCCCTTCTGAAGGCAAGGTTCTGGAAAGAGTTCATGTAGATTGTCTGAGAGAGATTAGATGACCATGCAGAGTTGACGGAGGAAGAGGAGGAGCGGAGAAAGGAAGAGAAGGAAAGAACAAGTTGAAGGTAAGTTCCTCAGGAGCAAGAGCTATGCGCTGTGTGGCTCGCTTCCGCTCTCCAGTGATGAGCATGTTGTGAGAAGTGACCATCATCACAGTGAAATCACACCCCCACCCTTTCCCTGGAAGTAGGAGAGAGCAACTGCCTCTGCTCTCGGCATGTGAAGACACCAGAGATAGTTAGGAAATACAAGGAAAAGTGGCCATCTTCCGGGGGGATGGGACCCATGATCCCTTACATGCTTTTACCTGTTATGTATGCAGGCGTGTGTCCGAGTGTGAGAGAAAGCGCGTGCTAGTGTGCACATGCGTGCGTGTGAAATGGAGGTGGGGCTTCCTCATTCTAAGTCAAACATGATTTGGAGCTCCTTCGCCTGTTTTGGTCATGTTTTTCCACGATTCAGCCCTTGGTAAATGACTGCATATGTTTCTGCTCATGGTACAGGGAGAGGTCTTCGGATCAGGACAGCATGGAAGTGAGGGGCAGCTGGCTGGAACCAGGAACCCTGCCTCATAAGTACCACACCCACTGGTGAGCGACTCCATACGTTAAAAGCAACGCAGAACTCCCAGAGAGCTGGCATGGGAGACCCTATACGTGCAGCCGCCAGGGTCATTTCAACCTTTGTTCAATCGTTTGTCTCTTGTAATCTTCTGTCCCAGCTGAATTATCGTGGGTTTTCCCAAATGAGCAGCCTGGAATTTTCTGGCTGCTACCATGCTTCTGTTCACGCTGGTGCCTCTGCTCAGAACACCCCTCCCTGATGCCTCCTGTGTCTGCACGTTTCTTACCTCTCAACGGGAAGCTGAAATGTCATTTCCATCAACCAACTGATCTATCAGTCAAAGACTCAACCAATCACACTGGCTGTGTTTGTCAGGCAGTAGGCTGAAGTGGACAGAAAGGACTAGGACAAGGCTCCGGGTACTGGCGGGCTCTCTCAGGGTACTGCCCCTATGTTAATAGGTTTTTAAAATCTGGTATCATTATGTATGAGATATATATATATATATATATACACACATATATATGTATGTATATATATATGTGCTATCATGGATATGACTGTGTGTGTATGTGCACGTATGTGTGTGTATGTGTGTGTGCTGGTGTGTGTATTGTTTGCATGTGTGTGAAGGCACGAGAACAACCTCAGGTGCTGTCTACCTTTTCTGAGAGAAGGACTCTCACTGGTCTAGAACCTGCCACTTGGGCTATACTATCTGACCAGTGAGCTCCAAGGAACCACCAGTCTCTACCACCTCAGTGCTGGGACTATAAGCCTGGCTTATTTTACATGTTCTGGGCATGGGTTCTGGGCATCAAACTCAAGCCTTCATGCTTGTGAGACAAGCACTTTACCAGGGCACCATCCCCCAGCCCATGAATAGAATCTATAGGCTGATGGCCAGACAGCAGAGAGGTAGCTGAATCTTTTGTGTCCTCCGTGGAGCTCAGGTAAGAGCCCCTAACAGATGCTTGACCACTATCTGTAGGAAGAACTACACTTTACTCGGATTACAGAGCGTGCACACAGGAAGCCCTCAGTACACATGTGACATGGGCATATGCATTCAAGGGATGTTCTCAGTGGATTCTCTACTTGAACCCTTGAACTCCACTCAGAGCTTCCAGGAGGCCCCGCGGAGGAGATTAGAATGTGTGACATCCCCCTATCATGAAAGGAGGCAGTGTTTCACAGAGCCCAGGAAAGTCCTCCAGTGGCAAGCAGCCCTCCTCTCCCTATCAACCAAAACCCACATTCTGTTCTGAGTCATGTATTTAAAGTAAATGTTTCAGTATCAACAAAATGTCTTTCTCCAAACTTAGAAGGGTAAATCTGCAAAGAAGCCCTGAACACAGATCTGGACGTCGGTTTATTTTCAGACTCTCCCTTCTCTCTTAGTGACCCTACTTTTTTTTTCCACCAGAGTGTGATAGTTTAAAAGGTGCAAAAAGGCACAATACAGGAAGCCAGGATGCTATGATTATATCATTCTTTTTTTTTCCTTTAAAGTAAAAGATGTTTAAAAGCTACTGTCTGGGCATCTGCTCAGCAATAAAAAAGGAACAAATTTTGATATATAAAAGAAGCTGGATGAATTTCCAGAGAATTAGATCACATGATACCTCATTAACATGTACAATTTTATGGTTTTATGACTCAGTTAAAAATAAATTTAATTTTAAAAATCCAATCTTCCAAAGGGTACATTTGGATGATTCTATTTACATAAAATTCTTGAAATGACAAAACTTTAGAAATGGAGAATAGATTAGCAGTTGCCAGAGGCCAGAGCTGGTAGGTGAGAAGAGGAAGGAGGTGTGGCTATAAAGGGGAGCCTGGGGAATCCCTGATGATGGGGACGGTATCTTCATTGTTGACAATGCCTAAGGCTTGGTTGTGATCCTGTGCTATAATTCTGCAAAGCTCCCTACTGGAGAAAACTGTGTACAAGTTTCATGTATGATTTTCCTATAACTATATGCGAATCTACAACTACTTCAAAAAACCAAGGACAAAGTTAGAGGTCTCACATTTCTGATCTCAAATGTATTTGTACTACCAAACTACAAGAATCAAACAACATGATACTAACATAAAGATAGGTATGCAGGGGGCATGGGAGATGTCTCAGGCAGTAAAGGGCTTGCCTTGCAAGTATAAGACCTGTTTTGATCTCCAGAACCCATGTTTAAAAAGTTGGGGGCTGGAGAGATGGCTTAGCATCTCAGGTGCTTGCCTGTGAGGCCCAAGAACCCAGGTTCAATTCCCCAGAGCCCATGTAAAGCCAGATGCACAGGATGACATATGCATCTAGAGTTTGTTTGCAGTGGCTGGCAGCCCTGGCATGCCCATTCTCTCTCTCTCTCTCTTTCTCTCTCTCATAAATAAATAAATAGAAAAAGAGTTGGACAAAGCAGCATGTGCTGGTATTCCCAGCACTGGGCAGGTGGAAACAGGTGGACCCCTAGAATTTACTGACTAGCCAGTGTAATCTATTTTGGGGAGTTCCAAGCCAGTGAAAGATCCAGTCACAGAAAAGGAAGGCAACATCTGAGGTTGGCTTGTGGCCTTCACACACACATGCACGCGCACGCGCGCGCGCACACACACACACACACACATACATTTTTAAGGACTTTTAACTGAAATTGTTCATACAGGTATATAATGTATTTTGATAATAATTTCCCATCACCTTCTTTTGCCCACTCTCTGCATCCATCCATTTTCCATGGAACCTCTTCTTTCTAACTAGTCCCTCTTCTACTTTGATCTCTTTTTTCCTTCCTTCACCATCTATGACGGAATGTTGATGAGCTCAATACTGTGCAGGTTTTGTACAGGTAACACCAGTTACTGTGAGGTAATGCATGTAAGAGCTGTGCCATGCCCACAAGTCAGTGTTCCAAAGCATTCCCCCCACCCTCTGGCTCTTACGTTCTTTCATCCATCCCCTCTTCTCCAGTGCTCCCTGAGCCTTGGAGGGCATGAGAGACGTGTCCCATTGAGCCCTGAGCACTCAAGAATCATTTCTTCTCAGTACTGTGATGAGTTTTGAGTGTCTGTGTAGTCATTGTCAACTGCAAGAAGCAGCTCTCTGACCAAAGGTGAGAGCAACACTAATCTATGGGCATAAATGTAAATACCTGAAGCACAAGTTGATGAGAAAAACATAGCCATTTAGTCAAACAGTAGTGACTTCCCTCCTAGGGCCTATGACCTTCCTACCCATAGGCTTTTGACTAGGTTTTCAGTACTAGGCATAAACTCCCTCCTATAATTAAAACAAGAAACCATACAGAGTGAAAATAAGAACACCCAGAAATAGACCTCACATGATTTTCAATAAGGATGTCTATACCATTGATTGGGGAAAAGGGCATTCTTTTCAAGTGGGCCTCAAATCCAATCAGAGGATAGTTGGTTACCCCCAGAACAGTCATGCCACTATTGTACCAGTAAGCATGTCTTGCCTGGCTGGTTGGTGATGTAGTTTGCAGGTTTCACTGCTAGGTAAGACTGTTGATAACTTTTCTCCTCCAGTAGACTACACAGAATTATTATTTTTTTTTAGCACTATGACAATTAGCCAGCAGGGAGGAGACCTCCAGCTCAGTTACAGACTTACTTCTCACTATCCTGCAACTGAAGCATGTGGCATCTTCAGCAATAGGGTTTTACCATCCAGTTCTGGTGGGCAGCTAAGAACATTGTTAATAGTCTAGATTATTTTGGAGGAGTCTCTCAGAACTCCCTGAGGAGCAATGCACTGAGGGGTACTCTGTCCCCGCACTGGGAACTTCCTATAATAACCTACAGCACCTTAACCACTAAGCCATCTCTCCAGCATCCAAACTCTTTTTTGAAAACTTTTATTTTTAATTAGCTAACAAAGAAATAGGTTTTTGTATGGCTTGAAAATAGTCGTTAGTTTTGGTTAACCTTCCCCCCACTCCCTCCTCTCCTCCTTCCCTCTCCCAGGATCTCACTTAGACCTTTCTATCCCCAGAATTCCACCCCTCTGTTTTCATATTTACTACTTCCTCCCACTAAGTCCTCTCCCCTAATGTCCATGGTCCCTTTTTAGCTGCCTGGCCAGTATTGACTCTTAATGTAACTTACATACATATCTAAAAATTTAAAGCTAGGATTTGCATATACTTTAAAAAAAAACATACTGAGTCAATATCAGAAAAGAACAGCCAGAAATAAACCTCCCATAAACAGTCCAGTGATTTTCAATAAGAATGTCCATACCATTGAGTGAGAGGACAGGGCACCCTTTTCATGAAATGATGCTTGAAAAAGTGGATCTCCATATGCAGAAGAATGTACAGGCTGTTACTTTATACTATGCACAAAATTAACAGAATGGATCAAAGACAAAAGGGTTAAAACCATAAAACTTGTAGAAGAAATAAGAAAGGTTGAAAAGCTTTAAGGCATTGGTTTTGAGAATAACTTATTTTGCCTGATCCCCAAAGCATAAGAAATAAAAGAAAAAAATAGATTTGACTTCATCAAAATTAAAAACTGTGCGTTGGGCTGGAGAGATAGTTCAGTGGTTAAAGATGCTTGCTTGCAACACCTGATGGCCCAGATTCAATCTCCCAGTACCCATGTCAGGTCAAATGCCCAAAGGAGCGCATGCATCTGGAGCTCATTTGCAGTGATAAGAAGCCCTGGCCCAGTCGTTCATATCCATTCTCTCTTTCTCTCTGATTGCAAATGAATAATTTTTTTTTAATTTTTTTGTTTATTTATTTATTTGAGAGCCACAGAGAGGAGGCAGAGAGAGAGAGAGAGAGAGAGAGAGAGAGAGAATGGGCGCGCCAGAGCTTCCAACCTCTGTAAACGAACTCTAGATGCGTGCGCCCCCTTGTGCATCTGGCTAACGTGGGTCCTGGGGAATTGAGCCTTGAACCGGGGTCCTTAGGCTTCACAGGCAAGCGCTTAACTGCTAAGCCATCTCTCCAGCCCGCAAATGAATAATTTTTAAAAAAATCTCCATGCATCGAAGAACACAATTGGGCTGAGGATGTAGTTAGCGGTAGAGAGCCTGTCTAGCATGTGGGAAGCCTTGAGTTTGAGACCCAGCACTCTCCTCCCATGGCAGACATAAATCATGTATCATATGTAGTATGCCTTACACACACATAAGGTCATAATCAGCAGAGTTGAAAGGTAACCTGGAGAATGGGAGAAGATTTCACAAATGACATATTTGATAAGGAGCTAAGACCTAAGATACAGAAAGAACAACAAGAAGACAAGTCTCCCAATTAAATAATGGGGAATTTCTCCTAGGAAGATGTGCAGATGGCTAGTAAGTAGATGAGAAAATGTTTGAGATCACTAATCACTAGGGCGACAAGGTCAAAATCATGGAAGTTTCCACCCCCCACCTGTTAAGTTGGTTATGATCCATGAAAACAAACAAACAAAAAAACAAGCAACGAAAAAAGCAAGTGTTGGTACAGATGTGAGAATCTGAAACCCTGGCAGCCTATTAGTAGAAGCGTAAACAGGTGCAGCTACTATGAAAAACAGGGTGGTGACTCTTCATAGAAAATTAAAAATAGAGTTACAGAATGACCCAGAAATGTAATTTTTGGGTCTAGAGCAAAAGACTTGAACACAGTATCTTAAAGAGAGAGCTGTCCACTTGCTTTCATAGCAGTCTTAGTCACACCATTTACCCTGTGGGAGCAACCCTAAAGCCTATGGATGGATGGATGGATGGATGGTGTAGCATATGCATATACTGGGATATTATTCAGCTTTAAAGGAAGGGAATTCTGACTTGTTATGCAACATGGATGAGCCTTGGAGCCAGAATAATAAACAAAGTAAGCCGGTCACAAAGAAAACAAATTCTAGGGCTAGAGAGATTGTTTAGTGGTTAAGGTGCTTGCCTGTGAAGCCCAAGGATCCTGGTTTGATTCCCCAGTATCCATGCAAACCAGATATGCACAAGGTGGTGCATGCATCTGGAATTTATTTACAGTGGCTGGATGCCCTGGCATGCCCATTTTCTATCTGCACCCCCTGTCAAATAAATAAAAAAATTAAAAGGAAACAAACAAATTCTGTCTAATGCCACTTATGTGAGTACCTATAGTGACTTCCTAAAGACTGAAGATAGAATTGTGGGTACCAGGAGCTGGGTAGAACGGGGAATGAGGAGTTATTAAATTCCAATTTTGCATGATGTAAAATAATGTGGAGGATGCTTGCACAAGAATGTGAAGGCATACCTGACACAACTGCTCAAAACAGTAAAGCCAGAACATTTTATGTTATGTGTATTTTACCCAAGTTGAAACAACAACAAAGCTTAATTAAAAGAAGCAAGCTACTGACCATCTCCTTGATCTAAGTCCCTGTCACTATGCCTTAGTTTTACAAACCAATGAGAAAAGAAAAGTAGCCCATCACTTAATTAAACCTTAGAGACTTAAAGGCCAAAGGTATTGGCACACCACGGTTTTCTAATGCTTTAATGAACTGTATAATCCATTTGGATTCACATTCTCTCTGTGTTACTTAATTCACCCAAACTTACTATCAACTTTTCAGTAATGATTAAAAATGTGCTACTTATTTATATTGGCACTTGACCTTAAATAGCTGCAAATTGATAAGTCAGAGCCACAGATTAGTCAGGAAATAGAAAACTGGACTTTCTTTTTTTCTGTTTTTCCAATGCTATCTATCATTCTTAATCTGTCTCCTTGTGACAGACTGTAAGGACAATCACAGCAGGGACTTGTCTCCCTTTTGTTTGTTTGTCACCACATCCAGATGCCCAGCAAACTTTTGTCAACTTAGTTGTATCCTAAGCAGAGCCACATGTGTTCTGCCCCCAAATATTCACATGGCACTGTTTCCTCTTTTAAGATGTGACACAATATTGAGCTTGGTGGTTAACTATGAAGAAGACAAGAGAAATTCCCATGGAAAAATCATCAGGAAAGAACAAAAAGAAGCACATGTTGAGGCTGGAGAGATGGATTAATGGTTAAGGCCTTGCTGGCAAAGCCGAAAGATACAGGTTCGATTCCCCAGTACCCATGTAAAGCCAGATGTACATGGTGGCACATGTGTCTGGAGTTCATTTGCAGTGGCTAGAGGTCCTGGCACTTATTCTCTCTCTCTCTCTCTCTCTCTCTCTCTCTCTCTCTCTCTTTGCCACCCCCATAAAAATAAAGGAACATAATTTTTTTTTTTTAAAAAAAAGCACACATTCTGTAACTACTGTTTGGCACCATTGACAACTTGTTTTATCAACTGTATAAGTATGAAAAAAATTAAGTATGGTTAGTTTACGATCTTTGCAGACCCACTCTACACACATAACTCCCAAAAATGCAATCATAAGATCTGGTTGAAACTAAGGTCTCCTTGGCTGCATGCTACATTCCTCCAAACTTTCACAGAGAGCCACCAAGTCACCTTTAAAATTCTACTTCTAATAGAACAGTATCATTTTTCATCATTACAGAGTTTTAATTTCTCTTACGTGAGTGTGCAGCCACATTGATGTATTGAGTCAATTAATGAAAGTTGGTTAAAAACTAACAACAAAAAAAGGGAATCTTGCCTGTAAGAGGAACAGGAATTTAAAATAAAATTTAAAAAAGAAGGAAAAGAAACACAAAAGTAGTAGGAGTAAGTCGGGGCTGACCTGTAAGCCCTGGTTGGTTCTATTCCCCTTATTCTCCTTGACTCTTCTCCTCCTGAGACCTTGGGTGACTTCTCCACGGCAACTTGACAGAGCTCCTGAAATGGAGAATGTCCCTTCAGCATCAACATATGAAGCAAACACAAAAAGCAGAGAGGGACTGGGGGCACACAGACATTTATTTCTGGTTAAACCTTATAATATACCCCACATGTCACTTTACCTGGCTTCTCTCATAGTCAGATGGGTCACAGGTTGTGAAGGGGTGGATGCATTTTCTCTCACGTTTACACCAAGCACAGCCAGTTCCAGTACATGCTGGGCATCTGGCAACATGGAAAACCAACTTAAATTCTTACATTTTTGTTTATTTTTATTTATCTATTTATTTGAGAGCGACAGGCAGAGAGAAGGAGGCAGAGAGAGAAAGAGAGAGAATGGGCACACCAGGGCCTCCAGCCACTGCAAACGGACTCCAGACACGTGCGCCCCCTTGTGCATTTGGCTAACGTGGGTCCTGGGGAATTGAGCCTCGAACCAGGGTCCTTAGGCTTCACAGGCAAGTGCTTAACCCCTAAGCCATCTCTCCAACCCATATTCTTACATTTTTAGGAAAATGTTCATGCCCTAGAATTTCCCTCCATGATGCCACACATAAGAATTTTTAAAAAATTAGTTAATTTAATTAATTTATTTATTTGAGAGTGACAGAGAGAGAGAAAGAGGCAGAAAGAGAGAATGGGCACGCCAGGGCCTCCAGCCACTACAAACGAACTCCAGACGCATGCACCCCCTTATGCATCTGGCTAACGTGGGTCCTGGGGAATCGAGCCTTGAACTGGGGTCCTTAGGCTTCACAGCCAAGTGCTTAAGCACTAATCCATCTCTCCACCCCTAAGCTTTTTTTTTAAATGATGATAATAGAGCTGGAGAGATAGCTTAGCACTTAAGGTGCTTGCCTATGAAGCCTAAGGACCCAGGTTCACTTCTCTAGAACCCACGTAAGCCAGATGCACATGGTGGCACATGCATCCAGTGTTTGTTTGCAATGGCTGGAGGCTCTGGTGTGCCCATTCTCTTCCTCTCTCTCTCTCTCTTTCATAAATAAATAAATAAATAATGATAATAATAAAATCCCTGGACAGGCTAGGATCCACAGAGGAAAAGAGGACAGCTCTTTGAGGTTGGGCATAGAGTGTGACTTTGTGCCCTGCTCTGGGAAGCCCCTGGGAGTTGATGGATTGTCATCATATTAGCAGAGGTGTTGCCATGGAGACCTGAAGCTGGGGTCACCTGCTGGTTGGTTGGTAACAGGAACCCACTGAATCTGCTTCTGAATCTATTCAGCCATTTGTCTCCCCTCAGGTAAGTCAGTCCCTCTAGAGATAGATCTCTCCTTTCCTGCGGCTGCCCTGCAGATCAGCAAGCCCTCGCTGGAGCCCCCACACGGGCAGCTGCATGATATGAGACACGGCAGTGTGACCCGGCAGGCAGGGGGAAAACGGGGGGGGGGCACATTGTGGGTCTTACAATCAAATTAAGAGAGACCTGTGTCTCCTAATCAAATAAACAATCGCGCATGGATAACCGTGAAGAACTTGAGAAGCAGGCATTAGAGCAATTGGTGTTGAAGATATGGTAAAAGAAACATTGGGGCTGCTCTGGAAAAGTGGGAGGCCACAGGAAACCCTGACTGAGGTCTGTGGGGATGACATACATACAAGGAAGGAGCTGCAGCAGGGCTCTCGTTTCTATACTCTCTAAGAGTTGCTGAAGCATTCTGAGATCCTGACCCACAGGCCCGAATTTCCCTAGGAGGGAGAAATCAGACTCCCCTCCTGGGAGGACTAGGTTTGTGACCTGTAAGCTTCTCCTGGCCTCCCGCCCCCTCCGCACCAGGCAGGCTTCCTAGCACAAAGCAGCTGCCTATGGTGAGGCACTCGGCAAGACTGGGCTCCCAGGCTGGGTTCTTAGTTACCTGCCTGAGGCAAGTTATTCCTTCCACCTGGCCTCCACAGCTGTGAATATGTGGAATGGTGTTATCTTTGAAATGTTTTATTTATTTGAGAAAAAGAGAGAGGCAGACAGAAGGAGAATGGGCACACCAGGGCCTCCAGACATCTCAAACAAACTCCAAGACACTTGTACCACCTTGTGTATCTGGCTTTACGTGGGTACTGGGGAATCAGACCTGAGTCCTTTGGCTTTGCAGACAAGCACCTTAAGGGCTAAGCGTCCCTCCAGCCCCCGCCCCCAACTGGTGTCATCTTTAAACTTTCCTTTAAATCTCAAGTTCTTTTTCATTCTCTCTTCCTTTCTCTGATTCGTTCGATTGCCAAGGCTTTCTGTATCAAGATTTGTATTTTTCTTGCTTAAATTCCTTGTTTCTTGGAGATCACAGATGTGTTGTTACCTTTCAGAGTGCCTCTATGATAAAGAGGAGTCCTAGTATGGCCTTCTAATCCAACTTCCTTCCAGCCACTTTCCCCAGCGTAGGTGCCAGGCCAGGTTGGAAGTAGCTCCCATTCATGGTGGTCAGTCATACCCTAGAATGACTACAAGATCTCTGGAAATACAGGTCCCCAGTGTCCTCTGCCCTGACTTCCAACTAAAATAGCGTGTCTCCAAGGCATATACTTCCGGCCTTCTCTGTGCCTTAGGAGCCACGAGGAAGCTGTGCACTAACATAGGAGGTACATAGTTGAACAAGACCAAGAGTGGTTAAAATAAAAATGAGCAGAAGGGGGCTTGGGAGATGGCTCATTAGGTAAAATGCTTGCTGACTAAGCTTGAGGACCTGAGTTGAGACCCCCATAAAGCTAGGTATGGTGGAGTGTGTCTGTAGTCCCAGCTCAGGGGAGGTGGTGATGGGAGGACCCTTGGATTGCTAGGTAGCTCGTTTGGCCCATTAGGTGAGCTGTAGGTTCAGCAGAGACCCTGACTCAACTGAGGAAGATACCTAATGTTGATCTCTGGCCTCCATATGCACAAACACATGCGTGGCCACACCTACACACACTCGTACACCCAGACACATACAAACAGGCATATATACACACACATACCACACAGCTATAGACAAAAAGAGGAAGGAAGAGGGTTAGGGATACCTAAGTGGTTAGAGCACTTTACTATTAGCATGTTCAAGGCCCTGAGTTCAAGTCCCAGCACCCAGAAGAAAACTAGAATGAATATTTGTTTTTTCTATAAAGGAGACTTCGTCTTGTCTGCTCAAGCCTACTTGCTCTACTCAAACTCCCATGACTATTTGCATCATGGGGAAGCCTCGCAACGTCCCTTATTTTGTCCTTCCTTCAAGGGTCTTCTCAGTTTGGGAAAAATACATTCCCCTGTTGACAGGGACACTCCGGCGCATGCTCTGTCCTCGGCTGCTCCACTTTCCTTGTTAGGGCTTGAATGAGCGAGCTGAGTTTATTACCTCAGTGGCTCTCCTAGCTCCCGTTAGGCCATGCTCCAAAAGGCACTTTAGAAAGTTCTAGTCCACAAAAGAGTTCTTTAGGAAATTGAGAAGTAAAACAAATAAATTAAAAGCAAAGAGAGAAATATTTAAATATCAAGCGAAATCTTACTCTCTTAGTGAGGCGCAGTTGGTGAAGTTGAATCTTTGTGATAAATTCCAAGAAGGGAAGGAGAATGTCACGTTGACAACTAAGACATCTGGAGGGAATGGAGGAAAAAGTCATTTACGGTGGGTTCCTGCTACAGTCAAGCATAGCTGTAAATGCAAAGCTAAAGAAATATTTCCCCTTCTCTGCATAGAGGGCATGGGTGTGCCAGCTGTTTGCTAACATCTCAACCAGTATGTGGCTCTTTCCCTACGGGCCAGTCACGTCAGGCAGCCACAGCGCACAGCACCAGCTTCCAAACAGACTGAGCTCGGCTCTAGCTGCAAGGCTCCTACAGACAATCACCGGGAAAAGCCATTTTACAGCCCATTTACATCCCATGCTCTCGCTGGGATCACTATCTCAGCTTGTAATTGGCCAAGGCATGAGAATAAAACAAGTCACCGAGCAAGAAGTGCCTAGAATATGAAAACCAGCACGTTGGAAAAGGAAAACGGGCACCTGCAGAAGAACCTGTATGTTGCAAATCTTTGTACCTAAGAAAACCCTAAAGTGTGGTGTCCTAGGCAGGATCCGTGAGCTCCTTGGAGTTAGCTGTTGTCAAATCTATGACGAAGCTCTTCTTGCTTGCTTCCTGAAAACCTAACTACTGGTTAGAAAACCCCAAAAGAATAAAATGAGGCTTAAAACTGTGCTAAGTAATTCAGCATTAGAAAAAAATGCTATATTTCCTTTATTTCCTTAAACATTGATGCTATACCCAGGCACTGATGCTCAAACCCAGCTGTCCATCAGAATCATTTGAGAAATTTAGGAAAATATAGATTCCAGGGTGATGCTCCTGGATACACTGACTTAGCTCAAATGGATCCAGGGATCTGTGCATTTCAATGCTCCCCAGGATCGTATAGACCCAGGCCTGGGTGCCATGATCCACAGGGGTACCCTTCAGGTCCTGTGCTGTCCGAGCATGGGTGCTAGTAAGGAGTAATCAGTATCTTCCTCCTGTGAATTCATGGGAATTGTACATGGCGCTTCTTAAAGTTGTGACGGTGTAAGAAGTTGGCCTGACTTTGTTGGTACCTCCAAAATTAGTTAAACAACAAACAAACAAACAAACAAATAACATAATAAATCTTCCTAAAGTTTGATTAGTGTGTGCTTCTCCAAGTCTAAGAAGTCTTACACATAGGTGCTTCTCTCCAGCAGTAAGATTGACTCTGCTAGCCAGGATTCCACCTAACAATGGGCTCACATGAAGTGGGCTTATGTGAAATGAAAATCTTTTGTTCTAAACACAGGGAGGCTTGGAGGGCTGACATGACCTCTCAGCAGGAGCATTTGAACAGACACTTGATGAATGCTGGTGAAATGAACATGTGGCCACTAAGCACCGAGGGGCTCCCAGGAAAATGCGTTTCTGTGGAATAGGCAAGTGTCCAGGGAGGACGCTCACAGAGGTCATACTCTGCGGAGCGACAACTATGCACAAAACATTAGGAATATGGCAAGGAAACGAACATTCGTGATCTCTCCTCTGGAAGCACTTGTGGCTCTTCTGGAAGAGTCAAAGTCCTGAGATGAGACGACACGGCAGTATCAGCACACTCAAGGGACACCGTCAGAATGGCCTAGCTCAGTCTACCACTGGGTACAAGATAGGGGTGCCTGTGAGGGACCAACAAAGTGACAGACTGCCTGGGAAGGACAGAGCAGAAATATAGGACAGGTGACTTTTCTCTAATGCTTCAAAGCACAAAGGAAACAGGTCTTGATGGTAGAGGTGATGCCACTTGAAGAAGGCCACACAGCCCGGACATGGTGATTCATGCCTGTGACCTCAGAATTTGGGAGGCTGAGGCAGGAGTGCCACTGTTGGGTTTGAGGCTAGTCAGGCTTACACAGTGAGTTCCTGACCAGCCTTGGCTATAGATTGGTATGCTGTGACAGCACACACACTACAAGTTATGGACCAAGTTTTAGCAGTAGTCTTGGCTAATGGAGCCCAAGGGGTGGGGCATGAGCTTGTCCGCCTGCTCAAGAGCAAGCAGAACGTTCTATTCAGCAAAAGGTGGGGAAAGAGCTGGCAGCAATTGTTGGAAGTGCTCACGTAGCCAATTCGCTTTACAAGTGAATCTTCAGTACTTCAGTCATACTTTATAGGTGAGCAAGGTTTATATTTTCATGACCAGAAGTGTGTTTTAAAAGCTGAAGAGTGTGGACAAAGTGGAAAACTGAGAGAAATTTCCAAGCAATTCTAGACTCACATGGCTACCATAAGCCCAATGGCTGTGAAGCACTTTTAAGCACGGGTCTCTGACCACATGCACTGAGCTCTACCTCAAGGGATGAAGGATCAGCTGGGTGCTTTGATATGCATGTTGATGTCCCCTCGAAATCTGGCAGTATTTGATAGTATTATGAGGTACAGGCTTTAGGAAGTGGTTAAATCATAAGCGCTCCACTTTCACGAATGAGATTAATGCTTTTGTCAGAGACGCTTGGGACAGTACCCTTGTCCCCACAGCAACCAGGAGCTCAGGCAGACAAGCATAGGGAATAGTTTAGCCATCCAGAACACTGTTCGGCTTGATCAGTAGAACATACCCTTATCCTAAACAATGTACTTAGCAAGCTGCCAGGACTGCTACCTATACTGAGCTACATCTATACTCCACTCCATGCAGTGAATTCATTTCTCATCCCCTTAGTGATCATTATTCATAGTCAATACCTATTCAAATAGGTTCCTAGGCAGAGCCAGTATCAGAATGGCAAGGGGGTCATCCAGTGTGGACTGTGTCATACATGTTGATCTCTCTGGCTCAACTCTGCTCATCTTCCAGCCTTAGACTAGCATCAGTTCCTTCCAGAAGCTATCCTTGCCCCCTCACCCACCCGTAAGCCAGGTCTCCATGGATGTCTCTGGTGCTCCAGGTTGCCCACATTCACACAGTGCATCATAATGAGCTATTTGTCCATCTCCATCCTCCTACGTTATAAGGATCCTGAGCAGCGGTCAGTTCAGTCTGCTTCCGCCTTCATGTTCCTCAAACTTAGCCCAGGGACTTGTACACAGGAGCTGGTCAGTCAGCACTTACTATACGAAGGAAGGCTTGCAGTGAACTTAAGCCGACAGGACACTGGCTATAACATCTTCTCATCACATCTAGGCTACTCCTTGCCTTTCTCTGAATTACCTGAGTCACTTAGGTAGTCTCAGCCCAGTGGTGTCTGGCTTTACTAAGTTCTCCTATCCAACACACCCTCCTCTCTTTCATCTGAGAGTGGGGTGCTAGAGTTAACAAATGAGGTGGAGCCAAGGAAAAGAACCCAGAGGGAACCAGAAGGAGAGTGAGACACAGTGGGGGGGGGGGGAGGGACTATGCAGATTCCCAGTTACTGAACAACACAGGAGCTTTTCCTTTCTTGACTTTATAGCCAAGCCCCCGAGGAGCCCACTTACTGTAGCTTGGTCTGGTGGGGATGCTGCAGGAGCAGGTCCGGTTCAGCTGGCTTCTCCCCTGGCACAGCAGCTTGTTGGTGTCCACATTCTTCACCGTGCACTCGGAGTGTCTCGGAGAGACGCTGCCCACCATGGTTACTGTGGTCTGCGTGCGGAAGAAGGCACAGAAGACACATGGTTCATTTTGTATCATTGCATCCATTGTAGAGCCTCGGGAAGGAGAATTTCTCGGAAGCACTGGCTTAATGAATAGATATCTTATGGGCTATTTGAGTTGCTCTTTTGTGAATTGCATATTCCTATGCTTTGACCATATTTCTGCTCTGTGTGTTTTTCTTATCAATGTTAAGAGTTCTCTGTGCACTGTAGATATTAATCCTTATCTGTCATATTTATGACACATATTTTCTCATAATCTACTGTTTGTCTTATAACTTTTGTTTATAGAAGCTCTTACCCTTTACACATCTTTTCATGTAATCAAATACAGGGTTTTTTGTTTTGACCATGAAGTGCTTCCCAAACTCTGGCTTACAGATAAGCATAAAATCATTCCATCATCTTCATTGTTTTATTTTTTTAACTTAAATCTTTAATCCATCTGGAATTTATTTATATATATACAAGGTGTGAGATGAGTCCAATTTTATTTTTATCCAGATGGATAATCAGCTATGTCATAACTGTATACAAAAACAAAACCAAAAAGGACTCTTTACTTAGCTAACTTTTATAATATATAATAACATATTTTGAAACTATTACCTAAATTCTGCTCAGCGCCAGAATCTAATGACCAACTTCCATTCCAATGTCACCAAGCTTTAAACGCCTTGGCTTTCGATATGTTTAACATCTGATAAGGCAAACTTCTCGCTTATCTCTTTGATCCCATATGGAAAATGTAAGGTGTACTTAAGAAGATGTTCCTCAACTTCCTGGGTGTTAAAATACCTTTGTCACCTCTTTAACACCTATGAATGTTATTAGGTGATAGCTCAGTCTACTTTTAAAACAAACTAAGATTTAGTGTGTGTTCAAATACAGAATGAGATTTAGAGAGAGGGTGTGTGTGTGTGCATGTGTGTGTGTGTGTAGTGGTATACCTGTATGTGCACAAGGAACACACAAAGAAAATCTTGAAAAAAGAAACTCTTGGAATTTCATAGCAATCAATTAAATTTTCCAAACTGAATTATGTAAAAAGGAAAGGCCTCTAGTTGTCCTGCTCAGGAAGAAAATCAAGGGGATTAATATGGTATCCATGGATAGATGCACTGGCATTGAGCACAATGAGGGCCTGGTAGGAAGGTGGGCCAGGAATGGGAGGCTGGAGCTGGAGGGGAAGGAGAAAGTGGAGAACTTATGTCTTGACAGACAACGAAAGAAGAGTCCTCAAGAAGGCTGCCAATCAGCCAAGTTAAATGAAGACTTTAGAGGGGTTGCGTGGGGTTTAGCCGTGACCTCTCAGGGGACTGTGGAGTAGATGCTAGTTGGAGCTAATTTAAAAATAGGAGATAGCATATTGTTTCATGTGCAGTGGAAGGAAAGAGCAGCCAGGGGCTGAAGGAATTTTGGTATGACTCTGGGTGCCCGGTAAGTGTGGTCAGCAGGCTGATGTGTTGGCTTTGTAAACCCAGTATGTGAATCCTTATCAGGATCATGGCTTTCTTGAGATCAGATGGACAGAGAGGTCATAAAGACACATTGAATGTAGGGATATTTGGAGGGTCAGTTAGTGGCAATATACATGTGGACAAAGGACTCATTGCTAGATAACCTTGCTATATAACTTGTATGTTGACTCATAAGAACCTTATTTTACTTAACCTGTCCTTGTGTTGCCACATGGCTTGGCCATTTCAAGGTGCCTAATTCTATAAATGCTACTGCAATGATGTTATATGCATGGGATTTTTCTCATTTCAAGTTACCACCTGAGGATTCTAGTCTGGGAATTAATGTTTCAAACAAAATGAATATATTTATGACTTTTGAAACATACTGGCAAATAGCTTTCCAAAAGGTTGTGCTAACTGGCATCACCAACACTAGGTGATAGCATAACTTACTATTGCTTTAATTTGCATTTATTTCATAAGTAGTGAGATTGGACATATTTCTGTATTTACATCTATTTTTCTGAACCTCCCTTTATGAGAACATATGCTTTTGCCCACTTGGTTCTTTGTGTCTTAATATTCTTCTTTTTTTAAGAGAATATTTATTTACTTGAGAAAGATACAGAAAGAGAGAGAGAAAGAGACACACAGAGAGAATGAGAAAGAGAGTGAGAAAGAGAGAAATGAATGCCAGATGCATGTGCTACCTTGTGCATCTGGCTAACATGGGTATTGGGTAACTGAACCTGGGTCCTTAGGCTTTGCAGGCAAATGCCTTAACCATTAAGCTATCTATTCAGCAACTTAATGTTTTTCATTTTCCTAGTTTTGTTATCATGAAGCATTCTGTCTATAGAAAATATTTTCCTGAAGTATATGCTTTAGTTAACTTTTATTTCTCCTTGAATAGAATTTTTCCCTGTTCTGGGGTTGAAGTCAAGACCTTATACAAACTAGGCAAGGCCTCTACTACTGATAACACCCCCAGCCTAAGATAATTTTTAGAGTAAATCTATTATATGAGAATTTTGATTTTGTTATTAAGTACTATGTTTTTTAGAACTAAGAAAATTACTCTGCTTTCAAATTATCTGATGTTCAATTCCATTTTCTATTAGTTTTCTGTCTTTTTATTTTTATTTTTGGTTTTACAAGGTAGGGTCTTGCTCTAGCCCAGGCTGACCTGGAGTTCACTATGTAGTTTCAGGGTAGCCTCAAACTCATGGTGATCCTCTTACCTCTGCCTCCCAAGTGCTGGGATTAAAGGTATGTGCCACCATGTCCAGCAGTTTTTCTGTTTTTAAATTCCTTAATTTGCCTAAATTTCATTTTTGTATTTAATGTAAATTATGAATTGAATTTTTTTCAGAGTTTAGGTCAGTTATCTCCATACTTTTTCAAACAAAAATATTCTTTTATTTTATAATATTTTATTTTTAAAATTTGTGTACTTATTTCTGAGTTGTATTCTATAGGTCCATATTATATTTTAAAATCAGAAAATAGATTGAATTGTTGGTGACATACACATCAACTATATATGCATATATGTACACTATACATATATATAAAATATCCAATATTTTTTATAATAATATCTTTGATGACAATGAAATGGGACTAGTCAATGTGAATTACCTAAATAAATAACTATTTAAAAAACATATTTTGGGGCTGGAAGGATGGCTTATCAGTTAAAGCATTTGTCTGCAAAGTCAAAGGACCCAGGTTTGATTCCCCAGGACCCACATAAGCCAGATGCACAAGGGGGTGCACGCATCTGGAGGTCATTTGCAGTGGCTGGAGCCCTGGTGCCTTTTCTCTCTCTCTCTCTCCCACTCTCTCTCTCTCTCCCTCTCTATTTCTTCCTTTCTTTCTGTCAAATAAATAAAAATAATTTTAAAAAGCATATTTTGTATTTTCTCAATGACCTTATATTAATTTACATGTTTATGATGTTAATTTAAAGAAAATGCCTACTTAGATTTTACTTGACATTACATGAAATCTAGAAATATAATTTGAGAAAAAGTAGTAACTTTTTATGGTATCTTTCCAAAAAACAAAAACAGACTATTTCTGAATAGATTTGAGATATTTTTCACATCTTCTAAGCAAATATCTCCTATGTATTTATTTTTCATGTTTATGTTTTTTAATATTTTATTTTTATTTATTTGAGAGAGTAAGAGCAAGGTAGGTAGTTGGATGGATAGATAGATAGATAGATAGATAGATAGATAGATATAGATAGATAGATAGATAGATAGATAGATAGATAGATAGATAGATAGATAGAGAATGTGCACGCCAGGGTCTCTTGCCACTGTAAACAAACTCCAGAGCATGCACCATCTTGTACATCTGGCTTATGTGGGTCCTGGGAAATTGAACCTAGATCCTTTGGCTTTACAGGCAAGCACCTTATCCTCTAAGCCATCTCTCCAGCCCATGTTTATGTTTTTAATTGCTATGTTCTAATCACGATGAATTGTAAAGTAGCCTCAATACACCACTGTTCTGCTAATTGCTATAAAAATGGCTTAAGACAAGCTGTGGCAAAGCCAAAGCCAGTATTTTTGGTAGCTGTCTCCAATATGTGTCTCTTAGAAAAAGTGACTTCAAAATTTAGAGACATACATTTCTCTCTGTGCTTGTGTTGAATATTTTTGTTGTTTTGGTGCGTGAGTGGGATTTTTGTATAAATTAAGGTTGAAAGTTTGCATTACCTGACACATAGCATGGTTGTTGACACCTGAGCATATATTAAACATCTAGAATTAGGCTTATTCATTTGAATAGTTTTATTTTATTATTATTATTATTATATTTATTTATTTGACAGCGAGAAAGAGGGAGAGAGAGAGAGAGAGAATGGGCACGCCAGGGCCTCCAGCCACTTCAAACGAACTCCAGACGCATGTGCCACCCTGTGCATCTGGCTAACGTGGGTCCTGGGGAATGGAGCCTGGTTCTTTTGGCTTTGCAGGCAAACACCTTAACTACCAAGCCATTCCTCCAGCCCAGTTTTATTATTTTTAATTTGGCAGGTGAGTCAGACCTAGGAATTTGCACAAAATAAGCAAGTGCTCCACCACCAACTTGCACCCCTGGAATAGCTTTTAACGTGAATATGTTATGTTTTGCATATATGTAATAACATAGTATTGGAAAATAATGGTATCCTTCTATGCTTCATCCCAAGTTATTTCTATTCCTATTTCTATTGCATTGCACAGAACTTTCAAAAACAATGTTGACAGACTCGGTGCTGTTGGAACCTCTTCTTTTAGTTAGAATTTGTGAAAAAATATGTTTTGTGAGAAATGCTTTTTATTCCCATATCTATAGTTTTGTTGGTGACAACCATTTGTACTGAATGTTAAAATCTCTATATAGGGCTGGAGAGATTGCTTAGCGGTTAAGGCGCTTGCCTGCGAAGCCTAAGGATCCATGTTTGATGCTCCAGATCCCACATAAGCCAGATGCACAAAGGTGAGGCAAGTGCAAGGTCGCACATGTCCACTAGGTGGCGCAAGTGTCTGGGGTTCAATTGTAGTGGCTGAGGCCCTGGTGCACCGATTCTCTCTCTCTCTCTCTCTCTCTCTCTCTCTCTCTCTCTGTGTGTGTGTGTGTAAAATAAAAAAAAAAATCTCTTAGGCAGGTGTGGTGGCGCACGCCTTTAATCCCAGCACTTTGGGAGGCAGAGGTAGGAGGATTGCCATGGGTTCGAGGCCACCCTGAGATTACATAGTGAATTCCAAGTCAGCCTGGGCTAGAGTGAGACCCTGCCTCGAAAAACCAAAAAAGAAAATCTTTTTATAGGTATACTGGTGTGTATAATGCAACAACAGGATCATGTCATACATGGTGACATGGGCTCAGTCTTCACCTCCATTCTTTCCCTTCTGGTCTCTGCTTTTCCTCCTCACTTCATCAGCCACTTCACTAGGGGAGCCATACTTACAACAGTGTATGACTTCCCCCATTTTATTCTTCATGCTCAAAGAATAACATAGAGATATATGTACATAAGGGACATTTGTGAGCAAGATCAGACCATGCTCTGGATACTTTTTCTGCATCTTGCTGTTTTTGCCTAACAAAAAAAAAAAAAAAAAAAAAAAAAAAAAACCTCAGAAAAATAAAGTCCTCTTAGATGAACTAGAATTGCTCTAATTATTTCTTTTTAATGTGGATTCCACAGTGATGATGAGATATACTATTTTCTAGCCAGTTTGTCTAAATTAGCAAAGCTTCTTGTGAACAAAAATTCTGCAATATGTGGGTTTTTTTTCTTTTTTTTCTGTACCTGCAAAAGTAATAGAATATCACCAGGCATTTGACTCCAGCTAATAGATGGAAGCGAGGACAACCACGGGACTGCCATCTCCATAGGTCAGAGTCAAGTATTATTTAAGCAATGACCTCAGACTTTCAGGTAAGCTACAGATGGGTGTAATGGTGGGAAATATTTCAAAGAGCTGGTAAAATGGCTAAGTTGGAGTGGGGAAAGAAATATGTCTTGTCGATAGTATTAAAAGAATCTGTTCAGAGGAACTAGGGATTGTGGCTCAGTGGTAAAGCACTTACCTAGCATGCACGAGGCCCTGGGTTCAACCCCTGGTACTGCGAATCCAGAGATGGTTTCAAAAAATTGCCTCAGTGAAATTACTAAATTCTTGTGTCTTTCCCCTTGAGAGTGTTGGTAAGCCAGGGAGAGTAAGGTGATGGCTGTGTGTGAAGACTCTGTGAGGATGAGGGTAAGACATGTGGGACTTAAGAGTGGAGAAATCACTGATGGTTGTTTGGGTATAAGCATTTTTGAAATATTTCAGATGAGATATAGATGGTAGTTAAGTTACACCAGTGAACCTACAGATGAGCAAGCAAATTATATAGACAGCATTACAAGTGACTTCCTCTCACTACATGGAGCTAAAATATTGCCCTTAAGGTTTTTTTTTTTTTTTTTCAATGACAAGGGGAAAAATCTTGCATAATCTTAACTACTTATCAGAGTCCTAAGTTAAGGATTCTGTTATTTCTACCATTCTTTATTGGTACCAAAGTAAGCTGTATTTCAAACTAATAAGAAATACAAATTTGCATGTACCTGAGCATCTTTTACCCTGAATCTGTTCCCTCTGTCTTGGGAAAGAGAGGTTTCTGTGAAGTTTTGGGAATCACCCCCATACTAGAAGACAACAGAAAGTGACAACCACCAAATAATGTTAAACCCATCAGTTCTCATCTGTTATGACTTGAAAGCTTGGTTCTTGTATTATTTATCACTCATTAAATGCTCTGGCTCTCCTTTATTAAATGTTAAATCATCTTAAGTGGTATGGTTCTTGCTATTTGAAATGGTAAAGTGTAAGAGAAAAGAGAAAGTAGCCCATTTCCTTGTTAATGTGGCATTCAAGTAAAACGCAGAGAGAGCAGTAGACGGGTCGACTGTCTGCTGATGGGGACTCTGTACAATTACTCATAACACAAGAGCCATAATTAAGGGGAAAATATCTCTTCACCACACAAGGAATTCCATTTTCCTGCAGGGCAGCATTGGTATGTGCATCAGAAAATGCTCGAATATGCTCATTGATTCCTTTTCTCAGCCAATGTCAAGACTTTCTGAGGGACCCACATTACCTACATTGGTGGGTTTACTGCTTAAGGTCATGTGTACAGGACAGTTGCTAGAAGAAGCCATCAAATGAAACAAAGTTCTACACTTCAGCCACAGTCCAGGAACCTGGTTGACCAGAAGTCTAGACTTATTTTTCTCTATTTTTAAGATCAAGATGTATTTATATTCCACCAAAAGTCTATCTTCTCTGATTTCAACTAGGAAGGGTTATCTTCAACTCATTAAGATGATAAACCCTGGCTGGAGAAATGACTTAGTGGTTAAGGCGCTTGCTTTCCTGCAAAGCCAAAGGACCCAGGCTCCATTCCCCAGGACCCATATAAGCCAGATTGCACAAGGGGGTGCACACATCTGGTGTTCGTTTGCAGCAGCTGGAGGCCCTGGTGTACCCATTATCTCTGTCTTTCTCCCCATGCCTATTCCTCTCTCAAATAAATAAAGAAAAACAAAATATTTTTTTGAAAAAGATGACAAATGACAAACTCCATGAGGACAGGCCCGTGATATGACTGGGTTACTAATGTAGCTCCAGCACCTTTACAACCCTCACCAATCACAAACAAAATGGATGGATTCCTAAGCCTATTTCATTGCTAATATATATTTTGCACCCAAAAGGAAGTCAGCATCAGTTGTGCAAAATGAGGTAATACCATGAAGGCAAAAAAATAACGATGTTTACTCTTACCTTCTCTTTAATGCTTCGAATCATCTGAATTTTAGGGCACTTTTTAGCTCCAGATGAAATATCCAGCCAGTTTTCCAAGTTCCCTGCATGTACACAGTCTCCTTGAAAAGTACACCTAAAAATACAAGCAACAAATCAGCAATCCCACACATGCATTAGTTACAACTTTCTCACATCTGGCTTCAGTACAAAATGCTTTGTATAGTGGGTTATTGATTTTGAGTGAGAATAGGAGCATGATGCTCAACTCATGAAAAGCAACAAGAAAACAGCAGACTGTTTTTTTTTTTTTCATCATGTCTAGGAGCTGAGAACAAATGTCGACAACATGTTGAACTTAGACTCCTGAACCATCTCTCAAGATGACATCGCCAAATACATCCAAAGCACGTACATCGTCTCACTGATTCTAAAATAAAGAGCTCCTTTCTAGAAATGCCTACCAAAGAACAGTCTAAGGGAGGGTGGATATGCTGTAAAATTTTAGGTTTTTAATTCATTACCAAACTATCAACTTATGGTATGATTTATTTCTGTTTAAAAAAATAATAATGCTACTATTTTGTACTTTATAGGAGAATTAAATAAAAAGATTTCAAGGACAGAGTCTGCCCAAGAATTTGATAAGGCATTCCATAACCATATGCTGTAACACATTTATTTAGACAAATACCAAATTATATCAAAAGATAAGGGTGCAGCATTTTCCAAGGCCATTTCCCAGGTCTATCAGCTCTGAAGATGTCCCAAATGAATCTTAAGTTGTGGCCAGAGCCAAATTCTTTGATAAATAGATGTTCAGAAACTGAGATCACTGGCTTTTTGGATGTGTCAGTCACTCTAGGTCATATTAACTAAGGGACCTTTGTCTCACTAGATGGGCCACCAACCCAGCAACAACGAACACCAAGTGCCACCTTATCTTCAAGTGGAGTAGCAGTGTGCATAGACAGTCCACTAGAATAGTATCAAGGGAAGGACAAAACATACCTCCTCAAGGGCAAAGATTAAAATAAAATTTTTGTAAACTAGCAATTATGAGTTTTAACAGAAGCTAAGGACACAGAAATCATAAGACTGAAAAGCATGCAAAAGCCATGAAACCTCCCTGAGGAGACACAGTGGGGTGAGCTACGGAAGGGCCACAATAATGTATTTGATTTCATAAATATTTTATTTCCTTTTACTCTTTGTTTTTTAATTCTTAAGAATTTAGGCCTAGTGGCTTTGCTTTGAGGTCTGTGCTAATTTGAATATGACAAAAATAGAACAGGAAGTCGGTGAACTTCAGAAACTAGCAACCCCGAGCATAGAACTCTTAGCTTGTCATTCACTGGGGAGCCCTGCTCCCCTTGAGCACATCTGTGTCCCAACTCCCCCCACAGCTGCGTCAGTTCCTTCTCTAACATCATCACCAAAGGGATTTTTCATTAGCAATTCTCCAAAGCCATAAATCTCTCTGACCCTTGATGGCTCACTCGTCCGTCACGGACATTAAGTTTAAATTAAACCGCCTCTCCGTGTCAGGGAGAGTTTGCGACGGAGACGCACATACTGCGGCACTGAGGCACAGAGGATGACAGGGCCGGTTCCTTATTTGTGTCTGAAAAAGATCATGACTATCAAAGCCTGCCTGCCTCTCCTGGGCACTCTGGTTTGTATCAGGCATTTCTTTTGCCTATAAGAGAGGGAGAAAGAAAAAAAAAAGCCAATTCTAGAGAGACTGGAGTACAAATATTTTTGTAGGCTTTTAATGCTGCCTGGGAGTCAAGGCCTAAGGCTGCCAAAAAAACAAGTGTAAAATATTTCATACAAATAGTGCTACAATTTGCCAATTTGTAGGCAGAAAAACACAGTCATGCCACTGAGTTCTCACTCCCTTTTCTGAACTCCTATAGCATTTCTTGTCGGAACCACACGTTTTGGTATTTAATCATATGCTTCCTTGAATTACAACTTAACTGTTCTGTGTGTCCATGTCATTTCTCCCCAAGTAAGTGCTACGCTCCTCAAGGAAGAAAGAACATCTTTAATATTTCTTAAGCAAATCCCTCACTGTCTGGCAGCAGGAGATGCAAATACTAGGGTTTCAATACTTATTTCTGAATGAATGGATGAAATATGAAATCTCTATAGGTCCTTTCTATTGGTGATTTTTCCCCCCATGGTTTTGATTTATGTCTGACTCCTCTTTCTAGTAAAAAGACTATTTTTCACATAAGCTAAAAGTTGGAATTTGAGGATCAAATCAGGAGTCGAGGCTGGTTTATTGCTTTGTAAAGGAAAAAGAGGCAAAATATGTAATGAGCCTTTCATTTCCTATTCTGTGTGAGGTGAACACAAAATCTAACCATGCTATGTACCTAAACCATGTATTTGTTTAGGTAAAGAAGCCATTTCTGAAATCTCTAAACTCCCATTTCTTGCTTTTAATCAGTTAAAAAAAATTTAAAAACATAAAGCAATCCATGACACCAAGAATGTATAACCAGATGGTCAATCAACAACAGTATCTGATTACTTCTCAAATACTGCAGATTGTAAAATCATCACGACAGCACATTACCCACACATTCAAATTTCTCTGGGAGGGGGAGTGAATCTTGGCGCTCCCATGTTTTAGTGAACACAACCAGTGACTTTGAAATGATTTCTTTTGAAAGCCATCGTTGTTATCACTCTCACTCTGTCAATCAAAGCAATGGTCAAGTGAATCCACACCTAAGCCATTGGCCAAATATCCCTGAAATTGAATTTTTAGGCACCATATTTTATGAGGCTGAGTCCCCTATGAGCCACTGTCAGATGTATGGATTTTTGTTGCTACTTGTTTGTTTGAGACAGGGTCTTATGTCATCCAGACTGGCCTTTCTACTCATGTAAATGAAAATGACCTTGAACTTACGATCCCCCTGCCTCTACCTCCTGAGTACTGGCTTCACAGATATGAACCACCTGGCCTGGTATACGCAATTCTGGGGATCAAGCTCAGGGCCTTGTGCATGCTTAAGCTGTGCCAACTGAGCTACATCTCAGGATTTCTTAACTGGCTTCATTTCCATTTCAGCGGGCCACGGGTAGGAGGTAAATTGGACTCAGATTAGCATGAGTGTATCCGGCAGAAGATGGCAGAGATTAATTTGTTTTCTTTATGCGTTTGTCTCATCCTCATCTGAGGGTCGAAGACCATTTTGTCCTGCTGTAACAGCATATTCAGGACCGTATGCATTACAAAGCATAGAGAGGGTGGGAAGTCCAGGCTTGAGATTCTGAATGTGGTGAGGGGCTTCTAGTGGTGCCATCCATGGCAGATGGTAGATGAGCAAGAGGCAATGAAAGGAAATACCAAATTTACCTTTTCTTTTCATAACCGACCTAAATCCATTCATAAGAGTGAAGCTCTTTTGACCCCACCGCCCAACAGAGCTGCATTGGGGTTTAAAGTTTCCAACAAGCTCTCAGGGTGCCACGTTCAAAGCACAGCATGCCACCTCTGGCCCTAAATGACCAACTCAAGATCCAGAATCTTATCTAAATCAAACATGGGTGAGATACAAGGTATGATATATCTTGAGGACAATTCCACCCCAGAATTGAGATGGTGAAATTGAACATGGTATATACTTACCAAATGAAATGATGAAATAAGTATACACTAGACATTCTCATTCAATGGGAGAAGTAATGGAGCTGGAGAGATAGCCTAGTGGTTAAGGCACTTGCCTACAAAGCCAAAAGACCCAGGTTCAATTCCCCAATACCCACATAAAGTCAGATGCACAAAGTAGTCCAAGCATCTGGAGTTCATTTGCAGTGGCTAGAAGCCCTGGCATGACCATTCTTATTCATTTTCTCCCTGTCTCCCTGTCTCCCTGTCTCCCTCCCTCTCTCTCTCTCTCTCTCTCTCTCTCTCTCTCTCTCCCCTTTGACTCTTTCTCCCTCTCAAATAAATACAAATAAAATATTTTTTAAAAGGATAAATAAGCAAGAAGAAAGGCATAACTTGTTCCATGTAAATCTAGAACCCATGAGGGTGAACAACATTAAGTTTTCAGGCTCAAGAATAATCTCCTTAATTAACCCCATGCCCCACACACCTGGCAGGCCTCAGGCAGATCTGCCTCTGTGGTTATGGTGGACTTGGTCCATAGTGCAGCCTTCACAGGTAGGTCTTCCAGCTGAAGGGCCATTGTGGTGGCTCTCCAGTTCTGAGGTTTCAGAAACTACCCCATTCCTATGGCTCTCTAGGCACTGCTTTCAACACTGAACTTGAACTTGTTGTTGATTGAACTCTCTGAAAATTCTCTCCTTGTCCCTGTGACAAGTTTCTGCCCAGGCCACCAGACTATCTGCAATAGCTTTTTTTTTTTTTTTTAATTTTTTTGTTCATTTATTTATTTATTTATTTTAGAGCAACAGACAGAGGGAGAAAGAGGCAGATAGAAAGAGAAAGAGACAATGGGAGCGCCAGGGCCTCCAGCCACTGCAAACGAACTCCAGACTTGTGCGCCCCCTTGTGCATCTGGCTAACGTGGGTCCTGGGGAATCGAGCCTCGAATCAGGGTCCTCAGGCTTCACAGGCAAGCGCTTAACCGCTAAGCCATCTCTCCAGCCCCTGCAATAGCTTTTTAAAGAAATTTTTGTTATTAAATTTTTATTATTAAAATTTTTATTTTATTTTATGTTTACTTATATATTTATTTGAGAGAGCGAGGCAGATAGATAGATAGATAGATAGATAGATAGATAGATAGATAGATAGATAGATAGAGGGAATGGGCATACAAATGAACTCCAGATGCATGTGCCACCATATGCATCTGGCTTATGAGGGTTCTGGGGAATTGAACATGGGTTCTTTGGCTTTGCAGGGAAGTGCCTTAACTGCTAAGCCATCTCTCCAGTCCTGCAATAGCTTTATAAATCTAGTGGTGGCCACCATGGTACCCCAGCTCACATGTTCTATGTAGCTATAGAGTGTTATCACAGCTCACTGTTTGCATTGCTCAAAATGGCAGCTCGAGATGCATCCAGGCCTGCTTGAGCCACAGCTGGGGTGGCCAAGGAGCACTAAACCAGAACGCAGGGAGCAGAGTGCTGAGGTGGCCTGGCAAGTCCATGCTGAGGTCCTGGGGCACCTTCTTGGAGACATTACCCTCAAGACCTCAGCTTGCTTTGAAGGTCTCTGAAATGTCTTTGAGGACATTCTCCTATTACCTTAACGACCAGCATCTGTAGCAAGTAGTCCTTGGCCACGCCCCAACTTCATCTTATAAAATGTCTTTTACTGTCTATTTGGCCCTTTGAGAATTTTCCAAATGTTTCTAATTTGCTTCCATTTTAATTATGAACTCTGTCTTTAAATTATTTTTTAGTCTCTCACTTCTTACTACCACAAGTAACCACACAGCCCCTTCAATATTTAGCTTAGTTTTTTTTTTTTTCCCCCCTACCAGATACCTTACCTCATCACTTTTAAGGTCTGCCTTCCACAAAAGCCTGAAACATGGACACATTTCACCAGCTTCTTTACAACTGTGTAACAAACATGGTCATTATTCCCACTTTCCAACCTTGCTTTTCGCTTCCATCTGAGGACTCATCAGAGGAGCCTTTACCATCCTCCATATCTCTTTTTATCAATATTCTGCATGCTGTCATTTATGCAATCTGTAAGAAGTTCTAGACTTTCTCCACACTTCTTGTCTTCTGATTCCTCACCAGAATCACCCTTAGCACCAAATTCACCACAACTGAAGCTTTTTCTAATCTGCTTCCCTGAATTCTTCCAGCCTCTACTCAAGACCAGTTGCAAAGTCACTTCTATATCTTCAGGTATTTGATACATCAACAGCTCTTTTCCATCTAGGCCATTGTTGTGCGTTTATACTGAAGGCTTGGTAATTTTTAAAGAACAGAGATTTATTTCTTATAGTTCTGGAGGTTAAGAAGTCCAAGGTTAAGAGGCTCAGATCTGGCATCATCCCATGGTAAAAAGTGGAAGGGTAAGAGAAATAAGAGCAAGAGATTGTAGTCTCCAGCCTATTTGTAACCAGGATTAATCCATTCATGACCTAAACACCTCCCATTAAGCTCCACCTCCTAACACTGTTGTACTGAGGATTATGCTTTGTTTATTGTTTTTTTGAGATAGGGTCTCACTCTAGCCCAGGCTGATCTGGAATTTACTATGTTGTCACAGGCTGTCGTTTAACTCTACCTCAGCCTCCTGAGTGCTGGGATTAAAGGCGTGGGCCACCGTGCCCAGCTCCAACACAGGCTTTGTGGGGAACACATTTAAAGCGCAGCAGGGTCTATTCTGAAAGTTCTGAGATTCTAATCACTATTTTATTTTTCTAGTTCCTGTTTCCAATTAGATCCCATGCCTATGTGACCAAGTCAATAAGTAGATACAAGCAGATTTGCAAGTTAGAAAATGAAACCTGCCCAATTGCAAAGTAGACTGCATGAATAAACAAAAAGCTAATTTAGAAAGAAAAAAATGCTTTCCTTAAGGTGAAAACCTTTATATGTGGTAATAATGAGTGCATAAAACTAGTTAGGAAGCCTGTTCTCAGCTTAATATAAAACGTATTATAGACCTTAATCTATTCAAAATAATAATACTGTCACTCAAAATGTAAGGACATGGACCACCCTCTCCCCAACCCTCAACTAGAAGATGTGTGTTCCAAATCTACCTGGAACTCAAATAACAACAAGAGGGTTCCAGACACTTTGAAGTTTGCTGTTTGAAATTCAGAGAGTATTTTCATACAGTGAACTGCTTTATTTTCTGGGTAACTGTAAATCTTTGTATCCCATGATGTCCCTGAAAAACTCCCCCAGTGACATGGAGGGAACACTATTCTTGCCAGGTACTGTTCTGAGCTCGGACCATTAAAGCTCTGACCATTAAGTCTCAACAACAATATTGTGTATGTGTGTGTGTGTGTGTGATTTATTTATTATTTATTAGAGAGTGGAGAGAGAGAAGCAGAGAGAGATATAGAGATAATGGGTGTGCCAGGACCTCCAGTAGCTGCAAACAAACTCCAGATGCATGTGCCACTTTATGCATCTGACTTACATGGGTCCTGGGGAAATCGAACCTAGGTCCTTTGGCTTTGCAAGCAAGGGCCTTAACTGTGAAGCCATCTCTCCAGCCCACAACAACCTCTTTCTGTAGGGATGAAACAGAGGCAGGGATGGGGGATCTAGTACCAGAGAATATAGACAATGAGAGCATTTGTAGGGTAAAAATGGGTAGCAAGGATTTGGGAGGGATACACCGAGTCAGGGATTACAAAAGGCCTTGAATTTTCATCTACTGACAGCAAACACAGGGCATCTAGATAGCAAACACGGAGCATCTAGCTAGGGGTTAAAATTCTATGTGGACCTAAATCTACTGTGCTTCAAAAAATTGCTTACAAACCATCTGTTTATCATATAGACTATATTCCCTATAGAAATAATATTATAAGCAGTGATTAGGTTTCCAGGTTAGGTCATAAGAGCCATTTTCCCTCAAAGCACTTCCATATTACATATTTGCAATAAAAGAGTAGCAGAAAAACAAGGGGATTGCAGCCATTTGCATTATATAGCAGTTTTCGTCTTCTTCACTTATTTGTGTTTCTGCTCAGCTGGTAGTCTGGGAATGGTGCCCAGCTGGATCGACTTTTAAATTTATTATTACAGTATTGTATTTGTACAGCATTTCTTTTTTTTTAAATGGGCATGGATTAAATTATTAATTGTTTCATGCCAACATGAAGGCTAGGAAGACCCATCTCTGACAAGGAGCTGAAGTTCCCAGCTAGGTGAGGAAGTGCCCATGTGTTAGGCTGGGGCTAAGGGTAGGAGTGGGGGGGGGGGACCTTGAGCACCTGACTCTATTAGGCTAGAATCTCTCAGTCAAAATTTACCACTTACTCAACCTTGAAATAGAAATTCTGAACTCAGAAATATAACTTCTACTTCCTGCCACTAGAATTTCATCAGCATCCTCTAATCTAATTGTTCACCAAGAGCAGACGGTCCCAGAAGGAATCTGATAACTAAATATCGGGTAATTGGCTTCAGTGTAGGGTGAGTGTGACCTGTTCTGAAGATTCTTATACTGATATAATAGCGGAAAACTTTTAGCAAGCAAACCATCCAGCTTCTCTCTCATGCAGGGAAGTACTTCCCTGCTGGGGGAGGGTCTCAGCCCAAGAGCATCCCAAGGTCTCTTGCTAAGTGATTTGAAACAGATGTCTGCATCTTTAGGAAAGGAACAGCGCCCAAAGGAGGGACCAGGTGGTCTCTAGAACCGGGGGACTCTCATTACAATTGCCAGTGCATGAGACGAAGAAGCCAGATTCCATTAAATGAAAGAGAACAGGAAGTCACTGTGACAAACTAAACTCTGAATTAAAGGCTCCCCGAGTCAGGAAAGGGGAATGCCAAAATACAAGACCAAAATAACTTGCTAGGAAAGCTGAAAAAAAAAAATTGGATCCTCATCACTGGAGCTGCAAGTCAGTCTACATGATAAAAATGTGCTAATAACATAGGCAATCCAGAGGAGTTTTTTTTTTTTTTTTAAGCAAAAACATCTTACATGCCAGGCAATGTCTTTTCACATGATTTGATTCATTTATTCTTCATAATAAACCTCTAAAAGAGCTACTAGACTAGTCCCTACTTAGCAGATAAGGGAAACTGAGGCCTACAAGAACTCCATATTGCTGTCCCAGGGTCACAGAGTTAGTAAGTGTAGAAACTGAGAGACAAATTCAGGGAGGTGTAGCTTCAAAAGCCCATATTCCCGCCGACTACTTTATATTGTCTCTCACAGTAGCTCACATGGACCGAGTCTTTCTGTCTTATTCCATTTTGTGCCACTGTGACAGAACTCCATAGTTTGGGTTATTTCTAAAGGAAGAAAATTTATTTCTTACAGCACTGGAGATTAGGAGGTCCAAGGTCAAATAGCCTGCATGTGGCAAGGGCCTTTAAGTTGCATCATCCCATGGCGGAAGGAAGAAAGGCAAGAGAGGACACATGTTATGTCAGACAGCAAGAAATTGAACTACGGCTGGAATCCCCTTTATAATTGGCATTATGCCACCGGGGGAGGGGAGCTACAGCCCTCGTGACCTAAACGGCTCCTGTTAGGTCCTACCTACCAATACTGTTACAATGGGGATGAAGTTTCCAATGCAAGAATTTTGGGGACACATCCAAACCACAGCACCTTCCTATAGCCTTGGGTCTGGCACTATTCCTAGGGCTTCCTGGGAGCAACTCAATAATCTTCACAACCGCTTCATGAAACAGGTATCATTGGGACCACCTCCATGTCAGCGAAACCGAAACTCAAATTCAGGGAGGTTAGTTAGCATGGTGACTGCCAATAGCACCCACATTCTTTCTACAAATTGCTGAAAAATTTTATATGCCTCCAGGCTATCTCCCAGGGAATGGCAATATAGGAAAATACAGGTTCTACTGCATGTCTCAAAGTGTGCTCCTTGGGTTCTTCAGGGTGCTCATGGTAAAGGGGGGATTTGTTGCCAAGAAGTCTCAGAAACACAAGTTAAAGAAAATTAAACATGTCTCTGTGACACAGGTCTTCTCAGAGCCTTGAATATGTCCCCGCTTCCCACGACAAGGCTGGATGATGCGCCATCTCTGAACTCTTCGGACTCTAGGCACACACAGCAGGAAGCAACGCCCGACCTCGTTGACTGAGCGGATGTACACAGCGGAGCTGGTTAGAAAACAGTTTGCCCTTTCCTCACTTACTTGGGTGACTCAGGCTCAGCTGATCATGGCCCGGTGATTCTAAGCTGCCCGCTGAGTTCTCTCTTGCATCATCTCTAACTGAGCTCCTGGAACCACCACCTGAGGTCTCCCTTCTCCCTTCCATCTCCACATCTAGGTCATCCTCAAGCACACGGGTGAACCCATCACCCACCCTATGCTCAGATCACACGGACACCTTTTGGCTTACAGTCTCTCCCTCACCATTGCACCTTCCATGACATGGAGACTGGAGTGCATGTTTCTGTCCATGTCTCTCTACTCCATTATGCCCTGCCTTGCCCTTCAAACTCATCCCCAGGAAATGAAGTCTTGGTGAATCTGCCACTTTACCTAGACTTCAAGCTCCCAAAATACAAGCTCCCTTGATCGCCAACACATAGTTAGCTTTGACGGGTACTCAAAAACCAGCTGCAGCGAAACCTTCAAGCTCTTCCAAGCCTGTGATGCTCCCACTATCAGGAACGTCTCAGGTCTGCAATATTTGGCTGAAGTTGCACACCTTGTTCAAGGCTTAGTTCAGAATCAGCTCCCTCGGGATATCTTCCTAGTCTCCAGGCAAAGCATTTTCTCCCTCCTCTAAGACCCTATAGCACTTTACACATTCTAAGTAAATTTAGCACATTGCCTTTGAGGAGGATCCCTGCGTCTTCTACCAGACTCTCCTAGTCTACTGTAAGCCACCCCCCCCCCCCCGGGGATAGACACATCTTCTTCACCTCGGCACTCCCAGAGCCTAACACCTCACCTGGCATTCATTCTATAAATATTGATTGAGTTCAGATCTGACAACAAACACGCTACTAGGTACCGGAGACACACGGATGCAAAAGCCAAGTTAAGGTCCTTCTCCTGTTGAGCTTGTATTCCGGTAAAGCACACAGACAAAAGTTAAGTAAGTCAACAATCATTTACAACAATTGCAAACAAAGGTACATCTTCTACAGAAGCCAAAGATATGTAGTACAAAGGACTTTACTTTACAGGCTGGCCAAGGACATCATTTCGTCTCAGAACTTAAGGATGAGGGCCACGCAGCTACAGCAAGAGTAAACAAGCAAGCCAGGCAGAAGGAAGAGCATGTTTAAAGCCCCTGAACTCATTTATGCATGGTCACCATAGGGAGCTGATTAAATTAACCAGCCTGTCTAGAACTCACTGAAGGCAGTTCTGCCACATCCAAGGTAACGACCCTGAGCCAGGTACATGCCCTCTGCAGAAATGTAAATATTCATTTCTATATCACGGAGTTGTTATGATAATGTCTTATTGAACATCACTCAGTGTTATTATACCACAGGCAAGTGAACCACAATTTAAGCAAAAATGTGGATGACCTAAGCCAAACAAATACCAATGCTAGATATGAGAAAGGGATCTGGGTGATAAGGTTGATCAGATGCCTGTTTGCATAGGTTTCTTATGCTAGCTCAAGAGCCAGCGAACTTTCCTATGTACAAAGTCAGGTGTAGCTCAAGGCTCTTAGAAAACTCTGACTCACAACTCTTCTTCCTCCCAAGAGGAAAGGGTCCTTTCGGGTCTCCCTGTGCCTCCAAAAGCAGCCATTAGAGTGCTCATTTGTACTCTATCTATTTCCCACACTGACTCCCCGAGCTTCTCCAGGGCTCGGTTTCAGTCATCTTTGTTCACCCCCAGAGACTAGTGTAGTTTGGGGCTTGGCCCGTGGCTGGTATTCTGAAAGGTTAGCTGAATTGGATTAAGAATTAAAATCTAAAGTGACTGAATTCTTGTCCATGTCTCCATGACACCAGCCTGAGTCGTTTCATTGATTTCTGTTCACTAGGTTGGCCTGTTAACTGGCATGGTGGAAAATCAGCCTTTGTCTTGAAACTTGGAGCTGGTTAGCACACATAAAACACATTTGCAGACCGAAACACTCACACAAAAGGGATTTGTGGCCTTAGACCCATGTGGTTCTTCAGCGGGTAATAAGTGTACTAAAATTTGCCATTTTTATTTTCAAATCCTGACCGTGTACTGACAAATGCAGAGAAGATATTTAGAGAACCTAGGTAGCACAGAAAATAAAAATGAGAACATGATGCCTCTTGACTCAGGAAGATCTGGGTACCATGCTCTCTCACACGTGCCTATGTCACTCCACCATACTCCTAACCCCTTATGGGCCTCAGTTTCCCCAGCAATGAATAGGTAGCAATAATATTACAACCCTGCCTCCAGGGCGCCATATAGATTCCCATCTGACCTATCACCAACGATGCACACTCCTTACAACAGAACACAAACATGCAAACTTGGCAAGGATATTACCAAAGCAAAAACCCAGCACTCGGGAGGCCAAGGTAGGAGGATGGCTGTGAGTTTGAATTTGAGGCCAGCCAGAGACTACACAGTGAATTCCAGCTCAGTCTGGAGTAGAGTAGAGTGAGACCCTACCCCAAAACACAAAACAAAACAATTTAAAGATTAAAAAGTAAAGAAAGAAAAAGAAAGAAAGAAGAAACAAGACTGGCAGGAAGGCCTCAGGATGTAGATCTGAACACTACACTTGAACAAGGATGAGCTGCTGGGAACAGGACAAACTGGAGGTCACAAAGACAAGTGAAAACATTTGAGGAATTTTTAAAAGCCAATCAATAAATACTTATGAAAGTGCATGCTGCCTGAGGTAAGGTCATTTTGGAAAAAAAAATCTATTCCATTAAAACATATATTTACTAAGAGGGGTGCTCTTAATGGGGCTTGTTGGAAATCACAGCACCACTTAAAGAGATGGTATGGGTAAGTACCGGGCTTGGGATGCTGAGGCCGGAGGCCCTCAGTCGCTCTACCAAACAAACCAAACTGGCTTCTAAGCAAGGTGCGCGTTCCTCTACGCCAGATGTTGCCAATTGCCTGGAACGCCAACTGTGGGGCTGGGCCTCTCACCACTATTTAGCTTTGCTTTCCCTTCTTCTGTTTTGCAATAGAGAGGATTAAGCCATGGCCCTTCTAGAAAAGGGGATAAATGCCCCGGGCCACTCATCTTGACACCAGACCCTGCTCCAGGACTGGAAGCCGCAGCCCCGTGCAGCATTCACCATAACCCAGATGACAGGTTCAGGCTGGGTTCGGGTCATGCGGGAATGCCCCAAGGCCAGAACAACATATTCCTCTGGCTCCCCACTGCTTCCACCCCACAGACAGTTGTCCTACTTGCTTTTCCACAATTAGTTGGCACAATGGGGTCCTCACACAAGGAGGAGGGGCTGCCCCCAAATCCCATTATCATCATTACTGCTGTCATTACAGTGTCACTGGACCATAAAGAAGTGTCACTGCACAGACTCCCAGCCTGGGATCTGCACAGGGTTGGAGAGAAAGGAGGAACGAATGCACACTAAATACAGTCTTCTTCCCAAACTGTCTCCCTGGCTACTCCACTGAATATTGGGGTGACCTCTGAAGCTTACTGCTCCCCTTCATTCTTCAAGTATGCCCATCCCGAAAAGGCCTTCCAGAACTCCTGGTTGAAAAACTGCAACCTTCCCTCCGTCTAACCAGAGCCCACCTTTCCTTTCTTGACTTTATTTAGCACTGACTACCATCAGATATGTTATCTCTTCATTGATTTTTTTTATACTTCCCATCTTCCTCATGCAGTGGGCTGCATCACATTCCCCTATGCCCACCCAGATCATCAGAATGCCAATGGATTTGCAGGAGTAATTATTTAAGGATCTCAGATGAAATTATCCTGGACTAAAGAGTGTGTAGTGACTGGTGTCTTGCCAGGAGAGATTTTGATGCACACAGGGAAGGAAGTCTTGTGAGAAGGAGGTGGAGGTAGCATTATTCTTCCAGGAGCCAAGAAAAATCAGGAGTAACTAGAACTGGGACAAATGAGGAGAGAACCCTCCTCTGTAATTCCCAAAGGACTCCTGGCCCTGCTGACACCTTGATTTGACTTCTGGCCTCCAGAACTGTGACAGATACATTGGTGCTGTTTTAAGCCATCGACATTGTAGTGATTTGTTGTAGCAGCGACCCCCCCCCCCGCCAAAATGTAAATTCCTCTCTCAAAGGACTGCCATGGAGGGAAGAATTTTGTGCTCTGTGACTCACTAAGAGTGCCGAGAAGCCTAGCACTTAGGACAGTGTCTCACATACAGCAGGAACTTAATAATGATCTGTTAAATGAATGTGCAAGTGCTTAAACTTTCAAGGAAGAATAGTTTCTGCAAATTAATAAAGATGGGCTCAATTTCCATCATTTTCCTCATGTCCACTGATTATTAGGTATGATGATTAATATTGATTGTCAACTTGACAGGATCTAGAAGAGACAACCCTGTGGGCTGTGTCTGTGAGAGTTTCTAGACCGGGTTAATTGAGCTGAGAAGGCGCACTGCAACTGTGTATGGCATCATTCCATGGGCCGGCGTTCTGAGATGAATAAAAAGGAGGAAGCAAGATGAGCACCAGCATTCACCTTGGCTTCCTGTGCAGACGATGCGATGCTCCTGCTCTCATGACTTTCCCATCACATCTAACTTTGAGCCAACATAAATCCTTCCTACCTTCTTTCCTTTCTTCAGTTGATTTTGTCAGGTATTTTGTAATAGCAACAAGAAAAGTAATTGATTAAAAAAAAAAACATATATACAGTACCGTGAGTGGAAGAACAGATTAATGGGGGTGAAAAGGCCTAAGAGAGGTCGGGGAAGAGATTGAGTAAAGGAAAGGTGGAGGGAGGGCTAATCAAAATCTAAGAGGATATAAGTAAGTCATATGGAATCCTACTTTTTTGGACAATGCAGCACACAGGAGCCATGATTGTTACTAGAAAATTTTCCGTGCCAGGGATGGGATACCTTCCAATGAGTTGTTGGCCAGGGAGGTCCCTGATGATCCCAAAACATTACAGGTTATTGTTGAGGCCCTTGGTTTCCCACCAGATATAGATGATAAGACCCTATTGCTGAAGACTCCACATACTTGAGTTGCAAAGTCACTGAGAAACCCTGCTGGAGCTGAGCTGAAAACCTCCTCCATGTAGATCAGCTGACAGAAAGCTGGAAAAAGCCATACTGCATGTAGTTCAATGGGAGAGAGAGAAATCATCAGTGAAGATACCCAAAAGTGGACACTACAAGCCTTATATTTGGCAAGCCAGGCCAAATGAGCCAACAGGTGCAATAGTGGCATGTCTGTTATAGGGGAAACCATCTGCTCTCTAATTGGACTAGAGGCCCGCTCCATGTGAGGGAATACATCCCTGATACTGAAAACTTAAAACAGGGATAGTCATGAGCCCTAAGGGTGTAACATCTGCTGCTGTCTGGCTAAATGTATACACTATGCTCATCAAACTGCCTAGTAAGCTCTTGTCTTAATGTTTATACCCATATATTAATGCTACTTTCACTTTTGGTTAGAGAAGCTTTTCTTTTCAGATAGCAGTGACCTTGGGATGACTCAGAAGGCACCATGGTGCTGAGAAGTGACAGGAGTGCTCAGCACTAAAATATCTCAATTACACCTTCCATGGCTCAGGGTCCATTGTGGAAGAGGTGGTGGAAAGAATATAAGAGCCAAAGGAAGGGTAGGTCTCCTTGCAACATGCTCCTCCAGACACAAAATGGTCTGGATATCCATGACCTCACAGTGCCTGACACTACCACACAAGATCATCATAATAGGAAGAAAAGATCATGACATCAAAATAAAAGAGAGACTGATTGAGAGGGGGAGGGGATATGATGGAAAGTGGCGTTTCAGAGGGGAAAGTGGGGGGGGGAGGGAATTAACATGGGATGTTGTTTCCAATTACGGAAGTTGTCAACTAAAAAACGAGAAAAAACACACATAACTGTGCTGGAGAAATGGCTTAGTGGTTAAGGTGTTTGCCTGCAAAGCCAAAGGATCCAGGTTTGTTTCCCCAGGACCCATGTAAAGCCAGATGCACAATGTGGCGCATGTGTTGAGTTTGTTTGCAGTAGCTGGATGACCTGGCATGCCCATTCTTTGTCTTTCTCTCTCTCATAAATAAATAAATAAAATTTAAAACAACAACAACAAAATAACTGGTACCCAGGAGTAGAGATGTTGTCGCTGTGACAAAGCTGGTGACGTGGTTCTTCGGCTTTTGGAACTGGTTTTCGGAAGACTGTGAAAGAGATTGGAACTTTGAGCTACAGAAGCTCTAAAATCATATGACCGTAGCTAAATGGACCATTCTGGTAGGAGTACAGAACAGCAGAAAGCCAAGAGAAACATGGACAGCGGAGACCCAGCTTATGAGGTTTCCAAAAGGAACAATTCTGTTTGGGGCTAGGTTAGAGGTAGTTTGTGTTATGTGAGCAAAGAATCTGGCTGTACTATGCCTAAGAACTTCAGTGAAGCTACAGACTCAAAAGTAATGGACTAATTTGTTTGGCAGAGGAAATCTCAAGACAGGATAGCATTTGGGCTGTTTCACAGATACTGCTCATTGCTCTTATCTAGGTCTGCAGTGAGCCAAACAATGAGAAAAATGGGCTGTATGTCAGGACAGGGAGGGAGTTGAAAGTTGTAAACAAGGTAGGAGCTGAGAAAATAGCTGCAATTAGTAACTTAGTATCTTTAAAGAGCAACCTCCTGCTCTGCATGGGGATAATAGGAGAGGTACCGCCTGAGGGCAAGACCCTGCCCATGGAAGACTCCATCTTATAAAACTGGAAATTCACTTGAAAGGAGAGAGCTTAACTTGAGAAGGCTGTTGAAGGGGTTCCTTGCTTGGAAACAATTGCCCAGGGAAGAGTTTCTCCAGGATTAGTTTAGAAGACACAGAGGCCAATGCAACTGTGCTGCAAGGTGGCAGGCGACATCTTGAACTGGTAGAAGTGCTTGGTAGTCTCATCAGCACATGGTTTTACAGTCGTAATAAATGCAAGAGTGAGGGGTTCGTGGAGGCTTGTGCCAAGGTTCCAGAATTCTACCAAGGCCAAGCAGTATGAGGCAGAGTCAGATTACCTCCAGTAAGGCCTGGATGGCCAGTGGGTAACACCATGAAGGGGATACCTAAGTTACAATAGAGACCTCAGGATGTGAGTGATACCAGGACCATGGGACAGTCATGGAAGAAACCTGAGTGCATACAGTGGAGCCAATCCAAGAAAGAGGCTATGTGTACTGCAGGCAGCACAGCCGAGGAGCAAGATAGATGTTTCCACCATGAGCTTCAGATGCCCCACATGGAACTGTAGGATTTGGTGTCTGCCTTGCTGGGTTTTGGTCATATTTTGGTCTGGTATTTCCTAACTATGCCCTCATTCTTCCCTTTTGAAATGGGAATGTTTACTCTGTGCCATAGTATGCTGAAAGTATGTAACTTGTTTTGTGATGTTTATAGGGGCTTCTAGTTAAGAAACTGTCTGAGTCTCAGAAGATTACACTTGTATTTTAAATTTAAAAAAAAATTCGGGGGGGGCCCTCCAAGTAGGTCTCACTGTAGTCCAGGATGACCTGGAACTTGCTATGTAGTCTCAGGGAGGCCTTGAACTCATGACAATCCTACTACCTCTGCCTCCCAAGGTGCTGGGATTAAAGGCATGAGCTACCACGCCTGACTGCACCTGTATTTTAAAATTGTGTTGTAACTGTTAAAGATCATATGGACGTTAAGGTTTGAATTCATTATGAGATGGTCATGAACTTAAGCAGATTAGGGAGTAGAAGGTCCTGGCTTTTAAAGTGTTATGTTTGGGTGTCAAATTAACAAGGAGTTGAGGTGTGGTGATTAATACTGATTGTTAAGTTGAGGATCTAGAATCGCCTAGGAGACAAACCTCTGGTCTTGTTTATGAGGGAGTTTCCCAACTAGGCTAACTGAGGTGTGAAGATCTATCCTAAATGTGGGCAGCACCATCCATGGGCAGGCATCCCAGACTGAATAGAAATAAAAAGAGAGAGAAAGCAAGCTGAGCACCTCCATTCATCTCTCTCTGTTTCGTGACAGCGTATGGCATGTGACCAGCTGCCTCGTGCTCCTGCTGCCGTGAGTTCCCTGCCATCACTAACTGTACTTTCACACCGTGTGCCAAAAGAAACCCTTCCTTCCTTAGACCATTTTGTCACAGTAATAAGACAAGTAACTAATGTAGTAATAAAGGCCTATGTGAGCTGTTTCCCTTATGTTCTTCACTGCCCTGAGGGATACCATCTCCTTCCTGTCTTTCCTACAGTGGTAAAGAAATGACTTGTGAATTGAAGATGCACCCAGATTTGAGTCCTATTTCTATCACTTGGGAAACCTATGACTGGTGTAAAAATGGCTCCCAAAGAGGTCCACAACCTAATCCCTGGGACCTGTGACTATGTCACCTTCCATGGCAAATACACTTGTGAACAAGTTAAGGGTCTTGAGGTGAGGATTTGGGGTTATCCCAGCGGCCTGATTTACGCATAAAGACACTCCTAAAAGCAGGCAGGAGAATGATTTAGAGAAGACGGGAGGATGGAGGCGGAGTTCAGAGCCAGCCAGGCTGAATGCTTTCCTGATGGCCTTGAGAACACAGGAAAGGGCCATGAGCCAAGGAATGCAGGCTACCTGTAGAGGCTGGAAATGGTGAAGAACATGGGGTGTCTCTACAGAAACACGGCTCTGTGCATGCCATGGTTTTACCCACTTCATAAGACCCCCCAGAACTGTAAGACAACCATTTCATTCTGTTTTACAGCCATTAAATATGTGGTCATTGGATACAGCAGCAGCGAGAAACCAAGCACAACCTAAGCCTGTCTCGTCATCTGTAAAGTTGGGTATTAGCACACTGACTTCTTGGAGTGTCAGAGGTACTGACTGGAACCCAGAACACAGTGGGCAGAGTGGAGTCCCATGGAGGCCTGCACTCAAGGCAGGCTATCTGAGTGGGCTCGCCCTACCGGACTTTGCTATGGAGAAGCCCTCATGGCCCTCTCTGTTGCACGGAGCCCCCAGGCATGATGAAGGATAGACTCACTAGAGCTTCAGAAGAATGTGGCCACACGCACTGTATACCGTGGATTGTTACCAACAAGTTTAAAATTTTTTTTTGTTTATTTTTATTTATTTATTTGAGAGCGACAGACAGAGAGAAAGAGCCATATATATATATATATATATATATATATATACATATATGTATATGTATATATGTATATATGTATATATATATATATATATATATATATATATATATATATAGAGAGAGAGAGAGAGAGAGAGAGAGAGAATGGGTGCATCAGGGCCTCCAGCCACTGCAAATGAACTCCGTGATGCGTGCGCCACCTTGTGCATCTGGCTAACATGGGTCCTGGGGAATTGAGCCTCGAACCGGGGTCCTTAGGCTTCACAAGCAAGCGCTTAACCACTAAGCCATCTCTCCAGCTCACCAACAACTTTTAGAGCAAAGACGCCCTGTGGATAGGGTTCCTGTAGGGCTAATGGTCAGCCTAGCTTCTTGAGGAAAGAATTTTTTTTTTTTAAAGAGGAGAGACTTCAAGAGAGCAAGGCAAGGTGCTGGGTGTGCTCCTAGACAACTGTTTACATGGGAGGCGTCAGCACTGCTCGTCTTGTGTGAAGGTTCTTGCTGTCGCGCCCAGCACTTCGGCAACAGGGAGTCAGGCCGCAGACCTCGCTGTTAGGTGGAGTTGAGAAACGATGCCTTAGAGCCCCACAGCAGCTGAACACCTCACAGCAGCTACCCCGCCTTGGCTGAAGTTCTTTCAACCGTCACCGGTGGGGAAAAATGCAGAAGAACATGGCAGGGGGCGGTGGTGTTAAATTTATACAAATAACTGAGGTGAGCCTCCCAATATTCCACATTCAGCAGGCCTGAGGGCTCTGGCCCAGCTCTAGGCAGGGGGAATCACTGCTCATTAAGGGGTGGGACTGTGGAGCTCACGAGGATGTCACGGCATGGCCCACTTTCAGATAAAGGTCCAATCCTGATCCCTTTGTGTGACTAAGACACAGGTAGAGGCACCCTTGGAGTGTTGGGAAAGGTAGAAAAGAAGAGAGAATTTGGGGAGGCAGATGACTCAGGAAGAGATGTGAGGTAAACTCACTGTACAAAATACACAGGAGGGAGCTCCTCTGCCAGGGCAGGAGGACATCGGTGCAGCTGGTGCTTAAATTAGTGCAGTTCATCCTCTAGGCTGCCGTCAGGATGATTTTTTTTTTTTTCAAGACGCAAATCTTTTAAAGACACAGTACTTTGCTTAAGACCACTTAATGAGTTCCCAGCACACTCTAATTAACTCTAAACTCTGAGCCCCTGACATCCTGGATCCACCCAGCACCCTTATCCCCTTCCTTCCTTCCTTCCTTCCGAGCCAGTGTCCTAGTGATAAAATCCAACCTTCCATTCCCGACACAGACCTCAGGCTGCGCTGCTCTGCCTCAAGGGCCTCCTGCCCACTCTGCTTGCAGACCCATCGCCAAGGCCATCTCCTCTCAAGCTGAAGCAAACCTGAGTGCTCCCCCCTGACTCCCACTGTAGCTAATACAACTCCAGGCCCTGGGACATTGTGGTCTTGTCGGCAGGGCTGGTGAGATGGCTCCGTGGTTAAGGCACTTGACCATAAAGCCCGATGACCCACGTTTGATTCTACAGTACCCATGAGAAACCATATGTACAAAGTGGTGCATGTGTCTGGAGTTCATTTGCAGTGGCTAGATGCCCTGATGCACCCATTCTTTCCCTTTCTCTCTCTCTTTGTCTCTTTCCCCCCTCTCTCCCCGTCTTCCCTCTTTCCCCTCCCTAGGCACGGTGGCATACACCTATAACCTCAGTACTTGGTAAACAGAGGTAGGAGGGTTCCTGTGAGTTCAAGGCCAGCCTGAGACTACATCGTGAATTCTAGGTCAGCCTGGGCTAAAGTGAGACCCTACCTCAGGGGAAAAAAAAAAAGTCTTGTCCACAAACTTCTGGTGTAGGGACTACCATTAACCTTGCCTTACAAAAGAGGAGACTTGCGCTGGAGAGATGGCCTAGTAGTTAAGGCACCTGCCTGCAAAGCCAAAGGACCTCAGTTTGACTCCCCGGGACCCACGTTAGCCAGATGCACAAGGTGGCACATGCATCTGGAGTTTCCTTTGCAGTGGCTGGAAGCCCTGGCGTGCCCATTCTCTCTCTCTCTCTCTGTCTGCCTCTTTCACTCTCTCAAATAAATAAATAAGTAAATAAAATATTTGAAAAAAATCATTAAAAAAAGAGGGGACTCAGCACAGAGAAGAAAGGAAACTTGCTTCTGTCTTCCCTCTCTGTTATACCTCTCACTGTCCTATGCAGAAGTCAACACCCTATTGCTATTCATATAGGCAAGCGAGCCTTTCCTCCTACTCAGTAAGGGGCATCTCTGTCCATCTGGTTACCTAAGCCAGATACCTGCACATGAACCCTGTAATCTCAGAAGCCAAGTCCCTGCATTGCTGGTAAAAGAGTCACAACTCACTCCATTGTGAGCTCTGAGATTCAGCTGTGGCATCTCTCAGAAGCCCTTCCCCATCTGCCCGAGACCTTAATGTCCATCCTTTGACCTCTCAATCGAGTGCCTTGTCCAGTGCTCAGGCCTCAGGATCTAGTATGTGCTAGGGTACCACTTCTTTTTCCTTTGTGAGGTCTTGGATCAAGAGAGAATACATCTTCCAGAAAAACAATGGCCACCTTGATCTTTTATTTTTCATTTTATGGCCCTAATTTTAGTGTGTCACACTCAAGGGGGAATCCAATTCATCACTGAGTCCTGTCAAATGCTAGCTTCCAGACAGCTCTCAAATCTACCCACTTTTCCTACTAGCACGCTAATCCAGCCCCAGGCATCTTGTTCGTCTACAACCACCTGCTGACGGCTCAGCCAGCATCCAGTGGTACCTCCTGTCCATCTCCCATCCTGAGTGCTTACTCTAAAACACCAGCTCGACTGCTCAACTTCCTGATACAAGCCAGCAACACCTCCTCAATGTCCTTCCAACAAAGTCCAAGCTCTTTAATGGGCCTTAACCCTCCCTCGACTGCTTCTGTGTGTACCCAGCCCCCTTGTGTCCCATCATTTCCCTGCTAGGCCATGTGCCAGGTCTCCTAGAGCACCTGTCCTTTTGCCAACCTCCACCTTTGGCCAGCTTCCCCTGTTGATACTCACCTATGCCTCAGGTTCGGCTGAGATGCCACTTCCTCCAGAAAGCCTCCCCCGGCCTTTGACATTTGGATGAGATGTTCTAAACGTGCCTCCGTGGAACCCTACACTTCCTGAACGCTAGTCCTTGTCACACTCTGCTTCAGTCATCCCCCGTGCTTCCTGAGAGAGTGGGTTAACATTCCTAATTCTTCAGTCCCTCCTTACCAGAATTACAGATCCATATTCCCTCTGCCACGTCATTTCCCAGTGTCTCCTACTAGAATAGGTCTCTCACCCCAGCTGAGGTTGGGCTTGCTTGATCAATGGATTATCAGTAAACATACTGCGAGCACAGGATTCGAGCATGTCCCAGAGTTCAGCATGGTGTCTTGTACATCTGCCGTGTGACTTAACAAGAGACGTGTGAAACAGACCTGAATTTAACCTACAGCTTGACACACGCTCCTCTCTACAGTTAACAGCAAGCGAATCCATAAACAAGAAAGATAAGGAAAATAAACATTTGTTCTTGTAAGCCACTAAGAATTTGGGAGTTGTTTTGCCATTACTGAAGCAAAAACCTGAGGGATACAATTACCTATACCCGTCACGAGACGGCAAGCCCCATTCAGACAACAAATAGCAACATCTAAGCATCAGGCTTTGGACCCTGCAGGTGTTTCCTTAATAAATATTGGTGATCAGACACATGATTGAATGAATGACCACTGGCTACTGACAGGTCTGCCCCGTGAGCTAGCATGCGAATCCCTTAAAGCCCAGAATGGCATCTGGTTCCTCTCAATAGCACCTAGCTATCTTCCTTCCCACATTGAGCTCTTGGTAGGTTTTCAACAAGTATTTGTTGAAATTAAATAGATTGAATTTTGTGGGCTGGTTTGGTAATCACTCCTTAATTTATGACATTGTTTCGATGGGAAAATGCACTCTATGTGCCAAACAAACTTGCAAATGAACTTTTGGAACCTCACCCATTCATTGGTTCGGGGTTGCCAGTTTTGTGGAGACCCATAACCAAACACATGTGCTGCGCAATATGGGAGAAACTGAGAAACTGCTTCCAACCCCAAGATATTCAGCTTGCAAAAATTCACTTCCCGCCCACACAGACACATTCAGCACAGATTGGATTTGAGGTTCCAACAATAAAATACTAGAGTTTTTAGAGCTCATTGTTTATCTAATTGCTTTTTATCTGCTTATACCGGGTACCTATTCTTAACCGCAAATCAAAAGGAAATTAAGACGTTTTGTCCCCCTCCCGCCACCCCCGCCCCCCGGCCAAATCCACTTTCTTGACATGTATACAAGAAAGTTCAACCTTCTCAATAGAGAAAATAAATTATTTTTTTCTAAATAAATCTGTGACATTTAAAATAAACACAGTGGGATGTTCCACCATTATAAGAAAATATCCCCCTTTAGAATTCCTCATTTTGAACAGTACTGGGAGCTTAACATGAGTCACAGAGCTGAGGCTGAGTTTTATTTCATCTTAGGCCAGACCAAGCCACGCAGGCAGCAAGTGAGGTGACATGGCTGTGAAGAGCCCTCACTCTGTGACTCAAGGGTATTTGAAGGCTGCGGTCTCCCCCAGTCACTGGGGCTGCCACCTGTTACTCAATGTACCTCACATGTCTTCGGAGCACGTTCTGTATAGTTGAGCATAAAGGGAGAGATAGAAAGACACACTTTAATTAAGGGAGAGGTGGAGAAGTCACGTCACAGTGACGAGTCATGAAGAAGACAGAGCAGTACTGCAGGTAAGGGGAGGCCACAGAAGTCTGGGCAGACTGGTGGAGGTAGATGTGTGTTTTTAAGAAAGCACTAGCCGTCAAAGAGGCCCGGGGAAGAGCATTCTAGAATGAGGAAACAGGAAGTATAAGTAAAGGCCCTGGGGCTGGGATATGCTTGACATATTCTTGAGTCAGAAAGCGGTCAGCTGTGGTCGAGGAGACCAAAGCAGGAAGTGGCACAAGAGGAAGGCCTAGACCATGGAAAGCTCTGTCTGTAGGAAGGGGCTTAGGCTGAGCTCTGAGAAGGGAAGCAGGTTAAACTGGGGAGTGACGGAATCTGGTTGAGATTTTAAAAGGATCGTTTTTATTGGAGAATGCTGGGCAAAGATGAAAAGCGAGAACAGGAGTAGGAAACCGGAAGCAGGAAGCAGGGTTTTATAGAAGTGGGAACTCACTGTCAGTCATCAAAACATCAAAAACAGCCGAGGGGCTATGGAGATAGATGCTCAGTGGTCAACGGCACTTGCTTGCGAAGCCTTCCAGCTGGGTTCATTTTCCCAGAACCCATGTAAAGCCAGACACAAAGTGGCACATGTATCTGTGGAAAGAGATCCTAACATGCACACACACACACATACACACACATAAACTTTTTTAAAAACCAACATAACAAAATAGCCTGCGGTCCTCACCCTCTTCTCTGGTGGTCTTCTTCACCCAGGTCTTACTGAAACTTGCTCTTGTCTGGGGACACACCTTCCCCTTACCCCTCTCAAAGGTCTGTTGTTTCCTTTGTCACAAGGGGCCTTACTGCCCATTCAGGATGATTCTCTTTTTTTTTTAACTTTTATTTATTTATTTGAGAGAGAGAATAGGTGCACCAGGGCCTTCAGCTGCTGCAAACGAACCCCCGACACATATGCCACCTTGTTCATCTGCCTTATGTGGGTCCTGGAGAATCGAACCTGAGTCCTTTGGCTTTGTGGATAAGTGCCATAACCACTAAGCTGTCTCTCCAGCCCAAGGATGATTCTTTATTTCTTTTTTTTTTAATTTTTTGTTTTATTTTTATTTATTTATTTGAGAGTGACAGACAGAGAGAGAAATAGGCAGAGAGAGAGAGAGACAGAGGGAGAGAGAATGGGTGCGCCAGGGCTTCCAGCCACTGTAAACGAACTCCAGACGCATGCGCCCCCTTGTGCATCTGGCTAACATGGGTCCTGGGGAATCGAGCCTTGAACCAGGGTCCTTAGGCTTCACAGGCAAGCGCTTAACCGCTAAGCCATCTCTCCAGCCCTGATTCTTTATTTCTAAACATCCTTCCTCCAGTTGTGAGGCTCATGCTATCAGCAAGCACCACCCTTGGCCCCTCCTCACTGTGGCCATCTATAGAGCCACACCCTACCCACTTACCTTCATTTCTTTTTTTTTTTTTTTTTCAAAATTTATTTATTTGAGAGCGACAGAGAGAAGGAGGCAGAGAGAGAGACAGAGAGAGAGAATGGGTGCGCCAGAGCTTCCAGCCTCTGTAAACGAACTCCAGATGCGTGCGCCCCCTTGTGCATCTGGCTAACATGGGTCCTGGGGAATTGAGCCTCGAACCAGGGTCCTCAGGCTTCACAGGCAAGCGCTTAACTGCTAAGCCGTCTCTCCAGCCCACCTTCATTTCTTGACTATTTCTTTCCCCACTCTAACACCAAAACCATCCTCATTCTTTGTGAGTGAAACGGACAGATGATGAGATCCATCTCATACTCTGGCCACCACCTCAAGCCCCTGACCCCTCTCTGCTCCATTTTTATCTTCACCCCCACTTCTGTAAAACAGTGATCCTGCAGACCTGGTCATTACCAGTAACTCCACTCCCCCGTGACCTCAGCTCTGAACCCCACACAGTCCAACCACAACTCCTTTCCCAGGTTCCCCAATGGCAACCACCAGGGCATGGATCCCATTGCTTTCTCCCGTGGGCTTTCCAGTCTGTCCTCACTCCTCTGCTTCTTGCCCAGAGGCCCACCATTATAGACACCAGTATTCACAGTAGAAGCAGTAGTCATCACCCCTTGTAGGTACCCCCAGCTCCCTGGCCTCGTTTTTCCAATCTTCATGCATTGAACCCTACCTTGGGAACTCTACCTTGCTCTATGACTACATACAATGGCTTCAACTCCGGATCTGGGCGAGGCTTGAAGACAAACAAAAACCAGGATTTCTGCCTCAAAGGCAAGACCATCAGCCTCAACTGGGCCTTCATCATGTCAAGCAGCCATGCTCAATTTCCCAACTTCAATTCAAGTTTTCTAAGCTCATGTCTGCCTCCTGCTTTCTCTCCTCTCCTCAAACCTCCAGAGCTCCCTCCCCAGCCTCGATCTCACGGGCCTAAGGTCACAGAGGTGATGGGAGTGATATGCAAAGAGCCCGCACGTGGTTCTGGTGCTCCCTGCACATGGGCCTAGACTCCTGGCCTTCCTTCCCGCCGCTGGCCAGCTGGCCTTGCTGGCGGAGCGCCAGGTCATGCTTTTTGTCATCTGCTGAGAAACAACACTCTAGAACTCTCTCTTTTCTCTTCGGCAGCATTGGTTTCTTCCTCTCTAATGGAATTGTCTAACGGCAGGGAAGGGCGCTGTTATTTCACGCATCCATCTTCCAGTCTACTTTCTCCTCCAGAATCTGCTCCACATCTCTGCTGCTTTTCTCAACACAGCTCCGCTGAGGAGCTGTCCCCCGTCACTGCCTTCCAGTCCCATTGTCTTCTGTTTAGTTGTCGTACAGAGATTTTAGTCATTCTGGTATTTTCAAATATAATTTGTTTTAGTTGATTCTCATCCTCCCTCCCCTTGCTCCACACAAGTCCTCTCTCCTTGTCTACCATCCTCCCGTTCTGTTTACATGTCATGTGTGTCTTTTTGCCCTTCCCTCTCCCCTCTTTCTGCTCTTCTGTCTATACTAGCTCCTGGTACCATATTCTACCTTTATAAGTTTTATCCATATTTCATCTGCCCCCTACATATACATGCTTATAGCTATCACACGCTAAGGTCTCTTTTGTAGCTACAGTGCCACTCCACACACGGACCTCCGTCACAGTCACCAATCATCATCACCTTGGAAGTCCAGTGGATTGATTCTCCATCTGACCTCTCAGCAGGGGCTGGCTCAGTGGACTGTTCTCTTTTTCCTCGCCTTGAAAGAGCCCCCGCCCCCGCCAGAGCCTCCACTTTTGTTCTCTCTCCCCTTTCAGTTCCTGCCTCAATTCTTTTTGTTTCCTGCTCCCTTACCCTAAGCATTGCAGTTCTTCAATGCTGAGCACTCAACTGTCTCCTCTCTCCATCCACACTCCTTCCCTGGCCTGACCTTAAGGCTTCTCCAAGTACCATCCAAACACAACCAACTCCAAAATTCCTATTACCAGCTGGGGCAACTCTCATCAAATTCACACCCAAACTTGTTGAACGAGTGCTCACGACTACTTCTATGTGGTTATTGAATCACCAACACACTTTACCACCATCACTGAACTAACTCCTGCAGAGGAGCTATGGACATAGAATGGACGGAAAAGATTACAGCTTTGATATGGTGCCACCCGTGATCAGCTGATTTCTTAAACTCTACTCTTGGGCACACGAAGACAAGAAAGGGTTTCTATCCAATTACAATTATTCATGAGAATTTTCCTGGGCCTGCCTCTTTTGTCTGCCGCGGGGCGTCCACGGGAGCTGCCTGCCCCGGTGACGAGGTGCAGGGGGGGAGAGAGCATCCACTTGTCTTTCGGCAGCGGGGACTGTGACTTCACGAACCCTCAATTAATTCTGTCCCCATATTTTTAGTTTGTTGCCCGAGCCTCTCGCTTATATTATATCCCCCCCCACACACACTCTCCATTCATTCCTCTAGCCTCTCTCCCCCTCATTTGCCTCCTGGTCCTCTTTTTGCCCAGCTGCCCTTTTGCTCTTGTCTTCAGCATCTCTCCATCTGCTTTACTCTTTCTTATCCCTTTTCACCTTTAAAAACTGAAAGCACCAATCTGACAGCCGCTGTTATGTGGCTGGGTTTTTTTTCTCTTTCTCATTCCTGCCTGAGCTGCAGCAAAGGCTCTCTCTCTCTCTCTCTCTCTCTCTCTCTCACCCTCTCTCTCTCTCCCCTCCTTGCTTCTATAGCAAGAGCCCGAGTATTGGGTTGCCATGGCAACAGCAAATCCAACCAGGCTGGTCCCAGCGACGCCAAGAACTGCCACGGTGAGGAAACCACTACAAGTCACCCCTGAGCCTAGACGGGTCCTGCACATCATAATTCAACACCGGGCAGGGCAGATTCTGCCTGGAGACCGAGACTGTACATCAGGCCCACGGCTGTATGGCGCGCAAGGAGACATCGCCATCAATAATAAGCTTTCCACGGAGAGCACAGAATACATGACTTGATGAGGATTCATTTGAAAATTTTCAAACAGCCCTATTCTTTTATCTTCACCGAGGGAGAACCTTTTGCCTACCCACCCCCCTCTAGTCTTGGGGAAACTCGATGGAAAAAGTCAAAGCAAATTCACCTGTGCTGGCCTTTTCAAATGTCACACACCCATGCCCTCTTGCCCTGCCCCTTCCCCAAGCCTGGCGGCCCCATGTGGTGGCCTGGGTCAAACGACCTGGTGACACTGTAATGGCGGGAGCCATCTTCGAGCATTCATTTTGGTTATACCATGGGTTTTCTCAGTTTGCTCCCTGAAGTCACTGGAAAGGTTTGCTAAAGTAGGGCAACAAGTGTTCTGCCGCATTAACACTCTCTGGAAAATGTGAGTTGCCGAGAAAGAGTTCAGGAAATACCTTTGTAGCGGGAGGCACCAGCCGCAGTGGGGGTCTGCTGCTGTTAGGCACTCCGAGCAGGGTTTGTGTTTTCTGCAGTTTGCAACACGAATTCTCCTCACCTAAAAATAAAGACGACAGTGGCTCAGATGGAATTATAAGCAACACCAGGAAAAAAAAAAAAAAAAAAAAAAAAACACCTTATCTGATGAAGGGCCACAAAGACTCTATTTATCCACTTGAACTCTTGAATGTGTCCACAATGGCATCAGACGTGGATCTCAAGTTCTGGGATATGAGGCGATTGTGTGAGAATCACCTGGAGAGCCTTTGAAAGGACATCAGGTCAGCCCTACCCACCCCAGCAGTTTCTGCATCCACAGATTCAACCAACTGCAGATCAAAAATATTTGGGGGGGAAAAAGAAGGTCTACACATGTTCAGTATATTTCTTCTTATTGTTCCTTAAACAATCAACAGTCATTTATATAGTACTGACATCATATCAGGCATTATAAGTCATCTACAGATGATTTCAAGTATATGGGAGAATGTTGCATAGGTTATGTGCAAATTTTATGAAGTAATTGAACACCCACAGGTTTTGGAATCTATGGGCATTGTGGAAACAATCTCCAGTGGATATGGAAGGATAACTGTATTCCCAGATTCCCCCATGGCTGGTATGCTTGTCAAATCTGAGATAAGGCCTTGGGGTCTATTTTAGTAAGTGACCTCTCAGGCGAGTCCTACCTAAAGTCGAGTTTCTAATCTGTCAATCACAATTTCCACAGGTATCAGGGAGTCAGATCACTGGGTGTTCATACGGGGACACTCAATGTGGGTAGTGACACTTCAGAAGTGAATATTTGGGGACAGCAAATGGCTCTGCCCAAAGAAGGTTGGCATCAGATGTGGTATTGGATGTGGGAATGAGGAGATGGGATTAGGGTTAGCTCCATCACCTCAGCTCCTGGCTCACTGACTCACACCCACTCCATCAGATAGAACAGAAAATAAAAGAATTAAAGAGCTGGACATGGTGGCACATGTCTTTAATCCCAGCACTCGGGAGGCAGGGGTAGGAGGATTACTGAGTTTGAAGCCACCTTGAGACTACATAATGAATTCCAGGTCAGCCTCCTGGACTAGAGTAAAACCCTCCCTCAAAAAAAAAAAAAAAAAAAATTAAAGAGAGATGGGCCTAGGGATGTAGCTCAGTGGTAGAGAGCTCACCACCTAGCATGCCCAAGGTCCTGAGGTCCAACACCAGCACCACACACACACACACACAAAAAATAAATAAACAAACAGAAAGAAATGGGGGAGAACCAAGACTCCTCTTTGCAATGAGAGAAGCTCATTGCAGGTAAGAAATGGAATTCCACAGAGCCGCGGTGCTGGACAGACTCGGGAAGCTGAGGCAGCCATCACTATCCCGGGCCCAGCAATGCCAGGCAGGGTGTGCCTGAGCATTGCCTGAAACAGTTCTGAAGGGAAAAATTCACACAGCAGGTAGTAAGGAAACGTGGAAATCATTATCCGGGGAGGCTACACATGCTGGAAAGTATAATTAGAGGAGTGGAGAGTTCTAGAAGGAGTTCGCCAGGGAAATGGGACATTCGGAGGAGGATCCTACAGTCCTGGGGTTGACTTCATGTAGTGTAACTGTGCCCTTCCCTTTCCCAGCCCTCCATGCTACTAACAGATGTAGCCCACAAGACCACGAGCCTGAGCCAGAATTAACCAGAATGTGGATATTTATTTCCTTGTCGCTCACACATCTTTTTAATTTCGAGGGATTTTAATAAGTGTCACATAATCTCTATAACCTTGTTTTCTCGTCTACAAAAAGGCACTGGTAACACTGACTTCACGGGGATTATTACCAACATAGGCTGAATCATGGTAAATAATTTGTGTCATAAATATCAATGATTGCTGTTACATGAGAAAAGGGTACCATAGTTCAACGAACATGAACCCCTGGGTTGAAAGAACTCAGTAAGCTTCCTTAGCTCAGGACTCTGAGAGCCTTTAGATATGCCAAGCACCATGGTACCGTAGAGTAGTAAAGTAAGAAACAATAGATCACAGGACCACTCTTTCTCAGAACATTCAGTGTATGAGTTTCCAGAACATTCTTTGAGAGTAACTACCCAGTGCATTTAATAAACATATGAACACAACTATGTAAAAGAAAAGATATTTATAAATCTTACATTGGACTAGCTTGCTCTCTACTAACACAGTGTGACTGTTCTTCAACAATGCATGTATCTGCTTATGATTATGTTTAATGGCTCCATATTATACAATTTTATAGATTTCCCATGGCTTTATTTAATTGGTTGTTAATCTCTCCCCAGGAGTCTACAAAGGATCCTCCTTGGGCTCGGCCTCTCTAGGGATCCCATTTGAACAACCACAACCAACTAATAGGGTCCTTTGTTTTGAGATAGTGTCTCCCTATGTAGCCCAGGCTGGCCTTTCATTTGTGATTCTCCTGCCTCTGCCTCCCGCATGCTGGGATTGCAAGGGTATGCCACCATGCTTGGCTAGTTAAAAGGATCTCTTACAGTTACCTTAAAATTTAAAATACAGGGACAGTCAGTTTCGATACTCACTAAAAACTGTCCCTAAGACTTTAGGCTTAGAATGGCCAGCGACTGGAAGTTTTAACCTTCTAGACAGCGAGGACCTGAGCACTACTATTGTTTTTCACAATGGCTTTCAAACTATAGTGCTGGGTTCCAGAGTTCTAGAACTATCTATGAAGGTAGGAATGGTAATTTATGAGATATTTTTTGCAATATTTCTAAAAGCTAAATGGAAAAAAAATGTGCTGAGATTAAGCCAGACTCCCTGGTGTCCTTGCTGTGGAGGATGGACTTTTATCAGCTCTGTGTGGTAATACAGTCAGTACCCTGGCTGGAAGTTTTGAGATGTCCTTGATAAATAAAGCCTGCGACTGGGAACATTTACTTAATACACACAGTTTGTTGAATAGACAAAAATCAGTGTGTTGAATAGAAAAATCAAATGTGCCCCCCCCCGCAATGACTGACTACTGCTCTCACGACTCATAACCCACAACCCTACAGTGAATCGCACCAATTCCACTGAGGAGGGAAATGATGGGACCAACACATGATATATCCGTACAAAGTTTCTACTTGATACAAAAAAGAAAAAAGAAAACAATTCAAATGTGGCATCCCAGGGAAGAAACATAACAAAGAATGTCTAGAAAGCTGAGTGAGCCAGCACTGAAGACCCTGTGTGGTGAAGTTTTCTGAAGCTGTGGGATTCAAATGTGGCCATCTTAATGTGACTATTTTGACATAACTGACTTTTTAACCTACAAAGAGGGATATGGCCCTTTGAAGAATACCAGAAAATAACAAGTGCTGGCATAACTACCTTGGAATCAAAGGGCACAGTAGACCAGTCATTGCTCTCCCCCTGCAAATGACTAGAAGGGGGAAAATGGAAAATGGTAGGGGTCTGGGAGGGGGGCTAAGGGCACCTGTGACATCTATTATAGAATTATGTAAGTCTCAATTATCTTCTTCATACTTGGTGTGGTCAATAATCATAAGTCAAAGCCACTGAGCCACAATATTCCCTTTAGTTCTCATGAATCTGGAATTTTATCTCATTTGTCATGGGCTTTAGAATCAAGGTAGACTTTGAGTTCTAGACCTCTTAAAGACTACCAATCACATATATGTACATTGTATGTATGTATATTACATATATATACATATATGTAATAGATTTTGAGCTAATTATTTAACCTTCTCAAGTCTTAGACTTTTCATGTATAAATTGAATAATTTTATTTCATTAAATATTAACATATTTCATTGGTCTTCTTATTCTACATATGTGAGTGCACATATTGAGACATAGTGAGGACTCAATATAAATTTGTTTCCTCTCCTGAAAGATGAAGAAAATGTTTAAAAGGCATTGTTCTTATTTCAGTAAGTAGACACAGGGAGAAAATTGAAACAGACAAATAAATTAAGAGAAGGAGGGTAAGTGGCATATACTTCCAGGTTCATGAATGTGTATGAGATTGTGGCCTGATATTAACCCCAAATTCCAAAGCCAGTACCACTGGGTATATTTATGAACACATCTAATCATTCAGTGCCCACCCAATAAATGTGTAAATTTGGTTACCTTGTTGATTATATACCCATTTGCAAGTACACCCTCCTCTGAAATATCTGGCACTGGAAATATAGCCAATAATAAAATTGTCTAAATAGGTAATATTTCTTGCTTACTTCTTGACAGTCTGTAAGGTTTTTAATTCCATGCCTGTGCACACTGTGGGTCTTCTCAAAGCCTGAAGCAGTGTTTAAACCCAGTAGCTCAAAGTAAAAGCTTTGCCACTAGGTAGTGACATCAATTAAATAATTGTTATGCATAAGTCAGAAGCAATAGGTAATATTTCTACCTACCTCTTTCCCAGCTGTTAGGTATATGTAGGTATCTTTCACGGGATGAGGAACGAGCTTGTAGAAGACAGGTGTTTCTTCTTTAATTTCATAGATAACCTCAGGACAATTTGAAGTCAAATTCTCACCAAGAACAACCTTTGTGTTTTTTTTTTCAAAAAGAGAAATACAATTTTTATTAAGTATTTTGAATAACAAGATGGCAAAATTTGTAGCTCAGTCCTAGAGCCCTTTCTGACACCCTATGTGTACTGGGTAAAATATCACATCCCTTAATCAACCTCTCTTCTCTGACTTCAACAAGATGGGTAATAGCAATCACAGCCATTGTTTTTGCAGGGAACAAAGTCACCACAAATGGACCCAAAAAGAGCCATTCTTCAACACCGGGGCAGTATTCTCATATGTGGAAACTTGCTGTCCATGATATATGACCACATCTGGCCTTATCAGAAGCCACAAGTGACAGTAGTACCAAGAGTGACCTTGGCACTGAAGTCCATAGCTCTTCAACATGTATTTGCATGGGTTAGTCTGAGGTTCAACATAGTTATGCATTTTAAAGTAACCCTGACAAGTTCACCAGTAAAGACAAATAGGCATGTGTTCACATAGAAAATAGATGCAGGCGTGAGTCATTATTCTGTG